>BSYR01000004.1:6250000-7500000 GCA_030270665.1 Hibiscus trionum
GGATGAGCATGCTTCAAAAGGTTTCATCCCCCTTATGCTTGGATGAATAAGAAACCTCCAAAAAAAATTATCCTCCTCATGCTTGGATGAATAAGCAAACTAAATTCTCTTTACGTCTGAACGAATAGGTGAATCTTTTGAAAAATTTCATCCTTCTTATGCTTGGATGAATAAGCATCCTCCATTCTCCTTACGCCCGAACGAATAGTTGAATCTTCCAAAAAATTTCATCCTACTTATTATTGGATGAATAAGCGAACTCCATTCTCCTTATGCCTGAACGAATAAGCGAATCTTTTGAAAAATTTCATCCTTCTTATGCTTGGATGAATTAGCAAACTCCATTCTCCTCTTGCCTGAACGAATAGGCAGATCTTCTGAAAAATTTTATCCTTCTTATGCTTGGATGAATAAGCGAACTCCATTCTCCTTACGCCTGAACGGATAAGCGAACCTTCTGGAAAAAAATTGCATCCTCCTTATGCTTGGATGAATAAGCGAACTCCTTTCTCCTTACGTTTGAACGAATAAGCAAATCTTCTGAAAAATTTTCATCCTCCTTATGCTTGGATGAATAAGCGAACTCCATTCTCCTTACGCTTGAACGGATAATTGAATCTTCTAAAAAATTTCGTCGTCCTTATGCTTGGATGAATAAGTGAACTCCATTCTCCTTACGCTTGAACGAATAAGTGAATCTTCTGAAAAATTTCATCCTTCTTATGCTTGGATGAATAAGCAAACTCCATTCTCCTTACGCTTGAACGGATAAGCGAACCTTCTGAAAAAATTTCATCCTCTTTATGCTTGGATGAATAAGCGAACTTCATTCACCTTACGCCTGAACGGGTAAGCGAATCTTCTGAAAATTTCATCCTTCTTATGCTTGGATGAATAAGCGGGTTCTTTTGCTGAAAGGTCCTTCGTGTACCTGTAAAATGCAATATTCAATGCAATTATGATGTGCATGCCCCTAAGGTTGCCTAAAACATGAATGCATGTCTCATTTCTTTTTCTTTTTGAATTATTTTTCTCAAAATTAATTTTTCCACACGTTTGCTCGCTCAATCCAGATAAGCAGTTATACTTTTTCACTATTTTTTTTTCGACTCATGGAAAACATTTGATCTTTGCAAACTTGCTCACTTAATCCAGTGATCTTGTACTCTTGGTTGAAAGGACAAATTTCTTTTGCCATTGCTTCACCATTCTCATTCTTTATATCTCTTTGTTTCATTGAAAATATTCGATCTTCATAGGCAAATGTCTCAAGATCTATTATCATTGTGGTTGATACATCAATATCGAGTAAAATGCTTCCTTGAAAGCTTCAAGTCTTCATATGCCCATTATTAAACATCTTCAGTGCTTCTTGTGAATTCTCAAATTCTTGCCCCTGCAGGACATCTTGAATTGCTCACATGTAAAATCTTATTTCCTCCTTGAATATCTGCGAATGATGTTGAGATTTTAATATCTACTTCTCGTGCCTATTAATAATTAGGCCCTTAAATCATTAGCCTATGTAGACTTCCCCAATCTGATGGCATCGTTTGCTTATCAAGTGTAGTTCTATCTCTTTTCATGCTTCTGAGCTTTAACATCTTATTTGCGGATCTTTCTTGACTACACATCCCACTTCAAACTCTTCAACGCATGTGCTTTTTCTTTTTCCCTTTTACTTTCTCATGCAAGGCGTTGCCCCATTTAAACTGAGGTTCAATTGTTTTTTGAAGTGATGAAAACATTCGTTCATGGTCTCCTACAGTTGAGATCAATACCAAGAAATCTTTTGCTTTTCATGAATCTATGTCAGCCTACTTGTAAGATACAAGAAAAGGCTAGAAATGATAGTTCAAAGGAAAAAGTCATAGCAAACGCAAGAAAGGGATAAAATTGGGGATTTTAAGAAAAATAGTCATGGAAAACACAAGAATAGGGCAAAGTCAGATGCCCCAAAATTCAAGACATGAATGATTCACGAATCCATCAACCTGATAGTGCCCCACTTTTGGTGGCTCTCTTTTGCTCACACGCTCCCCTAATTTAAAATTTCCCACTTTTCTAATCTCAATCAGACATTAGAAGCTCGAGGTCCCTGAAGAAAGGTTAACTCAATTAGGCGGAATGTGTTCTGAAGATGAACTCCTCTTCTAAAATATTCATGTGTGATCCAAATGGTCTTTTAAGGCTTGTAATGTGGGCTGGGCTCGGGTTGCCAAAAAAAGATATATAGGCTCAAATACATGTTAAAGGGTGATTAAACCAAGGACCAACTTTTCTTGATGAAATCACTGTTCTTCTTCTTTTATTCTTTGGATCACTCTAGACTGTCTATTTTGGGTTTTCACCCTAGAGTTCATTTCCTTTACGTGTCTCATTTGGAGGACTTGTTTCAAATTTTTCGTCGCATTTCTTTTTTCCTTTTCTTCTTTCTTTTTTTTTCTTTTCTTTTTTTTTAATTTAATTTTTATTTTTTTTCTCTTTTTCCTTTTTCCTTTCCCCTTTCCTCTTATTCTTTTTTTCGTGTCCCTTTCATTTTCAGTTTAGGACATTTACTTGTCGTGTTCCTTTGCTTGCAATTTTCACCCGCTTTGTCCCCCAGTATGGGGAGTGATCCTTGGTTAGGG
This sequence comes from Hibiscus trionum, assembly GCA_030270665.1. Lineage (NCBI taxonomy): Eukaryota > Viridiplantae > Streptophyta > Magnoliopsida > Malvales > Malvaceae > Hibiscus > Hibiscus trionum. Next base: position 6,252,631 of record BSYR01000004.1, read on the forward strand.
TTAAATAATAAGAAAAATAATATCAGGCTCAATGGGGGGAAACAATAGATTTTATTTTCTTTTCGTGAAGGGAAATGAAGGAATGCCAAATGTCATTTCACATACAAACATCATCGAAGAAAAGCAGTCTTCAGTTGGTAGATATTTTAGAGTTATCACTTCATTCAAGGACCCTAACATCAATGTTTGAGGGGAAAATACACTCATAATATGTATATGGGATTTCCCCATTAATCCTAAACACACATTTTGTCCCTCTCTCTCGGGATTAGATTCAAGAATCATTCATACAATCAATAATAGGGACTCTGTAAAGAAGATGTATGCTTGAAAAGAAATGGATGAAGAATGAAAAGAAGGGAAAAAGATGAAACAAAAATGAGAAATGTTTGCCACTTGAAAAAAAGTGCATCTTTAAACAAGTAAATTGACATAGAAGCCCTTACAAAATATCCCTAATGCTCGCGGGAAAAAGCAAAAGGGTTGGTTCTAAGCATGATCCCAGCCGTCCAGAGAAAATTATGCACTATTCTAGGAAAGCATGAATTCCAACAATTCTTGCCTCCATCAACTTCGTGACTAAACGCGTTTGCCATCTTCTTCTCTCTCGAGTCTTCCACTTCTGATGGCTACCAATATCAACTCCCCGTTCATGACCATGTCTGCAAAACCTTCGGTGGCGTGATTTATCATATAGTCATATAATGGACCATTTAGAGTCTCCACAAACATTGGAGTAACCTCATTTTCCGACATTGGAGGTTGAACTTGGGCTGCCACATGTCACCATCTTTGGGAATACCACCGGGAGCTCTCATTGGGCTTTTGTTCCATGTTATGTTGTGCGATCCTACTTGGGGCCATATCTATTACATACTCATACTGTTTGAAGAAAGTTTTCGACAGATCTCTCCAAGTGTGTATATTGACCCGACTCAGTTGAGCATACCATCGGATAGCAGACCCAGATAGACTGTCTTGGAAATAGTGGATCAACAACTTCTCATTTTCTAAATGTGGTGACATTTTCTGACAATACATGTTCAAATGTGCCAACGGGCATGTAGTTCCATTATACTTTTCAAAGTCAGGAGCCTTGAACTTTGAAGGAGCCACTAGCTCAGAAACTAGACTCAAATCTCTAGCATCCATGCCACCATAAATGCTTCATTCTTGATAAGATTTAATCATTTCCACCAGCTTCTTGTAGCGGTCTTCCCATTTCTTTTCGACTTTTTCCTTGTCAATTTTTCATCAAAGTCAGGCATCTCGTGGCTACGAACCCCATCGATGTTGTCTTCGGTACAGGCAGAAGATTTTACAAAATGGGGTGAGATCTTGACTTTAGGTGAAGCCACTTCCTTTTGTATCTGTGAATGTATGAAAGCCATCCCCGGGAAAGTGTTGGTGTCTTCTCTCGCTTCTTGGTCTTTGAACCCAAACATAGCTGCGATTTGGCTGATTGTTTTCCTGTGCGATAATTTAATCTCTTTCTTCAGATCATTTTCCATTTTCTCAATCTTATCATAGATGTTCTTCTGATTTGCTTCCAAAGTTGTCAATCTTTCCTCGGTGTTCATGGCTCGAGTCGTGTATGCGCTGGATTTTTACTACTTAAATGGGATTTTCTAAAATTAATTTTTTTATTATACATGTATGAATGCAATGATCAAAACATTATTTAGTGCAAACAAAAAGCAAATGCATGGAAGCAAGTGTATGTATGCAAAAGCATGAATGCAGGCGAAGGGTCATCAATTCTATTGAGGTGTTGCTCTAGATGTAGCTTCCATTGGATGACGAAGGTCATACGAATACGTCTCGGTCTGAGCACTCATTTCTTTAATCAACCTTTGAAGCCTTGGTCCCACCATGTTGGTCTGATGTGGGGGCGAAGAAATGTCGCTTCTTGATGCCACATGCTTAGCTACATCTTCAATTTAGGATGTGATGCTTCAATCGAACTCGTCTCGCTCTTGGGTCCTTTTGACGTTTCCCCTAAGTCGAGTAGACCAAATATCATCTTTAAATTCTACTTGGTTGGACCGTTGAAGTGGTTCTATTGCACTTGCGACTTATGGTGTTCTGCTTGGCGTTGATGTGAGCACACTTCGATGTTTCCTCCACGTGATCATTCGACAAATTATCATTGTTTGCGCGCGTTGTCTTCCTCCTTTAAGTGTCTTCCATCCATGGCAGAAGCTTTTTCTGATCTAGCAACATGTTTTGGAATCGACCCCCTCCAAATATGGGTAGTATGCAAAAAATAAAGATTCCTCAAAAATCCAAAACAAAACTTACACACAAAATGGTTAGTACTCTTTAAAAAAAAACAAAAATAAAACCTAAAAGATCCAAAACAATTTAATTGCATGATTATTCTTGCGACTTTGACCAGACTCAACACCCTAGGCTTTCCGCATGGCTCTATTGGGGTAGGCTCTAAATTCTCAAACTTGGCTTGGTTCTAAAAGGGTACCCGATCTGTCCTTTTTGTCCCCTACTAAGGGTAGCAAGGCCCTCGATTCTCACCCATTACAAGCTTCAAACGAATCAAGTTCAACTCAGGAAGACTCACCACTGATGCCTTCTCGAAGAATCAATATCCTTACGAAGACAAGGGAATGAGTCCCGGAGGTACTTGCTAGGCTCATACGAAAAATCAATATTCTTACATGAGCAAAGCGTGTTTCCCCACTTAAACTTAACGGGACAAAGCTCGGGAATAGAGCTTAGAATTAAGCTTTAAATGCATAAAATAGAATTATATTCACCTAAACGGACAAATAAATTAAACCTATTGTGAACATGCAAATTCCATATTTTTAAAAGAACCCCTTTTTTTAAAACCATTTAAAATTAATTTATGGCCTGGCCCGCTTTTATTTTTATTTTAAAAAACAAAAATACGTCCACAGCGGAGTCGCCAAGCTTTCGCAACCCTTTTTAGGAGCCTCGACTTTTTGGTAAACTAAAAAGAAACACGGAGTCGCCACCAACCTTTTTTGAAAAGTGCGATTGGATCACTTTAAAGCATGGTTATTTTAATAAAACGTTTTTGTTTTAATAAAACAACAATTTTTTCCACGAAAACTAGAAAACAGGTTTGGGGTCGGTTACGCGTGGGGGAAGGGTTAGCACCCCACGACGCCCAAAATTGGTACCTAATTGATTTTAGAATCATTTTCAAAACTGGAATTTGCAACTTCACGAAGATTTGACTTTATTTGTTCGTTTAATGAATATCAAACTATTTTAACGGCCTTATCGCCCGGAAGATGAACTTTAATCACCGTCAACATTTCTGGCGCTAACATGTCATTCCCATTTGATAAGACATCGCATTAAATTAATTTCACTTTTTCAAACAATAAGGAAATTCAATGTGTTGATCATTTTTATTTATTCTAAGTTTGAGTTTTTTAGATCCTAAAAAATGTCTAAGTCTTTTACTCCTAATTGAGGGTTTGAGTTTGTTTAAGTTTGTCTTATTTTTATAAACAAATTTTTTTTTAAAAACTCGTCTATATCTAAGATTTTAGAACCTAGTCCTAAGTTTTGACCTATTTTCTAGAGAACAAACAAGAAACTTAAATTTTCTGTGTTTTTACTTTTTATTGTTTCCCTTTAAAAAAAAACCTTTTATTTCTTTTTTACTTTTAAAACCAAGACCATTCTTTTCACTTTTTTACATTTTAGTTTTTTTCACTTTTTATTCTTTTTATTTTCAAAAAATGTTCTTCTTTAAAGACTTCAAAGATTATTTTTATTCTTTTTTTCATTTTTTAAAAGCTTTACTTAAAAGACGACTTAAAAAATTTAAAACATTATTTTAGAAAAGACTTTTTCTTTATGTTTTTTTTAAACTTTATTTTCTCCTAAAATCTTAAACTTCTAGCTATGGTTATTAAAGCCTTTTTTAAAATTTTATCTTTATCATATTTTTTCTTCTTTTTGAAAAACTTATTATTTATTATCTTTTAAAAGCACCCTTATTTACTTTTTCTATAAAAAAATTCTTAAAATTACCTAAGCACCTCTATTATTAATTTTCACAGCCTATTTTTATTTTCTAACCAATTAAGCCGTTTTTATATTTTTTTCACCCATGTTTATTATCTTCTAATTAAACCCCTTGATTTTAGTTTTTATTTAAAACAACATTAATTCATTTTTATTCCTAATTAAAAAAACACTTTTAAGGTTCAATTATTTCATTTCTGAAGATCAAAAACTCATAAAACAATATTTTTTAAACATGCAAGAATTTTAAAGATTAAACTAAAAAATAATCAAAAATTTAGAACAAAAATATTATCGGATCCGAGAAACGATTTTCCAACTTCAAAAAACACAACCTAAAAACAAACAAAAACAAACACAACACAAGAAAACAATATTCAACCAAGAACACATATGAAATTCACTAAAAGAAATTTTAAAGAAAAGAGAGGAATTTTACCGAAAAAAGATGAACTCGTATGCGATCCTTTTCGAATTGCTTCCCAAACGCCTCCAGAAAATTGCTCCAAACTCGAAATTCACTCCAAAAATTCCAGCAAACTCAGAGAATTTTTTAAAGGATTTTTTGTATTTTTTAGGCTTTGTTTTTTGCTCTTCCAAGTGTGTGTTGAACAATGGGGTTTAGGAGGTTTTTATACTTGAATTTCAGCTTGCAAATTAAGTCAAATCGGGATTTAATCCCCAAATTGGAGCCAAAATCAGACAAGAAGCATGATCCTCGATAAAACCCCCAAGAAATCATCCGATTTGATTCAAAACTGGAGTTGAATTTCTCCCTTGATTCGAGCCGTAATTTAAACCCCTCTTCACTATTTTTTGCAGATTCCGGCGGCTACGATGGACGGCAGCGAGCAACGTTGGTGTCGTTGGGTCAGTGACGGCGAGACGTGTCGACCGACACCAACGGCGACGGCAGTCGTGGCCGGTGGACGACAAAAGTTCATGGGCAGTGGCGCGAGGCTCGAGTTTTAGGGGAACCTACCCCACGCGCGTGTTCACACGCGCTGGTTCCCTTTTTTCTTTTACTGTTTTTTTGTTGTTTTTTTCATTTATTATTTTTTTCTGTCATTTTTGTTTCCCTTTTTTCTACATTTATTTTTTTATTTTTTTTACTCAAATGGGTTTTTTTAAAGGTGGGCTTTTCAAGCATAAAATTTGCATTTCAAGGTGGGCTTATTATTTATTTATTTATTTTGAAATGGGTTTAAAAAATGGGCCTTTTTGGAAGGGCTTTTTGAGTTTTTTTTTATTTTAGAAGGGGCCTTTATTCTTTTAAGAATTTTTTTATTTTATTTTAATTATTTGATAATGGTGGGTGAAAATCTAGTGAAAACAAGTGGCACAAAGAATGATTCAACAAGGTTGTGAGGCCTTCTTAGCTCATGTAGAGGACACAAGAGTTGAGAGAGTTAAAGAACCAGATTCAAGATTTGTTAAAAAAAGGGTTTCATACGACCGATCATCTCACTGTGGGGTGCGCCGGTTTTGTTTGTTAAGAAGAATGATGGGTCGATGAGGATGTGTATCAACTATCGATAGCTAAACAAAGTGACAGTGAAAAATCGTTATCCTCTACCGAGAATAGATGACTTCTTCGATCAGTTGAGAGGTGCTAGAGTGTTTTCGAATATTGACTTGAGATCAGGTTAGTATTAGTTGAAGGTGGTACAAGAGGATGTTCAGAAGACTGCCTTCAGGATAGGATACGGACATTATGAGATTTATTTAATGCCATTTAGGCTTACCAATGCACCAGCAGCATTTATGGATTTTATGAACCGGGTCTTCCAACCTTATCTAGATCAGTTTGTGGTGGTCTTCATTGATGATATCTTAGTCTATTCTAGCTCGGAGGAGGAGCACGATGAACACCTTCATATTTTCCTTTAGACCTTGACAGAAAGGCAATTTTTTGCTAAGTTCATCAAATGTGATTTTTGGCTCTCCGAGGTGGCGTTTTTAGGCCACATTGTTGTCGCGAATGGGATTCGAGTTGATCCACAAAAGATCCAGGCATTAGTGGAATATAAGACACCTAAAAATGTGGCAAAGATTCGTAGTTTCCTTGTACTCATCGAATATTATCATCATTTTGTTTAGGGCTTTTCCATCATAGCGACACCCATGACTAAGTTTTTGCAAAAGGGAGTTCCACTCGAACTAGGGAAGGATTATGTGGTGTTTAGTGTTGCTTTATTGAATGGGTTGGGTTGTGTCCTTATGCAAGAGGGTAAAGTGGTCGCTTATGCTTTGAGACAACTGAAGCCTCATGAACGGAATTACTGTAACACCCGGGTTTAGGGGTCGGGAGTTGAGAGTGTGAATCGGGTTCGAGTCGTTGGGCTCGTTCTAATTAGAATGGGCTCTGCTTTAAAATTTAAATGGGCTTGATTTTTATTAAGGGAATTTTGGTAAATTTTTTAATAAGGGAAAAAGGATGAGTAAAAAGAGCCTTTTGACAAAAAGTGCTCATCTTTTTCCTTGGCTTTTATTTTCACGACATTGAACCCTCCCAAACCCCTAAACAATATTCTATTAAAGTTCTTCACCATTTCAAGTGTTTTCAACGAGGTAAGCACGTTTTTGACTTCTCCTCTTTACTCCGAACATTTCCATGGTTTTAGATTTTCAAAAACACCATCTTTATAGTTCTTCAAGTTTTCAAAGTTTGAGAAAAAGGTTAGAGCTTTAATGGCTTTTCGATTTGCTTTTGATTTGTAGAGTTAAGATATGTTGTAATCTTTCCCTTAAGTACTATATAACTCAAAATGGTGGGGTTTTATCAAAAATCCCGAAATGGGTTTTGTGGGTATTTTAAAAGGGTCAAAACTTGAGTTTTTTGAGTGGTTTTGTGAAGGGGAGTTGGGCTGGTGTTATAGTGATACTAGAAAGTTGTTTTGAAGGTGTTTAATGTTGGTTTAGGTGTTGGAATTGATAGATTTCTGCTGGTTTGTGAGGGAGTACGAAAATGAGGATCTTTGGGTTGGTTCATGGTTTGAAATTGTAGAGAATTGGGTTTGTGGTCGTAGTTTGGGTTGTGACAATGTTTGTGAATGATTTGGTTGAGTAATTTGTTGTTTTTGATTGGTTAGAATCAAGAGAAACCATTGGAGAAGCTTCGGGCACGATTCCGGAAAGTGTGGAGGCTTGATTCGGCTTTTCTCGGTTTGCTTAAGGAAGTGTGGTGAGTGGATTACTTTAAATGATTTTAAATTGGTTCAAGTGTGTGGTAGTGGTGTTAGATTGTTCTTGGTAGGCCAATCCAAGGAGGGGATTAAGTTGGTAGCTTAATCTCTTGTTTGTTTTATGTGCTTTTGCTTAACGTGCTTTAAATATGGTCTTGCATAGTATGTGCTTGTTTAAGCATGTGGTGGTATATGTTGATGTTGATCCTCGATGATGATATGTTGTGTGCATGGTTGTTAAATCATAGTGTGGCTTGTATAGTATGATTGGCACTAGTTAATTACCGGGTATAAATGATCGATCATTAGGATGAGTGTGCACACGGTTGAGTCAAATTCGCGCGTGGGCTTGGTGACGTGTAGTCATCAAGGAGGATTACGGTGAAGTAAAATTCCACCGGAATGTATTATTATGTGATGATGAGTGGAATCCCATCCGTAAGGGCATGTGATGATGAGTGTAATCCCACCAGAAGGTAATGTGTTGTCGAGTACGTTGGGGGGGTGAAAATTCCAACGGAAGTTATCCGCATATCCGATTAAACTAATAGTTGTCAATATACTTGTTCATGCGTGGTTGTTGTTAAGATAATTGTTATATCTTGTTGAGCATAACATGAGGTAGGATACCATGTTCATGCATTCTTGTGAAGTTTAGTTATGTTGCTATGTTGATGCATATGTATGCTTGTAAAATGTCTTAAGGATGATATGTTTTGAACCCTGCATTGTCGTTGTTTTGTTTTAGATCTCCCTCACTAAGCTTCTAGCTTACGCTCTCGTTTTCGACGATACAGATCATTAGCGTGGAGTTAGCAAGGAGCAAGGAAAGGGCATCCAAGCTTGTAGTAGTTGCTCAAGTATGGTTTGGTAAATAATGTAGTAGTTTAGCAATAGGGATGCTACATGTTTTGTATGAGCGTTGATTGACTCCTATGTATTGGTTTTTGTTGTTAATGCCTTGATGTGGATTTGTAAACCATGTTTATGTTGTTGCCTAAATGCTTTGTGTTTTGAAGGCTTATAACCATGTTCCATGAATGCTTATGTGTTTTTTTAAAGGCATGTAAACCTTGTTATGCAATGTACTTGGTGAATGCTTGAAGTAGGGTGAAATGCCTCTAGAGTATGTGTATGCATGTTGTTTCTTGTTTCTCGTGGTTTTGGGGATGTTTGGGAACACTTGGAGATGCTTAAAACTGTTTTTAGAGTGTTACAGATTGCAGGCGTTTCGAAACGCGTGAGGTGGTTTCGGAACGGGTGTAGCTCCATGGATACCTGTATCGGAACACGTTCCGATACAGTTTGACATTGTGAGCCCTAGTTCTGATACGCGTACCGAAACGGTTTGCTACTGTGAAGGCTTGTTGCGGAAAGAGTTCCGGAACGCTTAGACGAAATGGACACATGTATCGAAACGAGGTGGACCGTATCGGTACGTCTGGTCTAGCTTTTAAACCGGGGCCCGTGTATTGAAACGGGAAAGCCTGTTCCGAAACACAAGCCTGTAAATTAGGCTTTTGGCGCCTTTAAAGGTTCTCGGATGTCGGCCTTGGTTCCCGTTTGTCATAAGTTTTCTTATGACTCTCGTATGCATCGTTTATGTATGGTTTGGTCACGTATGCAAGAAATTGGACTAACTTGACACTTGGTAAATTTAAATTAACTTATGTTCTGTCTGCATAGTCTTGTCCTTGTTTATTCGTCGTCATTTTTTACACATAGGATTAACGAGACATCTAGACAAGATAATTGAAGAAAAATTTTCTAGGGTTGCTAACCGAGGTGGGGCCTTAACGGGTTTCACTTCGGTTTTCCCCGTGTAACCTACTCGGACTGGTTAGTCGTTCAGACCAGGACGAGTGGGTTACAATTACCCTACTTATAACTTGGAGCTTGTATCTTTTATCTTTGCTTCGAAGATTTGGAGGCATTATCTGTATGGAGAAAAGTGCTACATAACCGACCATAATAGTTTAAAGTACCTCCTCACCCAAAAAAAGTTGAACATGAGGCAAAGGCGATGGATTGCTTGTTAAAATACTATGATTGTATTATAGAATATCACCTCGGTAAAGCTAATGTTGTGGTCGATGCTTTGAGTGGGAAGTCTATGTCGGACTTGAGGGCAATGTTTTCCCGGTTGAGGATGACCAAGGATGGTGGGCTTTTGGCTGAGCTTCTTGTAGATCCTACCTTAGTACAAGAGATCGGGATGACACAAGTGTTAGATGAAGAGTTAGTGGCAAAGGTAGAGATGGTTCAGAGTGGCAAGGCATCCAATTTTGGGGTACGAGGTGGTGGGATCTTGTATTTCAAGGGCCAGCTTTGTTTCCCAGCTTTGGAGGATTTACAAGAATGCATCCTGCGGGAGGTGCACCGTAGTCCGTTTTCTATGCATTCCGGGAGTAACAAGATGTACCAAGACCTTCGACCTTTTTATTGGTAGCCTAGCATGAAAAGTGATGTATCTGAGTTTGTGACAAGGTGCTTAGCTTGTCAACAAGTTAAGGCTAAACACCAAGTTCCTTCAGGCTTGCTTCAGACCATCCAGATTCTACAATGGAAGTGGGATCCTGTGACAATGGATTTTTTAATGGGGTTACAGTTGATGCAAAGGAAGCGCGATGCCATTTGGGTGATAGTAGATCGTTTAACCAAGTTTGCTCATTTCTTACCTATGTGTATGGATTTCACGCTCGAGAGGTTGGCTCGGTTTTACATCCAAGAGATTGTAAGGTTGCATGGAGTGTCATAATCGATTATATCGGATAGGGATATGCGTTTCACAGCAACATTATGGAAAAAGGTACACGAGGATTTGGACACCAAATTGCATTTCAGTACGGCTTTTCATCCTCAGACTGATGGTCAGTCTAAGCGAGTTATCCTGATTTTTGAAGACATGCTTCGTTGTTGCATCATTGATTTCTATGGAAGTTGGGAGGAGCAGTTACCTCTTGTTAAGCTTGCATACAACAACAGTTTCCAATCGAGTATCAAGATGGCTCCTTTCGAAGCCTTGTATGGTCGTAAGTGTAGGACCCCTTGTGTTGGACCGAGCTCAATGAGGCAAGATTTGTTGGATCTGATTTGATTAAACAAACCAAGGAAAAGGTTCAGATAATTAAGGAAATATTGCAAGCGGTGTCTGATAGTCAAAAAGCTTATGCGGACCCGGAAGTGCAAGCACACCGAGTATGATATAGGTGACAAGGTTTTTCTTCAAGTATCTCCATGGAAGAGATTCATCCGATTTGCACGGAAGAGCATGCTGAGCCCGAGGTTTATAGGACCATATGAGATCCTTGAAAAGGTTAAACATGGGGCTTACCGACTAACTTTACCCCCAGAGATGGCATGCATTCACAATGTTTTCCATGTGTTCATGTTGAGGCGTTATCGTTCGAATCCTTCATATGGCATCCCACTTGAGGAGAATGAGATCAACACTGATTTGACCTACGAGGAAGAGCCGATAAGAGCATTAGTCAAGAGAGTTAAAAAATTGTGCAACAAGAGTATTCATCTAGTTAAGATGTTGCGGAGGAACCACAGGGTCGAGGAAGCCATGTGGGAGGTCAAAGAGGACATGAAGTTGCTTTACCCACATTTGTTTCCAAAAGGTAAATTTCGAGGACGAAATTTCTTTAAAGGGGGATGAGTTGTAACGACCCGGATTTTAAATTTTGAGGATCGATTTAATCCAGAGTATGGGCTCCGAGGTTGGATTGAGAATTTGGGTTTGTGGGCTTAGGCTCTTGGTTGGGTGTTAGGTTCAAAAGAGAATGAGAGGGTGTGAGGGTAATTTCCCTCATTTTGAAGAGGAAAAGTTTGGGAAAACTAAATTTTTCCCGCATATTGTGAAAATGGAAAGAGCAAGGTTTGAAGCCTATGGATTTGGGGGCTTTCTTCTCAATTTCTAATCAAGGTTAGTACACCATTAACTCCTATATATATTTCTAGAAATCATTAATATATTGCTTGCTTGATTATATGATTGTTTGGTTGAGTTTGAGCTTGGTGTGCATCCATGAAAAAAAATCTAAAACTTAGTGTTAAAATGGTGTAAAAAGGGGTAGGAAACCACTTAAATTACTTCTCATAATGTGTAGGTTCGTTTTGGGGTTGTGCCTTTGGGTTTTTAGGGGCATAGAGGGTGATTTACAAACTCTATAAATGAATTATGGGTTTGTGTATCAATAACCAACTGTTTTTCTAGGTCAGCAACTGGTTTTCTTGGTCAGCAATTATTTTTCTTGGACACCAACTATTTTTCTTAGTCACCAACTGGTTCTCTTGGTTTGTTTCTACATAACAGGTAAAATTTCGTGGTAGTAAGGCTAGTTCTAGTAAAGGACCTATATATGGAATAAAATGAATAGTAAAACGGAGTAACTGGGAATTTAGCCACACTTATGAATATATGGAAGCTATAAATTGATAAAGGCGTGTAACTTATTCATGAAGTAATAATGAGGCCCTTGGTGGATCGTGTATGGTTGGGGGCTAGGTAAGGGCACCAGTATGAAAGAGTGATTGATGGTTGGGGTTTGGATACCTAATGAGAATTTGTGTGTTGCAACACCATGTTTTGAGACTCCTGAATGGAGGTTCCCGGTGCTTTGTGGACGCTTGCCTCATTCGAAGATGCTTAACGAGAGATCCCGAGCATGGGTGTAGGATGCTGAAGCTTTATGGACACGGGCCTCACCCCTACGAGTATAGTATCTCAATGTTTCGTGGACACGGACCCTCCTTAGAGTATATGATCTCGATGCTTTGTGGACGCAGACCTTGCTCGGAGTGCACGATCTCGATGCTTTGTGGACGCGGGCGTCACTTATTTATAGATATGCTTATTACTTGGGATTTTGGGGCTATGGTTGTAGGGCCCTGTTTCTTGTGACCATTTTTGTGTTTAAGCGGCTAGTGGTAGTGCCAAATGTTCTTACTTTATGCCTTGACATCTCTCTTAATAGCTTGCTCATAATTATGATTTGCTTGAGGCATGGTTGAGTGGTTGTGTATCTACTGAGATTTGTTAGCTTAGCGTTCGTAATTGTTGTTTCCGTTCGCATGTTAATAGATTGGCGTACATCTTCGGAGCACCATTGGAGTAGGACCTCAACATTGACTTAAGTCCGAGTACAATACTTAGATTTCATTGTGCTATGTATCCGTAGGACCTTATGTGTATTGTAACTCATGTTTTAGATTTACTCATATGTGTTGAATGCTTTTAAATTATGTATTTTAAATGAAGCTCCTTATGTAATGATTTTAAACGGATTTGTAGGTTTGAAATATTACAACTTAATGGATTATATGAACTATGATTTTTGGGCTTGAGGCCCACTTGTGATATCCAGGTTAGGGAGATACGTTAATGCTTTTTGGGAAACCCTCTAAATAGTTTAGAGAATTTTATATGGTCGTTTCAATTGGGTGAATTACGTAGAGGTTAGAGTGTTGTCGTTGCGGCTTAGGAATCGACATTGGGTATCTAACTTCTCCAAATTCAGAATTTCAGATTTTAAACAGGTAATTCTTCACCCTTAATCACCCCGATTAGTTCTTCGTACATGAATTTCTAGTGGTAATCGCCGAATAATTTTTCTTCTACGCCATGGGGTGTACCGGCCAACAATGGAAGCTTAATGGTTAGAAACTTTTTTTCTCTATGTCAAATATTGATGGTTGAACATTTTGATTATATTTTTAATTTGTTTCATCCTGGATTGTAATATTTATTAGACATTTTATAATTTTGATTTGAAAAGTAGTTTTGTTAGTAGACTAGTAAGACAATAGTAGTTTATGTAAGGATGATTTATTTGTTGTTGAGTTATTTTTAGTTGAAGTTTGTATTGTTATTTTAATTTGTTTTATATTGGATTGTAATATGTGTTGTGATTTGTTTGTGTTATTAGTTTAAATATATTTGTTTGATGAAAATTATTTTTTATTTAAAGATATTTGTTTGAGTTGTTACTTTAAAAAAAGAAAAAAAATTAATTGGATTCGAACTTTCTAATTTGGATTTTAGATATTTTATTAGATCGGACTTGGATTTATGTAATCGGACTTGAATTCAGACTTGGATTTTTTGAGGTCCGATTATTAATTTGATTGGACTTGAACTTTATAAAGTCCGATCCTTTGCCATCCCTTGTAATCATCAATGAATAAATTTGGCTTAATAGCACCATTGGCTCTTAAAGTATGCACATTTTACCGAGTTGTCTCATAAAGAAATTTTCAGGACGTTTTGCCCCTTGAACTTTAAATCGTTACTTCATTTTTTTTCGATTAATAGGGAAAAAGCGTCTAACACATGCCTAGTTAAAAAACCTCCCTAAACCTAACGGAGGAAAAAGAGTACATGTGTTAGAGCTACAGAGGAAGACGAAACAAGAACAAGCGACGATCCAACAAAACCACAACCATCAGCCTATACCATCCGACTGAACATTTACATCATTATACCTATCCGCATCAAGTAAACTCAAGATATCCGCAGGAGGCACCGCCCAAGTCTTCGTGCACAATCCAGCATCCCGTATGTCCTTCGCCAACCAATCCGCCACGCAATTCGACTCCCGATTGACATGCTCAAAAGAGACCTCCCACCCTCGTTTAACCACATCCGCAATTGCAACAACAAGAGCATTATCCGTACGTACCGTAGAGTTATGCAAGACAAGGCCAATCGCCTCGCGACAATCCGATTCGATAATAACTTTCCGAAACCCAGAGCTCCATCCACGAAGCAGCCCTTCTAAAATCGCCCAAAGTTCCGCTATCAAAACCGAACAACAACCAATTTGTCGAGCAAAGCCTAGTACCCAAACACCCCCATCCGTTCGGCAAACACCTCCCAAGGACGCCTCACCCGTCAAAATATTCACCGCACCATCAACATTGATCTTCACCCACTCGCTTGGGGGACATTTCCAACGGTTTCCTCGCGATAGCACGCGAGGCATAGGAGACCCAACTCCAACGGCCGATACATGCGCTGCTTTAACCTCCTCCAAGTACCTTAGGCTCGCGAACCGCAAGTCCACCTTTTCCACAAAATCCGGATCGAAAAGCTTTTGATTCCTCCTCAACCACAATTTCCAACAAATAATCGGAAACAGCAAATACCAATCCGTACCATGTGCAGCGCCTATACCCTTGCTCGTCACATTTGTTGTTAACCAACTGTCCAAGTCGAATGTAAAGAAGCTACTGCTCACATCAAAGAAGGTTCGCCACACCCCGCGCGCAACGCTGCAGTCACGCAACACGTGGAGAACGTCCTCGACTCCATTACCACAGACCCCACACCGTTCCTCATCCGTCATATGACGTCTCATTCTTTCCGCATTAGTCAGCAGCCTTTTCCGTGCAACAAGCCACAAAAAGGTGCGAATCCGATACGGCAGAGGCAGCCGCCATATCAATCTCCAAATCCCCGTCGATGCCGCAGCATCAGCCCCCGATAGGGAATTATAGGCTGATTTAACAGTAAACCGGTGACGCTTGTCATCATACCAACCAAGCTGATCGGGGCCAAGACGACCAGCGGGCGGATAGCACGCCAAAACCCGTTGTACCACCCCTTCCGGCAAGGCCGCACGGAGAGCTTGCACGTCCCATTTCTCGTCGATCGTCGTGTAGGCTACCACCGGACAAGGTTCCGGCTGTGTATCATCGTCGACATACCCCAAAAGCTGTCCCAATTCACCAAGCCATGTATCGTACCAAAAATCGGCCGTGCACCCATCCCGGACAATCCACCTCATCCCCTCAACGACCTTATCCCAAACGTTGCTAATTTCGGCCCATAAACGACTACTACTCCGAACCGATACACTTCCCGGCAAGACACCCTCCACCTTAGACTTGGCGCGAACAACCCGTACCCAAAGCTTGTCATTTTCCGTAAGAACCTGATAGCCCAATTTCATGAGAAAAGAGTGATTAACTAACTCTAATTTCCTCAAACCAAGACCACCTTCCAGCATGGATTTTTGCACCTCATCCCAACGAAGTAGGCTAATACCCTTATGATCACCACTGCTTCCCCAAATGAACCCATGGATAAGCTTTTCAATCTCCGTGCAGACACATTTCGGTAGCCATGAAGCTTGCATCGTATACGTGGGAATCGCCTGTAAAACAGACTTTGCCAAAGTTACACGTCCCGCAAAAGCAAGAGCTCGAACCGATCTCGAGTTCAATTGGTCTTTCACCTTATCAATTAGATAACTGTAAGTCACCCGAGAAACTCTATTATGAAGTAAAGGTATCCCCAAATACTTTCCCAGATCCGCAACTTCGGAGAACCCGAACCCACTAACAATAGAAGTCTTCAAATGCACAGATGTATTGCTCGAAAAAAAGATATTTGTCTTAGGCCTACTAACCTTATGACCTGAAGCATCACAGAAAGAACCGAGAACCCGACTAATAACCTGCATTTGCGACATGGTGGCTTCAGAAAACAACACAATATCATCCGCAAAAACTTCAATTTTCCTACCGTTAACTCCCGTTAAAAAATTATGGACTAATCAGAATGCGCTATATGTCACTTGATTAATAAAAAAATCAGTTGACTTTAATAAAAGGGGTAAATTGCATGTTAAGTTTCTCAAATTTTTATTTTTGTTCAACTTAGTCCTAAAAATCTTTATTTAACTTGAAATTGACCCCAATTTCTTTCAATTTTTTATAATTTAGTCCAATATTGTTAATAAGATGATTTTTTTTACATTTTAGTCCAAAAAATCTATATTTAACACGAAATTGACCTCTATTTCTTTCTAGTTTTATAAATTAGTCTGATATTTTTAATTAAATTATATTTTTGTTTGCTTTAGTCCTTAAAATCTTTATTTAACCTGAAATTGAAACCTATTTCTTTCTAATTTTTATAATCTAGTCTGATATTTTTAATATAATTATGTTTTAGTCATAGAAATCTTTATTTTACCCCAAATTTGCCTCAATTTCTTTCTAATTTTTATAATTAAGTCTAATATTTTAATTATGATGATATTTTTGTTCATTTTAGTCCAAAAAGTCTTTATTTAAACCGAATTTGAACCTATTTCTTTATAATTTTTAAAATTTACTCCAATATTTTTAATATAATTAAAATATTTATTTTAGTCCTAAAAGTCTTTATTTAACCTGGAATTAACCAATTTTTTTTTCTTCTAAATATTATAATTTAGTCCAATATTTTTATTATGATGATATTTTTTTTCATTTTAGTCATAAATATCTTTTTATAACTCAAATTTCTCCCCTATTTATTTCTATTATTTATAATTAAGTCTGATATTTTTAATATAATTAAATAATTTTCATTTTAGTCCTAAAAATCTTTATTTACCTCAGAATTGACCTTAATTTTTTTTCTAGTTTTTAATTTAGTCAAATAGTTTTAATATGATGATAATTTTGTTCATTTTAGTCCTAAAAATTTTATTAGCTTAAAATTAACCCATATTTCTTTCTAATTTTTATAATTTAGTCTGATATTTAATATATGTATATTTTTGTTCATTTTACTCCTATAAATCTTTTTTGAACCTGAAATTGACCAATATTTCTTTCTATTTTTTATGATTTAGTTTGATATTTTAATTTAATTATATTTTTGTTCATTTAGTCCTAAAAATATTTATTTAACCCAAAATTTACCCAAATTTATGTAATATCCCAAAGATGGGTTTGGTAATATGTCTAAATCAAGCATGATTTAAGTGACTTGTAATACCGAAATTTGCTTAGAATTATGTATCAAGTTCGAATGATATCTAAAATTGAGTTAAACACTCCTTAATAGACCTATTGAATAAATGAGGACCATTTTAGAATTGAGGAAAATGTGGCTAGCTTAAATTGTATGGATTAAACCGAAATCTTAAAAGAATGAGTGTTTGCATGCTAATGAAAGTTTAGTATAAGGACCTATATACATGTCATGCCCTTGGCGAGACATGTGGATAAAATTGAGCAAGGAAATGGGGGAAAGCCCGGTTATCTTCTTCATTCCTTCATTCCTTCAATAGTTAACATGTTTGTTGAGAGGAAAATAGGAGCCACCATGCGTGATTTTAAACAAATAAATTGAAGCAAATAACTTGATCTCCATCGAAGGATTTTAGAGCAGGTGAAATTCTTATTTACCTTTTGAATTCAGTTTGATGAATTGAGATTATATTCAAGCCTTATGTTAGGCTTGATAGGCTCGATTTACTTCAACCGTTATGGATAGCCAAGTGGTGGAGAAGTTGAATTTTTGAGTGATTGAAGTGTGGAAGCTAAAAGATAAAAGACACGATAATTTAGAGTTGTTCGGCCTTCTAACAAGCACCTACATTCACTACCTTAACTTCCCGCTAAGGATTTCACAACCAATTCACTAATTGATTCGTCCCTTTTTCTAGGCTTAGGAGGAAACTCTTACAACGATCAAAGCTCTCTAACCCAAAGCTTGATCAAACCCTCTCTACAAGAGATAAAGATAGGCAAACTAAAATCCCTCTTACGAGGTTGATGTTTGCACTCTAAAGCACTCACCCAATCTTTAAACATTTGAGCAAATTTGACAATTTTGGCTCACAAATGTTGTCTATACAATAAATGTACAATTTAGCTCTAAAGACAAATTGACATCATAAGGTTGTTGACAATTGAAGCATTAACCTTTCCTTGATTCTTGGAGGTCCCTTTTATACTCCCAATTGAGTTTGTAGCCGTTGAAGACCGCTGGGTTGAATTAGAGCCGTTGGAGACTTTATTTCCCACCATAAATGCAATTCTGCAACTGCTCGTATCGAAACGGTACCTACCTATTTCGAAACATGACTAAAATAGAAAGAGCCGTTATACGCATTGAAACACCTGCATCGAAACGCCTAGTGTCGTATCGGAACAGCCTACAATACATCAGACCATAGATTAAACCGACATCATATAAGTCTGACTGTCGTGTTAATTTATGGTTCGACTCTCGTACGTCACCTTTATGCATGATGCAAGCATTTAGGAATGATGACATGATATTTCCATTTTAATTATTGCTTACCTGGAGACGGTGAGAATTAACCCAAATATTTGGTCCACATCCATTAAGCTCGGACTGTTTTGACACAAATACCGGGGTTAATAGATACCTCTCTTTTGTATATTTTAAATTAATTAATTAACATATCAAATCATTAATGGTTCCATGAATGACAAATACGAGTATGTCACAAAACCATACAACATCACAATAAATAACACGAATGGTAATAAAGCAAAATAGAATAGAATAACAACATGAGAATTCAAATAAAAATCCGGAAAATGACTGGATCGAATATGAAGCGCATAAATTAAGTGCAATAAATTAAATAACATGAATTAAAATGCGAGAAATTAAAATGTTAGTAGCTTGATTAGAAGTTAGATTAGGGTTAAAAATTACACTAAACGGGCCATAATAATACGGATCATCATCCGTTGCGAGTCACCGTAAGGCCGAAAGCGAATCGTGATCCGAAACAAAAATACGGCGCAATAAATAAAGCTAAATACATACATATATAATAAGGTGATAATGTATAAATAAATATATGTACGTACTATATATTATAGTATATAGAATATAATAATATAATATATAATATATTTATTAGCTGTTACATAGGATATATATACCAACAATGTAGGTTTTGTAAATATAATATATATATATATAATATAAAGCTTATATAAAGAGAAACTGTATTTTATAACATATGTTTATAATACATGATATAACATAATATAAAGATATGTAAAACGATAAGATGGACAGGAGTACTAAAATGAAATGGAAACAAAAGAAAAAGGATTAAAACGGAAGGGGTTAAAAGGAAAAGGATTAAACAAGTAAATACCCCCACCATACCTCTGAATATTAGTTAAATCAATGCGAGCAGAATCCCTTTTCACCCATTTTCAAAATAGAAAATAAAGAACTCAAAATGAAAGCTTTTTCACTCTTCTTTCTCTCGATGGAAGCATAACCCCTACCCTGGCCGTTAATCGGCGACCAGACCTCGATAAGGACCGCACCTGGTGTCCGAAGACATTTATACGTGGTGGTTCCCTCCCAGACTGCAGGTAAACTCGAAACCTGTCACGAACTGATGTTTAAATTGTAAAGAAAAGAAAGGGATTTAGAAATAGACAGAATTGTAGGATGAAAGAAGAGAACTTTTGTGTATTTTCTGCAAAGATAGCTCTCTGATTACATTCAACCCTAATATAAAAAAGGAATAAAAACGGCTAAAAGGGTTATCCAATAATCTAATGACATGTGGATAACAGAATAACAAACTCCTCCAGCTGTGCTAGCTGTATTCTGATAATCATTCAGTCTTGGGCTACTCGTTTGGGCTAAATCCACTTGGGCTCACACTCTCGCTCTGACCCAATGCCTCGGCAGCTTTGGCAGCTTCATCACATAATCCTTGGACGACATCGTTTACCTCAGTATAGTCATTAAGCCGTAATGTCTGATTATCGATTCCAACCCTTCCTTCAAACACTCGATCTCCACAATCCTTCAGAAACCCTAAATTTTTCCCCAATTCCTCCATCGACATGACAATACCTTCCCCTCCACCAGATCCTTGTCCCCAAGGATCAAAATCTGGAAATTGGGATTTCAGCACCGAATAATCCTCCCACGTTGCATGTTCTTTCCCCAAATTGGACCACTGTATGAGGAGTTGAGTTACGGAAATGTTATTCCGTTTCACCATCCGTTTGTCGAGGACGACGGCGTGGTACACCTTCAGCTGGCCATCATCTGTAATCTCAGGTGGATCAATGGAGGTAATGTGGTTGTCTCCAATCTTTTTCTTCAAAAGGCTTACATGAAAAACTGGGTGGATTCGGGAATGAGGGGGAAGCTGTAATTTGTATGCGACTAACCCAATTCTTTTATCGATTTTGTAAGGGCCAAAATAGCGAGCAGTGAGTTTCAAGTTCCGACGGAGAGCTACTGATGATTGCCGGTACGGTTGCAACTTCAGGTAAACAAAATCTCCTTCTGCAAACTCCCTATCTGTGCGTTTCTTGTCTGCCATTTGTTTCATTCTATTAGTTGCTTTCTCTAGTTGCTCTTTCAGTAGTTTAGCAATAGCCTGTCTGTTGTCACTGAGCTCTTGGACTGCATCATTGACTGATGTGTGTGACCAGTCATATAGGGGAGGTGTAACCCCCTTAACCCGGCCTAGACGATTGACCCGAATTAAGAAAGTCACACGGGGAAAACCAAAGTCAACCCGAAAGTCAACCTTGATTAACGACCCTTTTTTTTTCTTTTTAATCTTATCTAGATGCACATTACACCTATGTGTGATCATACAAACAACATACTCAAAGATCACAAACATCAGAGGTCAAACAGGGACCCAATTGAACAAATTACAACTTTAGGGACCAAATTGTAATTTCTGATAAATATAAGGACTTAACCAAATTTGAAGTTACCAACTTGAAATTAATCAGGTTTCATGCTTCTCTGTGAAATTTCAGCTCAAAAGGACATCCACAGCTCATACAATTGCACAAACAAGATTCAGGACCAAAACGCAAACAATTCAAAACACATAACCGCCAATGTCAGCCCCCAACGGTCAACCGTTCCGAAACGGGGGACAGCCCGTTCCGAAACGCGGGGCCGTTCCGAAACAGGCATAGCCCGTTTTGAAACGGGGGTCTGGCAGAGGCTTACTCGTTCCGAAACGGCCCTCCCCGTTTCGGATGCCTGGGTTCATGCAAGGCACCCGTTCCGAAACGGGGCACCCAGTTCCGAAACGCCTGCACCAGAATGCTCCAAAACTCAACTTTAATCATGCAATTACACACTCAAACATGCTCCTAACACTACCAAACTTTGCCAACATGCAATTTAACATATAAACAACATATTAGCATCAACAATTCATCCATTCATCATCATATGCAAAAAGCCCCAATTCTAGATGCATGCTTCCTACACAAGCTAGGCATACAAACACCAAACTTACAAAGCAAGCATATAAGGTTCCAATTCAAAAGCCAGCAAACACATCAACATTAAACATACTTAGGGAGTCTCCAACACCTCCCAAAACATACACATTGGTCCCCCATTGCCAAATCATACAAAAGCTAAAATGTTTAACAAAACCTTCCATACATTGAGCTTCACTTGAACTAGATTGCTTGACCCTTCTTGCTGCCCTCAAGGTACTTTAATGCTCTGCATTATTGAATTCAGAAAACGAAGAGAGCGTAAGCAAAAGCTTAGTGAGGAAAGCTCTTAAAAACCATTCAATAATGCAATTCAAAACATTTACAAAACATGCTTTAAATCAACCATTTTCACATGCTCAAAAGCATTCATAACAAGCAATCTCATGCTTAAACATAAACATAAAAACAAGCATCTCATGCTTCTCAATATCCTCAACATGTCATATTGGCTCAAGTGATACATTTCCATTTATTAAAACAAGTTCATCAACTTCCCAAGGACTTTTAAACACCTTGGCCCCAAGGACTTTTAAACACCTTGGCCTATGGACTTTTAAACACCATAGAAGTAACCCATCAAGGACTTTTAAACACCTTGATCCCAAGGACTTTTAAACACCTTGGCCATGGACTTTTAAACACCATGAATGAAACACATCAAGGACTTTTAAACACCTTGATCCCAAGGACTTTTAAACACCTTGGCCTATGGACTTTTAAACACCATAGAAAGGATCACCTAAGGACTTTTAAACACCTTAGTGTCCGCAACATGAACCATCCAAGGACTTTTAACCACCTTGATGTTCATAAGTAACAAGGCTCACTCAAGGACTTTTAACCACCTTAGTGACCTTAACATTTTCAAAACATCACTTGCCAATATACATCATTTTCATCATTTACAACACTGTTTTAAAGCATAAAACCAAGCCATATTCATCATGCATTTCAAAGCATTAAACCACATCATTTCAATGTATACAAGCAAGGCACTCCTACCTAGAGCTACCTTCAACATATGGCTTACAACAACAGCAAAAACCATGCTAAAACATGCTTCCAAAACAGTATGTAAAACATGCAAATCATCATTTTGCAATACATCAAAATCATGGCCACCACTAGAGAGAAAATCCGAAAACTTACACTCGAGCTTAGCAAAGTTGTTTAGACTTAGACTAAGCTCCCAAGACATTGGTTTCAAAGCCGAAAACCCAATTTCACTCACCGATTCCACCTCGCCTCTTGCCGAAGCACGAATTCAAGCTTCCGGATCAACAACTCTTGGATCCAAAGATGCCACCCCTGCTTCAACACATCAAAGCAGTAAATCAATGCATCATCATGCATCAATTACCTCAATGAAAGCACTCAAACTCGCTGCTCTCATCCATCCTCCATTTTCGGCCACCAAACACAACCGAAAATGCATCAAAACCACTTCCAAACATAACCCAGCCATAACCCAGCAAAACCTAACATCCATCAACACCATACAACATCTAAAAACAACCTACAACCATCCTTATACCTCCAGCAACAACAGATCCACAAGATCACCACAAAAACTACCTTAAAACACAAGCTAAACTTAGGAATCTTAACCTATCCGGGATTGCATCAATCAAGACTCATTTCCATATCAATTTAGTGATCAAATAACATCAAAAACACTTCTCAAAACCCAGATTTAACAGATCAAACGAAAATCAATTGAAATCATCAAAATCTTGCTCAATTAGCCAAGATTCTTAAATCAACTTACAAACCTTTAATTAAACATACATTTAGGATTGAAAACTTTAGGAATTTCATTAAAGAACTTAAAGTTCAGAGGAGAATCGTTCATACCTCCAAACTTGTGATTTCTCCACTTTTTGGAATGAAAACCTTGTTGAAACTTGTAACAAATGAGTAGGTTTTGAAGATATGTTGATTTGCAATCAAATGAAAGTTGAAAGGAAGAATTTAGGTGAGGAAATCAGATTAGAATCTCTGGAAATGGTGATGTTTGGTTGGAGAGAAAAGGAGAAGAGAAAATAGGAAGTTAGTTGGGAAAA
Source organism: Hibiscus trionum (assembly GCA_030270665.1). NCBI lineage: Eukaryota > Viridiplantae > Streptophyta > Magnoliopsida > Malvales > Malvaceae > Hibiscus > Hibiscus trionum. The sequence continues at coordinate 6,275,963 of BSYR01000004.1, forward strand.
TAGAGAAAATGAAACTTCCCTCCACTTTGATATCTTTAAAATCAGATTTTAGGATTAAAATATCTTAGAAAAATCTGGAGAATTCAATTTTGGGCAAATAGCTCCTTAAAGATTCAAAGTTTCAATCCTTTTTAAAACAGCCACCAAATTTGCGAAAATTACATTTTGGTCACTAGCCAAAATGTCAACCTTCCAAAACTCATTTTCCAAAATTGTTTTCACAGTTCATCAATATATATTAAAAGATGATTTTAGAACATTTTTCCATATTTTTAATGCAACCCGAACTAGGCTTTCCTAAATTAGCCACTTACGATTCGAACAGCACTTTGACCAAACCGGTCAACGCTCAAAACTTCTAAGCCCAAAACCGGGGCGTTACAACTCTCCCCCCCTTAAGAAATTTCGTCCTCGAAATTTACCTGAAGGAAAGAGATAAGGAAACTGCTTCAGCATGTCTTCCTTCCGCTCCCACGTGGCTTCCTCAACACCGCGATGCTTCCACAGCACCTTCACCAACTCAATGGTCTTGCCACGAAGAACCTTACTATCTGAATCCAGAACCTTCACCGGTTCCTCATCATAGGTCAAATCCGGATTCAGAACCACATCCTCAACAGGCATCACATGTGAAGGATCAGACCTATACTTCCGAAGCATAGAGACATGGAACACATCATGGATCTTCTCCAACTCCTGAGGTAACCTCAACCGATACGCAACAGGACCCACACGCTCAACCACCTCATATGGTCCAATGTATCTAGGGCTCAACTTGCCCTTCCGGCCAAACCTCAACACTTTCTTCCAAGGTGAAACCTTCAAGAACACACGGTCACCCACCGCATATTCTATCTTCTTACGCTTCAAATCCGCGTAAGACTTCTGCCGATCAGAAGCAGCCTTCAACCGCTCACAAATGAGCTTCACCTTCTCTGTGGTCCCTTTCAACAAAGCAGGCATCGAAACCAACTTTTGACCAGTTTCAGCCCAACAAAGAGGAGTCCTACACTTCCTCCCGTACAAAGCCTCATAAGGTGCCATCTGTATACTCGCCTGATAACTATTGTTATAAGCGAACTCAACCAAAGGCAGATGCTTCTCCCAAGAACCTTGGAACTCAATCACACAGCATCTCAACATATCCTCCAAAATCTGAATAACTCGCTCAGACTGACCATCCGACTGAGGATGATAGGATGTACTGAAATGCAACCTTGTACCCAAAGCTTGATGCAAACACTGCCAAAAACGCGATGTGAACCTCGGATCCCTATCCGACACAATCGACTTAGGCACACCATGCAACCGCACAATCTCAGCAATGTACAGCTCTGCCAGTTTGTCCAAAGAGAACGTAGTATGCACAGGCAAGAAATGCGCACACTTCGTCAGGCGATCCACAACCACCCAAACCGAATTCTTTTTCGACGGAGACAAAGGTAAACCAGATACAAAATCCATGGTAACCCTCTCCCACTTCCACTCAGGGATTTTCAACGGTTGCAACAAACCAGAAGGAAACTGATGCTCAGCCTTAACTCGCTGACACACCAAACACTTGCTCACAAACTCCGCCACATCCTTCTTCAAACCAACCCAATAGTACTCATCACGAAGATCACGATACATCTTAGTACTACCAGGGTGCATAGCAAAAGGACTACTATGACCTTCAGTCAGAATAGCACGCCTCAACTCAGCATCAGCAGGCACTACTATTCGACTCCCAAAACACAGCACACCATCATCATTAAAACAGAAATCCGAAGGCCTACCCTCCGCAATATCCTGAACATGAGACACCAAGGAATCATCCAACAACTGCTTTTCCTTGATCAACTGAACCAAAGATGGTTTCACTTGCAACTCAGCAACAAGACCACCATCTCGCGATATGCTCAAGCTAGCAAACATCGCCCTCAGCTCAACTGCTACCTTCCTACTCAAGGCATCCGCAACAACATTGGCTTTTCCAGGATGATACTCAATCGTCAGATCATAATCCTTGAGCAACTCCAACCAACGTCGCTGCCTAAGATTCAACTCCTTCTGAGACATCAGATACCTCAAACTCTTGTGATCCGTGTACACAGTACACTTCTCACCATACAGATAATGTCTCCAGATCTTCAGAGCAAAAACCACTGCCGCCAGCTCAATATCATGCGTAGGGTAATTGCGCTCATGCACTTTCAACTGCCGCGATGCATAAGCCACCACCTTACCCTCCTGCATCAGCACACACCCCAAACCAACATAGGATGCATCACTGTAAACCACAAACTCTTTCCCTGATTCAGGCTGAATCAAAATAGGAGCTTGCGTCAAAGCCGCCTTCAGCTTCTCAAAAGCCTGCTGTCTCGCTTCTGTCCATTCATACTTAACATCCTTCTGCAACAGCTTCGTCAAAGGAGCAGCAATCTTGGAAAAACCATCCACAAACCTCCGGTAGTATCCCGCCAAACCAAGGAAACTACGGACCTCAGGAACAGACTTAGGAACCTTCCAGCTCATCACCGCCTCAATCTTCTGAGGATCAACACGAATCCCCTCAGCTGAGACAACATGCCCAAGAAAAACCACCTCTCTTAACCAGAACTCACACTTGCTCAGCTTAGCATAAAGCTGATTCTCCAACAAAGCTTGCAAAACAACCCTCAAATGCTCTTCATGCTCCTCCTCAGTACGCGAGTACACAAGGATATCATCAATGAACACCACAACGAACTTGTCCAGGTATTCATGAAAAACACGATTCATCATGTCCATGAAAGCAGCAGGAGCATTTGTCAACCCAAACGGCATCACAAGGAACTCATAATGCCCATACCTTGTCCTGAAAGCTGTCTTAGGCACATCCACATCTTTCACCTTCAACTGATAATACCCTGACCTCAAGTCAATCTTAGAGAACACAGCAGCTCCCCGAAATTGATCAAAGAGATCATCAATCCTCGGCAAAGGATACCGATTCTTGACAGTCAACTTGTTCAGCTGACGGTAATCAATGCACATTCTCATAGTGCCATCTTTCTTCTTCACAAACAAGACAGGAGCACCCCAAGGCGACATACTCGGCCGGATAAAACCACGATCAAGCAGCTCTTGCAACTGCGTCTTCAGCTCCTTCAGCTCCTTAGGTGCCATTCTATATGGAGTAATGGACACAGGAGTTGTATTCTCATACAGCTCAATTCCAAACTCCACCTCGCGGTTAGGAGGTAAACCAGGCAACTCCTCCGGGAAAACACCAGGGAACTCCTTCACAACCTTGATATCTTGCACCCTCAACTCCTTAGAGCTAGGATTCATCACAAAAGCTAGATAGGCTTCACATCCTTGCCTCAGCATCCTGCTCGCCTCCAAAGAAGATACAACATTGGCAAGAAACTTCACATTCTCACCAACCACCACAACTTCGTAATCATCCGCAAGCTTAAGCGAAACACGCTTATTCTCACAATCCACAACAGCACGATGCTCAGCAAGCCAATCCATACCAAGGATCACATCAAAACCATAAAAGGGCAACTCCATAAGGTCAACATGAAAGACATGCTCTTGAACAACCAAAGGACACCTTCTATAAAGCTTCCTAGTCACAACAGTCTCACCAAAAGAACTAGTGACCCGAACACCAACATCCAAAGACTCAACAGGCAAACCAAGCAATTCAGCATGCTCACGGAGAATATATGAATGCGTAGATCCAGAATCAATCAAAGAAAGCAATGACAAGGACTGCAAAGTAAAGGTACCTGCAATCACATCTGCATCATTCCGGCCCTCTCTCTGAGCATACACCCTCGCTTGGCCCCCACCTTCAGGCTGAATAGCTACAACATGAGCTACCCCACGGCCACCTTCCTCTCTCCTCTGGAAATTACCACGGCCGCGCCCACGACCTCTCTGCGGTGCAGCAACAACAGGAGCACGCACCTGCTCACCAGCCAACCTCGGACAATCTCGCCTGATGTGGTCCACAGAACCACAATTCCAGCATCCATTTCCACCAGCATTACCAGCTGTCACAACAGGAGCTTGTGCTACTCTCTCAGCACGAGGACAATCACGCTTCAAGTGACCACGGGAACCACAGATCCAACAAGCACTAGGGTCAGCTCTAGCATAACCTCCTCTAGCAGGTGCACCGCCACCTCTCTTGGCTGAGGACTGATACTTCTGATCGCGTCCCCTCTTGTTCCGTCCACCTCCGGAACTATACTCAGCAGCTCGCTTGCCAGCACTCTTAGCAGACAAACTCAGGTTCATCTCAACATCCTTAGCTCGGCCCACCAACACATCAAAATCGACATACTCGGTGGCCAACAAATACATCTTAACATCTGTCACAAGACCGTAACGAAACCTCTCGCACCTAGCCCTCTCATCAGGTATCAGCTCCGGTGCATACTGACTGAGCCGTACAAACTGTACCTCGTACTCAGCTACACTCATGCTCCCTTGAGTAAGAGACATGAATTCCCGCTTTTTCTCATCCAGATATCTCACTCCCAGATATCTCCTTTTAAACACATTCTGAAAGAATGTCCAGGTAACATCAGCTTCAGCCATCCCAGCTATGGTGGTCGTCCACCATGTATAAGCATCGTCCTGCAGCAAGGACACAACACAGCCCAGCTTTTGCACATCCGTGCAACTCATCTGACCCAAGATACGCTTGGTACTTTCAAGCCAAGCCTCAGAACTCTCAGCTGATAAACCTCTAAATTCAGTCCCTCCAAGACTGCGCAGACGCTCCAAAGGCAATCTGACTCCAGCATCTCCCTGATGCCCAGCTCCCTGAGCTCCAGCTACTGCTGCTCGAAAAGCACCCGCAATAGCTTGTACCAAAGCAGACATATCAGGCACAGCTTGCCCCTGACCAACCTCTGGTCCAGCAGCTCCAGCACCAGCATCAGCTGCAGCTTCAGCTCTCGCACCTCCAGCACCACCCCCAGGCGGAGGAGGGGGTAACACAGCACTATCAGCGTGCTCTTCATTCTCATTCTCATTGGGAGCCGTAGCTCGCACACTACCTCTCAACTCTCTACGTGGTGCCATACTTTACCATGCAACAACAATGCAAAATAAAACAAGTCAGGCCCAGCAAGGTAAGCAATCCAAGTATTCAAGCTCAATTTCATTTCAAAACAACATGTTTCCTTTAGCTTTTGTTTGGCAATGGGTACCCTCAGCATGCAACATCACAACATACACTCAATTGCATCAACATCTCAAGCCACTGAACATGCTTTCAAACAACAAGCATTCAAGGCAAACATGCTTCAATCATGCATACAAACATTCCCAATTACTCGAGAACTCAGCTCTGATACCACCAAATGTAACCCCCTTAACCCGGCCTAGACGATTGACCCGAATTAAGAAAGTCACACGGGGAAAACCAAAGTCAACCCGAAAGTCAACCTTGATTAACGACCTTTTTTTTTTCTTTTTAATCTTATCTAGATGCACATTACACCTATGTGTGATCATACAAACAACATACTCAAAGATCACAAACATCAGAGGTCAAACAGGGACCCAATTGAACAAATTACAACTTTAGGGACCAAATTGTAATTTCTGATAAATATAAGGACTTAACCAAATTTGAAGTTACCAACTTGAAATTAATCAGGTTTCATGCTTCTCTGTGAAATTTCAGCTCAAAAGGACATCCACAGCTCATACAATTGCACAAACAAGATTCAGGACCAAAACGCAAACAATTCAAAACACATAACCGCCAATGTCAGCCCCCAACGGTCAACCGTTCCGAAACGGGGGACAGCCCATTCCGAAACGCGGGGCCGTTCCGAAACAGGCATAGCCCGTTTCGAAACGGGGGTCTGGCAGAGGCTTACTCGTTCCGAAACGGCCCTCCCCGTTTCGGATGCCTGGGTTCATGCAAGGCACCCGTTCCGAAACGGGGCACCCAGTTCCGAAACGCCTGCACCAGAATGCTCCAAAACTCAACTTTAATCATGCAATTACACACTCAAACATGCTCCTAACACTACCAAACTTTGCCAACATGCAATTTAACATATAAACAACATATTAGCATCAACAATTCATCCATTCATCATCATATGCAAAAAGCCCCAATTCTAGATGCATGCTTCCTACACAAGCTAGGCATACAAACACCAAACTTACAAAGCAAGCATATAAGGTTCCAATTCAAAAGCCAGCAAACACATCAACATTAAACATACTTAGGGAGTCTCCAACACCTCCCAAAACATACACATTGGTCCCCCATTGCCAAATCATACAAAAGCTAAAATGTTTAACAAAACCTTCCATACATTGAGCTTCACTTGAACTAGATTGCTTGACCCTTCTTGCTGCCCTCAAGGTACTTTAATGCTCTGCATTATTGAATTCAGAAAACGAAGAGAGCGTAAGCAAAAGCTTAGTGAGGAAAGCTCTTAAAAACCATTCAATAATGCAATTCAAAACATTTACAAAACATGCTTTAAATCAACCATTTTCACATGCTCAAAAGCATTCATAACAAGCAATCTCATGCTTAAACATAAACATAAAAACAAGCATCTCATGCTTCTCAATATCCTCAACATGTCATATTGGCTCAAGTGATACATTTCCATTTATTAAAACAAGTTCATCAACTTCCCAAGGACTTTTAAACACCTTGGCCCCAAGGACTTTTAAACACCTTGGCCTATGGACTTTTAAACACCATAGAAGTAACCCATCAAGGACTTTTAAACACCTTGATCCCAAGGACTTTTAAACACCTTGGCCATGGACTTTTAAACACCATGAATGAAACACATCAAGGACTTTTAAACACCTTGATCCCAAGGACTTTTAAACACCTTGGCCTATGGACTTTTAAACACCATAGAAAGGATCACCTAAGGACTTTTAAACACCTTAGTGTCCGCAACATGAACCATCCAAGGACTTTTAACCACCTTGATGTTCATAAGTAACAAGGCTCACTCAAGGACTTTTAACCACCTTAGTGACCTTAACATTTTCAAAACATCACTTGCCAATATACATCATTTTCATCATTTACAACACTGTTTTAAAGCATAAAACCAAGCCATATTCATCATGCATTTCAAAGCATTAAACCACATCATTTCAATGTATACAAGCAAGGCACTCCTACCTAGAGCTACCTTCAACATATGGCTTACAACAACAGCAAAAACCATGCTAAAACATGCTTCCAAAACAGTATGTAAAACATGCAAATCATCATTTTGCAATACATCAAAATCATGGCCACCACTAGAGAGAAAATCCGAAAACTTACACTCGAGCTTAGCAAAGTTGTTTAGACTTAGACTAAGCTCCCAAGACATTGGTTTCAAAGCCGAAAACCCAATTTCACTCACCGATTCCACCTCGCCTCTTGCCGAAGCACGAATTCAAGCTTCCGGATCAACAACTCTTGGATCCAAAGATGCCACCCCTGCTTCAACACATCAAAGCAGTAAATCAATGCATCATCATGCATCAATTACCTCAATGAAAGCACTCAAACTCGCTGCTCTCATCCATCCTCCATTTTCGGCCACCAAACACAACCGAAAATGCATCAAAACCACTTCCAAACATAACCCAGCCATAACCCAGCAAAACCTAACATCCATCAACACCATACAACATCTAAAAACAACCTACAACCATCCTTATACCTCCAGCAACAACAGATCCACAAGATCACCACAAAAACTACCTTAAAACACAAGCTAAACTTAGGAATCTTAACCTATCCGGGATTGCATCAATCAAGACTCATTTCCATATCAATTTAGTGATCAAATAACATCAAAAACACTTCTCAAAACCCAGATTTAACAGATCAAACGAAAATCAATTGAAATCATCAAAATCTTGCTCAATTAGCCAAGATTCTTAAATCAACTTACAAACCTTTAATTAAACATACATTTAGGATTGAAAACTTTAGGAATTTCATTAAAGAACTTAAAGTTCAGAGGAGAATCGTTCATACCTCCAAACTTGTGATTTCTCCACTTTTTGGAATGAAAACCTTGTTGAAACTTGTAACAAATGAGTAGGTTTTGAAGATATGTTGATTTGCAATCAAATGAAAGTTGAAAGGAAGAATTTAGGTGAGGAAATCAGATTAGAATCTCTGGAAATGGTGATGTTTGGTTGGAGAGAAAAGGAGAAGAGAAAATAGGAAGTTAGTTGGGAAAATAGAGAAAATGAAACTTCCCTCCACTTTGATATCTTTAAAATCAGATTTTAGGATTAAAATATCTTAGAAAAATCTGGAGAATTCAATTTTGGGCAAATAGCTCCTTAAAGATTCAAAGTTTCAATCCTTTTTAAAACAGCCACCAAATTTGCGAAAATTACATTTTGGTCACTAGCCAAAATGTCAACCTTCCAAAACTCATTTTCCAAAATTGTTTTCACAGTTCATCAATATATATTAAAAGATGATTTTAGAACATTTTTCCATATTTTTAATGCAACCCGAACTAGGCTTTCCTAAATTAGCCACTTACGATTCGAACAGCACTTTGACCAAACCGGTCAACGCTCAAAACTTCTAAGCCCAAAACCGGGGCGTTACAGGTGGCTTGTAGCCATACAATGCTTCGAATGGGGTTGTGCCCAGGGAGGTGTGGTAGGTAGTGTTATACCACCATTCTGCCTGGGATAACCAATTTGCCCATGTGTTTGGTTTTAGAAAACACATGCTGCGCAGATAGTGTTCTAGACACTGATTTAGGCGTTCAGATTGACCATCAGTCTCTGGATGGTATGCCGTACTAAATAGGGTTGTAGTACCTAGCTGGAGCATGAATTCCTTCCAGAAATGGCTAGTAAATGTTATGTCCTTGTCTGAGATTGCTACCTTAGGTTGACCATGCAACTTATAAACTTGGTCTAGGTACAATCTGGCCACTTCTATAGCTGTGTAAGGATGAGACAGAGCTATAAAGTGTGCATACTTAGTAAACTTGTCAATAATGACAAGAATACAATTAGCCTTCTTCGACTGTGGCAACCCTTCAATGAAGTCCATTGTGATGACTTCCCAAGCCCCTTGAGGAATAGGAATAGGTTGTAGCAACCCAGGCTTAGGGATGTGCTCCACCTTAACTCTTTGGCACACATCACAAGTACTGACATAAGCAGAAACCATAGCCTTCATACCAGGCCAAAAAAAATAGGATTGAAGTCTCTTGAATGTAGCCTGGACCCCAGAATGTCCTCCTTGAGGAGAGTCATGTAAGGATGTGATCAATTGAAGTCTTAAGGCTCCTGAAGTCCCAACATAAACCTTCTTTTTGAACCTGAGCACACCTTTAGAAAGTTCCCAATTCAAAACTGCACCTGGATTGATAGATAAAGCTGTAATTTTCTCTTGGGCCAAGGAGTCATTTGTGTAGCTGTCTTCAATTTCATTTAATCAAGTAGGAGTGATAACAGTAGCCCCAATCTGTTGAAACTCAGCTGAAGATTCTGGAATCCTGGATAATGCATCTGCAACAACATTGGTTCTTCCTTTCCTGTACTGTATCTTGTAGTTTAAGCCAGAAGTTTAGAAAGGCCCTTTTTTGTATAGCTGTAGATAGCTTTTGCTCTAGAAGGTGCTTCAAGGGTTCATGGTCAGTTTTGATGACAAAGGAGGCCCCCTCAAAGTAATGTTTCCATTTAGAGACAACCATGAGGATAGCCAAATACTCTTTTTCATAAATGGATAAATCAGCATGTCTAGGTCCCAATGCCTTACTGAGATAAGCCAAAGGTCTCCCTTCCTGTGTAAGAACAGCTCCTATGCCTTTAGAACTGGCATCTGTTTCCAAACAGAATGTTTTGGAAAAATCTGGCAAAGCAAGGACTGGAGCATTACACATAGCTTCCTTCAATCTGTCAAAAGCCTCTATAGATTCAGGGGTCCACTCAAAGTTTCCCTTTTTTAGCATTTGAGTCAGAGGCCTACTAATTTCCCCAAAGCCTTTGATAAACTTTCTGTAGTAACTAGTAAGGCCCAGAAATCCTCTCAAGGACTTGAGGTTGTGAGGGAGAGGCCACTCCTTCATAGCAGCAATTTTAGAGTAATCTGTAGCAACACCCTTGGCAGAAATAATATAGCCCAAGTATTCCACTTGTTCTTGTCCAAAGAAGCACTTACTGAGTTTAGCAAATAGTTGATGTGCTTTTAAAACTTGCAGTACAGTGTTGAGATGAACTAAGTGTGCCTTCCAAGTAGGGCTGTAAACTAAGATATCATCAAAAAAAAACCAATACAAATTTTATGAGGAAGGGCTCAAAAACCTGGTTCATAAGAGACTGGAAGGTGTCTGGTGCATTTGTCAAACCAAATGGCATGACTTTAAACTCATAGTGGCCATGATGAGTCCTAAAGGCAGTCTTAGGCACATCCTCTTTCTTTATTCTGATCTGCCAATATCCAGACCTGAGATCTAATTTTGAAAAAAAATTTGCCCCAGTGAGTTCATCCAATAAGTCTTCAACCACTGGAATAGGAAACTTATTCTTCACAGTCATAGAATTAAGTTTTCTATAATCAACACACAGTCTCCAAGTGCCATCTTTCTTTTTAACTAGGAGGCAGGGTGAAGCAAAAGGGCTTTGGCTTGTTTGTATAATTGAGGAAGACAACATTTCCTTAATCTGCTTTTCCACTTCTGTCTTTTGGTGATGAGGGAACCTGTAGGGTCTCAAATTAACTGGTTGAGCTCCACTTTGTAGTTCAATTGCATGATCTTGTAGTCTTGGAGGAGGTAAACCTTGTGGTTCTTCAAAAACACATTTGTACTCATCTAACAGTGCTTGTAACTCAGTTGGAATAGAGGTAGGAGGAGTATCAACACTCATAAGAAAAAGTTCACCAAGGCAATCTGGGTCTTTAGCAGCCATCTTCTGAAGTTTAGCTTCTGAAATTACTTTAAGTTTCTGTAAATTCTCACCATTTTTCAAGACTATAGGGTTGCCTTCACTGTTGAAACTGAAAGTCATTTGTTTGAAATCCATCATAACTGGACTATATTTCTTCATCCAATCCACCCCTAGTACCATATCACTGCCACCCATCTGTAGGACTCTAAAATCATGTTGAAAGCTGTGCCCCTGCATCTTCCATGTTAAGAGTTTACTGACTGCATTACTATAGAGTTTTTCACCATTTGCAACAGTAATGGTCAATGGACCTGTTTGTAATACTTCAAGTCCTTCCTTAGCCCATCTAGGAATGACAAAGCTGTGAGTACTCCCACTGTCAATCAAGATATTCAATGGCTTTCCTTTTACAAAGCCTTGAATCCTGAGAGTGCTGTAGCCAGTGTTACCAGTGAGGGCATTCATAGAAATTTCAAGATTAGCTGTCTCCTCCTCATTTTCATCTGGAATTAACTCTTCCTCTTTGATTGGCTCGTCCACAGGTTCAGCATCTTCTTCCATGCAATTGAGCTGCTTCATTTTGCATTGATGGCCAGGATTGAACTTCTCTCCACACCTGAAGCATAAATTGTGAGTTCTTCTGTAATCAAGTAGTAACTGTTTAGCACTTTGAGCTGTAGGATTCTGTTTCTGTATGGTTGTCTGAGCTGTGGTATTGTTCTTCTGAAAAGTAGATGTGTTGTTGTAGGTTGTCAGTGCAGGCTTTGAATTATACTTTTGCTTTCTTGATTCTAGGTCCACAGATAACTCATATAATCTAGCTTGCCTGCATGCATCATTCACTATTTTGGGTTGAAGCACTTTCACTCTGTGTTTAAGTTCATCCTTAAGACCACTGATGAAACTAGAAACAAAGTAGTCTTATGATAGGTGAGGGTTATGTTGAACCATAAAAGGCTATAGTTCTTCAAATTTCTCCTGGTAACTCTCTACTGAACCTGTCTGTGTCAATTTGTTAAATTCCTCCACAATATCAACATATGTTTTATCACAAAATCGATGACAGAGGTCAGCTGCAAATTCTTGCCAAGTCAGTCTATGCTTTTGTGTAATGTAAGCATCAAACCATGTTTCTGCTTTCCCTGTTAAATACATAGATGCTAGTTCCACTTTCTGGTCCTCTGGTACTGTATAGATGTGGAAATATTTTTGGCATCTTCGAACCCAACTTCTCGGATTCTGACCCTCAAAAAATAGGATTTCAATCTTTGGTCTATTGTTAAAGTTACCAAATCCTCCTATAGAACCAGTAGTAAATTGTTTGTCAGATCTAACATTCTCTGGTCCTGAAGATTTTTCTCCTATGAATAGAGTCTCCCCCTTAGGAAAAATTTCAGGTCCCCCAGATAGTATCCCAGCCTCACCCATCTTAAAGGAATACTTTTCATGCTCATCTATTACTGTAACATGCACAGGTTGTTTTTCTGGATTTTTAAAGTTCACCTGACTGCTCTTCTGTTTGATTGGGGAAGGGCTTTGCTCCCATTCTTTCTCAGCTGCTATTGCCAGTAACTTCTCCAGAAGAAGGTTGTTCTTATCCATTTTTGATGTGGTGTCCTCCATTACTGATTCCAACCTTGCCATACGCCTCTCCAACTCAGCTTGTGTTTCCATCCAGCTCTGTGAACTAGTCTCCACTACCCCGAGCGTTTCAGTGTTGGTTTCTGCGGCTGACTTTGTTTCCACCATAACTTGATTTTTCTTTGGTTTCCCCAGTTTGTTGGATGATCAGAACTCGGCTCTCGATACCAATTTGTCACGAACTGATGTTTAAATTGTAAAGAAAAGAAAGGGATTTAGAAATAGACAGAATTGTAGGATGAAAGAAGAGAACTTTTGTGTATTTTCTGCAAAGATAGCTCTCTGATTACATTCAACCCTAATATAAAAAAGGAATAAAAACGGCTAAAAGGGTTATCCAATAATCTAATGACATGTGGATAACAGAATAACAAACTCCTCCAGCTGTGCTAGCTGTATTCTGATAATCATTCAGTCTTGGGCTACTCGTTTAGGCTAAATCCACTTGGGCTCACACTCTCGCTCTGACCCAATGCCTCGGCAGCTTTGGCAGCTTCATCACATAATCCTTGGACGACACCGTTTACCTTAGTATAGTCATTAAGCCGTAATGTCTGATTATCGATTCCAACCCTTCCTTCAAACACTCGATCTCCACAATCCTTCAGAAACCCTAAATTTTTCCCCAATTCCTCCATCGACATGACAAAACCCTCTTTTTGTGACTTTGATTTTAGATCTAAAAAAGAAAAAAAATCCTAGACTTTGATTTAAAAACTAGAACGTCTTTTGATTTTGTTTGAAGAACAAGATTATGCTCGAAAGTTTTGAAAGCCCTTTGTTTTAAAAATGAATTTTTGGAGATTTTAAAAGAATAATCTTTGGTTTCGGTTTTCGAAGAAAAGGAAAAAGATGTACCTGAAAAATTATGCAAATGAGAAAATGGAGAAGAAAAGAGACTCTGAATTTTTTTTCTTCACTCGTATTGATCGTGAAAATCCCCCTTTACAATTGGTTTCCTTCGGGCTTTATAGCCGAATTTACATGATTTTTAATAAAAAAGAAAAGGTTATCTAAATCCATATTGGTTGCTCTCTTCAATCTCGATTGCATTCATCTGAAAATCCTGAAAAATATGTTTGTCTCTTGAAATCCATGTTTTTGTTGCACCGTCTAACAATTTTTTTTGGCTCATTGTATGTATTGATGCGGTCGTTGGAGGAGGGGACCAGCAGAGGCGTGCGCGTCGGCTCACTTGCGCAAGTGAGAAGCTGGAACGTCAGGTGTGATCGCCACGTGCGCGTGAGGTGGCCAAGGGTAGGTTGCGTGGTTCACACACGCCACAAGGATGATCTGAGCCGTCCGATGCAATTTGGATCCAACGGTGACTGATGAGGCGGCTGCAAACAAGGAAGGCTCATTAGGGTTTTCTGTTTAATTAATGTTGGGCCCAAAATGGGCTTGTAAATATGTATATAGGCTATAAAAATTTTAAATGGAATGTTTAATCCAATTGGGCTCTTATTTATTATTATTTCTTTTTATTTTCATTTTAGTTTACTAATAGTAATAAAAATAACTAATAATGATATGTAAATCCTAATGTTTAATAATAATGTAAATGACAATAAAAATAATAATAGCAATATAAGATATAATGTTTATGGATTTTGTAACTTAATAATAACATAATAATAATAATAATACTAGTATACTATGTTAATGATGTTTTTGTTTTCTTTTTAATCAAATAACAAAATATAGATACATAAATACTTAATCTAAATAATACTAGTAAATAATAATATTTTTTGGTTTTAAAATAATAACAATAATATAAAGCCCAACATTAACATAAACTAAATTGGGTTTAAAGCCCAGACAAAATTAATGATTACAATTGCCCCTCTTTGTTATTCTTGTGTAACAAGAATAAAGCAAAGACCATAAGCACTAATTTTGTCCAACTTCTCTGTTTGAAGATTCTGAGCTGCGAGTTCCTCCTATATAGAACTATTCACCCTTCTTCTTCCTCGAAAGCTGGAGCTATGAGTATCTGCCTCGTGTGCCCCGAAGTCCTAGGGCTATGAGTATCTGCCTCCTTCTGTAACACCCGGGTTCGGGGGTCGGGTGAAAATAATAATTTAAAAATAGTTCGAGTTTCGGTTTCAAAATTTTTAATAATAATTATAATGGTTTGGGCCTCGGGTTTTAAGTCAAATAAAATTTAATTGGGCCATTTACAAGACAAGCCCAAATTTGCCATGGTGTCATCCATTGTAGTTCCCTAAATTCATTAAGGGTGTTTTGGTCCTTTGACCCCCATTTTAAACAAACATAAGCTATTTGCTTTTGGTTCATCTTCTTCTCTCCACACCACTTCTCTTCCAACGTCCAAAACCACCCATCCTCCTTAGGTTACTATTCCATCCATTTTCTTGCTCGTTTTGAAGAGTTTCGCAAAGGTAATCATGTCTTTGACTTGCCCTCGTTTTCCCCTACAAGCTAACACCTTTATCTTTCATTTTATATACATGTTTTTAAGATTTGGAATTTGTAGGGTTTTGGATAAAAATGTTTCCTTTATGGCTTTTGACTAAAGATTTCGGTTTATTGTTGGGATGGGGGTTGTTTGTGGTCCATGAGACTCATTATATATAATTTTTAAAGGATTTTATGCATTTCCCGGATTTGGGATTTTGGAAGGTTTTTGGGGGATTTTGGGTTGAGATATGGGGGTGTTTTATGTAGAATGAGAGGGCTAATGGTTAGGGTATATGTAAGTATTGATTTGAAGACTTTATGGAGTAATTTGAGGGTTGAAATCAGTGGTTTTGAGGGGTACTTAAGGGCTGCTCGGATTTTGGAGTTTTGAGCTAGTTTTCAATGGAAAAATTGATGTCTTGAGATTGGTATTTAATCCGGGTTGATTATTTTAGAACATGGACTGATTTGGGATTGTTTGCTTGGTGTTGGGATGACTAGAAACGAGAATTTCGGTTGGAGAAGCTTCGGGGACGAATCCGGGGATTTCGGAGTCTTGAGCTTGGTATTCGGTCTTCTCTTGGGTAGCAACGGTGAGTAGATTTATTGGTTTTTACTTTAAGCTCGATATGGATCCTTCTGAGGTTTGGGTGGAACCTTGAGAGGTCACCTAAACCCGTGTGTAAGCCTCTCTACTCCCATGTTGTTGTGATATGTTGGATGCTTATATCTCATGATCATTAAGTGCATTTTGAGTTGTTAATTGTGTAGTCGAGTTGAGTTCATGCCTCACGTGATGGTGGTCTAAGCTACGGTGATGTGTAGTCCCACCGGTAGTGACTAGTTGGGTAGTACTTTGATGTGTAGTCCCATTGGAAATCCACTAGTCGAAACGGTGATGTGTAGTCCCACCGTAAGTGTATGTTGGTTGTGCTTGTGCAAACCAAGTGTTGTGGTTGAGATAAACCCTTGTGCATCCATTGCTTTCTCGCATATAAATTGTGTTTTGGAAAACTGCATGTTGTGAATTGTAGAGTCTCTCTCACTAAGCTAGATTGCTTATGCTCTTTTTGTTTCCAACGTGCAGATCGTTAGAGTTCGGGAGACGAGCGGGCGAGGGAGGAGCTTTTGGAGTTCTCAAGCAAGTTTAAGTATGGTTTGCTTTTGTAATAATGCCTAGACGATGGGGTATAGAGTGTAGGAGTTGGGGTCAAACTCCTTAGGAGATTATGTTTGAGCATGTTAAACTCATAATTGGTTATGCTTTTGCTTCTTGGATTGTTGGCCTATGAATGTTTTATGCTTGCTAGTATGCTTCTTTGTGGAATTGTATGGAGTCTTGATTTGTATGTTTTCGTTAGATTAAATGCCTCTCATGTCAAGTCCTGATTGTGGTTCGTTGTATGGATGATTGTGTGTGCTTAGAAGTGTCCAAAAGTGCATCTAGGACCTTATGTGAAGTTACCAAGTAGTGAAATGAGGTGTTGCAGAGCAGGGGTATCGATACAGTTGGACCCGTATCGATACGGCCTTCTTATTCTAGGCCTTTCGTTTCGATACGCGGGGAGACGTATCGATACCATTTTGGACACTGGAGTTACTGTCCAACTTGGTATCGATACCGGTCTCAGGCGTATCGATACCATTTTGGTCACAGGAGTCAGTGTCCAACTTGGTATCGATACCGGTCCTTGGTGTATTAGTACGGTCATCCTAGCGTTGACTGTGAGAAGTCAACCGTCGAGGAGGGTATCGATACACTCCTTGGGTGTATCGATACGGTCTCCACGGGTTGACTTTGACCTTTTGACCCAATCATGGTGTATCGATACACCCCTCAGGTGTATCGATACCGCCTGCAGTTTAAATCTAAATTGGGCCGTTAAATGTTGGGTTGGGTTTGTTTGATATTCTCGTGTTTGTTGTTCCGCTGTATGATCCCTTAGGATTTAATACTCATCTAGACAAGATTTAAAATGAAGAAAAAGATAGGGTTGCTAACCGAAGGGGAGCCTTAACGGGTTTCACTTCGGTTTTCCCCGTGTAGCCCACTTGGACCGGTCATCCGGCCAGACCGGGACGAGGGGGTTACACCTTCGCTCTGAAAACCTTGACATGGCGAATTTGAAACCCATCGCCTGAAATCCTTGAGCTTTGAGTATATTCCTCCTTCTCTCTTGAGCTATAAGTATCTGCCTCAATTGCTCGGGAAGTTAGTTATGGCGAATCTGAAACCTTCACCTGAAATTTTGAGCTACGAGTATCTGTCTCTTTTGCTCGGAAGTCCTGATTATGGTGAGTCTGAAATTCTTCACCTTGAGCTATGAGTATCTGCCTCTCTTGCTCGGAAAATTTGCGAGTCTGAAATCCTTCGCCTGAAGTCATGAGCTATGAGTATCTGCCTCTTTTGCTCTTAAATTCTGATGTGGCGAGTCTGAAATTCATCGCCTGAAATCTTTGAGCTATGAGTATCTACCTTCTTCGCTCTAAAATCCTGATGTGGCGAGTCTGAAATCCTTCGCCTAAAATCTTTGAGCTATGAGTTTCTGCCTCCTTCGCTCTGAAATCCTGATGTGGCGAGTCTGAAATCCTTCGCCTAAAATCTTTAAGCTTTGAGTATCTGCCTCCTTCGCTCTGAAATCATTTCTTGTTTTCCCCTTCTTCTTTTTCTTTGCAATGGTGGTGCCTTCTCTCTCACCTCGGGTCCACCTTGTATTCTCCCTCTTTTTCCTGAGTTCCTTAACCTCTTGCTCTAAAGTGTCTTTACAAGTTTTCACTTTAGAGATTCTTCTTCTTATTCTACTTCTTCTTTCCTTTTTTTTGTTTTTTCTCCCTCTTCTTTTTTTTTTTCTCTTTTCCTTCTTTTTCCTTTCTTTCCTTTTTCTTTTTTCTTTTTTCTTTCCCTTCTTTTTCTTATTCTCTTTCCCTTTCTTTTCCTTCTTCTTCTTCATTTTTTCCTTTTCTTCTTCTTAGGAGCGGTACCCCATCTTATATTCGGGTTCAACCATCTTTGTTTCTTTCTTTTATAGGTTTAGAACATTTGCTCTTTAAGCGACTTTCCAAGTTTTCACTTCAGGCTTGCTTTTTTCAAAGCGCTCTTTCGGGCTTTGACTTTTTCTTCTTTTTCCTCTCTTCTTCTTTTTTTTCCTTTTTTATCTCTCTCTCTTTTCTTTTCCTTTTTCTTGTTTTCTTCTCTCTCTCTCTCTTTTGTTTTCTTCATTTTTTTCTCTTTCTCTCTTCTTCTTTCCTCTCGTTCTTTTTCTTTTCTCTCATTATTTTCTTTTTTCTTTCTTCTCTTTTCTTTTCCTCTCTTTCTTTTTCTCCTTTTCTCTTATTCTCTTTCTTTTTCTTTTTTCCTTTTTTTCCTCTTATTCTCCTCTTTTATTTTCTTTTTTTCTTTTCCTTTTTGTTCTCTTCTCTCTTTTCTTCTTTTTTCTTTCTTCCTTTTTTTTCTCTTCTTCTCTTTTTTTAATTTTATTTTCTCTCTTTTACTTTCTCCTTTTTTCTTCTTCCTTTTCTTTCTTTTTCCTTTTTTCTTTTCTTTTTGTTTTCCTCCCTCTCTCTCTCTCTTCTTTTTCTCTTCCTCTCTTCTTCTTTCCTCTCGTTCTTTTCTTTTCTCTCATTCTTTTTTTCTCTTTTTCTCTCTTCTCTTTTCTTTTCCTCTCCTTTTCTTTTTCCTTCGTTTTTCTTTTTCTCTCTTTCTAGCAAACTTTTCCCTCTCCTCGGCTAAGCGAGTCCATCTCCTTGGAAACTTCTTCTAATCTTCGTTAGTTGAGTTCTTCTTGTTATGGACTCATCCTCGAAGAGTTCCAAATCAAAATTCTTTGCATTCTGCAAAATCTGTTAAAACAATAAAAATGCTTTGATGCTATGAGTTAGCATGCTCCTAATCCTAGGGATGCATGAGCGTGTTTCATGATGCACAGATGTGTATGATCATGAGAATGCAAAGATGCATGGCTTTAGCTCGTTTTTATTTTTCTAGGGTTGATGGTCATCATCTTGGGACTGCAACCACTCATCAGTCACATGTCCAAACAAACTTTGCCCTCAACTAGTGTTGCTCATTCCCTGAGTCCAATGACCTTAGTCGTAATCAGAATCATTAACCAAGTACTTTCAAGTTGTATGCAATCTCCCATCCATTCTGATTCGAAATCCTATCTGAAAAAGCCCATGTTGTCCCACGGGCAATAATGCCCCAATGGTCCTTCATCATCCCACATCATGTAGTGCCCCTTAATTTGGTCCTCATTGATGGCGACACATTTATCTCTGAAGTAATACAAGGAAATTTCTTTGTTTAAAATATATCAGTTCGTTGGTCATCATTCTAAGAAGAATTGATTTTCAGATTAATATACAGAACCTTGAAGTCAAAATTCGAAATAAAAGACAAACAAAATAGGGTGCCCCGGATATCAAATGCAAGAACGTCTTCGATTCAACTATTCGAAGATCATTTCAAGCATAGCTTGTGTCTATGAAGACCTTGAATGTTGTGGCGATACGTGAAGTTGTGAAACTCTTTTCAAATTGATCGGTTCATCCTCATGATTATGGTATTTGCTTGATCAGCTCGATTACTATCCCTTCTAGTTCTCATCATGTTTCTCCACTCATATGTATGTTTAAATTTTCAACTTTTGTTTAGCCTATGAAACATGTGCTTATGATTACCATTGATTTTGTGTCAATGTCCTCAAGGATTCCTCTTCAGGACTTATTCAATTTGTTCATTCATTTTCTCCTTTTTTTTCTTTCTTTCTTTTTAGGGGAATTCAACTCGTCACAATCCTTTGTCTCGAGGAAAATGATGGAGCATACAACAATACCCCGAGTTACTCGGCATGGTCACGATTTTGAAAATATTACCATCACTCATGAAGCGAAGAGTTTCAGGCTTCAGCTTAGTGCCCCTAAAATTCCACACTCATATCCAAAAATTTCTATTACCAGGTTTCGAACATTGGAGTGTTTTTTGTTAATGCTTATAATTTTGAAATAATCTATTTTTTTCTTTTTTTCTTTAGGCACATTCAAGCAACTCTATTTGGGCTTTCCTAGGAGATTTTCTTATCAACGAACATCATCGAA
Organism: Hibiscus trionum; assembly: GCA_030270665.1. Lineage (NCBI taxonomy): Eukaryota > Viridiplantae > Streptophyta > Magnoliopsida > Malvales > Malvaceae > Hibiscus > Hibiscus trionum. Next base: position 6,296,024 of record BSYR01000004.1, read on the forward strand.
GGAATAGTAATCTTGCTTCTCTCGTTTTACTGACCAGAGCGGATGGAGCGAGAAATCATACTTCATTGTTATAGCAACATTAAACTGATTTCTTTTGTCAGAATCAATGCCACATCGTGCATGTGATATCCGAGGACCTACGAGGGTAAGAAGGGATATATACATATATATATATATTATTTCAAGGTCATTGTATGTTACACAAAATGCATTTTCATTAGAAAGAAAATCCGCAAACATAACATGTGCCCCTAAAAAGATCATTGCTATCTTCAGGCAAATGATAGCAACGTTGGTTCATGTATTACTTCAAGAGAAAATGCAACATTGTTGAGTTGATCACACAATTGCAAATGGCCAAGAGGGGGTGAATTGGCAATTAAAAATTTGGTAGGAGGTATGAGTGAAAAATAAAAAGTGACACAAGTGGTTAGAGTGGTTCAAGTTCTCCAAATGAACTCTACATCCACCACCTTAGTTCCCACTAAGGATTTTCAACCAATTCACTACTTGAATTCTTCCCCTTTTCTTGGATGAGGAGGTAACCTTACAAATTGATTAAGCTTTCTACCCAAAGCTTAATCCACTCACTTTTACAAATAGATGGATTTGGTAAACTCTAACAATTCCTCTCAAAGGATAAATGTTTACCCAAATACAATTTCAAACTCCCCAAACTCACAATACAAGATAACAATAAAATCACTAGAGTTGGGTACAAGAATTTGACTATGAAGAGCACTAGGGTTTGGATTTTTGCTTTAATGATGCTTGTAGGTTCAATAGTTGCTTGGTCAATTGAAGCTTGTTTTTATACCCTTGCATTGATTTCTAGCCATTTGGGTAGTTGGGATAATCAATAGAGCCGTTGGGAGCATTTTTCCCGCATTAAATGTAGCTCTGCAGCATACCGTATCGGTACTCGAGAAGGGCGTATCGATACCTGCATCAAAGAGGAAAGAGCCGCTGTGACTGAAAACATAGCGTATCGATACGCATAGAAGGCGTACCGGTACGGTTTTAAGGGGCGTATCGGTACGGATGGTCGTATCGATACGGTGTTTACTCACTGGAATCCCAAGTTTGGTTTTCATAAAAAGTGTATCGATACGGTATAACGGTCTTTTAAAAATTGGGAAACCAACCGACTGACAAGTAACGGTCGAAAAATTAAATGCTAAGATTTTTCAAAGATATGCTTATCGTATCGATACGGTTGCAAAGCGTATCGGTACGGTTTCATTAAAAGAGTTGCCCAGATGAATATCGTATCGATACGGTTGCAAAGCGTATCGGTACGGTAAGTCCATTAAAATTCTAGTGGCAAAAGCCCGTATCGATATGCATAAGGGTATCGATACGCCTGAGCATTTTTGTATACTTTGGCTTGAAAATCAAAATTCCAGTAGCAAAAGAGGGTATCGATACGCCTAGGCGTTTTTGTATAGTTTAGCTTTAAAATCATAGGAAAAGACTTAGAAAATTTTCATATATTTAAGAGCTTGTCTTGAGATATTACTTTGTTTAAAATACTTGTCAATTGTGATATTTTAAAGAGTACTTAAAAATTTATTGTTTTGCAAATTGGTACTTAAGTTTATATGTTATATCAAAATCAATTTTGGTTTCACAATCTCCCCCTTTTTGATATAACAAAACCACAAATAAATTTTTAAGTTTTTGAAACTTTGAAAAGTTTTCTCCCCCTTAATTTAAGATAGATTTTCAAAAATAAAAAATTGACTCTAGGATCCTTCTCCCCCTTTTTGTTAGATCAAATATAAATACAAGGATAATAGTAACATAAACTTAGATCCTAAGAGTTCAAATGCATAAACTTTAAAGTAAACATAATAGTTCAATTGCATAAACTTCAAAGCAAATATAATAATCCAAACATTAAAATCCTAAAACATAGATAATAGGCATAAACTTAGATCCTAAAAACAAGAGTGAAATAACAGAATATAATAGACTAAATGCCATAAGATGATATGCATAAACTACTCGTCCCCCTCATCATCATCATCGTCTTCTTCCTCTTCTTCTTCATCATCTTGAGAGGGTTGATTCTTTCGGTTTTGGTTGAGCCAAGCACCATGGAAGGCGGTAAGAGAGATGTCCATAGAATTTTGGCGAGAAGTCATGGTTTCCATTTTCTTCTCCATACCTTTGACGCGATCTTCCAAGGATGTGAATCTAGTATCCATCGCGGTAAACCCGGCTTCCATGGAAGTGAACTTCTCATTGAGGAAAGTCATAAGAGTGCCCATGGAAGAGGAATCAATCGGAGCACGGTGAGAGCTCGAAGAAGCGCGAGAAGCATCGACCGGAGCATCTTGTAGAGGATCTTGAGTGGTACGAACACATTCATTATCAACATAAGAGAAACCGGAACGAGTTAGAGAACGCTCATCTATAGGTAGGCCAAGGGTTTCGGGATAGTCATGGGAACAATCAACATCGAGGGAATGAAAGAGATAACTCAAAGCCGTAGAGTAGTAAAAGGATGTGACTTGTTTGGTGTGACGGTGTTGGACTAAAAAGACAAGGTCGGCAAACATAATTTGACAAAGATTTGGGCGTTGACCTTCTCTAAAACACCTAAGCCAAAAATCATTTGTTTGACGAATAGTTGAAAATTTCCCTCCCGATGGACGAAAAAACCAAGAGACAAGAAGATGAAGGATACGATCATGAGCATTTAAAACTTTTGTTGAGCCTGAAGGACCCGTACCCAAGGATTTCTCATCATCAATACCAATATTTTCAAAACCAAAAACATTACATAAAAGGTTTTGATCAATTGAAAAGGTTTTGCCCATAACAGAGGATTCAATAGCAATGACATTCTCCCTAGCTTCATCATGAACACATATGGCATTGGAAAAGAATACGATGACTAGATTCCTATAGAGAATAGGAGGAATGCTTAAAAAATTCAGAAATTTCCATTGCTTAAGTAAAGGGAGATATTGAAATTTGAACCGGGCAGAATTTAAAAACGGGACAGACACAACACGTTCTTCCCTAAGGTTCATACCTTGAAAAAGTTTGTATCGTTCTATATCGCCGGCATCGGGAAAACTTACTTGGATAATATAAGGAAGATTAGGTGTAGGGTTACCCTCGACATCCTCACTAGGATCGGAAGTAGCACGACGCTTAGTTCTCTTTTTCGATGGTGCCATAACCCTAAAAACACATCAAAAATGATTCGAATATGTATGCAATTAACATCCTATTCAATCCAATAAATTCTAATAATTCAAGGTAATTATAAGAAGAAATTTAATTTTACAAAGGTATTTACAAGTTTGAGAAAGAAAAATTAAAATAAAAAAACAGATTAAAAAAATACGAATAGAAAATATATTCGAATGAAAATTTTTGATTTTTGAAAAAAAAAAATATGAAAAAGTTGAAACCCATAACAATCAAACATGTTTTGTACAAAAATTCAATTGAAACAATTATAAAAATCAAACGAAAATCAAAGAAAACAAAAAAAAGAGTTTTATACCTTGAATCTTAGATTGGATGAATGAGGTGATGTGAATGCACAAGATTTATTGACAAAGCTTAGCCTTGATGTGGAGATTAAAAACCCTCAGAGAATTTTTAAGTTTGATGGTAAAAATTGAAGGATTGAGGGGGTTTTATAGGGTATTGCGGCTAGGGTTTTGGAGAGAAAAAGGGGTTTTGGTTTTTAAAGCTTTTTAACAATTGCAGCCTTAAATAGCCTCTCCGTCGAGACCGTATCGATACGCTATACACGCGTATCGATACCCTTTAACCCTAATTTTTTTATTCGTCGTTACTACCGTATCGATACGCAGGACCGTGTCGGTACGACTTGGCTTTGACTATTTCCCTTGACTTTAACCGTATCGATACGCGGGGCCGTATCGATACTCGTTCAGCTTCAAAGTTTTCCTAGTTATGAACTCGTATCGATACGCTTCCGCCGTATCGATACGCCTTTACCGGTTTAGGCATTTTTGACAGGTTTAAGTGCAAAAATTTAACTTGAAACGTCCCTAAATGCATGTACATGTCTTATGAACAAGTTTTAATGGCTAAAATTAATGCATACTCCCCCTAGCTACATGCATAGAAGCAAAAAGAACAAAATTAACACAAGCATGAATCACAAACAATTTCAAGCAAATTTTGACATTTTGGGACCTAAAAGGGGTCAAGAAAGGCTAGTTAGACTTAACTCTCTCCTAAGGGTCCAAAAGCGCTCTTTATCTAAAGGCTTTGTGAATATATCCGCTAATTGGTTCAAGGTGTCAACATACTCTATAACAACATCATTTTTCAACACATGATCTCTAATGAAATGATGTCTAATTTTTATGTGTTTAGTTCTAGAGTGTTGGATGGGATTCTTAGTGAGACAAATGGCACTAGTGTTGTCACACCTAAGGGGTATGGTTTCTATTTCAACACCATAATCTAAGAGTTGCTGCTTCATCCAAAGGACTTGAGCACAACAACTCCCTAAGGATATGTACTCCGCCTCGGTGGTAGATAAGGCTACGTTATTTTGTTTCTTGGAGAACCAAGATACGAGCATACTACCTAAGAATTGGCATGTCCCGGAAGTACTTTTCCTATCTATCTTACATCCCTCATAATCCGCACCCGAATAAGCATGAAGGCTAAAGGAGGAATCTTTAGGATACCAAAGGCCTAAGGTAGGTGTGTCTCTAAGGTATCTAAAAATTCTCTTAATGGCAACTAAGTGTGATTCTCTAGGACTAGCTTGAAACCTAGCACACAAGCAAACACTAAACATAATATCCGGTCTACGTGCGGTAAGGTAAAGCAAAGAACCTATCATGGATCTATAAAGCTTAGAATAAACACACTTACCTCCTTCATTTTTGTCAAGCTTTATGGAAGAGCTCATAGGTGTGGCTTGAGGTTTTTCATTCTCCAAGCCGAACTTTTTGAGCATGTCATTCACGTACTTAGCTTGATTTATGAAGGTGCCATCTTTCCTTTGTTTGATTTGGAGTCCCAAAAAGAATGAGAGCTCCCCCATCATGCTCATCTCGAACTCACCTTGCATTAGCTTAGAAAATTCTTTACAATAACACTCATTAGTAGAACAAAAAATGATATCATCAACATAGATTTGTACTACTAAGATGTCATTGTTATATCTTTTTATGAAGAGTGTAGTGTCCACCTTTCCTTTTTCAAAGCCCTTTTAATTTAAGAAATTTGAAAGTCTCTCATACCAAGCTCTAGGAGTTTGTTTTAAACCATAAAGAGCTTTTGTTAGTTTAAACACATGGTTTGGAAATTTTGAATCCTCAAAACCCGGTGGTTGTTCAACATACACTTCTTCATTTATAAAACCGTTTAAAAAGGCACTTTTTACATCCATTTGAAAAAGCTTGAAATTATTATAACATGCAAATGCTAAAAGCATCCTAATGGCTTCCATCCTAGCTACGGGTGCATATGTCTCATCAAAATCAATTCCCTCTTCTTGGGTATAGCCTTGAGCAACAAGCCTAGCCTTGTTTCTTACTATATTATCACTTTCATCTAATTTATTCCTAAAAACCCATTTAGTTCCTATAGTAGATTGATTATTTGGCCTTTCAACTAATATCCAAACTTTACTTCCCTCAAATTGATTTAATTCTTCTTGCATAGCCAAAATCCAAAAATCATCTTTTAAAGCTTCTTTAATGTTTTTAGGCTCAATGCATGAAAGAAATGCAACATGGTTCATTAATTTGAGAGAGGATCTAGTAGTTACCCCATTGGATGGATCACCCAAGATTTCACCACCTTTGACATAGTTGAACTCCCTTGGGTAAGATACCTCCTTTTCCTCAAGAGCCAAGTCCTTCAAGGCTTCAAGAGGTGGATCTTGTGTATCCTCATCTTTAGTTGGAACCTCATCCACATTTGACATTTGTCCTCCATCAATGGCATCAAAGATTCCTACATCATCATCATCACTAGATTCCTTCCTCGGAAGGAGGTTATCATCGAAATCTACATGTATAGACTCTTCAACTACTAGAGTTCTTTTATTTACACGATAGGCTTTAGAGTTTAAAGAGTACCCTAAGAAAATAGCTTCATCACTTTTAGCATCAAATTTACCTAAGTTTTCTTTACCATTATTCAAAACAAAACACTTGCAACCAAAAGGATGAAAATAACTAATGTTAGGCTTCTTAGATTTTAAAATCTCATAAGATGTTTTCTTCAAAATTGGCCTAATCATTACTCGATTTATAATATAGCAAGAGGTATTTGTGTCTTCCGCCCAAAAATATTTAGGTAAATTATTTTCGCAAAGCATGGTTCTAGCCATTTCTTCTAAGGTTCAATTTTTCCTCTCAACTATCCCATTTTGTTGAGGAGTGCGAGGTGCGGAAAAATTGTGGCTAATCCCATTTTCATTTAAAAACTCAATAAAACCTAGATTTTGAAATTCGGTTCCATGATCACTTCTAATGTGAGAAATTTTAAGTTCAAGATCATTTTGAGTTATTTTAGAAAATGTGATGAATTTTTCTAAAGCCTCATCTTTTGTACTTAAGAATAGAACCCAAGTAAACCTAGAATAGTCATCTACAAGCACAAAAGCATATGATTTACCACCCAAGCTCATTGTTCTAATAGGCCCAAAAAGATCCATATGAATCAATTGTAAACATCTACTAGTAGAGACATCATTAATGGATTTAAATGAAGTTCTATGTTGTTTACCCTTTGAACATGCATCACAAATTTTATCATTAGAAAATTTAAGTTTGGGTAAACCTCTAACTAGATTAAGGGAAATTAATTTCTCTAAGACACTCATGCTAGCATGTCCTAATTTTCTATGCCAAAGCTATGAGTCATGTTCACCATGTGCAACTAAGCATGTATGGGATGAATGGATGTCATCTAAATGCACCATGTAGATATTGCCTATTCTATGTCCTATGAGCATTAGTTGATTTGTTTTAATGTTCACAATTTTGCAACCACTTTTATCAAATAAAACATTAAAACCCTCATCACATAATTGACTAATGCTCAATAAATTATGTTTAAGACCGTTGACATACAAAACATTTTCAATAAAAATAGAAGAGTGATTACCAATGGAGCCTATTCCTTCAATGTGGCCTTTGGAGTTTTCACCGAAAGTTACCACTCCACCACTCTTTGGCTTTAGTTCCACGAATCTACTCTTGTCACCGGTCATGTGTCTTGAGCATCCACTATCAAGGTACCATGAGTTTTGGCTTGAAGCTTTGGCCTTGTAGCAATGCTCCCCCTACAAACAAAGAAATTAGGCCTTGATTTTTGGTACCCAAATCATTTTGGGTCCATGTGTGTTAGCCTTCAAAATTATGGATCCCTTAGGAATCCAAGAAGCAATAGCATTCATATTATTAGAAATAATGAGTTCCTTAGGAACCCAAACACTCCTAACCTTTTGACCTCTAGATTGCTTATAAAAATTTCTTTGTTTAGGAATAAAAGGTTTTCTTTTTACATATTGGGATTTATAAGAGTTTCCTTTTTCAAAATGGTTTTTCCCAATAGCAATTGATGTTTTAAGATTATCCACTTCCTTTGTGTGATAATCTTGAAAATCAGAAAGAAATTTTTCAAGTTCAAGATTTTTCGTTTTAAGATCTTTTGAAAGATTCACTAAAAACAAAACTTTCTTTTCCAATTCGGAGTTAGTTTTTGAAAATGTTTCATTTTGATTTTTCAAATCGGAAATGGTTTTCTTGTTTCTCAAAATGGATTCTTTGTATTTTCCAACTAACTCATCGTATACCTCTTGCAATTCATCACAAGCATCTTGAAGCTCATCAAAGGTAAAATTAAAATTAGATGAGTTAGGATTTACCTTTGATTCATCATCAATGGGCATGAGAAAAAGATTGGCCACTTCCTCCTCTTCCTCGGATGACTCATCGTCACTCCAAGTTGCTACTTGAGCTTTGAGCTTGTTCTTCTTCCCAAAGCTCTTCCTCTTCAATTGAGGACATTCGGAACGGATATGGCCGGGCTTTTTGCATTCATAGTAAGTGATTTGGTCCTTCTCCTCTTCCTTACTCTTGCTCTTGAAGTCTCCTTTTCTAATGAACTTTCTCCCACGATTGGACTTCATGAACCGAGTGAACCGTTTGGCCAACATGGCCATCTCCTCATCTTCATATTCACTCGAATCGCTTTCATGGAATGAAGCTTTAAGAGCGATTCCAACCTTCTTCTTCTCAACATCCTTCTTCTCAACCATCTTCTTTTCTTCTTCTCTTCCCTTTCTCATGATCTCATGGGTGAGTAGAGATCCAATACGAGCATCAAGCTTGAGAGTCTTCAAATCTCAAGCTTCAATAATAGCCGTTTTCTTGCTATCCCATGATTCCGGAAGAGAGTACAACAACTTCCTCACTAGATTTTCTTCGGGGATGATCTCACCGAACCCCTTTAATCCGTTGACAATGACCGAGAATCGATCAAACATCTTGGAAACACTCTCATCGGGATCCATCTTGAAATTTTCGTAGCTTAGATTGAGCAACCCAATTTTTGTTTCCTTGACATCACTAGTTCCCTCATATGTTGTCTCGAGGGTGTCCCAAACCTCTTTGGCATTTTCGATCGAAGACACCTTGGAGTAGATATCCAGACCAAGTGCAAAAAATATGACATGGAGAGCTTTATCATTCACTTGCATCCTTCTTCGTTCATCTTCCGTCATCTCGACTTTCACCATTGGGACAAGTCTTGCATCACTATCTCTCTTTATGGGAATGTATGGACCTTCTTCAACCACATCCCACACCATGTAGTCGGTGGACTTGATGAAGAGCCTCATTCTATTCTTCCAATATGGGTAGTTATCCCCATTGAAGAATGGTGGCTTGGTGGTAGATTGGGACTCATAGAGGTTGGAGTTGGAGGTGGATGCCATTGCTTACCTAGTTGTTGATCAAACTCTCCTAGAATCGAATCAAGAGGGTTGTAATCCTTCCAATGAGTGTAGCTCTGATACCAATTGTTGAGTTGATCACACAATTGCAAATGGCCAAGAGGGGGTGAATTGGCAATTAAAAATTTGGTAGGAGGTATGAGTGAAAAATAAAAAGTGACACAAGTGGTTAGAGTGGTTCAAGTTCTCCAAATGAACTCTACATCCACCACCTTAGTTCCCACTAAGGATTTTAAACCAATTCACTACTTGAATTCTTCCTCTTTTCTTGGATGAGGAGGTGACCTTACAAATTGATTAAGCTTTCTACCCAAAGCTTAATCCACTAACTTTTACAAAGAGATGGATTTGGTAAACTCTAACAATTCCTCTGAAAGGATAAATGTCTACCCAAATACAATTTCAAACTCCCCAAACTCACAATACAAGATAACAATAAAATCACTAGAGTTGGGTACAAGAATTTGACTATGAAGAGAACTAGGGTTTGGATTTTTGCTTTGATGATGCTTGTAGGTTCAATAGTTGTTACTTGGTCAATTGAAGCTTGTTTTTATACCCTTGCATTGATTTCTAGCCGTTTGGGTAGTTGGGATCATCAATAGAGCCGTTGGGAGCATTTTTCCCGCATTAAATGCAGCTCTACAGCATACCATATCAGTACTCGAGAAGGGCGTATCGATACCTGCATCAAAGAGGAAAGAGCCGTTGTGACTGAAAACATAGCGTATCGATACACATAGAAGGCGTACCGGTACGGTTTTAAGGGGCGTATCGATACGGATGGCCGTATCAATACGGTGTTTACTCACTAGAATCCCAAGTTTGGTTTTCATAAAAAGCGTATCGATACGCATACCAAGCGTATCGGTATGGTATAACGGTATTTTAAAAATTGGGAAACCAACCGACTTACAAGTAACGGTCGAAAAATTAAATTCTAAGATTTTCCAAAGATATGCTTATCTTATCGATACGGTTGCAAAGCGTATCGGTACGGTTTCATTAAAAGAGTTGCCCAGATGAATATCGTATCGATACGGTTGCAAAGCGTATCGATACGGTAAGTCCATTAAAATTCTAATGGCAAAAGCCCGTATCGATACGCATAAGGGTATCGATACGCCTGAGCGTTTTTGTATACTTTGGCTTGAAAATAAAAATTCCAGTAGCAAAAGAGGGTATCGATACGCCTAAGGGTATCGATACGCTTGGGCGTTTTTGTATAGTTTAGCTTTAAAATCATAGGAAAAGACTTAGAAAATTTTTATATATTTAAAAGCTTGTCTTGAGATATTACTTTGTTTAAAATACTTGTCAATTGTGAGATTTTAAAGAGTACTTAAATATTTATTGTTTTGCAAATTGATCCTTAAGTTTATATGTTATATCAAAATCAATTTTGGTTTCACAATCTCCCCATTTTTGATATAACAAAACCACAAATAAATTTTTAAGTTTTTTAAACTTTGAAAAGTTTTCTCCCCCTTAATTTAAGATAGATTTTCAAAAATAAAAAAATTGACTCTATGATCCTGCTCCCCCTTTTTGTTACATCAAATATAAATACAAGGATAATAGCAACATAAACTTAGATCCTAAGAGTTCAAATGCATAAACTTTAAAGTAAACATAATAGTTCAATTGCATAAACTTCAAAGAAAATATAATAATCCAAACATTAAAATCCATACCTTTGACGCGATCTTCCAAGGATGTGAATCTTGTATCCATCGCGGTAAACCCGGCTTCCATGGAAGTGAACTTCTCATTGAGGAAAGTCATAAGAGTGTCCATGGAAGAGGAATCAATCGAAGCACGGTGAGAGCTCGAAGAAGCACGAGAAGCATCGACCGGAGCATCTTGTGGAGGATCTTGAGTGGTACGAACCCATTCATTATCAACATAAGAGAAACTGTAACGAGCTAGAGAACGCTCATCTATAGGTAGGCCAAGGGTTTCGGGATAGTCATGGTAACAATCAACGTCAAGGGAATGAAAGAGATAACTCAAAACCGTAGAGTAGTAAAAGGATGTGACTTGTTTGGTGTGACGGTGTTGGAACATAATTTTACAAAGATTTGGGTGTTGACCTTCTCTAAAACACCTAAGCCAAAAATCATATGTTTGACGAATAGTTGAAAATTTCCCTCCCGATGGACGAAAAAACCAAGAGACAAGAAGATGAAGGATACGATCATGAGCATTTAAAACTTTTGTTGAGCCTAAAGGACCCGTACCAAAGGATTTCTCATCATCAATACCAATAATTTCAAAACCAAAAACATTACATAAAATGTTTTGATCAATTGTAAAGGTTTTGCCCATAACAGAGGATTCAATAGCAATGACATTCTCCCTAGCTTCATCATGAACACATATGGCATTAGAAAAGAATATGATGACTAGATTCCTATAGAGAATAGGAGGAATGCTTAAAAAGTTCAGAAATTTCCATTGCTTAAGTAAAGGGAGGTATTGAAATTTGAACCGGGCAGAAATTAAAAACGGGACAGACACAACACGTTCTTCCCTAAGGTTCATACCTTGAAAAAGTTTGTATCGTTCTATATCGCCAGCATCGGGAAAACTTACTTGGATAATATAAGGAAGATTAGGTGTAGGGTTACCCTCGACATCCTCACTAGGATCGGAAGTAGCACGCCGCTTAGTTCTCTTTTTCGATGGTGCCATAACCCTGAAAACACATCAAAAACGATTAGAATATGTATGCAATTAACATCCTATTCAATCCAATAAATTCTAATAATTCAATGTAATTATAAGAAGAAATTTAATTTTACAAAGGTATTTACAAGTTTGAGAAAGAAAAATTAAAATAAAAAAAATAAAAAAATACGAATAGAAAATATATTCGAATGAAAAATTTTGATTTTTGAAAAACAATTTATGAAAAAGTTGAAACCCATAACAATCAAACATGTTTTGTACAAAAATTCAATTGAAACAATTATAAAAATCAAACGAAAATCAAAGAAAATAAAAAAAAGAGTTTTATACCTTGAATCTTAGATTGGATAAATGAGGTGATGTGAATGCATAAGATTTGTTGACAAAGCTTAGCCTTGATGTGGAGATTAAAAACCCTCAAAGAATTTTTAAGTTTGATGCTAAAAATTGAAGGATTGAGGGGGGTTTTATAGGGTATTGCAACTAGGGTTTTGGAGAGAAAAAGGGGTTTTTGGTTTTTAAAGCTTTTTAACAATTGCAGCCCTAAATAGCCTCTCCGTCGAGACCGTATCGATACGCTATACACGCGTATCGATACCCTTTAACCTTTATTTTTTATTCGTCGATACTACCGTATCGATACGCAGGACCGTATCGGTACGACTTGGCTTTGACTATTTCCCTTGAATTTAACCGTATCGATACGCGGGGCCGTATCGATACTCGTTCAGCTTCAAAGTTTTCCCAGTTATGAACCCGTATCCATACGCTTCCGCCGTATCGATACGCCTTTACCGGTTTAGGCATTTTTGACAGGTTTAAGTGCAAAAATTTAACTTGAAACGTCCCTAAATGCATGTACATGTCCTATGAACAAGTTTTAATGGCTAAAATTAATGCATACTCCCCCTAGCAACATGCATAGAAGCAAAAAGAACAAAATTAACACAAGCATGAATCACAAACAATTTCAAGCAAATTTTGACATTTTGGGACCTAGAAGGGGTCAAGAAAGGCTAGTTAGACCTAACTCTCTCCTAAGGGTCCAAAAGCGCTCTTTATCTAAAGGCTTTGTGAATATATCCGCTAATTGGTTCAAGGTGTCAACATACTCTATAACAACATCATTTTTCAACACATGATCTCTAATGAAATGATGTCTAATTTATATGTGTTTAGTTCTAGAGTGTTGGATGGGATTCTTAGAGAGACAAATGGCACTAGTGTTGTCACACCTAAGGCGTATGGTTTCTATTTCAACACCATAATCTAAGAGTTGTTCTTCATCCAAAGGACTTGAGCACAACAACTCCCTAAGGATATGTACTCCGCCTCGGTGGTAGATAAGGCTACGCTATTTTGTTTCTTGGAGAACCAAGATACGAGCATACTACCTAAGAATTGGCATGTCCCGGAAGTACTTTTCCTATCTATCTTACATCCCCCATAATCTGCATCTGAATAAGCATGAAGGCTAAAGGAGGAATCTTTAGGATACCAAAGGCCTAAGGTAGGTGTGTCTCTAAGGTATCGAAAAATTCTCTTAATGGAAACTAAGTGTGATTTTCTAGGACTAGCTTGAAACCTAGCACACAAGCAAACACTAAACATAATATCCGGTCTACTTGCGGTAAGGTAAAGCAAAGAACCTATCATGGATCTATAAAGCTTAGAATCAACACACTTACCTCCTTCATCTTTGTCAAGATTTATGGAAGAGCTCATTGGTGTGGCTTGTGGTTTTGCATTCTCGAAGCCGAACTTTTTGAGCATGTCATTCACGTACTTAGCTTGATTTATGAAGGTGCCATCTTTCCTTTGTTTGATTTGGAGTCCCAAAAAGAATGAGAGCTCCCCCATCATGCTCATCTCGAACTCACCTTGCATTAGCTTAGAAAATTCTTTACAATAACACTCATTAGTAGAACCAAAAATGATATCATCAACATAGATTTATACTACTAAGATGTCATTGTTATATCTTTTTATGAAGAGTGTAGTGTCCACCTTTCCTTTTTCAAAACCCTTTTCAATTAAGAAATTTGAAAGTCTCTTATACCAAGCTCTAGGAGCTTGTTTTAAACCATACAGAGCTTTTGTTAGTTTAAACACATGGTTTGGAAATTTTGAATCCTCAAAACCCGGTGGTTGTTCAACATACACTTCTTCATTTATAAAACCGTTTAAAAGGCACCTTTTACATCCATTTGAAAAATCTTGAAATTATTATAACATGCAAATGCTAAACGCATCCTAATGGCTTCCATCCTAGCTACGGGTGCATATGTCTCATCAAAATCAATTCCCTCTTCTGGGGTATAGCCTTGAACAACAAGCCTAGCCTTGTTTCTTACTATATTACCACTTTCATCTAATTTATTCCTAAAAACCCATTTAGTTCCTATAGTAGATTGATTATTTGGCCTTTCAACTAATTTCCAAACTTTACTTCTCTCAAATTGATTTAATTCTTCTTGCATAGCCAAAATCCAAAAATCATTTTTTAAAGCTTCTTTAATGTTTTTAGGCTCAATGCATGAAAGAAATGCAACATGGTTCATTAATTTGAGAGAGGATCTAGTAGTTACCCCCTTGGATGGAGCACCCAAGATTTCAACACCTTTGACATAGTTGAACTCCCTTGGGTAAGATACCTCCTTTTCCTCAAGAGCCAAGTCCTTCAAGGCTTCAAGAGGTGGATCTTGTGTATCCTCATCTTTAGTTGGAACCTCATCCACATTTGACATTTGTCCTCCATCAATGGCATCAAAGATTCCTACATCATCATCATCACTAGATTCCTTCCTCGGAAGGAGGTTATCATCGAAAACTACATGTATAGACTCTTCAACTACTAGAGTTCTTTTATTTACACGACAGGCTTTAGAGTTTAAAGAGTACCTTAGATTTTGAAATTCGGTTCCATGATCACTTCTAATGTGAGAAATTTTAAGTTCAAGATCATTTTGAGTTATTTTAGAAAATGTGATGATATTTTCTAAAGCCTCATCTTTTGTACTTAAGAATAGAACGCAAGTAAACCTAGAATAGTCATCTACAAGCACAAAAGCATATGATTTACCACCCAAGCTCATTGTTCTAATAGGCCCAAAAATATCCATATGAATCAATTATAAACATCTACTAGTAGAGACATCACTAATGGATTTAAATGAAGTTCTATGTTGTTTACCCTTTGAACATGCATCACAAATTTTATCATTAGAAAATTTAAGTTTGGGTAAACCTCTAACTAGATTAAGGGAAATTAATTTCTCTAAGACACTCATGCTAGCATGTCCTAATTTTCTATGCCAAAGCCATGAGTCATGTTCATCATGTGCAACTAAGCATGTATGGGATGAATGGATGTCATCTAAATGCACCATGTAGATATTGCCAATTCTATGTCCTATGAGCATTACTTGATTTGTTTTAATGTTCACAATTTTGCAACAACTTTTATCAAATAAAACATTAAAACCCTTATCACATAATTGACTAATGCTCAATAAATTATGTTTAAGACCGTTGACATACAAAACATTTTCAATGAAAATGGAAGAGTGATTACCAATGGAGCCTATTCCTTCAATGTGGCCTTTGGAGTTGTCACCGAAAGTTACCACTCCACCACTCTTTGGCTTTAGTTCCACGAATCTACTCTTGTCACTGTTCATGTGTCTTGAGCATCCACTATCAAGGTACCATGAGTTTTGGCTTGAAGCTTTGGCCTTGTAGCAATGCTCCCCCTACAAACAAAGAAATTAGGCCTTGATTTTTGGTACCCAAATCATTTTGGGTCCATGTGTGTTAGCCTTCAAAATTTTGGTTCCCTTAGGAATCCAAGAAGCAATAGCATTCATATTATTAGAAATAATGAGTTCCTTAGGAACCCAAACACTCCTAACCTTTTGACCTCTAGATTGCTTATAAAAATTTCTTTGTTTAGGAATAAAAAGTTTTCTTTTTACATATTGGGATTTAGAAGAGTTTCCTTTTTCAAAATGGTTTTTCCCAATAGCAATTGATGTTTTAAGATTATCCACTTCCTTTGTGTGATAATCTTGAAAATCGGAAAGAAGTTTTTCAAGTTAAAGATTTTTCGTTTTAAGATCATTTGAAAGATTCACTAAAAACAAAACTTTCTTTTCCAATTCGGAGTTAGTTTTTGAAAATGTTTCATTTTGATTTTTCAAATCGGAAATGGTTTTCTTTGTATTTTCCAACTAACTCATCGTAAACCTCTTGCAATTCATCATAAGCATCTTGAAGCTCATCAAAGGTAAAATCAAAATTAGATGAGTTAGGATTTACCTTTGATTCATCATCAATGGCCATGAGACAAAGATTGGCCACTTCCTCCTCCTCCAAGGATGACTCATCGTCACTCCAAGTTGCTACTTGAGCTTTGAGCTTGTTCTTCTTCCCAAAGCTCTTCCTCTTCAATTGAGGACATTCGGAACGGATATGGCGAGCTTTTTGCATTCATAGCAAGTGATTTGGTCCTTCTCCTCTTCCTTACTCTTGCTCTTGAAGTCTCCATTTCTAATGAACTTTCTCCCACGATTGGGCTTCATGAACCGAGTGAACCGTTTGGCCAACATGGCCATCTCCTCATCTTCATCTTCACTCGAATCGCTTTCATGGAATGAAGCTTTAAGAGCGATTCCAACCTTCTTCTTCTCAACATCCTTCTTCACAACCTTCTTCTTTTCTTCTTCTCTTCCCTTTCTCATGATCTCATGGGTGAGTAGAGATCCAACAAGAGCATCAAGCTTGAGAGTCTTCAAATCTCGAGCTTCAATAATAGCCGTTCTCTTGCTATCCCATGATTCCGGAAGAGAGTACAACAACTTCCTCACTAGCTAGTCTTCGGGGATGATCTTACCGAACCCCTTTAATCCGTTGACAATGACCGAGAATCAATCAAACATCTTGGAAACACTCTCATCGGGATCCATCTTGAAATTTTCGTAGCTTAGATTGAGCAACCCAATTTTTGTTTCCTTGACATCACTAGTTCCCTCATATGTTATCTCGAGGGTGTCCCAAACCTTCTTGGCATTTTCGATCGAAGACACCTTGGAGTAGATATTCGGACCAAGTGCACAAAATATGACATGGAGAGCTTTATCATTCACTTGCATCCTTCTTCGTTCATCTTCCGTCATCTCGGCTTTCACCTTTGGGACAAGTCTTGCTTCACTATCTCTCTTTATGGGAATGTATGGACCTTCTTCAACCACATCCCACACCATGTAGTCGGTGGACTTGATGAAGAGCCTCATCCTATTCTTCCAATATGGGTAGTTATCCCCATTGAAGAATGGTGGCTTGGTGGTAGATTGGGACTCGTAGAGGTTGGAGTTGGAGGTGGATGTCAATGCTTAACTAGTTGTTGATCAAACTCTCCTAGAATCGACTCAAGAGGGTTGTAATCCTTCCAATGAGTGTAGCTCTGATACCAATTGTTGAGTTGATCACACAATTGCAAATGGCCAAGAGGGGGTGAATTGGCAATTAAAAATTTGGTAGGAGGTATGAGTGAAAAATAAAAAGTGACACAAGTGGTTAGAGTGGTTCAAGTTCTCCAAATGAACTCTACATCCACTACCTTAGTTCCCACTAAGGATTTTCAACCAATTTACTACTTGAATTCTTCCCCTTTTCTTGGATGGGGAGGTAAACTTACAAATTGATTAAGCTTTCTACCCAAAGCTTAATCCACTCACTTTTACAAAGAGATGGATTTGGTAAATTCTAACAATTTCTCTCAAAGGATAAATGTTTACCCAAATACAATTTCAAACTCCCCAAACTCACAATACAAGATAACAATAAAATCACTAGAGTTGGGTACAAGAATTTGACTATGAAGAGCACTAGGGTTTGGATTTTTGCTTTGATGATGCTTTTAGGTTCAATAGTTGTTGCTTGGTCAATTGAAGCTTGTTTTTATACCCTTGCATTGATTTCTAGCCGTTTGGGTAGTTGGGATCATCAATAGAGCCGTTGGGAGCATTTTTCCCGCATCAATAGAGCCGTTGGCAGCATATCGTATCGGTACTTGAGAAGGGCGTATCGATACCTGCATCAAAGAGGAAAGAGCCGTTGTGACTGAAAACATAGCGTATCGGTACGCATAGAAGGCATACCGGTACGGTTTTAAGGGGCGTATCGGTACGGATGGTCGTATCGATACGGTGTTTACTCACTGGAATCCCAAGTTTGGTTTTCATAAAAAGCGTATCGATACGCATACCAAGCGTATCGGTACGGTATAACGGTCTTTTAAAAATTGGGAAACCAACCAACTGACAAGTAACGGTCGAAAAATTAAATGCTAATATTTTTCAAAGATATGCTTATCATATCGATACGGTTGCAAAGCGTATCGGTACGGTTTCATTAAAAGAGTTGCCCAGATGAATATCGTATCGATACGGTTGCAAAGCGTATCGGTATGATAAGTCCATTAAAATTCCAGTGGCAAAAGCCCGTATCGATACGCATAAGGGTATCGATATGCCTGAGCGTTTTTGTATACTTTGGCTTGAAAATCAAAATTCCAGTAGCAAAAGAGGGTATCGATACGCCTAAGGGTATCGATACGCCTGGGCGTTTTTGTATAGTTTAGCTTTAAAATCATAGGAAAAGACTTAGAAAATCTTCATATATTTAAGAGCTTGTCTTGAGATATTACTTTGTTTAAAATACTTGTCAAATGTGAGATTTTAAAGAGTACTTAAAATTTATTGTTTTGCAAATTGGTCCTTAAGTTTATATGTTATATCAAAATCAATTTTGGTTTCACAAACATGCAAGACTTAAACAGACCAATTCCCAAAGAAGAAAATCGAGAACCAAAACCCTAAAGGTCGTGTCTCTGAAGGTCATGCTAGGTTGAGCTTTGAGCAAAGGCTCCGTCTTGTTGAGCAGAAGATGCCCCTTGGAGTGGGTTGGATGAGAGACTGATAACAAGAGGATTCTTAAAGATCATGGTGCACGAGTGGTCTCCCGGTCCTTGAGCAACACTCTTTCCTTTCGGACTGGACTGTAGAAGTTGGGATATTCCTTTCATCATATATCGTTGGGACTTGATGATGGTGTCCCTTAATTCTTGCTAAGTTCGTTCCATCTGACCTCTCAAATCGGCCTCTAGCTTAGCAAAGCTTTCCTCTATTTTCTTCTTTTGGTGTCGGGTACAAGCATATAAAGAATCTTTGATGGCTAAGGATGTTGTCACGAACCTCTGTCCATTAAATTTGTTCATTTTAAGAATGAATGCATGTAATGTGTTGTATGCACAACAAGGATAGATGATTAAAGGTAATCAAACATACATGTACCATTGAATGCAAAGATGCATTGATCTGACTAATTTTATTTGTTTTATGAATGAATGAATGTGTCGTATATACAATGGAAACATATTATTAAAGGTAATCAATCCACATGTACAGTTGAATGAAAAGGTGCATTGAACATTAATTTTATGAATGCAACGTGTCGTATGTACAACATATGATTAAAGGCAATCAATCAAAATGTATAATTGAATGCAAAGGTGCATTGAACATGAATGCAATGTGTCATATGTACAACATCTGATTAAAGGTAATCAATCAAAATGTATAATTGAATGCAAAGGTGCATTGAACATTAATTTTATGAATGCAATGTGTCGTATGTACAACATATGATTAAAGGTAATCAATCAAAATGTATAATTGAATGCAAAGGTGCATTGAACATTAATTTTATGAATACAATGTGTCCTATGTACAACATATGATTAAAGGTAATCAATCAAAATGTATAATTGAATGCAAAGGTGCACTGATTCAATGAACATTCTCATTAAGCAACTTTTCAAAACAGAGATCAAGTCATGTTACAACGAGTAAAGAGTAAGAGCTTCCATGTAGGGTATGATTGAAGCTTAAGTTCCTTATCCTCCAATAACTGGGTTGGCCCTGTTCATCTTTTGATCAATCTTGAACTTCGAGATTCTTTAACTCGTCATTACAGACTCTTTCTCCCATTATAGAAGTCTTAAATTTTGAATTGTTCTCGAATCAACATTTCATGCAAAAAGTGTTATGAATATGCATAAAGAGAATTGAGTAAGAAAACAAAAATAAATTTGTCACAAAATAATGTTATTATGAATGCAAAGAGCAACACCGAGTTCAGCAAATATCCTCGTTAAACGACTTGCATTAATGGGAACATTGGTTTGTTACAATGATCAAAGGAAACCCCCTACATATGTGGTCCCTAAGGTAGCATCCAAACAATCCCTTCTTCTTTCTTGGAAGCTTGGCAGCATCTTTCGTTAGGAATTGTAACCTTAGACGATCCTTTGTATCTAAGTTATCAATTGTGCTCATTCTTGGCCTTGCCCACAAGTGGTGTGGGTGGCGAATTGTAAGTACTCCAATGTCGGTATTTGGTATACCTGACTTGCTCTTCGGAAAAGGTCCCGTCGAACTTGATCTTTGAAGTATGCTGAAGCTAAAAATCAGATTTCCTTCCCATTTAGAATATTCTTTCTTGTTCTGAATTGTCAGCCCAAGATGGCAAAGTGCCCGAAAAACTTTTAATCTTGCCTTGGAAGGCTTTGTTCTTGTTTGGCATGGTTCTATTGATCTTCTTGCAAGAGCTTGATATTCCACAATTATTGTAGTCAAAACCAAATTGCCAATCATGAAACAACTATAGGTTGAACTCCAAGGCTCTATCAAGGCTTGAAGTAGTGATCACTTGATATCTAACAAATATGAGAGCTCATCATTCTTTCCTTTGAAAGCATTTCTTGCCTCGGAATCCCAACCATATTAACTTTGATTTGGACACATCATTAAACTTTGTGTTCGTGAAAGTTTCGGCTAACATTGTTGACTTAAATCTCCGACTGGAATATTGTCCCTGACATGTAATTTCTCTTTTTCTGGTTATATTTGCACGTCGAAATCCTTCTCATCACAGTTACGGCCCAATTTCCCATTAATCTAGTATTTAATTTCAGACTATTTCCAACTCAATGCTCTCTTTATGTCATGATGAAATATGCAAAATAAAGGGGAAGGAACAAGAAAAGGAAACACATTAGTTACAAGATAAATATAAATTAGAAGGAAAGGTAAATTAAGTACAAGCAAAATAAAGGAGACAAGCAATTAACAAGACGACCCTAGCCAATCTAAGCTTTGTGGTTATCCGCATGGCTCTAACAGGGTGGGCTTCTTAGACTCTCACACATGGGTTCGGTTCTAACAAGGGTACCCGAACCTATCTCATCACCTACTAAGGCAACAAGGACCCCAATTCTGGCCCATTACAGGCTTGAGAATTAGTTCCGGTTCGAGGGAAAGCACAACCTAATGACGTGGAGGGCTACTCACGTGTCAAAGGTGTGGATTCCGGAAGTGAATTACCGACTCGTGGATGGATACTCATGTGGGAATGGGTGTTTCACTCCCACTTAAAGGGTATAGCTCGGGTATAGAGCTTAATGATCATGATGCAACACATGTCGCTGACTCCTTAAAAATTAAATGAAGAATTAATTCAAATGCCACAAATTTCCAAAGCTTGTATAATTTAAGTCACATTTTCAAGGAAGAACAAACTCATTAAATTCACCTTAAACTTCAAATAATTTTCATCGATTAAAGGCAACAAGTATTTTATTGGCTGAACTCTCCTTTTGTTTTGCAAAAACAAAAAATGGTCCCTAGCGGAGTCACCAAACTGTGATAACCTTTTTTTTCGAAAACTAACTTTCAAGGTGTTTTGCTTTTTGAAAGAGATTTGTTAAAACGGGATTCTCTTTTAAAAATTCGTGTTTTGGAAAATGGTAAAAACTTGGAGTCGCCATCGGCCACTAAGGTAGGTCGGACACCACAAAACCAGAGATTCGGTTTAAAAAGGGTTCGGGAGTTGGTTACATGTGGAGAAGGATTAGCACCCCCATCACGCCCAGAAATCGGTACCAAAATACTTGTTGCCTTTAATCGATAGAAATTATTGAAGACTTAAAGCGAATTTAATTAGGTGTTCTTAACTGGATATTTGACTTACGGGCTTTATCAAATCGCGGGTTTCAAATTAATTTATGATTAAAGCGACATCATATAAGTCTGACTGCCGTGTTAATTTATGATTTGGCTCTCGTACGTCACCTTTATGCATGATGCAAGCATTTAGGAATGATGACATGATATTTCCATTTTAATTATTGCTTACCTAGAGACGGTGAGAATTAACCCAAATATTTGGTCCACATACATTAAGCTCGGACTGTTTTGACACAAATACCGGGTTAATAGATACCTCTCTTT
Organism: Hibiscus trionum; assembly: GCA_030270665.1. Taxonomy (NCBI): domain Eukaryota; kingdom Viridiplantae; phylum Streptophyta; class Magnoliopsida; order Malvales; family Malvaceae; genus Hibiscus; species Hibiscus trionum. The sequence continues at coordinate 6,318,044 of BSYR01000004.1, forward strand.
TGTATATTTTAAATTAATTAATTAACATACCAAATCATTAATGGTTTCATGAATGACAAATACAAGTACGCCACAAAACCATACAACATCACAATAAATAACACGAATAGAAATAAAGCAAAATAAAATAGAATAACAACATGGGAATTTAAATAAAAATCCAGAAAAGGATCAGATCGAATATGAAGCGCGTAAATTAAGTGCGATAAATTAAATAACAGGAATTAAAATGCGAGAAATTAAAATTTTAGTAGCTTGATTAGAAGTTAGATTAGGGGTTAAAAATTACACTAAACGGGTTATAATAATACGGATCATACCCCGTTGCGGGTCACTGTAAGGCCGAAAACGAATCGTGATCCGAAACAAAAATACGGTGCAATAAATAAAGCTAAATACATACATATATAATAAGGTAATAATGTGTAAATAAATATATATACGTACCATATATTATAGTATATAGAATATAATAATATAGGGTAAAGTACACAGATAGTCACTAAACTATACCCGAAAAAACAAAATGGTAACCAAACTTTCAAAAATCACAAAATAGCAATTAAACTTTATGTTTTATAACAAAACGGTAACTAGACGTTAAATTGCGTTAAGTTTCCGTTAAAAATTTAGTATAATAACACATTTAGTCCTTCAATTTTATACAGTCAATCAATTTAGTCTTAATTTAAAACAATTCACTAAATTTAGCCCTCGTTAATTACACATTCTTTCAATTTGGTCATTAAAGCAAAATTTCAAAGTATGGTAACATGATAAATAATTATAATTAAATTTTTATTGGAACTCGAAAACTCGACTCGACTTGGCTCGAATCGAAAAAATTTCAAATAAAATTTGAGTTGTAAAATATGACATGTCAACTCGAATAACTCAAAATTTTTTTACTCGACTCGATCGAACGCTCACCTCTATCTTAAGATATGACGTGTCAACTCGAATAACTCGAAATATTCGAATATTTTAAATCAATTTTTCTTTTAAATCGAATATTTTTTTAAAATAGAGCATTTAATGTTTCATATTTAAATCACATTGAATATTTAATAACTACTTTAAATATTCGATTTAATTTAAAAATATTCGATTTAAAAAAAAATTAATTTAAAATATTCGAATATCCAAAAAGAGCACCGGATGCACCAACAGAGATGTTGTTTCGGATAAATAAAGAGGAGAGTACACTTCCACCGAATCCAGACACGACATAGAGAATTCCAATCTGCACTGCCATGTTTTAAATTTGTATATCAGATCATTGTAACATCTGAAAATCTAACATCACACAGTTTTGAAGGGAGAACATGATAAATTTGAACCGGAAGGTGATGTACCAAACCCGAACTGTCGTTCGAGGCGAATACCAATGAAAACTTCAAATCAATTTTTTTATTTTAAATTGAATATTTTTAAATTAAATCGAATATTTAAAATAGGTATTAAATATTCAATGTGATTTAAATATGAAATATTAAATGCTCTATTTTAAAAAAAATATTCGATTTAAAAGAAAAATTGATTTAAAATATTCGAATATTTCGAGTTATTCGAGTTGACACGTCATATCTTAAGATAGAGATGAGCGTTCGATCGAGTCGAGTAAAAATTTTTTGAGTTATTCGAGTTGACATGTCATATTTTACAACTCAAATTTTATTTGAAATTTTTTCGATTCGAGCCAAGTCGAGTTTTCGAGTTCCAATAAAAATTTAATTGTAATTATTTATCATGTTACCATACTTTGAAATTTTGCTTTAATGACCAAATTGAAAGAATGTGTAATTAACGAGGGCTAAATTTAGTGAATTATTTTAAATTAAGACTAAATTGATTGACAGTATAAAATTGAAGGACTAAATGTGTTATTATACTAAAGTTTTAACGGAAACTTAACGCAATTTAACGTCTAGTTACCGTTTTGTTATAAAACATAAAGTTTAATTGCTATTTTGTGATTTTTGAAAGTTTGGTTATCATTTTGTTTTTTCGGGTATAGTTTAGTGACTATCTGTGTACTTTACCCAATAATATAATATATAATATATTTATTAGCTGTTACATAGGATATATATATACATATATCAACAATGTAGGTTTTGTAAATATATATATATATATAACTTATAAAAAGAGAAACTGTATTTTATAACATATGCTTATAATACATGATATAACATAATATAAAGATATGTAAAACGATAAGATGGATAGAAGTACTAAAATGAAATGGAAACAAAAGAAAAAAGATTAAAACGGAAGGGGTTAAAAGGAAAAGGATTAAACAAGTAAATACCCCTACCATACCTCTGAATATTAGTTAAATCAATGTGAGAAAAATCCCTTTTCACCCATTTTCAAAATAGAAAATAAAGAACTCAAAATAAAAGTTTTTTCACTCTTCTTTCTCTCGATGGAAGCATAACCCCTACCCTGACCGTTCATCCGCGACCAGACCTCGATAAGGACCCCACCTGACGTCCGAAGACGTTTGTACGTGGTGATTCCCTCCTAGATTGCAGGTAAACTCGAAACCCCTTTTTGTGACTTTGATTTCAGATCTAAAAAAAACCTGGACTTTGATTTAAAAACTAGAACGTCTTTTGATTTTGTTTAAAGAACAAGATTATGCTCGAAAGTTTTGAAAGCCCTTTGTTTTAAAAACAAATTTTTGGAGACTTTAAAAGAATAATCTTTGGTTTCAATTTTCGAAAAAAAAAAGAAAAAAGATAACCCTAAAAATTATGCAAATGAGAAAATGGAGAAGAAAAGAGACTCGGAATTTTTTTTTTTTTGCTTCACTCGTATTGATCGTGAAAATCCCCCTTTACAATTGGTTTCCTTCGGGTTTTATAGCTGAATTTACATAATTTTTAATTAAAAAGAAAAGGTTATCTAAATCCCTATTGGTTGCTCTCTTCAATTTTGTTTGCATTCATCTGAAAATTCTAAAATTTTTGTTTGTCTCCTGAAATCCCTGTTTTTGTTGCACCGTCTGACAAATTTGTTGGCTCATTGTATGTGTTGATGCGGTCGTTGGAGGAGGGGACCAGCAGAGGCGTGCGAGTCGGCTCACTTGCGCAAGTGAGAAGCTCGAACGTCAGGTGTGATTGCCACGCGCGCGTGAGGAGGCCAAGGGTCGGTTGTGTGGTTCACACGAGCCATGGGGATGATCTGAGCCGTCCGATGCGATCTGGATCCAACTGTGGCTGATGAGGCGGCTGCAAACAAGGATGGCTCATTAGGGTTTTCTGTTTAATTAATGTTGGGCCCGAAATGGGCTTGTAAATATGTATATATGTTATAAAAATTGTAAATGGACTGTTTAATCCAATTGGACTCTTGTTTATTATTATTTTTATTTTAGTTTACTAATAGTAATAATAACAACTAATAATGATATGTAAATTTAATAAAAATGTAAATGACAATAAAAATAATAATAGCAATATAAAATATAATGTTTATGGATTTTGTAACTTAATAATAACATAATAATAATAATGCTAGTATACTATACTAATGATATTTTTGTTTTCTTTTTAATCAAATAACAAAATATAGATACATGAATATTTAATCTAAATAAGCTCACGTTATTAAGCCCAACATTAACATAAACTAAATTGGGTTTAAAGCCCGGACAAAATTAATGATTACAATATCGAAACACCAAAGGGTGTTTCGAAACCACACCTATCCGTATTGAAATAGATAACCTTGTATCAAAACGGATTCTGGCAGTTTCAAAATGTATCAATACAGATTATGCCTATATCGAAACGGGTACATTAAAAACATTGGTTTGGCTATTTAAAAATGTTTAAAACATTGCCAAAACCTTTTGAAAACACCTCAAACTTATTTTCAAGTTGTTTTTGACTTAGAAAGTATTTTAAATTCTTTTCAATTAAGTCCAAAAACATTTTTCAATATTATATCAAAACATATATTTTTACGCCTTCCCTATGATTAACTTTGTAATTAGCATTGTGGAAGTGTTTCTATTCTGATCTAAATTCACGAGTAATGTGTGTAATGTCTTTGGTGTATACTTATGTCTGTTCATGTTTTAAAGGTTTAAATCTGTTAAAGGTCTAAAAACATTTTAATTCCCCTAAATTTTGGCCAACCTTAATTGAAAAGTGTTTAAATGTCGTACTTTTGCTCGAATGTTTGTTCCTTAACACTTCCTAATTTGGTTTACTCTTGAGCTGGGTTAGGGTGTTACAATTTCTTTCTAATTATAATAATTGAGTCCAATATTTTTCATATGGTGATATTTTTGTTTATTTTAGTAAAAAAAAAATCTTTATTGAAGACGAATTTGAACCGATTTCTTTATAATTTTTAAAATCTACTCCAATATTTTTAATATAATTAAATTTTTGTTTATTTTAATCCTAAAAATATTTATTTGAACCGAAAATTAAAGATTATTAGGGACTAAAATAAACAAAAAGATCATCATATTAAAATATTGGACTAAATTATAAAAATTAAAAAGAAATAAGTGTAAATTTCAGGTTAAATAATTTTTTAGAATAAAATGAACAAAAATATCAACATATTAAAAATATTGGACTAAAATTAAAAAAATTAAAAAGAAATAAGTGTAAATTTTAGGTTAAATAATTTTTTGGAATAAAATGAACAAAAATATCAACATATTAAAAATATTGGACTAAATTATAAAAATTAGAAAGAAATCGGGGTTAAGTTTGGGTTAAATAAAGATCTTTTGGATTAAATTGAACAAAAATATAATTATATTTAAAAATATTGGAATTAACTTTAAAAAAATTAAGAAATAAGGGTCAATTTCGAGTTAAATATAGATTTTTAGGACTAAAATGAACAAAAATATCATCATATTAAAAATATTGGACTGAATTATAAAATTAGAACGAAAATGGGTCAATTTTAGGTTAAATAAAGGTTTTTAGGACTATATTGAACAAAAATAAAAATCTAACAAACTTAACGTGCAATTTACCCCTTTTATTAAAATTAGCTGATTTATTGTTAATTAAATGACACATGTCACGTTTTGATTGGTCCATGATTTTTTTAACGAGAGTTAACTGTACAGGACAAATGGGTAACGATATAAATTTTACGGGGCAAAACATCTCAAAAAATTTTTAGGAGCAATTCGGTATAATGTATATACTTTAGAGGTCAATGATGCTATTAAGCCAACAAATTTTTAAAACAATGTCTTTTACAGAAAAAAAATTTCACTAACTCACAATGTTAGTGCGACAAAAACTAATTTTTTATAATTTAAAAATTTTGAGGCCCTGTTTGGCAATTAGCGGATAGCTGATAGCGGATTATATTAGCTGATAGCTGATTGCATTAGTTGATTTGACTAGCAGATTGTATTAGCTGATTGTATAAAAGTCTTTGGTAAAATTAACTGATAGCTGATAGCTGTTTGATTATTTAAACAAGCAAAATGACATATAAGGACATGATTATATTCAATACTTGTTTGAATAATTTATTAGTTATGAATATTTTGTATCTAATAAATATTAATTAGATTTGTAAAAATTATTTTTAATATAAATTTCCTAAACATATTTGAAAGATTTATATATTAATTAATTATTTATATAATTATTAAAAAAATTTATATGCACATATAAATATGTGATAATAAAAAATAGAATTAACTTACAAATATCACCATATAAATTAGTAGTAACAACAAATAAGTCGAATATTTAATATGTTATTATTTATATTAAAAATGTTATTATTTAATTTAAGTTATTTGGAGATTTTTGGTAATTGTTAAGGGTAAAAGAGTCATTACAACTCTAATATCAAACCTCTAATCTCAAAAAGCTCATATTAGGAGCTTTTTCAAAATTAGCTTTTTCACCTCAATCCGCTCTTTCAATCCGCTATTTACCAAACATCAATATTAGCGGAATTGACTAGTCAAACCTCTAATTATACCTCAAATCTCTAATTTTTGCCCAAACCGCTATTTACCAAACAGAGCTTGAATTTTCATATACTTATAAAAAAATCTTATATTTTTTTTTTAAAAATTTCCAAAATTTTGATGTCTTAAATTTAACCTATTTCTATATCTAATATATAATTTTTTTTCTTTCAAGAAAACAATTTTATAATGATTATAAAATATTTTTTTATATTATAAAATTTATATCATATTAAAGTTTTGTTTTTATATTTTTAGCAGATAGCGGATTACATTAGCTGATAGCTTATTACTTATTGCATTAGCTGATTTGACTAGCGGATTGTATAAAAGTGTTTGGTAAAATTAACTAATAGCCGATAGCTGTTTGATTATTTAAACAAGCAAATGACACAGACATGATTATATTTGATATTGATTTAGATAGTTTATTAATTATCAATATTTTGTATCTATTAATATTAATTAGATTATGAAAAATAAATTTTTAATATAACATTACTAAGTATTTGAAGGATCTATATATTAATTTATTATTTATATAATTATTTTAATACAATTTAATTAATTATTAAATTTAAATACAAACATAAATGTATGCGAATTAAAAAGAAAAAAAACATTAATTTATAAATGTCACAATGTAAATGTGTGAGTGTGAATAATTAAAAAAGTTAAATTTAGGTTATTTTGAAAAAATTTTTAATTGTTAAGGGTAAATGGGTCATTATAACACTTATGTTAAAACCTCTAAATTCATTCATAGTTTTTTCTTTTCTAAATTAGAGATTTCACCTCAATCCGCTATTCACCAAACATCTAAATTAACCGATTTGACCGATCAAACATCTATTTTTAACTCAAACCTCTAATTTTAGTTCAAACCGTTGCTTTTTTAATTGAGTTGGTTTTCACGAGTGAACTCAACATAAATTCAGATAAAAAATAATTTAAATTTTATTATGGTTTTAAAGTATAATAAATATTATAATGATTAAAGACGAAATTAAGATTATAAAGGAGTGTGAAAAGTTGTTTAAATTTAAGTCATCGATGACCGAATAAGTATTTAATCACAAAATTTAGGGGTCAAAGCTGAATTTATAAAGTATTCAAACTAGTGGAATTAAAATTGTCATTGAACCACAATTGAAATCTCAGTTAATGCTCGACCTCGAGCAAACTTTCGACCAAAAAAAAATTACTATGAAAACAAAAATCGCATTCTAAATGGGTTAAGTTTGGTGATCGCAACGCTACATTCTTCCACAAAAGAGCCACTATTGATAAACGCGCTTTACGTGTTTCATCGCTTCAATTAACCTCGGGTGAGTGGTGTTCCCACGCGGACACACTTCATGAAGAAGCTGTTAAATTTTTCTAGTAACTTTTCTCCATTAGCAGTTCTACCTTTCTCTATTTCTGTTTGCTTTTCAAATGTTCCTTTTGACGATAAGCAGCAATTTAGCCGTATTCAAATTAGTGGAATTAAAAGTAATTGTATCTAACTCAAGTTCGTCACTGATAATGATGGTTTTTAATACGTTTATATAATAATAATAATCCTAATAATAAATAAAATACTTAAAAATTAAACATATAATCAATAAATTTGCGTATAAATATTTTATACTTGTGAATATTTGATGGAAAATTTTAATTTATTTGTATATAAAATTTCGATTTACTTTTATCATAGGCATAATTAAATTTTAATTTATATTATATGTCAGGGCTATCGATGTTTTGTGAGCTAACAGTATTCCATGTTAAACGGTCCAACAGTATTCCATGTTAAATTTTAATAAAGGATTAATTAGTCCTTCAAAGTCCATAAGCAGCTGCAGCCGCATCAATTGAGGGTATTGACTATTATTATTGTTACTATTTAAAGAAGACCATTAGACACATCACTACACCAGACTTGTTCTATGGCGGCGCTATTCGTGGCGTTTTTGAAACAAACGCCGCCAAAATTTCACTTATAACGGCGTTTATGAAACAAACGCCATAAAATGGGAACATTGGCGGCGTTTTTGTAACAAACGCCGCGATAGGGTGACATATAGTGGCGTTTTCTATAATAAACGCCGCAATCAGTTTCATGTTAGTGGCGTTTTCTACAGTAAACGCCGGTAAAGGTTTCATGTTAGTGGCGTTTGTTAGAGTAAACGCCGTTATAGGTCCGTGGTTAGTGGCGTTTGTCTAATAAACGCCGCCATATGTGTATGGTTAGTGACGTTTTTTAGAATAAACGCCGCCATAGATTTCTTAAAACAACATTTTTTTCCAGTCGCATAACGGATGTAATCACGGATAAATAACTAATGAGATTAAAGGTTGAATATAGGGATTTGTATTTTCGGTCGCATAACGAATGTAATCATGACCATTGTTACGTATTGCGATCGTGAATTTTTCAAAAAACAAAAATATCATAATTTTAGAGTGACGAAACCTCTATATAACAACTGTTATAACAAACGTAAACTGTTATTTAAATTATCACCTTTATAAAAATAAATTCGGATTCGCTGATCAAATTATCAATAATAGGTCAGATATCGTATAAAAATATTAAAATGTAAATTTTGACTTGAAATTTAGTTTATTTTCCCTATCAATCATGTACGTGGAATATAGAAACACTCATAGATGTTAGAAAAATGATATGGTACATGGACATTTTTGAGCTTGAATTTGAGTAGGTTTCATTAGTCAAATTATTTGGGACTAAGTGGATTATTAATCTACTACAAGAGTTGATGAAATGTGTATATTTATATGGTCAAAATATTCAATGGGTGAATGAGAAATTGTTGCTCAAAGTAACACCCATAATATTGAAAAAAAATGAAATGGAAAGTAAAATGTCCCAAACTTGTTGGGAACATAGATTTGGAAAGCTTTATATGTAGAAGCTTTTCATGTTATTGTTGGAAACAATATAAAGGCTTGGACTAGATACTTTGGGCTAGTCATAGTTTAATTATATAAAAATCAAAGATTGGCCTTGGATTTCAAAATAACATTTTTTTTTATTTTTTAATAATGGAAGGGTTAGTGGCGTTTTTCTTAAAAACGCCGGCACGTGTTAAGGGTTAGTGGCGTTTAGTGTGCCAAACGCCGTTTGTTTTTGTTTTTATTTTTTAATAATAGAAGGGTTAGTGGCGTTTTTAAGACAAACGCCGGCACGGTTAAGGGTTGTGGCGTTTAGTATGACAAACGCCGCCACAGGTTAAGGGTTAGTGGCGTTTTATAGGCGAAACGCTGCCATAGGTTAAGGTTAGTGGCGTTTTATACGCCAAACGCCGCCAAAGGTTAGGGTTAGTGGCGTTTTATACGCCAAATGCCGCTATAGTTTAAACACACCGTTTTAATCACATATATCCCCCAATCTCAGACTTAATTCTATCCATCATGCAAATTGAAAAATTCCCAAATTCAGCCGTGCCCTAGCCGCTCCTGCTCCTCTTGCCGTGTCGCTCCTGGTCGCTCCTCGCCGTCGACCGTCGCTCCTCGCCGTCGACCGTCGCTCCTCGCCGTTTCCCCTCTCTACTCTTAATCTTACGAAGCTTAGCATCAACCCCAATTCCAAGGTATCGCAAATATTTTTGTTTTTTAAATCATATATTTGGATCGTTTATTCAATATTATTTTGTTAATAGAGAGTTCCCATTATCATATGAGACCTCCTGTTGGACTGTGTTGGTGATTTGAGTTTTCTTGGTTTATGAATTGGGGTTTTAAGATAAGGGTTTAAGCTTTAAACGGAATCAGGAAAGCCAAAGTTCAATTTTTGAAAGTAGAAAATAGAAAAATAAAGGGTAAATTACCGAATTTGTCCCATTCGTTTCACAAATATTTTTTTTGTCATTAATTTTGAAAAGAAATTACATTTTCATTATTGATTTATCACATTTGTTATCGGTTTGTTACATTCTGTTTATTGAGTCATTAACATCGGCTAGTTTGATAATGAGACTTATTAGTTTGATTTATCACATTTTCAATATTATTAATTTATTTCTGATTTTAATTAAAGTCTTTTATTTTTAACTTCCTATATACGGATTTGATGTCTATTTTACTGAAAAAATGGTTTTAACTCCACACTATAATCTAAAACTCTTAATATTCATTTAAAATTTAATCATAACATAGATTCAAAAAAATTAAATCTTAATAATAAATTATCATTAAAAGGAATGTTAAAAAAAGTTATCGTTAAAAATAACAAGACCAAAAATCTAAATATATATTGTAATAAGTCTATAACTCAAGCTGATTTCTTTTGTTTGTTTCTGTCTTTTGTAAATTTTATAACCAAGTGTTACTGGGATATTATATTATCCAGCATGAATTTAGTGCCAAACATGGAAATTTAGATTTGCAAGAGAAAAAAAAGAGAATATGAGTATAGATGATTATTTGAACAACTAATTTAATAACTTTAGATGATTATTTCTCTAGCTTGGAACTCAGGGTGATTACTATGTTCAAGTAATTTAATTATAATTGTTTACGTCTACTAAAGTGTTTAAAGGAATGGTAATGTAACATAAATTCAGCTTCAGCAGTTTTTCTAGTTATATTGATCATAGGCTAGCTAATATTGATGATCTAGAAAGAATCCACTCTTTAGGAGTTAGGTTAAGAAATGTTTAGTTGTAATAAAAAAATTCATAGAAAATTAATAAGGTTTAAGTTACTTCGTAGAGTGATGGAGGAGTTTAAGTATTTTGTAAATGATGCCAACATTAATTCCACTGTCATATGAATGTATCCATTCCTTTCACTCGCTGTGCTATGTTTAATTTTCATTCAGTTAATATTTGGAGTATATTCATGTGTCAAAATGTTGTCAAATACGTGAAGTAATTTTATTTCTAGGTTATTCTTCTAATACCTATGAGTTTTACACAATATGGTCAACTTACTGATATTTAGACACCAAGGGCATGGCTTTGTGGTTGCATACCCTGAGTGTATGTGCATTGAATCTAAATTTGCTATGTAGCGAAAGCCATTAATTTGATTTTAATATCTGATTTTTTGTGGTGTAGGAATTAGTGAATATGTATGCATATGTTTTTGTTGCCACTTTGGTAATGCTTATCATTCTTTTTTTTCTTAACAGCTCATTTACATCTCTTAATAGTTTGGCAATTCTTGTCTCAACTTTTCTTGAAGTAAACTAAAGAAGATAACTTTCCCCAACAGGTAATAGTTACATCTCTTTTCATCCTTCAAGTATTACTAATAGGTAGTTATGTATTTGACTTATTTTTGACTTAATTGGTAATATAATAGTTACATCTCTTTTCATCCTTCAAGTATGACTGATAGGTAGTTTATATCTTTAATTTGGATATGACAGAAATTGAAAATGGATAGGAGTTGGATGAATTTGCCAAGGGTAAACGCTGACTATTGAAATGGGGTAGAATATTTTCTGAATTTAGCTTTTGCAAATGCAAGTCAAGAAAATATGATTCTTTGTCCATGTAAGAAGTGTGGCAACGTTAATTGGCACATTCGTGAAGTTGTGCACGAACATCTAGTTATTTTTGGCTTTGTTCCGGGTTATAGAAAATGGACATTCCATGGAGAGTTGACATCTCGTACATCTTCTTCCACGAGCAATCCACCTTTTCATCATAATTCTCATCGTGGATCTCTTAGAGAAGATGACATGGAGGGCATGTTGCGAGATGCATTTAATATGCACGATTATCACCAGTCTGTTAGAGAAGATTGTGATATTGGTGTTACTGATTTCACCGAGATGAGAAGAAGTGGATGTGATGAAGAGCCAAATGGAGAAGCGTCAAAGTTTTACAATTTGCTTAATGAAATGAATGAACCACTTTACGAGGGATCAAAGTATTCAAAGCTCTCCTTTTGCATTCGCCTTTTCCATTTAAAATGCTTGGGAGGGTGGACCGGTAACTCTTTTACGCAATTATTAGAGTTGTTGACTGAAAATTTTCCTTTTGCAAAAATTCCTCAATCTGGAAAAGATATGAAAAAAATGATAAATGATTTGGGGCTTGGTTATGATAAAATTCATAGTTGTCCGAATGATTGCATGTTGTATTGGGGTGATAGAAAAAACCAAGAGTCCTGCCATGTATGCGGTAAATCTCGGTGGACGAATGGGGACACAGAAAATGTGAGTGAAGACGAAGTTGCAACACGAGCAAGAAAGAAGCCAATAAAGATTATGAGATATTTTCCTCTAATACCCAGACTTCAAAGACTTTTTATGTCTTCAAAGACTGCTGAGTCTATGAGGTGGCATCACGATGGACGAACAGATGATGGATTATTAAGGCATCCTGCAGATTCTTTAGCTTGGAAGACATTTGACCAAAAATTTCCAAGTTTTGCAGGAGATCCTCGTAATGTTAGGCTCGGTCTTGCATCTGATGGGTTTAATCCTTTTAAAATCATGAGTACTTCATACAGTACTTGTCCTGTTATACTTGTTCCTTACAATTTGCCTCCATGGATTTGCATGAAACAATCATCATATATTTTATCCATGATAATCCCAGGTGAGAAAGGTCCAGGGAATGATATTGACATCTACATGCAACCTCTTATTGAAGAGCTGAAACAATTGTGGGTGGGTGTCGAAACATATGATGTGTTGAAGAAAGAGAACTTTAATTTGCGTGCAGCTTTATTGTGGACTATTAATGATTTTCCCGCTTATGCAAATTTATCTGGGTGGAGTACCAAAGGCCGTTATGCTTGTCCTTGTTGCGCTGCACAGACATGCTCGAAGTGGTTGTATAATGGAAAAAAGTTCTCTTACATGGGACACCGTCGGTGGTTAGATGAAAATCATAGATTTAGATATGAAAAAAATATGTTTGATGGTACTGAAGAGTTCAGAAAAGCTCCTGAGCAAACAATCGGGTCTGATATCTTGTCGATGTTGAAACACATCAAGTTCACTTATGGAAAAACGACCCAACCACCAAACCCACGATCAAAGAAGAAGACAAAAGAGGTGTATGACCGTGAGCTTGAGCAGCTTAGTGATGATGACTCTGATGAAGAAGATGATCCAAATGAGGCGGAGTTGTGGAAAAAGAGAAGTATTTTCTTCAAATTGCCTTACTGGAAGCATAACATTTTGAGACATAATCTTGATGTAATGCACATTGAGAAGAATGTTTGTGAGAACATTACTGGGACCATTCTCAATGTCGAAGGAAAATCTAAAGACAATCTAAAGAGTCGACTTGACTTAGTTGACATGGGAATTCGACATGATCTTCATCCTCAAGAACTTCGTAATGGAAAATTTTCTTTACCGCCTTCTATCTTTACGATGTCGAAGAAAGAAAAAGAAGTATTTTGCACGGTGTTGAAAGATATAAAGGTCCCAGATGGGTATGCATCAAATATATCTCGATGTGTCAGTGTTAAAGATCGAAGACTTTATTCTCTAAAGTCACATGATTATCACATATTGATGCAAGATTTAATGCCAGTTGCATTACGCGGTTGTATGTCAACGGAGGTGACATCTTGTATTATTGAACTTTCTAATGTAATGAAAGCTATTTGTGGGAAAGTTTTGATGGTTGAAGAACTTGACAAATTACAAGATCGAGTCGCGTTGACTTTATGCAACATGGAGAAGATATTCCCACCTTCATTTTTTACAATTATGGTGCATTTGTTGATTCATCTCCCTCACGAAGCTAAAGTTGGTGGACCTGTTTTTTATTGGTGGATGTATCCTATTGAGAGGTACAAATTGTTTAACATATAATCATACCATTTAAGAATTCATTTAATTACAACTACTTATGATACAAGGGTGTTGTTGAAGAAATCAACTTTCCTCGTTCATTCATGGATCTAGGATAATAGCACGTATTTTCTCTGCAATAGAAACAAACCTAGATTTTTATATAGGTGTCAAAAATAAAGAAAATAAGAAAATAAATCAGAAATGAGAAAAAAGAAGAAAGTTGCTGAAATAATTTAAGGATGAAGATGATATCTTCAAACATTCAACAATAGCAACAACGTTCTTGGACTTGACACGTTGAACTCTCAAGAACCTGCATAATCTGTTATGCAAACCCGAATCGAATCTGTTCTTCGTAGTCGATAGATGAACAAACTCCAAGGAAGAACTCGAACAATCTGTTGAACGAACCCGAACCTTATCTTGAATTTATTCGAATAAAGTACTTGGACCCGTCAATTATCTAACAATTGGGAACCCGAAGTATCAAGGGAAAATAGTTCTAAAAAGAACTAAAATTGAGATAAAATCTCACAAAGTTTTTATTCATCAAAATGTCTTATCTATTACAAATGAAATTCAGACTATATATAATACATAGGGGAGTTGGCCGGTTATACCATATGTGGCTGTAATTAAACCTTTTGAAATATTAAAATTCAAAACAAATAAACTTCCTAATGGGCGGCTTTCATATTTGACCGTGTATTCAAAGAAGTGGTGCACCAAATATATTAAGCACATGTAAAATGTGCATGGCATTTGAATATTGAATTTCAAAGCCACAGATGTGCTTTGATTGAATTTTAAATCCACCAAGCCGCACATGTTGAAATTCGGCCACATGGTTGAATTTCAAAGCCACAAAACCGTGTGTTTTGTTTGAATTTTAATCCCACAAAGCCGCACATGTTGAAATTCGGCTACATGATTTTGTTTTGTTAATTCCACGTGATGAGCATGGTGTGGATAAAACAAAGGCTCGGCTGCACTTTGAATTGTCGAATGTTGCATGGTCCATGCAAAATAGGGTTGGTCACACTTGGCTCCTATCAAACAAGTATATAATAATAATAATAAGTCACCATATAATAATCCAAAACTAAGCCAATATAAAAACATTATAAATCATATCAAACACACCGATAATTAATATAATATAAACATGTCACATATCAATATGCAACACATTAAAAGTCCTATCTTCTAAGGCACAAACATTATCAAATGATTCAGAAATATTAGCACAAATAAGGAAAAGAGCTTCCCTGAAACGTTGCGCCCTAGATCGCGTAATTGGTCCTAACGGTAAGACCTGCGGATCGACAACCTGTGCTGGTGATGTGCTCACATCAACTTGTAACCTTATTTATTAACTTACAAACAAATATAAACACACCATAATTTATATCAAACTAAGTTAAAACACACCAAACATACTAATATAAATAATATAAGTATAAGAAATGTCACACATCAGTATGTAACAAATGAAAAAGAAAACTTCCCTGAAAGGTTGAAGTTGCATCGTTGGGTGGCATAATCGTGCTCACATCATCTCCCCCTTCTTTAATGCGATTTGTTCCCAAATCGACCTTTATTACAAAAGGGAACAATTTCGACTTTCGCTTGGCTGGGAACTTCTTCAGTCGTCTTGCTCGGCACATGCGCCATCCTCTCGAACCAAGTTCTTTTACAAAGAACACAAATGGAAATGCCTTCTTTCTTGTACTTCTCCGAATAATGCACAACATAAAGTTAGACAATGCTCGTTGCACATTCGTAATCCTGCAAACAATGACATACAAAGGCAACTCCAAAGAACAACAAGAATCTTGATGATCATCCAAAATCACAACATAAGGTTGTTCACAACCTAATGTACAACCAAAGAAATCAGTATATAAAAATGAAAAATTAATAGTACAATGGGAAGGAACGTCAAACCGTGGTATAGAAGGTTGGTGAATTTCTGGAAGGAATTTAAATGCACTAGACATACCAACAGTAGCAACATTGGGAACTTCACATGGCATCACCTTATTATCCTGCAAGTTAGAAGAAGAAATAGAAGAAGATGTCGAATCAGATAATACCTGTGAAATTGCTTTCTTCTTTTTACATTCATTCTTCTCTTTGTTGGCTTTCCAAGCTGCAGTACTCGCTTTTAAACGAATTTCATCTTCATATACTTCACTTGGAGTCATAGGTGCCAAGGTTACCTTTTTGCCCTCATGAGTAAAAGAGTATCGGTTGGTGTAACAATCGTGTAAAACTCTTTTATCATACTGCCACGGTCTTCCTAACAACAAATGACAAGTATCCATAGAACACACATCACAAGTTACCTCATCCTTGTATTTACCAATGAAAAATGGTATAACAACTTGTTCGGTAACTTTGATTTCAACACCATCATTCAACCCTTGTAACTTGTACGGATTGGGATGTGGGGTCGTTTTCAGTCCTAACTTGTCAACCATGAGAGTACTAGCAATGTTAGCAAAACTACCACTATCAATAATCACAATACATATCTTGCCGTTTACATTGCATCTCGTATGGAAGAGGTTGTTTCGTTGCGGTTCATCCTGTGATGGTTGATCATTCAGACGTCTTTTGTCAACAAGTGTTTCATCGGTAGCAAATGTCTGCACATAGTCATCAATTATCTCTTCATGGACAGAATGGGAACCACCCCCATCTAATCTATCCAATTTAGAATGTATAGGTTTCAATACATTTGCCATCACTCGTTGCATCATACGCTCTAAGGCTTGCATCTGAAGATTCGATGGTTGTTGTTTATCAGAACCTGTCATTTTTACACAAAGAAAACAAACAAACAAACAAAAACAAACAAACAAATGGGTTAAAGTTTAGAAACAAAAGAAAAATAGTCCTCACCAATCACACAACAAAAATCCTCACTAGTCACTCCAAAGAATTTGCACTCAAGAAAATAAAGAATTAACACTCAGCACTCGTGTTTCACTCGGGAGAATACTTGAATGGCTCTTTTTGTCTCCCCTTCTGTTCTCACACGCTCTGTTTGCCTTTTCCCTCATTCTCTCGTATTTAGTTCTTTAAAGGAACTGATTCCGATGTTCAGATTCTTCAAGTGTTATCAAATTGAAATAACGGGTAACGGGTGAATATTGTTAGAACAAAGATAAGGGTTAGGAGAAAAGAAATAAATAATAATAATAAAAAAATGAAAGTTGAGAATTTGGGCTAAAAGAAAAAAAATTAACAATATGAAATGAAAGAAAGGATGCTAAAAGGACAAGAAATTAGCAACTTACGTAGTAGAAATGCTTACCACCATCCTATCTCCGGAATAAACAGAAAAGTTGATTTCGGGTGATTTCAAAGCATTTCAAGGTAAGATAGATACATCCTTCAACATATCAAAACCTTTCAACAATTTTTTTTTGTTTTTTTTATTCTTCACAACTCACTCTTTTTTTTTGAATTTTCGTATATATATATAATTTTAATTCGGAATTTTTTTTGTCTTTTGGGTAGATATGTATATATATATATATATATATATATATATATATATATATATATATATTTTGACTTTTGGATAGATATATATATTTTTTTTGTCTGGTAGTGCAGAAGATGCTATAATCCGACCAAGGCTCTGATTACCATATGATACAAGGGTGTTGTTGAAGAAATCAACTTTCCTCGTTCATTCATGGATCTAGGATAATAGCACGTATTTTCTCTGCAATAGAAACAAACCTAGATTTTTATATAGGTGTCAAAAATAAAGAAAATAAAAAAATAAATCAGAAATGAGAAAAAAGAAGAAAGTAGCTGAAATAATTTAAGGATGAAGATGATATCTTCAAACATTCAACAATAGCAACAACGTTCTTGGACTTGACACGTTGAACTCGAAAGAACCTGCATAATCTGTTATGCAAACCCGAATCGAATCTGTTCTTCGTAGTCGATAGATGAACAAACTCCAAGGAAGAACTCGAACAATCTGTTGAACGAACCCGAACCTTATCTTGAATTTATTCGAATAAAGTACTTGGACCCGTCAATTATCTAACAATTGGGAACCCGAAGTATCAAGGGAAAATAGTTCTAAAAAGAACTAAAATTGAGATAAAATCTCACAAAGTTTTTATTCATCAAAATGTCTTATCTATTACAAATGAAATTCAGACTATATATAATACATAGGGGAGTTGGCCGGTTATACCATATGTGGCTGTAATTAAACCTTTTGAAATATTAAAATTCAAAACAAATAAACTTCCTAATGGGCGGCTTTCATATTTGACCGTGTATTCAAAGAAGTGGTGCACCAAATATATTAAGCACATGTAAAATGTGCATGGCATTTGAATATTGAATTTCAAAGCCACATATGTGCTTTGATTGAATTTTAAATCCACCAAGCCGCACATGTTGAAATTCGGCCACATGGTTGAATTTCAAAGCCACAAAACCGTGTGTTTTGTTTGAATTTTAATCCCACAAAGCCGCACATGTTGAAATTCGGCTACATGATTTTGTTTTGTTAATTCCACGTGATGAGCATGGTGTGGATAAAACAAAGGCTCGGCTGCACTTTGAATTGTCGAATGTTGCATGGTCCATGCAAAATAGGGTTGGTCACACTTGGCTCCTATCAAACAAGTATATAATAATAATAATAAGTCACCATATAATAATCCAAAACTAAGCCAATATAAAAACATTATAAATCATATCAAACACACCGATAATTAATATAATATAAATATGTCACATATCAATATGCAACACATTAAAAGTCCTATCTTCTAAGGCACAAACATTATCAAATGATTCAGAAATATTAGCACAAATAAGGAAAAGAGCTTCCCTGAAACGTTGCGCCCTAGATCGCGTAATTGGTCCTAACGGTAAGACATGCGGATCGACAACCTGTGCTGGTGATGTGCTCACATCAACTTGTAACCTTATTTATTAACTTACAAACAAATATAAACACACCATAATTTATATCAAACTAAGTTAAAACACACCAAACATACTAATATAAATAATATAAGTATAAGAAATGTCACACATCAGTATGTAACAAATGAAAAAGAAAACTTCCTTAAAAGGTTGAAGTTGCATCGTTGGGTGGCATAATCGTGCTCACATCAACTTATATAATGTTTTGTTTATTACGGTCTAGGTTCTTGAGCAAGTTGAAGTCTTACTGTCGTAATAAGCGTTATCCAGAAGGATCAATTGCTGAAGGGTATTTAGCAGAGGAATGTTTGACTTTTTGCTCTAGATATTTGGAAGATGTTGAAACGAGATTCAATAGACCACATAGAAATGAAGTGTGCATCAATATTAACTTAGCTGAGACTTATTTGTTTCAAAGTTTTGGTGAACCACTCGGCAAAGTTGAAATTGCACAGTTAGATGACAAGTCTTGGGTACAAGCACATCGATATGTTCTCTTCCATCATGACTCAACAGAGCCCTTACGGACGTAAGTTTATATAAATTCTAATGTATTCACTTCATCTTTTATATTACCCCCATTTTTAACCACTTAGCTTACTTTGTAGTGAATTTAAAGAAGAGCTACAATCTCAAGTACGCTCCCGAAGATTACATCAAAGAGAAATTCATAAGTTGTTCATAGAAAATTTCCATGATTGGTTAGTGAAGATGGTAAGCAATTGAATCTTTGTAATACACGTACTTAATAACTTTTCTTCCTTTGCTACATCAATATAAATGATAACTTATTCACCTTTTATGTGTAATAGGTTTGGTGTGGGAGAGAAGTTAGTGAAGAGGTTAAGTGGCTTTCTCAAGGTCCAAATAGAATTGTTAAAAGATATAATGCCTTTCTCATTAACGGGTTTAGGTTCCACACGAAATCTCGAGAAAGATTAAGGAGGACACAAAATTGTGGAGTAGTTGTAACTTCTTCAACTACAAGTTATGCTAGTGCTAGGGACAATCATCCTGTGGTGGGAGATGTAGAATATTATGGAATTCTTACGGATATTATTGAGTTGGATTATTATGGCAAACAGAAAGTTGTGTTATTTCGTTGTGACTGGGCCGATGTAAATACGGCTCGAGGCATTAGAAGAGATCAATTTGGTTTTACAATGGTAAACTTCTCTCGGTTAATTCACACAGGTCACCAATTGATTGACAAACCATATGTATTTCCTTCTCAAGTCAAACAAGTTTTCTATTGCCCTAATCCAACAAAAGAGGGTTGGTATGTTGTACTCCGTAACACTCCTAGAGACTTGATAGACATCGGTGAAGGAAATAGAGATGACATTGAAATAAGATCAGAAACTCTACCTTTTGCAGCGCAAAACCTAGATAGAACAACCCCTAGTTCTAATTCACAATTCCAATGGGTTCGAGAGGACATGGATGAAGATTTTAATGAAAACTAACTGCATAACAATGTAGTAAGTTTTATATCTTAACTTATTAATTTATAATAGTATTGTTGTCTCTAGTTACTAAAATGTCTTTTGTTTATTGTAGATACTATGCCTAGGAGGAAATTAAGTGATCTGCGGATAGTTCAAGCACCGAGAGAGGGGGAAGAAACAAATGATGATGATTTGTCTGGTGTTGGATCCTCGCAAGTTCCGGAGACAGTTGAAAATATAGAGATTGATGGTAATGTTCAACACTTTATTTAAATGCTATTTGTTTGTTATTATTGACTTTATTTTAAAAATTGAATATAAACAATTATTTCTTATATAGGTGGAAATGGTCGAACTCGTAAGAGTAGAGGGCGCACGACGTTGAATGAATTATACAATCTTCCCGCTGGTGAACGCGTGAAAGTTTCAAGAAACGATGTCGGCCAACCCATTGAGGCAGAAGCAGGTGTTCTGGGCAGTTACTTAGGCATTGTTGCACGCAATCATGCGATTTTACCGATTAATTATGAGTCATGGCGTCAGATGCCGAATGGTAACAAAAATCAAGCTCTGGAACTTGTTAAGGTAATAATGTCATTGTAATAATAATCTATTACAATTCAAAATAATATTTATATTTGCTTTGATTGTATCATTTGTAGGATAAATTTTCTTTAGAAGTCTCAGATGATTATCTGAAGCATGCATTAGGGAAAAAATGGAGAGACAGTAAGAGTTTCTTGAAGAAGACATATTTCAAGAAGGATCTCACTCTTCAAGAGAAGCTGCAAAATATCCCGCCGGGAATTATGCGACATCAATGGGAAGATGCAGTCAGGTTTTGGAGTTCAACAAAAGGAGAGGTATGATCGATGCACTTTAAAAAATTGTCATTATAATATTGACTTTATATATAATGCAAATTTTAAATTGTAGGATCGAGAGCGCGTTGGAGTTACTAGCAGATAAAAACAGAAGTTTATTCACACCGCTGGATCGAAGAGTTTTGCTCGTTTAGCTAATGAGGAGGTATTATTATTTTTAATTATTGATTAATTTTTAATGAATTACTTTATTGGTTTAGTATTAATTTTTATTATACGTTGTAGCAAATTAAAACTGGCACTAGCATTGGACGGATAAAGCTCTTCGACATTACGCATACAAAAAAGGATGGCTCTCCTATAACTCCTGAAGCTGCAGAAATTATGGTATGTTAATTAGACAGAAAATTTTGATTATATTATAATTAATATCAATTGTATAAAATTTTGATTTGATTGTCAGGAGAAATTGAGGGAAAAGAAGACCGAGTATGAAGCTACAGCTTCAACTAATGGTTCTGTTAATATGGAAGAGATCGAGAATCAAGTTATTGTTGACGTCTTGGGTCCTGAAAGATATGGTCGGGTTCGCTGTCAAGGATCATTCGTTACCCCGACAAAATATTTTGGGGCTAACTCGTCTCAGTACATGCCATCACAGAGCCAATCTTCTCAAGCAGAAGTTTATCGGTTAAAACAACAGTTATCTCAATTTCAAGCCGAGGTAGCAGCGAGAGAAGCTGAAAGAGAAAGAAAAGAAGCTGAGAGAGAAGCTGAAAGAGAAAGAAAAGAAGCTGAGAGAGAAGCTAAAAGAGAAAGGAAAGAAGCTGAGAGAGATGCTGAGATAGCAAGAAAGGAAGCCGAGAGAGAAGCAAGAGAAGCTGAGAGAGAAGCAGCACACCAAAAGCTTCAAGAAAAATTTGAAGAAATGATGGCGATGTTGCAGAACCAACCAAAGAAATGATGGCGATGTGTGAATTTAAATGAAAATGTTGGACTACATTTTATGAACATCGTTTGAACTATATTTCACTTTAATGATGTAGACTTTGAATTTGTTATTGTTGTGTTTACTTAATTGTTGGAGTTTTATGGATTTGATGCTGTAGACTTTGAATTTGATGTTATTATGGATTTATTTTACAGGTTATTTGGGTATTTACATTTTTAAAATTTATTTTTATAGAAGCAGTGAGTTTAGCGGCATTTTCAAGGAATAAACGCCGCTAAAAATCCATAACGTACTGTGGCGTTTCTAAAAAAAATGCCTCCATAGAGCAGCCAATGCCGGCGTTTATGAACACAAACGCCGCTACTGAAGCATCAGTCCCGGCGTTTTATTTCACAAACGTCGCTATAGACCATTCACCTTTTGCGGCGTTTGTATATTGAAACGCCGCTATAGAATTGCATTACCGGCGTTTTGAAATACAAACGCCACTAAAGAACATTGACTGTTGCGGCGTTTGTATATACAAACGCCACGATAGATCAAAACCTTTAGCGGCGTTTATGCGATAAAAACGCCGCTACCTATTGCGACGCTACTTCTTGCGGCGTTTTTGGCGGCGCTTTTCTTAACGCCGGGAGTCTTTTTAGCGACGCTAAAAAACACCGCTATAGGGTTATAAAAACGCCGCGAAAAGCCTATTTTGCTGTAGTGCATGGAAAATGTGACAAAAAGTGCATTTCTCCATAATAAAAAAAAGCATATTCCAAGACAACATGCCTGAAATGTTGGTGAAGTGTCATATTGGCTATTGCCAATCAGCCCATTATCCCTAAGCACTAACAATACATTTATTTTCTTGTCGTGTCCGTGTCATGTCTGTCTTTATCTTATCTTCCTCGTTCTTTCATACTTTTATTTTGACCCAACTTTCATACATTTTCTTACTTACCGCATGTTCATAACTTTTTTAAAGGCAAAATTAGATAAATATACCTTTAAAAATATTCAATTAGATAGATAAACTCTTTAAAGATTATTTAGATAAATATCTCTTTTAAGCATAGGTAGGCAAAATTTATGTTCTATAAAAAGTGAGTTACGAACTCGCTCCCTGTCAAACGCGAGTTCCATCCAACCAAGATTTACTGTTCAAATTCTCATATTATTAAAATTTAAAACCAAACTCGTGTCCTGTCAGACGTAATTTTTTTTAGAAATTGAAACGATGAATCTGGTAAGGCGTAATTTTTTGCCGTAAATATTTTTTATTT
This sequence comes from Hibiscus trionum, assembly GCA_030270665.1. Taxonomy (NCBI): domain Eukaryota; kingdom Viridiplantae; phylum Streptophyta; class Magnoliopsida; order Malvales; family Malvaceae; genus Hibiscus; species Hibiscus trionum. Next base: position 6,341,264 of record BSYR01000004.1, read on the forward strand.
CACTGAACTCGCACTTCACTCAATGCAAGTTTATGTTGAGTGGGTAGATAGGAAAGCAAAAAATTTAATTTACCATTTTTATTTTACACAAAACTCGTGCTAGACTGGACACAATATTTTAACTCGCGTTGAGCTGGACACAAGTTCTATTAATATCGCTTTTCAAGAGGTTTAGTTTCTTCTATAAATATGACCCCATTTTACCCTAAAACTCACACCTCTGTATATATTCCTCTCTAATTCTCACAGTAAATTCGCTTTGACAATTATTATATTTGTTTAAGCAACTCCAAAATCCCGAGATAATAACATCTTTGTTCAGTTTGATAATTGGGGATGTAAAAACAAGTCAGAACTTGGAAACCCGACTGAAACTTGCTCGAGTCAGAACTTGATTTGACCCGAGGATTCGATGACCCGAACCCGATCTGTAACCGACTGTTGTTGATCCGAACCCGAATTTGACCTGTTACTGTAGTAACCGAACCCGATCTGCGTCCGAATGAAACGACCCGAACCCAAATTGGACTTGTTACTGTGGACCTAAAACCCGACATGCGTCCGACTGAAACGAACCCGAACCCGAAGCCGACCTGGCAAATAACCGAATTTACCCGACTACCCGATATCCGATTTTACCCGACCTGAAATGAACCCGACCTGAAATGGACCCGACCTGAAACGGACCCGACCTGAAAATGGACTCGACCTGAAATGGACCCGACCTGAAATGGACCCGACCTGTTTTGAACCCGACCTGCTTTAAACCCGACCTGTTAAGTGGCCCGACTTGTTGTTGACCTGAACTGAAATTAACCCGAAATCTATGACATGGTGAATTAAAAACTTTTATAAGTTGATATATCATATACATATATAATGTATATACATATACACCTACATATATTGATGTACATGATGTATATGCGCGCATGCATACATACATACATACATACATACATACATACATACATACATACATACATACATACATACATACATACATACATACATACATACATACATACATACATACATACATACATACATACATACATACATACATACATACATACATACATACATATGTATGTATATATATATATATATATTAAGTACTAAAGTTGAAAAAAATAAGTAATTGATAATTTATGAACTACAAAAATTTAATAAAGAGTTGTTTTTAATTTCTAAATTTTCTCATTAACTTGAATAAAATTGTAGACTTACAAATTATAAAAAAATAAATAACAGTTGTATAACCTTAAGTAACAAATTCAAAGATTCAATACTCAGAATCTCATCCTCCACACTTAAACATTAAAATTCTGCACTTTATTTCATAAAAAATTCAGACTTTTTTCTCATGTTTTTTCAATGAAACGACAACAATTTATTTATTTGCTTGCTAGACCCATGGCATTCACTAACCCACTTCTTTAAATAAGATTTTCTTACATAAAAAATATTAATTTGTACTCTTTAACGTTAATTAATGTTTTAGTCTTATTACTAGACAAATGTTATACTTAAGTAATAACAGATTCAAGAAGTAATGTCTTAAGATATAAATTAAATTGACTAAGTTATAAAAGATTCAAGAACTGTTTTCTTAACATAAGTTATAAACTAGATGATTTTACTTAAGTTAGAATAGATTCATTAATTGTTGTCTTAAGTTATAAATTAGAAAGAATATACTAACGTTATAACAAATTCATTTGTAAACTTAAGTTAAGATATAAAATAGAATGATTACACTTAAGTTAAAAAATAGATTGTTTATTATTAGATAACTTTTAGTAAATTAAACAAAATAAGAAAATTAACTGTTATAACATAAAAAACTAGAATTCAAGAATATGAATACTTGATAACTTAAAAAAATATCAATACAGAATGTCAAAAAATAATACAAGTTAGAATAGTTTACACTTAAAATTTTACAAACTGAAACTTATAAAATACAAGAAGTTTGTTTGTAATAAAGTTAGCTCTAAGATCTTATAGCAAAGACAAAAGCTAAAAGCACTTTGCTACCAGATATTTCTTCATCGAGCTATCTCATCTAAATGCTACCAACAAAGTTAATTATGGGTAATTTATATTGGTAAGAAACCAACATAATTTAAACCAGGGCAACACTTAGATAAGAGAGAAACAGCAAGCTACCAGTAACCAGCAGCAACACCAAACCATAAATAGCAGCAGCATTCAACATCACCAACTCACAAACAGCAGCAACATTCAGCAACACCAACTCACAAACAACAACGACATTCAGCAAAACCAAGACAAACAACAGCATCAACAACACTAAATCATAAAGAGAAGAAGCAACAATAAGAAATAAGCAAAAGCAGCCACAATAAGTCATTAACTAAGTCATTAACTAATAATAAACAGAAGCACTAGCATGATCTAAGTCATTAAAAACAAAAACACTAGCATGATCTAAGTCATTAACTAATAATAAACAGAAGAACCATCATAAAAAAAATAAGAACCCTAATAGAATATCTCACTTAAACAGAAGCAACATTCAGCAAAACCAAGTCAAATAACAACAGCAGCATCACTAAGTCATTAACAGAAAAAACAACAATAAGTAAAACCAAAAGCAGCATGATCTAATAATAAATAGAAGCAGCATCATTAAAAAATAAGAAACACTAATAGAATATCTCACTTAACATCAAAATTTACAACATAGTTGACCCCTAGAGCACTAAAATGCTTCCTGCTTGCTGTGAAAGAACCATACAAAAGAAAAGAAAATCAGAAACTATAATGAAAAACAAAATAAGAATTAAAAAAAATAGTAAAGGGATATACCTTAATCAGGAAGTGGATCTTCAACAGAAACATCAGAGATTGAGGCATCTTTCCCAACAGCAACAAATTCTTCATCCCTTTCCTCAGGCTCAAAACCATACAACCAATTTCTGGTTGTTACAAATATCTCTACATTTTTAGGCAAAAGCCTAGCCCTCAACTTGTTCAGAATCTGACCCTCCATGCTAAATGAGGATTCAGAAGCAACTGGGGTGATTGGAATGGCTAAAACATCTCTAGCCATGAGTGAAAGTATTGGAAAAGACACATATTGTGTTTTCTAATACTCTAAGATATCAAACTCGGCATCTTCAGTGCGAGGGAGAAGGGGCAAAGAAATGTAGGAGTCAACATCAGACTTACCACTCCTAGAAGCTGCCAAATTGGTGTTCTGACATTAAAATAGAAAAAGAGTTAGTAAACTATAATTGAAAAAAAAATTAAATATAAAAATAGAAGCATAAAAAAGAACTGACCTGAAAGAGATTTGATTTTTTGAAGGTCCTAGGGTGACCAGAACTTAACAGACTTGAACTTTGAGAAGAGTTACTTTGGACAGAACAATTAGAAGAAGAAGAAGAACGTGCAGATCTTGAATAATAAATATACATACTTACAAACTCATTATAAACAACACTTACCCTCCTTTCAACCTCATCATCAACATAGAGGACACCATACAACTCCTTCAGAAGTTGTAACTTATACCGAGGATCAAGCAAAACAGCAAAAGACAGAATATTTGAATGATCAGACCAGTATTTCTCATACAATTCAAGCATAGGTCCTGCCATTGTAGAGATGCCCTCACATGGATCATTGTGAGCATCACAAGACAGCTTCTCAATGGCAACAACATTAGCCAAGTATAAGTTAGCAGTAGGATACTTGGATCCTGAGAACAGAGTAGAAATTTCAAAGAAGGGCTCAAGGAAATCACATATTAATTGAGCAGTTTCCCACTCAACCTCAGTGATTATATCCAAACCATTTTCCCTATTAACAAACAAGTTAATAGCAAGTTTAGCTTCAAGTGCCCTACGAAGCATCAAGTAAGTAGAGTTCCATCGAGTAGGAACATCCAAGACCAACTTACCAGAAAAATCAAAACCACAATCATTAATAGCAGAATCAAAGCAACAAAGTCTAGCATCAGAAGAATCTATAAATTTAACAATCTCACGCAATTTAATAACAGAAGAGTCGATTACCTTCAAACCCTTTTGAACTATCAAGTTCAGGATATGGGCAACACACCTTATATGAAAAAAATTACCATTGCATGGCAGGGGAGAAATTGCATGCAAATCATCTTTGAGACGCCTCACCATTCTTTCATTTGCAGAAGCATTATCAAGAGTAATTGTAAAAGCTCTCTTCTCAAGACCCCACTCAGTTAACATATTTTTAACAAACTTATAAATAGACTCACCATCATGGGGAGGGGGAAACGACGAAAATTTAAAATCTTAGACTGAAGTTTCCAGTTGTTATCAACATAATGTGCAGTCAAAGCAAAATAAGAACGTGAAGTGCAAGCAGACCATCCATCACATGTAAAACAGATACGACTCAAAATGAAATGCATTGAATCAAGTAGCAATTTTTATTGCATCTCATGCTTTAACATGCAAGCCTTAGTAATAGAATATCTTGAAATATCTTTCACATTAGGATTTAGATAATGATGCAAAACCCTAAGTTTATCATGCTCAACAACACTCAAAACTTAACCATGACACAAAATTGCTTCAGCAAATAACTCACAATATCTTTTCTGATCAAAAGAAGTTTTTGAACTACTATTGGGATTAGTAGCAAGAAACTCTTTATAAGATTCACATTTTTCAGTATGTCTTTTAGGATTAGAAGTACCAATATAAGAATCAGCTTTATAACTTTTTGTTTTGCAGTACTTACATTCAGCAAAAAGACTTTCTGGAAGCTTGATGAAGGTATAATGATCCCAAACAGGAGATGTTCTTCTCCCAATGTCCCCTCCAGTTGAAGCTGTAGACTTCCTCTTAGAGGTACGAACTGTCTCAGACAGTTGATCATTTACATCCCCTTCAAGCATTAAAAAAACATGAATAAGAAATAAACATAAGTTAAAAAAATTCATAATGAAAAAGGATTAATAAACCACCTTGAGAAAGTATAAGTTGGTCATTTTGACTTCTTTCACCAGGAAAGTCCAACTCATAAGAAAATTCCTCCATAGCTGTCAAAAAACTGAAAAGTCCAAATCAGAGAACCAAATATACAAAATATACAAAATCATATATGCAGACTGACAGAAACAAAATATACAAAACCATCTAAGTGGTTTCAGTTTAATCATTGTACATGGCGTTGTTACACCCGTCCACAGGGTCCTTTAAAAAACCCCTTTGGCACCAATAGCCCCACAGGACGGGTAGTCCAGCCTAAATACTCGGATTAAACCAAGGAAACCCTAGACCTAAACTACTAAACACTCAACTGTAAAGCATGCAAAATATACCAAATCAGAATCAAAACCATACATGCATAAATACAAACTTCATGACAGAAACCATAGAAACCATAAAAACTAACAGAAACCATAAAAACAAAACCATACATATACAAATATTGCAGCATATATACAAACTGCCAGAAACCATGAATACATACAGAAACCATACATATACATACATGCATAAAAACAAAACCATAGAAACTAACAGAAACAATAAAAACAAAACCATACATATACAAATATTGCAGCATATATACAAACTGACAGAAACCATGAATACATACAGAAACCATACATATACATACATGCATAGATACAACCTTCTTGAGAATCAAAAGAAACATACATGCATAAATACAAACTGACAGAAACCATGAATACATACAGAAATATACATGCAACCAAAAATAATACATGCAAACAGAAAGAAACATGCAACAAAATAAAAGACAAACAAATATGAAAGAAGAACAGAAAGAAACATGCAAAAAGAAACATACAACCTTCCTGAGAAACAAACCCACGCGGAAGAGGAACAAATTGACAGAAGCTAGAAATGATCCTGAGATACAAAGGTAAATAGTTAGAAAAATATTAATCGAACAAAAAAATTAAATAAAAAAGAGAAAATAGAAAATCGAACTTACTGAAACTAGAAACTGGAAAGGCAGAGAAGATCAGCTCTTGGAAAATGAAAAGGCAGAGAAGATCAGCTCTCAGAATCTGAAGAGGTAAGATGAGAATACGAAATGATTTTAGGATTAAGGATTGGGGTTTAGGGATTAGATGTTAGAGTTTGGGGATTAGAGGTTATGGTTTATGGATTAAGGGTTAGGGTTTTGGGATTAAGGGTTTAGGGTTAAGGGTTAAGGGTTTAAGGATTAGGGGTTTAGATGCCAGGGTTTCAGATTTAGGGTTAAGGTTAAGAATGAAATGAGGTTTAGGGTAAAACAGAACTGAGTTTGGGTTTAGGGTTTTGAAGGATTGAAGAGAGGAATTCTCAAGAACACGAGGCTGTTCTTGAGAAAAGTTGGGGTTTCGATCGAAGAAAAACAAGTTTGAGGAGGGTTTTTGTGTTTGTAGAGGATATGGGAAGATATTTTGGAAGAACTGGGATGAACTTGGTTGAAAACCAAGATTTTGATCGAAAAAAAGCAAGAAAATCTGGGAATTTCGTGTTTGTGGATGAGAGAGAAATTGAGAGGATATTTCGGCAGAGTAACAGTAGGGTGAAAATGAGCAATTTTGGCTAAGGGGTGAGGCTTTATTTATAGGCCTCGAGCCGGGTCAGAAGATCCGTGTTATTTGAAACGGGTAATTCGAATTTTGCTCCGCAATCACTCCTACTTTGATTTCTTTCAATTTCGTCATTTTTTTGTGAAATTGAGCTTAAAGCTTTGTTTTTTTTCAATTTCGTCCTTAATTCAGTTTTTATGTTTAGGGTTGTGGTTTTATTTTAGGGTTTCAGTTTTTAATTTAGGGTATAAATTAAGGGTTTAGTGATTTGTTTATGGTTAATATATTTTATTTAGTTATTTGTTTAGGGTTAATATGTTTTAGGGTTTAAGGTTATTCATTTAATGTTTAATAGGGTTTAGGGTTTATTACTTTGAATTAGGGTTTTATTTTAAAGGTTCAGGGTTAAATGATTTTAGGGTTTAGCATCTAATTTTTAGGTTTTATAGTTTTAGGGTTTTGATTTAGGGTTCAGGGTTTAATGAACTAATGTAGTTCGAGTGTTTAATTTGTAAGGTTTCGGGTTTAGTGTTAGGGTTTAAGGTATAATGCTTAGGGTTTAATGTTATGATAACACACAATTTAGGGTTTTGATTTTATGGGTTTCAACTTAGGGTTTAAGTTTAGGGTTTAGGGTTATCTTTAGGGTTTCATGTTTTTTTATTTTAGAATTTATATTAGCATATATGTATATATAAAAGTAGATGCCCTAAACCCTAAACCCTAAACTCTAAAACCAAATACCATAAACACTAAACCCTAAATCCTTAGATCCTAATCCTAAACCCTAAGCCCTAATGTATGTAAGTATGTATATGTGTACATATTAATACATGAACCCTAAACCCTTAATGAAATTTTCCATAAACCATAAACTCTAAACCCTAAACCCTAAAGCATGTAAATATTTATGCATTTAGGGTTTAGGGTTTAATGAACTAAGGTTAGTTCGAGTGTTTAGTTTGTAAGGTTTAGGGTTTAGTGTTAGGGTCTAGGGTGTAATGCTTAGGATTTAATGTTATGATAACACATGATTTAGGGTTTTGATTTTACGAGTTTCAACTTAGGGTTTATGTTTAGGGTTATCATTAGGGTTTCGTGTTTTTTTATTTTAGAATTTATATTAGCATATATGTATATATAAAAGTAGATGCTCTAAACCGTAAACCTTAAACTCTAAAACCAAATACCCTAAACATTAAACCCTAAATCCTTATATCCTAATCCTAAACCCTAAGTCCTAATGTATGTAATTATGTATCTGTGTACATATTAATACATGAACCCTAAACCCTAAACCCTAAACCCTAAATCCTAAACCCTAAAGTATGTAAGTATTTATGCATTTAGGGTTTAGGGTTTAATGAACTAAGGTTAGTTCGAGTGTTTAGTTTGTAAGGTTTAGGGTTTAGTGTTAGGGTTTAGGGTATATTGCTTAGGGTTTAATGTTATGATAACATATGATTTAGGGTTTTGATTTTATGGGTTTCAATTTAGGGTTTAAGTTTAGGGTATAGGGTTATCATCATGGTTTCGTGTTTTTTTAATTTAGAATTTATATTAGCATATATGTATATATAAAAGTGGATACCCTACACCCTAAACCCTAAACCCTAAACCATAGAGTATGTAAGTATATATACATGTAGCTATCAATGTATGAACCCTAAACCCTTAAAAAATTTCTACATAAACCATAAACCCTAAACCATAAATCCAAAAAACCCTAAACCATAATCCACAATCCCTAAACCCTAAACCCTACACACTAAAGTATATATGTATGTATGCATGTAGCTATCAATATATTAGCATCTATGTATGTATAAAAGTAGATACCCTAAACCCTAAACCCTAAACTCTAAAACCAAATACCATAAACACTAAACACTAAACCCTAAATCCTTAGATCCTAATCTTAAACCCTAAATCCTAAGCCCTAATGTATGTAAGTATGTATGTGTATACATATTAATGCATGAACCCTAACCCTTAACGAAGTTTTCCCTAAACCCTAAACACTAAAACCTAAAACATAAACCCTAAACCCTAAACCCTAAAGTATGTAAGTATGTATGTATACATGTAGACTATAGCTATCAATGTATGAGCCCTAAATCCTTAATAAAATATAAACCCTAAGCACTAAACCATACATCCTAAACCCTAAACCCTAATGTATGTAAGTATGTATATGTGTACATATTAATGCATGAACCCTAAACCCTTAACGAAGTTTTCCATAAACCCTAAACCCTAAATACTAAACCCTAAAGTATGTAAGTATGTATGTATGCATGTAGACTGTAGCTATCAATGTATGAGCCCTAAACCCTTAATAAATTATATATAATAAACCCTAAACCCTAACTCCAAACCCTAAACCATACACCCTAAAGTATGTAAACATGTATGCGTGTAGCTATCAATGAATGAGCCTAAACCCTTAATGAATTTATCCCTAAACCCTAAACCATAATTTATTTTTTTTAATTTGTCCAATGTTTTAATATTTTAATTTAATATTTTCTTCATTCTAGTCCTTTAACTTTATTTTAATTCCATATTGACCCTTATATATATTTTAATTCATCATGTTTTATAGTTTTAATTTTAATTTTTATTCATTCTAGACCCTAAAACTTTATTTTTATTCTAAATTGATCTATACTTATTGTTTTTTTAATTACTCTAATTTTTATACTTTTAATTTGATATTTTTGTTCATTATAGTCCCTAAAACATTATTTTTATTCCAAAATGACCCATTTTCCTTATTTTTAAATTTGTCTAATATTTAATAATTTTAATTTAATATTTCTGTTCATATAATCCGTGAAATTTTATTTGTAATCCAAATTGACCCCTTTTCAGTCCAAATTGACCCATTTTCATTATTTTTTTAATTACTCTAATGTTTTATAATTTTAATTTGATATGACTTTAAATAATTAACTCAAAATCAATGACGATTGACGAAGGTCAACCTAAAGTCTATCGACTACTTATACAGTTGTACGACCGAACTCAAACTGAATAAGAATTTCAATCCCGAAAACACCCCGACCTGAATTACCTGACCTGAAACTACTCGACCTGAAATTACCCGACCTGAAATGCACCCGACCTGAAATGCAACCGACCTGAAATGAACCCGACCTGAAATGAACCCGACCTGAAATAGACCCGACCTGAAACGAACCCGACCTGAAATGGACCCGACCTGAAACGAACCTCGACCTAAAATGGACCCGAACTGAAATGGACCCGACCTAAAGTGTATCCGAACCCCAATTAACCTGCCAATTATCTGCTTCAGATCCGACCCGTTTTAACCTGACTTGAAATGGACCTGACCTGAAATGGACTCGGCTTGAAATGGACCCGACCTGAAATGGACCCGACCTGAAATGGACCCGCAACCGACCCGAGTCGAGTCAAAACAGAAAAATGACCTGAAATGACCTGTATCCGATTTTACCCGACCTGACAGTACCCGACCTGAAACCAGTCCGATTACCTGTTTTTACATCCCTGTTGATAATCAACGCGTCTTCAATTATCATCGGGAATATAAGCACCTCTCTTTAGTCTTTATTTTATAGTATTTATTATTTAAAGTTATTTTATTTATCTGTTTATTTAAATTTTAGTTTCTATAATTATTTAATGAATTTATTTATTTATAAAATTATAGACGTATGAACGTGAACTCAAACTGTACATCATGCAGATGACTCATGAACTTCCAGCGGTTATTGACCCGTTCTTGCACCAAGCTGGATTTTTCCACTTGTCCAGAATAACCGTAGGTGCTAAGTTGCGGTCATCGCTGATAAAAACGCTACTAAAAAGGTGGAGACTAAAGACGCACACATTTCATCTTCGGTTTAGTGAGGCAACAGTCACCCCAGAGGATGTGGCATTGTATCTAGGTCTGCCGATTAACAAAGATGTTATCAACGGTACAAGAGATGATGACCGGTACTTGTTGTGCTTGGAGTTGCTCGAGGATGCTCCGCATGAATTTGATGTTGGTTGTGTCACCCTACAGTGGTTGATAGAAAATTTATTCATTTACCCTCAGATGCTTCTAAAGATGTGAAGTTCTTCGATTGCGCCCATATTTGCAAGTGATTAGAGGATCCTGATGCCCAAAAAATCAAGAAACAAAGTGCATTTAATATACTTGCATCATCTATGTGATTTTGAAGTTGTTGGTCGATTGAGTTAGGGATCGACGATTTTGGCGTTTCTATTTAGGTAGTTGTGTAAAAATGTAGATTCGAGAAATTAAATATGATTTGAGGGTTTCTATTGTTGTTTTATTCATGAGCATGGTTTCGAACACCTTTTTTACGTCTAGATCTAAGTAGGGGAGGCCCATTTACATTTCGTCTAATGTAGAGGTAATATAAATTAATTTTGTATTTCGATATATATTTTTATAATTTGAAAGTGTTTTTGATTTATTTTATTGTATGATAGGTGGACTATTCCGCTAGTTCACGTGGGTATTCAATCCATGCTTGAGGATAGCATATTGGTGATTGAACAAAAACCCGGAGAGTATGTAAGTTTTTTAATAGGTTCATATTATTAACTATATTATAAATAGCAAATGCATAACTAAGTAAAAAATTGTTTTCTACAATTCAGATGGACGACGTACAATGACCCACAGAATTAAGAAGTTACATCCAAAAAAAATCAGACCGAGAACTTATGGTACTTGATTGTCCCGCTGATCAACTATATTATAATGAAGTGATATCTTGCCGATTCTGTGTTGCGGCAGTTTAAGTGTGTATAACCAATTCTGGGAGAGCCTGCAAATCTGGACGAGTTGCATGGGCTCACAAGATATGGGAGGCTGAAGATTAATTGGTCAGTTAGACATGCTACTTGGATAACGTTGTGGGGTCATAGAGATCATAGGCTTCCCCTTCATGAATTCATCTTGACTGTGGATAGGGCGGTTACGAATGATTACATTGAATGTTTCATGAATAATATGAAGCAATATATGCTCAATAATGAAGAGAGAGCACGAGTCATTCATGTAACACCCCAATTTTCCATCAAATTAATAAAACTCTAAATTCTTAAATCCCTAGCTCGTAACCCTAATTTTTGGAAATTTTAATCAGAATACCTAATTGAATCTAAGTGGCTAAATTGTAAACTTTTAGTCTTTGGTGGTCAATTTGTGAAACAGGTAGAACCTTGGACCCTTATGTGGTAATTTACCCAAAAGTTAGGGTATAAACCCTTAATGCCTTTTCATCTGCCATTTTCCCCTTGTTTCAGCCACACCTATTAACTCTTCTTCAATCTCGTGCATTAACCTAAAACAAAAACCCCTTTGCTTTTCCGTTTACGCTCCAGCCAAGGGGTTGTCGGCGTCCGTCCACCAATCCGAGACCGCCAACTTGTTCATCGTGACTGCACGACCAAAACCCCTCTTTGCTCTTGTCCTTGCGCCGCCGTCCTTCACCGAAAACGGCCGAAGAACAGTTTGAATCGCCTTCGTTTGCTCCGGGAATCATAGAACCGTCGTCCCCTCTGTCTGCTCTCGTCCGAATCTGTTTGGGTAAGCCTCAGAAGTCTGTTGGTTGCGTGGGTTGTGTGTGTGGTGTTCGGGATTTGGGTAAATCGGCCGAAAAAGGGTCGATTTTGGTCACCAGGGTGTGGCCGTCAGCGAGCCGCGCCGACAAGGGTTGTAAACCCTAATAATCAGATATGTGCAAAGAGAGGTATGGGGTTCGAGCTTGGTGTGTGTGTTGGGTGTTGGGATCGAGCCCAAACCGGTGAGGTGGACCCAAGTGAAAGAGTGCCTGAACTGAGCCCAAGTCAGGGTGGTAATAAAGCCGAACCGAATTTGTTGAGCCTAAACCAGACCGGTCTATTGGAACTAACCCGAACCAGATCGAACCATTAGAGTGTAGCTGAACTTAACCGGACCAGTGTTTGGCCGAACCGGGTGACGTTAGGATGACATCGTCTGTTGATGCATGAGATGATGTAAACTGCCGACGTTAGCGTTGACCTGACCGGATGACGTCAGTAGTTGACCGTTGACCTTTGCCGTTGTCTTTGACCGTTGACTTTTTTTGGTCAAAGTCAACTCTACGTTTTTTGACGCCCCAGTTTTAGATTCACAGCTTGTTTTTCCAAATTTGATCCCAAACGACTGTTTTTGGCCTTTTTAATTAATTTATGCTTAGTTGAGAAAGTGTGTATACGAGATTCTGAATTGAGTTACTTTTGAATTCAGGTGACATAGATTCGGACAACGAGATTCTTCCTTCTCCTTCGCCTGGTGACCTCCTGCATCTTATCCTTCGAGTTCCACGTGTACATGAATTAATCAGTTTTTGTAGAGTAGCTTGTTGTATAGTAGTAGTGAAATCTTGCATAATGTTACTCTTATAGGTGTCGATCCTGTTCAACCCGTTACTAGATCTGAGCATGAGAGACGTCACTCCCGATGTTGAGCTGTTAGCTGTCTGAGGTATTTTCTCTACATGTGCTACACTATCTGTTTAATGTTGTGTGATATCTGATCTGTGCTTTGATATGCTTTGTGTAAGACTTGCCTTGCATCATACATCGGAATTTGAATAATATCTATCGGACTAAATGCTCATGCATTTTCAGATTAATTATGATTGCATTTATATTAGTATCGGGTTTTCATGTCATATCATTCGGGTTGGGAAAATGTATGGGGAAGATCAGTTTTTTCACCATTCGGGTTGAATTCCACTTCGGACTTGGTGACGATGTAGAGAGTGGATCGGTGGAACCTTACTTTTCAGACGGTGATGTTGATGGGTACATGACGTAGAATTAGGTGCATCGTGCTATGCATATTTCTGTATCTGATTGACTGTTTAAATGAGTATGATGATGGTATGATTCTTGTGTTGTTCTATTTATGCACTTCAGAGACACACTGAGCTTAATAGCTGACTTCCCCTTAGCTTCTATTTCGGATTCTCAGACATAGGAGTTCGGTACTTGGAAGACCACATTTTCTCAGATTATTTACAGTTTTCAGTATGAACATTTTAGATTTTCAGATTTACTTCAGTTTTATATCAGTTATTTTACTATTTGGGTATTTTATGTAATTCAGATACTTATATTTTGATTTGGGATTTTTCATCTGTTTTAGCATGCATGGGAATTTTAATAATTTATTTTGTGTTGTTTTTCTTATACGATCGCGTTTTCAAAAAATGGGACTTATTATGAAACGACATTATTTTAATAAATAATTTAAATATTAAAATTTTGAAACCTAATAACCATCTTACTTGAGGGACACGTTTTCAACCCCACTTCCTAGATTCGGCCCAAAACCCTTGGGTTGAGTTTAGGGGGTTACATTTATTGGTATCAGAGCTAAGTTCAACCATCGTACAGCGAGGCTCAAACAAGGTTTTAAAATGAATTTGAACTTTTGCATGCATGCTAATGTTCTCAGGAAAATGAGTATTTTTGGGAAAGTAAATATTTTCGAAATTTTGATATATTTTGAATAGAACTCCAAGTACCGAAATTGATCTTAGGACTCTTTAACTTTTGTAGATAGACTACAATGCCACCTCGTAGGAGCTCTAGATTAGCGGCACGTCGTGGTCGTCGTCGTGGTGGAGTGCGTGGTCGAGGTCGTACTGCAGCAGCTGAGAGCGGTGCTACACAACCTGTGGGAGCGCCGCCGAATTATGATGATATTCAGGATGTTAATAAGGAAGAGCAGACTGTGGATCGGCAGCCTGGAGCCTAGCATATCAGGGTCCAACAAATTAGGGCTCAACGGGCTAGTGGTGAGGATTAGCTAGTTCAACGAGCACTAGGTGATGGACCACAAGGTTCTGGGGATATTGAGACTGTAGGCATGGATACTGTTGCAGTGCACAGGGAGTTTCTCTATTATCTTTGTCAGTCTGAGGGTGTTAGAAGACCCCTATCTACTGAGTTTTTGGCTGCCGGGAGGACTGTGTTTGATGTGAAGACGGGAAAAAATCCAGCTGATGCTGAGTACTGGTTGAAGAAGCTTCAGATGTTGTTTATTGAGATGGACAATCCTACCGACCGGAAGCTTAGGGTTGATGTATCACTATTGCAGGGTGAGGCTCATAATTGGTGGGAGGATGATGAGCATGTTATTCCCGCTGGTTAGGTTTCTTGGGACTATTTCCGACAGGCTTTCCGTGATCGATATGTTGGGGCTAAGTATCTAGCAAAGTGCTGGGATGATTTCATGGATATGAAACAGAACGACATGTTTGTGAATGATTATATGATTTAGTTTATGAGACTGATCCAGTATGTTCCGGGGATGGTGACTACAGAAAAGGAGAAATGTGATTGGTTTCTGAAAGGGTTACGTCTTTCGATTAAGGCAGGTGTGGCTCTACATATGGACAATGAGTATAAAGAGGCCATTAAGCGAGCTAGGACTGCTGAGCGGAATGATGCAGAGTTGAAGCTACTTGATTCGTATGGTACTGATAGAGGTATGAGGTAGTCGACTGCAACAGTTCAGCACAGTTAGGGTCATCAGTCTAGGAAGAGAGCCAGAGACGAGTCTGATCATTAGGGTTATTCTAGAGCTAGACCAGTGACGTCCACTATTCCGATCGTTAGTGCCGGAGGTTCGACTAGTACCCGTGGGGTGCCAGAGTGCTCCTTCTACAAAAATTGGCATCTGGGTGAGTGTAGGAGGCAGTCTGGGGCTTGTTTTCGATGTGAATCTTTTGAGCATCTTTTCAGGGATTTTCCACTTTCGCCTCTATCATCTTATGCTCTGAGTCAGTCTTAGGCATCTTTACAGATGCTTACTAAGGGTAGAGGACATAGTAGATCTGCTGCTTCGGGTACCGCTGGTAGGGGTATGCCTGCTCAGAGTAAAGGATCTGCTGGTTCTGGGGTGAGACAGCAAGGGTTAGTCTATTCTACCAAGAGACATGAGGATGGTAATGACCCAGTCGTTATTGCCGATACTTTTTCTATCCATTCTATTTCATATTTTGCTCTTCTTGATAATGGTTCGACTCATTCCTATGTTGCGAGTTCGATATCTGGGGGTCTTGAAATTCCAGTTGTGAATATCGATAATGCTTTCACCGTGCATAGTCCGGTGGGTAATCCTATTGAGGTTACCAAAGTGTACAAGAATTGTCCTCTCTAGCTTCAAGGAGAGATCTTTCCAGCTGATTTGATGGAGTTACCTTTTAAGGAGTTTGATCTTATTCTCGGTATGGACTGGTTATCTGCTCACCGAGTCACTTTAGATTGTGAAAAGAAGAGGGCAACTCTGAGGACTTCTGCCGGTCGTGAGGTAGTTCTTGTTAGGGAGCGTAGAGGTTTTCTATCTAATGTTGTATCAGCTCTCAAGGCTGGGAAGATGGTCAAGAAGGGGTTCATTGCCTATCTTGCTTACATTCTTGATTCGAGGCAGTCTGATGCTGGGATGAATAAGATTCAGGTTGTGAGAGGATTTCTGGATGTATTCCCGGAATAATTGCCTAGTGTACCGCCGAAGCGTGATGAGGTTGAGTTTGACATTGAGGTTTACCCGAGTTTAGCTCTTGTGTCTATGGCTCCTTACCGGATGGCACCGAAGGAGTTGAAAGAGTTGAAGGTGCAGTTGCAAGAGTTGTTGGATAGAGGGTTCATTCGGCTTAGTGTTTCACCATGAGGAGCTCATGTTCTGTTTGTGAAGAAGAAGGATGGGACACTTCGGCTTTATATTGACTATCGGAAGTTGAATAAGCTAACGATCAAGATTAAGTATCCCTTCCTCGTATTGATGATCTCTTTGATCAGTTCCGTGAAGCTACAGTATTTTCTAAGATAGACCTGAGATCTGGTTATTACCAACTCAAGGTTAAGGATTCTGATGTATTCAAGACAGCTTTCCGGACACGTTATGGGCATTATGAGTTCCTTGTGATGCCTTTCGAATTGACTAACGCCCCAGCCGCGTTTATGGATTTGATGAATCGGGTGTTCTAACCTTATCTTGACCAATTTTTTGTGGACTTTATAAATGATAATTTTGTCTATTCCAAATCTGAGGCTGAACATGAGTATCATCTTCGGATTGTTTTATAGACTCTTCGGGAGAAACAATTGCATGCAAAGTTCAGCAAATGTGAGTTTTGGCTTTCAGAGGTTGTATTTTTGGGACATGTAGTGTCAACTGCAGGTATTCAGGTTGATCCGAGGAAGATTGGAGCCATTATGAGCTGGAAGTAGCCAAGGAATGTTTCTGAGGTCCGAAGTTTCTTTGGTTTAGCCGGCTATTATCGGAGGTTTGTTGAGGGTTTCTCTATCATTGCGGCTTCTTTGACTAAACTTCTGAGGAAGGATATTCCTTTTGTGTGGGCTGAGGCCTAACAGTCTAGCTTTGAGAAGCTTAAGATCGTGTTGACTGAAGCACTAGTTTTGATCTAGCCTGACCCTAAACCATAATCCCTAAACCATAAACCCTACACACTAAAGTATATATGTATGTATGCATGTAGCTATCAATATATTGGCATCTATGTATATATAAAAGTAGATACCCTAAACCCTAAACCCTAAACTCTAAAACCAAATACCATAAACACTAAACACTAAACCCTAAATCCTTAGATCCTAATCTTAAACCTTAAACCCTAAGCCCTAATGTATGTAAGTATGTATGTGTATACATATTAATGCATGAACCCTAAACCCTTAATGAAGTTTTCACTAAACCCTAAACCCTAAAACCTAAAACATAAAACATAAACCCTAAACCCTAAAGTATGTAAGTATGTATGTATGCATATAGACTGCAGCTATCAATGTATGAGCCCTAAATCCTTAATAAAATATAAACCCTCAACACTAAACCATACATCCTAAACCTTAAACCCTAATGTATGTAAGTCTGTATATGTGTACATATTAATGCATGAACCCTAAACCCTTAACAAAGTTTTCCATAAACCCTAAACCCTAAACACTAAACCCTAAAATATGTAAATATGTATGTATGTATGTATGCATGTAGACTGTAGCTATCAATGTATGAGCCCTAAACCCTTAATAAAATATATACAATAAACCCTAAACCCTAAACCTTAAACCCTAACTCCAAACCCTAAACCATACACCCTAAAGCATGTAAACATGTATGCATGCAACTATCAATGTATGAGCCCTAAGCCCTTAATGAATTTCTCCTTAAACCCTAAACCAACATTTTTTTTAATTTGTCCAATGTTTTATTATTTTAATTTAATATTTTCTTCATTCTAGTCCTTTAACTTTATTTTAATTCCATATTGACCCTTACATATATTTTAATTCATCATGATTTATAGTTTTAATTTTAAATTTTGTTCATTCTAGACCCTAAAACTTTATTTTTATTCTAAATTGACCTATACTTGTTGTTTTTTTAATTACTCTAATTTTTATACTTTTAATTTGATATTTTTGTTCATTATAGTCCCCAAAACTTTATTTTTATTCCAAAATGACCCCTTTTGCTTATTTTCTTTTAAAATTGTCTAATGTTTTATAATTTTAATTTAATATTTCTGTTCATATAATCCGTGAAATTTTATTTGTAATCCAAATTGACCACTTTTCAGTCCAAATTGACCCATTTTCATTATTTTTTAATTACTCTAATGTTTTATAATTTTAATTTGATATGACTTTAAATAATTAACTCAAAATCAATGACGATTGACGAAGGTCAACCTAAAGTCCATCGACTACTTATACGGTTGTACGACCGAACTCAAACTGAATACGAATTTCAATCTCGAAAACACCCCGACCTGAATTACCCGACCTGAAACTACCTGACCTGAAATTACCCGACCTGAAATGCACCCGACCTGAAATGCAACCGACCTGAAATGAACCTGACCTGAAATGAACCCGACCTGAAATAGACCCGACCTGAAACGGACCCGACCTGAAATGGACCCGACCTGAAACGAACCCGACCTGAAATGGACCCGAACTGAAATGGACCCGACCTGAAGTGTATCCGAATCCGAATTAACCTGCCAATTATCTGCTTCGGACCCGACCCGTTTTAACCCAACCTGAAATAGACCCGACCTGAAATGGACCCGATCTGAAATGGACCCGACCTGAAATGGACCCGATCTGAAATGGACCCGCACCCGACCCGAGTCGAGTCAAAACAGAAAAATGACCTGAAATGACTTGTATCTGATTTTACCCGACCTGACAGTACCCGACCTGAAACCATTCCGATTACCTGTTTTTACATCCCTATTGATAATCAACGCGTCTTCAATTATCATCGAGAATATAAGCACCTCTCTTTAGTCTTTATTTTATAGTATATATTATTTAAAGTTATTTTATTTATCTGTTTATTTAAATTTTAGTTTTTATAGTTAATTAATGAATTTATTTATTTATAAAATTATAGACGTATGAACGTGAACTCAAACTGTACATCACGCAGATGACTCATGAACTTCCAGCGGTTATTGACCCGTTCTTGCACCAAGCTGGATTTTTCCACTCCAGAATAACCGTAGGTGCTAAGTTACAGTCATCGCTGATAAAAATGCTACTAAAAAGGTGGAGACTAAAGACGCACACATTTCATCTTCGGTTTAGTGAGGCAACAGTCACCCCGGAGGATGTGGCATTGTATCTAGGTCTGTCGATTAACAGAGATGTTATCACCGGTACAAGAGATGATGACCTGTACTTGTTGTGCTTGGAGTTGCTCGAGGATGCTCCGCATGAATTTGATGTTGGTTGTGTCACCCTACAGTGGTTGAGAGAAAATTTATTCATTTACCCTCAGATGCTTCTAAAGATGTTGTGAAGTTCTTCGATTGGGCCCATATTTACAAGTGATCGGAGGATCCTGATGCCCAAAAAATCAAGAAACAAAGTGCATTTGATATACTTGCATCATCTATGTGATTTTGAAGTTGTTGGTCGATTGAGTTGGGGATCGACGATTTTGGTGTTTCTATTTAGGGAGTTGTGTAAAAATGTAGATTCGAGAAATTAAATATGATTTGAGGGTTTCTATTGTTGTTTTAGTCACGAGCATGGTTTCGAATACCTTTTTTACGTCTAGATCTAAGTAGGGGAAGCCCATTTACATTTCGTCTAATGTAGAGGTAATATAAATTAATTTTGTATTTCAATATATATTTTTATAATTTGAAAGTGTATTTGATTTATTTTATTGTATGATAGGTGGACTATTCCGCTAGTTCACGTGGGTATTCAATCCATGCTTGAGGATAGCATATTGGGGATTGAACAAAAACCCGGAGAGGATGTAAGTTTTTTAATAGGTTCATATTATTAACTATATTATAAATAACAAATGCATAACTAAGTAAAAAATTGTTTTCTACAATTCAGATGGACGACGTACAATGACCCACAGAATTAAGAAGTTACATCCCAAAAAAAAAATCAAACCGAGAACTTATGGTACTTGATTGTCCCGTTGATCAACTATATTATAATGGAGTGATATCTTGCCGATTCCGTGCTGCGGCAGTTTAAGTGTGTCTAACCAATTCTGGGAAAGCCTGCAAATCTGGACGAGTTGCTTGGGCTCACAAGATATGGGAGGCTGAAGGTTAATTGGTCAGTTAGACATGCTATGATACGTATCCGGTTGTGTGATGACCAAATTCGTATGTGATGTTGCCCGATCGTGATTCTAGTATGAAGTTGCAAACTTGAAACCTTAGTGTGGAAGTGATGTATATGGAATGAAGATGGTGAAAGTTGTTGTTTTAATAGGTGCTGGAATGGTTGGTGATTATGGTTTGAAAGATAAATGTAAGGGGAAAAATGGATAGAAGTTGATATGGATATATGGAATAGAATCTGTGTGGAACAAGGAAGAACCAACAAGATAGTGAATGTTGACCCAAACCTTACACGTTCTTACCCTTTGTGAAATGATGGAAGAAGGTTGGATTGTGACCCTTTAGCTATAATTGAGCTAAGAACCAACAATATAATCAAATGGAAGTGATGGTGGAATGGTGGAACGTGACCCGCTAGCTAGAAAGCTAGGAACCAACGCTATAAATAGAATGGAATGAAAAGGGAAAATTTGCCACAAGACTAGCTTGAAAGCCGATAAAGTTCTTAAAGAAAAATGAAGAGAACACTCTCATATATTTTCATCAAAAAAAGGTCTCCTACAAAGGCAAATGAGCATCCTATTTATAGTACATGGCAGCCTAGAATTTGAATGGACAAAACAATGCATTAAGGCTCCAATTTATGACATTCAATGGTTTGTCTTCAATCCTATCAAGTGTGGCTGGCCATTTGTGTAATTTAGAATGAATTTGGACATAATAAGGCTTGAATGAAGACTTATACACGTCCAAGTGATTGATCCTTTGATATTCCACTTGCTTGGCTCTTAAAAGTGCATGTAGATGACTTGGAATGAATCTGCCCATGTTTGCATCGAAGTGTATGTGTCTCTTCCACTTCCTTTCTTTATTTCTCAACTTTATTGGCTGAATAAAAGCATAATAAAGTCTTCTAAATGCTTCATCCCCCATGGAATTCAAAAAGACTCTCTCTTTGAATGGTGATAAAGATGGCATGTCTCCTTGAAGAAGATGAAAAGTCTTCAATTGTTTCCATCTTAATCCCAACGTATAATGACACTAAAAACACATAAAATATTAATCAAAATATGATAAAAATGTTATGCAAACTTAAAGAATTAATTGAACAAGTTCAACGAATGAACTAGTTTAATTAATGAACCTACATGCTTAAATGAAACACATACATAAGTGAAATATTTTCATAAATGAAGTGCTTGCATAAATGCATAAACAAACATATTTATTCTCATGGAATGAATGAACTATTATGCAACTACTCATGCAAATTCTTATGCAACTACTCATGCAAATTCTTATGCAACTTATTTCAACTTTCCAACAAACTCAAAACGTTGCAAGATCTAATTGTTGCTATCATTTCTTCATTCATTTTCCAGCATTGGCAAAACAAACTTTCCACAACATCTTGAATCATTTTAGCTCTTGCACGAGTCATAGGACCTCTAGGAAATTCATTGGAATTCTTGTTGGTTATGGTCACATCAGTCCCTCCCTCTTGAAAGCGATTTGCCCCTAAATCGTCACCTGCATCATAAGGAGATAGATCATCAACATTGAAAGTAGCACTCACATTATACTCACCGGGAAGGTCTATTTGATAAGCATTATCATTAATCCTCTTGACCACTTGGAAAGGACCATCTCCTCGAGGCATAAGTTTCGATTTGCGTTGGGCTGGAAACCTCTCTTTCCTCAAGTGCAACCAAACCCAATCTCCGGGTTCAAAAGTTATTTGTTTCCTCACTTTGTTAGCTTGCTGCTCATATTGCTTTGTTCTCCTCTCAATGTTCTCTCGCACTTGTTGGTGAAGCTTCTTCACAAATTCAGCTCTATTTTGCCCATCCTTATTTTTGAATTGATCAATAGGCAAAGGAAGCAAATCAATTGGGGTCAAAGGATTGAAACCATATACCACTTCAAATGGAGAACATTTAGTGGCGGAATGCATGGAGCGATTGTATGCAAACTTAACATGTGGCAAGTCCTCTTCCCAAGTCCTTAGATTCTTGCGTATAATTGTCCTAAGAAGCATGGCCAATACACGATTGACAACTTTAGTTTGGCCATCCGTTTGTGGATGACAAGTTGTAGAAAACAACAGCTTTGTTCCAATCTTACTCTATAGCGTCCTCCAAAAGTGACTAAAGAACTTCACATCTCGATCAGATACAATAGTTCTTGGAACTCCATGTAATCTCACAACTTCCCTAAAAAACATATAAGCAATATGAGAAGCATCATTAGTCTTGTTGCATGGAATGAAATGAGCCATTTTTGAGAATCTATCTACTACAACAAAAATGGAATCTTTGTTATTCCTTGTGCGTGGAAGTCCTAGCACAAAATCCATGGAAATATCCTCCCATGGAGCATTTGGAATTGGTAATGGTGTGTAAAGTCCATGGGGCATGACTTTGGACTTTGCCTTCTTACATGTGATGCAATGCTCACACCACTTCTCCACGTCTCGTTTCATCTTTGGCCAATGCAAATGTTCTTGCAATATAGAGTGCGTTTTGGCCACTCCAAAGTGTCCCATTAGTCCTCCACAATGGGCCTCTTTGATAAGCGATTCTCTAATGGATCCTTGAGGGATACAAAGCTTTCCTTCCTTGAAAAGATAGCCTTCAACCCTACAAAACTTCTCATATGTTCCTTTTTCACAAGCTCTGTAAATTTCACCAAAATCATAATCAGATTCATAAAGTTCTTTGATTAAGGCAAAACCTACCAATCTAGAATCCAAAAGGTTAAGAAGAGTATACCTTCTCGATAAAGCATCAGCAACAACATTTTCCTTACCCTTCTTATATTTGATAACATATGAGAATGTTTCTAGGAATTCAACCCACTTGGCATGTCTCTTATTAAGCTTGTGTTGTCCCTTCAAGTGTTTCAGCGCCTCATGATCCGTGTGGATGATAAACTCCTTAGGCCATAGATAGCGTTGCCACGTTTCTAATGCCCTTATGAGAGCATACATCTCCTTGTCATAAGTTGAATAATTTAGAGTTGCTCCACTCAATTTCTCACTGAAATATGCAATAGGACGTCCTTCTTGAGATAATACAGCTCCAACTCCTAAACCTGATGCATCACATTCAATTTCAAAAACTTTATCAAAATCAGGTAAAGATAATAAGGGTGCATTGGTTAAAACTTGTTTAATCAAACAAAAAGACTTCTCTTGTTCGTCTCCCCAAAAGAAGCTAGAGTTCTTTTTGATAACTCCGGTCAAAGGTGCGGCTATGGTGATGAAATTGGGAACAAACCGGCGATAGAAACTAGCAAGTCCATGAAAACTCCTCACTTGAGTAATGTTAGTAGGTCTCGGCCATTCCTCAATTGCTTTAATCTTTTCTTGATCAACCTCCAAACCCTTTGAACTAACAACAAAACCTAAGAACACAACTTTGTTAGTGCAAAATGTACATTTTTGTAGGTTAGCATACAACTTTTCTTTTCGCAAAACATCCAATACTAACCTTAAATGTTGAGCATGATCATTCAAAGTTTGGCTATACACAAGTATGTTGTTGAGTGTATAAAAGTTCTATTATTTACACCCTTTTTAACCCATATTTCTGCTGCATTCAAGCATAATTGCATTGCATTTAGGTTAGTTTTCAATAAAACATCACAATTATATAAAAGGCACGGATTCTACTAAAAGATGGCGTATTTTGCAGATAGCTGCCATGGTCGACGATGAAGGCAGGCGCAGGGCAGATAAGCAGAAGAGCTGAACTGGACAAGCAGCCAAAGAAGACGAACCTGTCATGGACCTGTCGTGACAGCAAGGTGACAGCAGACTTATGAAGAGGAAAAGTAAAGTGGATCTCGATAGATAGAGAAAAATCTGCTCGTCTGTCGTGTGGAAGCCAAATATTTTTCCAAGCCCCGGATCAAAAGATATGTCAAGCCAAAGCTCAAGGAGAAGAAATTCCTAGAAACAAGGATGCGGCTGGAAAGTAGGAGACTTTAGAGATTTAGTCTTTATTAGAATCTTACTTTTAATTAAAGTTGTAATCCTTGTTACCTTAGATAACTTGAGCCCAAAGCTTATATAAGGGCATAGATTAAACCTAGAGCAGAACCGATTACCCCATAACCGAAACCAAACCCCTGCCGTCCACCCGTCACCGACATGTTCTAAATTCCCCCTAGGGCTACGGGTTGTTTTGTAAAGTAGTTGCAAGGGTTGCTTTGTTTTAGGATTTTTCAAGTTCAATAAAATAAACTTCAAGTTCTTTTATCTTGGTTTTAGTATCTTGCAAGAGCATCGGGAGAGCATTGTGAGGTTATCCATTTACTTAGCATCGGGAGAGTTAAGCATACGAAAGAGATAAGAGCGCGTTCTCTAGTTTATAGTTGAACCATCTCGTGCCTAGGGATAGGGCGAGGTTAAGTGGCTAAGGAAGAATTCATACACATCGGTGTTCATCCTTCGATTCACGCCGGGAGGTATCATCAAAGATGTGATCATCGTCAGACTTGTGCCTAGGGATAGTGCAAGGCAGATCTGGGATTCTTGCCAAGCTTGAAGTACGGAGTTAGTGTTCGCTGCCGCGACAGCTAACGGACAGCCGCCGCGACAGGTGCTGTCGGCGACGGGCGCAACGACAGAACTGGAAATCCTAAGCAGTTCAATACCTGCACTACTGAGCAACTCAATACCAACCCATTCTCTCTATCTTGATTTCTCAATCCTTTATTTTACGTTTTTACCTTATTATTCTCGTGACAACTCTTAATTATTTCCTTTACTTTCGTGCAGTAAACAAGGTGAAGTCATTAGCCCAATCCCTGTGGAGACGATATCCGATACTTCGTATCACTTTACTACTTGCGTCGTGTACACTTGCACTACAATTGCGATAGACTATTTTACACGCAACAAGTTTTTGGCGCCGTTGCCGGGGATTGGCAACATAACTACATCTTTCTTTTATTGCACTTTTCGCTTTTTTTTTGGTTTTTATTTTTATTTTTCTTTAATTTTTCTTTTGTGCTTTCAACTCTCGCTTTTCACGAGGTTTTATTGTTTATGCACAGATCTAAAAGAGGCGAAGATCCTGAATATAAATTAGATCCGGAAATCGAACGTTCCTTCAATCTTAAGAAACAACTTCGCCGACTTTTAGACAGAAACGAATATCTCGAGGAACAGCTAGAGAAAATGGGTCATAACCAACCTGCTGGTGGTTTCATACCACCCCTTGGCAATAATAACCCACCTGTCGGCGATCCGCCCGCAGCAGGTGGACGACGGTCATGTCGTGACTACATGCTGAATGATCATGTAGAGCTGGAGACCACGCTGCCGGATATTGATGTTGATAACTTCGAGCTTAAACCTGTCATGTTTAGTATGATCAACAACGCCGGACAGTTTAGTGGTTCTGCGACAGAAGATGCTAGGGAGCATCTCAAAACGTTCCAGGAGATCTGTGGTTCGTTTAGACTGCCAGGAGTTAGTCCGGAGATACTGAGGCTTCGGTTATTTCCCCATTCCTTGAGGGACAGAGCTAAAACTTGGTGGAATAAACTAACACCGGGTTCCATTATGACTTGGGCAGATTTAACTCGTGAATTTTTATCTCGTTTTAATCCTTCGCATTTATCTGAGCGATTACGTAACGAAATTGCTACTTTTCAACAGGAAGATGACGAGCCAATGCACGAGGCCTGGGACAGGTTTACTACTCTTCTTCGGAACTGCCCAATGCATGGATTCCCCGTCTGGAAACATGTAACTAAATTCTATAATGCTGCTAACTTACAAACTCGCATTAGAATTTATTCTGCAGCAAATGGACTATTATTGGATAAAGATCCAGACGAGGCGCTGCAAGTTTTGAAAAATCTGGCTAAGAATGAGGAGCAGTTTCCGACTACAAGAAGAGGGGGTAAACGGGTACTTGCTGTCAAGGATTATGAGGCCGACAGCACTATGAAATCACAGGTAGCATTCCTTACTAAAGCAATGAAACGATTATTAAATGAAGATGAACTACAAGGATTTGCTGTCGAGGAAGTTTGTACTATCTGTGAGGGAAATCATAGTAGGGATGAGTGCCCTATAAATGTAGAAGAGGGAAAATATGTTGGAAATTACAAGCCGAACTACAATTCCAACAACTACAACCCTAATTGGCGGAAGGATCCCAAATTTTCTTGGAGTAACCCCAACAATGCTTTGAATCCGCAAGCACATCATCAGAATCAGGGGGCCCCTAGATTGTTGACGCGTCAGCAACTGCCGCCGCAACAGCAACAGCAGCCACCACCTGCCACGAGTAGTATATTGGAACAGACTCTGGCTACTTTTATGTCTCAGACTGGTACGTATATGGACAATATTAATCAGTTTGTCAAGAAGACGGAAAACTTTATGGATGAAACCAAGATGAGAATGACAAATCATGAGGCTACCTTGAAATCTCTAGAGACACAAATGGGTCAGGTGTCCCAGCATATTAAGCCAAGACAGAATGGAGGTTTTCCTAGCAATACTGAAAATGCTAGACCGCCCCCACATGAGCAATGTAAGGCGATTACTACTAGGAGTGGGAAAAAGTTACCAGGACTGGAAAAAGCTGAAACAGAAAAGGAACCTGCCTTGGATAAACCTGCCGAGGAAGCTGCCCCGACAGGTGATAAACAGACTGCTGCCGATGAGCCTGTCACGATAGCAGAAGCGACAGAGGAGAAGAAAGATGAATATCGTCCTCAGATTCGCATGCAGTGGGAAGGACGCATCGCTGATTATTGTCCTCCACCACCTTTTCCTCAATGGATACAACAAGCTAAGCATGAATCTCAACTTAAAAAGATTTATGATATTTTTAAACAGGTTCATATTAATATTCCGTTGTTAGATGCTGTTAGGGAGATGCCCGGTTATGCTAAATTTCTCAAGGATGTTATGTCGAAAAAATCTAAACTTGGGGAATTTGAAACGGTAAGGATGCAAGAAGGTTGCATGAGTATTCTTCATCGGCAGCCACCCCAGAAAAAGAAGGATCCGAGGAGCTTCATCATACCTTGTGTAATCGGCGACAAATTTGTGGGTAAGGCACTTTGTGATCTTGGAGCTAGTGTTAATCTAATGCCCAAATCTGTTTTTCAGAAATTAGGTATTGGCAAGGCGCGGCCCACGACAGTTACCCTACAGCTAGCCGACCGCTCTTACGTTCACCCCGAGGGAAAAATTGAAGATATTTTGGTAAGAGTGGATAAGCTTATTTTTCCTGCTGACTTTCTTATTTTAGATTGTGAGGCAGATGAGAACGCACCAGTCATCCTTGGGCGACCCTTCTTAGCCACGGGAAGATCATTGATTGATGTGGAGAAAGGAGAACTCACCATGCGCGTAAACGATCAACAAATTAAGTTGAATGTTCTCCAAGCAATGAAACATGCTGATGTGGACGAGGAATGCAAGGCCATCATTGAGGTGACCTTTGATTACCCCTGCATCAGGTCGGGCTGTCGTGATAAAAAATTTGGTCACTGCTGCGACAGCCACCTACAGGCCTGTCACAACAGCGATGACGACATCACCAACGACAGCAACTCCTCTGAATCCGATACATCTGATACTGAAGGTCATGAGGAGGTAAACTGGTTAGACCATTGTCCAGGTAAGTTATTCGAACCTTTGAATTACACTTCGGATAACCATTTAATCCAAAAGCCCTCTACTGTTGAACCACCTGTCTTAGAACTTAAGCCCCTGCCAGGGCAGCTTAAATATGCTTATCTTGGTTGTGAAGACACACTGCCCGTAATCATCTCTGCTAAGCTGCCGCAGGAACAGGAACGACAGCTGATCGACATGCTAAGGCAGCACAAAAAGGCGATTGGATGGACGATAGCAGACATTCAGGGCATTAGTCCGGCGTTATGCATGCACAAAATCCTCCTTGAGGAAGATCATAAGCCGACTATAGATGCCCAAAGGCGGCTAAACCATGCGATGAAGGAGGTAGTGCGTAAGGAGATCATTAAATGGTTAGATGCTGGTATTATTTACGCCATCTCCGACAGCAAATGGGTAAGCCCGGTGCAATGTGTTCCCAAGAAAGGAGGCATGACCGTGATAACCAACGAAAACAATGAACTAATCCCAACCAGGACTGTGACCGGTTGGAGGGTTTGTATGGACTATCGGAAGCTTAACAAAGCTACCCGAAAGGACCACTTCCCTTTACCCTTTATTGATCAAATGCTTGATAGATTAGCGGGTAAATCTTATTATTGTTTTCTTGATGGTTATTCAGGTTATAACCAAATTGCTATTGCACCGGAAGATCAAGAGAAAACGACTTTCACATGCCCCTACGGAACATACGCATTTAGGAGGATGCCGTTCGGCCTCTGTAACGCACCTGCCACCTTCCAAAGGTGCATGATGGCAATATTCTCCGACATGGTAGAGGACTTCCTTGAGATTTTCATGGATGATTTTTCCGTCTTTGGAGACAATTTTGAGAGCTGCCTCGACAATCTTCAAAAGGTACTTGAAAGATGTGAAAAAGCTAATCTTGTTCTAAATTGGGAAAAATGCCATTTTATGGTAGATGAAGGGATAGTTCTAGGCCATAAGATTAGCTGCCGTGGGATAGAAGTCGACAGGGCAAAAATTGAAGTCATAGAGAAGCTGCCGCCGCCAACGACAGTCAAGGGCATTAGGAGTTTTTTAGGGCATACTGGTTTTTATAGAAGATTTATTGCAAATTTTTCAAAGATCACCAAGCCGCTATGCCATCTTCTAGAGCAGAACCGACCCTTTGACTTTAATGAGGAATGTACTGAAGCATTCAAGGTTCTGAAGGAAAAGTTAGTGACAGCCCCCATAGTACAGCCACCAGACTGGACACAACCATTCGAGATCATGTGTGATGCTAGTGATTATGCTGTCGGGGCAGCACTTGGGCAGCGCAGAGACAGGCTGTTTCACGTCATATATTATGCTAGCAAAACATTAAATGATGCCCAAGTGAACTATACCACCATAGAAAAGGAGCTGTTAGCTGTGGTGTAACCCCCTTAACCCGGCCTAGACGGTTGACCCGAATTAAGAAAGTCACACGGGGAAAACCAAAGTCAACCCGAAAGTCAACCTTGATTAACGACCCTTTTTTTTTCTTTTTAAAACTTGTCTAGAAGCATATTAAGCCTAATTGTGATCACACAAACATCATACCAAAAGATCACAAACATCAGAGATCGAACAGGGACTCAATTGAACAATTTACAACTTTAGGGACCAAATTGTAAATTCTGATAATTATAAGGACTTAACCCAAAATGAAGTTACCATCTTGAAATTAATCATGTTTCATGATTCTCTGTAAAATTTCAGCTCAAAAGGACTTCCCAAACTCATACAATTGCACAAACAAGTTTCAGGACCAAAACGCAAACATTCCAAAACATATAACTGCCAATGTCAGCCCCCAACGGTCACCCGTTCCGAAACAGGCATAGCCCGTTTCGAAACTCGGGGCCGTTCCGCAACGCGTACCGAAACGGGGGTCTGGCAGTGGCCTTACCGTTCCGGAACGACCCCTCCCGTTTCGGACGCCTGGGCACAATTAAGGCACCCGTTCCGAAACGGTAGGTGCTGTTCCGAAACACCCTGCACAGATTGCCTAAAAATGCATACTTAAACATGCAATTGACCAACCAATCATGCTCCAAAAGCCACCAAACTTTGCCAACATGCAATTCAACATATATGAGACATATAAGCATCATCAATTCAACCAAATAACATCATAAGCAAAAAGCCCCAAATCTATAGGCATGCTTCCTACACAAGTAAGCCATTCAAGCATAAACTTCCAAATCAAGCATATAAAGATCCAACACCAAAACCAATCTTCTCAACATCAAACAACATACTTAGGGAGTACTAAACATCTCCCAAAACATACACATAGGTCCCCCATTGCCAAATTACCAAAAGCTAAAATGTACTTAGGAAACCTTCCATACTTAGAGCTTTGTTTCCACTTGGATGCTTGCCCTCCTTGCTGCCCTCAAGTAC
The DNA here is from genome assembly GCA_030270665.1 of Hibiscus trionum. Lineage (NCBI taxonomy): Eukaryota > Viridiplantae > Streptophyta > Magnoliopsida > Malvales > Malvaceae > Hibiscus > Hibiscus trionum. The sequence goes on from BSYR01000004.1 coordinate 6,371,562, forward strand.
TCTAACGCTCTGCATTATTGAATTAAGAAAACGGAAGAGAGCGTAAGCAAAAGCTTAGTGAGGATTGCTCAATAAAACCATCCAATAATGCATTTATAAAACATTTATAAATCATGCTTCAAAACAACAATTGTACATGCTTTAAAGCATACTTAAACATGCATCTCATGCATCACATCACAACATGTCATATTGGCCTCAAGTGATAAGTTCCATTTCTTTAAAAACAAGTTCATCAACTTTCACCCCAAGGACTTTTAAACACCTTGGCCCCAAGGACTTTTAAACACCTTGGCCATGGACTTTTAAACACCATGAAATGTATCTCATCAAGGACTTTTAAACACCTTGATCCCAAGGACTTTTAAACACCTTGGCCTATGGACTTTTAAACACCATAGAAATGTATCTCATCAAGGACTTTTAAACACCTTGATCCCAAGGACTTTTAAACACCTTGGCCTATGGACTTTTAAACACCATAGAATGGACCACACAAGGACTTTTAAACACCTTTGTGTCCGTAACAAGAACCATCCAAGGACTTTTAACCACCTTGATGTTCTTAAGTAACAAGGCTCACTCAAGGACTTTTAACCACCTTAGTGACCTTAACCTTTTCAAAACATCACTTGCCAATATACATCATTATCATCAATTTATCCACTGTTTTAAAGCATTAAACCAAGCCATATTCATCATGCATTTAAAAGCATCAAACCACATTTAATCAATGTTCAAAAACAAGGAACTCTTACCTTGAGCTTCCTTTAACATATGGCTTATCAAAACAGCAAATACCATGCTAAATCATGCTTTCAAAACAGTAATCAAAACATGCAATAAACCACATTGCATCACAACAAAATCATGGCCACCACTAGAGAGAATTTCCGAAAACTTACACTCGAGCTTAGCAAAGTTGTTTAGACTTAAACTAAGCTCCCAAGACATTGGTTTCAAAGCCGAAAACCCAATTTCACTCACCGATTCCACTTCGCCTCTTGCCGAAGCACCAATTCAAGCTTCCGGATCAACAACTCTTGGATCCAAAGATGCCTCCCCTGATTAAACACATTAAAGCAGAGATTTAATGCATCATCATGCATCAAAAGCTTCAATGAAAGCACTCAAACTCGCTGCTCTCATTCATACTCCAATTTCGGCCACCAAACACAACCGAAATTGCATCAAAACCACTTCTCAACAAAGCCCAGCCATAAACCAGCAAAACCTAACATCCATTAACACCATTTAGCATCTAAAAACAACCTATAAACATCCTTATACCTCCAGCAACATCAGATCCACAAGATCACCACAAAAACATCCAAGAATCACAAGCTAAACTTAGGAAACACAACCTATCCGTGATTGCATTAATCAAAACTCATTTCCTTATCAAATTAACATTCATTAATCATCATTTTAACACCTTAAAATACTGCTTAAACAGATCCAACGAAATTTCATCAAAAACACACCAAATCTTGCATTTAAAGCCAAGATCCACTAAACAAACTTAAAAACCATTTATAAAACATCAATTAAGGATTGAGAACTTGGGAATTTCATTAAAGAACTTGAAGTTCAGAGGAGAAGGATGTTCTTACCTCCAAACTTGAGTTTCTCCTCTTTTAGAGCCAAAAAGCTTGATGAATCAAGTAGCAATTACAAAGGTTTTGATGAGAAGATGATTAGGAACCAAATGAGGATTGAAAAGAAGTATTTAGGTGATAAAAATCAGAGGAAAAGATCTGGAGAGAATGTGTTTGGTTTGAGAGAAAAGATGAGAGAAAATGAGAATGGAAAATTTAGAAAGTTAGTTAAATGACTAAAAATATCTTTCCCTCCTTTTTACTTTTATTTTAAACCATTATTAAATCATTTAATATTCTAGAAAATCTGGAGAAACTCCCCTTTGGGTAAATAGCTCCCTAAAGATTCAAAGTTTCAATCCTTTTAAAACAGTCACAAAACTTTCAAAAATTACATTTTGGTCACTAGCCAAAATGTCACCCTTCCGAAACTCATTTTCCAAAATTGATTTCACAGTTCACTTAATTATATTAAAAGATGATTTTAGAACATTTTTCCATATTTTTAATGCAACCCGAACTAGGCTTTCCTAATTTCACTCTCTTAGATTCGAACAGCACTTTGACCAAACCGGTCAACGCCCAAAACTTCTAAGCCCAAAACCGGGGCGTTACAACTCTCCCCCCCTTAAGAAATTTCGTCCTCGAAATTTACCTGAAGGAAAGAGATAAGGAAACTGCTTCAGCATGTCTTCCTTCCGCTCCCATGTGGCTTCCTCAACACCGCGATGCTTCCACAGCACCTTCACCAACTCAATGGTCTTGCCACGAAGAACCTTGCTATCCGAATCCAGAACCTTCACCGGTTCCTCATCATAGGTCAAATCCGGATTCAAAACCACTTCCTCCACAGGCATCACATGCGAAGGATCAGATCTATACCTCCGGAGCATAGAGACATGGAACACATCATGAATCTTCTCCAACTCCTGTGGTAACCTCAACCGATACGCAACAGGACCCACACGCTCAACCACCTCATATGGTCCAATGTACCTAGGGCTCAACTTACCCTTTCGGCCAAACCGCATCACCTTCTTCCAAGGCGAAACCTTCAAGAACACACGGTCACTCACCGCATACTCTATCTCCTTACGCTTCAAATCCGCGTAAGACTTCTGCCGATCAGAAGCAGCCTTCAACCGCTCACAAAATGAGCTTTACCTTCTCTGTGGTCCCTTTCAACAAAGCCGGCATCGAAACCAACTTTTGACCAGTCTCAGCCCAACAAAGAGGAGTCCTACACTTCCTCCCGTACAAAGCCTCATAAGGTGCCATCTGTATACTTGCCTGATAACTGTTGTTATAAGCAAACTCAACTAAAGGCAGATGCTTCTCCCAAGAACCTTGGAACTCAATCACGCAGCACCTCAACATATCCTCCAAAATCTGGATAACTCGCTCAGACTGACCATCCGACTGAGGATGATAGGATGTACTGAAATGCAACCTTGTACCCAGAGCTTGATGCAAACACTGCCAGAACCGCGATGTGAACCTCGGATCCCTATCCGACACAATCGACTTAGGCACACCATGCAGCCGCACAATCTCAGCAATGTACAGCTCTGCCAGCTTATCCAAAGAAAACGTAGTATGCACAGGCAAGAAATGCGCACACTTCGTCAGGCGATCCACAATCACCCAGACCGAATTCTTCTTTGATGGAGACAAAGGTAAACCAGATACAAAATCCATGGTAACCCTCTCCCACTTCTATTCAGGGATTTTCAACGGTTGCAACAACCCTGAAGGAAACTGATGCTCAGCCTTAACTCGCTGACACACCAAACACTTGCTAACAAACTCTGCAACATCCTTTTTCAAACCCACCCAATAGTACTCATCACGAAGATCACGGTACATCTTAGTACTACCAGGGTGCATAGCAAAAGGACTACTATGACCTTCAGTCAGAATAGCACGCCTCAACTCAGCATCAGCAGGCACTACTATTCGACTCCCAAAACACAGCACACCATCATCATTGAAACAGAAATCTGAAGGTCTACCCTCCGCAATATCCTGAACATGAGACACCAAGGAATCATCCAACAACTGCTTATCCTTGATCAACTGAACCAAAGAGGGTTTCACTTGCAACTCAACAACAAGACCACCATCTTGCGATATGCTCAAGCTAGCAAACATAGCCCTCAGCTCAACAGCTACCTTCCTACTCAAGGCATCCGCAACAACATTAGCTTTTCCAGGATGATACTCAATCGTCAGATCATAATCCTTGAGCAACTCCAACCAACGCCGCTGCCTAAGATTCAACTCCTTCTGAGACATCAGATACCTCAAACTCTTGTGATCCGTGTACACAGTACACTTCTCACCATACAGATAATGCCTCCAGATCTTCAGAGCAAAAACCACTGCAGCCAGCTCAATATCATGCGTAGGGTAATTGCGCTCATGCACTTTCAACTGCCGCGATGCATAAGCCACCACCTTACCCTCCTGCATCAGCACACACCCCAAACCAACATAGGATGCATCACTGTAAACCACAAACTCTTTCCCTGATTCAGGCTGAATCAAGATAGGAGCTTGCGTCAAAGCCGCCTTAAGCTTCTCAAAAGCCTGCTGTCTCGCTTCCGTCCACTCATACTTAACATCCTTTTGCAACAGCTTCGTCAAAGGAGCAGCAATCTTGGAAAAACCATCCACAAACCTTCAGTAGTATCCCGCCAAACCAAGGAAACTACGGATCTCATGAACAGACTTAGGAACTTTCCAACTCATCACCGCCTCAATCTTCTGAGGATCAACACGAATCCCCTCAGCTGAGACCACATGTCCAAGAAAAACCACCTCCCTTAACCAGAACTCACACTTACTCAGCTTAGCATAAAGCTGATTCTCCAACAAAGCTTGCAAAACAATCCTCAAATGCTCTTCATGCTCCTCCTCAGTACGCGAGTACACGAGGATATCATCAATGAACACCACAACAAACTTGTCCAGGTATTCATGAAACACACGATTCATCATGTCCATGAAAGCAGCAGGAGCATTTGTCAACCCAAACGGCATCACAAGAAACTCATAATGCCCATACCTTGTCCTGAAAGCTGTCTTAGGCACATCCACATCCTTCACCTTCAACTGATAATACCCTGACCTCAAGTCAATCTTAGAGAACACAGCAGCTCCCCGAAATTGATCAAAGAGATCATCAATCCTCGGCAAAGGATACCGATTCTTGATAGTCAACTTGTTCAGCTGACAGTAATCAATGCACATTCTCATAGTGCCATCCTTCTTCTTCACAAACAAGACCGGTGCTCCCCAAGGTGACACACTCGGCCGGATGAAACCACGATCAAGCAACTCTTGCAACTGCGTCTTCAGCTCCTTCAGCTCCTTAGGTGCCATTCTATAGGGAGTAATGGACACAGGAGTTGTATTCTCATACAGCTCAATTCCAAACTCCACCTCGCGGTTAGGAGGTAAACCAGGCAACTCCTCAGGAAAAACACCAGGAAACTCCTTCACAACTCTGATATCTTGCACCCTCAACTCTTTAGAGCTAGAATTCATCACAAAAGCTAGATAAGCTTCGCAACCTTGCCTCAGCATCCTGCTCGCCTCCAAAGTAGACACCACATTGGCAAGAAACTTCACATTCTCGCCAACCACAACAACTTCATAATCATCCGCAAGCTTAAGCGAAACCTGCTTGTTCTCACAATCCACAACAGCACGATGCTCAGCAAGCCAATCCATACCAAGGATCACATCGAAACCATAGAAGGGCAACTCCATAAGATCAACATGGAAAACATGTTCTTGAACAACCAAGGGACACCTTCTATAAAGCTTCCTAGTCACAACAGTCTCACCAAAAGAACTAGTGACTCGAACACCAACATCCAAAGACTCAACAGGCAAACCAAGCAATTCAGCATGCTCACGCAAAATGTATGAATGCGTAGATCCAGAATCAATCAAAGAAAGCAATGACAAGGATTGCAAAGTAAAGGTACCTGCAATCACATCCGCATCATCCCTGCCCTCTCGCTGAGCATACACCCTCGCTTGGCCTCCACCCTCAGGCTGAATAGCCACAACATGGGCCACTCCACGACCACCTTCCTCTCTCCTCTGGAAATTACCACGGCCGCGCCCACGACCTCTCTGCGGTGCAGCAACAACAGGGGCACGCACCTGCTCACCAGCCAACCTCGGACAATCTCGCCTCAAGTGGTCTGCAGAACCACAACTCCAGCACCCGTTACCAGCAGCCGCAACAGGAGCTTGCACCACTCTCTCAGCACGAGGACAGTCACGTTTCATGTGACCACGTGAACCACAGATCCAACAAGCACTCGGATCAGCTCTAGCACCGCCACCCCTAGCAGGTGCACCACCACCTCTCTTGGCTGAGGACTGATACTTCTGATCACGTCCCCTCTTGTTCCGTCCACCTCCGGAACTAAACTCAGCTGATCGCTTTCCAGCACTTGCTCCAGCACCTCTCACAGATAAACCCAAGTTCATCTCAACATCCTTGGCTCGGCCCACCAACACGTCGAAATCATCATACTCGGCGGCCAACAAATACATTTTCACATCCGTCTCTAAACCATAACGGAACCTCTCGCACCTTGCCCGCTCATCAGGTACCAGCTCCGGTGCATACTGACTGAGTCGCACAAACTGCACCTCGTACTCAGCCACACTCATGCTCCCTTGAGTAAGAGACATGAATTCACGCTTCTTATCATCTAGATATCTCACACCAAGATATCTTCGCTTGAACACATTCTGAAAGAATGTCCAAGTCACATCAGCTTCTGCCATCCCAGCAATAGTGGTTGTCCACCACGTATACGCATCCTTCTGCAGCAAGGACACAACACAACCCAGCTTCTGCACATCAGTGCAACTCATCTGGCCCAAGATTCGCTTGGTACTCTCTAGCCAAGCTTCAGAACTCTCAGCAGACATACCCCTGAACTCAGTCCCACCAAGACTGCGCAAACGCTCCAAAGGTAGTCTGACACCCGCATCTTCCTGATGCCCCGCTCCACGAGCCCCAGCTACTGCTGCTTGAAAAGCACCAGCAATAGCTTGCACTAACATCGTCATATCAGGCATAGCTTGCCCCTGACCAGCCCCAGGTCCAGCAGCTCCAGCGCCAGCTGCAGCTCCAGCTTCCTCAGCCCCAGCACCACCACCACCAGGTGGAGGAGGAGGTAACACCGCACTACCCGTGTTTTCCTCATTTTTGTTCTCATTAGGAGCCGTAGCTCGCACATTACCTCGTAACTCTCTACGTGGTGCCATACTTTTACCATGCAATCACAACACAAATAAAACAAAGTCAGGCCCAGCAAGGTAAGCAATCCAAGTATTCAAGCTCAATTTCATTTCAAAACAACATCTTTCCTTTAGCTTTGATTTGGGAATGGGTACCCACAACATGCTACATCACAGCACATACTTCAATTGCATCAAAATCACAAGCCATTAAACATGCTTTCACTCAACAAGCATACAAAGCATACACACTTCAATCATGCATACATACATTCCCAATTACTCGAGAACTCAGCTCTGATACCACCAAATGTAACCCCCTTAACCCGGCCTAGACGGTTGACCCGAATTAAGAAAGTCACACGGGGAAAACCAAAGTCAACCCGAAAGTCAACCTTGATTAACGACCCTTTTTTTTTCTTTTTAAAACTTCTCTAGAAGCATATTAAGCCTAATTGTGATCACACAAACATCATACCAAAAGATCACAAACATCAGAGATCGAACAGGGACTCAATTGAACAATTTACAACTTTAGGGACCAAATTGTAAATTCTGATAATTATAAGGACTTAACCCAAAATGAAGTTACCATCTTGAAATTAATCATGTTTCATGCTTCTCTGTAAAATTTCAGCTCAAAAGGACTTCCCAAACTCATACAATTGCACAAACAAGTTTCAGGACCAAAACGCAAACATTCCAAAACATATAACTGCCAATGTCAGCCCCCAACGGTCACCCGTTCCGAAACAGGCATAGCCCGTTTCGAAACTCGGGGCCGTTCCGCAACGCGTACCGAAACGGTGGTCTGGCAGTGGCCTTACCGTTCCGGAACGGCCCCTCCCGTTTCGGACGCCTGGGCACAATTAAGGCACCCGTTCCGAAACGGTAGGTGCTGTTCCGAAACACCCTGCACAGATTGCCTAAAAATGCATACTTAAACATGCAATTGACCAACCAATCATGCTCCAAAAGCCACCAAACTTTGCCAACATGCAATTCAACATATATGAGACATATAAGCATCATCAATTCAACCAAATAACATCATAAGCAAAAAGCCCCAAATCTATAGGCATGCTTCCTACACAAGTAAGCCATTCAAGCATAAACTTCCAAATCAAGCATATAAAGATCCAACACCAAAACCAATCTTCTCAACATCAAACAACATACTTAGGGAGTACTAAACATCTCCCAAAACATACACATAGGTCCCCCATTGCCAAATTACCAAAAGCTAAAATGTACTTAGGAAACCTTCCATACTTAGAGCTTTGTTTCCACTTGGATGCTTGCCCTCCTTGCTGCCCTCAAGTACTCTAACGCTCTGCATTATTGAATTAAGAAAACGGAAGAGAGCGTAAGCAAAAGCTTAGTGAGGATTGCTCAATAAAACCATCCAATAATGCATTTATAAAACATTTATAAATCATGCTTCAAAACAACAATTGTACATGCTTTAAAGCATACTTAAACATGCATCTCATGCATCACATCACAACATGTCATATTGGCCTCAAGTGATAAGTTCCATTTCTTTAAAAACAAGTTCATCAACTTTCACCCCAAGGACTTTTAAACACCTTGGCCCCAAGGACTTTTAAACACCTTGGCCATGGACTTTTAAACACCATGAAATGTATCTCATCAAGGACTTTTAAACACCTTGATCCCAAGGACTTTTAAACACCTTGGCCTATGGACTTTTAAACACCATAGAAATGTATCTCATCAAGGACTTTTAAACACCTTGATCCCAAGGACTTTTAAACACCTTGGCCTATGGACTTTTAAACACCATAGAATGGACCACACAAGGACTTTTAAACACCTTTGTGTCCGTAACAAGAACCATCCAAGGACTTTTAACCACCTTGATGTTCTTAAGTAACAAGGCTCACTCAAGGACTTTTAACCACCTTAGTGACCTTAACCTTTTCAAAACATCACTTGCCAATATACATCATTATCATCAATTTATCCACTGTTTTAAAGCATTAAACCAAGCCATATTCATCATGCATTTAAAAGCATCAAACCACATTTAATCAATGTTCAAAAACAAGGAACTCTTACCTTGAGCTTCCTTTAACATATGGCTTATCAAAACAGCAAATACCATGCTAAATCATGCTTTCAAAACAGTAATCAAAACATGCAATAAACCACATTGCATCACAACAAAATCATGGCCACCACTAGAGAGAATTTCCGAAAACTTACACTCGAGCTTAGCAAAGTTGTTTAGACTTAAACTAAGCTCCCAAGACATTGGTTTCAAAGCCGAAAACCCAATTTCACTCACCGATTCCACTTCGCCTCTTGCCGAAGCACCAATTCAAGCTTCCGGATCAACAACTCTTGGATCCAAAGATGCCTCCCCTGATTAAACACATTAAAGCAGAGATTTAATGCATCATCATGCATCAAAAGCTTCAATGAAAGCACTCAAACTCGCTGCTCTCATTCATACTCCAATTTCGGCCACCAAACACAACCGAAATTGCATCAAAACCACTTCTCAACAAAGCCCAGCCATAAACCAGCAAAACCTAACATCCATTAACACCATTTAGCATCTAAAAACAACCTATAAACATCCTTATACCTCCAGCAACATCAGATCCACAAGATCACCACAAAAACATCCAAGAATCACAAGCTAAACTTAGGAAACACAACCTATCCGGGATTGCATTAATCAAAACTCATTTCCTTATCAAATTAACATTCATTAATCATCATTTTAACACCTTAAAATACTGCTTAAACAGATCCAACGAAATTTCATCAAAAACACACCAAATCTTGCATTTAAAGCCAAGATCCACTAAACAAACTTAAAAACCATTTATAAAACATCAATTAAGGATTGAGAACTTGGGAATTTCATTAAAGAACTTGAAGTTCAGAGGAGAAGGACGTTCTTACCTCCAAACTTGAGTTTCTCCTCTTTTAGAGCCAAAAAGCTTGATGAATCAAGTAGCAATTACAAAGGTTTTGATGAGAAGATGATTAGGAACCAAATGAGGATTGAAAAGAAGTATTTAGGTGATAAAAATCAGAGGAAAAGATCTGGAGAGAATGTGTTTGGTTTGAGAGAAAAGATGAGAGAAAATGAGAATGGAAAATTTAGAAAGTTAGTTAAATGACTAAAAATATCTTTCCCTCCTTTTTACTTTTATTTTAAACCATTATTAAATCATTTAATATTCTAGAAAATCTGGAGAAACTCCCCTTTGGGTAAATAGCTCCCTAAAGATTCAAAGTTTCAATCCTTTTTAAAACAGTCACAAAACTTTCAAAAATTACATTTTGGTCACTAGCCAAAATGTCACCCTTCCGAAACTCATTTTCCAAAATTGATTTCACAGTTCACTTAATTATATTAAAAGATGATTTTAGAACATTTTTCCATATTTTTAATGCAACCCGAACTAGGCTTTCCTAATTTCACTCTCTTAGATTCGAACAGCACTTTGACCAAACCGGTCAACGCCCAAAACTTCTAAGCCCAAAACCGGGGCGTTACATGTGGTGTTCTCCATAGACAAGTTTCGTTCTTACATACTTGGAATTAAGGTAATAATACACACCGACCATTCTGCCCTCAAGTATTTTTTCGCAAAGAAGGATGCGAAGCCCAGGCTGATACGATGGATCTTGCTATTACAAGAGTTCGACCTTGAGATCAAAGACAAAAAGGGGACAGAAAATCAAGTGGCAGACCACTTGTCGAGGTTGGAGATGGGACAGAGTCTACCGTTAGATGAGACACACATACTGGAGACTTTCCCAGATGAGCAGCTCTTTGCTGCCGCAATCACTGTCGCGACAGCCATGGCGGCAGGTAAGTCTTCTAACCTTCCCTGGTATGCTGATTTCGTTAATTTTATAGTTAGCGGAATATTACCTTCTGATCTTAATTATCAAGCAAGGAAGAGGTTCCAAAATGATGTTAAACATTATTATTGGGACGAACCTCTTCTTTTCAAAATGTGCGCAGATCAGGTTATAAGAAGGTGTGTACCACAAGAAGAACAAGAAGACATTCTCCATCACTGTCATGCTTCACAATATGGAGGTCACTTAGGAGGCAATAAAACTGCTGCCAAGGTGCTGCAGTCAGGGTTCTACTGGCCGACACTATATAAAGATGCACAGGAATTTTATAAAAGCTGTGACAGGTGCCAGCGGACAGGTAACATCTCGAGGAGAAACGAGATGCCACTGCAGAATATTCTAGAAGTAGAGATCTTTGATGTTTGGGGGATTGATTTTATGGGACCTTTTCCATCTTCATGTGGAAATCTTTACATCCTCCTAGCAGTGGACTATGTCTCCAAGTGGGTTGAAGCAATCGCAACTCAAAAGAATGATGCCAAGACGGTCCAAAAGTTTTTGCATAAAAACATTTTTTCTAGATTTGGCATCCCCAAGGCGATTATCAGTGATGAGGGGAGACATTTTGATAATAGGGTAATTGCTGCTGCCTTGAAGAAATATGGTGTCAAGCACAGGATCGCGACAGCATACCACCCACAGACCAATGGACAGGCTGAGATATCCAATAGGGAAGTGAAGAACATCCTTGAAAAGATGGTTAAACCAACTAGGAAAGATTGGTCTTTACTTCTGAATGATGCATTATGGGCATACCGGACAGCTTTCAAGACTCCATTGGGAATGTCTCCATTTCGACTGATTTATGGGAAAACCTGTCACTTGCCTGTCGAGATCGAGCACAAAGCATATTGGGCAATCAAGGCAGTGAATATGGACTTGGACAAGGCCGGCCAGAAAAGGTTATTAGATCTAAACGAGATTGAAGAATTACGGACAATGGCCTACGACAACGCAAGGATTTACAAGGAAAAGACTAAGAAGTGGCACGACAAGAAACTGCTGCCACGACAGTTCTGCCCAGGGCATCTTGTGTTGTTATTTAATTCTAGACTTAAACTCTTCCCAGGAAAGCTAAAGTCTAGATGGTCTGGCCCGTTTCAAGTAGTTCAAGTTTTTCCCCATGGTGCCATCACAATTCAATCATTAAAAGACGGGCACCAATTCAAAGTCAATGGACAACGACTCAAGCATTATCAGGGGACTGAAGCCCCAGGAATTCAGGAAGTGGTTACTTTAGGAGATGCCCCACAATGCACCCCTAATTTAACCTAAGTTTTATTTTTATTTTTTATTATTAGCATTTATTAGGAATTAGGTTTATTTTATTCGAATAATGTTTTATTTTTATAATTTCAGTTTTTAGGAAATAAAGGAGTCAAGAAGGAAAGAAGAAGTGGCCCAAACCCACCACCCATCCACCAGCCCAATAAAGCCCATTTATGATAACCTGTCGTTTCAGCTGCCGGCGCAGACGGACTTGACAGGCTGTCAACAGTTTGACACTGCAGACACAGAAGCGTGCGGCAGACGCACAGCAGACGCATAAATGCGTGTCAGACGCGTCAGACACGCTACATCCAATCTGCCGCCCCGTTATTCCCGCCTGCCGTTGAGGCATTAAATGGGCAGCTCCTCGACCGCTATATAAACCCCTTCCCAGTTTCATTTTTCATCACTTCTGATTTTTCTCTCTTGTTATTTTTCTCCTCTAGTTTTATTTGTTTTCTCTTTTTCACAGCCCTTGCAACCAATATGTCGTTGAGACAAACCCGCCGTAACGCTGCTGCCGCCTCTTCTTCCGCAGCAGCATCCCCCTTCGCGAACAAAGAGTTATGGGAGGAACGTGGCTTCGTGGACATCCGACAGACGCCCAACATGGGACTCCGGCCGTTCATTTTCAAGGCCATCACGGCTCAACTATGGGAGTATTTTGCTGAACAACCGGCCGAGCTTAACGACACCTTAGTCCGAGAGTTCTACGCAGCCATAGACAGCAGAACGGCGACATCTGTCACTGTTCGAGGAGTGCAAGTACCTTTCACTGCCGACATCATCAATCACATGTTTGGCCTTTTCTTTGGCCCCGGTGATGATGCTCACCAGGAATTCATCGACTCCCTCGACTCTGCCACTTATGATGCCATCATGGTGGAGTTGACAGAGGCCGGTACATCATGGACAACCAGCAAGAAGAACCCCCACTCCGTCAATAGGGGGCAACTCCGCCCGGAAGCCAAACTTTGGAACGCTTTCATCAAAAAGCGTATCCTGCCCTCGTCCCACCATACGACAGTCAACCGACAGCGGCTTGCCCTGATTCACTCCATCATGCACAACAGGGCCATTAATGTGGGCAGATATATGAGGGACAACATCCTGGACTGTGCCTTCCGCTCTGACTCACGCCTCTGCCTGCCGTTCACCATAACTTCCCTCTGCTGATGTGCTGCGGTGCCCGAGGATCCCTCCGACAAAATCAGGAAGGGCAGAGGTTGGACAGACAATAACATCAACAGCCTCATGGAGCTGATCGCGGCTACACCTGTCTCCTCCTTCAACCCTGCCGGCTCACCCGCAGAATCATCAGAGGAACCACCCACCGACCCTGCCACCGAGCCTGCCCCTGATGCTGAAACCAACGCCACCCCGACAGACCAGTCTGCCCTCATCCTCGCTACTTTACAACGGGTAGAGGAACGCCAAATGGGATTGATGACATTTATTCGGGACTTCACGAACTCCACGGTAAATTTTATTACCCAAACTTTAAATTTTCCCGATGTTCAATTCCCTACTTTTCCTGCCCATTATTTCCATATCCCCACTCCTGTCCACACACCTGTCCACACGCCCACACCACCTGCCTCCCCGTCCCACTCGACTGCTTCCACCAAATCACCTGCCCCGATGGCAGAAGGCAGCCCACCGGCAGACACCTCCCCTCGAGGAACCAAGAGACCTGCCACTGATGACAGCCCTCTTATCCGGAGGAATTTGGAGAGTGACTTTACGAGGGTCAAGAGGATTAAACATGTGGCAGACAAGAAAAGGCTGCCTAAGGCTAGTACCACTACCACCAGCAGTTGGGACAGCGGCAGCAGTTCCGATGTTCAGCTCGTGGAGCAACCTGTCCCTGAACCTATCTCTGAACCTGTCCAGCCTCCCCCACAGCGCAGACGCCGCCGTCAGATCCGAATCAGCAGCAGCGAGGGCAGCGACTGAAAATTTAAGTTTTTATTTTCCTCTGATTGCTGCTTGCCTTTATATTTTGTGATGTACTTTTTCTTTATTTTATTGTTCATGTCATTTTGCATTGAGGGCAATGCAACCCTCGAGTTTGGGGGTGGCAACCCTCCATCATTAATGGAGTCTTAAGTACATCTTTTTATTATTTGTTGTGTCTTTTATTTTAAAGTTTTTCTTAAAAAAAAATCAGAAAAGATTAAACTGTTGGCTTAAAACTGTGAAGTTAACTTACCTGTCATGACATCTCTGTCGTGGCAGTATCTTTAGGACAGGTTAAGGAAAAGTTTAGAGCCTTTCTATAGTTCTGAAAACTTAAACACTTTTGTGACTGTTATACTGCTTAGATTTCTTTTAGCCAAACTAGAATAGGAAAGCTTAGCACTTAGAGTAGAAAAGAGACTAGAATCTCAGGAAACCTAGAGGTGCCTACCACCGGCTCTAGGCAGATAACCAGAGAAAAACTTCTAGAGGTGCCTATCACCGGCTCTAGACAGTTAACTAGAGGTGCCTGAAATACTGGCTCTAGTAAAAGAAAAGAAGTTTGAAAAAAAGGAAATAACTAGAGGTGCCCAATTCTGGCTCTAGTAAGAAAAAGAAAGAAAACAGTCTCGTAGGAAAAACTCTAAACAAACTAAAGTTGAATATTCTAGTGAAACTAAGAGAGTCTTGGCATATAACTGTTCACAAGCATGCACACACTGCACGAGAGCTATAGGGAGATTCCGGACAGATCCTAATCTTTCCGACAGGTTGCTGCCGCCATAGAGAACGAGCGACGGGTAAGGGACAGTTCACTGTTTGAAGGCCAACACAAATTTTTTTTCTTGTTTTCATTTTTTCGTTTAGGTTTAATTGCTTGAGGGCAAGCAAAGACTTGAGTTTGGGGGTGTGTTGAGTGTGTAAAAGTTCTATTATTTACACCCTTTTTAACCCATATTTCTGCTGCATTCAAGCATAATTGCATTGCATTTAGGTTAGTTTTCAATAAAACATCACAATTATATAAAAGGCACGGATTCTACTAAAAGATGGCGTATTTTGCAGATAGCTGCCATGGTCGACGATGAAGGCAGGCGCAGGGCAGATAAGTAGAAGAGCTGAACTGGACAAGCAGCCGAAGAAGACGAACCTGTCATGGACCTGTCGTGACAGCAAGGTGACAGCAGACTTATGAAGAGGAAAAGTAAAGTGGATCTCGATAGATAGAGAAAAATCTGCTCGTCTGTCGTGTGGAAGCCAAATATTTTTCCAAGCCCCAGATCAAAAGATATGTCAAGCCAAAGCTCAAGGAGAAGAAATTCCTAGAAACAAGGATGCGGCTGGAAAGTAGGAGACTTTAGAGATTTAGTCTTTATTAGAATCTTACTTTTAATTAAAGTTGTAATCCTTGTTACCTTAGATAACTTGAGCCCAAAGCTTATATAAGGGCATAGATTAAACCTAGAGCAGAACCGATTACCCCATAACCGAAACCAAACCCCTGCCGTCCACCCGTCACCGACATGTTCTTAATTTCCCCTTAGGGCTACGGGTTGTTTTGTAAAGTAGTTGCAAGGGTTGCTTTGTTTTAGGATTTTTCAAGTTCAATAAAATAAACTTCAAGTTCTTTTATCTTGGTTTTAGTATCTTGCAAGAGCATCGGGAGAGCATTGTGAGGTTATCAATTTACTTAGCATCGGGAGAGTTAAGCATACGAAAGAGATAAGAGCGCGTTCTCTAGTTTATAGTTGAACCATCTCGTGCCTAGGGATAGGGCGAGGTTAAGTGGCTAAGGAAGAATTCATACACATCGGTGTTCATCCTTCGATTCACGCCGGGAGGTATCATCAAAGACGTGATCATCGACAGACTTGTGCCCAGGGATAGGGCAAGGCAGATCTGGGATTCTTGCCAAGCTTGAAGTACGGAGTTAGTGTTCGCTGCCGCGACAGCTAACGGACAGCCGCCGCGACAGGTGCTGTCGGCGACGGGCGCAACGACAGAACTGGAAATCCTAAGCAGTTCAATACCTGCACTACTGAGCAACTCAATACCAGCCCATTCTCTCTATATTGATTTCTCAATCCTTTATTTTACGTTTTTACCTTATTATTCTCGTGACAACTCTTAATTATTTCCTTTACTTTCGTGCAGTAAACAAGGTGAAGTCATTAGCCCAATCCCTGTGGAGACGATATCCGATACTTCGTATCACTTTACTACTTGCGTCGTGTACACTTGCACTACAATTGCGATAGACTATTTTACACGCAACATATGTCATCAAAATACACCACACAAAACTTACCCAAGAATGGTCGAAGTATATGATTCATTAACCTCATGAATTTACTTGGTGCATTAGTTAAGCCAAATGGCATAACCAACCACTCATACAAACCTTTCTTGGTTTTGAATGATGTCTTCCACTCATCTCCTTCTCGCATTCTTATTTGGTGGTACCCACTCTTAAGATCAATCTTAGAAAAGATGTTAGAACCACTTAATTCATCAAGCATATCATCTAATCTAGGAATAGGATGACGATACTTTACCATTATCTTGTTCACTGCTCGACAGTCCACACACATACGCCAAGTTCCATCCTTCTTAGGTACAAGTAAAACCGGCATGGCATATGGACTAAGGCTCTTTCTCACATAGCCTTTTTCCATTAACTCGGATACTTGTCTTTGCAACTCCTTAGTTTCTTCCGGATTGGTTCTATATGCTGGTCGATTTGGAATGATGGCTCCGGGAATGAAATCAATTTGATGATCTATTCCTCGAATTGGTGGAAGCCCATTCCGAATCTCCTCCGGAAACAAATCTTCAAATTTCTGCAATAAAGAGACAATAAAAGATGGCAAACTATGATCAAGATCATTAGTGTTCAAAAGATTTTCCTTGTACATGAGTACAAGTGCCCATTTCTCTGAAAGCAAACATTTTTTGATCTCTTTCTCTCTTGCAAAAAGAATGGTTTGTTTTCCCTCATTTTTGTCACTCTCTTTGGATTTAAACTCTTTTTCTTTCTCTTTGGCTATTTTGAAACTCTCTCTCAAGTGGATTTGGTCTTTATGGACTTGTTTTGGTGAAAGAGAGGCTAAAGTGATCTTTTTGGTTTGATGGGTGAAAGTGTAACGATTGGTATAACCATCATGTATAGCCTTTTTGTCAAATTGCCACGGTCTCCCCAACAAGATATGGCTAGCGTGCATTGGTACAACATCACACAACACCTTGTCTTTGTATTTTCCAATGGAAAATGGCACAAGAACTTGCTTGGCGACTTTGAGTTCTCCCCCATCATTGAGCCATTGTAGCTTGTAAGGATGAGGATGCTTTGTTGTTGCCAATCTAGGCTTCTCTACCATCAAAGTACTAGCAACATTAGTACAACTTCCTCCATCAATAATGACAAAGCATACCTTTTCGTTTACATGGCAGCGAGTATGGAAGATGTTCTCGCGTTGATCTTCTCCTTCTATGGCTTGCACGCTTAGGCTTCTTTTCACAACAAGAACCTCACCATCTACAACATGTTCCATCTCTTCTTCTTCTTGGATAGGAACATCACCTTCTTCCTCCTCTTGGTCAGTTTCGATCTCTCCATCTTCTCGAATGAGCATTGTGTTGCGATTTGGACATTGGCTAGCAATGTGACCTCGCCCCAAGCATTTGAAGCATTGCACATCATGGGATCGAACTGGCATAGCGGTGCTCTTTCCCTTACTAATTTCGGAAATGGGTTTGGCACTCTTTGTTGGAACGCTTCGTTCATTAGGCGTAAAGGATGCCTTCTGTTTGTAGGCACCCTGCCCCTATTTAGAAGAAGAGCCTCCATAGGCACGAGTTGTGCCCTTCCTTTTGAGTTGCCTCTCGACCTTCATGGCCATATGAACCATGTCTTCGATCTCCACATAATGTTGCAACTCAACAGTGGCCGCAATATTAGGATCAAGGCCGGATAGAAATCTGGCCATGGTGGCTTCTCTATCCTCATCAATGTTGGCTCGGATCATGGCTACTTCCATCTCTTTGAAGTAATCCTCAACAGTACGGTTGCCTTGGGTGAGATTTTGAAGCTTGTTGAACAACTCCCTATGATAGTGAGTTGGAACGAACCTCCTACGCATAACGGCCTTCATCTCATTCCAAGTAGAAATTGGATGTTCGCCATTGCGTCTCCTGCTAGATGTCAACTGATCCCACCATATTAGTGCATAATCTGTAAATTCAACGGCTGCAAGTTTTACCTTCTTAAGCTCGGAGTAGTTGTGGCACTCAAAGATGTGCTCAATTTTTTTCCCATGCAAGATAAGCTTCAGGATCCGTTCTTCCTTGGAAAGAATGAGTGGTTATTTTGATGTTGCTAAGATTATCATCAACTCTTGGCCGAGCTCTTTGGTACCTAGGTTCTCGACGCCTCAAACTTTGTTGGGAGGCTCACTCGTCTATGAGTTCTTCATCCACCTCTCCCTCATACTCTTCCTCGTGATCTGAATTATGCCTTCGTTGAGATCTTTCCTCCAAATGATCTAATCGTTCTTGCATCGGCCCCAACCTTTGTTGCAACAACCTGTCCATCTCTCGGATAATATCTTGAAGATTGGAGTTAGTTGCATCGATGTTAACATTGTTACTAGCACCAATAGTGTTTCTCACGGAATCTTGAGACATGATTAACTAATAAACCTCACTAGCACAAATTCTCACCGTTACACTCCAAGGAAAACACTCACACTCGTGTTTCACTCGGGATGGCTTTTACCCTTGATGTGCACTCTTTCCTTTTACCGCTCTTGTTCTCCTATCAAAGTCCTTAGAGAACTTACTCAAGGCTTAACAAGTTTGCTTGTGGAAATTGGCTGGAAGAAAGAGTTTAGAAAAAAAAGGCTATAGGTAGAAAAGTAGAATGATTAGAAAATAACAAGGCAATAGGAAATAATAATTTGCTGAATTGAGTAATACCAACAACAACCAAACTTCCTTTTTTTTCTTTTTTCTTTCTTTTTTTTTCTCTTTTTCTTTCTTTTTTTTCTTTTTATGCAAACCGGGAGAGAGAAACACTTAACTTACTGAATCAAAATAGCTCTTATACCAAATGATACGTATCCGGTTGTGTGATGACCGAATTCGTATGTGATGTTGCCCGATCGTGATTCTAGTATGAAGTTGCAAACTTGAAACTTGAGTGTGGAAGTGATGTATATGGAATGAAGATGGTGAAAGCTGTTGTTTTAATAGGTGCTGGAATGGTTGGTGATTATGGTTTGAAAGATAAATGTAAGGGGAAAAAATGGATAGAAGTTGATATGGATATATGGAACAGAATCTGTGTAGAACAAGGAAGAACCAACAAGATAGTGAATGTTGACCCAAACCTTACACGTTCTTACCCTTTGTGAAATGATGGAAGAAGGTTGGATTGTGACTCTTTAGCTATAATTGAGCTAAGAACCAACAATATAATCAAATGGAAGTGATGGTGGAATGGTGGAACGTGACCCGCTAGCTAGAAAGCTAGGAACCAACGCTATAAATAGAATGGAATGAAAAGGGAAAATTTGCCACAAGACTAGCTTGAAAGCCGATAAAGTTCTTAATGAACAATGAAGAGAACACTCTCATATATTTTCATCAAAAAAAAGGTCTCCTACAAAGGCAAATGAGCATCCTATTTATAGTACATGGCAGCCTAGAATTTGAATGGACAAAACAATGCATTAAGGCTCCAATTTATGACATTCAATGGTTTGTCTTCAATCCTATCAAGTGTGGCTAGCCATTTGTGTAATTTAGAATGAATTTGGACATAATAAGGCTTGAATGAAGACTTATACACGTCCAAGTGATGGATCCTTTGATATTCCACTTGCTTGGCTCTTAAAAGTGCATGTAGATGACTTGGAATGAATCTGCCCATGTTTGCATCGAAGTGTATGTGTCTCTTCCACTTCCTTTCTTTATTTCTCAACTTTATTGGCTGAATAAATGTATAATAAAGTCTTCTAAATGATTCATCCCCCATGGAATTCAAAAAGACTCTCTCTTTGAATGGTGATAAAGATGGCATGTCTCCTTGAAGAAGATGAGAAGTCTTCAATTGTTTCCATCTTAATCCCAACGTATACTGACACTAAAAACACATAAAATATTAATCAAAATATGATAAAAATGTTATGCAAACTTAAAGAATTAATTGAACAAGTTCAATGAATGAACTAGTTTAATTAATGAACCTACATGCTGAAATGAAACACATACATAAGTGAAGTATTTTCATAAATGAAGTGCTTGCATAAATGCATAAACAAGCATATTTATTCTCATGGAATGAATGAACTATTATGCAACTACTCATGCAAATTCTTATGCAACTACTCATGCAAATTCTTATGCAACTTATTTCAACTTTCCAACAAACTCAAAACGTTGCAAGATCTAATTGTTGTTGTCATTTCTTCATTCATTTTCCAGCATTGGCAAAGCAAACTTTCCACAACATCTTGAATCATTTTAGCTCTTGCACGAGTCAAAGGACCTCTAGGAAATTCATTGGAATTCTTGTTGGTTGTGGTCACATCATGCTACTTGGATAACGTTGTGGGTCATAGAGATCATAGGCTACCCCATCATGAATTCATCTTGACAGTGGATAGGGCGGTTACGAATGATTACATAGAATGTTTCATGAATAATATGAAGCAATATATGCTCAATGATGAAGAGGGAGCACGAGTCATTCATGTAACACCCCAATTTCCCCCCAAATTAATAAAACTCTAAATTCTTAAATCCCTACCTCATAACCCTAATTTTTGGAAATTTTAATCAGAATGCCTAATTGAATCTAAGTGGCTAAATTGTAAACTTTTAGTCTTTGGTGGTCAATTAGTGAAACGGGTAGAACCTTGGACCCTTATGTGGTAATTTACCCAAAAGTTAGGGTATAAACCCTTAATGCCTTTTCATCTGCCATTTTCCCCTTGTTTCAGCCACACCCATTAACTCTCCTTCAATCTCGTGCGTTAACCTAAAACAAAAACCCCTTCGCTTTTCCGTTTACGCTCCAGCCAAGGGGTTGTCGGCGTCCGTCCACCAATCTGAGACCGCCAACTTGTTCATCGTGACTGCGCGACCAAAACCCCTCTTTGCCCTTGTCCTTGTGCCGCCGTCCTTCACCGAAAACGGCCAAAGAACAGTTGGAATCGCCTTCGTTTGCTCTAGGAATCGTAGAACCGTCGTCCCCTCTGTCTGCTCTCGTCCAAATCCGTTAGGGTAAGCCTCAGAAGTCTGTTGGTTGCGTGGGTTGTGTGTGTGGTGTTCGGTATTTGGGTAAATCGGCCAAAAAATGGTCAATTTTGGTCACCAAGGTGTGGCCGTCAGCGAGCCGCGCCGACAAGGGTTGTAAACCCTAATAATCAGATCTGTGCAAAGAGGGGTATGAGGTTCGGGCTTGGTGTGTGTGTTGGGTGTTGGGATCGAGCCCAAACCGGTGAGGTGGACCCAAGTGAAAGAGGGCCTTAACTGAGCCCAAGTCAGGGTGGTAATAAAGCCGAATAGAATTTGTTGAGCCTAAACCAGACCGGTCTATTGGAACTAACCCGAACCAGATCGAACCGTTAGAGTGTAGCTGAACTGAACCGGACCAGTGTTTGGACGAACCGGGTGACGTTAGGATGACATCGTCTGTTGATGCATGAGATGATGTAAGCTGTCGACGTTAGCATTGACCTGACCGGATGACGTCAGCAGTTGACCGTTGACCACTGTCGTTGTCTTTGACCGTTAATTTTTTTCGGTCAAAGTCAACTCTACGTTTTTTGACGCCCCAGTTCTAGATTCACAGCTTGTTTTTCCAAATTCGATCCCGAACGACTGTCTTTCGCCTTTTTAATTAATTTATGCTTAGTTGAGAAAGTGTGTATACGAGATTCTGAATTGAGTTATTTTTGCGTTCAGGTGACATAGATTCGGACAATGAGATTCTTCCTTCTCCTTCGCCTGGTCGACCTCCTGCATCTTAGCTTTCGAGTTCCACGTGTACGTGAATTAATCAGTTTTTGTAGAGTAGCTTGTTGCATAGTAGTAGTGAAATCTTGCATAGTGTTACTCTTATAGGTGCCGATCCTGTTCAACCCGTTACTAGATCTGAGCATGGGAGACGTCACTCCCGACGTTGAGCTGTTAGCTTTCTGAGGTATTTTCTCTACATGTGCTACACTATCTGTTTAATGTTCTGTGATATCTGATCTGTGCTTTGATATGCTTTGTGTAAGACTTGCCTTGCATCATACACCGGAATTTGAATAATATATATCGGACTAAATGCTCATGCATTTTCAGATTAATTATGATTGCATTTAGATTAGTATCGGGTTTTCATGTCATATAATTCGGGTTGGGAAAAATGTATGGGGAAGATCTGTTGTTTCACCCTTCGGGCTGAATTCCACTTCAGAATTGGTAAGGATGTAGAGAGTGGATCGGTGGAACCTTACTTTTCAGACGGTGATGTAGATGGGTACATGGCATAGAGTTAGGTGCATCGTGCTATGCATATTTGTGTATATGATTGACTGTTTAAATGAGTATGATGATGGTATGATTCTTGTGTTGTTCTATTTATGCACTTCAGAGACACACTGAGCTTAATAGCTGACTTCCCCTTAGCTTCTATTTCGGATTCTCAGACATAGGAGTTCGGTACTTGGAGGACCACATTTTCTCAGATTATTTACAGTTTTCAGTATGAACATTTTAGATTTTCAGATTTACTTCAGTTTTATATAAGTTATTTTAGTATTTGGGAATTTTATGTAATTCAGATACTTATATTTTGATTTGGGATTTTTCGTCTGTTTTAGCATGCATGAGAATTTTAATCGGATATTTTAATAATTTATTTTGTGTTGTTTTTATTATACGATCACGTTTTCAAAAAATGGGACTTAATGTGAAACGACATCATTTTAATAAATAATTTAAATATTAAAATTTTGAAACCTAATAACCATCTTACTTGAGGGACACGTTTTCAACCCCATTTCTTAGAATCGACCCAAAACACTTGGGTTGAGTTTAGGGTGTTACATTATCGGTATCAGGGCTAAGTTCAACCATCGTACTGCGAGGCTCAAACAAGGTTTTAAAATGAATTTGAACTTTTGCATGCATGCTAATGTTCTCGGGCAAATGAGTATTATTGGGAAAGTAAATATTTTCGAAATTTTTTATATATTTTGAATAGAACTCCCAGTACCGAAATTGATCTTAGGACTCTTTAACTTTTGTAGATAGACTACAATGCCACCTCGTAGGATCTCTAGATTAGTGGCCGGTCGTGGTCGTGGTGGAGTGCGTGGTCGAGGTCGTACTGCAGCAGCTGAGAGCGGTGCTACACAACCTGTGGGAGCGCCACCGAATCAGGATGATATTCAGGATGTTAATAAGGAAGAGCAGACCGTGGATCGGCAGCCTGGAGCCTAGCATATCAGGGCCCAACAAACTAGGGCTCAATGGGCTAGTGGTGATGATTAGCCAGTTCAGCGAGCACTGAGTGATGGACCACAAGGTTCTGGGATATTGAGACTGTAGGCATGGATACTGTTGCAGTGCATAGGGAGTTGCTCTGTTATCTTTTTCTATCCATTCTATTTCATATTTTGCTCTGCTTGATAATGGTTCGACTCATTCCTATGTTGCGAGTTCGGTATCTGGGGGTCTTGAAATTCCAGTTGTGAATACCGATAATGCTTTCACCGTGCATAGTCCGGTTGGTAATCCTATTGAGGTTACCAAAGTGTATAAGAATTGTCCTCTCGAGCTTCAAGGAGAGATCTTTCCAGCTGATTTGATGGAGTTACCTTTTAAGGAGTTTGATCTTATTCTCGGTATGGACTGGTTATCTGCTCACCGAGTCACTTTAGATTGTGAAAAGAAGAGGGCAACTCTGAGGACTTCTGCCGGTCGTGAGGTAATTCTTGTTGGGGAGCGTAGAGGTTTTCTATCTAATGTTGTATCAGCTCTCAAGGCTGGGAAGATGATCAAGAAGGGGTTCATTGCCTATCTTGCTTACATTCTTGATTCGAGGCAGTCTGATGCTGGGATGAATAAGATTCAGGTTGTGAGAGGCTTTCTGGATGTATTCCCGGAATAATTGCCTAGTGTACCGCAGAAGCGTGATAAGGTTGAGTTTGACATTGAGGTTTACCGAGTTCAGCTCTTGTGTCTATGGCTCCTTACCGGATGGCACCAAAGGAGTTGAAAGAGTTGAAGGTGCAGTTGCAAGAGTTGTTGGATAGAGGGTTCATTCGGCTTAGTGTTTCACCATGAGGAAGAAGAATGGGACACTTCGGCTTTATGTTGACTACCGGAAGTTGAATAAGCTAACGATCAAGAATAAGTATCCCCTTCCTCGTATTGATGATCTCTTTGATCAGTTCCGTGAAGCTACGGTGTTTTCTAAGATTGACCTAAGATTTGGTTATTACCAACTCAAGGTTAAGGATTCGGATGTATTCAAGACAGCTTTCCGGACACGTTGTGGGCATTATGAGTTCCTTGTAATGCCTTTCGAATTGACTAACGCCCCAGCCGCGTTTATGGATTTGATGAATCGGGTGTTCTAACCTTATCTTGACCAATTTTTTGTGGACTTTATAGACGATGTTCTTGTCTATTCCAAATCTGAGGCTGAACATGAGGATCATTGTAACACCCCAATTTTGGGCTTAGAAGTTTTGGGTCTGAACTGGACCGATCTAATTTTCGGTTCGAATATAAAAGGTGGTTTTAGGGAAATCCTAGTTCGGGATGCATTAAAAATATGGAAAAATATCTAAAAATCCTCTTTTAATATATATACGAGGGTGGTGAAATCAATTTTACAAAATGAGGTTTGGAAATATGACATTTCGAGTTACTGACTAAAATGTAATTTTTGAAAAGTTCGTGACTGTTTTAAAAGGATTGAAACTTTGAATCTTTAAGGAGCTAATTTACCCAATGGAGGATTTCTCCAGATTTTTCTTGATTTTTAAGACTCATTTAGTGTTTAATTAATAAAAAGAAAAGAGGGAAAAGTGATATTTTAGTTTCATAACAAACTTTTACCAAAATTTTCCTATTTCATTTTCTCTCAAAATTCCCTCAGCCAAACACATTTCCACAGCAACTTTCCTTTTTATATTCAGACCTAAAGAAGAGTTTTCAATCCCCAAATGATTCCTAATCATTTCTACATCAAATCCTCACCATTTGCTTAATGAATTTTCAAGGATTTTGGCTCTAAATAAGGAGAAATCCACATTTAGAGGTATGAACGTCCTTCTCCTCTAAATACTCAGTTCTTTACTGAAATTCCCAAGTTCTCAATCCTTAAATTGAGTTTTATTAAAGGTTTTAATGTTGTGATCTTGGTTTTGGCTTGAAATGCAAGATTTGGATTTAATTTTGAAGAAATTCGTATTGGATGATCGGGCTCTGTTTTGAGATATCTTTTTGATGTATTTTGGATGTTTAAATGACGTGAAATGGAGGTTTAATCAATGCAATCCAGAATAGGTTGATTTTCCTAAGTTTTTACTTGTGAAAATGGTGGTTTTTTGGGGTGATCTTGGTGTTTTGTTAATGCTGGAGGTATAAGGACGAGTTTGGGATCATTTTGGATGTTAATTGATGTTTAAAAATGGTTAGAAGTGATGGATCTTGGATGGGTTAAGTTTTGGAAGAGTTTGGAGGTGATTTCGGTTGTGTTTGGTAGCCGAAATGTCGGATTTATGTAGAGCAGCGAGTTGAGTTGTGTTGCTGGTGTTTTTAATGCATGATGATGCATTAATCCTCTGTTGTTATGTGTTTAAAACAAGGGAGAATGATCCGGAAGCAATAGAGGTAGCGTTGGAGGGTTCGGATGCTTGGAAGGCTTGTCGGCTAGCTTAGTTTTGTGTAACGGTGAGTGAAGTTGGGTTTTCAGCTTTGAAACCAATGTTTGAAGGTTATGGGAGCTTAGTTTAAGTCTAAGCAACTAAACTAAGCTCAAGAGTTAGTTTTCGGAAAAACTCTTTCTCTTGAATGAACCATGAGATGGTTGGATGCATACATTTAATTTGCATGTTTAAATTCTGTTTTGAAAGCATGTTTTAGCATGGTTTAGTGCTGGTTTTGAAAGTCATGTGTTGAAGGATGCTCAAGGTAAGAGATCCTTGGTTTTGTACTTTGGAATTGTGGAATTGATGCATAGTGTTGCATGTTGTTTAATGGCTTTGTTTAATGCTTTAAAACAGTGAATTGATGATGGTAATTGATGGTATTGGCAAGTGATGTAAGTGGTTGTTAGTTACTTTAATCGGGTATAGTTAGCCGGCTATAGGATTGGGTGCACCGTGAATTGAGTCGCCTTGGATGTCGAGGGGTTGTAATGGTACCGTAAACTCCATCCAAGTATCCTAGCGATTGAGAGAGTTGGTGTCACCACGATGGAGGATGGCTCTCGTGGGTGGGCTTTGTTAAGTTCCACCACGATGGAGGATGGCTCTCGTGGGTGAACCTTGTTAAATGTCACCACGATGGAGGATGGCTCTCGTGGGTGGACTTTGTTAAGCGTCACAATGGTGGAGGGTTGCTCCCGTGTGTGAGCTTGGTTAAGGTGATTACAATGGTTGTGGTAGCTTCCATGTGTAAGCCTTGTGATGTGTCCCGGCTCTCGCTAGTGAGTTATACAACTTCCGATGAGTGATGTTGAGGGGTTGTGATTGTACCGTTAAACTCCATCACGGGTGTTGAGGGGTTGTGATTGTACCGGTAAACTCCACCTTGTGTTGTTCGGTTGTGTGTATGAAGCGTGTGGGACAACGCTTGTAATCCGCGTATCCGATTGTGTCTTGAGTTGAGATGGTTTGTGAATTATCACTTGGAAGCCAATATAATGTTCTTGAATGTAATGAAGCAAGAGATGCTTGAATTGATGCAAGGTTGCATGGGAAGTGTGTATTGTTTAAAGGATGCATGTATTACTTGTTAAGCTTGAACAAGTGTTTATCTTCTTTTATGAATGGTGTTTATGTGCAAGGAATCTCTTAAATGCATTGAAGTCTTGTGAAGACTTGTTTAGAAAGGCATGAAGTGTAAATGTTGCTTGGGTAGTTCATGTGTTGTGCATTTGTTGAATGCATAAGATAGTTGAGGGAACAAATGGTTTTCCAAAGATTTTGCTTGAATGGATCATTTAGCATGAGAATAGTATGTTATGAAGAGGAAATGTTTTTCAAGGTATTTGAGTTTAACTTTGCATAAGGTGTTCATGCTTGGAAAGGTTTTAATTGACGGTTTTGCAAGAATGTGCTTTGAAGTGAGTTATTAGCTCTTCTAAGCTAAAGGTTGGTTTTCATGTTTAGCAATGCATGATTTAAAGCATGTTGTTTCAAAGGGGTTTTTCAAACAATGCTTTTGTTTTTGGTTTGTATTTACTCTTAAGGAAGGTTTTATAATTTGCTGCATTGATGGTGTTTTGGTTTTGAGCATTCCTCACTAAGCATTATGTGCTTACGCTCCTTTTTGTCCATCAATGCAGATAATTGAAGTTGGGACAGCAAGAAGCAAGGGATTCAAGGAGAGCTCCACTTGAGATGTATGTCTCGGTTAATAGCTATAGATAATAAAGGCAATGTGGGGAGAGTCTTTTATATTGATGTGTAATGAGATTGTGTATGTTGGATAAGTTTGGTTTATGATTTGAACTATGTGGTTCAACGCTTGCAACGTTTGAATCTTCTCCTTCATAAGTCGTTATGCTATGCTTCTTGTTTTAAAAGCATGATTAAGTGTTGGATGTGTTGAAAGAGTTGGTGCACCTAGGGGTTGTTTTGTATCTAGATTTTAATGCAATTTGGTAGTTATGATGCTTGGCATGTTGTTGATTTGTTGAGGATTGATTTAGAGTATGTTTGATGGTGATTATATGTGTTAAAACAGGCTTTTCTGCTGTTTCTAGGCAGGGTGTTTCGAAACACCCTTGCCTGTTTCGAAACAGGTGCTTGATTTGGCCTGGGTTTTTCGAAACGGGTAGAGGTGTTTCGAAACACTTTGGCTACTGCCAAGCCCCGTTTCTGAACGGTCAATTCCCGTTTCGAAACACTTGACCGTTGGGCACTGATTTGAATGGTTTTGAGGTTTGCAAGCTTTACATTTTAGTCCTGATTTTTGTATGTGCAATTGATTGAGTTTGAGATGTCCGTTTGAGATGAAATTTGGCAGAGAGGCATGAAACATGACTAATTTCATAATGGTAACTTTAAAATTGGTAAAGTTCTCTTAATTTACAGAATTTACAAATTGGTCCCTAAATTCGTATGTTGTGCAATTGAGTCCCTTATTGTTTTCCGATTGCTGTGATTTTTGAGTATGATTATCTCAAGAGTATGCCTATGATTAATGTGCATCTAGACAAGTTTAAAAAGAAAAAAGGGTCGTTAATCAAGGTTGACTTTCGGGTTGACTTTGGTTTTCCCCGTGTAATCTTCGTAGTTCGAGTCAACCGTCTAGGCCGGGCTAAGGGGGTTACATTTGGTGGTATTAGAGCTGAGTTGCGAATGCTTGGGGAAATGGTAAATTGTTGTAATAAGTGTTTGATGTTTATTCTGATGTGTGGTTGAAAGTCGGTTGAAATGTGTGTCTTTGAGCGAACTGTTGATGTTTTTATCATGCTTTTTGGTTATGTATCCTCATTGAGCTAATGTGAAATTGTACTGATGATATGCTGGTGTTGTGAGTTGAATTTATGAATGATGAATGTGTGATGGGTATGATATGTTGATGTTATGCTGTTGCGGGTGAATGTTTTTTGATGAGAGCATGGTTGAAGTATGTTGATTGATATGCTCGATGTTGTGATAACCATGTTTTTATTGATTGTTATGTCGTGTAAAAGGGGAGAATTTGGGATACCCATTGCCTTATTATTATAGCTATTGTGTTAAGTTGGAATGGGAGTCTTGAATCCTTGCTTGAAGTTGGCCTGATCGTTTTGTTTGTTTTGTTATGATTGCTTGTTGTTAATAGCATGGTGGAATCGATGAGAGAATGGCAGTTGGGTGAGATGGTTGCTGCCTTAGAGCAGGTTGTTAAGGCGTGGAATTCACCTTTTAGTGGAGGTGTTTCGTCTCAGTCATCAGTGCCTGGAGTTGAGGTAGTGAGGCAGGAGGAAGAAGCTGGTTCTGTGATGAAGGGTTCATCACCTATAGTTCAAGAGGTATCGGGAACATCTCAGGCTGTGGCGAAAGTTAGGCCTGTAGACGTGCTGCCTGTGGGACATGCGAGTTTGTCGAAACAACGTTTGTATGATTTGGGAGCTGTGGAGTATCGTGGTTCGACACCTGAGGCGTTCGAGGCTTGGTTAGCCAGTGTAATTCTGATTTTGGATCAGGAAAGGTGTGATTACGCCTGTAAATTGGGAAGTGTGGTCTCATTGATGTTGGAGGACGCTTGTGCTTGGTGGACATCTGTGGCGGTGGCAACACCTATCCACGATATAGATTGGGACTTCTTTGTGTCGGCCTTTTATGAAAGGTACCTTGGAGGGAAATTCCCAAGGGTTAAGCAACGTGGGGGTGTGGTTTCAGATTATGAAGGTGAGAAAAGTTTAAGCGAGAGAGTTGTGGGTACTGACCTCGGGAGCGGTCAGCGGAAGAGGCTACGTGATAAAAGGTTTTGCTTGAATCGAAGTCTGGGTGGTGGTGCAGATGTGGGTCAAGTGCAGTATGACCAAGGAGTGGTAGCTCAGTTGGCGAAGTGTGACCGTTGTGGAAGGTGTCATGTTGGAGGTTGTTGGGGCGCGGGAGCTTGTTGGAACTGTGGTTCTAAGGAGCATGTGAAGCGAAGTTGTCCTCATGATATGAGTTTGGCTTTAGTGGGTGCAAAATGGTCTCAGAAGGGTCGTGGGCGCGGCCGAGACAAAGTTCAGAGGTGGCAGGAAAGGCAGAAAGGTGTGAGGGGCTTGGGGAATGAATCTTATTGGAATTGTGGGTCTGTTGGACATTTGAGACGAAATTGTTTGAAGTTGGCTCGGGGTAGTCAGGGTTCTTTACCGCAGGGAGATGGTGATGACCTTAAGGTGTTGGCTGATGCTGCGGTGGTGCGGTTAGAGAATGATGGTTCTGCGAAGAAGAGAGTTTGTCTGTTGAAGCCCCGAGGCAGTGAGATGTTTTCAGGTAACCTTGTTAAGTAACCTTTACCCTAGTTATCTTAGTTTGGTTTCGGTTTGGTTTTCCCTTGCGTTGTGGTATGGTCTTATAGCTAGCAAGTTTGGGGTAGTAGTTGATGTTGTTTTGAAAACAACTTTAGTGTGAAGAGGGCATTAGTGGGTATTTTTTGGTTAGCGGATTGTTAGAATGGTGGAGTTGAACAAGTTAGAAGTGAGTTAAGAGGTTGTTCTTAGGCGGATTCTGAGGATGTTATTGGTGGGTGTGAACCGACATACATACACAGTTAAAATCATTTGTTATATGCTATATTATATATGTTGGTACATGCATACATGTGACATGACATTAGAGGTTTTGCATACATGTACACAGGCATTGATAGGGCATATTGGTGACCATGCATACGAACGTTCACACTTGTTAATAGCTAGTTGGGTCCGTTAGTGTTGGGATAGGGTTAGGTTGGATGATGGGTTTTAAAAGTTGTTTTGGTGCTAGGAGAATGTTAGAAGTAATGGAGGGTATTAAGCGAGCTATCAGTAATAGTGAGTGCGATATAGCATGTTGGCAGAAGGAAAGTGTTTTGGCGCTTAAAGAGTTTAGCGGTGTGGTGGTGAGGAGATTACCGGTTGAAGTTAGAATCAATCAAGGTGGTTGTGAATAGCTAGTATAAGTGGTAGTTTCTTGGTGTTAAGTGATGTTGCAGGTTAGTGGATGTGTTTCCAGAATGCTGAGGTAACTTGGCATTGATGTTGTAATAGAAGGGTTGTTTTTGTAGGTGATGGTTCGTAGCAACCTTCGAAGAGTTAAGAAGAGGTTGTGTTGTGGGTTGTAGAAAAGGGTTGGCCTGGGGCGAATAGAAGTTTCGTAATCTTAATATGTATGTATAGAATGGGCGGTGTCCTGGTAAGGCTAGTGTTGTAGTCAAAGCTTGAAGTGGAAAGGCAATGTAAGTTCAAGGGCCATTGTTGGTTGGACGAGTTCTTGTGAGAAGTGGTTGGCTAGTCGTGTATAAGTAAATCCCTTTTGAAGTCAGCTAGTGGTATGTGGAACGGCTGGCGGAGTTAAGGTTGGGGTTTTGTGACGTGAATTTCAGATGTTGGGTGAGTAGTCCCGGTGAGTCGTTATGGTAATGATAGTGGCAGATGTGAAGGAATGTCATCAATACGTTGAGAAGTTTGAGTAAGCAGTTGATGTTTAAGATTTTTTGCTTGTTGTGGTAATCTTTGAAAGAAGTTGAGTAGTTTTGCAAGGAGTTTTAGAAGCAGTGAAGGTTGTGGGTCACATGGTGGCTGAACTGGATGGGTTAGTGTCACCGTGTGTGTGAGTTTTGAAAGTTATGAGTTAAGGTGAGTATGTTGTAAAATTTGGAGGTTCTTCGGGTTGTTGGGGCTATGTGCAGTTCGGAAGTGTGAAAGGTTAAGTTGTGGTTAACATCTGAGTGTTCTGGAAATTGTGAACAGTATGTGGTGGTGTTGGGTTTGGTTGTAGTGTAAGTTGATTTGTGGAGGAGTTGGTTTGGTGGAGTTTTGTGTGGAGAGTGTTCAGTGGTGGTTAAGTCTCATGTGTTGCCTTGTGGGTTGCTTTGAGAAGTTTGGTTGTGCTCTTTTCGCCGGTTGAAATTTCGAGGACGAAATTCCCTAAGAGGGGGGGAATTGTAACACCCCAATTTTGGGCTTAGAAGTTTTGGGTCTGAACCGGACCGGTCTAATTTTTGGTTCGAATATAAAAGGTGGTTTTAGGGAAAGCCTAGTTCGAGATGCATTAAAAATATAGAAAAATATCTAAAAATCCTCTTTTAATATATATAAGAGGGTGGTGAAATCAATTTTATAAAATGAGGTTTGGAAATATGACATTTCGAGTTAGTGACTAAAATGTAATTTTTGAAAAGTTCGTGACTGTTTTAAAAGGATTGAAACTTTGAATCTTTAAGGAGCTAAATTACCCAAGGGAGGATTTCTCCAGATTTTTCTTGATTTTTAAGACTCATTTAGTGTTTAATTAATAAAAAGAAAAGAGGGAAAAGTGATATTTTAGTTTCGTAACTAACTTTTACCAAAATTTTCCTATTTCATTTTCTCTCAAAATTCCCTCAGCCAAACACATTTCCACAGCAACTTTCCTTTTTATTTTCACACCTAAAGAAGAGTTTTCAATCCCCAAATGATTCCTAATCATTTCTACATCAAATTCTCACCATTTACTTAATGAATTTTCAAGGATTTTGGCTCTAAACAAGGAGAAATCCACATTTAGAGGTATGAACGTCCTTCTCCTCTAAATACTCAGTTCTTTACTGAAATTCCCAAGTTCTCAATCCTTAAATTGAGTTTTATTAAAGGTTTTAATGTTGTGATCTTGGTTTTGGCTTGAAATGCAAGATTTGGATTTAATTTTGAAGAAATTCGTATTGGATGATCGGGCTCTGTTTTGAGATGTCTTTTTGATGTATTTTGGATGTTTAAATGATGTGAAATGGAGGTTTAATCAATACAATCCCGAATAGGTTGATTTTCCTAAGTTTTTACTTGTGAAAATGGTGGTTTTTGGGGTGATCTTGGTGTTTTGTTAATGCTGGAGGTATAAGGACGAGTTTGGGATCATTTTGGATGTTAGATGATGTTTAAAAATGGTTAGAAGTGATGGATCTTGGATGGGTTAAGTTTTGGAAGAGTTTGGAGGTGATTTCGGTTGTGTTTGGTAGCCGAAATGTCGGATTTATGTAGAGCAACGAGTTGAGTTGTGTTGCTGGTGTTTTTAATGCATGATGATGCATTAATCCTCTGTTGTTATGTGTTTAAAACAAGGGAGAATGATCCGGAAGCAATAGAGGTAGCGTTGGAGGGTTCGGATGCTTGGAAGGCTTGTCGGCTAGCTTAGTTTTGTGTAACGGTGAGTGAAGTTTGGTTTTCAGCTTTGAAACCAATGCTTGAAGGTTATGGGAGCTTAGTTTAAGTCTAAGCAACTAAACTAAGCTCAAGAGTAAGTTTTCGGAAAAACTCTTTCTCTTGAATGAACCATGAGATGGTTGGATGCATACATTTAATTTGCATGTTTAAATTCTGTTTTGAAAGCATGTTTTAGCATGGTTTAGTGCTGGTTTTGAAAGTCATGTGTTGAAGGATGCTCAAGGTAAGAGATCCTTGGTTTTGTACTTTGGAATTGTGGAATTGATGCATAATGTTG
The DNA here is from genome assembly GCA_030270665.1 of Hibiscus trionum. Taxonomy (NCBI): domain Eukaryota; kingdom Viridiplantae; phylum Streptophyta; class Magnoliopsida; order Malvales; family Malvaceae; genus Hibiscus; species Hibiscus trionum. The sequence continues at coordinate 6,404,962 of BSYR01000004.1, forward strand.
CATGTTGTTTAATGGCTTTGTTTAATGCTTTAAAACCGTGAATTGATGATGGTAATTGATGGTATTGGCAAGTGATGTAAGTGGTTGTTGGTTACTTTAATCGGGTATAGTTAGCCGGCTATAGGATTGGGTGCATCGTGAATTGAGTCGCCTTGGATGTCGAGGGGTTGTAATGGTACCGTAAACTCCATCCAAGTATCCTAGCGATTGAGAGAGTTGGTGTCACCACGATGGAGGATGGCTCTCGTGGGTGGGCTTTGTTAAGTTCCACCACGAAGGAGGATGGCTCTCGTGGGTGAACCTTGTTAAATGTCACCACGATGGAGGATGGCTCTCGTGGGTGGACTTTGTTAAGCGTCACAACGGTGGAGGGTTGCTCCCGTGTGTGAGCTTGGTTAAGGTGATTACAATGGTTGTGGTAGCTTCCATGTGTAAGCCTTGTGATGTGTCCTGGCTCTCGCTAGTGAGTTATACAACTTCCGATGAGTGATGTTGAGGGGTTGTGATTGTACCGTTAAACTCCATCACGGGTGTTGAGGGGTTGTGATTGTACCGGTAAACTCCACCTTGTGTTGTTCGGTTGTGTGTATGAAGCGTGTGGGACAACACTTGTAATCCGCGTATCCGATTGTGTCTTGAGTTGAGATGGTTTGTGAATTATCACTTGGAAGCCAATATAATGTTCTTGAATGTAATGAAGCAAGAGATGCTTGAATTGATGCAAGGTTGCATGGGAAGTGTGTATTGTTTAAAGGGTGCATGTATTACTTGTTAAGCTTGAACAATTGTTTATCTTCTTTTATGAATGGTGTTTATGTGCAAGGAATCTCTTAAATGCATTGAAGTCTTGTGAAGACTTGTTTAGAAAGGCATGAAGTGTAAATGTTGCTTGGGTAGTTCATGTGTTGTGCATTTGTTGAATGCATAAGATAGTTGAGGGAACAAATGGTTTTCCAAAGATTTTGCTTGAATGGATCATTAAGCGTGAGAATAGTATGTTATGAAGAGGAAATGTTTTTCAAGGTATTTGAGTTTAACTTTGCATAAGGTGTTCATGCTTGGAAAGGTTTTAATTGACGGTTTTGCAAGAATGTGATTTGAAGTGAGTTATTAGCTTTTCTAAGCTAAAGGTTGGTTTTCATGTTTAGCAATGCATGATTTAAAGCACGTTGTTTCAAAGGGGTTGTTTTGTATCTAGGGGTTGGATGATCATTAAGCTTTTCTTGTTTTAAAAGCATGATTAAGTGTTGGATGTGTTGAAAGAGTTGGTGCACCTAGGGGTTGTTTTGTATCTAGATTTTAATGCAATTTGGTAGTTATGATGCTTGGCATGTTGTTGATTTGTTGAGGATTGATTTAGAGTATGTTTGATGGTGATTAGATGTGTTAAAACATGCTTTTCTGCTGTTTCTAGGCAGGGTGTTTCGAAACACCCTTGCCTGTTTCGAAACAGGAGCTTGATTTGGCCTGGGTGTTTCGAAACGGGTAGAGGTGTTTCGAAACACTTTGGCTACTGCCAAGCCCCGTTTCTGAACGGTCAATTCCCATTTCGAAACACTTGACCGTTGGGCACTGATTTGAATGGTTTTGAGGTTTGCAAGCTTTACATTTTAGTCCTGATTTTTGTATGTGCAATTGATTGAGTTTGAGATGTCCGTTTGAGATGAAATTTGGCAGAGAGGCATGAAACATGACTAACTTCATAATGGTAACTTAAAAATTTGTAAAGTCCTCTTAATTTCCAGAATTTACAATTTGGTCCCTAAATTCGTATGTTGTGCAATTGAGTCCCTTATTGTTTTCCGATTGCTGTGATTTTTGAGTATGCTCATCTCAAGAGTATGCCTAGGATTAATGTGCATCTAGACAAGTTTAAAAAGAAAAAAAGGGTCGTTAATCAAGGTTGACTTTCGGGTTGACTTTGGTTTTCCCCGTGTAATCTTCGTAGTTCGGGTCAACCGTCTAGGCCGAGCTAAGGGGGTTACAATCATCTTCGGGTTGTTTTATATACTCTTCGGGAGAAACAATTGCATGCAAAGTTCAGCAAATGTGAGTTTTGGCTTTCAGAGGTTGTATTTTTGGGACATGTAGTGTCAACTGCAGGTATTCAGGTAATCCGAGACAGCGTCGTTGGGTAGAACTTCTCAAGAATTATGACTGTGATATTGAGTATCATCCATGTAAAGCTAATGTTGTTTCTGACGCCTTGAGTCGTAACGCCATTTCAGATTTAAGAGCTTTGTTTGCATAAATGAGTTTGTATGCGGATGGCAGTTTATTAGCCGAACTTCGGGTTATTCCTTCATTGATTTCTGATATTCGAGCTGAGCATCCTAGTGATTCGTTTTTGATGCATCGTATAAGAGAGGTGTAGGAAGGTACATCTCAGGATTTCTATATTGATCAGGATGAGGTATTATGTTTCCGTGGTTGGTATTGTATTATGAGGAAATTCGGGTTAAAGCAGGTTATTCTCCGTGAGGCCCACGATAGTACTTATTCTATGCATCCTGGTGAGGAAAAGATGTATAAGAATCTTCGTGCGAGGTATTGGTGGAAGGGTCTCAAGCGTGATGTTGTGGGGTTTGTGTCCAAGTGTTTGACCTGCCAGAAGGTCAAAGCAGAGCATCAACGTCCATCTGGGTTACTTCAGCATATTGAGATCCTTCAGTGGAAATGGGAGCACGTGACTATGGATTTTGTCAATGGTCTTCCCTTGACTCCGTCAAAGAAGGACTCTATTTGTGTTATTGTGGATCGGTTGACTAAGGCCGCGCACTTCATTCCTGTTCGAGCTGACTATTCCTTGAGCAAGTTATCTCGACTCTATGTCTCTGAGATTGTTCACCTTCACGGGGTACCATTATCTATTATTTCTGACCGAGATCCGAGGTTTACATCAAAATTTTGGAAAGCTCTACATACTGCTTTGGGTACTCAGTTGAGTTTCAATACTTCTTATCATCTGTAGACTGATGGTTAGTCCGAGTGGGTAATCCATATTCTTGAGGATATGTTGAGGGGTTGTGTTCTTGATTACAGAGGAAGTTGGGAGGATTTCTTGCTGCTTGCTAAGTTTGCCTATAATAACATCTATCAGGCCAGTATTAAGATGACACTCTATGAGGCTCTATGTGGGCGTAAGTGTCATTCCCCTATTGGTTGGACAGAGCTGAATGATTATAGGTTGTTAAGACCTAAGATTGTACATGAGGCTGAACATATTGTCAGATTGATTCAGGATCGACTTAAGGCTGCATTTGATCGATAGAATTCTTATACTGATTTGAGACATCGGGATATCGAGTATGAGGTAGGTGACCATGTTTTCTTTAAAGTATCTCTGTGGAGGAAGGTACTTCGGTTTGGTCGGGAAGGCAAGCTGAGTCCTCGTTACTTCAGACCTTAACGAATTATTCGTCGAGTTGGACCAGTTACCTATCAGCTTGAGTTACCACCTGAGCTTCAGCGTATTTATGATGTCTTCCACGTCTTTCTGTTGAGGGGCTATCATGTTGATCCGTCTCACGTTCTTCCAGTGGAGGAGATTGAGATCCATCCTGACTTGGTTTTGAGGAGGAACCCGTTGAGATTCTTGCTCAGGACTAGTAGGTTCTTAAGAGGAAGACCATTAAGATGGTCAAGGTCTTGTGGCATGGATGTAGTCATGATGAGGCTACATGGGAGCCCAAGGCCGTTGTCAGAGGCCAATATCCGCGTCTCTTTGATCCAAGTAAAATTTCGAGGCCAAAATTTCTTTTAAGGGGGAGAATTGTAACAACTCAAATTTTCCCCAAATTAATAAAACCCTAAATTGTTAAATACCTAGCTCGTAACCCTAAATTTTGGGAATTTTAATCAAAATACCTAATTGAATCTGAGTGGCTAAATTGTAAACTTTTGGTCTTTGGTGGCCAATTTGTGAAACGGGTAGAACCTTGGACCCTTATGTGGTAATTTACCCAAAAGTTAGGATATAAACCCTTAATTCCTTTTTATCTACCATTTTCCCTTATTTCAGCCGCACCCATCAACTCTCCCTCAATCTCGTGCGTTAACCTAAAACAAAACCCCTTCGCTTTTTCGTTTATGCTCCGGCCAAAGGGTTGTCGGTGTCCGTCCACCGATCCGAGACCGCCAACTTGTTCACCATAACCGCACGACCAAAAAACCTCTTTGCCCTTGTCCTTGCACTGCTGTCCTTCATAAAAAATGGCCAAAGAACCATTCGAATCGCATTCGTTTGCTTTAAGAATCGTAGAACCGCCACCCCCTCTGCCTGCTCTCGTCCGAATCCGTTTGGGTAAGCCTAAGAAGTCTATTGGTTGCGTGTGTTGTATGTGTGGTGTTTGGGATTTGGGTAAATCAGCCGGAAAAGGGCTGATTTTGGTCACTGGGGTGTGGCCACTGGCGAGCCGCGTTGTCAATGGTTGTAAACCCTAATAACCATATCTGTAAGAAGAGGGGTATATGGTTCGGGCTTGGTGTGTGTGTTTGGTGTTAGGATCGAGCCCAAACCGGTGAGGTGGACCCAAGTGAAAGAGGGCCTGAACCGAGCTTAAGTCAGGGGTGGTAATCAAGCTGAACCAAATTTGTTGAGCCTAAACCAGACCGGTCCATTGGACCTAACTCGAACCGGATCGAACCGTTGGAGTGTAGCCGAACTGAACTAGACCAGGTGACGTCAGGATGACGTCGTCTGTTGATGCATGAGATGTTGTAAGCTGCTGACGTTAGCATTGACCTTTTTTTGTCAACGTTGACCTAACCGGATGACGTCAGCAGATGACCGTTGACCGCCGCCATTGACTTTGACCGTAGACTTTTATTCGGTCAAAATCAACTTTACGTTTTTTGTTGCCCCGGTTCCAGATTCGCAACCTGTTTTTCCAAATTCGGTCCTGAACGACTCTTTTTGGCATTTTTAATTAATTTATGCTTGGTTGAGAAAGTGTGTATACGTGATTCTGAATTGAGTTATTTTTGCGTTCAGGTGACATAGATTCAGACACCGAGATTCTTCCTCCTCCTCTGCCTGGTCGACCTCCTACATCTCAGCCTTCGAGTTCCACGCGTACGTGAATTAATCAATTTTTGTTGAGTAGCTTATGGCATAGTAGTAGTGAAATCTTACATAGTGTTACCCTTGTAGGTGTCGGTCTTGTTCAGCCATTTACTAGATATGAGCGTGGGAGACGTCACTTCCGACGTTGAGTAGTTAGCCGTCTGAGGTGTGTTCTCTACATGTGCTACATTATCTGTTTCATGTTGTGTGATATTTTATCTCTGCTTTGATATGGTTTGTGTATGACTTGCCTTGCATCGTACATCAGAATTTGAATAATATCTGTCAAACTAAATGCTCATGCATTTTCGGTTTATTTATGATTGCATTCAGATTAGTATCAAATTTTCATGTCATATCATTCAGGTAGGGAAAATGTACGAGGAAGATCAGTGGTTTTCCCCTTCGGAATGAATTCTACTTCAGACTTGGTGACGATGTAGAGAGTGTGTAACACCTCTAATATAGTAATCCGGAGCCTTAACAATTTCAGCCAAGGCTGCTCTTGGTTTTTTACTGCTCTAATTTAATTTTAAGATTTCTTTTGTTAGGCCTGATCCAATGATAATATGTTTTTGACTCCTCAGCTACCAAAAATAAGGGGCGTTTACTTTGGTCATTTAGATCGAGGAGAGAGAGAGAGAATTCCAGAACATTTTTCCCACCATCTTCCACAATGTCTAGCCGTCTATCTGCCTCACTACCTAATCGTGGCTCTTACCGCCATTGTCGTCGTGTCCGCCTTTGTGCCGCGATCTCACCCATAGCCTCCACTCGCCCAAATGAGCTGTCGTTCATCGTAGAGGTCGTGTTGAAGCTGCGATAAAAATCTCCCCCGGACCTCACTATTTTCCTCCATTTCCGACCGTTTCCGTCGTCGACTGGGCGCATCCTCGGTGCAGACGTGATCGACGGGTAGAGATCCACAAAATCTCTCTGATTGATCACTGTTCCGGCACCAGCAAGGGCCTCACCTAAGCCGCGTGCTTTCCAGCCATCTTGTTTCATTTTAGGGGTAAGATTCAGTTATCTTGGCTTGCTTTCATATGGGTTAAAAATTTTGGTTTAACAACATGATTTTTCAGGTTGAAAACCCGTGTTTTCGATCGCCAATGAGGGTTCCAGTGACCTTCCGGCGTCCTTTATTTTTTTAGGTAAGTAAGTCGGTTCGATTAAGACCCAACCGGTCTGAACCAACTAGACTGGTTGAACCAGTCGGCTCAGCTAAGCCATGACCCAACTCGTCCGACCGGACCCGCTTTTGTTTGACCTGACCTTAGTTGAATTAGCTGAGTCAACCCAGTTGACCAGTGACGTCAGCGTTGACTTGACCGCTGACATCATCATGACATCAGCGTTGACTTTGACCCAAAAAGTCAAATTTTCAGAAAACTCCTATTGTATGTTTTTCGACGTCCTAAGTTCGTTTTTGAAGCCCGTTTCAGAAAATTCAAATCTGAAAGCCTCATAATTTGAACTTGAACCCAAGTGTACTTATGTATTTAATTATCCAGTTAAGAGCTTTGTGAATAAGGTTTGATCTTGGAAATTGTGCAATTGAAGGTAATCTGTAACGCCCCGGTTTTGGGCTTAGAAGTTTTGGGCGTTGACCGGTTTGGTCAAAGTGCTGTTCGAATCTAAAAGGGTGAATTTAGGAAAGCCTAGTTCGGGTTGCATTAAAATTATGGAAAAATGTTCTAAAATCATCTTTTAATATATATGAGTGAACTGTGAAATCAATTTTGGAAAATGAGTTTTGGAAGGGTGACATTTTGGCTAGTGACCAAAATGTAATTTTTGAAAGTTTTGTGACTGTTTTAGAAAGGGTTGAAACTTTGAATCTTTAAGGAGCTATTATTCCAAAAGTAGTTTCTCCAGATTTTTTCTAAGATATTTTAAGCTATATTCCGATTTTAAAACATATCAAAAGAGGAGGGAAAGCCATTTTGGCCATTTTGATAACTAACTTCCTATTTTCTTTTCTCTCATTTTCTCTCAACCCAAACACTTTCTTTCCAGAGAATTGTTTCTGATTTTCTCACCTAAATCTCTCCTTTCAACTCTCTTTTGATTCCTAATCATCATATCTACAAAACCTCATCATTTGCTACTTGATTCATCAAGGTTTTTGATTCCAAAAAGAGGAGAAACTCAAGTTTGGAGGTAAGAACGTCCTTCTCCTCTAAACTATCAGTTCTTTACTGAAATTCCTAAGTTTTCAATCCTTAATTGATGTTTTATTAAAGGCTTTTAAGTTGTGAAATGGATCTTGGCTTATAATGCAAGATTTGGTGATTTTTGATGACTTTCGGTTGATCTGTTAAATCTGTGATTGGAGATGTGTTTTTGATGTTATTTGAACTCTAAATTGATAAGGAATTGAGTTTTGATTGATGCAATCCTGGATAGGTTGGGTTTCCTAAGTTTAGCTTGTGATTCTTGATTGTTTTTGAGGTGATCTTGTGGATCTGGTGTTGCTGAAGGTATAAGGATGTTATTAGGTTCTTTTTAGATGTTAAATGATGTTAAAGGATGTTAGGTTTTGATGGTTAATGGTTGGGCTTTGTTGAGAAGTGGTTTGGATGCATTTTCGGTTGTGTTTGGTGGCCGAAAATGGAGTGGGGATGAGAGCAGCGAGTTTAGGTGCTTTCATTGAGGATATTAATGCATGATGATGCATTAATCTACTGTTTTGATGTGTTAAAACAGGGGAGTCATCTTTGGATCCAAGTGGTGGTGATCCGGAGGCTTGAGTGGTGCTTCGACAAGAGGCGAAGTGGAATCGGTGAGTGAAATTGGGTTTTCGGCTTTGAAAACCAATGTCTTGGGAGCTTAGTTTAAGTCTAAACAACTTTGCTAAGCTCAAGTGTAAGTTTTCGGAAATACTCTCTAGTGGTGGCCATGGTTTGGTTGTTGTGCAATGTGGTTTATTGCATGTTTTAAATTCTGTTTTGAAAGCATGATTTAGCATGGTTATTGCTGATTTTGTAAGCCATATGTTGAAGGAAGCTCAAGGTAAGAGTTCCTTGTTTTTGAACATTGATTAAATGTAGTTTGATGCCTTGAAATGCATGATGAATATGGCTTGGTTTAATGCTTTAAAACAGTGGATTTAATGATGAAATGATGTATATTGGCAAGTGATGTTTTGAAAAAGGTTAAGGTCACCAAGGTGGTTAAAAGTCCTTGAGTGAGCCATGTTACTTAAGAACATCAAGGTGGTTAAAAGTCCTTGGATGATTCTTGCTAAGGTCACTAAGGTGGTTAAAAGTCCTTGAGTGAGCCTTGTTACTTAAGAACATCAAGGTGGTTAAAAGTCCTTGGATGGTTCTTGTTAAGGACACAAAGGTGGTTAAAAGTCCTTGTGTGGTCCTTGCCATGGTGTTTAAAAGTCCATGGGCCAAGGTGTTTAAAAGTCCTTGGGGCCAAGGTGTTTAAAAGTCCTTGGGAAGAACACAAAGGTGGTTAAAAGTCCTTGTGTGGTTCTTGGAAATTATAAGATCACAATGGTGTTTAAAAGTCCATGTGTGAGTCTTATGTTGATCTTGTTTTTTTTAAAGATGAAATGTATCACTTGTGGCCAATATGACATGTAATGATTGTTAAAAGTTTGCTTGTTAAAAGTTTGCTTGTGAGCATGTTAAAGTGTATCTTGAAGCATGATTTATGAATGAGTTTTATAAATGCATTATTGTGTGGTTTTAAGGAGCTTTCCTCACTAAGCTTTTGCTTACGCTCTCTTTCGTTTTCTTAAACCAATAATGCAGAACATTAAGGTGATTTGAGGGCAGCAAGGAAGGCAAGCAACCAAGGGAAAACTAAGCTCAAGTATGGAAAGGTTTTATCGAACACATTTAGCTTTTGGTGTATGGCAATGGGGGACCTTTGTGAATGTTGTTTGGAGATGTTTTGAACTCCTTGAGTATGTTTAATGTCGCTGATAATGCTGGTTTTGTAATTGGCATTTACATGTATGGATTGGAGGTTTTATGCTTGAATAGTTGCTTGTGTAGGAAGCATGCCATTAGATTTGGGGCTTTTCATATGTGATGCTAATATGTTGACTGGTTGATGCAAACATGTCTCTTGTATGATGAATTGCATGCTGGTAAAGTTTGGTGGCATTTGGAGCATGGTTGGTTGGTCAATTGCATGTTAAAGTAGGTAAAATTCTGCATTTTGTGCAGGCCGTTTCGGAACAGTGCCTGCCGTTTCGGAACGGGTGCCTCGAAGCAGCCCAGGCGTTCGAAACGGGCAACACCGTTCCGGAACGGATATGCTACTGCCCGACCCCGTTCCGGTACGCGTTGCGGAACGGCCCCGAGTTTCGATACGGGCTGTCCCCCGTTTCGGAACGGCTGACCGTTGGGGGCTGACAGTGGCAGTTATATGTTTCGGATTGTTTACATTTTGGTCCTGAATCTTGTATGTGCAATTGTATGAGTTTGGAATGTCCTTTTGAGCTGAAATTTGGCTGAGATGCATGAGACACGATTAATTTCAAGATGCTAACTTTAATTTGGGCTAAGTCCTCATATTTATCAGAATTTACAATTTGGTCCCTAAAGTTGTAAATTGTTCAATTGGGTCCTTGTTTGATCTCTGATGTTTATGATCTTTTAGTATGTCGTTTGTATGATCATTTTTAGGGTTAATGTGCATCTAGATAAGTTTTTAAAAGAAAAAAAAGGGGTCGATAATCAAGGTTGACTTTCGGGTTGACTTTGGTTTTCCCCGTGTGACTTTCTTAATTCGGGTCAACCGTCTAGGCCGGGTTAAGGGGGTTACATTTGGTGGTATCAGAGCCAGGTTCTCGAGTAATTGAGAATGTGTATGTGAATGTTTGATGTATGTCTGCTATATATGCTTGTTGAGTGAAAGCATGTTGAGTAGTATGTGAGTTTGATGCAATTAAGTTGTATGTTGTGATGAAGCATGTTGTGGGTACTCATTGCCATATCAAAGCTAAGAAATGATGTTGCTTTTAAATGAAATTGAGCTTGAGTACTTGGATTGTTTACCTTGCTGGGCCTGACTTTGTTTATTTGCATTGTGATTGCATGGTTAAAGTATGGCACCACGTAGAGAGTTGAGAAGTAATGTGCGAGCTACGGCTCCGAATGAGAATGAAAATGAAGAGAATGCGGGTAGTGCGGTGTTACCTCCTCCTCCACCTGGTGGTGGTGGTGCTGGGGCTGAGGAAGCTAGGGCTGCAGCTGGTGCTGGAGCTGCTGGACCTGAGGTTGGTCAGGGGCAAGCTATGCCTGACATGACGATGTTGGTACAAGCTATTGCGGGTGCTTTCCGAGCAGCAGTAGCCGGAGCTCAAGGAGCTGGGCATCAGGGAGATGCTGGTGTTAGACTACCTTTGGAGCGCTTGTGCAGTCTTGGTGGGACTGAGTTTAGGGGTATGTCTGCGGAAGGTTCTGAAGCTTGGTTAGAGAGTACCAAGAGGATTTTGGGCCAGATGAGTTGCACTGATGTGCAGAAGCTGGGGTGTGTTGTATCCTTGCTGCAGGAAGATGCGTATACGTGGTGGACGACCACTATAGCTGGGATGGCTGAAGCTGACATAACTTGGACATTCTTTCTGAATGTGTTCAAGAGGAGGTATCTTGGTGTGAGGTACCTGGATGAAAAGAAGCGAGAGTTCATGTCTCTTACCCAGGGGAGCATGAATGTGGATGAGTATGAAGTACAGTTTGTGCGACTCAGTCAGTATGCACCTGAGCTGGTACCTGATGAGCGGGCAAGGTGCGAAAGATTTCGTTATGGTTTAGTGACGGATGTGAAGATGTATGTGTTGGCCACCGAATATGATGATTTTGATGTGTTGGTGGGTCGAGCCAAGGACATTGAGATGAACTTGGGTTTATCTGCGAAAGGTGCTGGAGCAAGTTCGGGTAAGAGAGCTGCTGAGTATAGTTCCGGAGGTGGACGGAACAAGAGGGGACGTGACCTGAAGTATCAGTCCTCAGCTAAGAGGGGTGGTGGTGCACCTGCTCGGGGAGGCAATGCTAGAGCTGATCCGAGTGCTTGTTGGATTTGTGGTTCACGGGGTCACATGAAGCGTGACTGTCCTCGTGCTGTGAGGGAGGTGCAAGCTCCTGTTGCGACAGCTGGTAATGGTTGCTGGAATTGTGGATCTGCAGACCATTTGAGGCGAGATTGTCCTAGGTTGGCTGGTGATCAAGTGCGTGCTCCTGTTGTTGCTGCACCGCAGAGAGGTCGTGGGCGCGGCCGTGGTAATTTCCAGACGAGAGAGGAAGGTGGTCGTGGAGTGGCCCATGTTGTGGCTATTCAGCCTGAAGGTGGAGGCCAAGCGAGGGTGTATGCTCAGCGTGAGGGAAGGAATGATGCGGATGTGATTGCAGGTACCTTTACTTTGCAATCCTTGTCATTGCTTTCTTTGATAGATTCTGGATCTACGCATTCATACATTTTGCGTGAGCATGCTGAATTGCTTGGTTTGCCTGTTGAGTCTTTGGATGTTGGTGTTCGTGTCACTAGTTCTTTTGGTGAGACTGTTGTGACTCGAAAGCTTTATAGAAGGTGTCCGTTGGTTGTTCAAGAACATGTTTTTCATGTTGATCTTATGGAGTTGCCCTTTTATGGTTTTGATGTAATCCTTGGTATGGATTGGCTTGCTGAGCATCGTGCTGTTGTGGATTGTGAAAACAAGCGAGTTTCGCTTAAGCTTGCGGATGATTATGAAGTTGTTGTGGTTGGTGAGAATGTGAAGTTTCTTGCCAATGTGGTGTCTACCTTGGAGGTGGGCAGGATGCTGAGGCAAGGTTGCAAAGCCTATCTAGCTTTTGTGATGAATCCTAGCTCTAAAGAGTTGAGGGTGCAAGATATCAGAGTTGTGAAGGAGTTTCCTGGTGTTTTTCCTGAGGAGTTGCCTGGCTTACCTTCTAACCGCGAGGTGGAGTTTGGAATTGAGCTGTATGAGAATACAACTCCTGTGTCTATTACTCCTTATAGAATGACACCTAAGGAGCTGAAGGAGCTGAAGACGCAGTTGCAAGAGTTGCTTGATCGTGGTTTCATCCGGCCGAGTGTGTCACCTTGGGGAGCACCGGTCTTGTTTGTGAAGAAGAAGGATGGCACTATGAGAATGTGCATTGATTACCGTCAGCTGAACAAGTTGACTATCAAGAATCGGTATCCTTTGCCGAGAATTGATGATCTCTTTGATCAATTTCGGGGAGCTGTTGTGTTCTCTAAGATTGACTTGAGGTCAGGGTATTATCAGTTGAAGGTGAAGGATGTGGATGTGCCTAAGACAGCTTTCAGGACAAGGTATGGGCATTATGAGTTCCTTGTGATGCCGTTTGGTTTGACAAATGCTCCTGCTGCTTTCATGGACATGATGAATCGTGTGTTTCATGAATACCTGGACAAGTTTGTTGTGGTGTTCATCGATGATATCCTCGTGTACTCGCGTACTGAGGAGGAGCATGAAGAGCATTTGAGGATTGTGCTGCAGGCTTTGTTAGAGAATCAGCTCTATGCTAAGCTGAGCAAGTGTGAGTTCTGGCTTAAGGAAGTGGTGTTTCTTGGGCATGTGGTTTCTGCTGAGGGGATTCGTGTCGATCCTCAGAAGATTGTGGCTGTGATGAACTGGAAGGTTCCTAAGTCTGTTCATGAGGTCCGTAGTTTCCTTGGTTTGGCGGGATACTACCGAAGGTTTGTGGATGGTTTTTCCAAGATTGTTGCTCCTTTGACGAAGCTGTTGCAAAAGGATGTTAAGTATGAGTGGACGGAAGCGAGACAACAGGCTTTTGAGAAGCTTAAGGCGGCTTTGACGCAAGCTCCTATCTTGATTCATCCTGAATCAGGGAAAGAGTTTGTGGTTTACAGTGATGCATCCTATGTTGGTTTGGGGTGTGTGCTGATGCAGGAGGGTAAGGTGGTGGCTTATGCATCGCGGCAGTTGAAAGTGCATGAGCGCAATTACCCTACGCATGATATTGAGCTGGCTGCAGTGGTTTTTGCTCTGAAGATCTGGAGACATTATCTGTATGGTGAGAAGTGTACTGTGTACACAGATCACAAGAGTTTGAGGTATCTGATGTCTCAGAAGGAGTTGAATCTTAGGCAGCGGCGTTGGTTGGAGTTGCTCAAGGATTATGATCTGACGATTGAGTATCATCCTGGAAAAGCTAATGTTGTTGCGGATGCCTTGAGTAGGAAAGTAGCTGTTGAGCTGAGGGCTATGTTTGCTAGCTTGAGCATATCGCAAGATGGTGGTCTTGTTGCTGAGTTGCAAGTGAAACCATCTTTGGTTCAGTTGATCAAGGATAAGCAGTTGCTGGATGATTCCTTGGTGTCTCATGTTCAGGATATCGCGGAGGGTAGACCTTCGGATTTCTGCTTTAATGATGATGGTGTGTTGTGTTTTGGGAGTCGGATAGTAGTGCCTGCTGATGCTGAGTTGAGGCGTGCTATTCTGACAGAAGGTCATAGTAGTCCTTTTGCTATGCACCCTGGTAGTACCAAGATGTATCGTGATCTTCGTGATGAGTACTATTGGGTGGGTTTGAAGAAGGATGTTGCGGAGTTTGTGAGCAAGTGTTTGGTGTGTCAGCGAGTTAAGGCTGAGCATCAGGTTCCTTCAGGGTTGTTGCAACCGTTGAAAATCCCTGAATGGAAGTGGGAAAGGGTTACCATGGATTTTGTATCTGGTTTACCTTTGTCTCCCTCGAAGAAGAATTCTGTTTGGGTGATTGTGGATCGCCTAACGAAGTGTGCGCATTTCTTGCCTGTGCATACCACGTTTTCTTTGGATAAGTTGGCAGAGCTGTACATTGCTGAGATTGTGCGGCTGCATGGTGTGCCTAAGTCGATTGTGTCGGATAGGGATCCGAGGTTCACATCACGTTTCTGGCAGTGTTTGCATCAAGCTCTGGGTACAAGGTTGCATTTCAGTACATCCTATCATCCTCAGTCGGATGGTCAGTCTGAGCGTGTTATCCAGATTTTGGAGGATATGTTGAGGTGCTGCGTGATTGAGTTTCAGGGTTCTTGGGAGAAGCATCTGCCTTTGGTTGAGTTTGCTTATAACAACAGTTATCAGGCAAGTATACAGATGGCACCTTATGAGGCTTTGTACGAGAGGAAGTGTAGGACTCCTCTTTGTTGGGCTGAAACTGGTCAAAAGTTGGTTTCGATGCCGGCTTTGTTGAAAGGGACCACAGAGAAGGTAAAGCTCATTTGTGAGCGGTTGAAGGCTGCCTCTGATCGGCAAAAGTCTTACGCGGATTTGAAGCGTAAGGAGATTGAGTATGCGGTGGGTGACCGTGTGTTCTTGAAGGTTTCGCCTTGGAAGAAGGTGATGAGGTTTGGCCGGAAGGGTAATGTAACCCCCTTAACCCGGCCTAGACGGTTGACCCGAATTAAGAAGATTACACGGGGAAAACCAAAGTCAACCCAAAAGTCAACCTTGATTAACGACCCTTTTTTTTCCTTATTAATCTTGTCTAGATGCTCATCAACCCTAAATGTGATCACACAAACATCATACTCAAAGACCACAAACATCAGAGATCAAACAGGGACCCAATTGAACAATTTACAACTTTAGGGACCAAATTGTAAATTCTGAAAACCTTAAGGACTTAACCAGATTTTAAGTTACCAACTTAAAATTAATCATGTTTCATGCTTCTCTGCCAAATTTCAGCTCAAACGGACAACCCAAACTCATACAATTGCACAAACAAGTTTCAGGACCAAAATGCAAACATTCTGAAACATTTAACCGCCCATGTCAGTCCCCAACGGTCACCCGTTCCGAAACAGGCAGAGCCCGTTTCGAAACACGGGGCCGTTCCGCAACGCGTACCGCAACGGGGGACTGGCAGTAGCCAACCCGTTCCGGAACGGTGGCACCCGTTTCGGACGCCTGGGTTTATGCAGGGCACCCGTTCCGAAACGGTGTCAACTGTTCCGAAACGCCTTGCCCAGATTGCTGCATTTTGCTCACCCCAACACATAATTGGCCATCCAATCATACTCCTAAAGCCTCCAAACTTTACCAACATGCAACTCAACATAAATGGGACATACTTGCATCAACAATTCATCAATATAACACCATACATGAAAAGCCCCAATTCTAAAGGCATACTTCCTACACAAGCAACCATTTAGGCACAAACCTTCCAAATCAATTTCATTAAAACCGAAACATGATCCAACAACATCATCAACATAAAAACATCCTTGTCCAAACATAAACGAACACATACACAAAATCCCGAGAGATTCTACCCCATTGCCTTTATTAACTATAACTATTAACCGAGACGTACATCTCAAGTGGAGTCCACCTTGAATCCCTTGCTCCTTGCTGTCCAAACTTAAAGAATCTGCATTGACGGACAAAAAGGAGCGTAAGCACATAATGCTTAGTGAGGTATGCTCAAAACCAAAACACCATCAATGCAGCGGGTCATAAATCACTTTTAAAACAAACTCGATTTGTTTACCAAAGCCATGTTTGAAAACCCCTTTTCAACAACAAGCTCAAAACCATGCATTGCACATACATGAAAACCAACCCTTAGCTTAGCATGCTAAGAAAACCTTTTCAAAGCACAACTTACAAAATCATCCATTTAGCCAAACCATGCATAAACACCATATGCAAGCTAAAACAAAACCTTGGAAAACACTCCCATTTCACAACATACCTTTCTTAAACTTGAAAGCCAATTCAAGCAAGAATCTTTTAAAACCATTTCACAAACCAACCAACACATGCATTAAACCAAAGGCAACATATATGAACCACAACATCATCATCACATGCCTTTAAAAACAAGTCTTAACAAGACTCCAATGCACTAAGATATTTCATGCTCACAAGCATCATTTTCCAAATGATAATCAACACTTGTTCAACTTAACAAGTAAACATGCATTCACAAGCATTATACACTTTCCATGCAACCATGCATCTTTTCAAGCATCTCATGCTTCACATGCAATTATGCATCATTTCAAGCATCCCATGCTTCATCACAATCAAGAACATCATATTGGCCTTCAAGTGATCAACCATATTCACTTTTCAACTCAACACCCAATCGGATACGCGGATTCCGAGCGTTGTCCCTACGCTCCATACACCCTACCAATCCAAGGTCTCCCAAATGGACTTTTAAACACCATTTGACCTCAACATCCTAAGGTTCCCATGTATGGACTTTTAAACACCATACAACCTTAGCTTTCCCGAGGTTCCCATGTATGGACTTTCAAACACCATACAACCTCAACTTTTCCCCAAGGTTCCCATGTATGGACTTTCAAACACCATACAACCTTGACATGCACAAGGTTCCCATGTATGGACTTTCAAACACCATACAACCTTTGCATTCACCGATTGGTAGTTGTATAACATCACTAACGAGATCCGGGACACCCTACACAAGATCCACACATGGACTTAACACCGCCATTGTGATCTCAACAAGCACAAGGTTCCCACATATGGACTTTTAAACACCATATAACCTTTGCTCAACCAAGGTCCTCGAATGGGCAACACCTCCATTATGACCTCAACCATCTCGTTAGGATACTTGAAGGGAGTTTACCGGTCCACTCTTGACCACTCCACCTCCAAGGCGACTTAATTCACGGTGCACCCAATCCTATAGCCGGCTAACTATATCCGATCAAAGAACCAAGAACCACTTACATCACTTGCCAATATAATCACCTTACCACATTAGTCCAATGTTTCACATGCATAACCATAATGCAAAAACCATCATTTACCAACATTAATTCACTGTTTTAAAGCATTAAACAAAGCCATTGAACAACATGCAACACCATGCATCAAAACCACATTTTCAATGTATAAAACCAAGGATCTCTTACCTTGAGCATCCTTCACATATGGCTTTCAAAACCAGCATTAAACCATGCTAAAATATGCTTTCAAAACATATTTAAACCATGCAAAACACATGCATTTCAATCATCAACCACAATTGCTTAAAAGCCAATTTCACAATCATAATTCAAGAGCGAAAACCCATTCACTTACTCTTGAGCTTAGCAAAGTTGTTTAGACTTACACTAAGTTCCCAAAAACCTTCAAACCTTGGTTTAAAAGCTGAAAACCCAACTTCACTCACCGATAACCAAAACAAGGCTAGCCAACAAGCCTTCCAAGCATCCGAAACCTTCCGCAACACCTCTAAAGCTCACGGATCAGACTCCCCTGTTTCAAGCACACAACAACAGAAGGTCAATGCATCATTATGCATTAAAAACACCAGCAACACAACTCGCTGCTCATCACAAATCCAACAATTCGGCTACCAAACACAACCGAAATCACCTCCAAACACTTCCAAAACTTAACCCAGCCAAGATCCATCACTTCTAACCACTTTTAAACATCAATTAACATCCAAAATAATCACAAACACGTCCTTATACCTCCAGGTATAACAGATCACCAAAACACTCCAAAAACAACCAAAAACTCAAGCAAAACTTAGGAAATTCAACCTATCCGGGATTGCATTAATTAAACCTCAACTTCTAATCAATTTAGCATTCATTTAACATCATTTTGACACTTCAAAACCCTGCTTAAACAGATCATACGAAAATTCCACCAAAATCACCAAATCTTGCATTTTAGCCAAAATCAAGATTTCAATTGAAAAGCCTTTAACAAATCATAAATCAAGGATTGAGAACTTGGGAATTTCAATAAAGAACTTGAAGTTCAGAGGAGAAGGACGTTCTTACCTCCAAACTTGAGTTTCTCCTTTTTAGAGCCAAAAAGCTTGATGAAACAACTTGCAAATTGAGAGGTTTTGTTGATGAGATGATTAGGAATCAAATGAGAGTTGAAATGAGTGATTTAGATTGACAAAATCAAAGAAGAAAATCTGGAGAATGTGTTTGGGTTGAGAGAAAATGAGAGAAAAGGAAAATTGAGAGAAAATAGAAAAGTTAGTTATAAAATGATAAAATGATTTCCCTCCACATTTCATAAACTTTAAAATCAGAATAAAGCCTTAAAATATCTTAGAAAAATCTGGAGAAACTCTTTTTGGAATATTAGCTCCTTAAAGATTCAAAGTTTCAATCCTTTATAAAACTGTCACCGAACTTTCAAAAATTACATTTTGGTCACTAGCCAAAATGTCAACCTTACGAACCTCATTTTCCAAAATTGATTTCACAGTTCACTTAATTATATTAAAAGATGATTTTAGAACATTTTTCCATATTTTTAATGCAACCCGAACTAGGCTTTCCTAATTTCACTCTTATATATTCGATCAGCACTTTGACCGAACCGGTCAACGCCCAAAACTTCTGAACCCAAAACCGGGGCGTTACAACTCTCCCCCCCTTAGGAAATTTCGTCCTCGAAATTTCAACCGGCGAAAAGAGAACCACAACCTTCTCAAATCACACACAAGGCAACACAAAAGCCTCAACCATCACTGGACACTTTCCACACAAAACTCCACCAACTTAGCACCACCACATGCTGTTCACAAAATCCAGAGCACACAAAGATAACCACAACTTAACCTTTCACATAACCGGACGGTACACAGCCCCAATATCAACCTGAAGAACTTCAGCTCTTACAGCACACATCACTGCAACACACAACTCCCAAGACCTGTTTACACAGAGACAACAACCAATCCAATTCAGCCACTATTCAACCTTCTCTGCTTCTAAAACTCTTGCAAACTCCCAAACCTCTTCCAAGAATTTCCCAACAAGCAAAAATCCTTAAACATCAACTGCTTACCCAGACTCCTCAACGAATGCTGATAAACCCTCACAACTGTTGCTAACATTACCACAACATCTCACCAGGATCACTCACCCAGATTCCAAAAATCACATCACAACCCCAACTCGACTCCGCCAGCTGTTCCATACACCACCAGCTGACCTCAAAAGAAATTCACATACACACAACCAGCCAACCACTTCTCACAAGAACCCAAATAACCAACAAAAGCCTTCGATCTTTCATAACCCTTCCACTTCAAACTTCAACCATAACACTTGTCTTACCAGGACATCGCCCAACCTACCATACATACCAACTCCTCAACTCCTCAAAGGTTGCTAAGAACCAGCACTTACAAACACAACCCTTCCACAACAACCCAAATGCTAAGCTACCCCAGCACCTGGAAACACAACCGTTAAACTACAACATCACTTAGCATCAAGGTGCTACCCCTTCCACTTAGCTATCCAAACCACTAAACTCTCTTTAAGCAACAAACACTATCCTTCTACCATCAGACCATACCACTATCACTATTACTAGCAACTAGCCCAATATACTCCATTACGTCTAACTCTCACCCAGCACCAAAACAACCTCTAAAAACCCTTCATCCAACCTAACCCAACCACCACTCTAACAGATTCGACTAGTTATTAGCGAGTGTGAACATCGTATGCATGATCACCAACATGCCCTATCAATGCCTGATGTACATGTATGCAAAACCTCTAATGTCATGCCACATGTATGCATGGACCAACATATATAATATAGCATATAACAATGATTTTAACTGTGCATGAATGCCAGTTCACACCCTCCAATAACATCCTCAAATCCGTCTAAGAACAACCTCCTACCTCACTTCTAACTTATCTAACTCCATCATACCAACAATCATTAACCACAAGATTCTCACCTAAGCCTCTTCACACCAAAGATGTTTCCAAACTACAACTATTACCCCAACAACTAGCAACAAGACTAAACTTACCACGCAAGGAAAACCAACAGAAACCAAACTAAGGTAACTAGAGCAAAGATTACTAAACAAGGTTACCTGAAAGCACAACACCACCCTGAAGCTTCATCAGACGAACTCTCTTCCTCGCGGAACCATCATCCTCCTGCCACACCACTGCAGCACCAGCTAACACACCAGGGTCACCACCAACTCCTTGCGGTAAGGGACCTTGGCTGTTCCGAGCCAACATCAAACAATCACGTCTCATGTGTCCAGCAGACCCACATTTCCAGCAATTCTCCTTTCCCACACTCTTCACAACTTTCTGCTCTTTCTGCCACTTCTGAACCTTGCCTCGGCCGTGCCCACGACCTTTTTGAGACCCTTTGGCTAACACCAAAGCTGACTTCACTCCAAGAGGACAATCACGCTTAACATGCACTTTGGAACCACAGTTCCAGCAAGCACCCGCGCCCCAACAATCTCCAACATGGCGCCTTTCACAACGGTCACACACCGGTGGCTGAACTTCCACTCCTTGCCCAAGCAACACTTGCTCTACAACAACACCACCGTCACATTGCTCAACCCTTGGAAACTTCCCTCCAAGATACCTTTCATAAAAGGCAGATACAAAGAAATCCCAATCAATATCAGGAATATGTGACGCCACAGCCACAGATGTCCACCAGACACAGGCATCCTCCAACATCAAAGAAACAACACTCCCCAGCTTACAAGCAAGATCACAGCCTTCCTGATCCAAGATCAGAGCCACACTGGCCAACCAGGCCTCAAACATCTCCGGTGTAGAACCATGATATTCCACAGCACCCAAATCAAGCAAACGCTGCTTCGGCAAACCCACACATCCCACAGCCAGCACATCCACTGACTTTACCTTTACCACAGCCTGAGATGTTCCCAACACCTGCTGAACATCAGATGATGAACTCTTCACCACAGAACCAGCTTCTTTCCCTTGCCTTATCACCTCAACCCCAGGCACAGAAAGCTGAGACAAAACACCTCTACCAAAGGGTGAATTCCACGCCTTAACAACCTGCCCCAAGGCAGCAACCATCTCACCCAACTGCTCATTAACCCTAAATGTGATCACACAAACATCATACTCAAAGACCACAAACATCAGAGATCAAACAGGGACCCAATTGAACAATTTACAACTTTAGGGACCAAATTGTAAATTCTGAAAACCTTAAGGACTTAACCAGATTTTAAGTTACCAACTTAAAATTAATCATGTTTCATGCTTCTCTGCCAAATTTCAGCTCAAACGGACAACCCAAACTCATACAATTGCACAAACAAGTTTCAGGACCAAAATGCAAACATTCTGAAACATTTAACCGCCCATGTCAGTCCCCAACGGTCACCCGTTCCGAAACAGGCAGAGCCCGTTTCGAAACACGGGGCCGTTCCGCAATGCATACCGCAACGGGGGACTGGCAGTAGCCAACCCGTTCCGGAACGGTGGCACCCGTTTCGGACGCCTAGGTTTATGCACCCGTTCCGAAACGGTGTCAACTGTTCCGAAACGCCTTGCCCAGATTGCTGCATTTTGCTCACCCCAACACATAATTGGCCATCCAATCATACTCCTAAAGCCTCCAAACTTTACCAACATGCAACTCAACATAAATGGGACATACTTGCATCAACAATTCATCAATATAACACCATACATGAAAAGCCCCAATTCTAAAGGCATACTTCCTACACAAGCAACCATTTAGGCACAAACCTTCCAAATCAATTTCATTAAAACCGAAACATGATCCAACAACATCATCAACATAAAAACATCCTTGTCCAAACATAAACGAACACATACACAAAAACCCGAGAGATTCTACCCCATTGCCTTTATTAACTATAACTATTCACCGAGACGTACATCTCAAGTGGAGTCCACCTTGAATCCCTTGCTCCTTGCTGTCCAAACTTCAAGAATCTGTATTGACGGACAAAAAGGAGCGTAAGCACATAATGCTTAGTGAGGTATGCTCAAAACCAAAACACCATCAATGCAGCGGGTCATAAATCACTTTTAAAACAAACTCGATTTGTTTACCAAAGCCATGTTTGAAAACCCCTTTTCAACAACAAGCTCAAAACCATGCATTGCACATACATGAAAACCAACCCTTAGCTTAGCATGCTAAGAAAACCTTTTCAAAGCACAACTTACAAAATCATCCATTTAGCCAAACCATGCATAAACACCATATGCAAGCTAAAACAAAACCTTGGAAAACACTCCCATTTCACAACATACCTTTCTTAAACTTGAAAGTCAATTCAAGCAAGAATCTTTTAAAACCATTTCACAAACCAACCAACACATGCATTAAACCAAAGGCAACATATATGAACCACAACATCATCATCACATGCCTTTAAAAACAAGTCTTAACAAGACTCCAATGCACTAAGATATTTCATGCTCACAAGCATCATTTTCCAAATGATAATCAACACTTGTTCAACTTAACAAGTAAACATGCAATCACAAGCATTATACACTTTCCATGCAACCATGCATCTTTTCAAGCATCTCATGCTTCACATGCAATTATGCATCATTTCAAGCATCCCATGCTTCATCACAATCAAGAACATCATATTGGCCTTCAAGTGATCAACCACATTCACTTTTCAACTCAACACCCAATCGGATACGCGGATTCCGAGCGTTGTCCCTACGCTCCATACACCCTACCAATCTAAGGTCTCCCAAATGGACTTTTAAACACCATTTGACCTCAACATCCTAAGGTTCCCATGTATGGACTTTTAAACACCATACAACCTTAGCTTTCCCGAGGTTCCCATGTATGGACTTTCAAACACCATACAACCTCAACTTTTCCCCAAGGTTCCCATGTATGGACTTTCAAACACCATACAACCTTGACATGCACAAGGTTCCCATGTATGGACTTTCAAACACCATACAACCTTTGCATTCACCGATTGGTAGTTGTATAACATCACTAACGAGATCCGGGACACCCTACACAAGATCCACACATGGACTTAACACCGCCATTGTGATCTCAACAAGCACAAGGTTCCCACATATGGACTTTTAAACACCATATAACCTTTGCTCAACCAAGGTCCTCGAATGGGCAACACCTCCATTATGACCTCAACCATCTCGTTAGGATACTTGAAGGGAGTTTACCGGTCCACTCTTGACCACTCCACCTCCAAGGCGACTTAATTCACGGTGCACCCAATCCTATAGCCGGCTAACTATATCCGATCAAAGAACCAAGAACCACTTACATCACTTGCCAATATAACCACCTTACCACATTAGTCCAATGTTTCACATGCATAACCATAATGCAAAAACCATCATTTACCAACATTAATTCACTGTTTTAAAGCATTAAACAAAGCCATTGAACAACATGCAACACCATGCATCAAAACCACATTTTCAATGTATAAAACAAAGGATCTCTTACCTTGAGCATCCTTCACATATGGCTTTCAAAACCAGTATTAAACCATGCTAAAATATGCTTTCAAAACAGATTTAAACCATGCAAAACACATGCATTTCAATCATCAACCACAATTGCTTAAAAGCCAATTTCACAATCATAATTCAAGAGCGAAAACCCATTCACTTACTCTTGAGCTTAGCAAAGTTGTTTAGACTTACACTAAGTTCCCAAAAACCTTCAAACCTTGGTTTAAAAGCTGAAAACCCAACTTCACTCACCGATAACCAAAACAAGGCTAGCCAACAAGCCTTCCAAGCATCCAAAACCTTCCGCAACACCTCTAAAGCTCACGGATCAAACTCCCTTGTTTCAAGCACACAACAACTGAAGATCAATGCATCATTATGCATTAAAAACACCAGCAACACAACACAACTCGCTGCTCATCACAAATCCAACAATTCGGCTACCAAACACAACCGAAATCACCTCCAAACACTTCCAAAACTTAACCCAGCCAAGATCCATCACTTCTAACCACTTTTAAACATCAATTAACATCCAAAATAATCACAAACACGTCCTTATACCTCCAGGTATAACAGATCACCAAAACACTCAAAAAACAACCAAAAACTCAAGCAAAACTTAGGAAATTCAACCTATCCGGGATTGCATTAATTAAACCTCAACTTCTAATCAATTTAGCATTCATTTAACATCATTTTGACACTTCAAAACCCTGCTTAAACAGATCATACGAAAATTCCACCAAAATCACCAAATCTTGCATTTTAGCCAAAATCAAGATTTCAATTGAAAAGCCTTTAACAAATCATAAATCAAGGATTGAGAACTTGGGAATATCAATAAAGAACTTGAAGTTCAGAGGAGAAGGACGTTCTTACCTCCAAACTTGAGTTTCTCCTTTTTAGAGCCAAAAAGCTTGATGAAACAACTTGCAAATTGAGAGGTTTTGTTGATGAGATGATTAGGAATCAAATGAGAGTTGAAATGAGTGATTTAGATTGACAAAATCAAAGAAGAAAATCTGGAGAATGTGTTTGGGTTGAAAGAAAATGAGAGAAAAGGAAAATTGAGAGAAAATAGAAAAGTTAGTTATAAAATGATAAAATGATTTCCCTCCACATTTCATAAACTTTAAAATCAGAATAAAGCCTTAAAATATCTTAGAAAAATCTGGAGAAACTCTTTTTGGAATATTAGCTCCTTAAAGATTCAAAGTTTCAATCCTTTATAAAACTGTCACCGAACTTTCAAAAATTACATTTTGGTCACTAGCCAAAATGTCAACCTTACGAACCTCATTTTCCAAAATTGATTTCACAGTTCACTTAATTATATTAAAAGATGATTTTAGGACATTTTTCCATATTTTTAATGCAACCCGAACTAGGCTTTCCTAATTTCACTCTTATATATTCGATCAGCACTTTGACCGAACCGGTCAACGTCCAAAACTTCTGAACCCAAAACCGGGTCGTTACAGGTAAGTTGAGCCCTAGGTACATTGGACCATACGAGGTGGTTGAGCGTGTGGGTCCTGTTGCGTACAAGCTGAGGTTACCTCAGGAGTTGGAGAAGATTCATGATGTGTTTCATGTTTCTATGCTCCGGAAGTATAGATCTGATCCTTCGCACGTGATGCCTGTGGAGGAAGTGGAATTGAATCCGGATTTGACCTATGATGAGGAACCGGTGAAGGTTCTGGATTCGGATAGCAAGGTTCTTCGTGGCAAGACCATTGAGTTGGTGAAGGTGCTGTGGAAGTATCGAGGTGTTGAGGAAGCCACGTGGGAGCGGAAGGAAGACATGCTGAAGCAGTTTCCTTATCTCTTTCCTTCAGGTAAATTTCGGGGACGAAATTTCTTAAGGGGGGGAGAGTTGTAACGCCCCGGTTTTGGGCTTAGAAGTTTTGGGCGTTGACCGGTTTGGTCAAAGTGATGTTCGAATCTAAAAGGGTGAATTTAGGAAAGCCTAGTTCGGGTTGCATTAAAATTATGGAAAAATGTTCTAAAATCATCTTTTAATATATATGAGTGAACTGTGAAATCAATTTTGGAAAATGAGTTTTGGAAGGGTGACATTTTGGCTAGTGACCAAAATGTAATTTTTGAAAGTTTTGTGACTGTTTTAGAAAGGGTTGAAACTTTGAATCTTTAAGGAGCTATTATTCCAAAAGTAGTTTCTCCAGATTTTTTCTAAGATATTTTAAGCTATATTCTGATTTTAAAACATATCAAAAGAGGAGGGAAAGCCATTTTGGCCATTTTGATAACTAACTTCCTATTTTCTTTTCTCTCATTTTCTCTCAACCCAAACACTTTCTTTCCAGAGAATTGTTTCTGATTTTCTCACCTAAATCTATCCTTTCAACTCTCTTTTGATTCCTAATCATCATATCTACAAAACCTCATCATTTGCTACTTGATTCATCAAGGTTTTTGATTCCAAAAAGAGGAGAAACTCAAGTTTGGAGGTAAGAACGTCCTTCTCCTCTAAACTATCAGTTCTTTACTGAAATTCCTAAGTTTTCAATCCTTAATTGATGTTTTATTAAAGGCTTTTAAGTTGTGAAATGGATCTTGGCTTATAATGCAAGATTTGGTGATTTTTGATGATTTTCGGTTGATCTGTTAAATCTGTGATTGGAGATGTGTTTTTGATGTTATTTGAACTCTAAATTGATAAGGAATTGAGTTTTGATTGATGCAATCCCGGATAGGTTGGGTTTCCTAAGTTTAGCTTGTGATTCTTGATTGTTTTTGAGGTGATCTTGTGGATCTGGTGTTTCTGAAGGTATAAGGATGTTATTAGGTTCTTTTTAGATGTTAAATGATGTTAAAGGATGTTAGGTTTTGATGGTTAATGGCTGGGCTTTGTTGAGAAGTGGTTTGGATGCATTTTCGGTTGTGTTTGGTGGCCGAAAATGGTGTGGGGATGAGAGCAGCGAGTTTAGGTGCTTTCATTGAGGATATTAATGCATGATGATGCATTAATCTACTGTTTTGATGTGTTAAAACAGGGGAGTCATCTTTGGATCCAAGTGGTGGTGATCCGGAGGCTTGAGTGGTGCTTCGACAAGAGGCGAAGTGGAATCGGTGAGTGAAATTGGGTTTTCGGCTTTGAAAACCAATGTCTTGGGAGCTTAGTTTAAGTCTAAACAACTTTGCTAAGCTCAAGTGTAAGTTTTCGGAAATACTCTCTAGTGGTGGCCATGGTTTGGTTGTTGTGCAATGTGGTTTATTGCATGTTTTAAATTCTGTTTTGAAAGCATGATTTAGCATGGTTATTGCTGATTTTGTAAGCCATATGTTGAAGGAAGCTCAAGGTAAGAGTTCCTTGTTTTTGAACATTGATTAAATGTAGTTTGATGCCTTGAAATGCATGATGAATATGGCTTGGTTTAATGCTTTAAAACAGTGGATTTAATGATGAAATGATGTATATTGGCAAGTGATGTTTTGAAAAAGGTTAAGGTCACCAAGGTGGTTAAAAGTCCTTGAGTGAGCCATGTTACTTAAGAACATCAAGGTGGTTAAAAGTCCTTGGATGATTATTGCTAAGGTCACTAAGGTGGTTAAAAGTCCTTGAGTGAGCCTTGTTACTTAAGAACATCAAGGTGGTTAAAAGTCCTTGGATGGTTCTTGTTAAGGACACAAAGGTGGTTAAAAGTCCTTGTGTGGTCCTTGCCATGGTGTTTAAAAGTCCATGGGCCAAGGTGTTTAAAAGTCCTTGGGGCCAAGGTGTTTAAAAGTCCTTGGGAAGAACACAAAGGTGGTTAAAAGTCCTTGTGTGGTTCTTGGAAATTATAAGATCACAATGGTGTTTAAAAGTCCATGTGTGAGTCTTATGTTGATCTTGTTTTTTTTAAGATGAAATGTATCACTTGTGGCCAATATGACATGTAATGATATGAAGCATGAGATGCTTGTTAAAAGTTTGCTTGTGAGCATGTTAAAGTGTATCTTGAAGCATGATTTATGAATGAGTTTTATAAATGCATTATTGTGTGGTTTTAAGGAGCTTTCCTCACTAAGCTTTTGCTTACGCTCTCTTTCGTTTTCTTAAACCAATAATGCAGAACATTAAGGTGATTTGAGGGCAGCAAGGAAGGCAAGCAACCAAGGGAAAACTAAGCTCAAGTATGGAAAGGTTTTATCGAACACATTTAGCTTTTGGTGTATGGCAATGGGGGACCTTTGTGAATGTTGTTTGGAGATGTTTTGAACTCCTTGAGTATGTTTAATGTCGCTGATAATGCTGGTTTTGTAATTGGCCTTTACATGTATGGATTGGAGGTTTTATGCTTGAATAGTTGCTTGTGTAGGAAGCATGCCATTAGATTTGGGGCTTTTCATATGTGATGCTAATATGTTGACTGGTTGATGCAAACATGTCTCTTGTATGATGAATTGCATGCTGGTAAAGTTTGGTGGCATTTGGAGCATGGTTGGTTGGTCAATTGCATGTTAAAGTAGGTAAAATTCTGCATTTTGTGCAGGCCGTTTCGGAACAGTGCCTGTCGTTTCGGAACGGGTGCCTCGAAGCAGCCCAGGCGTTCGAAACGGGCAACACCGTTCCGGAACGGATATGCTACTGCCCGACCCCGTTCCGGTACGCGTTGCGGAACGGCCCCGAGTTTCGATACGGGCTGTCCCCCGTTTCGGAACGGCTGACCGTTGGGGGCTGACAGTGGCAGTTATATGTTTCGGATTGTTTACATTTTGGTCCTGAATCTTGTATGTGCAATTGTATGAGTTTGGAATGTCCTTTTGAGCTGAAATTTGGCTGAGATGCATGAGACACGATTAATTTCAAGATGGTAACTTTAATTTGGGCTAAGTCCTCATATTTATCAGAATTTACAATTTGGTCCCTAAAGTTGTAAATTGTTCAATTGGGTCCTTGTTTGATCTCTGATGTTTATGATCTTTTAGTATGTCGTTTGTATGATCATTTTTAGGGTTAATGTGCATCTAGATAAGTTTTTAAAAGAAAAAAAAGGGGTCGATAATCAAGGTTGACTTTCGGGTTGACTTTAGTTTTCCCCGTGTGACTTTCTTAATTCGGGTCAATCGTCTAGGCCGGGTTAAGGGGGTTACATAATCAAAGTTTCTTGAATACGACATGTTGTGGGACGTCAAATTCGGATTCAAGAGTGTTCGAACGCCATTCGAGGGTCGACTATTATAGCAAGGATTCAAGGTAATACATTACTGCCTTCTACATGCTTCCAAAACTTGTTGGTATTCAGTTAATGCTTGCACGACCATGATTGAGCATGTGATTAATTTTGATAATGTCAATCAATTAAGAAATAAGAAAATTAATGGCCAAGACAAATATTCAAATAAGAGGTTTGATAAATGGAAAGGACTTCCGAGTTTAGTAAACGATTAATAAAAATAGTTGATCTCTACGTCTGATTATTTTTGCTAATGAATTACGGAAATGCCCTTGATGTATGAAAATGACTAAAATACCCATATTAATGAAAGCAGTCTGATAATCTACACTAGATCCGATAAAACAACTGATCCTTCTGAAAATCTTGAAATTTGCTTGGGAATTTATATGAGCGAGGCTTCACCTTTGAGACTGTAAATTGCACAGATTCTTTTTGAGATTGAATAATCTCTGAAGAGATTTCCGAGAAAATAATTATATATTTGGATTAGCCAAAGTCGCGTAAATTGCTGAATTGGTTAAAATGACTAAAATTTTTGGAAATACTGATAAGGCTGAATCGATTGGAATATCCATAATGACCAAAAAGAATAATCTATCTTCGGCACCAATTGCCAAATTAATCAAAATAATGGATTTACCCTCAAGAACTTTAATGAATGAATAGTTGGAAGAACCGAAAGGCTCAGAATAATTGAAATACCTTCGGACATCTAGGTAACTGAAAATACCTCTAAGACTTGGATTGAGAAATATCAATAAATTCAAGCAAATGTAATAGCTCTGAAAATGATAATGTACGACCCTTGTGGTTGGTCGTTCCGGGAACTATTGTGATGTTGGAAGAATACCATATAAAGGCATGTTCAAGTTATTTGAAGAAAGTACCCAGGTCAATGGTAAGAGCAACCTGTTCTTCGTGTGTATTCGATGTCATGGATCGAGTTCAGATGCATTACACATGTTCGATTACTCGAGAAATACCATTTGATTACTTGCTCGATTTCTCGATGTATGTTCTGTGGTTGCTTGGTGAAGACGAGCTTTTGTTATACAATGTAGTCACTTATAAGAAGTTAGTACTTGCGGTGGACTGATCTGGTTAAATAATAAACCTTCTGCGTTCGTTTGCAATTAGTTCAAACGGACTCGGAAACCTAATAAGTAACTAGAACTTCTGAACTCCGTACATCACTGCTTTTACTTGATACTCTAATTACCAAATTACCCATAAAGGTGAGAATGACCATAATGCCCTTGTAGGCTTTAGCGTTTGGATCATTCCTGATATATTCAAAATCTAAATGATCTTGATTCATCAGTTTCAAATGTTTGGTCTGTGCCGTTATTACCATGCCTCTCTTCCTTAAGGACCTTGTTTTGAAATTATCCCAAAATTGTCAATGTTCCCCTCTGATCATTATCAAGTGTCTCTAAGAAATAAATCAGACCATAAGGATCGTACCATGTGTCCGTAAACACTCTCTATTCTAAACCTAGACCATATGCTTAAAGATAAAAGTATGACACTGTTATTAGAAAAGAAAGCAATTCCCTGATTTCTGTCCTCTGATATGGAAATATATTTGATATATGACATTGATTACAAAATAATAATAATAATAATAATAATAATAATAATAATAATAATATAAATTTGACATCTGACTTCTGGTATAAAAATAGATTTGATATCTAATTTCTGTAATATTGTCTTCTGAATATAAACTGAATTCATCTGGGGTATATTATCTGGGATATGAATGAAGATATGTAGGCTCAGCGTTGGTAAGCCCTTCTGAACCTAAGCTCCTATGCCCGACGGGCCTAGGGTAAATCTTTTTGAATACTATTCTGAGTTTCTGCATATTTGCGTATAGTTAGAGGGTAGTTAAGTAATTAATAGAACTTTCTGACCTCTTCTGAAACATACCCTACTAAATTAATGTATCAAAGTTGAACTCTCAGTAAACTTACAATTCGCGCTTAATAAGCCACTATGAACTCCTTGATTCAACTTTTGAAATATGATTCTCTTTTGAATCTCTGGCTTTAGATTCATCTCTTAAGGTTCCGGTGATCAAATAAAGAACAACTCTGTTACCTTCTGGTATAACGCTCCACTGAAATCTCGAATCGTTATTTAAGCTTATCGTTGCCCAGTTCATCATGACAGTCTTAACCTTGCTATATAATTGCTTGTACTTTTAGCATCCCTTGATAGTTTGTATTTCTGAGCTTTCCGAAGCTCACGTTGTTTTTACCATCACAGTTTAGAAGATCGACCATGTCGCAGCTATCAACGTCTATATGAGAGTTTCTTCATCTTGCTCGCGGAGTATGGTATCCATGTAATTAGGGGCATGTATGTCACATCTTAATTTACATTCGAGTCCGAAACTTGTTTTTAGCAATTTGTATCATGGTTTCTTTTTTGTAGTCTGAATGTTTTCTGAAATTGTATTTTAATTCAAAACTTGATTTATGATTTTAAATGGTTTAATAATTTATTTATTTGAAACTTTAACGTGGGTCACTCCGATGGCCCTAATGTGACTTCTTATGATCCGTATTAACGCATAAGCTGGTCTAAGAGGTTACATTTAATGGTATCAGAGCTTAGTGTTGCGTCATTATGGGTAGATCAACCGATCGTCTATCATAGGGTGTCTGGTCTGTGCATGCCCCTAGCATAACCGTACTCATCCGAGCTAAAACTCTGATGTCAAATCCCTTTTTTTCTGAATTAGGTGGATCTAAGCATTCTGCCTTCCATATATCGATCTGTAGTAGCAAGAAATGTCTATATCGTTCTTCTGTGTTTTGGATTAAATTGAGGGATTAGAATGTGGATAAAGAATCTAAGATGGTCCGTGCATGTGAAATTGAAGAATTAAAAATAGATTGAGAATAAATGTTTGATCATGTGAGGGAACAAATGTAAGATTTAACGTAATGCTATCTGGGGATAATGATTATGTTTGAGATATCTTGATGGAAATTTGATAAAAGCGGTATTAATATAAAAGAAAGGTGTTTGTGAATGTGGCGAAAGTGTAAGTTCTATGGTGACTCTGTAATACACGAAAGAAGCAATTTTCTGAAAATTTGTTGAAGGTAAGTGATATTCGTATAAAACCTTGGTTATGCTTCGACTTGAAGAAAGACTTCTTATATGAAAATGTGGCATGGCGTATCGTTATATCATCCTTGACTGAAATTTGGTGTTACATCCTGATTCTAGAAGGCCCTAGTGGAGGCCTTGAGTACTCGTCTGTATTTGAGGTACCGCTTTTCTTTCGTAAATTGATATTAAACCTAGTAGAATGATTAAGATTATAGAGAAGATATTCCAGGGTTGTAAGATTGACTTATGTGGTAGTTGAGAAGATTCTGACCCATGGGTGAGACTATTATAATAATACTTATGAGACCAGTGTTCGTTTGACTTCGTAAGTTCTATATGGATTCATATATTGTATTCTGATTGGTTTGTCTGAGACGTATAATGAGATGACTTTGGGTCCAAAGGAAAATCTGAGTGGCTGATAACATTGCCAGATTGATCTGTGACTGTCTGGGAGTCCCGAGAAATAAGGATACCCTGATGGAATAATTTCAGTACATGAAGGGATGAAAGAGAGGCTTTTGCATTTCTCCCACTCAAGTAAATTTCGATGACGAAATTTCTTTTAAGGGGGAGAGAGTTGTAACACCCATAAAATAATAAAGAAAAAATAAAATGGATACAAAAGGGAGAAGATGTTTTGCAAACAAGGGAGTTTGAATCCCTGACATCTAGTATAGTAAACCGGAGCCTTAAACATTTGAGCCAAGGCTACTCTTGGTTTTTGACTGCTCTAATTTAATTTTAAGATTTCTTTTGTTAGGTCTGATCCAATGATAATATGTTTTGACTCCTCAGCTACAGAAAATAAGGGGCGTTTACTTTGGTCATTTAGATCGGGGGGAGAGAGAGAACTCTATAGCATTCTTTTTTTCCACCGTCTTTCGTCTTGTCTAGCCATCGGTCTGCCTCACTCCCTGACCAGGGCTCTCACCGCCATTTTCAAAGTGTCCGTCTCCGTGCTGCGATCACACCCATAACCTCCACTCGCGCAAATGAGTCGTCGTTCACCGTGGAGGTCATGATGAAGCTGCGGTAAAACACTCCCCCGAACCTCATTGTTTCCTCAATTTTCGATCGTTTCCATCGTCGGCTGGGTACATCATCGGTGCAGACATGATCGGTGGGTAGAGATCTACGAAATCCCTCTGATCGATCACTATTATGGCACCAGCAAGGGCCTCACTGGAACCACGTGCTTTTTGGCCATCTTGTTTCGTTTTGGGGGTAAGATTTGGTGAAATTTGGTTATTTTGGCTTGCTTTCGTATAGGTTAAAAATTTTAGTTTAACAACACGATTTTTCAGGTTGAAAACCCATATTTTCGATCGCCGATAAGGGTTCTGGTGACCGTCTGACAGCCTTTATTTTTAGGGGTAAGTAAGGCGGTTTGATTATGACCCAACTAGCCTGAACCAGGTAGACCGGTTGAGCTGGGCGGCCCAGCTAAGCCCTGACCCAACTCGTCTGACTCGACCCGATTTTGTTTGACCCAACCCGAGTTGACTCAGCTGAATCAAACCAATTGACCAGTGACGTCAGTGTTGACTTGACAGCTAACGACAACGTTGACTTTGACCCCAAAAGTCAAATTTCCGAAAACTCCTATTTTATGGTTTTTGACGTCTTGAGTTCATTTTTGAATCACATTTCACAAAAATCAAACTCGAAAGCCTCCAAATTTGACCTTGAACTCGAGTGTGCTTATGTATTGAATTATTTAGTTAAGAGCTTTGTGAATAAGGTTTGATCTTGGAATTTCTGTTATTGAAGGTAATCGTAGTTTCTTGAATACGAGATGTTCAGGGACGTCAAATTCGGATTCAAGAGTGTTTGAACGTCAAATTCTGCTATTGTCAATCAATTAAGAAATAAGAATATTAATGGCCAAGACAAATATTCGAATAAGAGGTTTGATAAATCGAAAGGACTTCCGAGTTCACTAAACCATTAATAAAAAACAGTTGATCTCTAAGTCTAATTATTTTGGCTAATGAATTACAAAAATGCCCTTGATGTCTGAAAATGACTAGAATACCCCTATTAATGAAAGTGGTTTGAGAATCTATACTAGATCAGGTAAAACAATCGATCCTTATGAAAATCTTGAAATTTGCTTCGAAAGTTATAGTAGCGAGGCTTCACCTTTGAAACTATAAATTGCTCAGATTCTTTTTGAGATTGAATAATCTCTGAAGATATTTGCGAGAAAATAATTGTATGTTTGGATTAGTCAAAGTCGTGTAAATTGCTAAATTGATTAAAATGACTGAAATATTTGGAAATACCGATAAGGTTAAATCGATTAGAATATCCATAATGACCAAAAGAATAATTTATCCTCGACACCAATTGCCAAATTAATAAAAAATGATGGAATTACCCTCGAGTAATTTAATGAATTAATAGTTGGAAGAACCGAAAGGCTCAAAATAATTGAAACACCTTCGGACATCGAGGTGACTGAAAATACCTCTAAGACATGGATTGAGAAATATCAATAAAGTCAAGCATATGCAATAGCTCTGAAAATGGTAATGTCCGACTCTTGTGGTTGGTCGTTCCGGGAACTATTGTGATGTTGAAAGAATACCATATAAAGGTATGTTCAAGTTATTTGGAGAAAGTACCCAGGTCAATGGTAAGAGCAACATGTTCTTCGTGTGTATTCGATGCTATGGATCGAGTTCAGATGCATTACACATGTTTGATTACTCGGGAAATACTATTTGAATACATGTTCGATTTCTCGTTGTATGTTCAGTGGTTGCTTGGTGAAGACGAGCTTTTGTTATACAATGTAGTCAGTTCTGAGAAGTGAGTACATGCGGTGTACTGAACTGGTTAAATAATAAACCTTGTGCGTTGGTTTGCAATTAGTTCAAACGGACTCAGAAACCTGATAAGTAACTAGATCTTCTGAACTCCGTACATCACTACTTTCACCTGATACTGTAATTATCAAATTACCCATAAAGGTCAGAATAACCATAATGCCCTTGTAGGATTTAGCGTTTGGATCATTCTTGATATATTCAAGATCTAAATGATCTTGATTCATCAGTTTCAAATGTCTGGTCTGAGCCGTTATTACCAAGCCTCTCTTCCTTAAGGATCTCGTTTTGAAATCAGCCCAAAATTGTCAATGTTCCCTTCTGATCATTATCAAGTGTCTCTGAAAAATAAATCAGACCATAAGGCGCGTACCATGTGTCCGTAAACACTCTCTGTTCTAAACCTAGACCATCTGCTTAAAATTAAAAGTATGACACTGTTATTCGAAAAGAAAGCAATTCACCTGTTTCTATCCTCTGATATGAAAATATATATGATATATGACATTGAATACGAAATAATAATAATAATACTAATATAAATTTGACATCTGACTTCTGGTATAAAAATAGATCCGATATCTAATTTCTATAATACTATATTCTGAATATAAATTGAATTCATTAAGGGTATATTATTTGGGATATGAATGAAGATCTGTAGGCTCAGCGCTGGTAAGCCCTTCTGGACCTAAGCTCCTATGCCCGACGGGCCTAGGGTAAGTCTTTCTTGATACTATTCTGGGTTTTTGCATATTGGCGTATGGTTGGAGGGTAGTTAAGTAATTAATAAAATTTTTTGACCTCTACTGAAACATACCCAACTAAATTAATCTATTAAAGTTGAACTCTCAGTAAACTTACAATTCGCGCTTAATGAAACACTCTAAACTCATCGATTCAACTTTTGAAATCCGAATCTCCGTTTTTAGACTCATCTCTTAAGGTTCTGGTGATCAAATAAAGCACAACTCTGTTACCTTCTGGTATAACGCTCCACTGAAATCTTGAATCGTAATTTGAGCTTACCGTTTCCCAGTTCATCATGACAATGTTAAGTTTGCCATATACTTGCTTGTGCTTTTAGCATCCGTTTGTAGTCTGTATTATTGAGCTTTCCGAATCTCACGTTGTTTTTACCATCACATGTTAGAAGATCGACCAGGTCGCAGCTGTCAACGTCAGTATGGGAGTTTCTTCGGCTTGCTCGCGGAGTATGGTATCTGTGTAATTAGGGGCATGTATGTCACATCTTGATTTACATTTGAGTCCGAAACTTGTTTTCAGCGATTTGTATCATAGTTTCTATTTTGTAGTCTGAATGTTTTATGGAATTGTATTTTAATTCAAAACTTGATTTTAAATGGTTTAACAATGTATTTATTTGAAACTTTAACGTGGGTCGCTCCGGTGGCCCTAATGTGACTTCCTAGGATTCGTATTAACGCATAGGTGGGTCTAGGAGGTTACAGAGTGGTTCAGGGGGACCTTACTCTTCGGACGGTGATGTAGAAGGGTACATGACATAGAATTAGGTGCATCGTGCTATGCATATTTGTGTATCTGATTGACTATTTAAATGACTATGATGATGGTATGATTCTTGTGTTGTTCTATTTATGCACTTTAGAGACACACTGAGCTTAATAGACGACTCCCCCTTAGCTTCTATTTCAGATTCTCAGACATAGGAGTTCGGTACTTGGAGGACCACATTTTCTCAGATTATTTACAGTTTTTGGTATGAACATTTTAGATTTTCAGATTTACTTCAGTTTTATATAAGTTATTTTACTATTTAAGAATTTTATGTAATTCATATACTTATATTTTAATTTGAGATTTTTCAATTGTTTTAGCATGCATGAGAATTTTAACCTGATATTTTAATAATTTATTTTGTGTTATATTTATTATACGACCGTGTTTTCGGAAAATGAGACTTAATGTGAAAGGACATCTTTAAATATTAAAATTTTGAAACCTAATAATCATTTTACTTGAGGGACACGTTTTCAGCTCAACTTACTAGATTCGGCTCATAACCCTTAGATCGGATTTAGGGGTTACAATACATGTGCCGTAGCAAAACCGTCAACAGATGCATCCTAATACGAGAGGACATAGCTAACTTGTCATCAAGAGTAGGGAACCCTTCTGGCCCGTCATTGAGAGCAGCACCACGATCAACATAGGATACCATATCTACGCCATCAACCTTCAACCACTCGATGCAATCACATTTTATATGACGAGTCTGACACAAGGTTTTTTTCACACCTATTATTTCATTATTGACGTGTCTTACACTTCAGACGTTAAAATAGAACTCACGTTGGGAGGACCACGAGTTCACTATACACATGTTTGCCAAGTCAAACATTAAATCAAAACTCACACTTAGCCAAACGTGAGTTATATCTCAGATTCATAAAAGTTTTTATGATATGTTTAATAAATAGCAACGAGTCGAAGGTAGAAATCGTCTACCTCCTAATCATGCCTCTATTTATGTCTCCACAATAAAATTAGGGGTTTAGAGTTTATGGTTATGGCTTATGGTTAGAGTATATGAAATTTAGGGTATGGTGTATTTTTTAAGGTGTAAGGTGTAGGGTTTAGAATTTGAAATTTAGGGTTAAGATTTCTAATTTATTTTTTATGTGTTTTTAATAGGAGGTAGAAATGTAGACATGGTTAGGGGCAAAGGATTTTTACTCTTATGTCAACATACGTTTCTTCATTGGTTCATTTGTTCAAGCAACCGAAATGTGAATTGCATCAGATATCATGTTGTACATTCTTACGATAATATGAGACTCGTGTAACTTATCAAAATTCACAATAACGCTATTCCTAGTGTCACTATATAAAGTCCCATGTGAGAAATGTGAACCATGTATGTTGGGGTTCTTATGTTGGTTAGGTGATTTGAAGGAGACATCTTCCGCCTGGATCTACTACCCATCACATTGGATAGAGAAGAGTTAGGAATTCCACCATTGTTGAAGACATTGTTAGATGAATCAAGACTGATATAATGGATTTTTTGTGTATTTGTTTTTAATATATTTTAAACAGTTCAAGAAAATTTAGAAATAGATGTAAAAGGTAAATGAGACTAAAAAGTTGGGTAAATTAATTTACTAGAACACATGATAAAAAGTACGACAATTAAATTAACAAATATGAGCAGACAAGGATACACGATTAATTGAAAAAAAAAAACTATCTCAGTTGAAATGAATGGAGTCAAAGTATGATTCCATGTCGGTGGAGTCAAAATATGATATATGTCGTGTTAAGTTCATTTTCTCAAAATATGATAGTTAGCATATAATGCATTTCTAGGCCCGACTAATTAACGGAGATTTTGTATTACAATGAAGACATTATTTTTTTTGTATATTTGTTACGCTTCAGAGAAATCAATTGAAATAAATCACCCTTCTTTATTATGCTGTTGAAGGATATGTAGAAGTAAGCTCCTGAAAAACAAAACGGTTGTAAAAAATTTTGCCGTACTTTTTGTATTTACGTAATAGGGTGGGTAGAAAATATTGCAAAAAAACTTGTAGATGGTACATCAACCTACAGGTATGTTGATGTATTTATAGACGATTGAAACTGGCAACATATTCAAAATAATATTCGAGTAAATGGGCTCTATAGGACATATTCAGCTTCACACGTGTTAAAAAACCACGACCTTGCGTTGTACAAAATGCGGCTACCAAAACTCACGGTGACCAAGACATGAGTTTCGCTAAAATCATGTACGTGGTTGACACGTCAAGAAAAGAAAACTCGCACTTTACAGGATGCGAGCTTGCAACCTTTTTTGCTATAAATAGAGGTTGATCAGGATGTAAGTTTCTCTAACACGTTAGAAAAAGCAAACTCACGTTGATCAGACGCTAGTTTCAATAACTATACCTTCTATATCATATGCAACCGGGTAAACTCCTTCACAACAGTGAAATAAATTTTTTCATTGCCTTAGTTCACAGAATTGCTAACATTTCCAGAAGGTTGAGGAACAACTCATTGCTTTGACTGACTTCAAATTTAGATAAGTGTAAGTATTCTTTGTTTATGCGATTTTTTAATTTATAATCAAGTTCTAATTGTGTACTAATTCACTAATGTATGTTCATTTTTCCATGGTCATAGATTATTAAAAAATGGCAAGAAGAATTTCTGCTTTGATATACTAAGATGGTCAGATTTCTTATGAAAATATCGGTGTCACCTTTGAGACCCCAACACTATTTTGATGTCGCTTACGAGGAATTTAACATATTTCAATTCGATGTAGAAAGTCTCCAAGAAGGTTCCACATTGACGCAGACGAAATTTGGACTAATTGAAGTATCAATTACCTATGTCGTTGGAACCATTATATTACACATTATTTTCTCTTGAGGATTATGTTGATGTGGATATGATGTTGGAAACCCATATTATGCATTCATTTGGAGGGCCTCTTGAGATCTATACAATGTTTTCTGATGTTGATGCCACGGTCCAACATGGTTCAGAGCAGATTATGGCTTCGACACTGATGTTCAAAGTGTAATTGCAGCGTTACAACAGGACATCAACTCATTACATACACACAATGATCATGAAGGTGCATAATCTTCTTCGATGCCTAGGCATTCTTGCGTATCGACCTTCGAGTTTGACCTCAACATGTCACCAACCCAACATTCAATGTTTAAGTCATACAGTATGGGGCGTCATCAACTCAAAATGACAAATTGTAACACTCGATTTTGGGCCTAGAAGTTAGCCGGTTAGTTTAGACGATTCGAGCGAACCGGGTTAGATAGTTAGTCTAGTTTCGGAAATTTAATCGGACTAAATGATTTTCGGGTGAAATAAAAAATGTGGAAAATGTTCTAAAATATTAGAATAATATTTTAAAGGTTTTGATGGACTCAATTTGACAAAAACAAATTGGGTTAATTGACATTTAAAAAGCGGTAACTAAATTGTAAAATTTATAAAGTCGTTATGGTGACTAAATTAAAAAAAGTCAAAACTTAAAATTTTTAGGGACTATTAAACCAAAGTATTTTATCAGCTTTTTTCTTATTTTTAATTATTTTATAATGATTTTAAAAATGTTTATTAATTATAATAAAAAAGATTTATTAAAAAGCCAAATCATTTTCTTACGTAACTTCTCTTTTTCTCTCATTTTTCTCTCTACTTTCCCACTTACTAAACTAAATTTCTTTTTATAAAAATGATGAAGAATCAATTGATTTGATTTTCTTTTCGATTTTTTAAAGTGATCTTTAATTTTCTACAACAAATCTCATTGATTTCTTGAAGCTTTCAAGCCAATCTAGGGAAAAGTAACTTGTTAGAGGCGATCTTCTTAATTTTCCTCTCTAATCAAAGGTTCTTTATTGAAACTCTCAAGTTATTGACTTTTTTGTTTTAGTTTCTAACTTGATTTGATTAATAAATGTGAATATCTTGATTTAATTGAGCTTTAATGGTGGTTTAATTGAAGGAATTAATTGAGAATTGAATTGGACTGGTTTTGATGGGTTTTAGATTGATTTTAATCATAATCTTGATGTTTAATAATGTTGATAACTAGATTTTGTCAA
The DNA here is from genome assembly GCA_030270665.1 of Hibiscus trionum. Classification (NCBI taxonomy): domain Eukaryota; kingdom Viridiplantae; phylum Streptophyta; class Magnoliopsida; order Malvales; family Malvaceae; genus Hibiscus; species Hibiscus trionum. The sequence goes on from BSYR01000004.1 coordinate 6,445,076, forward strand.
TAAAATCTCAAAAGTAGGTGAATTGCTATATTTTTAGGTTAGAAAAAGTGGAATTTTGAGCTGTTTTTGTGGTCAATTGAATGTTAGTTCTATAAAGTTAATTGGAGGATAATTTTGGATGTAAAATGATGATGATTGGATGTTTAGATCGTTGGTAAAGGTTGATAGATGTTTAGACGATTTTTGGGGATGTTTTTCGGTTGTTATAAAAGGGTGATTGTTGGTTTATTGATAAAAGAAGTGGAGGGGTGTTGTTGCTAAGATTTATGATGCCTAAATGTGCATTAAACCTCTCTTTTAATGTGGGAAGAACATGAGAATTGTATTCGACATCGTTAGAAGAAGATTCGACAGCATTGGATGCTTGAGATCGCTTCAGAAAAGGAAGTGAAGCATTGTTGGTGAGTGGATATGGTTTTAAAAGCTTTTCGAAGGTTTAATAAAACTATTTGGAAGTTTAGATTGAGCTTGATATGCTAATATGAGCTTGAAAGTAAGTATGAAAGATTTCGCTCTCGGTTTTCGGTTTTTATTATTTTATTAAATTTATGCTCATGCTTTGAAGATAGAATTGTTTTACCTGTAATGTCCTGGTTTTGGGCCTAGATGTTTTAGACATCGGACCAGACCGGTCGAGAACGGTTCGAATCGCGTAAGGTGATTTAAGGAAATCAAGGATCGGGATAGGATAAAAATGTGGTAAAATCTCTAAAATCCTATAAAAATATGTTTAAGAGGTTGGTCAAGTCAATTTTACCAAAAGAGTTCCGAAAATGGGACATTTCGAGTAGTGACGAAATTGTAAAGTTTCAAAACTGTGGAAAATGTGATTTTTAAAGAAGAAGTCAAATTCTTAGAATCTATAGGGGGCTTTATGGCAATTTAGCATTTCCTTAAAAAGACACGTGTTTAAAGAGGTTTTTAATTAAATGGTTTTAAAATGGTTTTTATTTTAATTAAATTAGGTGGTTAATTTGAGACTTTTAATTACGTAACTACCATCTTCTCTTCATTTTCAGCCAAACACTATTTTCATCAATTTTCTCCAGAATTCTATTCTCTCAAACACTCTCACAATATTCCTAAACAATTTTCAAGAAAACCTATCTAGTTCTTCAAGATTTTTTCAAAGGAAAACTTGTCATCCATTGAGGAAAGCAAGGATTGGAGGCAAATCCCGTTCTCAACCTCTAATCAAAGTTCTTTATTGAAATTCCCAAGATATTTGGCTTCTAATTAATGTTTTTGGTTGAGTTTTCATTATAGTTTTGATTGGAGATCAAAATCTTGTAAAAATATGGTTGAAATCTTAATTTTGGACTTGATGTGTTAACCTCTGTTTTGGATTGATTTTAATTAAGTTCTAAGTTGATTATTATGTTGAAATGGAGTTTTGATAACACAGATCCCGAAATCTTTGAGATCCTTGAGTTTCTTTGTTGATTTAAGTGAGTTTTTGAGGTGTAATGGTAGAATCTTGCTTGCTGGAGGTATGAGGTTGGGTTAGGTTGTTTGTTAGATGTGTTTTGATGTTTATAATGGTTTGGAAATGATGTATGTTGGCTGAGCTTGGTTTAGGAAGCAATCGATTTAGTTTTCGATTGTTTTGGAGGGGTATTTTGGTGTAGTTTGGGTGAGCAACGAGTTTGTGAATTGTTGCTGGTGTTGAAATGCATTTTGTTGCATTTAGATCTCTGTTTTGATGATGTGAAAACATAGGATCTTAATACGGTAGCAAACGAGGTGTTGTTGGAGGCTCTAGAAGAGTAATTTTCGTGTCGGCGAGCAAGGCTTCGCGTATTGGTTAGTGGAAACAGATTTCCAGCTTCGTAACACTTTGAGCGTGGTCTTGGGAGCTTAGTGTAAGTTTGAAACACTTAGCTAAGCTCAAGAGTAAGTGGTTCGAAAGTCTCTCTTGGAAATGTGCTATGTTTTGATGAAAATGCACTTGAGTTAAATGTGGTTTTGTTTACTATTTTTAAGCATGTTCAAGAATGGTTAAATGCTGGATTTAATGCCATTATGTTAAGGTTGCACTAGGTAAGTGATCCTTGGTTTTCATGTGATAAATGCATATGATGTTAAGCATGTTATGCTTGTGGAAATCGCATTATGTTTATGCTGGTAAAACAATGGATTATTGATGTTAAATGATTATATTGGCAAGTGATGGAAATGGTTTTTGGTTACTTTAATCAGATATAATTAGCTGGCTATAGGATTGGGTGCACCGTGAATAAACTAGCCTTGGATGTCGAGGGGTTTTGATCGTGCCGTAATCTTCATCCAAGTACCCTAACGATTGAGGTTAAGACCACAACGGTGAATGGTTTAATCCCGTGTGCGAGTCTTGCGTATGTTTCCCGTACTCTCATTAGTGGAATTATACAACTACCGATGAGTGATGTTGAGGGGTTGTGATTGTGCCATTAATCTTCATCACGGTTGTTGAGGGGTTGTGATTGTGCCATTGATCTCCACCTTGTGTAGTCCGGTAGTATGTATGAAGCGTGTGGGACAACGCTTGTAATCCGCGTATCCGATTGTGTCTTTTGTTGGAATGGTTTATGGATTATCACTTGTGCACTAATATAATGAAAATGATTAATGTTAAGCATGATATGCTTGTAAGAGATGCTTGAATGCATGAGATGCCTGGTAAAGCATGAACAAAGGTTTATTTGCTGTTTTAAATTGATGTATATGAGCATGTACTTTAGAAAGTGCAGTGATGTCTTGAAAGGACATGATTTATGTAAAGGCATGTGTTGGAAAAATGGTGGTTTTGCAAACTGTATGAAATGCATTGATGAATGTTGTTTAGCGATCCTCACTAAGCTTTGTTCTTACGCTCATTTCTTTTATCAATGCAGAGAATTAGGTGTTTGAGGCAGCACACAAGCAATGGAATCCAATCATTTCGATTTAGCAAAGTATGTGGCTTTACCTTGGTGTAATAAGAGGCAATGGGTGGGACTTATACTCTTGGATGGTTGAGGATATCTCTTTTGACCTTGAGCATGTTGGGTTGTTTATCCTTGAGTTGCAAATGGCCTTTATGGATTGATTTATGTTTAAATGTTGATTTTGGCTTTGTTTGGTCTTGGAAGACTAGGGAGCATGCCTATAGTTCCAATGATTGCATGAATGATGCCATGTTTTAGTTTTTGCCTCGTAATGATGATCAGTGGTGCATAAACATGTTATATGTATGTTGTGGCATGTTTTGAAATGTATTCGATCATGAAAAGATGTGAAAAACCAGCAAAATCTGCTGTTGCAGGGCAAGGCGTATCGGAACGCCCTTACCTGTTTCAGAACAGGGGCCTGAAATGGCCATGAGGTTTCAAAACGGGTAGGATCGTTCCGGAACATTTTGGCTACTGGAAAGGGGTGTTTCGGTATGGGTTTCAGAACACACCCTAGTATCGAAATGGTCAACCTGGTTTCGAAACAACCGTTTCGGTACAAGGCCTTGCGTTTTGAAACACCAGACCGTTGAGCTTGAATTTGAATGGTTTCAGGTTTCTGTTTCTCATGTTTTGGTCCTTGAATCTTATGTGCTTAATTAAATTAGTTTGGTTGATATTTTTAAGTTGAAATTTAACATGTTGGATTATTATAAGTCTAATTCTGGTTTGGTAACCTTAAATCTTGTTAAGTCCTCTAAATTCTAGAAATTTACATTTTAGTCCCTAAAAGACGTTTCTATGCAATTGAACCCCTGTTTGAGTTCTGTTCGCTGTGTCGCTTCCGCTGAAATGTTTTGCTAATCATATAGGTTAATAAAGTTCATCTAGATAAGATAAAAAGAAAAAAAGGTCATTAATCAAGGTTGATTTTCGAGTTGACTTTGGTTTTCCCCGTATAATCTTCATAGTTTGGGTCGGGCGTCTAGGCTGGGCTAAGGGGGTTACATTGGTTAGTATCAGAGCTAGGTTGCGAAAGAATTGGGGATGTTGGTATGAGAATTTGATATGTGTTGACGTATGTTGTTTGATGAGCATGATGTTGGTTGAATTTTGAAGCTTATGCTATGCTTGATGGATGTGAATCACATGTGGAATGAATATGATTATGTGATAATGATGCAATGTTGTTATGTGCTGATTTTGGATGGTGGAAAGCATTTTGAGCATGATGTTTTATGGTATGCTATGCTATGTTGAGGGAAATTGGGGTGCCCATTGCCTTATTACACTAAACAAATGTTTTTGTAAACTTGGATTCTTGCTTGCAGCTGGACTAAATGGTTTGATTAGTTTTGTTGTTATGCCTTGTTTAAAATAGCACTATGGGTCCAAGAAGAGAGCTGAGGTCGAATACGATAGTGACTGCGGCTGAGCAGGGTGACCAGGGTGAGCAAGGGGCTGATGTCCCTCATGGTGGAAACTTACCTCCTCCGCCACCACCTGGAGGTGGGGAGCAGGTGCAGAAAGGACCTGGTTGTCCTGGTTTGGGTGATTTGGCGCCATTGGTTCAAGTGATCACCGGGGCGTTTCAGGCTGCTTTTGCCGGAGCGCATGTGCAGGCCCCTGCAGCCGGGCAGACGGGCTTGCCATTGGAGAGGTTGAGGAGCCTAGGAGCTGTGGAATTCTATGGTATGTCTCATGAGGCGTCAGAAGTCTGGTTAGCAAGCACCATCCGTATCATGGATCAGATGGGCTGTAATGATGTGCGCAAGCTGGGATGCGCAGTTTCTTTGTTGCAAGGCGATGCCTACAGCTGGTGGACGACTACCACTGCTGGTATGGAACCCAATGAGATTGATTGGGAGTTTTTCAGAGGTGCCTTCAATAGAAAGTATCTAGGGGTGAGATACTTGGATGAAAAGAAACGTGAGTTTATGTCGCTAGCTCAGGGCAACCTTTATGTGGCTGAGTACGAGGTCCAGTTCGTACGCCTGAGCCAGTATGCTCCTGAGATGATACCTAGTGAGAGGAACCGATGTGATCGCTTTCGGTACGGGCTGGTATAGGAGGTTAAGACATATATGTTGGCTGCAGACTACACCGACTTTGATGTGCTTGTATGTCGAGCCAAAGACATCAAGCAAAACTTGGGTTTGTCGACTCGAGGTGTTGGTTCTAGCTATGGGAAGAGAGTAGCTGAGTATAGTTTCGATGGAGGACAGAACAAAAGAGGTCGAGACAGGACACATCAGCCTGAGGGGAGGCGAGGTGCTCCGGGTTGAGGTGGTCAGGTCCAGGGAGGCCGTGTGAGATCTGAGCAGCATACGTGCTAGACATATGGGTCGAGGGACCATTTGAGGCGAGATTGTCCTCGAGCAGCTAGAGAGGTCCAGGCTCCTGTTGTGGTGACAGGGAACTCATGTTGGAATTTTGGTTCGGCGGATCACAAAAGGAGGGAGTGTCCTTTGTTGGCTGGTGGAGGCCAAGGACGTGCTCCTGTAGTAGTTGCACCTCAGAGAGGCCGTGGGCGCGGCCGTGGGAACTTTCATAGGAGAGACGAGGGGCAGCGGGGTATTGCTCATGTAGTAGCCATTCGACCTGAAGGAGGTGGACCGGCGAGGGTTTATGCTCAGCGCGAGGAGCGCAATGATACCAATGTCATCTCAGGTACCTTTGTTCTTCAGTCTTTATCCTTGCTGGCTTTGATTGGTTATGGATCCATGCATTCTTATATCTTGAATGAGCATGCACATTTGCTTGATATACCTGTTGAGATGCTTGAAGTAGGAATGCCCTTTGTCTGTGCAAGGTTATGTATTCCTTGTGGATTTGATGGAGTTACCTTTCTATGGATTCGATGTAATCCTTGGCATGGATTGGTTGACAGAGCATAGGGCGGTGGTCGACTTTGATGTTAAGCGGGTCACCTTAAAGTTGGCCGATGATTATGAAGTAGTGGTAGTAGGCGAGAATGTGAAATTCTTGTCAAATGTGATTTCGGTTTTAGAAGCAAACCGTATGATGAAGATGGGTTGTGAGGCTTATCTTGCTTATGTGATGAATCCTGACACCAAGGATGTATGTGTGCAGGACATCCGAACTGTTCGCGATATTCCGGGTGTCTTTCCGGAAGAATTGCCTGGGTTGCCACCAAATAGGGAAGTTGAGTTTGGTATCGAGTTGTACGAGAATACAACTCCGGTGTCCATTGCTTCTTATCGCATGGCACCTAAAGAGTTGAAAGAGTTGAAAACGCAATTGCAGTAGTTGTTGGATCGAGGTTTCATCCGGCCGAGTGTGTCACATTGCGGTGCACCGGTCTTGTTTGTAAGGAAGAAGGATGGTACAATGCGGATGAGCATAGATTATCGGCAATTGAACAAGTTGACGATCAAGAACAAATATCCCTTACCTAGAATTGATGATCTCTTTGATCAGTTCCGGGGAGCCTCAATATTTTCTAAGATAGATTTTAGATCGGGGTATTATCAGCTGAAGGTGAAGGATGTAGACGTACCTAAGACAGCTTTTCGGACGAGGTATGGACATTATGAATTCTTGGTGATGCCGTTTGGTTTGACCAACGCGACTGCTGTTTTCATGGACATGATGAATCGTGTATTCCATGAATTCTTGGATCAGTTTGTGGTGGTGTTCATCGATGATATCCTTGTGTATTCGCGTACCGAGGAGGATCATGATAGACACTTGAGAATTGTTTTGCAAGCATTGTTGGAAAATCAGTTGTATGCCAAGATAAGTAAGAGTGAGTTTTGGCTTAGGTAGGTAGTCTTCCTTGGACATGTTGTGTCGGCTGAGGGTTTTCGCGTTGATCCGCACAAGGTTGAGGCTGTGATAGGATGGAAAGTACCTAAGTCAGTGACGGAGGTGCGAAGTTTTCTTGGTTTAGCTGTGTATTACCGTAGATTCATTGAGGGTTTCTTGAAGATAGCTGCACCGTTAACCAAGTTGTTACAGAAGAATGTTCGCTTTGAGTGGAATGATGCGAGACAACGAGCTTTCGAGAAGTTGAAGGAAGCTTTGACGCAAGCTCCTGTTCTGATTCAACCGGAGTCTGGTAAGGAGTTTGTAGTCTATAGTGATGCGTCCATTGTTGATTTGGGCTGCATATTGATGCAGGAGGGTAAGGTAGTGGCCTATGCATCTAGGCAGTTAAAGGTGCATGAGCGCAACTACCCTACTCATGACCTTGAGCTTGCGGCTGTGGTGTTTGCTCTGAAAATTTGGAGGCATTACCTGTACGGCGAGAAGTGTGTTGTGTTCACGAATCATTAGAGCTTGAAGTATCTTATGTCTCAAAAGGAGTTGAATCTTGGGCAGCGTCGCTGGGTAGAGTTGTTTAAGGATTACGATTTGACGATTGAGTACCACCCGGACAAGGCTAATGTTGTGGCCGATTCCCTGAGCCGGAAAGTGGTTGTGGAGGTTAGGGCGATGTTTGCTCGCTTGAGCATATCGCGTGATGGTGGCCTTATTGCGGAATTGCAAGTGAAACCATTTTTGATTCAAATGATCAAAGACAAGCAGTTGCTTGATGATTCTCTTGTTCCTCATGTTCAGGACCTTGCGGAGGGTAGTCCTTCAGATTTCAACTTTAGTGATGATGGTGTTCTGTGCTTTGGGAGTCGAATAGTGGTGTCGGATGATGTTGAGTTGAAGCACACTATTCTAACTGAAGCTCATAGTAGTCCTTTTTCTATGCACCCTGGTAGTACAAAGATGTATCGTGATATGAAGGATGAGTACTATTGGGTGGGGTTGAAAAAGGATGTGGCTGAGTTCGTTAGTAAGTGTGTGGTGTGTTAGCGAGTGAAGGCTGAACATCAGGTTTCTTCTGGGTTGTTGCACCCTTTTAGAATCCTAGAATGGAAGTGGGAGAGAATAACCATGGACTTTGCGTCTGGATTACCTTTGTCACAGTTAAAGAAAAATTCAGTTTGGGTGATTGTTGATCGCTTTACGAAGTGTGCACATTTTCTGCATGTGCATACTACGTATACCTTGGATAGATTGGCTGAGCTGTATATAGCTGAGATTGTGCGGTTGCACGGTGTGCCAAAGTCTATAGTAACGGATAGGGATCCGAGGTTTATAACGCGATTTTGGGAATGCTTGCATCAAGCCTTGGGTACACGGTTGAATTTCAGTACTTCTTATCATCCTCAGACGGATGGACAGTCGGAACGTGTGATCCAAGTGCTTGAGGATATGTTGAGATGCTGCGTGATATATTTTCAGGGTTCTTGGGAGAAGCACTTGTCGTTGGTTGAGTTTGCGTACAATAACAGTTACTAGGCAAGCATTCAAATGGCTCCGTACTAGGCTTTGTATGGGAGAAGATGTAGAACCCCTCTCTATTAGGCAGAAGCTGGGCAAAAGTTGATCTCGATGCCAGCTATGCTAAAGGAAACCACCAAGAAGGTGAAGCTCATTTATGAGCATTTAAAAGCAGCATCGGATAGGCAAAAGTCTTACGCGGACCTAAAGCGTAAGGAGATTGAGTTCGCGGTTGGCGAACATGTGTTTTTGAAAGTGTCGCCTTGGAAGAAGGTGATGAGATTTGGGCGTAAGAGTAAGCTTAGCCCAAGGTTCATTGGACCTTATGAGGTTGTGGAGCGAATTGGTCCTGTGGCATATCAGTTGAGATTGCCTACGGAGTTGGAAAAGATACATGATGTGTTTCATGTCTCTATGTTACGGAGGTACAGATCGGATCCTTCACATGTGATGCCTGTTGAGGAGATAGAGTTGAATCCGGATCTGTCGAATGATGAGAGACCAGTGAGGGTTCTAGATGTGAGCAATAAAGTTCTTCGTGGTAAGACGATAGAGCTTGTGAAGGTGTTGTGGCGACACCGTGGAGTTGAGGAGGCCACGTGGGAAAGCAAGGCAGACATGCAGAAGTAGTTTCCGCACATTTTTCCTTAAGGTAAAATTTCGAGGATGAAATTTCTTCAGTGGGGGAGAGTTGTAACGCCCTGGTTTTGGGCCTAGATGTTTTAGACATCGGACTGGACCGGTCGAGAACGGTTTGAATCGCGTAAGGTGATTTAAGGAAATTAAGGATCGGGATAGGATAAAAATGTGGTAAAAATCTCTAAAATCCTATAAAAATATGTTTAAGAGGTTGGTCAAGTCAATTTTACAAAAAGAGTTTCGAAAATGGGACATTTCGAGTAGTGACCAAATTGTAAAGTTTCAAAACTGTGGAAAATGTGATTTTTAAAGAAGAAGTCAAATTCTTAGAATCTATAGGGGGCTTTATGACAATTTAGCATTTCCTTAAAATGACATGTGTTTAAAGAGGTTTTCAATTAAATGGTTTTAAAATGGTTTTTATTTTAATTAAATTAGGTGGTTAATATGAGACTTTTAATTACGTAACTACAAACTTCTCTTCATTTTCAGCCAAACACTATTTTCATCCATTTTCTCCAGAATTCAATTCTCTCAAACACTCTCTCAATATTCCTAAACAATTTTCAAGAAAACCTATCTTTCAAGATTTTTCAAAGGAAAACTTGTCATCCATTGAGGAAAGCAAGGATTGGAGGTAAATCCCGTTCTCAACCTCTAATCAAAGTTCTTTATTGAAATTTCCAAGATATTTGGCTTCTAATGAATGTTTTTGGTTGAGTTTTCATTATAGTTTTGATTGGAGATCAAAATCTTGTAAAAATATGGTTGAAATCTTAATTTTCGGACTTGATCTGTTATCCTCTGTTTTGGATTGATTTTAATTAAGTTCTAAGTTGATTATTATGTTGAAATGGAGTTTTGATAACATAGATCCCGAAATCCTTGAGATCCTTGAGTTTCTTGGTTGATTTAAGTGAGTTTTTGAGGTGAAATGGTGGAATCTTACTTGCTGGAGGTATAAGGTTGGGTTAGGTTGTTTGTTAGATGTGTTTTGATGTTTATAATGGTTTGGAAATGATGTATGTTGGCTGGGCTTGGTTTAGGAAGCAATCATTGAGTTTTCGGTTGTTTTGGAGGGGTATTTTGGTGTAGTTTGGGTGAGCAATGAGTTTGTGAATTGTTGCTGGTTTTGAAACGCATTTTAATGCATTTAGATATCTATTTTGATGATGTGAAAACATGGGATCTTGATCCGGTAGCAAACGAGGTGTTGTTGGAGGCTCCGGAAGAGTAATTTTCGTTTCGGCGAGCAAGGCTTCGTGTATGGTGAGTGGAAATGGATTTTCCAGCTTTGTAACGCTTTGAGCGTGGTCTTGGGAGCTTAGTGTAAGTTTGAAACACTTAGCTAAGCTCAAGAGTAAGTGGTTCTAAAGTCTCTCTTGGAAATGTGCTATGTTTTGATGAAATTGCACTTGAGTCAAATGTGGTTTTGTTTACTATTTTTAAGCATGTTTAAGCATGGTTAAATGCTGGATTTAATGCCATTATGTTAAGGATGCACTAGGTAAGTGATCCTTGGTTTTCATGTGATAAATGCATATGATATTAAGCATGTTATACTTGTGGAAATGGCATTGTGTTATGCTTGTAAAACAGTGGATTATTGATGTTAAATGATTATATTGGCAAGTGATGGGAATGGTTTTTGGTTACTTTAATCGAATATAGTTAGCTGGCTATAGGATTGGGTGCACCGTGAATAAAGTCGCCTTGGATGTCGAGGGGTTGTGATTGTGCCGTAATCTCCATCCAAGTACCCTAACGATTGAGGTTAAGACCACAACGGTGAATGGTTTAATCCTGTGTGTGAGTCTTACGTATGTGTCCCGTACTCTCGTTAATGGAATTATACAACTACCAATGAGTGATGTTGAGGGGTTGTGATTGTGCCATTAATCTCCATCACAGGTGTTGAGGGATTGTGATTGTGCCATTGATCTACACGTTGTGTATTCCGGTAGTATGTATGAAGCGTGTGGGACAACGCTTGTAATCCGCGTATCCGATTGTGTCTTTTGTTGGAATAGTTTATGGATTATCACTTGTGAGCCAATATAATGAAATGATTAATGTTAAGCATGAGATGCTCTTAAGAGATGCTTGAATGCATGAGATGCTTGGTAAAGCATGAGCAAAGGTTTATTTGCTGCTTTAAATTGATGCATATGAGCATGTACTTTAGAGAGTGCCGTGATGTCTTGAAAGGACATGATTTATGTAAAGGCATGTGTTGGAAAAATGGTGGTTTTGCAAATGGTATGAAATGCATTGACAAATGTTGTTTAGCGATCCTCACTAAGCTTTGTGCTTACGCTCATTTGTTTCATCAATGCAGAGAATCAGGCGTTTGAGGCAGCACACAAGCAAGGGAATCCAAGCATTTTGATTTAGCAAAGTATGTGGCTTTACCTTAGTGTAATAAGAGGCAATGTGTGGGACTTATACTCTTGGATGGTTGAGGATATCTCTTTTTACCTTGAGCATGTTGGGTTTTTATCCTTGAGTTGCAAATGCCTTTATGGATTGATTTATGTTTAAATGTTGATTTTGGCTTTGTTTGGTCTTAGAAGACTAGAGAGCATGCCTATAGTTCCAATGATTGCATGAATGATGCCATGTTTTAGTTTTTGCCTCGTAATGATGATCAATGGTGCATAAACATGTTATATGTATGACGTGTCATGTTTTGGAATGTATTCGAACATGAAAAGATGTGAAAAACCAGCAAAATCTGCTGTTTCAGGGCAAGGCGTATCGGAACGCCCTTACCTGTTTCGGAATAGGGTCTTAAAATGGCCATGAGGTTTCGAAACGGGTAGGATCGTTCCGGAACATTTTGGCTACTGGAAAGGGGTGTTTCGGTACGGGTTTCGGAACACACCTAAGTATCAAAACGGTCAACCGAGTTTCGAAACGACTGTTTCGGTACAAGGCCTTGCGTTTCGAAACACCAGACTGTTGAGCTTGAATTTGTATGGTTTCAGGTTTCTGTTTCTCACGTTTTGGTCCCTGAATCTTTTTAAGTGAAATTTAACATGTTGGATTATTATGAGTCTAATTCTGGTTTGGTAACCTTAAATCTTGTTAAGTCCTCTAAATTCTGGAAATTTAGATAATATGTGTAATCTTTATAGTTTGGGTTGGGTTTCTAGGCCGGGCTAAGAGGTTACATTACCTATTGTTATATGCATGTTTTGGAACTGAGAAATGTTGCATATGTTTACATTTCGATAATACGTGTTTAGAAAGTGGTATGCAAAATGTTTGAGAAAATACCTAAATACACGGTTTAATGTATTTGAGATACTTCGATAGAAATTAGTTTGAATATTGCATATGAAAAACAGTGAGGTAACATGGTTTTTAAGTGTATATTAGAATATGATGATAATTAAATTGTTGTCGGATAAAATTGGTCGACCAATAGGATTAAAGTGCACTCTAAACTACAAAATTCGTACGTGAGACAAATTCTTTGGTTACACAATATGGGTAGAATCTATTGTGAAGTGACAAGGGTAGTGCTATCACATACGTGCAATAGGGGTAGTGCTATCCTAGCCGAAATGAGATTATGGTGAGGGTAGATTTCACCATGAGACTTGATAGGGGTATTGCCATTAGGGAATCCGCATATCCGAACACGAATGGATAGGTGTAGTGCTATCCAAGGATGGGGTAGTTCCGTCCGAGTCACTTTTAATGCCAATATATGTGATTTTATTGTATCATAGTTTGTAAATGAATTTTTTATAATATGCTTTATGGATGTGAATCTCGATACATGATTTAGAAGAGATTTATCAAACTTGATTAGAAGAGAAATGGGCAGAAATGTTTGAGCATGATGCTAGACGAAGGGGTTTCATAAATGGTTTTTAAAATGCATTATTGATTGTTTTGTTTGAGTGACCCTCACTAGGCATTTATACTTACACTCTCCCTTTTCAACAATGCAGAGAAATAGCTTTCCAAGGTAACGAGAGAGCAAGAGAAAGAGTTCCAAGATGCGTGTTTGCTCAAGTATGGTTTCTAAAATTAGACCAATATGTAATAAGAGCAATGGAGGTTTAATAATGATTTGGAAGTATATATTTAAATATCTGGGTTCTGTTGCAAGTTTATGTTGGTTTATAAGACTTGTAAATGACCTTTAATGTTTGGATTATGTTTGATTTTGGGGGCTATTGGGAATTACAAGCATGTTCGGTAGAAATCATGCCTATAGGTTTTCCTTTGTTGCTGTATTGCTCACGCTTTCATATTGAGGTGATTGTTGGTTGATATGACGATGTGTGATTGCTGTGATATTGTTGTTTGAGTCATATGTGATGTTTGGGATTGATCCGAATATGTTTAGGGATGTATCGTAGCGTTCCAAATGCACATATTTTACAAAACTAAAGATAAGTTTCGAAACTAGGGGGCCTTTTGCTCCAGGAAGGTTTCGAACTAGGCCACAGGTTTTGAAACCAGTAGGCTGAATTTATCTACTGGAGCCCAAGTTTCGAAACCACTAAGAGGGGTTTTCGAAACCTATCGCGGGGACTCATTTGTAGAGTTGAAAAATAGTTTCTAAAGTTACATTTGGGTCACAGATTGTTATGTATGCAATTGAATGAGTTGGAATGATTTTCTTGAGCTAATATTTGACATGTATGCATGGAATATGACTAATTGAGGATAGGTAAATCAAATTTTAGTTAAGGCCTTTTAGTTTTATATTTTTGTTTTGGTCACTAAATATTGAAAACGCTTAATTGAGGATGCTAATGAATTTGGTTTGAGGAAAATTTTTACAAGAATGTTTTAAATGGACTTAATTACAGATTAGTAAGATCAATTGTAATGGTTGATTATAATTTCAAGAAATTTGTAAAATGGCCCCTAATCCTAGTTATCGAGCTTTCGTTAATCGAATCGAGGTTTATTTCGTTGTACCTTCTTCCGCTATATGTATGACCACCTTATGTAATATTAAATGCATCAAAAGAAGATAAAAAGGGTCATTTAATGAGGGAAATCTTTACAGGTTTTCTTCGATAATCCTCGTGTAACTCTCTCGAGTCGGTATATCGGTTAGACCAGGTCAATGGGATTATATTTCTTGGTATTAGAGACTTGTTTACGAATAATTGGGAGGTAAGATGATTTTTGTTACTTAGTTTGGGTTGATTCATGTTGTTTGCATATGCACGTTGATTGTTTTATGCTATGTTGTGATGGTTGGTTATGTATAGGTTATGCAGGGTGTTTGTTAGCATGATCCTTTGATTTCTATGTGAAATGTGGGATAGATATTGGGGTACCCATTGTGTAACGCCACGATTTTTGGGCCTAGGATTTTGTAGGTTGGGTTTAGGGTCCGGTGGACCGAGACTATATATTCGGGTTAGTTCGGGATTGGTTCAGGGAAAACTTAGTTCAGGAAGTGATAAATATATGAGAAAAATTTCTAAAATCCCTTTTGAATGCACATAAGAGTTTGGAGAATTCAATTTTGGAAAATGACATTTTTAAGGTAGACATTTCGGTTAAGTGACTAAATCGTAAAAATGAAAAAAACTATTTTTAATGGCTATTTTGTAAAAGATCCAAAACTTAGAATCTTTAGGGAGCTAATGCAAGTATAATCAGCTATTCCCTTAATTTGAAATGTTTTAAATGTGTTTAATTAAAAAGATTAAAAAGGGTTTTGATTAAAACGAGAATTAAGCTTTACAAACTTATTTTGACGCAACTTCCATTTCTCTATTTTCTCATCAGCTAACCACCCAATTTCTTTCAAAACTTCTAGAGATCTTTTCCTTTTCATTTTACTTTGATTTCCAAATGATTTCCATGGAGTTTCCTCAACTTGTTTCAATGGATTCTTGAAGATTTTCAATAAAATCTTGTCAATTGAAGGAATATCAGGGGATTATAGGTAATTTTCATGCTTCTCCTCTAATCAAGGTTCTGCGATGAAATTCCCATGTATTTGGCTCTTTGATTATGTTTCTTAACAAGGTTTGTAACCCCCGTAGCCCGGCCTAGACGGTTGACCCGAACTACGAAGATTACACGGGGAAAACCAAAGTCAACCCGAAAGTCAACCTTGATTAACGACCCTTTTTTTTTCTTTTTAATCTTGTTTAGATGCTCATTAACCCTAGATGTGATCACACAAACAACATACTCAAAGATCACAACCATCAGAGATCATTCAGGGACCCAATTGCACAAAACACAACTTTAGGGACCAATTTGTAAATTCTGAAAACTCTGAGGCCTTAACCAGATTTTAAGTTACCAACTTAAAATTAATCATATTTCATGCATCTCGGCCAAATTTCAGCTCAAACGGACATCTCAAACTCATACAATTGCACATACAAGATTCAGGACCAAAATGCAAACATTTTGAAACACATAACTGCCACTGTCAGCCCCCAACGGTCAACCGTTCCGAAACGGGAGACAGCCCGTTTCGAAACGCGGGGCCGTTCCGCAACGGGTACCGAAACGGGGGTTGGGCAGTGGCCTATCCGTTTCGGAACGGTTTCACCCGTTTCGGACGCCTGGGCTGCTTCAAGGCACCCGTTCCGAAACGGTACACCCTGTTCCGAAACACCCTGCACAAAATGCAGAAATTTGCCTATTTAAACATGCAATTTAACATAAAAGAGGCATACTTGCATCAACAATTCACCAACATGCCATCATACATGAAAAGCCCCAATTTTAAGACTAAGCTTCCAACACAAGCAATCCATTTAAGCAACATACTTCCAATTCAATCTCATAAGCCAAGCCATGTTCCAACAACATTAACAACACAAAACCAAACTTGTCTAAACATAAACAAACACATACATCAACCCAAGAGATTCTACCCCATTGCCTTTATTAACTATAGCTATTAACCGAGACATACATCTCAAGTGGAGTCCTTCTTGAATCCCTTGCTCCTCGCTGTCCAAACTTCAAGAATCTGCATTGATGGACAAAAAGGAGCGTAAGCACATAATGCTTAGTGAGGAAAGCTCAAAACCAAAACACCATCAATGCAGCGAGCCATAAATCACTTTTAAAACAAACTTGATTTGTTTACCAAAGCCATGTTTGAAAACTCCTTTTCAACAACAAGCTCAAAACCATGCATCGCACATACATGAAGACCAACCCTTAGTTTAGCAAACTAAGAAAACCCTTTTCAAAGCACAACTTGCAAAATCAACCATTTAGCCAAACCATGCATACACACCATATGCAAGCTAAAACAAAACCTTGGAAAACACTCCCATTTCACAACATACCTTTCTTTAAACTTGAAAGCCAAAACAAACAAGAATCTTTTAAAACCATTTCACAAACCAACCAACACATGCATTAAACCAAAGACAACATATATGAACCACAACATCATCATCACATGCCTTTAAAAACAAGTCTCAACAAGACTCCAATGCACTAAAGATATTTCATGCTCACATGCATCATTCTCCAAATGATAATCAACACTTGTTCAACTTAACAAGTAAACATGCATTCACAAGCATTATACACTTTCCATGCAACCATGCATCTTTTCAAGCATCTCATGCTTCACATGCAATTATGCATCAATTCAAGCATCTCACGCTTCACATGCAAATATGCATCATTTCAAGCACCTCATGCTTCATCACAATCAAGAACATCGTATTGGCCTTCAAATGATCAACCACATTCACTTTTCAACTCAACACCCAATCGGATACGCGGATTCCGAGTGTTGTCCCTACGCTCCCTACACCCTACCAATCCAAGGTCCTCGAATGGGCAACAACCTCCATTATGACCTCAACATCCTAAGGTTCCCATGTATGGACTTTTAAACACCACACAACCTTAGCTCTTCCCCAAGGTTCCCATGTATGGACTTTTAACCACCATACAACCTTGACATGCACAAGGTTCTCACATATGGGCAACACCTCCATATAACCTTTGCATTCACCGATTGGTAGTTGTAGAACATCACTAACGAGATCCGGGACACCCTACACAAGATCCACACATGGACTTAACACCGCCATTGTGATCTCAACAAGCACAAGGTTCTCACATATGGACTTTTAAACACCATATAACCTTTGCTCAACCAAGGTCCTCGAATGGGCAACACCTCCATTATGACCTGAACCATCTCGTTAGGATACTTGAAGGGAGTTTACCGGTTCACTCTTAACCACTCCACCTCCAAGGCGACTTTATTCACGGTGCACCCAATCCTATAGCCGGCTAACTATATCCGATCAAAGAACCAAGAACCACTTACATCACTTGCCAATATAACCATCTTACCACATTAGTCCAATGTTCCATATGCATAACCATAATGCAAAACCATTACCACATTAATCAAATGATTCACATGCATAACCAACATGCAAAAACCATCATTTACCAACATTAATTCACTGTTTTAAAGCATTAGACAAAGCCATAGAACAACATGCAACACCATGCATCAAAACCACATTTTCAATGTATAAAACCAAGGATCTCCTACCTTGAGCATCCTTCACATATGGCTTTCAAAACCAGCACTAAAGCATGCTAAAATATGCTTTCAAAACAAAATTAAACCATGCAAAACACATGTATTTCAATCATCAACCACAATTTCTTAAAAAACCAATTCATATCACAAATCAAGTAAGAAATCCATTTACTTACTCTTGAGCTTAGCAAAGTTGTTTAGACTTAAACTAAGCTCCCAAAACCTTCAAACCTTTGTTTAAAAGCCGAAAACCCAACTTCACTCACCGATACACAAAACAAAGCTAGCCACCAAGCCTTCCAAGCATCTGAAACCTTCCGCAACACCTCTAAAGCTCACGGATCAAACTCCCCTGTTTCAAGCACACAAAAACAGCACATTAATGCATCATTATGCATTAAGAACAGCAGCCACACAACCAAATTCGCTGCTCAACACAAATCCAATAATTCGGCTACCAAACACAACCGAAATCACCTCCAAACATTTCCAAAACTTAACCCAGCCAAGATCCATCACTTCTAACCATTTTTAAACATCCATTAACATCCAAAATGATCACAAACACGTCCTTATACTCCCAGGTATAACAGATCACCAAAAACACTCCAAAAACAACCAAAAACTCAAGCAAAACTTAGGAAATTCAACCTATCCGGGATTGCATTAATTAAACCTCAACTTCTAATCAATTTAGCATTCATTTAACATCATTTTGACACTTCAAAACACTGCCCAAACAGATCACACGAAAATTTCACCAAAATCACCAAATCTTGCATTTTAAGCTAAAATCAAAATTTCTATTGAAAAGCCTTTAACAAAACACAAACCAAGGATTGAGAACTTGGGAATTTCAGTAAAGAACTTGAAGTTCAGAGGAGAAGGACGTTCTTACCTCCAAACTTGAGTTTCTCCTTTTTGGAGCCAAAAAGCTTGATGAAACAACTTGCAAATTGAGAGGTTTTGTTGATGAGATGATTAGGAATCAAATGAGAGTTGAAATGAGTGATTTGAGTGACAAAATCAGAGGAGGAAATCTGGAGAGAATGTGTTTGGTTTGAGAGAAAAGATGAGAGAAAATGGTTGAGAGAAAAGTTAGTTAGATTTAGGAAAATATCTTCCCTCCACTTTTCTTTTGTTTAAAAACACTTAATTAATCATTTAATATATTTAGAAAATCTGGAGAAACTCCCATTGGGTAAATAGCTCCTTAAAGATTCAAAGTTTCAATCCTTTATAAAACTGTCACCGAACTTTCAAAAATTAAATTTTGGTCACTAGCCAAAATGTCAACCTTCCGAACCTCATTTTCCAAAATTGATTTCACAGTTCACTTTTATATATTAAAAGATGATTTTAGAACATTTTTCCATATTTTTAATGCAACCCGAACTAGGCTTTCCTAATTTCACTCTTATATATTCGATCAGCACTTTGACCGAACCGGTCAACGCCCAAAACTTCCGAGCCCAAAACCGGGGCGTTACAACTCTCCCCCCCTTAGGAAATTTCGTCCTCGAAATTTCAACCGGCGAAAAGAGAACAACAACCTTCTCAAAACACTCACAAGGCAACACAAAAACCTCAACCAACACTGAACACTTTCCACACAAAACTCCACCAAACCCAACACCACCACATGCTGTTCACAAACCCAGAACACTCAAAGATAGCCACAACTTAACCTTCCACATCTCCAGACTGTACACAGCCCCAACTTCAATCATGAAGAACTTTAACTTTCACAGCACACATTACTGTAACACACAACTTCCAAGACTGGTTTACACAGGGACTCTAACCAATCCAATTCCACCACCACACAAACTTCTCTGCTTCCAAAACTCTTGCAACTCTCAAACCCCTTCCATGAATCTTCCCAACAAGCAAGAATTCTTAAGCATCAACTGCTTACCCAAACTCCTCAACAAAAGCTGACAAACCTTCACAACTGTTGCTAACATTACCACCACGACTCACCAGGTCTACTCACCCACAAACCAAAATTACATCACAACCTCAACTCGGCTCCGCCAGCTGCTCCATACACCACCAGCTGACCTCAAAAGAAATTCACAAACACACAACCAGCCAACCACTTCTCATAAGAATCCTTCCAAACAACACAAGCCTTCGATCCTTCATGATCCTTCCACTTCAACTTAAATGCTAAGCTACCTCAGCACTTGGAAAAACAACCACCAAACTGCAACCTCACTTAGCACCAAGGAACTACCACTCCCACTTAGCTATCAAACCACCTGATCGATTCTAACCTCAACCGGTACCCCTCACCACCAAACCACTAAACTCATAAAGCATCAAACACCAATCTTCTACCAACAGGCTATACCACCCTCACTATTACTAGCAACTAGCTTAACAAACTCCATTACCTCTAACTTCCACTCAGCACCAACACAACCTCTAAAAACCCACCATCCAACCTAACCCAACCACCACTCTAACAGATTCGATTAATTATTAGCGAGTGTGAACATCGTATGCATGATCACTTACATGCCCTATCAATGCCTGATGTACATGTATGCAAAACCTCTAATGTCATGCCACATGTATGCACGGACCAACATATATAATATAGCATATAACAATGATTTTAACTGTGCATGAATGCCAGTTCACACCCTCTAATAACATCCTCAAATCCGTCTAAGAACAACCTCCTACCGCACTTCTAGCTTATCTAACTCCATCATACCAGCAACTACTAACCACAAGATTCTCACAAAGCCCTCTTCACATCAAAGACATTTCCAAACTACAACCATTACCCCAAACATGCTAGCAACAAGACTAAACTTACCACGCAAGGAAAACCAACAGAAACCAAACTAAGGTAACTAGAGCAAAGATTACTAAACAAGGTTACCTGAAAGCATCACACC
This sequence comes from Hibiscus trionum, assembly GCA_030270665.1. NCBI lineage: Eukaryota > Viridiplantae > Streptophyta > Magnoliopsida > Malvales > Malvaceae > Hibiscus > Hibiscus trionum. Next base: position 6,465,367 of record BSYR01000004.1, read on the forward strand.
ACCCTAAAGCCTCATCAGACGAACTCTCTTCCTCGCGGAACCATCAACCTCCTGCCGCACCACTGCAGCACTAGCTAACACACTAGGGCCACCACCACCTCCTTGCGGTAAAGAACCTTGACTGTTCCGAGCCAACATCAAACAATCACGTCTCATGTGTCCAGCAGACCCACATTTCCAGCAATTCTCCTTTCCCACACTCTTCACAACTTTCTGTTCTTTCTGCCACTTCTGAACCTTACCTCGGCCGTGCCCACGACCTTTCTGAGATCCTTTGGCTATCACCAAAGCCGACTTCACTCCAAGAGGACAATCACGCTTAACATCCACTTTGGAACCACAGTTCCAGCAAGCACCCGCGCCCCAACAACCTCCAACATGGCGCCTTTCACAACGGTCACACACCGGTGGCTGAACTTCCACTCCTTGCTCAAGCAACACTTGCTCCACAACAGCACCACCGTCACTTTGCTCAACCCTTGAAAACTTCCCTCCAAGATACCTTTCATAAAAGGCAGATACAAAGAAATCCCAATCAATATCAGGAATATGTGACGCCACAACCACTGATGTCCACCAGACACAGGCATCCTCCAACATCAGAGAAACAACACTCCCCAACTTACAAGCAAGATCACAGCCTTCCTGATCCAAGATCAGAACCACACTGGCCAACCAAGCCTCAAACATCTCTGGTGTAGAACCATGATATTCCACAGCACCCAAATCAAGCAAACGCTGCTTCGGCAAACCCACACATTCCACAGCCAGCACATCCATTGACTTTATCTTTACCACAGCCTGAGATGTTCCCAACACCTCCTGAACATCAGATGATGAACTCTTCACCACAGAACCAGCTTCTTTCCCTTGCCTTACCATCTCAACCCCAGGCACAGAAAACTGAGACAAAACACCTTCACGAAAGGGTGAATTCCACGCCTTAACAACCTGCCCCAAGGCAGCAACCATCTCACCCAACTGCCATTCTTTCATCGACTTAGCCATACTACTAACAACAACAAACATACAATCACAACAAACAAACAAACCAGTTAGACCAGCATTAAGCAAGGATTCAAACTCCAACTCCAAAATAACACAATAGCTATATTAATAAGGCAATGGGTATCCCGAATCCTCCCCTTTACATGACATAACAGTCAACACAACATGGATATCACAACATCAAGCATATCAAACAACACACCTTGATCATGCTTACATCAAACAGCATCCACTTGCAACAGCATATTATTACATAACATACTCACAGCACTTTCATCATGCATAAAACCAACTCACAGCATCAGCTTATCATCAGCACAAACCACATAAGCTCAACCAAGATTCATAACCATAAAACATGCTTGAAAACATCAGCAACATGCTCAGAAACATCAGCAATTTGCTCAGAAACACCAGCATCATGCCCAGAAACACGTGTTTCAACCAACATTCAACCAACTTTCATCCACACAACAAGGTAAACATCAACACACATCACAACAACTTACCGTTTTCCCAAGCATTCGCAACACAGCTCTGATACCACCAAATGTAACCCCCGTAGCCCGGCCTAGACGGTTGACCCGAACTACGAAGATTACACGGGGAAAACCAAAGTCAACCCGAAAGTCAACCTTGATTAACGACCCTTTTTTTCTTTTTAATCTTGTCTAGATGCTCATTAACCCTAGATGTGATCACACAAACAACATACTCAAAGATCACAACCATCAGAGATCATTCAGGGACCCAATTGCACAAAACACAACTTTAGGGACCAATTTGTAAATTCTGAAAACTCTGAGGCCTTAACCAGATTTTAAGTTACCAACTTAAAATTAATCATATTTCATGCATCTCGGCCAAATTTCAGCTCAAACGGACATCTCAAACTCATACAATTGCACATACAAGATTCAGGACCAAAATGCAAACATTTTGAAACACATAACTGCCACTGTCAGCCCCCAACGGTCAACCGTTCCGAAACGGGAGACAGCCCGTTTCGAAACGCGGGGCCGTTCCGCAACGGGTACCGTAACGGGGGTCGGGCAGTGGCCTATCCGTTTCGGAACGGTTTCACCCGTTTCGGACGCCTGGGCTGCTTCAAGGCACCCGTTCCGAAACGGTACACCCTGTTCCGAAACACCCTGCACAAAATGCAGAAATTTGCCTATTTAAACATGCAATTTAACATAAAAGAGGCATACTTGCATCAACAATTCACCAACATGCCATCATACATGAAAAGCCCCAATTTTAAGACTAAGCTTCCAACACAAGCAATCCATTTAAGCAACATACTTCCAATTCAATCTCATAAGCCAAGCCATGTTCCAACAACATTAACAACACAAAACCAAACTTGTCTAAACATAAACAAACACATACATCAACCCAAGAGATTCTACCCCATTGCCTTTATTAACTATAGCTATTAACCGAGACATACATCTCAAGTGGAGTCCTTCTTGAATCCCTTGCTCCTCGCTGTCCAAACTTCAAGAATCTGCATTGATGGACAAAAAGGAGCGTAAGCACATAATGCATAGTGAGGAAAGCTCAAAACCAAAACACCATCAATGCAGCGAGCCATAAATCACTTTTAAAACAAACTTGATTTGTTTACCAAAGCCATGTTTGAAAACTCCTTTTCAACAACAAGCTCAAAACCATGCATCGCACATACATGAAGACCAACCCTTAGTTTAGCAAACTAAGAAAACCCTTTTCAAAGCACAACTTGCAAAATCAACCATTTAGCCAAACCATGCATACACACCATATGCAAGCTAAAACAAAACCTTGGAAAGCACTCCCATTTCACAACATACCTTTCTTTAAACTTGAAAGCCAAAACAAACAAGAATCTTTTAAAACCATTTCACAAACCAACCAACACATGCATTAAACCAAAGACAACATATATGAACCACAACATCATCATCACATGCCTTTAAAAACAAGTCTCAACAAGACTCCAATGCACTAAAGATATTTCATGCTCACATGCATCATTCTCCAAATGATAATCAACACTTGTTCAACTTAACAAGTAAACATGCATTCACAAGCATTATACACTTTCCATGCAACCATGCATCTTTTCAAGCATCTCATGCTTCACATGCAATTATGCATCAATTCAAGCATCTCATGCTTCACATGCAAATATGCATCATTTCAAGCACCTCATGCTTCATCACAATCAAGAACATCGTATTGGCCTTCAAATGATCAACCACATTCACTTTTCAACTCAACACCCAATCGGATACGCGGATTCCGAGTGTTGTCCCTACGCTCCCTACACCCTACCAATCCAAGGTCCTCGAATGGGCAACAACCTCCATTATGACCTCAACATCCTAAGGTTCCCATGTATGGACTTTTAAACACCATACAACCTTGACATGCACAAGGTTCTCACATATGGGCAACACCTCCATATAACCTTTGCATTCACCGATTGGTAGTTGTAGAACATCACTAACGAGATCCGGGACACCCTACACAAGATCCACACATGGACTTAACACCGCCATTGTGATCTCAACAAGCACAAGGTTCTCACATATGGACTTTTAAACACCATATAACCTTTGCTCAACCAAGGTCCTCGAATGGGCAACACCTCCATTATGACCTTAACCATCTCGTTAGGATACTTGAAGGGAGTTTACCGGTTCACTCTTAACCACTCCACCTCCAAGGCGACTTTATTCACGGTGCACCCAATCCTATAGCCGGCTAACTATATCCGATCAAAGAACCAAGAACCACTTACATCACTTGCCAATATAACCATCTTACCACATTAGTCCAATGTTCCATATGCATAACCATAATGCAAAACCATTACCACATTAATCAAATGATTCACATGCATAACCAACATGCAAAAACCATCATTTACCAACATTAATTCACTGTTTTAAAGCATTAGACAAAGCCATAGAACAACATGCAACACCATGCATCAAAACCACATTTTCAATGTATAAAACCAAGGATCTCCTACCTTGAGCATCCTTCACATATGGCTTTCAAAACCAGCACTAAACCATGCTAAAATATGCTTTCAAAACAGAATTAAACCATGCAAAACACATGTATTTCAATCATCAACCACAATTTCTTAAAAAGCCAATTCATATCACAAATCAAGTAAGAAATCCATTTACTTACTCTTGAGCTTAGCAAAGTTGTTTAGACTTAAACTAAGCTCCCAAAACCTTCAAACCTTTGTTTAAAAGCCGAAAACCCAACTTCACTCACCGATACACAAAACAAAGCTAGCCACCAAGCCTTCCAAGCATCCGAAACCTTCCGCAACACCTCTAAAGCTCACGGATCAAACTCTCCTGTTTCAAGCACACAAAAACAGCACATTAATGCATCATTATGCATTAAGAACAGCAGCCACACAACCAAATTCGCTGCTCAACACAAATCCAACAATTCGGCTACCAAACACAACCGAAATCACCTCCAAACATTTCCAAAACTTAACCCAGCCAAGATCCATCCCTTCTAACCATTTTTAAACATCCATTAACATCCAAAATGATCACAAACACGTCCTTATACTCCCAGGTATAACAGATCACCAAAAACACTCCAAAAACAACCAAAAACTCAAGCAAAACTTAGGAAATTCAACCTATCCGGGATTGCATTAATTAAACCTCAACTTCTAATCAATTTAGCATTCATTTAACATCATTTTGACACTTCAAAACACTGCCCAAACAGATCACACGAAAATTTCACCAAAATCACCAAATCTTGCATTTTAAGCTAAAATCAAAATTTCTATTGAAAAGCCTTTAACAAAACACAAACCAAGGATTGAGAACTTGGGAATTTCAGTAAAGAACTTGAAGTTCAGAGGAGAAGGACGTTCTTACCTCCAAACTTGAGTTTCTCCTTTTTGGAGCCAAAAAGCTTGATGAAACAACTTGCAAATTGAGAGGTTTTGTTGATGAGATGATTAGGAATCAAATGAGAGTTGAAATGAGTGATTTGAGTGACAAAATCAGAGGAGGAAATCTGGAGAGAATGTGTTTGGTTTGAGAGAAAAGATGAGAGAAAATGGTTGAGAGAAAAGTTAGTTAGATTTAGGAAAATATCTTCCCTCCACTTTTCTTTTGTTTAAAAACACTTAATTAATCATTTAATATATTTAGAAAATCTGGAGAAACTCCCATTGGGTAAATAGCTCCTTAAAGATTCAAAGTTTCAATCCTTTATAAAACTGTCACCGAACTTTCAAAAATTACATTTTGGTCACTAGCCAAAATGTCAACCTTCCGAACCTCATTTTCCAAAATTGATTTCACAGTTCACTTTTATATATTAAAAGATGATTTTAGAACATTTTTCCATATTTTTAATGCAACCCGAACTAGGCTTTCCTAATTTCACTCTTATATATTCGATCAGCACTTTGACCGAACCGGTCAACGCCCAAAACTTCCGAGCCCAAAACCGGGGCGTTACAAGGTTTTATGATTGCTTTGAAGAAAATGGCTAGATCAAGATTTAAATGATGATTTTGTGTAATTTTTGTAATGGATCTGTTTTGGCTGATTTATGAGTGATTTTAATCATGTTTTGGAAGTTTATTAATATTGAGACTGAGGTTTAAGCATGCTAATCCCGAAACTATTTGGATCTCTAGTTCATTAGGTTGTTAGAATTGGGTTTTTGTGGTGTTAATGTGATTTTGTGAATGCTGGAGGTATAAGGTTGATAATAGGATGGTTTTGAATGTTAATCAATGATTATAAATGGTTGGAAGTGTTATGTTTTGGCTGGGTTGAGTTTGTAGAGTAACGATGTTGTTTTCGGTTGTTTCGAATGGGCGTTTTGGTGGTTTTGGGCAGAGCAACATGGTAGGATTGCTTGCTGGAGTTTTCAATGCATTGAGATGCATTAGTCCTCTGTTCTTATGTGGTTAAAATAGAGGAGAACGTTTTGGAAGCAACCGATGCGGTTTTGGGAGCTTCGGACGCTTAGTTTCGCGTCGGTTAATCAAGGTTCTGTTGTCGATGAGTGAGAACGTGGATTTCAGCTTTGAAGTGTTTTAAAGTTTGTTTTGGGAACTTAGATGTAAGCTTGAAACATTTTTCTAAATTCAAAAGTAAGTATAAGGAATTTCTCTCTCGGTTGTGCTATTATGAAATGGTTTTTATGCACTCAATTTTGGATGCATGTTACCTACTGTTAAATCATGTTTAAACTATGTGGTTTTGTAACCCCCTCGGCCCTTCACGGTTTGGGCGAAAGACCGAACCGAACGGATCACACAGGGAATATTGAAGTAAACCGAGAAGTTTCCCTTAATAAATGACCCTATTTTTTCATTTTATCTTGTCTAGATGCTCATTATGGTCCTATGTGATAAACATCGCAACCGAATGATTTACAACTCGATCAGACAACAATTTGGGACTCGATTGCATACAAATACATTTTAGGGACAATTTTGTAATTTTAACAAAATACAAAAATTTCATCACTTTTTAAGTTACCAACCTTTAATTAATCATATTACATGCCTCTCTGTCAAATCTCAGCTCAAAACAATCATCCATGCTCATTTAATTGCATCCACAACATTCAAGGACCAAATGTAAAGAATCAGAACTTCAGAAGATTCCTATAACTAACTTAACAGCTTGCCATTTCGGTACATGTTACTTTGTATCAAAACAACCGTATCGAAACAGGGTCAAGCGACTCGAAGCTTGGGCCCGTATCGAAACAGCCAGAAGGGTGTTCCGAAACTTGCACTTCAAGTAGCAAATCATACCGAAACAACCCTTTCCCATTTCGATACCCTTAAGCCATTTTAGGCTCACCGTTTTGGTACATGCTCGAGAGTACCAAAAAACCTAGGCTTGTAATGACACTTTTTGGTGGTTTTTCACACTTTAACCCATCCAAAACCATTCCAACATGTTTCTATCTTGCATACACCATATTTAAACATCAATCCACAACCATACATGGCAGAATCAACATCATAACATGTCAATATGCAACAAAGGAATCTATAGGCATGCAACCTATGCAAAATAGCCACTCAAGAGTCAAAACACAAACCAAGGCATAAACCAACAAGTAAAGGCCATTTACAAGTCATTAAAGGAAAACAAACTTGCCACAAAATAGGGAGTTTCAAACACAAATCCCAAAACATTAAGGCATCTTCCCACTGCCAACCATTATTACTAATAGGTAAATGTAAAATCATACTTGAGCTTTGTTGCGTGTAAAAGAGTCCTGTCGCAAATAGTGCAAGTGTACACGAAGCAAGTAGTAAAGTGATACTTGGAGTATCAGATATCGTCTCCACAGGGTCTGGAAGTAACTTTATCCTAGAATTTCTACATAAGAGAGAGAAATAGTTTAATTGGGTTGTAAAGTGATCGTGATAAACAACTAAAATAAAAGTGTAAAGGATCAGTTTTAAGAAATAGGCCGGTATTGAATTGCTCAGTAGTGTAGGTGTTGCACTGTAAGAGAACTTTTGTTCTGTCGTCGTCCCTGTCGTGGCAGCACCTATTGCGGCAGAAGTCTGTTGATGTCGCGGCAGTGATCACACAACTCTGTACTTCAAGCTTGGCAAGAATCCATGCTATGACTTTTCCTATCCCTAGGCCCAAGTTCTGTTGATGAACACTTCTTAGATGATACCTCCCGGCGTAAATCGAAGGGAGAACACCAATGTTGTCGAATTCTTCCTTAGCCACTTAACCTCGTACTTATCCCTAAGCCGAGATGGTTTAACCATAAACTGGAAAACGCGTATTTATTCTGTTCATATGCTTGACTCTTCTGATATCAAACAAATGTATAACCTCACAATGCTCTCCCGACACTCTTGCGAGATACGAAAACCAGAATAAATAAACATGAAGTTTTTACTACTTGAACAGAAAATTCCTAAAACAATACAATCCTTGCAACTACTTTACAGAATCAACCCTTAGCCCTAGGGGGAGTTTAGAACATGATGAAGAAGGGGAAAACGACAAGGGTTTTGGGGAAGACGGCTAAGATTAAGATATCCTTCCCTAGGTTGAATTACATGCCTTTATATAGGCATTGGGTCCAAGTTTTCTAATATGGCAAGAATACAAGTTTAAACTAAAGTACAACTCTATTGGAGATTAAATCTTCTGAGTACATGCCTTTAATTCGTCATCTTTTCTTGCCTTGACTTACTTCCTTGGACTTTGGGCTTGGCTTTCATTCTACCACAGGGCCTAGAAAAATATAGGAGTGGCCCACGACAGACCGACTTTAAGTCTTCTATCTGTCGAGCTCCACTTCACTTGTCCACTTCATCCTTCTGTCGTCATGGCTTCCACGGCAGTGGCCACGGCAGCGTGTGCTCATTGACCTAGTTTAGTGATCCAGCTCTGCTCTTTTGCTGCCCTGAGTCTGCCGCAGCAGACACCTGTAAAAGTAACCAAAATCAGTAGCAACTGTGCCATTTCATCTAATTGTGTTGTATATGCAGAAATCTATCCTAAATGCAATGAAATGTGCTTGAATGCAGCAGAAATATGGGTAAATGAGGGGTAAAATATAAAACTTTAATACACTGAACACACCCCAAACTCAAGTTTTTACTTGTCCTCAAGCAACTATGACCTAAATAAAAACTTTTTGGTTTGGCTTAATTTAGTGAACTTTTCATTACCTACCACACATTCCCTATCAAGAGCAATATCTTGTCGGATGTTTATGGATTTATTCGAAACCATGCTATAGTTCTTGTGTAGTGTGTGCAGGTTTTGTGAGCTACTATGTGTCTAGACTTCTTTAGTTTACCAAAATATTCATGCTTACAAACTTGAGTTTTATGCAAATTCATTTTTTTCTAGAGGCAATTCTTAGGCTCCTTTAGTTTTTTCTGACTCTTGATTTAACTGCATCTTTTATGGAGGAAATTCTTAGGCTCCTTTAGTTTTGTCTAACTTAAGCTCAAAGAGAAATCTCCCTAAAATCAATGCAAGGCAGTTTTTAGGCAAATGAGTCTGAATTCTTTCTTTCCTTTATTCCTTTCCTAGAGCCAGTGATAGGCACCTCTAGGGGCAATCTCAAGTGGGTAAACATTCCTATTTCAGTGCACTAAAGAAGTCTAGATAGCATAAGAGTCACAAAGGGTGTTTTACAGTTCAGAATAATAGCAAGGCTCTAAACAGTTCCTAAAACTTCCTAAAGGTACTGTTACGACAGAGTATGTTGCGGCAGATAAGTTTAGTTCAAAGACTTAAGCCAAAATTTTGTTTTATTTTCATTTTTTTGAACAAAAATAAACTTAAAAATAAACTAATAATTATACACAATTTAACACACAACTAATTACTTCATTAATGGAGGGATGCCACCCCCAAACTCGAAGGTTGCATTGCCCTCAATGCATGACATGATGAAAAATAAAAAAAAAACAGAAAAGAAAATACATCACAAAATAGATATAACAGCAAAAACAATAAAATATAAGAAAGAAACTTAATTTGAGGAGCTTTCGTCGCTGTTGCTGCTGATTTGGAGCTGTCGGCGGGCAGTGACTTTCATGGCAGGGGCGTGCAGGTTGCTGGGGGAGGCAGAGGCCGTTTTCTTCTTTGCCTCTCGAGGTGGCTGGACACGTGTCAGTGAGATGCGTGGGGGATGGTCCAGGACCTCGATGTCGTCGTCGGAGCTGCTGCTACTGCTATTGGCAGATCTGTCTTGGGAGGGCCCTTCGACAGACTCATTGAGCTTCTTCCTCTTCATCGGAGGGAAGTCCTTTGAGATGTCTCTCGCTACTGAGGGCTTGGAGTCAGAATCCTGCCAGACGGATGAGGAGGAGAACCCTTCAAAGTACTTGGGGTCGATCTCCGGTAGGGGGTCCTTCCTCTTCTCTCCTCTAGCAGTGGCAGACTGTCTGCCGCCTTCGCCTGTCGTGGCAGGGGTAGGTGTGGAGGCAGTAGAGGGGGTTTTCGGGCTTGCAGCAGGGGTGGGGGAAACAAAGAAGTTTTCTGGGAAGGAGGGGAATTGCACATATGTAAAATGTAAATAATTTTGAATGAAATTTACCGTTGCGGCTGTGAAGTCCCTCATGAAGCCCATCAGTCCGAGCTGTCATTCCTCCATCCTTTTCAGCATCGACAGAATCTGGTCGGAGGTGTCTGCTGGAGGTGCTGCTGTCGTCTGCTGTGGCTCTGCTGCGACAGATTCTTGGGAGCTGGGGTCTGCCGTGGGTTCTATTGTGGTAGATGGGTTGATGTACAACAGAGGGGTGGCGGCTTTCAACTCCATCAGACTGTATATATTTTGCTGCGTCCACCCCTTTCCTTGGACCTTGACGTCCTTCTTAATTTCCGGTACATTGTTGCCCCAACATATGGTGGTGATGATGTAGGGGAAGACGAGGGGGCTCAAAAGTCGGAGCGCACATTTGAGGATCCCTTCCTGGACGTAGCGGCTGACATTTATTTGCCGCTCGTTTAAAATAGAATGGACAAGGGCTAACCTCAGTCTGCCGACAGTGTTGTTGTGAGAGGTAGGCATGAAACGCTTTTTGACGAAGTGATTCCATAGTTTGGCTTGTGGAGTCAGCTGTGTTCTCCTCACGGTCCATCAGTGTTTAGGGTCATCGTTCCACTCTCTTCCTTCTTCTGTGACCTCTGCCATGACAGCGTCATAGTCTGCCGGTGACAGACTATTCACGAACCTCCTGTGGGCGTCCTCCCTCTTGCTCACGTATAGCCCGTATAATGTGTTGATGTATGCAGGCTTGAGAGAGATTTGCTTGCCTCGAATGGTTACTGTCGTGGCATTCTTACTTTCGATGTTGTGTGTAAAAGTGTCTATCGCAATGTAGTGCAAGTGTACACGACGCAAGTAGTAAAGTGATACGCATCGGATATCGTCCCCACAGGGACTGGGCTAATAGCTTCACCTTGGATTACTGCACGAGAGAGGAAAATAAAGAGTTTAAATGTTTGTCACGAAAATATAAAGAATACTGAAAATAAAGAGTAGTGAAATCAAGATAGAGAGAATGGGCCGGTATTGAATTGCTCAGTAGTGTAGGTGTTGCAAAGTCTAGGAAACTTTGTTCTGTCGTCGCGCCTGTTGCGGCAGCACCTGTCGCGGCAGCAGTCCGTTGGTTATCGCAGTAGCGATTACTCAACTCAGTACTTCAAGTTTGGCAAGAATCCCTGCTGTGCCTTGGCCTATCCCTAGGTCCAAGTCTGTCGATGAACACGTCTTTGATGAAACCTCCCGGCGTGAATCGAAGGATGAACAAAAATGTTGTTGAATTCTTCCTTAGCCACTTAACCTCGTCCTATCCCTAGGTCCGAGATAGTTCAACTATAAACTAGAGAACTCGCACTTATTCCTTTTGTATAATTAACTCTCCCGATATTAAGTAAATAAATAATCTCACAATGCTCTCCCGATACTCTTACAAGATGTTAAAACCAGAATAAGAGAACTTGAAGTAATTTTATTGAACAAATAAAATCCTAAAACAAAGCAACCCTTGCAACTACTTTACAAAGCAACCCTTAGCCCTAGGGGGAAGTTTAGAACATGGTGAGGAAGGTAAACGGCTAGGGTTTTGGGAAGAAGGCTAGAGAATGGTGATATCCTTTCCTAGGTCGAATTACATGCCTTTATATAGGCCTTGGGTTCAAGTTTTCTAATATGGCAAGAATACAACTTTAAATTAAAGTACAACTCTAATAAAGACTAAATCTTCAAAGCAGCAGTCTTTAATTCGTCCTTGCTTCTTGCTTGGGATTTCTTCCTTGAACCTTGGGCTTGGCCTTCATTCTAATCTAGGGCTCGGAAAAATATAGGGGTACTCCACGACAGATAGGCTTAATTTTTTCTTTCTGTCGAGGCCCACTTTGCTTCTTCTCCTCAAAACTGTTGTCGTCCTTGGCTGCCACGGTGGCAACTATGGCAGCATCGTCCTCCTCGACTGCTCATCCAGATCCAGCTTTTCTAATTCACTGCCCAGCTCCTGCTTCTCCATCTGCTACAAGAGCAACCTGCAAAAATAACCAATTTCAGTAGAAACTGTGCCATTTAATATATTTGTGATGTGAAACTGAAATCTAACCTAAATGCAATGAATTATGCTTGATTGCAGCATAAATATGAGTTAAATATGGGGTAAAATGTAGAACTTTTACACACTCAACACACCCCCAAACTCAAGTTTTTGCTTACCCTCAAGCAATTCAGACCTAACAAAGAAAAATAAAATTTTTATTTGGCTTAAAACAATAAACTTTCCATTACCTACCATTTCATTCCCTATTGCAAGCAACACTTTGCCGGATAATTCAGGATTTATTCGGAACCATGCTATAATTCTCGTGTAGTGTGTGCATGCTTTGTGAACAATTATATGCCTAGACTCACTTAGATTACTAGAATAGCTGAAACTTCTAACTTGAATTTTTATGCCAAAGTTCATCTTTTTGGAGGAAATTTTTAGGTTCCTTTAGTTCAGACTCGATTCTATTTTTCAAGCTTAAGTTTGACTAGAGCCGGTTTCGGGCACCTCTAGGTGTAAGAGTCTATTTTTCTTAACTTCTTTTCCTAGAGCCAGTGTTAGGCACCTCTAGGGGCTATTCAAGTACTAAGCTTTTCCCTATTCTAGTTTACTAGTAAAGTTCTAGACAGTATAAGAGTCACAAATGGTGTTTAAGTTTCAGAACTATAGCAAGGCTCTAAACTGTTCCTAAAACTATCCTAGAAGTGCTGCCACGACAGAGGCTGTCATGGCAGGTAAGTTCAGTTCAAAAGACTTAAGCCAAAAAATTTCATCATCATTTTTTTAAGACAAAAATAACTAAGTAAAAGACACAAATTTTAAACTAAAATAAGACTCCATTAATGGAGGGATGCCACCCCAAAACTCGAGGGTTGCATTGCCCTCAATGCAAATGACAAAATAAAAAGAAAAGAAAAGTAAATCACAAAATATATAATGGCAGCCAGCATAATAAGGTAAGGAACTTCAATTTTATGTGCTGTCATCGTCGCTGCTGAGACGGATCTGTCGGCGGGCAGGAGCCTTCTTGACTGGCTGGCAGATGGGGGAGGCGGATGTGTTCTTCGTTTTGGCCTCCCTTGGAGGTTGAATTCTGGTAGGGGAGATGTGAGGGGGTTTCTCCACTACCTATACATCTGATCTGCTGCTGCTGCTGCTGTCACTGCTACTGCCGCTGATGCTGCCGCTATCCTTCTTGTTCTTATCTGCCATTGTCTTCTGCCGCTTGACCAGTGTGAACTCTTTGGATAGATTCCTCTTAACAGAGGGTTCATTGTCGCTTTCCTCCCAAATGGAGGAGGAGGAGAAACCGGCTATGAATGCTTCGAGCTCTTCCGAGGTCATTATTCTCTTGGTTCCACGGGCAGAGGTATCAGCTGCGCGGTAGCTGCCTGTAGCTATCGTGGCAGGGGTCGGTGTGGATGCTGCAGACGGTGTCTTGGGTGTGGCAGCAGGTGTCGGGGTATGGGCAGGGGTGGTTGCAGCAAAATAATGGGAAGGGAAGGCAGGAAATACAACATTAGGGAAATTAAGAGAAGTTTGAATGAATTGTACCGTAGCTGTAGTGAAATCCCTGATGAAGCTCATAACGCCGAGCTGTCGTTCCTCCATTTTCTGTATGGCAGCAAGAATCTGGGAGGAGGTAACGGTCGGAGCTGCTGCTGCTGTGGACTGCCTGGCTTCCGTGGCAGCAGGTTCAGTGTCTGTCAGTTCTGTCGTCTCTGCTACCGTGGCAGTGGGGTCGAAAGATGTCAGTTCTGTCTGTCAGATCGGTGACAGCTTCTGGTACATGATGGCCGCGGCAGAGGGCGGTGATGAGGTAGGGGAAGTAGAGTGGTCCGGTCGGCCGGTGTGTGCATTCTAATATGCTCTCCCGAATGTATTTACCCACGTTAATCGGCTGCTCATGTAGTATAGAATGAATGATGGCTAACCTGGGTTGGTCTACGGTTGTATTGTGCGAGGAGGGCATGATTCTTTTTTTAATGAAGGTGTTCCACAGCTTGGCCTCCGAGGTTAGGTGAACTCTCTTCACCGTTCTCGAATTCTTTGGGTCCATATTCCACTGGGTTCCTTCTTTCGTAAGCTCTGCCATGACATCATCGTAGGCAGCAGGGTCGAGGCTCTCCAGAAATTGCTGGTGACCATCTTCATTGATGCCCACATAGAATCCATATAAAGTGTTGATGTATTCTGGTTCGAAGGGAACCTCTCTTCCTCTCACCGTGACTGCTGTCGTGTGTCTGCTATCGATGGCAATGTAGAAATCTCGGACCAGAGACACATTCATCTCCTCTGGTTGTTCTGCAAATAGCTGCCACTGCAGGGACTTGATTTTCCTGGCGATGAACGGCTGTAGACCCAAATTCCCTTCCTTGGAAGTGTAGATAAAGCCCTTCTCCTCCCACATGTCTCGTATCTGGAAGGATCGTGGGGTTGATGCTGTCGGGGTGGAGCCTGAGGTAGCACTCCTGCGGGTTGTTCTAGAAGACATGGTTGCAAGGATTGTGTAAGAAAATGAAAACAAGTAAAAACTCTAGAGAAAGCAAGTAGAAGGAGTAGAAGTGAGTGAAAAATGAAAAATGAACGGGGTATATATAGGGAAGAGTTTGTTGCCCGTTGAAGCTGTAACGGCAGGCGCAAATAACGAGGCCAGCTGTGACGCGGTTTTTGACGCGTCTGTCATGCGTTTCCGTGTCTGCTGCTCGTCTGTTACGCGTTTGCGTGTCTGTCGCGACAGCGTGTTGACAGGCTATATTTTCCGCGTCTGTCGCGGCAGCTGTAACGGCAGCGGCCAAAAGTTGGGCTTTTTGGGCTGATGGAAAATGGTGGGCTGAATTCACTTCTCCTCTTCTTCTTGTTTCCTTTATTTCCTGAAAATAATAAAATTAAAAACTTTAATTCCTAAAAATAAAATAACTCTAATTACCTAATAAATATATAAATAATAAAAATAATAAAAATATAAATTAGGTTAAATTAGGGATGCCGGGAGGGGCATCTCCTAAGGTAACCACTTCCTGCATTCTTGGGGCTTCAGTCCCCTGATAATGCTTCAATCGTTGTCCATTCACTTTGAATTGGTGCCCGTCTTTTAAAGATCTGATTGTGATGGCACCATGGGGAAAAACCTAAACCACATGGAATGGGCCAGACCATATACATTTCAGCTTCCCTGGGAATAGTTTCAACCTAGAGTTGAACAACAACACAAGCTGCCCTGGGCAGAACTGTCGTGGCAGCAACTTCTTGTCATGCCACTTCTTGGTCTTGTCTTTGTATATTCTTGCGTTGTCATAGGCCATTGTTCGAATTTCTTCGATCTCGTTCAAGTCGAGCAGCCTTTTCTGTCCTGCCTTTTCCAAGTCCATATTAACTGCCTTGATGGCCCAGTATGCTCTGTGCTTAATCTCGACAGGTAAGTGAAACGTTTTCCCATAAATCAACCGATAGGGAGACATTCCCAATGGAGTTTTGAACGATGTCCTGTAGGCCCATGATGTATCATTGAGGTGTAAAGACCATTCCTTTCTAGTTGGTTTAACCATATTTTCCAGAATGTTCTTAACCTCTCTGTTGGATATTTCAGCCTGTCCATTAGTCTGAGGGTGGTATGCTGTTGCAATCCGATGTTTGACACCATACTTTTTTAAGGCAGCAACTATAACCCTATTGTCAAAATGCCTCCCTTCATTACTGATGATCGCCTTAGGTATGCCGAATCTGGAAAAAATGTTTTTATGCAAAAACCTTTGAACCATCTTGGCATCATTTTTCTGAGTGGCGATTGCTTCAACCCACTTGGACACATAATCTACTGCCAGGAGGATGTATAAGTTCCCACATGAATATGGGAATGGTCCCATAAAATGTATCTCCCAGAAGTCGAAGATCTCGACTTCAAGAATATTTTGCAGCGACATCTCGTGTCTCCTTGAGATGTTTCCCGTCTGTTGACACTTGTCACAGCTCTTGTAGAAGATTTGAGCATCTTTATACAGTGACGGCCAATAGAATCCTGACTGCAAAACCTTGGCAGCAGTTTTGTTGCCTCCCAAGTGTCCTCCATACTATGAAGCATGACAGTGATGAAGTATATCTTCCTGTTCATCATGTGGTACGCATCTTCTTATAACCTGATCTGCACAAATTTTGAAAAGAAGAGGTTCGTCCCAATAATAATGCTTAACATCATTTTGGAACCTCTTCCTAGCTTGATAATTAAGGTCATGAGGAATTATTCCGCTAACTAAAAAATTAACGAAATCAGTGTACCAGGGGAGTTTAGAAAACTTACCTGCCGCCATGGCTGTCGCGGCAGTGATCGTGGCAGCAAACAACTGCTCATCGGGGAAGGTCTCTAATATGTGTGTCTCGTCTGTTGGGAGACTCTTTCCCTTCTCTAACCTTGACAAGTGATCTGCAACTTGATTTTCTGTCCCCTTTTTGTCCTTGATTTCAAGGTCGAACTCTTGCAGTAGTAGAATCCAACGTATCAGTCTAGGCTTTGCATCCTTTTTGGTGAACAGATACTTCAATACAAAGTGGTCTGTGTGGACTATGACCTTCGTTCCAAGTATATAAGAACAGAACTTGTCAATAGAGAATACCACAACTAATAGCTCCTTTTCTATGGTTGTGTAGTTCACTTGGGCGTCATTCAGTGTTTTGCTGGCATAGTATATGACATGAAAAGGCTTATCTTTCCTCTACCCAAGTGCTGCCCCGACAACATAGTCACTAGCATCACACATAATTTCGAATGGCAGTTTCCAATCTGGTGGCTGTACTATTGGGGCTGTTACCAGCTTTTCTTTCAGAACCTTGAATGCTTCAGTACATTCAACATTGAAGTCAAAGGGGCGGTTCTGCTCCAGAAGGTGGCATAAGGGCTTCGTGATTTTTGAAAAGTTCGCGATAAACCTTCGATAAAAACCCGCATGCCCCAAGAAGCTTCTGATTCCCTTGACTGTGGTGGGTGGCGGCAGCTTTTCTATTTCTTCTATCTTAGCTCTGTCGACTTCTATGCCGCGGCAGCTAATTTTATGGTCGAGGACTATCCCTTCATCCACCATGAAGTGACACTTTTCCCAGTTCAATACTAAGTTCACCTTTTCACATCTCTCGAACACTTTCTGTAGGTTGCTTAGACAGCTTTCAAAGTTGTCTCCAAAGACTGAAAAATCATCCATAAATATTTCTAGGAAATCCTCCACCATATCGGAGAATATGGCCATCGTGCACCTTTGGAAAGTGGCTGGTGCATTACAAAGTCCAAATGGCATCCTCCGAAAAGCGTATGTTCCGTACGAGCATGTGAATGTCGTCTTTTCTTGATCTCCCTGTGCGATTGCTATTTTATTGTAACCTGAGTAACCATCAAGAAAACAATAGTAAGGCTTACCCGCTAATCTATCAAGCATTTGATCTATAAAGGGTAAAGGGAAGTGGTCCTTTCGGGTAGCTTTGTTAAGCTTCCGATAGTCCATACAAACCCTCCAACCGGTAACAGTCCTGGTTGGGATTAGCTCGTTGTCTTCGTTGGTTACCACGATTATTCCTCCTTTCTTGGCAACGCACTGCACCGGGCTCACCCACTTGCTATCCAAGATGGCATAGATTATTCCAGCATCTAGCCACTTTATGATCTCTTTACGTACCACCTCTCGCATAACATCATTTAGACGTCTCTGTGCATCAATGGTCGGCTTATGATCATCCTCTAGGAGGATTTTATGCATGCATAGTGCCGGACTGATTCCTTGGATATTAGCTATCGTCCATCCAATCACCTTTTTGTGCTGCTGCAGCATCCCTATTAGCTGCTGTTCCTGTTCCTACATCAACTTGGAAGAGATGATTACGGGCAACGTATCATTTAAACCAAGGAAAGCATATTTTAACTGCCCTGGCAGGGGCTTTAGATCTAGAACAGGGGGCTCAACAATTGATGGCTTTTGAATTATATGGTTATTCGAGGTATAATTTAAGGGCTCGAACAACTTACCTGGACGATTGCCTATCCATTTTACCTCCTCTTGATCTTCAGTATCAGATGTATCAAATTCTGAGCAGCTGTTGTCGTCGATGCTGTCGTGACAGTCTTCTAAATGGCTGCCGAGGCAGTGACCAATTTTGATGTCATGGCAGCCCGACCTGATGCAGGGTTGGTCAAAGGTAATTGCTGTGATGGCCTTGCACTCTTCTTCTGCATCAGCATGTTTCATTGCTTGGAGAACGTTCAGCTTAATCTCTTGATCGTTCACTCTCATAGCGATTTCTCCTTTTTCCACATCAATCAGTGATCTTCCTGTGGCTAAGAAGGGTCACCCCAGGATGATTGGTGCATTCTCATCTGCTTCACAATCTAAGACAAGAAAGTCAGCAGGAAAAATAAACTTATCCACTCTTACCAGAATATCTTCAATTTTTCCTTCTGGGTGAACATAAGAGCGGTCTGCCAGGTGCAGTACTACTCTTGTTGGCCGAGCTTTTCCAATACCTAATTTCTGAAAAACAGATTTGGGCATTAAATTTATACTAGCACCAAGATCACAAAGTGCATTACCCATAAATTTGTCTCCAATTATGCATGGTATGATGAAGCTCCCAAGATCCTTCTTCTTCTGGCGTGGATACTTGTGCAAAATACTCATGCATCCATGTGTCATGTTAACCGTTTCAAATTCCCCAAGTCTGGACTTCTTCGACATGGCATCCTTGAGAAATTTGGCATAACCAGGTATTTCCCTTACAACATCTAACATGGGAATGTTGATATGAACCTGCTTAAAAATATCATAAATCTTCTTAAGTTGTGATTCATGTTTCAATTTCTGTAGCCACTAAGGGAAAGGTGGTGGGCGACGATAATCAGCAATGCGTCCTTCCCACTGCATACAGATTTGAGGAGGTTTAGGCTCATCATCTTTCTCCTCTGTCCCTTCTGCTGTCGTGACAGGTTCATCGGCACCAGGCTACTTGTCGTCTGCCGGGGCAGCTTCATCGGCAGGAGACTCCAAGGATGGTTTCTTAACTGTTTCAGCTTCCTTCTCTGGCCCTGGCAATTTCTTCCCACTCCTAGTAGTGATGGCTTTACACTGCTCATGTGTGGGTTGTCTAGCATTTTCAGTATTGCTAGGAAATCCACCATTCTGCCTTGGTTTAACATGCTGGGAAATCTGACCCATCTGTGTCTCCAATGATTTCAAAGTAGCTTCATGATTGGTCATCCGCATTTCTGTTTTATCCATGAATGTTTCCGTCTTCTTGACGAAGTGATTCATGTTCTCAATGTAGGTTCCTGTTTGAGACATAAATGTAGCCAGAGTCTGTTCCAGTATACTATTTGAGGCAGCTGGTGGTTGTTGCTGCTGCTACTGCGGTTGCTGCCGAGTCAGTAGTCTAGGTCCTCCATGATTCTGTGTATTCTGTGCTTGAGGATTCAGGGCATTATTAGGATTGCTCTAAGAGAACTTGGGATCCTTTCTCCAGTTGGGATTGTAATGGTTGGAGTTATAATTCTGCTTGTTGTAGCTTCCAACATACATCCCCTCTTCTAACTGTAACGGGCACTCCTCCGAACTGTGATTTACATCGCAAGTTTCGCATACCTCTTCAGCAGAACAGACAGGCTGTGAATCTTCTTTTAAGAGCTTTTTCATCGCCTTTGTGAGGTATGCTACCTGTGATTTTAACGTACTATCGGCCTCATAATACTTTACAGCTAGAACTCTTTTACTCCCTCTTCTTGCCGTAGGAAACTGTTCCTCATTCTTTGCCAGATTTTTCAACACTGCCATTGCTTCATCTGGGTCTTTGTCCAGCAGTAATCCGTTTGCTGCTGAATCAATTCTAATACGAGTTTGTAAATTGGCAGCATTATAGAATTTTGTTACCTGGTTCCAAATGGGGAATCCATGCATTGGGCAGTTCCTCAAGAGAGTGGTAAATCTGTCCCAGGCCTCGTGCATCGGCTCGTCTTCTTCCTGTTGAAAAGTAGCAATTTCGTTACGTAATCGCTCAGATAAGTGTGAAGGATTAAAACAAGATAAAAATTCACGAGTTAAATCTGCCCAAGTTCGTATTGAACCCGGCTTAAGTTTATTCCACCAAGTCTTTGCTCTATCCCTCAATGAATGAGGAAATAACCGAAGCCTCAGTATCTCCGGATTAACTCCTGGTATTCTAAACGAACCACAGATTTCCTGGAACGTTTTCATATGCTCCCTAGCATCCTTAGTAGCAGCACCACTAAATTGACCAGCGTTGTTGATCATGCTGAACATAACAGGATTCAGCTCAAAGTTGTCAACATCTAAGTTCCGCAGGGTTGTTTCTAGTTCTACATGATCATTAAGCATGTAGTCTCGGTATGACCGGCGTGCGGCAGCGGCAGGAGGATCGACGATAGGTGGATCGATCCTTCCATCTTCGACAGGATTGTTATTATCCTGGAGATTCCCTTGGTTGTCCCTTCTTTCTTCACGTCTTTCGTTCTCCATTGCTACGAGTTGTTCCTCTAGGTATTCGTTCCTTTCAACGAGGTAACATACTCTTTTCTTGAGATTGAACGTTCGTTCGGGTTCAGGATCTAACTGGTACTCCGGTTCCTTCCCCCGTTGAGATTTGGGCATACGAAAACAAAAAAACCTTGTGAAAGGTATAGGTTGAACAATCCATGTAAAATAGAAAAATAAAACGAATGCAGTAAAAAGTAGGGTAAAGATATGTTGCCAGTCCCCGGTAACGGCGCCAAAAACTTGTTTCGTGGAAAAGTGTCTATCGCAATGTAGTGCAAGTGTACACGACGCAAGTAGTAAAGTGATACGCAAGTATCGGATATCGTCTCCACAAGGACTGGGCTAATAGCTTCACCTTGGATTACTACACGAGAGAGGAAAATAAAGAGTTTAAATGTTGGTCACGAAAATATAAAGAATACTGAAAATAAAGAGTATTGAAATCAAGATAGAGAGAATGGGCCGGTATTGAATTGCTCAGTAGTGTAGGTGTTGCAAAGTCTAGGAAACTTTGTTCTGTCGTCGCGCCTGCTGCGGCAGCACCTGTCGCGGCAGCAGTTCGTTGGTTATCGCGGCAGCGATTACTCAACTCAGTACTTCAAGTTTGGCAAGAATCCCTTTTGTGCCTTGGCCTATCCCTAGGTCCAAGTCCGTCTATGAACACGTCTTTGATGATACCTCCCGGCGTGAATCGAAGGATGAACACCGATGTTGTTGAATTCTTCCTTAGCCACTTGACCTCGTCCTATCCCTAGGTCCGAGATAGTTCAACTATAAACTAGAGAACTCGCACTTATTCCTTTTGTATACTTAACTCTCCTGATATTAAGTAAATAAATAATGTCACAATGCTCTCCCGATACTCTTGCAAGATGTTAAAACCAGACTAAGAGAACTTGAAGTAATTTTATTGAACAAAAGAACTTGAAGTAATTTTATTGAACAAAGAAAATCCTAAAACAAAGCAACCCTTGCAACTACTTTACAAAGCAACCCTTAGCCCTAGGGGGAAGTTTAGAACATGGTGAGGAAGGTAAACGGCTAGGGTTTTGGGAAGAAGGCTAGAGAATGGTGATATCCTTTCCTAGGTCGAATTACATGCCTTTATATAGGCCTTGGGTTCAAGTTTTCTAATATGGCAAGAATACAACTTTAAATTAAAGTACAACTCTAATAAAGACTAAATCTTCAAAGCAACAGTCTTTAATTCGTCCTTGCTTCTTGCTTGGGATTTCTTCCTTAAACCTTGGGCATGGCCTTCATTCTGATCTAGGGCTCGGAAAAATATAGGGGTACTCCACGACAGATGGGCTTAATTTTCTCTTTCTGTCGAGGCCCACTTTGCTTCTTCTCCTCAAAACTGCTGTCGTCCTTGGCTGCCACGGCGGCAACCATGGCAGCATCGTCCTCCTCGACTACTCATCCAGTTCCAGCTTTTCTGCATCACTTCCCAGCTATTGTTTCTCCATCTGCTACAACAACAACTTGCAAAAATAACCAATTTCAGTAGAAACTGTGCCATTTAATATATTTGTGATGTGAAACTGAAATCTAGCCTAAATGCAATGAATTACACTTGAATGCAGCAGAAATATGGGTTAAATATGGGGTAAAATATAGAACTTTTACACACTCAACAGTCGACGACATTGTAGAACTCTCGGACGAGGGTTATATTCATCTCCTCGGGTTGGGCAGCAAATTTCTGCCACTTGAGGGCTTGATTTTTCTTTGCTATGAAGCTCTCTAGCCCTAGGTCTCCTGTTGGTTGTGTGTAGATGAACCCTCGTTCCTCCCACATGTCCCTCTTTTGGAAGGAACTGTATTACCTCGTGGCAAATTCAGTGGAAGCGAAACGGTTGAGAATGGTATTGTGACTTGGGGTTGATACTGCCATGGCAGAAGTGTAGGCAATACTGCGGTAGGTGTGTCTGCTAGCCATTGCAAAGACTATAGCAAAAATGAAAAGAAATTTTTGAGATCTAAAATTGAAGAAGCAGGTTGAGAGAATGAGATGAAAAATAAATAGAGAGTGGGGGTTTATATAGAATGGGAATTTTCTACCCGTTGGGTCTGCAACGGCAGGCGCGAATAACGGGGCCAGCTGTTACGCGGTTTTTGACGCGTCTGTCACGCGTTTCCATGTCTGCTGCGCGTCTGTTACATGTTTGTGTATCTGTCTGGACAGCTCCGTGACAAGCTGTTTTCTCTGCGTCTGTTGCGACAGTTGGTGACAGGCTGTGACGACAGACTCGTCCGTTGGGCTTTTTGTGTTGCTGTTGATGCGGTGGGCTGGTTCATTCCTTCTCCTTGCTTTTCTTCCTTTATTTCCTAAGAATAATTAAATAAATAAATTAAAATAAGATCTTAATTCCTAATAAGTAAATAAAATAAAATAAAATAAAAACTAAGTTAAATTAGGGATGCCTTGAGGGGCATCTCCTAAAGTAACTACTTCCTGCATCCTTAGGGCTTCAGTCCCCTGATAATGCTTGAGTCTTTGTCCATTGACCTTGAACTGGTGCCCATCTTTTAGGGATTTGATTGTGATGGCACCATGGGGGAAAACTTGGACAACCTGGAAAGGACCAGACCACCTAGATTTAAGCTTTCTCGGAAAAAGCTTCAACCTAGAGTTGAACAACAACACCTGCTGCCCTGGGCAGAATTGTCGTGGCAGCAGCTTCATGTCGTGCCACTTCTTGGTTTTGTCCTTGGAGATCTTAGCATTGTCGTAGGCCATTGCTCGAATTTCTTCAATTTCATTCAAGTCTAGTAGCCTTTTCTGTCCTGCCTTATCCCAGTCTATATTTACTGCCTTGATAGCCCAGTAAGCTCTGTGTTCTATCTCAACAGGTAAATGACAGGTTTTCCCATAAATGAGTCTATAGGGTGACATCCCCAATGGTGTTTTGAACGCTGTTCTATAGGCCCAGAGTGCATCATTGAGATGCAGAGAGCAATCCTTTCGAGTGGGTTTAACCATCTTCTCAAGTATGTTCTTTACTTCTCTGTTGGATATCTCGGCTTGCCCATTGGTTTGAGGGTGGTATGCTATTGCAATCCGATGCTTTACTCCGTATTTTCTCAAGGCAACATCAATTACCCTATTATCGAAGTGTCTCCCCTCATCACTAATTATCCCCCTTGGGATGCCAAATCTGGAGAAGATGTTCTTGTGAAGAAATCTTTGAACAGTTTTGAAATCGTTTTTCTAAGTGGCGATCGCTTCTACCCACTTTCACACATAATCCACTGCCAGTAGGATGTATAAGTTCCCGCAAGATGCTGGAATGGCCCCATGAAGTCGATTCCTCATACATCAAAGATTTCGACCTCTAATATGTTCTGCAGTGGCATCTCATGCCTTCTCGATATGTTCCCAGTCCTTTGGCACTTGTCACAGCTTTTGTAAAAAACTTGTGCATCCTTGAACAGTGTGGGCCTATAGAGTCCAGATTGCAGAACCTTGGCAGTGGTTTTGTTTCCACCTAGGTTTCCTCAATAAGGGGAAGCATAGCAGTGGTGAAGCACAACTTCCTGTTCGTCCTGTGGCACACATCTCCTGATAATCTGATCGGCACAGTGTTTGAAAAGAAGAGGTTCATCCCAATAATAATGTTTTGCATCATTTTGGAACATCTTCCTTGCTTGGTAATTAAGCCCAGGAAGTAGTACTCCACTAACAATGTAATTAACAAAATCAGCGTACCAAAGGGGTTTCAGGAAGCTTACCTGCTGCCATGGCTGTCGCGACAGTGCTGGTGGCAGCAAACAACTAATCATTTGGGAAGGTCTCCAATATATTGGTCTTATCTGTGGATTGACTCTTTCCCATTTCCAGCCTTGACAAGTGGTTTGCTACTTGGTTCTCTATTCCCTTTTTATCCTTGATATCAATGTCAAATTCTTGCAGCAGCATAATCCAACGTATCAATCTCGATTTTGCATCCTTTTTCATGAACATGTACTTCAGTGCTGAATGGTCTGTATGGACCACCACCTTTGTTCCAAGTATGTATGGACGGAACTTGTCGATTGAGAACACCACTGCTAATTGTTCCTTCTCTGTCGTGGTGTAGTTGACTTGGGCATCATTCAGTGTTTTGTTGGCATAGTAAATCACATGGAAGAGCTTATCCTTCCTCTGCCCTAGTGTTGCCCCGACAGCATAGTCACTGGCATCACACATTATCTCAAATGGCAAACTCCAGTTTGGTGGCTGTACGATCGGGGCTGTTACCAGCTTCTCCTTCAGAATTCTGAATGCCTCAATACATTCAGTATTAAAATCAAAGGGATGATTCTGCTCCAATAGGTGGCATAAGGGTTTGGTAATCTTCGAGAAATTTGCAATAAATTGTCGATAAAACCTGGCATGCCCTAAGAAACTTTGAATCCCCTTGATTGTGGTGGGTGGCGGTAACTTTTCGATGACTTCTATTTTGGCTCTGTCCACCTCTATACCGCGGCAGCTCACTTTGTGGCCTAGTACTATCCCTTCATCTACCATGAAGTGACACTTTTCCAAATTTAAAACCAGGTTCGCCTCTTCGCATCTTTCAAGAACCTTCTGCAAGTTGCCTAAACAACCTTCAAAACTGTCTCCAAAGACGGAAAAGTCGTCCATGAAAATCCCTAGGAAATCCTCCACCATGTCGGAGAATATTGCCATCATGCACCGTTGGAAGGTTGCTGGAGCATTGCAGAGCCCAAATGGCACTCTCCGAAAAGCATAGGTGTCGTACAGACATGTGAAGGTAGTTTTCTCTTGGTCCTCCAGTGCAATTGCTATCAGATTATAACCTGAGTAACCATCAAGAAAACAATAGTAAGGTTTCCTTGCTAATCTATTAAGCATTTGATCAATAATGGGTAAGGGGAAATGATCTTTCCGGGTAGCTTTGTTAAGCTTCCGATAATCCATACAAACCCTCCAACCGGTCACAGTCCTGGTTGGGACTAGCTCGTTTTCTTCGTTGGTTACAATGGTTATGCCTCCCTTTTTGGGCACACACTGCACGGGGCTCACCCACTTGCTATCCGAGATGGCGTATATGATTCCAGCGTCAAGCCATTTGATAATCTCTTTCCTCGCCACTTCTCGCATAGCCTCATTCAAACGTCTCTGGGCATCAATAGTCAGCTTATGATCATCCTCCAAGAGAATCTTGTGCATGCATAATGCCGGACTCATGCCTTGGATATCAGCTATAGTCCATCCAATGGCCTTCTTAAGCTGTTGTAGCATTCTGATTAGCTGTTGCTCCTGTTTCTGCATTAACTTGGACGAGATGATTATGAGCAACGTATCATTTAAACCAATAAAGACATATTTAAGTTGCCTTGTCAGGGGCTTAAGATCTAACACATGTGGCTTTTCAATCGAAGGCTTCTGGATTATATGTTCATTCGAGGTATAATTAAGAGGCTCGAAGAACTTACCTGAACGAGTGCCCACCCAATTTACCTCCTAAGGATCTTCAGTGTCAGATATTTCTGAGTCGGAGGAGTAATTGTCATCGTTGCTGCTGTGACAGTCTTCCAGGTGACTGTTGTGGCAGTGACCAATCTTTATGTCATGACAGCTTGACCTAATGCAGGGTTGGTCAAGGATTACTTCAGAGATTGCCTTGCATTCTTCTTCTGCAGCAGCATGTTTAATTGATTGGAGAACATTGAGTTTGATTTCTTGATCATTCACTCTCATGGCCAGTTCTCTTTTCTCCACATCGATCACAGTTCTGCATGTGGCTAGGAAGGGTCACCCCAGGATGATCGGTGCGTTTTCATATGCTTCACAGTCTAAAACAAGAAGTTCAGCAGGAAAAATAAATTTATCAACTCTTACCATAATATCTTCGATCTCTCCTTCTGGTTGTATGTAAGAACGGTCTGCCAGCTGCAGCATGACTATCGTGGGCCTTGCTCGTCCAATACCTAATTTCTGAAACACAGATTTGGGCATTAGATTTATGCTAGCACCAAGATCACAAAGTGCCTTACCCACGAATTTGTCACCAATTATGCACGGTATGATGAAGCTCCCAGGATCCTTCTTCTTCTGGGTGGATGCCTGTGTAAGATAGTCATGCATCCTTCTGTCATCTTCACCGTTTCGAATTCCCCAAGTCTGGACCTTTTTGACATGGCGTCCTTGAGAAATTTCGCATAACCGGGCATCTGCTTGATGGCCTCTAACATCGGTATGTTAATGTGCACCTGCTTAAAAATATCATAAATCTTTTTGAGCTGGTACTCCTGTTTCTATTTTTGTAACGGATGTGGAAAAGGAGGTGGAGGACGGTAATCTTCATGATGTCCTTCACATGGTATTCGGATCTGAGGAAGTATAGGTTCTTTAGCATCCTCTGTTTGCTCCTCTGTCCCTTCTGTTTTCGCGACATGTGTGTCGACAGCAAGTTGTTCTTCCTCTGTCGGGGCAGTGTTCACGGCAGGTGTATCTAGGGTCGGTTCCTCACTTGGTATGTTATTCATCTCTGGCCCTTGTAACTGTTTCCCACTTCTAGTTGTAATTGCTTTACACTGCTCATGTGTGGATTTTCTAGTGACTTCAGTATCACTAGGGAATCCTCCATTTTGCCTTGGCTTGATATGCTGGGAAACTTGGCCCATCTGTGTCTCCAGAGATTTCAGGGTAGCCTCATGGTTTGTCATCCTCATCTCTGTCTCGTCCATGAATGACTCAGTTTTCTTGAAAAAGTGATCCATGTTCGCCATGTAAGCTCCTGTCTGTGACATAAATGTTGCCAATGTTTGCTCCAGTATACTAGGTGCGGCTGCCGGCTGCTGCTGTGGCTGCTGTCACGACAGGATTCTGGGTACCCCGTTGTTTTGGCTGTTCTGCATTGGAGGATTCAGTGCATTGTTCGGATTGCTCCAGGAAAACTTAGGATCTTTCCTCCAGTTGAGATTGTAATTGTTGGAGTCATAGTTTCTTGGCTTGTTATAATTCCCAAACATACATCCCTTCTTCCAACTGTAAAGGACAGTCTTCTGAACTGTGATTCCACTACAGGTTTCACATACCTCTTCTGCAGAATATGCGGCTTTGGAATCTTTCCGCTGTAGATTTTCCACTACTTTTGTGAGGTACGCAACATGTGATTTCATCGAGTTGCAAGCTTCATAATCCTTTACAGAAATCCCTCATTTGCCCCCTCTCCTAGCTGTAGGAAACTGCTCATCGTTTTTTGCTAAATTCTTCAACACTATCATTGCCTCGTCTTGTTCCTTATCCAATATTAGCCTATTTGCTGCTGAATCTATTCTCAGACGAGTATGTGCGTTGGCAGTGTTGTAGAATTTGACGACCTGATTCCACACGGGGAATCCATGCATCGGGCAGTTTCGAAGAAGAGTTGTAAATCTGTCCCATGCCTCGTGCATTGGCTCGTCATCCTCTTGTTGAAAAGTAGCAATTTTGTTACGCAATCTTTTAGATAAATGAGAAGTATTAAAACGAGATAAGAATTCATGAGAGAGATCTGCCCAAGTTCGTATTGAACTCGGCGTTAGTTTATTCCACCAAGTTTTAGCCTTGTCTCTCAGTGAATGAGGAAATAACCAGAGCCTCAGTACTTCAGGATTTATTCCTGGCAGCCTAAATGATCCACAGATTTCTTGGAACAGTTTTAGATGTTCTCGGGCATCCTCAGTTGCAGAACCACTAAACTGGCCAGCGGAATTTATCATGCTGAACATAACAGGTTTCAGCTTCAAGTTCTCAGCTTCCACGTCTGGCAAGGTGGTCTCTAATTCAACATGGTCATTGACCATGTAGTCATGACAGGATTGCCGTGTGGCAGCATACCGTTCATTCCGGACATCTTGGGGAGGATCTTCAGCAACCCTCTCTGGTCATCATCTACCCTGTTGTTCTGCCTTCAGTTCACCATAGCTTCTAGTTGTTCCTCAAGATAGTTGTTTCTTGCTATCAAGAGATGGATTTGGTTCCTGAGTTGGTATGTGCGTTCGACTTCAGGGTCTAGTTCGTACTCAGGTTCTTTGCCTCGTCTAGATCCGCGCATAAGCAAACAAAAAACCTCGTGAAAAGCATTGGGTAAATAATACCACTAAAAATAGAAAAATAAAAAAGAAAAAGTGCAGTAATAGTAAGGGTAAAGATACGTTTCCAGTCCCCGGCAACGGCGCCAAAAACTTGTTGCGTGTAAAAGAGTCCTGACGCAAATAGTGCAAGTGTACACGACGCAAGTAGTAAAGTGATACTTGGAGTATCGGATATCGTCTCCACAGGGACTGGAAGTAACTTTATCCTACAATTTCTTCACATGAGAGCGAAAGAGTTTAATTGGGTTGTAAAGTGATCGTGATAAACAACTAAAATAAAAGAGTAAAGGACCATGTTTAAGAAATAGGCTGGTATTGAATTGCTCAGTAGTGCAGGTGTTGCACTGTAAAATAACTTATGTTCTGTCGTCATCCCTGTCGCGATAGCACCTGTCGCGGCAGAAGTCTGTTGATGCCGCGGCATCGATCACACAACTCTATACTTCAAGCTTGGCAAGAATCCCTGCTATGACTTGTCCTATCCCTAAGCCCAAGTTCTGTTGATGAACACTTCTTAGATGATACCTCCCGGCGTAAATCGAAGGGTGAACACCAATGTTGTCGATTTATTCCTTATCCATTTAACCTCGTACTTATCCCTAAGCCGAGATGGTTTAACCATAAATTGGAAAACACGTATTTATTCCGTTCGTATGCTTGACTCTCCCGATATCAAACAAATGGATAACCTCACAATGCTCTCCCGATACTCTTACGAGATATGAAAACCAGAATAAATAAACTTGAAGTTTTTATTGCTTGAACAGAAAATTCCTAAAATAGTACAATCCTTGCAACTACTTTACAAAATGAACCCTTAGCCCTAGGGGGAGTTTAGAACATGATGAAGAGGGGAAAACGACAAGGGTTTTGGGGAAGATGGCTAGGAATAAGATATCCTTCCCTAGGCCGAATTACATGCCTTTATATAGGCCTTGGGTCCAAGTTTTCTAATATGGCAAGAATACAAGTTTAAACTAAAGTACAACTCTATTGGAGATTAAATCTTCTGAGTATATGCCTTTAATTCGTCATCTTTTCTTGCCTTGACTTACTTCCTTGGACTTTGGGCTTGGCTTTCATTCTACCTCATGGCTCAGAAAAATATAGAGTGGCGCACGATAGACAAACTTTAAGTCTTCCATCTGTCGAGCTCCACTTCACTTGTCCACTTCATCCTTCTATCGTCATGGCTGCCACGACAGTGGCCACGGCAGCGTGTGCTCCTTGACTCCAGTTCAGTGATCCAGTTCTGCTCCTTTGCTGCCCTGAGTCTGCCGCAGCAGACACCTGCAAAAGTAACCAAAATCAGTAGCAACTGTGCCATTTCATCTAATTGTGATGTATATGCAAAAATATATCCTAAATGCAATGAAATGTGCTTGAATGCAACAGAAATATGGGTAAATGAGGGGTAAAATATAGAACTTTTATACACTCAACAAGCTTCATCCCACTCCTTGGAATCCTTTTTGCCTCTTTGCTGCCCAAATATGCAAATTCTCTATATTGTTTGAAAAAGAGAGCGTAAGCAGAAATGCTTAGTGAGGGATTCTCAAAACAAACCAACAACAACAATACATTTAAAAAAAAATTCATTTAGAAATTTGTATCTCATCATGCTCTTTCTAGCTCATGCTTGAAATCATTTTCAAAGCAAAGCCAAAACATTTAAACCATATGTACCATCTATCTCATGCACTCATCAAAATGCAAAATCTCAAGGCAAAGCCTTACATGTTAAATCTCACAAAGCATATCTCTAAATATAATCTCATATGCAATCTCATTTCATAAAATCATTTATAAACAAGGTACATGTGACTCTCATATATTTGCATTTTAGCAATATTACTCGGATATGAGGATAGCTTGACAAATTCGTCAAGTCATACCCCGGTGGATTCTCACATCACAGGACTCTCATGGCGACATCTCTCAACGCTACAAAGCTTGATGGAATCTCTCATCAACAAGACCTACCGTGGTGGAATCTCTCATCACCTCACTCTCACTTTTGAATGGGGTGGCACTACCCACATTGCCCGAAACAAAGAGCACGCACGAATTTTGCATATTATAGTGCATTTCTCATCCTATTGGTCGACTAATTATATCCTATAACAATAATCTCATCTCATGCCAATATACTAATTTTAAACATCATTACCTATTGTTTTTTTAAAGCATCATTATCAATCATTCTCAACCTAAACTTACCAATGGAATAAAAACTGAGAAACAAGAGCGAAACATCTCAAACTTACTTTCGAATTTAGGTTTAGTGTTTGAAACACAACCTAAACCCCCAAACTTTGCTTTCAAGTCTTTGAAAGGCTTTGAAAACCAATTCCCTCACTGACAACGCCACGCTTGCTTCGTCGGAGCCTCCGAAACTTCACCGATTGTTTCCGATACGTTCTCCCCTGTTTATAACACACAAGAATAGAGGATTAATGCGTCTCAATGTGTAACGCCCTGGTTTTGGGCCTAGATGTTTTAGACATCGGATCAGACCGGTCGAGAACGATTCGAATTGCGTAAGGTGATTTAAGGAATTCAAGGATTGGGATAGGATAAAATTGTGATAAAAATGGATAAAATCCTCTAAAAATATGTTTAAGAGGTTGGTCAAGTCAATTTTACAAAAAGGGTTTTGGAAAATGGACATTTTGAGTAGTGACCAAATTGTAAAGTTTCAAAACTAGGAGAAATGTGATTTTTAAGGTGGAAGCCAAAATCTTAGAATCTTTAGGGGGCTTTAAGTCAATTTGACCTTTTCTTAATATGACATGTGTTTTAAAAGGGGTTTTTAAATAAATGATTTTATTTGGTTTATACTAAAATAATTAAAAGGTAGTTAATGGATTTAAATTACGTAACTACCAAAATCCCTCTCATTTTCAGCCAAACACAAATTCACTCATCTTTTTCCATAATTCTCACTTCCAAAAACTCTCTCAACATTTCCTAAATCATTTTCAAGAGATCTCTCTTAGTATGGGAGAAGGTGTAGAACTCCTCTCTGTTGGGCATAAGCTGGGCAAAAGTTGATTTCGATGTCGGGTATGCTAAAGGGAACCACCGAGAAGGTGAAGCTCATTTGTAAGCATTTAAAGGCAGCATCGGATAGACAAAAGTCTTATGCAGACTTGAAGCATAAGGAAATTAAGTTCGCGGTTGGCGAACGTACGTTCTTGAAAGTATCGCCTTGGAAGAAGGTGATGAGATTTGGGCGTAAGGGTAAGCTTAGCCCAAGGTTCATTGGACCTTACAAGATTGTGGAGCGTATTGGTCCTGTGGCATATCAGTTGAGATTTCCTGCGGAATTGGAGAAGATACATGATGTGTTTCATGTCTCCATGTTACGGAAATACAGATCGGATCCTTCGCATGTGATGCTTTGATGATGAGATAGAGTTGAATCCGGATCTGTCGTATGATAAGGAACCAGTGAAGGTTCTGGACGTGAGTAGCAAATTTCTTCGTGGCAAGACGATAAAACTTGTGAAGGTGTTGTGGCTACACCGAGGAGTTGAGGAGGCCACGTGGGAAAGCAAGGCGGACATGCTGAGGCAGTTTCCGCATCTCTTTCCATCAGGTAAGAATTTCAAGGATGAAATTTCCTAAGAGGGGGAGGGTTGTAACGCCCTGGTTTTGGGCCTAGATGTTTTAGACATCAGATCGGACCGGTCGAGAACGGTTCGAATTGCGTAAGGTGATTTAAGGAATTCAAGGATCGAGATAGGATAAAATTGTGAAAAAAATTGCTAAAATCCTCTAAAAATATGTTTAAGAGGTTGGTCAAGTCAATTTTACAAAAAGGGTTTTGGAAAATGAACATTTTGAGTAGTGACAAAATTGTAAAGTTTCAAAACTGGGGAAAATGTGATTTTTAAGGTGGAAGCAAAAATCTTAGAATCTATAGGGGGCTTTAAGTCAATTTGACCTTTTCTCAATATGACATGTGTTTTAAAAGGGGTTTTTAATTAAATTATTTTATTTGGATTTATATTAAAATAATTAAAAGGTAGTTAATGGATTTCAATTACGTAACTACCAAAATCCCTCTCATTTTCAGCCAAACACAAATTCACTCATCTTTTTCTAGAATTCTCACTTCCAAAAACTCTCTCAACATTTCCTAAATCATTTTCAAGAGATCTCTCTTAGTTCTTCAAGATTTCACTAAGGAAAACATGTCATCCATTAAGAAAAGCAAGGATTGGAGGTAAATCTCGTTCTCAACCTCTAATCTAAGTTCTTTATTGAAATTCCCAAGATATTTGGCTTCTAAATACTATTTTTGGTTGAGTTTTCATTATAGTTTTGATTGGAGATCAAAATCTTGTGAAATTGTGGTTGAAATCTTAATTTTCGGTCTTGATGAGTTGGGCTCTATTTTGTGTTGATTTCAAATGATTTCTAAGTTGATTTATATGTTAAAATGAGGTGTTGATAATGTAGATCCTTAAATACTTGTGATCATTGAGTTTCTTGGTAGTTTAAAGTGAGATTTTGGGTGAAATGGTGGAATCTTACTTGCTGGAGGTATAAGGATGAGTTAGGTTGTTTATTAGATATGTTTTGATGTTGTTAATGCTTTGGAAGTGGTGTATGTTGGCTGGGCTTTGTTTAGGAAGCAATCGATTGAGTTTACAATTGTTTTGGATGGGTATTTTGGTGTAGTTTGGGTGAGAAACGAGTTTGTGAATTGTTGCTGGTGTTAGAATGCATTTTAATGCATTTAGATCTCCGTTTTGATGATGTGAAAACATGAGATCTTGATCCGGAAGCAAACGAGGTGATTTTGGAGGCTCCGGAGGGGTACTTTTCGTGTCGGCGAGCAAGGCTTCACGTATCGGTGAGTCGAAATGTAATTTCCTGCTTTGTAACGCTTTGAGCGTGGTCTTGGGTGCTTAGCGTAAGTTTGATACACTTAGCTAAGCTCAAGAGTAAGTGAATCGGAAATCCCTCTCTTGGATATGTTTTTTGTTGATGAATTTGCACTTGAGTTGAGTGTGGATTGTTTACTGTTTTTATGCATGTTTAAGCATGGTTTAGTGCTGGATTTTATTGCCATTATGTTAAGGATGCACTAGGTAAGTGATCCTTGGTTTTCATGTGTGGAATGCATATGATTTTAAGCATGTTATGCTTCTGGAAATGGCATTGTGGTTATGCTTGTAAAACAATGGATTTATGTGGTTAAATGATTATGTTGGCAAGTGATGAAAATGGTTTTTGGTTACTTTAATCGGATATAGTTAGCCGGCTATAGGATAGGGTGCACCGTGAATAAAGTCTCCTTAGATGTCGAGGGGTTGTGATTGTGCTGTAATCTCCATCCAAGTACCCTAACGATTGAGGTTAAGATCACAACGGTGAATGGTTAGTCCCGTGTGTGAGTCTTGTGTATGTGCCCTATACTCTCGTTAGTGGAATTATACAACTACCGATGAGTGATGTTGAGGGGTTGTGATTGTGCCATTAATCTCCATCACGGGTGTTGAGGGGTTGTGATTCTGCCATTGATCTCCACCTTTTGTAGTCCGGTAGTTTGTATGAAGCGTGAGGGACAACGCTTGTAATCCACGTATCCGATTGTGTCTTTTGTTGAAATGGTTTATGGATTATCATTTGTGAGCCAATATAATGTAAATGAATAATGTG
Source organism: Hibiscus trionum (assembly GCA_030270665.1). Lineage (NCBI taxonomy): Eukaryota > Viridiplantae > Streptophyta > Magnoliopsida > Malvales > Malvaceae > Hibiscus > Hibiscus trionum. Next base: position 6,499,738 of record BSYR01000004.1, read on the forward strand.
AAGCATGAGATGCTTGTGTATGATGCAAGGATGCATGAGATATTTGAGTATGATGCAAGAATGCATGTGATGCTTGTTAAAGCATGACCAAAGGTTTATTTGCTCTTTTAAAATGATGCATATGAGCACGTGGTTAAAAGTGCATTGAGGTCTTGAGAAGACTTGTTTTATAAAATGGCATGAGATGAAAAGTGTTGGTTTTGCAAAATATGAGCAATGCAGTGATGAATGTTATTTAGCGATCCTCATTAAGCTTTGTGCTTACGCCATTTTTTTTCATCAATGCAGAAATTTGAAGACAGCAAGAGGAATCCAAGCTTTTAATTTTGCAAAGTATGTGGTTTTGCTTCGGTGTAATAAGAGGCAATGGGTGGGGTTTATGCTATTGCATGGTTGAGAATGTTTTCCCCTTTGCTTGAGCATGTTGGTTAGTTACTTTTGAGATGTAATTGGCCTTTATGGTTTTATTTTGGTTATGGATGATGGTTTTGGCTTGTTATTGTTTTGGTGGGCTAGGGAGCATGTCTTTAGTACTTTTTCTTGCATGTTGATTGCCATGTTATAGCTAATGCCTCGATATAATGATTGTTGATATGTATCCATGTTGTATGCATGATGTGGCATGTCTCGGGAATGATTTGAATGTGTTTAACCATGAAAAACCCGCAAAATTTGCTGTTGTAGGGCAAGGCGTACCGGAACGCCCTTGCCTGTTTCAAAACAGGGTCTTGAAATGGCCATAAGGTTTCGGAACAGCTGAAGGCGTATCGAAATGATTTTGCTACTGGAAGGGGGTGTTTCGATACGGGTCTCGGAACTCACCCGAGTATCAAAACAGTCAACCCTGTTTCGAAATCCCCGCTTTGGTACAGGGCCATCCGTATCGAAATGCCGGACCGTTGAGTTTGAATTTTGAGCTGGTTTGAGTTTCTGTTTCTTGCATATTGGTCCCTAAATGTTGGTTGCTTAATTTAATGAGTTTGAATGATCCGTTTGAATTGAAATTTGACCTAATTGCAAGTTATGTGATTAATTTTGGATTGGTAACATTAAAACTCGTTTAGTCCTTATAAATCTGAGAATTTACATTTTAGTCCCTAAAAGATAACTCTTTTCAATTGAGCCTCTGTTTGGGTTCCGTTCGTTGTGCCGCTTTCGCTGAATTAATTTGCTAAACATATAAGTTAATATTGAGAATCTAGAAAAGATAAAAAGAAAAAAGGGTCGTTAATGAAGGTTTACTTTCGGGTTGACATTGGTTTTCCCCGTGTAATCTTCGTAGTTCAGGTCAAACGTCTAGGCCGGGCTAAGGGGGTTACATTTGTTAGTATCAGAGCATGGTTACGAAAGATTTGGGAATTTTGGTATGTGAAATTGATATGTGTTGAATTATGATGTTTGAAAAGCATGCTATTGGTTGAATTTTGAACCTTATGCCATGCTTGATTGATGCGAATTGCATGTGGAATGAATATGATTGTGTGATGATGATGTTATGTTGAAATGTGCTGATTTTGGGATGATGAAAAGTATGTGAGTATGATGTTTCATGTATGCTACGCTCTATGGGGGAAATTGGGTGCCCATTGCCTTATTACACCAATAAAATGTTTTGTAAACTTGGATTCTTGCTTGCAGTTGGCCTAAATGGTTTGACTTGTTTTGTTGTTATGTCTTGTTAAATAGCACTATGGGTCCAAGAAGAGAGTTAAGATCGAGTACGATAGTACATGCAGTTGAGCAGGGTAACCAGGCTGAGCAAGGGGCTGATGTCCCTCCTGGTGGAGATCTACCTCCTCCGCCACCACCTGGAGGTGGGGAGCAGGTGAAAAAAGGACAAGCTTGTCCTAGATTGGGTGATTTGGCGTCTCTGGTTCAGGCGATCACCGAAGCGTTTCAGGCTGCTGTTTCCAGAGCGCATGTATAGACCCCTATAGCTGGGCAGGTGGGCTTATCGTTGGAAAGGTTGAGGAGCTTAGGAGCTGTAGAGTTCTTTGGTATATCTCCTGAGGCGTCTGAGGCTTGGTTAGCGAGTACGAACCGCATTATGGATCAGATGGGCTGTAATGATGTGCGCAAGCTATGATGCGCAATTTCTTTGCTACAACGTGATGCTTACAACTGGTGGACGACTACCACAGCTGGTATGGAACCCAATGAGGTTGATTGGGAGTTCTTCAGAGGTGCCTTCAGGAGAAAGTATCTAGGGGTAAGATACTTGGATGAAAAGAAACAGGAGTTTATGTCACTTGTTCAGGGCAACCTTTATGTGGCTGAGTACGAAGTCTAGTTCGTACGCTTGAGCCAATATGCTCCTGAACTAGTACCTATTGAGAGGCACCAATGTGATCGCTTCCGGTACGGCCTGGTGCAAGAAGTTAAGACATATATACTGGCTGCGGATTATACTGACTTCGATGTGCTCATGTGCCGAGCCAAAGACATCGAGCAAAATATGGGTTTGTCATCTAGAGGTGTTGTTTCTAGCTCTAGGAAGAGAGCTGCTGAGTATAGTTCCGGTGGTGGACGTAACAAATGAGGCCGTGATACGAGACATCATCCTGAGGGAAGGCGTGTTCCGGGTCGAGGTGGTCAGGCTCAGGGAGGTCGTGTGAGAGCTGAGCAGCATACATGCTGGACATGTGGTTCGAGGGACCATTTCAGGCGAGATTGTCCTCGAGCATCTAGAGAGGTTCAGACTTCTGTTGTGGTGAAAGGGAACTCTTGTTGGAATTGTGGTTCAGCGGATCACATGAGAAGGGAGTGTACTTTGTTGGCTGGTGGAGGTTAGGGACGTGCTCCTGTGGTAGCTGCACCTCAGCGAGGCCGTGGGCGCGGCCATAGTAATTTCCAGGAAGAGATGAGGGGCAGCGAGGTATTTCTCATGTTGTGGTCGTCTGACCTGAGGGAGGTGGACCAGCGAGAGTTTATGCTCAACGCGAGGAGTGCAATAATATTGATGTCATCGTAGGTACCTTTGCACTTTAGTCTTTATCTTTGCTGGCTTGGATTGATTCTGGATCCACGCATACTTATATCTTGAGTGAGCATGCACATTTTCTTGATATACCTGTTGAAATGCTTAAAGTGGGAATACAAGTGACTAGTTCTTTTAGTGAGACTGTAGTCACTAGGAAGTTATATAGGAGATGCCCTTTGTCTGTGCAAGGTTATGTTTTTTTCCTGTGGATTTGATGGAGTTATCTTTCTACGAATTTGATGTAATCCTGGGTATGGATTGGTTGTCGGAGCATAGACCGGTGGTTGACTTTAAGGTTAAACGAGTCACCTTAAAGTTGGCCGATGATTATGAAGTGGTGGTAGTAGGCGAGAATGAGAAATTCTTGTCGAATGTGATCTCGGTGTTAGAAGCAAATCGTATGATGAGGTTGGGCTATGAGGCTTATCTTGCCTATGTGATAAACCCTGGTTCCAAGGATGTGCGTGTGCAGGACATCCGAACTGTGTGCGATTTTCCAGGAGTCTTTCCGGAAGAGTTCTCTGGGTTGCCGCCAAATAGAGAAGTTGAGTTTGGTATTGAGTTGTACGAGAATACGACTCCGGTGTCCATCCCTCCTTATCGCATGACACCCAAAGAGTTAAAAGAGTTGAAAACACAATTGCAGGAGTTATTGGATCGAGGTTTCATTCGGCCGAGTGTGTCACCTTGGGGTGCACCGGTCTTGTTTGTGAAGAAGAAAGATGGGATGATGAGAATGTGTATAGATTATCTGCAACTGAACAAGTTGATGATTAAGAACAAGTACCCTTGCCTAGAATCGATGATCTCTTTGATCAGTGTCGAGGGCCTCAGTGTTTTCTAAGATAGACTTGAGATCGGGGTACTATCAGCTGAAGGTGAAGGATGTGGACGTACCAAAAATGACTTTTCGGACGAGGTATGGGCATTATGAATTTCTTGTGATGCCGTTTGGTTTGACCAACGCGCCTGCTGCTTTCATGGATATGATGAATCGTGTATTCCATGAATTCTTGGATCAATTTGTGGTGGTGTTCATTGATGATATCCTTGTGTATTCACGTACCGAGGAGAATCATGATAGGCACTTGAGAATTGTTTTGCAAGCGTTGTTGGAAAATCAGTTGTATTCCAAGCCGAGTAAGTGTGAGTTTTGGCTTGGGGAGGTGGTCTTCCTTGGGCATGTTGTATCAACTGAGGGTATTCGCGTTGATCCGCACAAGGTAGAAGCTGTATGAGCTGGAAAGTGTCTAAGTTAGTGACAGAGGTACGGAGTTTCCTTGGATTGGCTGGGTACTATCATAGATTTGTCGAGGGTTTCTCGAAGATAGCAGTGCCTTTGACCAAGTTGTTGCAAAAGAATGTTCGCTTTGAGTGGACGGGTGCGAGACAACAAGCTTTTGTGAAGCTGAAAGAAGCTTTGACGCAAGCTCCTGTTCTAATTCAACCTGAATCTTGTAAGGAGTTTGTGGTCTATAGTGATGCGTCCATTGTTGGTTTGGGCTGCGTGTTGATGTAGGAGGGTAAGGTAGTGGCCTATGCATCTAGGTAGTTGAAGGTGCATGAGCGCAACTACCCTACTCATGATCTTGAGCTTGCGGCTGTGGTGTTTGCCTTGAAGATTTAGAGGCATTACCTGTATGGAAAGAAATGTGTTGTGTTAACGGATCACAAGAGCTTGAAGTACCTTATGTCTCAGAAAGAGTTGAATCTTAGGCAACGACGTTGGGTGGAGTTGCTTAAGGATTATGATCTGACGATCGAGTATCACCCGTGTAAGGCTAATGTTGTAGCAGATGCTTTGAGCAGGATAGTAGCTGTGGAGTTGAGAGCGATGTTTGCTCGTTTGAGCATATCGCATGATGGTGGTCTTATTGCGGAATTGCATGTGAAGCCATCCCTGATATAGTTGATCAAGGATAAGCAGTTGCTTGATGATTCTCTTGTTTCGCATGTTCAGGACATTTCGGAGGGTAGACCTTCAGATTTCAGCTTTAGTGATGATGGTGTTATGTGCTTTGGGATTCGAATAGTGGTGTCAGGTGATGCTGAGTTAAGGCACACTATTCTGACTAAAGCTCATAGTAGTCCTTTTGCTATGCACCCTAGTAGTACAAAGATGTACCGTGATCTGAAAGATGAATACTACTGGGTGGGGTTGAAAAAGGACGTGGCTGAGTTCGTTAGTAAGTGCATGGTGTGTAAGCTAGTGAAGGCTGAGCATCAGGTTCCTTCTGGGTTGTTGCAGCCTTTGAGAATCCCATAGTGGAAGTGGGAGAGAATCACCATGGATTTTGTGTCTGGATTGCCCTTGTCACTGACAAAGAAGAATTCAGTTTGGGTGATTGTGGATCGGCTTATGAAGTGTGTGCATTTTCTGCCTGTGCATACAACGTATACCTTGGATAAGTTAGCTGAGTTGTACATAGCTGAGATTGTGCGGTTGCACGGTGTACCAAAGTCAATTGTGTCGGATAGGGATCCGAGGATCACATCACGATTTTGGGAATGTTTGCATCAAGCTTTGGGAACACGGTTGAAAATGAGAGGGATTTGGAAAATGGATATTTTTAGTAGTGACCAAATTGTAAAGTTTCAAAATTGGGAAAATGTGATTTTTAAGGTGGAAGCCAAAATCTTAGAATCTTTAGGGGGCTTTAAGTCAATTTAACCTTTTCTCAATATGACATGTGTAACCCCCTTAACCCGGCCTAGACGATTGACCCGAATTAAGAAAGTCACACGGGGAAAACCAAAGTCAACCCGAAAGTCAACCTTGATTAACGACCCTTTTTTTTTCTTTTTAGTCTTATCTAGATGCACATTACACCTATGTGTGATCATACAAACAACATACTCAAAGATCACAAACATCAGAGGTCAAACAGGGACCCAATTGAACAAATTACAACTTTAGGGACCAAATTGTAATTTCTGATAAATATAAGGACTTAACCAAATTTGAAGTTACCATCTTGAAATTAAATAGGTTTCATGCTTCTCTGAGAAATTTCAGCTCAAAAGGACTTCCCAAACTCATACAATTGCACAAACAAGTTTCAGGACCAAAACGCAAACAATTCAAAACACATAACCGCCAATGTCAGCCCCCAACGGTCAACCGTTCCGAAACGGGGGACAGCCCGTTCCGAAACGCGGGGCCGTTCCGAAACAGGCATAGCCCGTTTCGAAACGGGGGTCTGGCAGAGGCTTACTCGTTCCGAAACGGCCCTCCCCGTTTCGGACGCCTGGGTTCATGCAAGGCACCCGTTCCGAAACGCGGGGCACCCAGTTCCGAAACGCGGGGCACCCAGTTCCGAAACGCCTGCACCAGATTGCTCCAAAATTCAACTTTAATCATGCAATTACACAACCAAACATGCTCCAAACATCACCAAACTTTACCAGCATGCAAGTAAGCATATAAACAACATACTAGCATCATCAATTCATCCAATTAACATCATATACAAAAAGCCCCAATTCTATAGGCATGCTTCCTACACAAGCTAGCTATTCAACACCAAAATTCCAAAACAAGCATATAAGGTTTCAATTCAAAGACCAGCAACCACATCAATATTTAACAAACTTAGGGAGCCTCAAACACCTCCCAAAACACATACGTTGGTCCCCCATTGCCAAATCATACAAAAGCTAAAATGTTTAACAAAACCTTCCATACATTGAGCTTCACTTGAACTAGATTGCTTGACCCTTCTTGCTGCCCTCAAGGTACTTTAATGCTCTGCATTATTGAATTCAGAAAACGAAGAGAGCGTAAGCAAAAGCTTAGTGAGGAAAGCTCTTAAAAACCATTCAATAATGCAATTCAAAACATTTACAAAACATGCTTTAAATCAACCATTTTCACATGCTCAAAAGCATTCTTAACAAGCAATCTCATGCTTAAACATAAACATAAAAACAATCATCTCATGCTTCTCAATATCCTCAACATGTTATATTGGCTCAAGTGATACATTTCCATTTAATAAAACAAGTTCATCAACTTCCCAAGGACTTTTAAACACCTTGGCCCCAAGGACTTTTAAACACCTTGGCCTATGGACTTTTAAACACCATAGAAGTAACCCATCAAGGACTTTTAAACACCTTGATCCCAAGGACTTTTAAACACCTTGACCATGGACTTTTAAACACCATGAATGAAACACATCAAGGACTTTTAAACACCTTGATCCCAAGGACTTTTAAACACCTTGGCCTATGGACTTTTAAACACCATAGAAAGGATCACCTAAGGACTTTTAAACACCTTAGTGTCCGCAACATGAACCATCCAAGGACTTTTAACCACCTTGATGTTCATAAGTAACAAGGCTCACTCAAGGACTTTTAACCACCTTAGTGACCTTAACATTTTCAAAACATCACTTGCCAATATACATCATTTTCATCATTTACAACACTGTTTTAAAGCATAAAACCAAGCCATATTCATCATGCATTTCAAAGCATTAAACCACATCATTTCAATGTATAAAAGCAAGGCACTCCTACCTAGAGCTACCTTCAACATATGGCTTACAACAACAGCAAAAACCATGCTAAAACATGCTTCCAAAACAGTATGTAAAACATGCAAATCATCATTTTGCAATACATCAAAATCATGGCCACCACTAGAGAGAAAATCCGAAAACTTACACTCGAGCTTAGCAAAGTTGTTTAGACTTAGACTAAGCTCCCAAGACATTGGTTTCAAAGCCGAAAACCCAATTTCACTCACCGATTCCACTTCGCCTCTTGCCGAAGCACGAAATCAAGCTTCCGGATCAACCAAACTTGGATCCAAAGATGCCTCCCCTGTTTCAACACATCAAAGCAGTAAATTAATGCATCACCATGCATCAATTACTTCAATGAAAGCACCTAAACTCGCTGCTCTCATCCAACCTCCATTTTCGGCCACCAAACACAACCGAAAATGCATCAAAACCACTTCTAAACAAAGCCCAGCCATAACCCAGCAAAACCTAACATCCATCATCACCATTTAACATCTAAAAACAACCTACAACCATCCTTATACCTCCAGCAACATCAGATCACCAAGATCACCTCAAAAACCACCTTAAAACACAAGCTAAACTTAGGAAACTCAACCTATCCGGGATTGCATTGATCAAAACTCATTTCCTTATCAATTTAGAGTTCATTTAACATCAAAAACACCTCTTAAAACCCAGATTACTCAGATCTAACGAAAATCAAGTGAAAACATCAAAATCTTGCATAATTAGCCAAGATCCACAAATCTACTTGAAAACCTTTAATTAAACATAATTTTAGGATTGAAAACTTTAGGAATTTCATTAAAGAACTTAAAGTTCAGAGGAGAAATCGTTCATACCTCCAAACTTGTGATTCTCCACTTTTTGGAATGAAAACCATGTTGAAACTTGTAGCAATTGAGTAGGTTTTGATGACACAATGATTTGCTATCAATTGTGAATTGAAAGGATGATTTTAGATGAAGAAATCAGATCAAAATCTCTGGAAAAAGAAATGTTTGGTTGGAGAGAAAATGAGAGAAGAAAATAGGAAGTTAGGAAAGAAAATAGTAAAAATGAGTTTCCCTCCTTTTATGAAACCTTTAAAATCAGAATTTAGGATTAAAATATCTTAGAAAAATCTGGAGAATTCACTTTTGGGCAAATAGCTCCTTAAAGATTCAAAGTTTCAATCCTTTTTAAAACAGCCACCAAATTTGCGAAAATTACATTTTGGTCACTAGCCAAAATGTCAACCTTCCAAACCTCATTTTCCAAAATTGTTTTCACAGTTCATCTAATTATATTAAAAGATGATTTTAGAACATTTTTCCATATTTTTAATGCAACCCGAACTAGGCTTTCCTAATTTAACCTCTTTAGATTCGAACAGGACTTTGACCAAACCGGTCAACGCCCAAAACTTCTAAGCCCAAAACCGGGGCTTTACAACTCTCCCCCCCTTAAGAAATTTCGTCCTCGAAATTTACCTGAAGGAAAGAGATAAGGAAACTGCTTCAGAATGTCTTCCTTTCGCTCCCACGTGGCTTCCTCAACACCTCGATGCTTCCACAGCACCTTCACCAACTCAATGGTCTTGCCACGAAGAACCTTGCTATCTGAATCCAGAACCTTCACCGGTTCCTCATCATAGGTCAAATCCGGATTCAAAACCACATCCTCAACAGGCATCACATGTGAAGGATCAGATCTATACTTCCGGAGCATAGAAACATGGAACACATCATGAATCTTCTCCAACTCCTGAGGTAACCTCAACCGATACGCAACAGGACCCACACGCTCAACCACCTCATACGGTCCAATGTATCTAGGGCTCAGCTTACCCTTCCGGCCAAACCTCATCACCTTCTTCCAAGGCGAAACCTTCAAGAACACACGGTCACCCACCGCATACTCTATCTCCTTACGCTTCAAATCCGCGTAAGACTTCTGCCGATCAGAGGCAGCCTTCAACCGCTCACAGATGAGCTTCACCTTCTCGGTGGTCCCTTTCAGCAAAGCAGGCATAGAAACCAACTTTTGACCAGTTTCAGCCCAACAAAGAGGAGTCCTACACTTCCTCCCGTACAGAGCCTCATAAGGTGCCATCTGTATACTCGCCTGATAACTATTGTTATAAGCGAACTCAACCAAAGGCAGATGCTTCTCCCAAGAACCTTGGAACTCGATCACACAGCATCTCAACATATCCTCCAAAATCTGAATAACTCGCTCAGACTGACCATCCGACTGAGGATGATAGGATGTACTGAAATGCAACCTTGTACCCAAAGCTTGATGCAAACACTGCCAAAAACGCGATGTGAACCTCGGATCCCTATCCGACACAATCGACTTAGGCACACCATGCAACCTCACAACCTCAGCAATGTACAACTCTGCCAGCTTATCCAAAGAAAACGTAGTATGCACAGGCAAGAAATGCGCACACTTCGTCAGGCGATCCACAATCACCCAAATCGAATTCTTCTTTGATGGAGACAAAGGTAAACCAGATACAAAATCCATGGTAACCCTCTCCCACTTCCATTCAGGGATTTTCAACGGTTGCAACAACCCAGAAGGAAACTGATGCTCAGCCTTAACTCGCTGACACACCAAACACTTGCTCACAAACTCTGCAACATCCTTCTTCAAACCAACCCAATAGTACTCATCACGAAGATCACGATACATCTTAGTACTACCAGGGTGCATAGCAAAAGGACTACTATGACCTTCAGTCAGAATAGCACGCCTCAACTCAGCATCAGCAGGCACTACTATTCGACTCCCAAAACACAGCACACCATCATCATTGAAACAGAAATCCGAAGGTCTACCCTCCGCGATATCCTGAACATGAGACACCAAGGAATCATCCAACAACTGCTTATCCTTGATCAACTGAACCAAAGATGGCTTCACTTGCAACTCAGCCACAAGACCACCATCTCGCGATATGCTCAAGCTAGCAAACATCGCCCTCAGCTCAACAGCTACCTTCCTACTCAAGGCATCCGCAACAACATTGGCCTTTCCAGGATGGTACTCAATCGTCAGATCATAATCCTTGAGCAACTCCAACCAACGCCGCTGCCTAAGATTCAACTCCTTCTGAGACATCAAATACCTCAAACTCTTGTGATCCGTGTACACAGTACACTTCTCACCATACAGATAATGTCTCCAGATCTTCAGAGCAAAAACCACTGCAGCCAGCTCAATATCATGCGTAGGATAATTGCGCTCATGCACTTTCAACTGTCGCGATGCATAAGCCACAACCTTACCCTCTTGCATTAGCACACACCCCAAACCAACATAGGATGCATCACTGTAAACCACAAACTCTTTCCCTGATTCAGGCTGAATCAAGATAGGAGCTTGCGTCAAAGCCAACTTCAGCTTCTCAAAAGCTTGCTGCCTCGCTTCTGTCCACTCATACTTAACATCCTTTTGCAACAACTTCGTCAAAGGAGCAGCAATCTTGGAAAAACCATCCACAAACCTCCGGTAGTATCCCGCCAAACCAAGGAAACTACGGACCTCATGAACAGACTTAGGAACCTTCCAGCTCATCACCGCCTCAATCTTCTGAGGATCAACACGAATCCCCTCAGCTGAGACAACATGCCCAAGAAACACCACCTCCCTAAGCCAGAACTCACACTTACTCAACTTAGCATAAAGCTGATTTTCCAACAAAGCTTGCAAAACAATCCTCAGATGCTCTTCATGTTCCTCCTCAGTACGCGAGTACACGAGGATATCATCAATGAACACCACAACGAACTTGTCCAGGTATTCATGAAAAACACGATTCATCATGTCCATGAAAGCAGCAGGAGCATTTGTCAACCCAAACGGCATCACAAGGAACTCATAATGCCCATACCTTGTCCTGAAAGCTGTCTTAGGCACATCCACATCTTTCACCTTCAACTGATAATACCCTGACCTCAAGTCAATCTTAGAGAACACAGCTGCTCCCCGAAATTGATCAAAGAGATCATCAATCCTCGGCAAAGGATACCGATTCTTGATAGTCAACTTGTTCAGCTGACGGTAATCAATGCACATTCTCATAGTGCCATCCTTCTTCTTCACAAACAAGACAGGAGCACCCCAAGGCGATACACTCGGCCGGATAAAACCACGATCAAGCAGCTCTTGCAACTGCGTCTTCAGCTCCTTCAGCTCCTTAGGTGCCATTCTATATGGAGTAATGGACACAGGAGTTGTATTCTCATACAGCTCAATTCCAAACTCCACCTCGCGGTTAGGAGGTAAACCAGGCAACTCCTCAGGAAAAACACCAGGAAACTCCTTTACAACCCTGATATCTTGCACCCTCAACTCCTTTGAGCTAGGATTCATCACAAAAGCTAGATAAGCTTCGCAACCCTGCCTCAGCATCCTACTCGCCTCCAAAGAAGACACAACATTGGCAAGAAACTTCACATTCTCACCAACCACCACAACTTCATAATCATCAGCAAGCTTAAGCGAAACACGCTTATTCTCACAATCCACAACAGCACGATGCTCAGCAAGCCAATCCATACCAAGGATCACATCAAAACCATAAAAGGGCAACTCCATAAGATCAACATGAAAGACATGCTCTTGAACAACCAAAGGGCACCTTCTATACAACTTTCGAGTCACAACAGTCTCACCAAAAGAACTAGTGACCCGAACACCAACATCCAAAGACTCAACAGGCAAACCAAGCAATTCAGCATGCTCACGAAGAATATATGAATGCGTAGATCCAGAATCAATCAAAGAAAGCAATGACAAGGACTGCAAAGTAAAGGTACCTGCAATCACATCCGCATCATTCCTGCCCTCTCTCTGAGCATACACCCTCGCTTGGCCTCCACCTTCTGGCTGAATAGCTACAACATGAGCTACCCCTCGGCCACCTTCCTCTCTCCTCTGGAAATTACCACGGCCGCGCCCACGACCTCTATGCACTGCTGCAACAACAGGAGCACGCTCTTGGCCACCAGCCAACCTCGGACAATCTCGCCTTATGTGGTCTGCAGAACCACAATTCCAGCATCCATTTCCACCAGCATTACCAGCTGCCACAGCAGGGGCTTGTGCTACTCTCTCAGCACAAGGACAGTCACGCTTCAAGTGACCACGTGAACCACAGATCCAACAAGCACTAGGATCAGCTCTAGCATAACCTCCTCTAGCAGGTGCACCGCCACCTCTCTTGGCTGAGGACTGATACTTCTGATCGCGTCCCCTCTTGTTCCGTCCACCTCCGGAACTATACTCAGCTGGTCTCTTTCCAGCACTTGCTCCAGCACCTCTAGCAGACAAACTCAGGTTCATCTCAATGTCCTTGGATCGACTCACCAACACATCAAAATCCTCATACTCAGCAGCCAACATGTATGTCTTTACATCCGTCACAAGACCGTAACGAAACCTCTCACACCTCGCCCGCTCATCGGGTATCAGCTCCGGTGCATACTGACTGAGCCGTACAAACTGTACCTCGTACTCAGCTACACTCATGCTCCCTTGAGTAAGAGACATGAATTCCCGCTTTTTCTCATCCAGATATCTCACTCCCAGATATCTTCTCTTAAACACATTCTGAAAGAATGTCCAGGTAACATCAGCTTCAGCCATTCCAACTATGGTGGTCGTCCACCATGTATAAGCATCGTCCTGCAGCAAGGACACAACACAGCCCAGCTTTTGCACATCCGTGCAACTCATCTGACCCAAGATACGCTTGGTACTCTCAAGCCAAGCCTCAGAACTCTCAGCTGACAAACCTCTAAACTCAGTCCCTCCAAGACTGCGCAGACGCTCCAAAGGCAATCTGACTCCAGCATCTCCCTGATGCCCAGCTCCCTGAGCTCCAGCTACTGCTGCTCGAAAAGCACCCGCAATAGCTTGTACCAAAGCAGACATATCAGGCATCGCTTGCCCCTGACCAACCTCTGGTCCAGCAGCTCCAGCATCAGCCGCTGCTTCAGCTCCACCTCCCTCAGCTCCACCACCACCAGGTGGAGGAGGTAGAACCGCACTCTCCTCATTCTCGTTCTCATTAGGAGCCGTAGCTCTCACGTTACTCCTTAACTCTCTACGTGGTGCCATACTTTTACCATGCAACAACAATACAAATAAAAACAAAATCAGGCCCATCAAGGTAAGCAATCCAAGTATTCAAGCTCAATTTCGTTCAAAATCAATTTCATTTCATTAGCTTTTGTTTGGCAATGGGTACCCTCAGCATGCAACATCACAACATACAACGCAGTTGCATCAACATCTCAAGCCACTGAACATGCTTTCAAACAACAAGCATTCATAGCATACATACTTCAATCATGCATACAAACATCCCCAATTACTCGCAAACTCAGCTCTGATACCACCAAATGTAACCCCCTTAACCCGGCCTAGACGATTGACCCGAATTAAGAAAGTCACACGGGGAAAACCAAAGTCAACCCGAAAGTCAACCTTGATTAACGACCCTTTTTTTTTTCTTTTTAGTCTTATCTAGATGCACATTACACCTATGTGTGATCATACAAACAACATACTCAAAGATCACAAACATCAGAGGTCAAACAGGGACCCAATTGAACAAATTACAACTTTAGGGACCAAATTGTAATTTCTGATAAATATAAGGACTTAACCAAATTTGAAGTTACCATCTTGAAATTAAATAGGTTTCATGCTTCTCTGAGAAATTTCAGCTCAAAAGGACTTCCCAAACTCATACAATTGCACAAACAAGTTTCAGGACCAAAACGCAAACAATTCAAAACACATAACCGCCAATGTCAGCCCCCAACGGTCAACCGTTCCGAAACGGGGGACAGCCCGTTCCGAAACGCGGGGCCGTTCCGAAACAGGCATAGCCCGTTTCGAAACGGGGGTCTGGCAGAGGCTTACTCGTTCCGAAACGGCCCTCCCCGTTTCGGACGCCTGGGTTCATGCAAGGCACCCGTTCCGAAACGCGGGGCACCCAGTTCCGAAACGCCTGCACCAGATTGCTCCAAAATTCAACTTTAATCATGCAATTACACAACCAAACATGCTCCAAACATCACCAAACTTTACCAGCATGCAAGTAAGCATATAAACAACATACTAGCATCATCAATTCATCCAATTAACATCATATACAAAAAGCCCCAATTCTATAGGCATGCTTCCTACACAAGCTAGCTATTCAACACCAAAATTCCAAAACAAGCATATAAGGTTTCAATTCAAAGACCAGCAACCACATCAATATTTAACAAACTTAGGGAGCCTCAAACACCTCCCAAAACACATACGTTGGTCCCCCATTGCCAAATCATACAAAAGCTAAAATGTTTAACAAAACCTTCCATACATTGAGCTTCACTTGAACTAGATTGCTTGACCCTTCTTGCTGCCCTCAAGGTACTTTAATGCTCTGCATTATTGAATTCAGAAAACGAAGAGAGCGTAAGCAAAAGCTTAGTGAGGAAAGCTCTTAAAAACCATTCAACAATGCAATTCAAAACATTTACAAAACATGCTTTAAATCAACCATTTTCACATGCTCAAAAGCATTCTTAACAAGCAATCTCATGCTTAAACATAAACATAAAAACAATCATCTCATGCTTCTCAATATCCTCAACATGTTATATTGGCTCAAGTGATACATTTCCATTTAATAAAACAAGTTCATCAACTTCCCAAGGACTTTTAAACACCTTGGCCCCAAGGACTTTTAAACACCTTGGCCTATGGACTTTTAAACACCATAGAAGTAACCCATCAAGGACTTTTAAACACCTTGATCCCAAGGACTTTTAAACACCTTGACCATGGACTTTTAAACACCATGAATGAAACACATCAAGGACTTTTAAACACCTTGATCCCAAGGACTTTTAAACACCTTGGCCTATGGACTTTTAAACACCATAGAAAGGATCACCTAAGGACTTTTAAACACCTTAGTGTCCGCAACATGAACCATCCAAGGACTTTTAACCACCTTGATGTTCATAAGTAACAAGGCTCACTCAAGGACTTTTAACCACCTTAGTGACCTTAACATTTTCAAAACATCACTTGCCAATATACATCATTTTCATCATTTACAACACTGTTTTAAAGCATAAAACCAAGCCATATTCATCATGCATTTCAAAGCATTAAACCACATCATTTCAATGTATAAAAGCAAGGCACTCCTACCTAGAGCTACCTTCAACATATGGCTTACAACAACAGCAAAAACCATGCTAAAACATGCTTCCAAAACAGTATGTAAAACATGCAAATCATCATTTTGCAATACATCAAAATCATGGCCACCACTAGAGAGAAAATCCGAAAACTTACACTCGAGCTTAGCAAAGTTGTTTAGACTTAGACTAAGCTCCCAAGACATTGGTTTCAAAGCCGAAAACCCAATTTCACTCACCGATTCCACTTCGCCTCTTGCCGAAGCACGAAATCAAGCTTCCGGATCAACCAAACTTGGATCCAAAGATGCCTCCCCTGTTTCAACACATCAAAGCAGTAAATTAATGCATCACCATGCATCAATTACTTCAATGAAAGCACCTAAACTCGCTGCTCTCATCCAACCTCCATTTTCGGCCACCAAACACAACCGAAAATGCATCAAAACCACTTCTAAACAAAGCCCAGCCATAACCCAGCAAAACCTAACATCCATCATCACCATTTAACATCTAAAAACAACCTACAACCATCCTTATACCTCCAGCAACATCAGATCACCAAGATCACCTCAAAAACCACCTTAAAACACAAGCTAAACTTAGGAAACTCAACCTATCCGGGATTGCATTGATCAAAACTCATTTCCTTATCAATTTAGAGTTCATTTAACATCAAAAACACCTCTTAAAACCCAGATTACTCAGATCTAACGAAAATCAAGTGAAAACATCAAAATCTTGCATAATTAGCCAAGATCCACAAATCTACTTGAAAACCTTTAATTAAACATAATTTTAGGATTGAAAACTTTAGGAATTTCATTAAAGAACTTAAAGTTCAGAGGAGAAATCGTTCATACCTCCAAACTTGTGATTCTCCACTTTTTGGAATGAAAACCATGTTGAAACTTGTAGCAATTGAGTAGGTTTTGATGACACAATGATTTGCTATCAATTGTGAATTGAAAGGATGATTTTAGATGAAGAAATCAGATCAAAATCTCTGGAAAAAGAAATGTTTGGTTGGAGAGAAAATGAGAGAAGAAAATAGGAAGTTAGGAAAGAAAATAGTAAAAATGAGTTTCCCTCCTTTTATGAAACCTTTAAAATCAGAATTTAGGATTAAAATATCTTAGAAAAATCTGGAGAATTCACTTTTGGGCAAATAGCTCCTTAAAGATTCAAAGTTTCAATCCTTTTTAAAACAGCCACCAAATTTGCGAAAATTACATTTTGGTCACTAGCCAAAATGTCAACCTTCCAAACCTCATTTTCCAAAATTGTTTTCACAGTTCATCTAATTATATTAAAAGATGATTTTAGAACATTTTTCCATATTTTTAATGCAACCCGAACTAGGCTTTCCTAATTTAACCTCTTTAGATTCGAACAGGACTTTGACCAAACCGGTCAACGCCCAAAACTTCTAAGCCCAAAACCGGGGCGTTACAACATGTATTTTAAAAGGGGTTTTTAATTAAATGATTTTATTTGGATTTATATTAAAATAATTAAAAGGTAGTTAATGGATTTCAATTACGTAACTACCAAAATCCCTCTCATTTTCAGCCAAACTCAAAATCACTTACCTTTTTCCAGAAATCTCACTTCCAAAAACTCTCTCAATATTTCCTAAATCATTTCCAAGACATCTCTCTTAGTTCTTCAATATTTTACTAAGGAAAACTTGTCATCCATTGAGAAAAGCAAGGATTGGAGGTAAATCTCGTTCTCAACCTCTAATCTAAGTTCTTTATTGAAATTCCCAAGATATTTGGCTTCTAAATACTATTTTTGGTTGAGTTTGCATTATAGTTTTGATTAGAGATCAAAATCTTGTGAAATTGTGGTTGAAATCTTAATTTTCGGACTTGATGAGTTGGGCTCTATTTTGTGTTGATTTCAAATGATTTCTAAGTTGATTTATATGTTAAAATGAGGTGTTGATAATGTAGATCCCGAAATCTTTGTGATCCATGAGTTTCTTGGTAGTTTTAAGTGAGATTTTGGGGTGAAATGGTGGAATCTTGCTTGCTGGAGGTATAAGGATGAGTTAGGTTGTTTATTAGATATGTTTTTATGTTGTTAATGCTTTGGAAGTGGTCAATATTGGCTGGGCTTTGTTTAGGAAACAATTGATTGAGATTTCAGTTGTTTTAGATGGGTATTTTGGTGTAGTTTGGGTGAGCAACGAGTTTGTGAATTGTTGCTGGTGTTAGAATGCATTTTAATGCATTCAGATCTCTGTTTTGATAATGTGAAAACATGAGATCTTGATCTGAAAGCAAACGCGATGATTTTGGATGCTCCGGAGGGGTAATTATCGTGTCGGCGAGAAAGGCTTCGTGTATCGGTGAGTGGAAATGCAATTTCCTACTTTGTAACGCTTTGAGCGTGGTCTTGGGAGCTTAGTGTAAGTTTGGTACAGTTAGCTAAGCTCAAGAGTAAGTGAATCGGAAATCCCTCTCTTGGATATGTGCTTTGTTGATGAATTTGCACTTGAGTTGAGTGTGGATTGTTTACTGTTTTTAAGCATGTTTAAGCATGGTTTAATGCTGGATTTTAATGCCATTATGTTAAGGATGCACTAGGTAAGTGATCCTTGGTTTTCATGTGTTGAATGCATATGATGTTAAGCATGTTATGCTTGTGGAAATGGCATTGTGGTTATGCTTGTAAAACAGTGGATTAATGTGGCTAAATGATTATATTGGCAAGTGATGAAAATGGTTTTTGGTTATTTTAATCGGATATAGTTAGCCGACTATAGGATTGGGTGCACCGTTAATAAAGTCGCCTTGGATGTCGAGGGGTTGTGATTGTGCCATAATCTCCATCCAAGTACCCTAACGATTGAGGTTAAGATCACAATGGTGAATGGTTAGTCCCGTGTGTGAGTCTTGTGTATGTGTCCTATACTCTCGTTAGTGGAATTATACAACTACCGATGAGTGATGTTGAGGGGTTGTGATTGTGCCATTAATCTCCATCACGGGTGTTGAGGGGTAGTGATTCTGCCATTAATCTCCACCTTGTGTAGTCCGGTAGTTTGTATGAAGCGTGAGGGACAACGCTTGTAATCTGCATATCCGAGTGTGTCTTGTGTTGAAATGGTTTATGCATTATCACTTGTGAGCCAATATAATGTAAATGAATAATGTGAAGCGTGAGATGCTTGTGTATGATGCAAGGATGCATCAGATATTTGAGTATGATGCAAGAATACATGTGATGCTTGTTAAAGCATGAGCAAAGGTTTATTACCTGTTTTAAAATGATGCATGTGAGCAAGTGGTTAAAAGTGCATTGAGGTCTTGAGAAGACTAGTTTTATAAAATGGCATGAGATGTAAAGTGTTGGTTTTGCAAAATATGAGCCATGCATTGATGAATGTTATTTAGCGATCCTCATTAAGCTTTGTGCTTACGCCCTTTTGTTTCATCAATGCAGAAAACTAAGCTTTGGAGGCAGCAAGAAAGCAAGAAAACCAAGCTTTTAATCTTGCAAAGTATGTGGTTTTCCTTTGGTGTAATAAGAGGCAATTGGTGGGGTTTATGCTATTCCATGGTTGAGAATGTTTTCCCCTTTGCTTGAGCATGTTGGTTAGTTACTTTTGAGATGTAATTGGCCTTTATCGTTTGGTTTTGGTTATGGATGATGGTTTAGGGTTGTCATCCATTGAGAAAAGCAATGATTGGAGGTAAATCCCGTTCTCAACCTCTAATCTAAGTTCTTTATTGAAATTCCCAAGATATTTGGCTTCTAAATACTATTTTTGGTTGAGTTTTCATTATAGTTTTGACTGGAGATCAAAATCTTGTGAAATTGTGGTTGTAATCTTAATTTTCGGACTTGATGAGTTGGGCTCTATTTTCTGTTGATTTCAAATGATTTCTAAGTTGATTTATATGTTAAAATGAGGTGTTGATAATGTAGATCCCGAAATCTTTGTGATCCATGAGTTTCTTGGTAGTTTTAAGTGAGATTTTGGGGTGAAATGGTGGAATCTTGCTTGCTGGAGGTATAAGGATGAGTTAGGTTGTTTATTAGATATGTTTTTATGTTGTTAATGCTTTGGAAGTGGTGTATGTTGGCTGGGCTTTGTTTAGGAAACAATTGATTAAGAATTCAGTTGTTTTAGATGGGTATTTTGGTGTAGTTTGGGTGAGCAACGAGTTTGTGAATTGTTGCTGGTGTTAAAATGCATTTTAATGCATTCAGATCTCTGTTTTGATGATGTGAAAACACGAGATCTTGATTCGAAAGCAAACGAGGTGATTTTGGAGGCTTCTTAGGGGTAATTTTCGTGTCGGCGAGCAAGGCTTCGTGTATCGGTGAGTGGAAATGCAATTTCCTATTTTGTAACGCTTTGAGCGTGGTCTTGGGAGCTTAGTGTAAGTTTGGTACACTTAGCTAAGATCAAGAGTAAGTGAATCGGAAATCCCTCTCTTGGATATGTGCTTTGTTGATGAATTTGCACTTGAGTTGAGTGTGGATTGTTTACTGTTTTTAAGCATGTTTAAGCATGTTTTAATGCTGGATTTTAATGCCATTATGTTAAGGATGCACTAGGTAAGTGATCCTTGGTTTTCATGTGTTGAATGCATATGATGTTAAGCATGTTATGCTTGTGGAAATGTCATTGTGGTTATGCTTGTAAAATAGTGGATTAATTTGGTTAAATGATTATATTGGCAAGTGATGAAAATGGCTTTTGGTTATTTTAATCGGATATAGTTAGCCAGCTATAGGATTGGGTGCACCGTGAATAAAGTCGCCTTGGATGCCGAGGGGTTGTGATTGTACCATAATCTTCATCCAATTACCCTAACAATTGAGGTTAAGATCACAACGGTGAATGGTTAGTCCCGTGTGTGAGTCTTGTGTATGTGTCATATACTCTCGTTAGTGGAATTATACAACTACCGATGAGTGATGTTGAGGGGTTGTGATTGTGCCATTAATCTCCATCACGGGTGTTGAGGGGTTGTGATTCTGCCATTAATCTCCACCTTGTGTAGTCCGGTAGTTTGTATGAAGCGTGAGGGACAACGCTTGTAATCCGCATATCCGATTGTGTCTTGTGTTGAAATGGTTTATGCATTATCACTTGTGAGCAAAGGTTTATTAGCTGTTTTAAAATGATGTATGTGAGCAAGTGGTTAAAAGTGCATTGAGGTCTTGAGAAGACTTGTTTTATAAAATGGCATGAGATATAAAGTGTTGGTTTTGCAAAATATGAGCCATGAATTGATGAATGTTATTTAGCGATCCTCATTAAGCTTTGTGCTTACGCCCTTTTGTTTCATCAATGCAGAAAACAAAGCTTTGAAGGCAGCAAGAAAGCAAGAGGAATCCAAGCTTTTAATCTTGCAAAGTATGTGGTTTTGCTTCGGTGTAATAAGAGGCAATTGGTGGGGTTTATGCTATTGCATGGTTGAGAATGTTTTCCCCTTTGCTTGAGCATGTTGGTTAGTTACTTTTGAGATGTAATTGGCCTTTATGGTTTGGTTTTGGTTATGGATGATGGTTTTGGCTTGTTATTGTTTTGGTGGGCTAGGGAGCATGTCTTTAGTACTTTTACTTGCATGTTGATTGTCATGTTATAGCTAATGCCTCGATATAATGATTGTTGATATGTATCCATGTTATATGCATGATGTGGCATGTCTCGGGAATGATTTGAATGTGTTTAAGCATGAAAAACCAGCAAAATCTGTGGTTGCAGGGCAAGGTGTATTGTAACGCCCTTGCATGCTTCGGAACAGGGGCCTGAAATGGCCATAAGGTTTCGGAACTGGTGGAGGCGTATCGAAACGATTTTGCTATCGGAAGGGGGTGTTTCGATACGGGTCTCGGAACGAACCCGAGTATAGAAACAAATAACCCTATTTCAAAACGACCGATTCGGTACAGGGCCATCCGTATCAAAACGCCTGACCGTTGGGTTTGAATTTTGAACTGTTTTGTGTTTCTGTTTCTTGCATATTGGTCCCTAAATGTTGGTTGCTTAATTCAATGAGTTTGAATGATCTGTTTGAATTGAAATTTGACCTGATGGCATGTTATGTGATTAATTTTGGATTGGTAACATTAAAACTCGTTTAGTCCTTATAAATATGAGAATTTACATTTTAGTACCTAAAATATAACTCATTTCAATTGAGTCCCTGTTTGGGTTCTGTTCGCTGTGCCGCTTTCGCTGAATTAATTTGCTAAATATATAGGTTAATATTGAGCATCTAGAAAAGAAAAAAGAAAAAAAGGGTCGTTAATCAAGGTTGACTTTCGGGTTGACTTTGGTTTTCCCCGTGTAATCTTTGTAGTTCGGGTCAAACGTCTAGGCCGGGCTAAGGGGTTACACAATGCATTAAAACCACCAGCAATCAAAGCTACTTTGCTGCTCTACCCAAAAACACCAAAATGCCTATCCGAAACAACCAAAAACACCTTCGATTTCTCTACAAACTCAACCCAGCAAAAACCTAACACTTCCATCCAATTTTAATCATCAAATAACAATAAAAACAATCTAATTTCATCCTTATACCTCCAGCAACACCAGAACCAAATTAACTCCACAAAAACCCCAAATATAACCATCTAACAACTAGAGATACAATCTATTTCGGGATTATTATGATAAAACCTTTATTTCAACATCAGTTAACATCCAAATCATGATTAAAATCAATCTCAAATCAATCAAAACAGTAACATTATGAAAATCTTAAGAAATCACTTTTTAATGCTTGATCTCACCATGTTCATCAAATAGATTACAAATCTATATCAATAAACAAGATTTGAGAGCCAAAGACTTGTGAATTTCATTAAATAACCTTGATTAGAGGTGTTGAACAAAATTTACCTCTAACCTTTGCCTATTCCTTCAATTGACGAGTTTAGATGGGAAATCTTCAATACTCTTTTGAGTTGAATGGAAGAATCATCAAGAAAATCATTTGTAAATCAAAGTGAAGTAAGAAGATTTGAATCTTTAGAAGTTTGAGGGAAAAATATGTGTTTGGCTGATGGAAAAATGAGAGAAAAGGAAGGTACGTCAAAATAGATTTTAGATGATTAAATCCCTTTTTAATAAAACATCCTTTTAATTCCTTTTTAATAAAATACCTTTTTAAAATGGTAAATTAAAGGAAAAGGCCCATTAAATATATATAAGATCCTTAAAGATTCTATGCTTTGGCCCCCTTTCAAAACAATCCTTCAAAAACCGATTTTACATTTTTGCAAAATAGTCACTAAACCGAAATCTCAATTTCCCAAAGTCATTTATGAAATTGACCACCAAACCTTAATACATATTTTTAGATGATTTTAGGAATTTTCCCATAATTTTACCACATCCTGAACCACGTTTTCCCTGAACCGCTCCCAAAAACTCGGATCTCTAGTCTATGTCCTACGAACCTCGAGTCAACCTCAAATACACCTACGCCCAAAATCGGGGCAGAACAACTCTCCCTCACTTAGGAAATTTCATCCTCGAAATTTTACCTGATGGAAAAAGTTAAGGAAACCGCTTCTTTATGTCATCATTCCTTTCCCATGTGGCTTTCTCAACACCACGATGTCACCACAAGACCTTGACCAACTCAAGGGTCTTACCACGAAGAACCTTGTTGTCCAAATCTAAGATCTCAACTGGTTTTTCATCATATGAAAAATTCGGATTCAACTTAATCTCCTTAACAGGCATAACATGAGACAGATCTGATCTATATCTCCGAAGCATGGATACATGGGAAACATCATACGGTCCAATAAACTTCGGACTCAACTTGCCTTTCCGGCCAAATCTCATCACCTTTTTCCAAGGTGAAACCTTCAAAAACACCTTATCTCTCAACTCATACTCAATCTCCTTACGCTTCAAATCCGCGTAAGACTTTTTCCGATTCGAAGTAGCTTTCAACCTCTCACTAATAAGCTTCACTTTCTCTGTAGTGCCCTTAAGTACATTAGGCAAAGAAACCAACTTCTACCATGCTTCCGCCCAACAAAGAGGCATTATACACTTCCTTCCATACAAGGCCTCATAAGGAGCCATTTGAATGCTCACCTAATAACTATTATTGTAAGCAAACTCCACCAAAGGCAACTATTTCTCCCAAGAACCTTGAAAATCAATGATGCAGCATCTCAACATATCCTCCAACACTTGGATATCTCGTCCAGACTGACCATCCATCTGAGGATGATACGAGGTACTGAAATTCAAACGCGTACCAACACTTGATGAAGACACTCCCAAAACCTCGTTGTGAAACGCAGATCTCGATTCGAAACAATGGATTTAGGTTCTCCATGCAATCTTACAATCTCAGAGATGTAAAAATCCGCCAACTTGTCTAACGTATATGTAGTATGCACCTCCAGAAAATTTGCACTCTTCGTAAGACGATCAACAATCATCTAAATGGAATTCTTTTTGGACGGTGTCAAAGTCAAACCCGTCACGAAATCCATGGTGATTCTTTCCTATTTTTATTCTGGAATCTTCAATCGTTGCAACAATCCAGAAGGAAATTGATGCTCAGCTTTAACTCGTTGACAAACAATACACTTACTAACAAAATCAACAATGTCCTTCTTCAAGCTAACCCAATAGTACTCATCCTTCAACCCACGATACATCTTTGAACTACCAGGATGCATAGCAAAATGACTGCTATGAGCCTCAGTCAAGATAGCGCGCCTCAGCTCAACATCCTCTGGCAAAACTATTCGACTCTTAAAAAACAAAACACCATCATCATTGAAACAAAAGTCCGTTGGATTTCCTTCCACAATGTCCCGAACATGCGGTACCAACGAATCATCTAACAATTGGTTCTCCTTAATCAACTCCACCAACGAGGTTTTCACTTGTAACTCATCCACTAAACCATCATCTCGCGATATACTCAACCGAGCAAACATCACCCTTAACTGTACAACCACCTTCCTGCTCAAGACATCAGCTACAACATTAGCCTTCCCTGGATGGTACTCAATCGTCAAGTCGTAATCTTTAAGCAACTCTAGCCACCTTCGTTGCCTAAGATTCAACTCTTTTTGGGACATCCAGTACTTCAAACTTTTGTGGTATGTGTACACCGTACACTTTTCACCATAAAGGTAATGCCTCTAAATTTTCAAGGCAATTACCACCGCAACCAACTCGATGTCTTGCGTAGGGTAATTACGCTCGTGCACCTTCAACTGCCGAGATGCATAAGCTACCATTCTACCTTCTTGCATCAACACACATCCCAAACCAGCATAGGATGCATCACTATAAACGCAATCTGCAAAAGCTTGTTGCCTAACCTTCGTCCACTCAAATTTAACTTCCAATTCATCACCGCTTCAACCTTTTGAGGATCAACTCTAATCCCTTCGGCCGACACCACATGAGCAAGGAAAATAACATCCTTAAGCCAAAACTCACACTTGATCAACTTGGCATAAAGCTAATTTTCCAATAGAACTTGCAACACAATCTGCAAATGCTTATCATGATCCTCCTCTGTATGAGAGTACACGAGAGTATCATCGATAAACACAACCACAAACATATCCAAAAACTCAAGGAACACACGATTCATCATATCCATGAATGCATCAGGGGCATTAGTCAAACAAAAAGGCATCACCAAAAACTCATAATGCTCGTACCTTGTCTGAAAATTAGTCTTAGGCACATCCACATCTTTTACCTTCAACTAGTAATATCTAGATCTAAGATCAATTTTAGAAAACACCGAAGCACCTTGAAACTGATAAAAAAGATCATCAATCTTTGGCAAAGGATACTTGTTCTTGATTGTCAACTTGTTCAATTGACAATAATCTATACACATGTGCATCGTGCCATATGTCTTCTTCACAAGCAAGACCGGTGCACCCCAAGGTGAAACACTAGGCCTAATGAAACCTTGATCAAGCAACCCCTAAAGTTGCATCTTCAACTCCTTAAGCGCCATTCGATAGGGAGCAATAGACATTGGAGTCATATTTTCATAGAACTCAATGCCAAACTCAACCTCTATATTTAGTGGAAAACCAGACAACTCTTCCGGAAATACACCCAATATAACCCCCTCGACTCGGCCTAGCCGATAGACTGAACCGAACGGGTCACACGGGGAATATTGAAGTAAACCGGGAAAGTTTACCTCAATAAACGACCCTATTTTTTTGTTTTTATCTTGACTAGATGCAAATTACATTCCTATGTGACCAACAAGCAGCAGATTGAAAGACAATGCGAGCATTCGTCAATTTTAACCAAATCCAAATTTAGGGACCATTTTGTAAACTTAACAAATTGCAAAGGTTTTTCCCAAAGTTGGGTTACCAATCTTTAATTAAGTTTATTACATGCATCTCTACTGAAACTCATTTCGAATTAACCAATAGGATTCACTTAATTGCATACAAGACAAACATGGACCAAATTGCAAAGAAGCAGAACCTCAAAATATTCCAAAAACTAAATTAACAGCCAACCATTTTGGAACAACAAGTCTCGTATCAGAACGGGTGTATCAAAACAGAGGCACCTGTTCTGAAACGATGGCTCGTACCGAAACCACCCAAGACCCATTTCGGAACAGGGGTTCACAGTTTCAAAACGTACCGAAATGGACCTCCCCGTTTTGATACCCCAAGGAATTTTTGAACACCCATTTCAAAACAAGTAAGGGTGTTTCGAAACACCTGGGCCTGCAATGTTTAATTTTGCTGGTTTAACTCGAGTCTAATCATCCGAAACTAATCCAACATATACATAAACATGCTTGCAACTCAAATGCACTTCAACAATCATAATATCATGGCAAAGGTATCATCAAAGCATCACTATCAACATCAATGTTGTCTAAAGGCATGCTTCCTTAGATAAAAAAGCACCAAAAGGTCAATTCTCAAATCCAAGCATAAACCAACGTCTAAAGGCCATTTACATACCCAAATATGCATACCAAACTTGTACCAAAACTAAAAATACCAAAACAACCAACAATCAGAGCATTCGACACCCCCATTGCCTTTATTACACTAGTTCAAAACCAAAACATACTATCAATGGAGTCACTTGGAAATCTCTTGAAGTTACTGCCTCCAAACCTCTAATTATCTGCATTGATGAGCAAAAGAGAGCATAAGCATACTAGCTTAGTGAGGAATGCTCAAAATCAAAAACACCATCATTGTGTAGAGAATGGGCGAAGAGAGAGGAGATGGGTGGCTACGGCAGACTGAACCAATCAACCAGAGGTGAACAGTTTCAGACAGACAGAATAGGGGAGCACGGAGGAGTCAGCAATTCGAGTAGTGAATGGACAGTGTTTGTGGATAATCTGAGTAGGAGGGTCACAAGATCAGCATTGAGATAAATGTTCAGTCAACATGGCAAGGTGACTAGACTATTCATTCCGATGATTAACAATAAAGCAAGATACAGAGAAAAGACTTTCGCGTTTGTATCCATGGCATCAAAATTCGATATGTATCGGGTGATTGAGAGGTTAGACAAAAGGGTGATAGATGGGGCGACTGTCAAAGTATCGAAGGCTAGGTTCCCTAAGAGTCAGAATAATTCATACACGAGGAAGGAGAATCCCTGGAAAATGGGGAGTGAAAAAAGAGATGGTCATGTCCCACAACCATCGGTGCAGGAAACTGGCAAACACCCGGAGGGAAATAAGAGGAAAACTTACAAAGAGGTTCTCATCGATAAGGAAGCTTCCAATGGTAGGAATGAGGGGCCAACGTTAATGGATTTCAGGATTCCAGCAAAGGACTTATCTTGGTTGAAGAATTGTCTGGCAGGAGTAATAAAGGAGCAGTTCGACATTGATTTCGTTCAGAGGGCTCTCCTAAATGATGGTATTGAAGTTAAAATAGCAAAATGAGGGGTCGAATGCGATTCTTGCGTGATAATATTCAAGTCTGTTAGTGATTTGGAGGAAGTATGGAAAAACAAGAGAGAAGCACTTAGCTACTGGTTTGAATTCATCGATCATCTTCTGATCAATGGAATCCCACACTATTTCTGTAATCTCAGACTATATGGGACCCCTCTCCTATTTTGGCATAGGAAATTTTTTGAAGCTCTCGGCAATAGATGGGGCATTTTCGTTGGACTGGAAGAGGATACCGTCGCTAAAGACAGATTGGATATGGCGAATGTCATGATACGAACGGCTAGCATGGATGTCATTCCGGAGAAAATTAAGATTGATTCTATGCGTTTCCCGTTTGTAATTAAGATCAAGAAAGGAAAGAAGCAGGAAAGGGTTGCTGATATTGGAAGTGATTCGAAGGAGGAATTATTTGCAGATGAATGGCCGGAGGTAGATTTGAACGATCCGGCGGCTTGGGAGGGGGTTGGTGCAGGGAGGCAGGAGGAGAATGTTCGGCCGGCGACAATAGTGATAGAAGAATCTGAATAGTCACGATCAAAGGAGGCTGAGGGGACGTGTCTCAGGAATGAGGGAGCAGTAAATTCGAATTTGCAGCCGTCAATTAATATACACGTTGATAATGGGGTTGAAAATGATGACAACATTGAAAGCGAAAGGTTCTCTTTTTCGGATATGGTGGAGAACCAAGGAGACCACGTGAGGAATATTGGGACAGAGGTGGGCCTTAAAAATAATCAGAATGAAGAAAGAGAGATTGGGCCGAATGACGTTGATCCTGTGGAGTCCAGCAATACGGGACGAGTTGGCCGGGTCACTCCCGATCCGACTTTCCTCACAAAAGGGTCTAGCGATCCAAGACCCAAAGATGATACAATTTGGAATGGACCGTGTGACTCAAGGCCCAAATCCGATACAAACAGTGGAGGGTCTTCGGAATGGGTTCCGGATAGCCTCGATATATTGGGCAATAGTCCCCGAAACAGCTTCTCTCCTCCCTCCCTTGGGATTTATCGAAACCTGGATCTAATTTCAGTTCCACCGTATTCAAATGGATTATTCAGAGCTGGGTACAGACGGAGATTCAGGCATGTGGTGAGAGAAGTTTTGGATAATGCGAAAGCTCCGACAGATGAGAATGACAAGAATTCGAGTTTGGGGGAAGAAATTTCGGCAGTGGGTTTGGAAGCGGAATCGGTATGGGAGATCAGCAACATCCTAGAAATTTCATTCAATGGAGGAAGGAGTGAGGTAATCAGTAGAATTCGAGAGATGGAAAGGGAGTTACATGAGGCAATCTAAGGATATTTTCCCAGGTAATTATAAATCTTTTATTATGGATTTTTCTCTAATCACGTGGAACATGCGGGGTATTAGAAGAAGGGAAAAGAAAAAAGCTATCAGAGATCTGGGCAGGCGTTGTAAAGCAGCGATGGTTTTTCTCCAAGAAACGAAAATGGAGAATATACAAAGAAGAGAGGTGAGCTGTCTATGGGGTAATGGTAATTTTAATTTCGAATTTTCAGCAGCAAATGGTTCTGCCGGCGGTTTGATAAGTATATTGGATAATTCTGTTTTCACTGTTTCGGATATAGTGGTGAAAGAACGGTTCATCGCATTAATTGGAGTTTGGAAGCAATCGAATTTCAGGTGCGGGTTCTTGAATTTATATGGACCGTCTGTTGATAGTGAGAAAGCGAATTTCTTTACGGAGTTACTGGAATTTCTGAATTCGTGGCAAATCCCTTGGTGTTTAGGGGGTGATTTCAACGTATTTTTGTCTCCGGAGGAGAAAGCAGGTTTTACTTGAAATAGATCCCTTAAGAATATGTTTAACCAATTCGTGAATGAAGTTGGGTTGATGGATCTGCCCCTAATAGGGGGAAAGTACACTTGGAGCAACAATCGCGACCCACCGACGGTCATAAGGTTGGACAGATTCTTAATCTCGGCCGAGTTCGTTTTGGGATTTCCATCTACAGTACAGAAGTTGATCGACAAATCTTTGTCGGATCATAACACGGTTTGGCTGACAGTAGGAAAAGAGGATTGGGGGCCTAAGCCTTTTAAATGTTTCAACTCGTGGTTTACAGAGGAGGGCTTTGATGATCTAGTCATTGATACGATTGTTGAGTGTGTAAAAGTTCTATTATTTACCCTCTATTTAACCCATATTTCTGCTGCATTCAAGCATTATTTATTGCATTTAGGTCAGGTTACAGTTAAACATCACAATTATATTAAAAGGCACAGTTTCTACTAAAATTGGCTGTTTTTGCAGGTTGCTGCTGTAGCAGACGGAAAGGGCAGGCGCTGGGCAGTGAAGCAGAAGAGCTGGAACTGGACGAGCAGTCAAGGAGGACGATGCTGCCATGGTTGCCGCCGTGACAGCAGAGGACGACAGCAGTTTTGTGGAGAAGATGCAAAGTGGACCTCGACAGATAGAGAAAATTCAGCCCGTCTGTCGTGTGAAATCATCATATTTTTCCAAGCCCTAGATCAGAACATATTCCAAGCCCAAAGTTCAAGGAGAGATAATCCCAAGAAAGAAGGAGGACGACTTAAAGAGAGATTCTCTAAAGATTTAGTCTTTATTAGAGTTGTACTTTAATTTAAAGTTGTAATCCTTGCTAAATTAGATAACTTGAGCCCAAAGCTTATATAAGGGCATATATCTTAACCTAGAGGGCATAGCCGATTACCCTAGCCTCCTTCCCAAAACTCTAGCCGTTTTCCTTCCCACAACATGTTCTAAGTTCCCTCTAGGGCCACGAGTTGATTTGTAAAGTAGTTGCAAGGGTTGTTTTGTTTTAGGAATTTTCAGTTCAATAAAATAAACTTCAAGTTCTCTTATTTTGGTTATTAATATCTTGCAAGAGCATCGGGAGAGCATTGTGAGGTTATCTATTTACTTAGCATCGGGAGAGTTAAGTATACGAAAGAAATAAGAGCAAGTTCTCTAGTTTATAGTTGAACTATCTCGGGCCTAGGGATAGGACAAGGTTAAGTGGCTAAAGAAGAATTCATCCACATCGGTGTTCGTCCTTCGATTCACGCCGGGAGGTATCATCAAAGACGTGATCATCGACAGACTTGGACCTAGGGATAGGCCAAGGCACATCTGGGATTCTTGCCAAACTTGAAGTACTGAGTTGATTGTTCGCTGCCGCGACAAGCAACGGACTGCTGCCGCGACAGGTGCTGCCGCTACGAGAACGACGACAGCACTGGATTTCCTAGACTTAACAATACCAGCACTACTGAACAATTCAATACCAGCCCATTCTCTCTATCTTGATTTCTCTACTCTTTTATTTACGTTTACTTGATTACTTTCGTGACAACTTATCAAATATTCTCTTTACTTTCGTGCAGTGAATTAAGGTGAAGCTATTAGCCCAATCCCTGTGGAGACGATATTCGATACTTCGTATCACTTTACTACTTGCGTCGTGTATACTTGCACTGCAATTGTGATAGACTATTTTACACACAACAACGATCAAGAAGCTGAAGTCTAAAAACCAGGGCGGCAAAATTGGTTGGTTAATCAGAGGGGCGAAAGAAATGTTGAAAGTATGGAGCCGTAAGGAAGGAAGAAAATTCATTACTCTCATTCCCATACTAGAAAAACAAATTTCAGAGTTAGAAAATGATATCCAAATGGGGGACGCAGCAACTGGGTATTACCATAAGCTATGCGATTTGAAAAGTAAACTATGAGACAAGTACAGAGCTGAAGAATTACAGTGGCTCCAGAAATCGCAGTTAGATTGGCATGTCCAAGGGGACAGAAATACTCGATATTTCCACATGGTTGCTTCTGGGAGACGATGCGCTAATTCCATCCACAGTCTTGAGATCGAGGGGAAGGTGCTATCCAAGGTGAAGGAAATCAAAGATGCAGTGCGAGATCATTTCGCTAAAAGTTATAATCGGAATTCGGCATTAGAGGTAACCAATATGGTATTGAATTTTTCCCAACTTAGTAGTGAGCAAATGACCATGCTACAGAGTCGGTTCACTGAGAGTGAAATTTAGGGGGCCTTAGCTTGTTCGGATGGAAATAAGGCTCCCAGACCTGATGGTTTTAACCTTAATTTTTTTAAAAAATTTGGGTTCAGTTGAAAAGCGACATTCTGAATTTTTTTGATGAGTTCTATGAAGAAGGAAATTGGGAGAGAGGGACCAATCATGCTTATATAACACTGATTCCGAAGGTATCGAATCCGAATTCAATTGAGGAATTTCGCCCTATAAGCCTTGTTAGTGGAATGTACAAGCTTTTATCAAAGGTTCTCGCAAGGAGAATGAGTCAGGTGATGGATACGATAGTGGGAGAATCGTAGTTTGCCTTCATACAAGGGAGGCAAATTTTAGACTGTTCCCTTGTGGCAAATGAAGCTATTGATTCCAGAAGGAGATCAGGGGAGGAAGGAGTGGCTTTCAAGATTGACTTTCAGAAGGCCTACGATACTATCAGCTGGGATTTTCTGATGTTCGTGCTAAAAAAGTGTGGTTTTCCAGAGAAATGGTGCAAATGGATTTATAAATGTGTTTCCACAGCTACTATCCTAGTGTTAGTTAACGGGGTGCCAACGGAAGCTTTCGCTATTTCTAGGGGTTTGAGACAGGGTTGTTCTCTGTCCCCATTGTTGTTCAATGTGGTCGGTGAGGCGTTGAATCTTATGTTGAGGAAGGCGGTGTACTGCCATTTGTTTGAAGGTTTCCGAATAGGAAATAATAACTCGCAAATTTCAGTGTCACACCTCCAATTCGCGGACGACCTGTTAATTTTTTGCGGAGGTTCCGAAATGCAATTACGCAATGTGAAGAGGGTTTTGAGAGTGTTTGAGTTGGCAGCCGGGTTGAAGTTGAATTTGAAGAAAAGCAAAATGTTCGGAATTAATATGTCAGATCAAGTTTTAACAAGATGGGTTGATTCAATTCGGTGCGCGGTTGGTTCTTTGCCTACCAACTATTTGGGTTTGCCGCTGGGGTCAGTGAAGAACTCCTTCAGCTTGTGGGAACCGGTGTTGAAGAAGATGGGGGACCGATTAGCTGGTTGGCAACCTAAATTCTTATCGATAGGAGGGCGACTTACTATGATCAAATCAGTGTTGTCGAGCTTGCCGATTTACTTCATGTCCTTGTTCAAAATTCTAGAGAAAGTGGTCATTGCATTAAACAAATTGGCGGCCAACTTTTTTTGGGGAGGAAATCTTGAGCAGCGCAAGATTCACTGGATCAGCTGGGCTGCGGTGTGTAATCCGATTGAAATGGGGGGTCTCGGTCTAGTCAATTTCAAACTCCTTAATCGTGCTTTGTTGAGCAAGTGGAGTTGGAGATTCGGGAACGAAGTTTCAAGCTTTTGGAGGAGAGTAATTGAAGCAAAAGTTCCTAACAGTAGGATTTCGCTTCTGCCACAAAACTCAGTCAGGAAGCAGTCATCTTGGATTTGGTTCGACATCTCGAATTCTTTGTTTAAAGAGGACGAATGCGGCAGTCTATTACGCAGAAATTTGTCAATTAAAGTGGGAAAGGGGAACATGATCCGGTTTTGGGATGATAATTGGGTTGGAGCGATCCCTCTTCGTACCTTGTTCCCACGAATGTACGCCTTGTGTACAGCTAAATTGGCCTTGGTTTGTGATTTCGGTAAGGAGGAAAATGGAGCTTGGAGTTGGGTAATCCCAATGAGGAGGCCGCTGTTCGATTGGGAAAATGAGCAATGAGAGGAGCTTTTGAGCATTCTGAACAATTTTAAATCGAGTGGCATGGAGAGCGATTGGATTTGCTGGGATGGTTCGAGCGAAGGGAAATACTCAGTAAAGTCCATGCAGAAATTATCATCGTCGGGGCTCTCAACGGACAATTTTTGGAAAGACACGATTTGGATGGGATTCGCACCTCCGAAGGTTGAAATCTTTTTATTGAGAGTGGTCAAGGGTAGAGTACCGGTGAAGTTGGAATTAATGAAACGTGGCGTTGCGGCACTAACCAACATACTCTGCCCCTTCTGCAAGATCGAACCGGAATCCATCAATCATCTATTTTTCTCTTGTTATCAAGTGTGGAAACTATGGAATAAGATTTTGACTGGATAGGCGTTCAAACAGTTTTTAACGAGAACCCGAGAAAGTTTTTGGAAGCTTGGAGGAGTCTGAGTTCGAAGAGAGTGGAGAGATGGTGGTCGTGTATACCAAGCGTGTTCATATGGTCAATCTGGTTAATGCGGAACGAAATATTTTTTCAGAATAAGATCTATGATGAGATTCAAATCGAATTTTTAATAAGGTATAGGTTCGCTAGCTGGCTGAGAGCAAGGTACCCAGGGAGTCGAATTACCATGGAAGCTTTAATGGTTTGTTCGACAGTCGGTTCAGAGGTAATGAAAAGTAATCCAGTCAAGGTGACTCCGCGGACGAGATGCTCCACGCCGATGGGTTTTGTCAAGCTCAACATCGATGGAGCCTACTCCAGAGAACGGAAGGCTGGGGGCATAGGGGGAGTTATCAGGGATGAGTTAGACAACATACTCTTAAGCTTCTCGGACAAGACTGGGAATATCCCTCCAGCACTTGTCGAACTGATGGCAGCGAAAACAGGGTGGATCATTTTCTGGGTTCAAGATGGGCCAAACACAAGAGGATGATCATTGAAACGGACTACAAGCTGCTCTGTGACTGGGTAAATGAGTGGTGCTTTCCTCCTCCAGCCGCATCAAATATGGTTAAGGAACTGCAGGAAATTATAAAAAGGCTTGGGATGGTATTGAGGCACATTCCTAGGTCCATGAACGTGGAGGCAGACTCTTTGGCGAAACAAGGGATCGGATGAGTGTTTTTGTTTGTACCCGACGTGGAATGGTATTTATTTATCCCATGGAACCGGGGTTTGTCTGGGTCCGATTGGGATATGAGTTTATAATTTTAAAGATGTATGAAACCCTGGTATTAATAAAATTTTAGAGGGGCACTCTTTTCCCCTTCCACTAGGGAAGGGGTTTTTAATGAGGCCCGCTTCACTCTTAAAAAAAAACACCATCATTGCAAAAAATCATCTTTCAGTCTTTTTAAAACCATCTTGCCTTCTTTGAAATGTCCATGCACTTCATCATTAAAATCAACAAGTAAACATCATGCAACAAGTATCAATTACTTCACAGCAATTAAACCATTGCTAGACAAAATCAAGCCTTCCATGCATATTCACCAATATGAAAATCTTAAGGTAAAACATGCATTTTCCAAACTGTGCATCATCAACATTTCCATAACATATCAATCCATTACATTGGCTTTCAAGTGATCAAAAACATTCTCATTTCGCAAAAATATATCGGATACACGGATTACCAAGGGTTGTCCCAAACCCTTCATACACTCTATTGGAATCTCAAGGCTCAGACACGGGAGCAACCCTCCACCGTTGTGACACCCGTGGTGGAGTATTGGGAACAATTACAACCGCTCAACACCACTCATCGGTAGATGTATAACCCACTAACGAGAGACGAGACATAGACAAGGTTCGCACCTAGGAGCTACCCTCAACGGTTGTAACCTTAATATTCCTCAATCATTAGGGGTACTTGGATGGAGTTTTTGGTACAATCACAACCCCTCAACATCCAAGGCGACTTGTTTATAGTGCACTCAATCCTATAGCTGGCTAACTATTTCCAATTTCATTTACAAAACACTTTACACAACATCACTTGCCAATATAATCCACATTTCATGCATACCTCACTATTTTTCCAAAGCATTAATAATAAACCATAACTCATGCATTAAACCATGCTTCAAAACTCATGCATCAACACATGCATACAAGGATCAATTACCTAGTGCATCCTTAAACCACTTGGCATCATCAACCACACTTTATATACTCAAGACATGCTTTAAAACAGTAGGTAAACACAATTAAAAACAAGTGCAACCAAAGGCTCATACTAGCACAACCCGGGAGAGAAATTCACTTTACTTACTTCTGAACTTAGTAAAGTGTTTCAAGCTCTTAATAAGTTCCCAAAACCTTTTAAAACATTTCCATGCTGGAAAATCAGTTTCCACTCACCGATTTGCGAAACTACACTTGCCGACGCAACAATCAACCGTCTGAAGCCTGCAAAACCACTTTGTTCAATTCTAGAACACTATCCCCTGTTTTCAACACATTAAAATAGATATATAATGCATCATTATGAATCCAAACACCAGCACTTTACTAGAAACTCGCTGCCCTGCTCTAGAGCATCAAAATACCCATCCAAAGCAACTAAAATCTCAATCGATTGATCTCTAGACTCAACCAAGCCATCCACCAACACATCCAACACTTTTTAAGCATATAAAAACATCCAAAAACAACCTAAAATCATCCTTATACCTCCAACAACTCAGATATCACATAACAATCCTAAAACCCAACCAAAAACACTTTAAAACCAATGATATCAAGGATTTGAGGATTAACAAGATAAAGAGTCCATTTCAACATCATAAACCTTTCAAAACTCAATTAGAAACCATCTCAAACAAACCAAATCAAAACAACTCTGAAAATCACATTAAATCCTCTTCTCTATTATGATTTCAACATTTTATTAAAACAATAATAAATCCTCAATCAAAAACATAGATAAAGAGTCAAATTTCTACTTTGGCACGAAATTTACCTCCAATCCTTGCTTCACTTCTACTTTGGCAAGTTTAGGTAAATTCTCAAATCCAAGCATAAACCAACATCTAAAGGCCATTTACATACCCAAATATGCATACCAAACTTGTACCAAAACAGAAAATACCAAAACCACTACCATTCATATCATTGGACACCCCCATTGCCTTTATACACTAGTTAAAAACTAAAACATACTTTCAATGGAGTCGCTTATAAATCTCTTGAAGTTACTACCTCCAAACCTCTAATTATCTACATTGATGAGCAAAAGAGAGCATAAGCATACTAGCTTAGTGAGGAATGCTCAAAATCAAAAACAACATCAATGCACAAAATCATCTTTCACTCTTTTTAAAACCATCTTGCCTTCTTTGAAAAGTACATGCCCTTCATCATTAAAATCAACATGTAAACATCATGCAACAAGTATCAATTACTTCACAGCAATTAAACCATTGCTAGACAAAATCAAGCCTTCCATGCATATTCACCAATATGCAAAGCTTAAGGTAAAACATGCATTTTTCAAACTATGCAACATCAACATTTCCATAACATATCAATCCATTATATTGGCTTTCAAGTTATCAACAACATTCTCATTTCTCAAAAACATATCGGATACACAGATTACCAAGGGTTGTCCCAAACCCTTCATACACTCTACCGACATCTCAAGGCTCATACACATGAGCAACCCTCCACCGTTGTGACACCCGTGGTTGAGTATTCGGTACAATTACACCCCCTCAACATCACTCATCGGTAGATGTATAACCCACTAACGAGAGACAGGACACACACAATCTTTGCAACCGTTGCAACCTTAACATTCCCTAATCGTTAGGGTACTTGGATGGAGTTTTCTGTACGATCACAACCCCTCAACATCTAAGATGACTTGTTTATAGTGCACTCAATCCTATAGCAAGCTAACTATATCTGATTTCATTTAAAAAAGACTTTACACAACATAACTTGCCAATATAATCCACATTTCATGCATACCACACTGTTTTTCGAAAGCATTCATAATAAACCATAACTCAAGCATTAAACCATGCTTCAAAACTCATGCATCAACACATGCATACAAGGATCACTTACATAGTGCATCCTTAAACCATATGTCATCATCAACCACACTTTATAAACTCAAGACATGATTTAAAATAGTAGGTAAACACAATTAAAAACAAGTGCAACCAAAGGCTCATACTAGCACAGCCCTGGAGAGAAATTCACTTTACTTACTTCTGAACTTAGTAAAGCGTTTCAAGCTCTAACTAAGTTCCCAAAACCTTTTCTAAAAGGTTTCCATGCTGGAAAACCAATTTCCAATCAATAACTTGCGAAACCACATTTGCCGACGCAACAATCAACCGTCCGAAGCCTCCAAAACCACTTCGTTCAATTTTAGAACACTATGTTGACTTGCTACAAGATGTCGAAGAACTTTTTGATTGGTATTCTTGTTTCTGCCGTTTTAACCTCTGTGGGAATGGTGGTGGAAGTTGAATGTCATCAGTCCGTTCCTTGCATCGGAATTTTATTTGAGGCATTGAATTAGGATTTTCAGAAGCCTTCTTGTTTTCCGCAGTATCGTTGTTGGGTGTAGAGCGTTTTAGTGTTCTCCAAATATGAGTGCAATTGCACACTCCTGTCAAGTAATAGTATAAAAGATATCGTCTCCCATAGGGATTGGACAGTTTAACAAGATTCGTTGTTCCTACACAAGAAAAGTAAATTGCACAAATAAGTTGGTTAGTTTAAGAGCAAAATAAAATAAAAACACAAGTAAATAAAAGGGAAGAAATCAGATTGATTGAATGGGCAGGGTTATGCTGGTGCTTAGTGTGAAACTGCGTTGAATAGGACAAGTTCCTTTGCACTGCCAAACTCTACTTCCTCGGCGGGGTATTGTAGTTAGGCTGCTGATACGCTCTCGCTGCCTCGGTAGGGGAATGGACTTGTGTCTAGGTGGCAAACTTGGAAGAACTACAAGGCTCTGCAGAACGTTTCGAAAGTGATCTCGTTTATGTCTAAATCAGAATGTTGTTGATGCCCACTGCAGATAATACAAATTGTGGCGTGAATCGTGCAAAGGTAGCAATGCTAATTCGTCCTCTTTTAGCCGCCTTAAACCCTAACCTATGTCTAGGCTGGATTGATCAACATTGTCTATAGATGAGATCATACTTACTCCTTTCGTGAGTTCGCCTGAATTGAAAACTATGAAGAACATGAAATAAGTAAACCTTGTAGTTTTATTTGCAAAAACAAACTTAAAATCTTAAACAATCGTTCTCACACTAATTACAACATAACCTAAACCCAAAGAGAGTTTTAGAACATAATGGCGGCAAGAAAACCTAAACTATGCCTAAGGGAAAACCTAAGTTGTCCTTGAAGTACAAAATACATTGAGTATATATAGGCATTAGCTAGGTCAAGTCTTCCTTGGAGTAGAAGTCGTCAAAGTAGCTTTTGCATTAAATGTATTCTTTAAGTCTGACTTTTTTGAGTTGAATGTGGACTTCTTCATGTTGCCTTGCTCCGAATGTTATTTCGTTCTCCTCCTTCGACGGCTCTGTTTGCTGCTACAGGCATCAGAAAATTGAGTGGATGGCATCGTTAGAATCAGGATTTTCCACTCTACAGATTGCACTCCAATTCTCTAATTCTTATGCTTGCTTTCTTGGGCGGCACATCTGGCGGCGACAAATACTCGTCATCTGTTGTCTATGTCTAGAACTACATCAGTACAGCTCCTTGATCTGCTGCCTCAGCATCAGCTCCTGCTGCCGCGGCGGGTTCCGGTGGCACACTGCTGTCGCGGCGGGTTCCGGCGACACCTTGTTGTCGCGGCGGGTTCAGATGGCACCTTGTTGTCGCGGCGGGTAATTTTCCTGCATGCACCAAAATACATACCAAAACAACACCTTTTCCACAAAATACACTAAAATATGCAATCAAGCTTAATGGTGATGTAAATTATGAGAATATGCATTAATGCCTAATTATGTAACTAAAATGTTCCTATGTCTAACAACAATATGAGTAAAAAGGGTAAATAAAATAAGACTTTTAGACACTTTACATTGAGTATTGTTGAGGCAATGTTGTCGGGTGTTGCTGAGGCAATGTTATCAGGTATTGCCGAGGCAATGTTACCAGGCATTGTCGAGGCAATTAGGTACTTTGATTTTTTCTCCTATGTTTCATGAGCTCGGTGTTTCTTGAGTTGTTTACCACTTCGTGTGGTGATTGCCTTGCATTGCTCATGAGTTTCTCCCCTTGCGACCTTAATATCGCTAGGCAAACCACCCATCAGTCTCGAATTAAGGATATGAGCGAATTACCCAACTTGAGTTTCCAATGAATTCAAGGTTGCTTCATGGTTATGCATTCTCATCTCATTCCTGTCAATAAAAGCATCAACTTTTTTATGAATTTATCAGTGTTAGCCATATATGCACTAGTTTGTGACATGAAAATATTTAGAGAGTTCTCCAAAGAACTAGATGATATTTATTGTTATTGCGACATCAGTTGCTATGACATCGATTGTTGCGGCGTCGATTGTCGAGGCATGTTCTGTTAGAATCCCAATGATGGACCATTCTAAATGTTCTTATTGATGGCATTGTTGGGATTGCTCCATGAGAATTTTGGATGTTTCTTCCATGCCGGATTGCAAGTGTTGGACATCACATTGTTATTTCGGTTGTAGTTTCCAACATAAAAACTAGACTTTGGGTTCTGTGGACATTCAGAAGAATCTTGGTTACCATTACAAAAATCACAAAAGGAACCTTCTACCTTGACCTCCTGTGTGTTGCTTGGTTGTTGCATGTTCTTAACCAAATTGGTTAAGGTAGCCAATTGCGAGAGAATCGAATATGATGACTCAATATCATTTATTGTAGCACGGGGTCAGACTCCTTCTTTTCTGGTAGTTGGGAACTGGTAATCATTTTTATCAAGCCTGTTCAAAATCTCCATTTCTTCTTACGGTGGCTTGTCTAGGAGTATGCCATTTGCCGAGGAATCTAGCATCATCCTCGTCGGTGTGTTTACCGCATTGTAGAACATCGTCACTTGTGTCCATATAGGAAATTTGTGTAGGGGACATTTGTGTAATAGTTCTCTATATCGTTCCCAAGCCTCGTACATGGATTCATCATCTGTCTGTCGAAAAGAAGTGATTTCATTACGTAGCTTATCAGTCATATTTGTAGGAAATCACGACATAAATCAATCCAAGATCCTATTGATCCGGATGGAATACTATTTAACCACGTTTTCGCCATATCCCTCAGTGAATAGGGGAACAATTTTAGCCTCAAAATATAGTCATGGACTCCTTGTAGCTTGAATGAATTGCAAATCTCCAGGAAAGATTTGAGATGTTGTCTAGCATCTTTAGTTGTCGATCCGCCAGATTGACCAATTGTGTTGCTCATATTGAACATGATTGACTTTATTTCAAAATGGACAGCTTCGATTTAAAGTGTGACAACTCCTAGATTCAGGCCGTTGAGATCGTCCTCTAAGTAGTCTCAAACGGTTCGATTCCTTGCTTGAGCAAGTTGGACATGCAGATTCATCCATCTCTTACCGTGACAATCTGATTGTCGTTGGCATTATTATTGCCGACTTGATCTCCCATTGCTGCTCTCAGTTTTTGTCTGAGTCTACAGTAGGTACGTTCAATCTCTGAGTCAAGGGGATATTCTGGAGTTGTTGGATTTGCCCTTGTCATACACCAATGCAAAACCAAATTTTATTAACCCTTTAGAAACTGAACAATAAAAAGTAAAAATAAAAGTGCAAGAAAATAAAAACAAAGTCGCTATTGCCAATCCCCAGCAACGACGCTAAAAACTTGTTGCGTGATTTGAGTGCTTCACAATTTGTGCAAGTATACAGGTCACAACTTATAGTATAGAAAGATAACGTTTCCACAGGGATTGGTGCAACTTCATGAATCTATTATCTCGCACTAAAAAGTAAGAAAACACATGTAATAGTTTTCGGTTGAATAATCGACTAAACTAAAATAAACGAATAAACTAAAGAATTGAGTTGACAAATTAAGAGAATAGGCCGAATTATATTGCATCGTACTGTGGAATCCGAATGGAACAGTCTTGGTTTTGCATGCAAAAGGAAACTTGATCGCCTCGGCAATGGGCTGAATGATTGTCGTGGCAATTGGCACTACGACTGCCTGAGCAATGCCCAAAGTAACTACTTGGGCAATCGGTAAGGCAATTGTCAACGCAAAGAATTA
Organism: Hibiscus trionum; assembly: GCA_030270665.1. Taxonomy (NCBI): domain Eukaryota; kingdom Viridiplantae; phylum Streptophyta; class Magnoliopsida; order Malvales; family Malvaceae; genus Hibiscus; species Hibiscus trionum. The sequence continues at coordinate 6,541,374 of BSYR01000004.1, forward strand.
AGCGACTGCTAAGGCAATTGAACGACAACCTTCAAGGTTTGGCAAAGCGTTCTTCAATGGTTTCTTCTTATTCCTAATTCGAAACTCTATCAATGTGCAAGCCTTGATAATACCTTCTAGAGTGAACCAAGGGTGAACATGAACCGATCTTACGCCTCTCTTAGCCGTTGAAATCCGTACATATTCTTAAGCCAAATTAGTCTTCACCGATTTGGACAAAAACCATGCTTATTCGTTTCTTGAATCTAACTCTCCCGATATTAGATAAATGGATGCAATCACAATTTCCTCTCCCGATTCAAATACTAGTAAAGATAAAAAACAAGAATAAACAAACCTTGAACTTAAATTTCAAAACAAAAACCTAAACAAGCTCCAAAAGTTTTCTCACAACTACTAAATAACCCTAGCCTAAGATAGTTTAGTTCATAGTTGGGACTAGGAACAACACAAGATAATTTCCCAACAAGAACATCAACCGAAAAACAAAGATGAAAAGAACACTAGGGCTGCCTTCATCTTCAACTTCCTTGCCAATTTTTCTCTCCAATTCGACCATTTTCTTGATTATGCATTATCTTCTTTTTATAGGAGATTGGTAGGTTATACTCCTTCTTGGGGAGAAAGTTAAGTTGGAATTAAATGCTATAAAATAAAAGAAAGAAATTACTTTTTATTTTTTATTTTATTCCCCCTATAACTCCTCTTATCTTTTTTGGAATTTAGTATCCTTTAACCAACTCAAGGGACTTCGAATTCTCCTAGGAATTCTGTAACCCCCTTAGCCCGGCCTAGACGCTTGACCCGAACTACGAAGATTACATGGGGAACACCAAAGTCAACCCGAAAGTTAACCTTGATTAACGATCATTTTTTTATCTTTTCTAAATGCAATGTTAAGCCTATGTGATCACTCAAGATCGTAGGAAGGAAAGGCATAACGATCGGAATTCATTTAGGGGTTTAATTGTAAAAATTAGACTATTAGGGACCAAAACGTAAATTTTGGAAACTACGAAGACTTTGCAGATTTTAAGTCTACCAATATGCAATTAATCATATTTCATGCATCTCTGTCAAAAATCAACTTAATTAGACATCCTAAACTCAACCAATTGCATCCACAATCATCAATGACTAAAATGTAAGAAACAAGAACTTGAAACAATTCAAAATGCAGTTCAACGGTCTGGTATTTTGAAATGCTGACCCTTGTATCGAAACGGCCATATCAAAACGAAGTTTACCATTTCGGTACTCGGGTGCATTCCGAGACCCGTATCGAAACATGGCTCTATAGTAGCTAAAGTGTTCCGAAACACTAAGGCCATTTCAGGGCTTTTTTTAAACAATTAAGGGTGTTTCGATACACTCTAGCCCACAACTATGTATTTTTCTGGTTTTTCACATCTTTGCACGTTCAAACATGTCCCAAATGATAGCATAACACTCCAACAACATGATTAAACATCATAGATCACCACTATGAGGTTAAGGCTAAAGCATGGCATCAAGCATATGATCAATGAGTCTATAGGCATACTCCCTAGTCATGAAAACCATATGCAAGCCACAAACTACAAACTAAACCATATAGACCATTTACAAACTTCAAAAAGCATATTAAACTTGCCACAAACATAGGGAGTTCAAAACACATCTCCCAAAACCAACCATAGGCCCCCATTGCCAAATATCACTACTAAAGCATATGAAAACATCACTACACATGAGCTTCTCACTTCCTTGGATGTCCTTAGCCTCCTCGCTGCCCAAAAACGTCTCGATTATTTGCATTGTTTGTAAAAGAGAGCGTAAGCACATTTTCTTAGTGAGGCAAGCTCTAAGAAAACCAACACAACAATGCATCATCAAAACTCTATCTCAAAAACCATTTTCTACAACATGATCTTTCTATCTCATGCTTGAAAACCATTTTAAAGCAACTCTCCATTTGAAAACACATGTACCTTTATTCTATCTCATGCATTAGACCAATGCAAATCTCATGGCAAAGCCAAACACATGCTTAATGAAAACAAAAGCATTTCATACCATAAATCTCATATGCATTTCTCATAGCATAAATCATCTCAACATTTGGTACATGTGAATCAAATACAATTTTATATATTGGCATTTCATATTACATCTTTACTCGGATATGCAGATTAGCTTGACTCAAGGTCAAGTCCTACCCCGGTGGAATCTCACATCACCAGATTCTCATGACTGTATCTCTATTCGCCATAAAGCTTGGGTATTTCACCAAGTCCTACCCCGATGGTATCTCTCATCATCGGATTCTCACTTTGGATCGAGATGGCACTACCCCCATTGTCCGACTCCAAAGAGCACATACAAATTTTTAGTTTATACTGCACTCTCATCCTATTGGTCGATCAGTTATATCCGGTAATTATCTCATCATTTATGTCAATATATTATATCAAAAACAACACCTCACCTACTGTTTTGATGCAGCATTTCACAAATATTTCTCAGCTCATTTCAAAACCATATCTCATGCTTTGCATTAAATCAAAATCTCAAAACTCTTTAACACAACATGCTATCTCATGAAATCAGTACATAGCATCATCTCATGCTACAAATCATGCATAAAAAGTAGGAATTTGTCTATCTCAAAACAAGAGCATGTAAAAGCATTTAGGGGCATCAACCACATACTTGAGAGAAAATATAGCCATGCTTACTTCCGGACTTAGAATGGTGTTTCAAACCAATCCTAAATCCCCAAACCTGGTTTCTTTGTCCCTCAAGAACTCCTAAAACCATTCGCACTCACCGATTACGTTCCGCTTGCTTGCCGAAACGATATCTAAGCTTCCAGAACTTCCAGATCAACACCAAAAGCGCCCGAAGATGTCTCCCCTGTTTATATCATATAAGAGCAGAGGATTAATGCATCATCATGCATTGAAATCACCAGCCACTCAAACAAACTCGATGCTCTACACAAAAACACCATTTCGTCTACCCAAAATAACCGAAATCATCTTCAAACTTCCCCAAAACAAAGCCTAGCCAAGATCTATCAATTCTAATCATTTCTAAACCTCAATCAACACCAAAAACAATAATAAACACGTCCTTATATCTCCAGCAACAACAGAACACCAAGAACACTCCAAAAACCAAAAATCTAACATGTAAAACTTAGGAATCCAAACCTATTCGAGATTTGTTTTATAAAACCTCATTTATAACATCAATTATCATCCAAAATACATTAGACATCAACCTCAAAACAGAGCCTAACCAAGAGTTATGAAAATCATCAAGATTTCACCAGAATCTTGAGTTTTACCACAATTTCATGTTTCTAACATTAAAGTAACTCAAAAATTATTAACAAAGGATTGAAAACTTGGGAATTTCAGTAAAGAACTGATCATTAGAGGAGAAGGACGAAGCTTACCTATAATGGCTGATTTCTCCTCAATTTGGGGAAAATTTCTTGAAAATCGAAAGTAAAAACAAAAGGATTTGATGAGATAAAGAATAGGAATCTTTAGGAGAATCAAATCTCAGCAAAAGAGATGAAAATCAAAGGTTATTTGGTGAAGGAAATGTGTTTGGCTGAGTGGAAATTGAGAGAAAATGAAATGAGAGAAAACTAACGTAAGGTAGTTATGAAAAAGTCAACTTAGACTTTCTTTTTAATTCTCCTTTATTCCTTAATTAAAACATTATTAAAAACTCCCAGATTAAAGAGAAATATGATAAAAACATTTTGGTAAAATTAGCTTCTTAAAGATTCAAAGTTTCAATCCTTTACAAAACATTCACTAGTCAACTTTTGCAAAAACATCATTTTGGTCACTACACCGAAATGTAGTATTTCCAAATCACATTTTGTAAAATTGTTTTCACCATAACCATTTATATAATAAATGAGGATTTTCAAATATTTTTCCATAGTTTTAAAGCATCTCGAACTAAGTGTTCCCTAAATCTCCCTTAAAGATTCGGACCGTTCTCGACCGGCCCGAGTCAACCTCTAAAACATGTAGGCCCAACACCAGGGCGTTATAACTCTCCCCCACTTAAGAAATTTCATCCTCAAAATTCACCAAGAGGAAAAAGGTAAGGTAATTGCTTCTTCATGTCATCCTTCCTTTCCCACGTGGCTTCATCAACGCCACGATGTCTCCACAAGACTTTGACCAGCTCAATGGTCTTACCTCGTAGAACCTTACTATCCACATCCAGAATCTTAATGGGTTCCTCATTATATGTCAAGTCTAGGATCAGCTCAACCTCTTCCACAGGCATAACATGCGACGGATCTGATCTATAGCTCTGAAGCATGGATACATGAAACACATTATGTATCTTTTCTAACTCTTGAGGTAGTCTCAGCTTGTAGGCAACAGGACCCACACGTTCTATCACCTCGTATGGTCCAATGAACCTTGGACTCAATTTGTCCTTATGGCCATATCTCATCACCTTCTGAAAAGGTGAAACTTTCAAAAACACACGCTCGCCCACTGCAAATTCTATCTCCTTACGCTTTAAATCCGCGTAAGACTTTTGCCGGTCTGATGCTGCCTTCAAACGCTCACAAATGAGCTTCACCTTCTCGGTGGTTCCTTTCAATAAAGCCGGCATCGAAACCAACTTTTGTCCCGTTTTAGCCCAACAAAGAGGAGTTCTGCACTTCCTTCCGTATAAAGCCTCATAAGGTGCCATTTGAATACTTGCCTGGTAACTATTATTATAATCAAACTCCACTAAAGGCAAGTGCTTCTCCCAAGAGCCCTGAAACTCAATAACACAGCACCTCAATATATCCTTAAGAACTTGGATAACACGCTTCGACTGTCCATCCGTCTACGGATGATAAGAAGTACTGAAATTCAGCCGCGTACCCAAAGCTTGATGTAAACATTCCCAAAACCTTGCGATGAACCTCGGATCTCTATCCAACACTATAGACTTTGGTACTCCATGTAGACGTACAAGCTCAGCAATGTACAACTCCGCAAGCTTATCCAAGGTATACGTAGTATGCACAAGTAAGAAACGTGCACGCTTCGTAAGGCGATCCACAATCACCCAAATAGAATTCTTCTTGGATGGTGATAACGGTAAACCAGACACAAAGTCCATAGTGATCCTCTCCCACTTCCATTCTGGGATCTTCAACGGCTACAACAACCCCAAAGGAAATTGATGTTCAGCCTTAACCCGCTGACAAACCATGCATTTGCTAACAAACTCAACGACATCCTTCATCAACCCCACCCAATAGTACTCATCCTTCAAATCACAGTACATCTTTGTACTACCAGGGTGCATAGCAAAAGGACTACTATGATCTTCAGTCAGAATAGTGCGCCTCAACTCAACATCACTTGGCACCACTATCCGACTCCCATAACATAAAACACCATCATCATTGAAACAGAAATACGAAGGCCTACCTTCTGTGATATCCTGAACATGTGGCACCAAAGAATCATCCAACAACTGTTTATCCTTTATCCACTGAACTAAAGATGGTTTCACTTGCAATTCAGCAACACCACCACCATCGCGCGATATGCTCAAGCTAGCAAACATCGCCCTTAATTCCACCGCCACCTTCCTGCTCAACGTATCAGCCACAACATTGGCCTTCCCTGGATAATAATCGATCGTTAGATCGTAATCCTTAAGCAACTCCACCCAAAGACATTGCCTAAGATTTAACTCCTTCTAAGACATAAGGTACTTCAAACTTTTATGATTCGTGTACACAGTACACCTCTCACCATATAGATAATGTCTCCAGATCTTTAAAGCAAAAACCACCGCTGCCAGCTCAATGTCATGCGTAGGGTAATTGCGCTCATGCACTTTCAACTGTCGCGATGCATAAGCTACTACTCTACCCTCCTGCATCAACACACACCCCAGACCAACATAGGATGCGTCACTATACACCATAAACTCTTTTCCTGACTCAGGTTGAACCAAGATGGGAGCATGCGTCAAAGATGGCTTTAGCTTCTCAAAAGCCTGTTGTCTTGCTTCCGTCCACTCATACTTAACATCCTTTTGTAATAATTTCGTCAAAGGGGCAGCAATCTTAGAAAATCCATCCACGAACCTCCAGTAGTAACCTGCCAACCCAAGGGAACTACGAACTTCATGAACAGACCTAGGAGGCTTCCAATTCACCACCGCCTCAATATTCTGAGGATCAACACAAATCCCTTTAGTCGAAAGTACATGGCCAAAAAAAACAACCTCCTTTAGCCAAAACTCACATTTACTCAGCTTAGCATAAAGCTAATTCTCTAACAGCGCTTGCAAAACGATCCTCAAATGTTCTTCATGCTCCTCCTTGGTACGAGAGTACACAAGGATATCATCGATGAACACCACAACGAACTTATCTAAGAATTCATGAAACACCCTGTTCATCATATCCATGAAAGCATCAGGAGCATTCGTCAATCCGAACGACATCACTAGAAATTCATAATGCCCATATCTCGTTCGAAAGGCTATTTTCGGCACATCCACATCCTTCACCTTTAAATGATAATATCCTGACCGCAAATCTATCTTTGAAAACACAGTCGCTCCTCGAAACTGATCAAAAAGATCATCAATCCTCGGCAACGGATACTTGTTCATGATAGTCAACTTATTCAGTTGACGATAATCAATGCACATTCTCATCGTGCCATCTTTCTTTTTAACAAACAAGACCGGTGCACTTTTGAAGTTGCGTCTTCAACTCCTTCAACTCCTTGGGTGCAATGCGATAGGGAGCAATGGACACCGGAGTTGTGTTCTCATACAACTCAATTCCAAATTCAACCTCTCGACTAGGCGGCAAACCCGGTAATTCATCCAGAAACACTCTAGGGAATTCACACACGATATATCCTGTACACGAGCCTCCTTTGTAGTAGGATTCATAACAAAGGCTAGATAAGCCTCGCATCCCTGACGCAACATCCGGCTTTCTTCGAGCATCGATACCACATTGGACAGGAATTTCAAATTTTCTCCCACCACCACAACCTCATAATCGTCTGCGAGTTTCAGCGAAACTCGCTTGCTTTAAAAATCCACAACGACCTTATGCTCAACAAGCCAATCTATACCAAGGATTACATCGAATCTATAGAATGGCAATTCCAAAAGATCAACTAGAAACACATGCTCTTGCACCTTTAAGGGGCATCTCCTATACAACCTCCTTGTTACAACCATCTCACCAAAGGAACTAGTCACACGCATACCCACATCCAAAGACTCAACAGGCAAACCAAGCATTTGGGCATGTTCACGCAATATGTATGAGTGTATAGATCCAGAATCAATCAAAGAAAGTAATGACAAGGACTGCAAAGTGAAGGTACATGTGATCACGTCCGTGTCATTCCTCCCTTCTCGATGGGCATACACTCTAGCCTGGCCACCACCTTCAGGCTGAACATCCACCACATGTGCTACATTCCTTACACCTTCATCTTTGCGCTGGAAGTTGCCACGGCCGTGCCCACAGCCTCTCTGCGGCTTAACTGCTCTCACTGGAGCCCGACCTTCTCTCATCGGTTGCGGACAATCCCTCTTCATGTGCCCACGATTACCGCAATTCTAGCATGTACCAAGATTGCCCCAACACTCACCAGTGTGCCTTCTACCAACCGATTGCACTCAGGAGTCCGTAAGAAAGCATTCGGTCCTTGCTGACCTCTTCAAGGGTTGCCACCCCCACGTCTAGCATCCACATGCGACCTTCTATCCTTATGTCTCTTGAACCGATCTCTACCAAGACCACGTTCCGCAGATCGCTTCCCTGAGCTAGATCCTCCCGCTCGACTTGCCAGACAAAGATTCAGCTCAATGTCCTTGGCTCGAGTGACCAAGACATCAAAATTAGTGTAGTCTGTTGCGAGCATATATGTTTTCACATCTGCCACCAGGCCATATCAGAATCGTTCACATCTCTCTCGCTCACTAGGAATTAGCTCAGGTGCATACTGGCTAAGGCATATAAATTGCACCTCATACTCCGCCACTGTCATACTCCCTTGCACTAGGGACATGAACTCCCTCTTTTTCTCATCTAGGTAGCGAACTCCCAAATACTTTCGCTTGAATGCATTCAAGAAGAGTGTCCAAGTCAACTCATCATCATCCAACCCCACTATTGTGGTTGTCCACCACGTATATGCATCACCGTGCAACAAGGATACAATACATCCCAATTTCTGAACATTATTACAGTTCAGCTGCCTGAGTATCCTCTTGGTACTTTCTAACCAAGACTCAGAACCTTCAGGGGTCAGCCCCTGAACTCAGTCCCTCTAAGACTGCGGAGTCGCTCCAACGACAACCTCACATTAGAACCATCCTGAGGTGTAGCCCCATGAGATCCAGCTACTGCTGCCTGAAAAGCTCCAACAATAGCTTGAATCAACACTGACATATCAGGAGCAGCTTACCCCTGAACTCCCTCGGGTCCAGCAACCCCTGCACCAGCTCCTACAGCACCAGCTCCACCTCCACCAGGTGGTCCACCAGGAGGAGGAGGTGGTAAATCCTCAACATTCTCAATATTCTCATTCTCAGCCATAGCACGAGTATTAATTCTTAGCTCTCTACGTGGCCCCATATGAAAACAATGCAACTGACAAAATACAATAAATTCAATTAGCCAATGTAAAGCAAGTAATCCAGGTACTCAAGCTTATTTTTTCAAAACAATTCTTCCCAATAGTAATGATATGGCAATGGGATCCCCAACTATACCCCAAACACATCATAGCATCACAAATTCATCTCATTAGAACTAAACATCAACAATCATACACCATGCTTTCCCCAAAAAGCCATAACCATTCATACTCACACCCATTAACCACTTACCAAGCCATAACCATTCATACTCACACCCACTAACCCCCTTAGCCCGGCCTAGACGCTTGACACGAACTACAAAAATTACTAGGATAAAACCAAAGTCAACCCGAAAGTCAACCTTGATTAACCACCCTTTTTAGGGGTTTAATTGAAAGAATTAGACTTTTAGGTACCAAAACGTAAATTTTGGAAATTACGAGGACTTTGCAGATTTTAAGTTTACCAATATGCAATTAATCATATTTCATGCATCTCTGTCAAAAATCAACTTAATTAGATATCCCAAACTCAACCAATTGCATCCACAATCATCAAGGACTAAAATGTAAGAAACAAGAACTTGAAACTATTCAAAATGCAGTTCAACGGTCTGGCGCTTTGAAACGCTGACCCTTGTATCGAAATGGCCGTATCAAAACGGAGTTGATCGTTTCGGTACTCGGGTGCGTTCCGAGACCCATATCGGAACAAGACTCTCCAGTAACTAAAGTGTTCCAAAACACTCTTATCCATTCCGAAACACTATGGCCATTTCAGGCCCCTATTCCGAAACAGTTAAGGGTGTTTCGATACACCCTACCCTGCAACTATGTATTTTTCTAGTTTTTCACATCTTTGCACATTCAAACATGTCCCAAATGATAGCATAACACTCCAACAACATGATTAAACATTAGAGATCACCAATTTGAGGTTAAGGCTAAAGCATGGCATCAAGCATATGATAAATGAGTCTATAGGCATACTCCCTAGTCATGAAAACCATATGCAAGCCACAAACTACAAACTAAACCATATAGGCCATTTACAAACTTCAAAAACCATATTAAACTTGCCACAAACATAGGGAGTTCAAAACACATCTCCCAAATCCAACCATAGGCCCCTATTGCCAAATATCACTACTAAAGCATATGAAAACATCACCACTAATGAGCTTCTCACTTCCTTGGATGTTCTTAGCCTCCTCGCTGCTCAAAAACGTCTCAATTATTTGCATTGTTGGTAAAAGAGAGCGTAAGCACATTTTCTTAGTGGGGCAAGCTCTAAGAAAACCAACACAACAATGCATCATCAAAACTCTATCTCAAAAACCATTTTCTACAACATGCTCTTTCTATCTCATGATTGAAAACCATTTAAAGAAACTATCCATTTGAAAACACATGTACCTTTATTCTATCTCATGCATTAGACCAATGCAAATCTCATGGCAAAGCCAAACACATGCTTAATTAAAACAAAAGCATTTCATACCATAAATCTCATATGCATTTCTCATAGCATAAATCATCTCAATATTTGGTAAATGTGAATCAAATACAATTTCATCTATAGGCATTTCATATTACATCTCTACTCGGATATGCGGATTAGCTTGACTCAAGGTCAAGTCCTACCCCAGTGGAATCTCACACCACCGGATTCTCACGGCGGTATCTCTCTTCGCCATAAAGCTTGGGTATTTCACCAAGTCCTACCTCGATGGTATCTCTCATCATCAGATTCTCACTTTGGATCGGGATGGCACTACCCCCATTGCCCGACTCTAAAGAGCACGTACGAATTTTTAGTTTATAGTGAACTCTCATCCTATTGGTCGACCAATTATATCCGGTAATTATCTCATCATTTATGCCAATATATTATATCAAAAACATCTTCTCACCTACTGTTTTGATGCAACATTTCACAAATCTTTCTCATCTCATTTCAAAACCATATCTCATGCTTTGCATTAAATGAAAATCTCAAAACTCTTTAACACAACATGTTATCTCATGAAATCACTACATAACATCATCTCATGCTACAAATCATGCATAAAACAATAGGAATTTGTCTATCTCAAAACAAGAGCATGTAAAAGCATTTAGGGGCATCAACCACATACTTGAGAGCAAATCTAGACATACTTACTTCCGGACTTAGGATGGTGTTTCAAACCAATCCTAAATCCCCAAAACTTGTTTCTTTATCACTCAATGACTTCTCAAACCATTCGCACTCACTGATTACGTTTCGCTTGTTTGCCGAAATGATATCTAAGCTTCTGACACTTCCGGATCAACAAAAAAAGCGTCCGAAGATGTCTCCCTTGTTTATTACACATAAGAGTAGATGATTAATGCATCATCATGCATTGAAATCACTAGCCACTCAAACAAACTCGCTGCTCTACTCAAAAACACCATTTCGGCTACCTAAAATAACCGAAATCATCTCCAAACTTCCCCAAAACAAAGCCCAGCCAAGATCTATCAATTCTAATCATTTCTAAACCTCAATCAACACCAAAAACCATCATAAACACGTCTTTATATCTCCAGCAGCAGCAGAACACCAAGAACACTCCAAAAACCACAAATCTAACATGTAAAACTTAGGAATCCAAACCTATTCGGGATTTGTTTGATAAAACCTCATTTATAACATCAATTATCATCCAAAATACATTAGAAATAAACCTCAAAACATAGCCTAACCAAGAGTTACGAAAATCATCAAGATCTCACCAAGAATCTTGAGTTTTACCACAATTTCATGTTTCTAACATTAAAGCAACTCAAAATCATTAACAAAGGATTGAGAATTTGGGAATTTCAGTAAAGAACTGATCATTAGAGGAGAAGGATGAAGATTACCTCTAATGGCTGATTTCTCCTCAATTTGGGCAAGATTTCTTGAAAATCCAAAGTAAAAACAAAAGGATTTGATGAGATAAAGATTATGAATCTTTAAGAGAATGAAAGCTCATCCGAAGTGATGAAAATCAAAGGTTATTTGGTGAAGGAAATGTGTTTGGCTGAGTGGAAATTGAGAGAAAATGAAATGAGAGAAAACTAACGTAAGGTAGTTATGAAAAAGTCAACTTAGACTTTCATTTTAATTCTCCTTTATTCCTTAATTAAAACATTATTAAAAACTCCCAAATTAAAGAGAAATTTGATAAAAAAAAACATTTTGGTAAAATCAGCTCCTTAAAGATTCAAAGTTTCAATCCTTTACAAAAAATTCACTAGTCAACTTTTGCAAAAACTGCAATTTGTTCACTACACCGAAATGTAGTATTCCAAAATCACATTTTGTAAAATTGTTTTCACTATAACCATTTATATAATAAATTAGGATTTACATATATTTTCCATATTTTTAAAGCATCCCGAACTAGGTGTTCCCTAACTCTAACTTAAAGATTCAAACTGTTCCTGACCGGCCCGATTCAACCTCTAAAATATATAGGCCCAACACTAGGGCGTTACAAATTCGTGTGACTTTGGACTTGTAAAAAGGATTGAATCCCTATCAAAATCGGAATCTCGTGGTTGTGAAAAGTAGCTCCCGTGTGTGAACCTTGAGATGCCAGTGAGAATGTATGAAGTGTTGGGACAACACTTGTGAACCCGTGTATCTCATATGTTGTTTTGAGAAATGAACTTGCCTAATGATCACTCGTAAGCCAATATAATTGATGATGTATTATGAGATGATTTATGTTGTATATTGTGATTTATACATGTTTTACTCTTTAAGCTTTGCATATGGTAGTTATGCATGGGAAGGCTTAAATTGAGTGTTAGCAATGGTACTTGTTGTTGGTTAAGAAAAGTGCATGGTTTTAAGGGCGTGATGGTTTTCAAATGATGAGTTAAGTTAATTGAAATGAGATTTCAATGTCGACGTGGAAAACCGTTTTAAATGCATTGATGGTGTTTTATTTTCAGCACTCCTCACTAAGCCTTGTGTGCTTACTCTCTATTTTGGTCATCATGCAGAGAATTGTGGTTTTGGAGGCAACGTGGAGCAAAGGATCACAAGAGACTTCATTTGAGAATTTATGTTTCGATTTAGACTATAAGTAATAAGGGCAATGGGGGATCCATTGTGTTTTTGGTAGATTTGTGTAAACTCCCTATTTGAGCAAGTGTTCATTGTTGTTTTAGACTTGTAAATGGCCTTTGGTTATTGGTTAGTGCTTTGCTATGCATTTTGGTATCTTGCTTGGCTTGTTTACTAGGTTTCATGCCTATAATTTACCTTTGATGCGAATTGACATGATATGATGTTGAATATGTCATGAAAGATTGAGGTTTGATGTTTGGACATGTTATATATATACATATATACATATATATGTTGGAAGCATGCTTGAGTGGTTATGGGTGCATTAAAGCATGAAAAACCAGAAAAATGTGACATTACAGGCCCATGTGTTTTGATACGCCTAAGGCTGTATCGAAACAGTGAGTTTGAAATGGGCACGGGGTTTCGAAATGTGGAAAGGGGTATTGAAACATGCTCGATTAAGTTGCCTAATGGAATTTTGTATCGATACATCTTGTAGACCGTATCGAAACGGGCTCGTGTTTCGAAACAACCATAGTTGTTCCAAAACAAGGAGTATCGATACATGGCTAAGTGTATCGAGACACGAAGCTGTTAAGTTAGTTAATCAGATTCTTTTGCAGTACTGTTTCTTTACGTTTTAGTCCTTAAATGTTGTAGATGCAATTTAATGTGTTCGAATGATTGATTTGAGCTGGGATTTGACACAATGGCTTGTAATATGATTAATTAAAAGATGGTAACTCAAAATTAGTTAAAGTCCCTCTATTTTGTGTAATTTACATTTTGGTCCCTAAATCATGTTTGTAATCAATTAAATGCCAAACCAATGTTCGTTCGAGTTGATGTTTCTTCCGTTACGAGTCTAAACACTTAGGGTAAACCTTCTTTGTTTAATTTAATATTCCCCGTGTGACTCGTTTGGTTCGGTCTTTCTACCACGCCTGGTCGAGGGGGTTACATTTGGTGGTATCATACCCATGTTTACGAAAGAGTTGGATATTGGTAAGTTGATGGTAAGTTGATATGACGTAATTGCAAGTTGTACGTTTATGTTTGCTTTGCACAATGATTGCTTATGTTGATGTTGATGAAGAATGAATATTGTTGATGCCATGCATGATGGTTGTGATCTATGTTTTAACGGCTATATGCATGTTGTTGTGAGTTGAATCTTGTTGATTGTTGTGCACGGTGCTTGCGATATGTATGTTGTTTTCCTTATGTTATGCTTTGGGGGAAATTGGGATACCCATTACCTTATTACTATAGTTGAAATGTTTTAAATTGAATTGTGTAACCCCTATAGCCCAATCTAGTCGTTTAACCCGAATTAAGAGAATTACACGGGGAAAACCGAAGTCAACTTGTGAAAGTCAACCATATTAGCGACCTTTTTTTCTTTTGACTTGTCTAGATGTATAAATATATCCTATAGAGTTCACTCGCGCAACGACTATAAATTCATCAAGAGTGTACCTCAACTGATAATTCATTTGCACACAATCAGATATAAGGTCAAATTACAAATTGGCGTTACCAACCTTTAATTAGGTTCATTATATGCTTGCAGGTGAAATGTCAGCATCATACGAACATTCAATCATCCATAATTGTAGATCATATAAACATGGACTAAAATGTAAACATTCAAAACTGAGTAAAATATGCCAAAATGTATGGGAACGACCCTTACCCGTTCTGAAACGATGTGCCCAGATTAACCTCCCCTGCATTCAAACATAACAGAGCCGTATCGAAATGACCCCATGTTTCCATACGGGTACAAATTATAACTAGGTGTACCGAAACAACTTAGCAGTGTTCTGAAACAATAAGACCAAATTTGCACTAAAACAACAACATTTAAGCACCCTTAAGCATACCAAATGGCCACAATTCATCATACACCCCTTTCCAGTAGCAAATCGTTCTGGAACATTCCTACCCGTTCCGAAACCCCATGGCCATTTCAGGCCACTGTTCCGAAACAGGTAAGGGCGTTCTGATACGCCTTGTCGTGCAACTACACAAAATTCTGGGTTTTCACTCATAAACTACCCCTCAAACTACAAACTACGAAGATTACCCGTCTTGGCTGTAACCCCCTTAGCCCGGCCAAGACGGTTGACCCGAACTACGAAGATTACACGGGGAAAACCAAAGTCAACCTTGATTAACGACCTTTTTTTCTTTTTAATCTTGTCTAGATGCACATTAACCCTAAGCGAACCCTTGAGAAACATTTACGTATAAAGCACAACAATGTGATTCAAATAAGGGACTCAATTGCACAAAATACAAATATTAGGGACCAAAATGTAAATTCTGGAAATTAGAAAGTCTTAACTGATTTTTAAGTTACCAATATTAAATTAGTCACATTACATGATTTCAGGTCAAATTTCACCATAATCGGACATCTCAAACTCAAGCAATTGCAATTACAACATTCGGAACTAAAACGTAAAGCTTGCAAACCTTTACACCATTCAAATCAGTGCCCGACGATCACCTCTTTCGAAACGGTGTTCACCGTTCCGAAACACGGGTTCGTTTCGAGACTTGTTCCGAAACAGGACCTTCCAGTGGCCAAATCGTTCCGGAACGGCCTCCAACCGTTTCGAAACACGAAGGCCATTACAGGCCCCCGTTTCGAAACGTCAGTGCCCGTTCTGATACGGTTTGCCCAGAAGCTGCAGAAATTGCTGGTTTTCCATACTTTAAACCATTCAAACACATCCTATTGACTTCCTAACCATGCCAACAAGTCATCATACATATAAGGTACATGTTTGCAACTTCTAAACACATTCATGGCATCACACATTAAACATCACATGTCTATAGGCATGCATCCTAATATCCAAAACCAAACAACCATCCAAACTCCAAATCATGCATCAAAAGGCCAATTACAAATCCAAAACATCAAAAGCATCATGCCACAAACTAGGGAGTCCAAAACATCTCCAAAAACACATCTTAGGTTACCATTGCCAAAATACCAAAACTAATAGTGTATGAAAACATCACCATACATGAGCTTAGTTTCCCTTGGACTCTTAGCTTCCTTGTTGCCCTCAAACACTTCAATTGTCTGCATTATTGGTACAAAAGAGAGAGCGTAAGCACAATTGCTTAGTGAGGCATGCTCTAAAGAAAACAACACAATAATGCCTTTTAGAAAACACTTTCCAAGCTTTAAAACATTAGCTTAACTCTTTTCATGCAACCTTGCATACTTTACAAGCATCTCATGTTTCATTACATTCAACTCAACATATTGGCTTTCAAGTGATAATTCATAATCATTTACAACCCAAAACACAATCGGATACGCGGATTACAAGCGTTGTCCCACACGATTCATACACACTACCGAACAACATAAGGTGGAGTTTATCGGTACAATCACAACCACTCAACACCCGTGATGGAGTTTAACGGTACAATCACAACCCCTCCACATCACTCATCGGTAGTTGTATAACTTCCTAACGAGAGTACGGGACACATAACACAAGGCCCACACACGGACTTTTAACCACCGTTGTGGCCTTACCAAGATCCACACACAGACTTTTAACCACCATTGTGATCTTACCTCTCTCGTTAGGATACTTGGATGGAGTTTACGGTACAATCACAACCCTTCAACATCCAAGGCGACTTTATTCATGGTGAACCCAATCCTATAGCTGGCTAACTATATCCGATTCAAGTACTTTAAAAACCTTTACATCACTTGCCAATATACATCATTTATCATCAACAATTCACTGTTTTAAAGCATTAATCAAAGCCATTTAACATCATGCATCACTATGCATCAAAACCACATTAACAATAGGTCAAACCAAGGATCTCTTACCTTGAGCATCCTTCAACACATGGCTTTCAAAACCAGCTTTTACCATGCTAAAACATGCTTTCAAAATAGAATTTAAACATACAAATTATAACCAGTGCATCGAACCACTTCATGGCTCATCCAAGAGAGTTTTTCCAAAAACTTACTCTTGAGCTTAGTTAAGTTGTTTAGACTTAAACTAAGCTCCCAAAACCTTCAAATAATTGTTCCAAAGCTGGAAACCAAACTCCACTCACCAATTCCGTTTCACAAGCTTGTCAAAACGCCGATCAAGCCTCCGGATCGACTCCAAAGGTGTCCGAAGATGTCTCCACTGTTTTTAACACATCAAAGTAGAGGATTAATGCATCATCATGCATTAAAATCTTCAGCCATCACACCTAAACTCGCTGCTCTAACCAAAACTAACATTTCGGCTACCAAACACAACAAAAATCACCTCCAAACTCTTCCAAAACATAACCCAGCCAAGATCCATCACTTCTAACCATTTCTAAACATCAATTAACATCCAAAATGAACTTAAACTCGTCCTTATACTTCCAGCTATAACAAAACACCAAGATCACCTCAAAAACCACCATTTTCATAAGCAAAAACTTAGAAAACGCAACCTATTCGGGATTGCATTTATAAAACCTCATTTACACATCATTATATATCCAAAATACATTTAAGAATCATCTCAAAACAGAGCCCAAACAATCACAACGAAATTCTTCAAGATTTCTTCCAAATCTTGAGTTTTAAGCCAACATCAAGTTCCTATCATTAAAACCATTTATCAAACTTAAATTAAGGATTGATAACTTGGGAATTTCAGTAAAGAACTGAGTATTTAGAGGAGAAGAACAATCTTACCTCTAAATGGTGATTTCTCCTTGATTTGAGCCAATTTCCTTGAAAATTCAATGAGGAAATCAAAAGGATTTGATGCAAGATTGATTAGAAACTAATTGATGATAGAAATCTCATCATTGAAGTGAAAATCAATGAAAAAGTTGCTGGAGAAAAGTGTTTGGATGATGGAATTTTGAGAGAAAAAGAAAAGAGAGAAAACTAGGAAAAAGTAGTTATGAAATTCTAAAAGGTAGTTTCCTTTTTCATTTAATTAATTAAAACCTTAATTAATTCACTCAAATTAAGGAAAAATCTGGAGAAATCATTTTTGGGTATATTAGCTCCTTAAAGATTCAAAGTTTCAATCCTTACAAAAGAGTCACCACTAAACTTTTCAAAAATCGCATTTTAGTCACTATTCCAAAATGTAGTTCTTCCAAACCTTATTTTGCAAAATTTCTTTCACCACTCTCCTATATATATTAAAATAGTATTTTTAGATATTTTTCCATATTTTTAAAGCATCCCGAACTAGGCTTTCCCTAAAACCTCCTTTTATATTCGAACCGAAAATCAGACCGGTCCGGTTCAGACCCTAAACTTCCAAGCCCAAAATTGGGGTGTTACAACTCTCCCCCCTTAAGAAATTTCGTCCTCAAAATTTACCAGGAGGAAAAAGGTACGGAAACTGCTTCATCATATCATCCTTTCTTTCCCACGTGGCTTCCTCAACACCACGATGCCTCCACAACACCTTAAGCAATTCAATGGCCTTGCCAAGAAGAACTTTACTGTCCTAATCCCGAATTTCAATCGGCTCCTCATCATAGGTCAAGTCTGGATTCAACTCCACTTCCTCCACATGCATAACATGCGAAGGATCCGATCTATACCTCCGAAGCATAGAGACATGAAACACATCATGAATCTTTTCCAACTCTTGCGGTAACCTCAGCTTGTACGCTACAGGACCCACACGTTCAATCACCTCGTATGGTCGAATATACCTAGGGCTCAACTTACCCTTTCGGCCAAATCTCATCACCTTCTTCCAAGGCGAAACCTTTAAGAACACACGGTCACCTACCGCAAACTCAATCTCCTTACACTTCAAATCCGCAAAAGATTTCTGCCGATCAGAAGTTGCCTTCAATCGCTCACAAATGAGCTTCACCTTCTCAGTGGTTCCTTTCAACAAAGCCGACATCAAAACCAACTTCTGACCTGTTTCAGCCCAGCAAAGAGGAGTTCTGCACTTCCTCCCGTACAAGGCTTCATAAGGTGCCATTTGAATACTTGACTGGTAGCTATTGTTATAAGCAAACTCTACCAAAGGCAAATGTTTCTCCCAAGAACCTTGAAACTCAATCACACAACACCTCAACATATCCTCCAGCACTTGGATAACACGCTCAGCCTGTCCATCCGACTGTGGATGATAAGAAGTATTGAAATTCAACCGTGTACCCAAAGCTTGATGCAAACACTCCCAAAAACGCGACGTAAACCTCGGATCTCTATCCGACACTATAGACTTTGGCACACCATGCAGTCGCACAATCTCAGCAATGTACAACTCTACAAGATTGTCCAAGGTATACGTAGTATGCAAAGATAAGAAATGCGCACACTTCGTAAGGCGATCCACAATCACCCACACCGAATTCTTTTTCGATGGCGACAAAGGCAAACCAGACACAAAGTCCATGGTAATCCTTTCCCACTTCCACTCAGAAATCCTCAACGGTTGCAACAACCCAGAAGGAAACTGATGTTCAGCCTTAACCCGCTGACAAACCATGCACTTACTCACGTACTCCGCAACATCCTTCTTCAAACCCACCCAATAGTACTCATCCTTAAGATCACGATACATCTTTGTACTACCAGGGTGCATAGCAAATGGACTACTATGAACTTCCGTCAGAATAGTACACCTCAACTCAGCATCATTCGGCACTACTATCCGACTCCCAAAACATAGAACCCCATCATCATTAAAACAGAAATCCGATGGTCTACCCTCAGCAATATCCTGAACATGTGGCACCAAAGAAGCATACAACAACTGCTTATCCTTTATCAACTGAACCAAAGATGGTTTCACATGCAATTCCGCCACAAGACCCCCATCTCGCGAAATACTCAAGCTGGAAAACATAGCCCTCAACTCCACTGCCACTTTTCTACTCAAAGCATCCGCTACAACATTAGCCTTTCCCGGATGGTACTCGATCGTCAGATCGTAATCTTTAAGCAACTCCACCCAACGTCGTTGACTAAGATTCAACTCTTTCTGGGACAGCAGATACTTCAAAATTTTGTGATCCGTGTACACAGTACACTTCTCACCATACATGTAATGTCTCCAAATTTTCAAAGCAAAGACCACCGCAGCTAACTCAATATCATGCGTAGGATAATTGCGCTCATGCACCTTCAACTGGCGCGATGCATAAGCCACCACCTTACCCTCTTGCATCAACACACACCCCAACCCAACATAGGATGCGTCGCTGTACACTACAAACTCTTTCCCCGATTCAGGTTGAACCAAGATAGGAGCTTGCGTCAAAGCTGCCTTAAGCTTCTCAAAAGCCTGTTGTCTTGCCTCTGTCCACTCATACTTGACATCCTTCTGTAACAACTTCGCCAAAGGTGCAGCAATCTTTGAAAATCCATCCACAAAACTACGATAGTATCCTGCCAACCCATGGAAACTACGGACTTCATGAAAAGACTTAGGAGGCTTCCAATTCATCACAGCCTCAATCTTCTGAGGATCAACACGAATCCCCTCCGCAGAAACAACATGACCAAGGAAAACAACTTCCCTAAGTCAGAATTCGCACTTGCTCAGCTTAGCATAAAGTTGATTCTCCAACAGCGCCTGCAACACAATCCGCAAATGCCCCTCATGCTCCTCCTCATTACGAGAGTACACAAGGATATCATCAATGACTACCACAACAAACTTGTCCAAGTATTCATGGAACATTCTATTCATCATATCTATAAAAGTTGCAGGAGCATTCGTCAATCAAAACGGCATCACAAGGAACTCAAAAAGCCCATACCTCGTTCTAAAGGTTGTTTTTGGCACATCCACATCCTTCACCTTGAGCTGGTAATAACCTGACCTTAAGTCAATCTTAGAAAACAAAACCGCTCCCCGAAACTGATCAAAAAGATCATCAATCCTCGGCAAAGGATACAGATTCTTGATAGTCAACTTGTTCAACTGACGATAATCGATGCACATTCTCATAGTGCCATCCTTCTTCTTCACAAACAAAACCGGTGCACCCCAAGGTGACACACTCGGCCGAATGAAACCACGATCAAGCAACTCCTGAAGTTGCGTCTTCAGCTCCTTCAACTCCTTAGGTGCCATTCGATAAGGAGTAATGGACACTGGAGTTGTGTTTTCATACAACTCAATCCCAAACTCCACCTCTCGACTAGGAGGCAATCAAGGTAACTCCTCCGGAAACTCTCGCACAGTCCTGATATCTTGAACTCGAAACTCCTTAGAGCTAGGATTCATCACATAGGCCAGATAAGCTTCACAACCTTGCCTCAGCATTCGGCTTGCCTCCAACGAAGACACCACATACGCCACATTCCTCCCACCATCATCTCTAGGCTGGAAGTTACCACGGCCGGGCCCACGACCTCTCTGTGGTGCAACTACCCCAGGAGCACGTCCCTGACCACCACCGGCCAACAAAGGACACTCCCTCCTCATGTGGTCTGCCGAACCACAATTCTAGCACGAATTACTGGTCACTGCTACAGGAGCCTGAACCTCCCTTGCTGCACGAGGACAATCTCACCTCAAATGGCCACGAGATCCACACGTCCAGCACGTGTTCTTCTCAGCTCTCATCCTATCTCCCTGAACAGACGCACCATGTCCTCCACCACCACGCCTAGAAGAAGACTGATACCTCTTATCACGTCCTCTCTTGTTCCGTCCACCACCGAAACTATAATCAGCAGCTCTTTTGCCTGAGCTAGAACTAACACCTCTGGGAGACAGACCCAAGTTCTGCTCAATGTCCTTCGCTCTACTCACCAGCATATCAAAATCTGTATACTCAGCAGCAAGCATGAAAGTCTTCATGTCCGTTACCAAACCATAACGGAAACGTTCACACCTCTATCGCTCATCAAGGATTAGCTCAGGTGTGTACTGGCTAAGGCGAACAAACTGGATCTCATACTCAGCCACCATCATGCTTCCTTGCACAAGAGACATGAATTCTCTTTTCTTCTCATCCAGGTATCGCACACCTAGATACTTTCGTTTGAACGCGTTCAAACAGAACGTCCAAGACACATCATATTCCTCCATTCTAGAAACAATGGTCGTCCACCACGTATACGCATCATCATGCAGCAGCGACACCACGCAACCCAACTTCTGCGCATTACTGCAATTCATTTGCCCCAAAATTCTCTTGGTGCTTTCCAACCAAGATTCTGATCCTTCAGGAGATAAACCTCTGAACCCAGTCCCTCCTAGACTACGAAGACGTTCCAAAGGTAATCTCCCGTTAGCATCACCCTGATGCGCAGCTCCGTGAGCTCCAGCTACTGCTGCCTGAAAGGCTGCAGCAATAGCCTGAATCAGCACAGTCATGTCAGGAGCACCTTGCCCCTGCACCCCTTCAGGTCCAGCGACCCCAGCACCAGCACCAACACCAGCATTATCACCTCCAAGACCATCACCGTCGGGTGGTCCACCACCAGGGGGAGGAGGTAAATCCACAACATTCTCAGCATTTTCCTCGTTTTCACTCTGAGCCATAGCTCTCGTATTCATCCCCATCTCTCTACGAGGCCCCATTTATAAAAACAATGCAATGACACAAATGCAATAAACATAATTAGGCTCAACAAGGTAAGTAATCCAAGTACTCAAGCTCATTTTCCAAAAACAATTCCTTTCATTAGTTTTGATATGGCAATGGGTTCCCCTAACATGCTTCAACACAGTATAGCATCACAATTGCAACCATACATCACAATTCAATCAAACACACTTTCACCCAAAAGGCATATCATGCAAATACGCATACATTAACCGCACAACAAATCCCAAAGATACGAGAACTAAGCTCTGATACCACCAAATGTAACCCCAAAGTCAACCTGAAAGTCAACCTTGATTAACGACCCTTTTTTTCTTTTTAATCTTGTCTAGATGCACATTAACCCTAAGCAAACACTTGAGAAACATTTACGTATAAAGTACAGCGATCGGAGTCAAATAAGGGACTCAATTGTACAAAATACAAATATTAGGGACCAAAATGTAAATTATGGAAATTAGAAGGTCTTATCTGATTTTTAAATTACTAATATTAAATTAGTCACATTACATGCTTTCCTGTCAAATTTCACCACAACCGGACATCTCAAACTCAAGCAATTGCAATTACAACATTCGGGACTAAAACGTAAAGCTTGCAAACCTTTACACCATTCAAATCAGTGCCCAACGGTTACCTGTTTCGAAACGGTGTTGATCGTTCCAAAACACGGGTTCGTTTCGAGAATTGTTCTGAAATAGGGCCTTCCAGTGGCCAAATCGTTCCGGAACGGCCTACAACCGTTTCAAAACACGAAGGTTATTATAGGGCCCCCGTTTCGAAATGCCAGTGCTCGTTCCGATGCGGTTTGCCCAGAAGCTGCAGAAATTGCTGGTTTTTCATACTTTAAACCATTCAAACACATCCTATTGACTTCCTAACCATGCCAACAAGTCATCATACATATAAGGTACATGTTTGCAACTTCTAAACACATTCATGGCATCACACATTAAACATCACATATCTATAGGCATGCATCCTAATATCCAAAACCAAACAACCATCCAAACTCCAAATCAAGCATCAAAAGTCCAATTACAAATCCAAAACATCAAAAGCATCATGCCACAAACTAGGGAGTCCAAAACATCTCCCAAAAGACATCTTAGGTTCCCATTGCCAAAATACCAAAACTAATAGTATATGAAAACATCACCATACATGAGCTTAGATTCCCTTGGACTCTTAGCTTCCTTGTTGCCTTCAAACACTTCAATTATCTGCAATATTGGTAAAAAAGAGAGAGCGTAAGCACAATTGCTTAGTGAGGCAAGCTCTAAAGGAAACAACACAATAATGCCTTTTAGAAAACACTTTCCAAGCTTTAAAACACAAGCTTAACTCTTTTCATGCAACCTTGCATACTTTACAAGCATCTCTTGTTTCATTACATTCAACTCAACATATTGGCTTTCAAGTGATAATTCATAATCATTTACAACACAAAACACAATCGGATACGCGGATTACAAGCGTTGTCCCACACACTTCATACACACTACCGAACAACATAAGGTGGAGTTTATCGGTACAATCACAACCCTTCAACACCCGTGATGGAGTTTAACGGCACAATCACAACCCCTCCACATCACTCATCGGTAGTTGTATAACTTCCTAACGAGAGTACGGGACACATAACACAAGGCCCACACACGAACTTTTAACCACCGTTGTGACCTTACCAAGATCCACACACGGACTTTTAACCACCGTTGTGATCTTACCTCTCTCGTTAGGATACTTGGATGGAGTTTATGGTACAATCACAACCCCTCAACATCCAAGGCGACTTTATTCACGGTGCACCCAATCCTATAGCCGGCTAACTATATCTGATTCAAGTACTCTAAAACCATTACATCACTTGCCAATATACATCATTTATCATCAACAATTCACTGTTTTAAAGCATTAATCAAAGCCATTTAACATCATGCATCACTATGCATCAAAACCACATTAACAATAGGTCAAACCAAGGATCTCTTACCTTGAGCATCCTTCAACACATGGCTTTCAAAACCAGCATTTACCATGCTAAAACATGCTTTCAAAATAGAATTTAAACATGCAAATTATAACCAATGCATCGAACCACTTCATGGCTCATCCAAGAGAGTTTTTCCGAAAACTTACTCTTGAGCTTAGTTAAGTTGTTTAGACTTAAACTAAACTCCCAAAACCTTCAAATAATTGTTCCAAAGCTGGAAACCAAACTCCACTCACCAATTCCGTTTCGCAAGCTTGTCGAAACGCCGATCAAGCCTCCAGATCGACTCCAAAGGTGTCCGAAGATGTCTCCCTTGTTTTTAACACATCAAAGCAGAGGATTAATGCATCATCATGCATTAAAATCTTCAGCCATCACACCTAAACTCGCTGCTCTAACCAAAACTAACATTTCGACTACCAAACACAACCGAAATCACCTCCAAACTCTTCCAAAACTTAACCCAGCCAATATCCATCACTTCTAACCATTTCTAAACATCAATTAACATCCAAAACGAACCTAAACTCATCCTTATACCTCCAGCAATAACAGAACACCAAGATCACCTCAAAAACCACCATTTTCATAAGCAAAAACTTAGAAAATGCAACCTATTCCGGATTGCATGATAAAACCTCATTTACACATCATTAGATATCCAAAATACATTTAAGAATCATCTCAAAATAGATCCCAAACAATCACAACAAAATTCTTCAAGATTTCTTCCAAATCTTGAGTTTTAAGCCAAAATCAAGTTCCTATCATTAAAACCATTTATAAAACTTAAATTAAGGATTGATAACTTGGGAATTTCAGTAAAGAACTGAGTATTTAGAGGAGAAGAACAATCTTACCTCTAAATGGTGATTTCTCCTTGATTTGAGCCAATTTCCTTGAAAATTCAATGAGGAAATCAAAAGGATTTGATGCAAGATTGATTAGGAACTAATTGATGATATAAATCTCATCAATTGAAGTGAAAATCAATGAAAAAGTTGCTGGAGAAAAGTGTTTGGATGATGGAATTTTGAGAGAAAAAGAAAAGAGAGAAAACTAGGAAAAAGTAGTTATGAAATTCTAAAAGGTAGTTTCATTTTTCATTTAATTAATTAAAACCTTAATTAATTCACTCAAATTAAGGAAAAATCTGGAGAAATCATTTTTGGGTATATTAGCTCCTTAAAGATTCAAAGTTTCAATCCTTACAAAACAGTCACCACTAAACTTTTCAAAAATCGCATTTTAGTCACTATTCCAAAATGTAGTACTTCCAAACCTTATTTTGCAAAATTGCTTTCACCACTCTCCTATATATATTAAAAGAAGATTTTTAGATATTTTTCCATATTTTTAAAGCATGCCGAACTAGGCTTTCCCTAAAACCTCCTTTTATATTCGAACCGAAAATCAGACCGGTCTTGTTCAGACCCTAAACTTCCAAGCCCAAAATTGGGGTGTTACACATGCCACAACATGCACACAACATATATACGTATCAAAGATCAACTTTACGAAGCGTAAGCTAAAACATGGCATCAATCATGCAAGCATTGGAAACTATAGGCATGCTCCCTAGTCTTCCAAAAACCACACAAAGCTAAAATCAACATTCAAACATAAATCCATCCTCAAAGGCCATTTACAAACCAAAGTTAAGCAACCAAACATGCTCGATGTAATTAACAACATCTTCAAACATCCAAAAGTAGAAATCCCACCCATTGCCTCTTACTACACCAAAGTAAAACCACATACTTTGCTATACCAAAGTGCTTGGATTCCCCTAGCTTATATGTTGCCTCAAAAGCCTAATTTTCTACATTGATGAAACAAATGAGCGTAAGCATTAAGCTTTGTGAGGATCGCTAAAACAACAATCATCAATGCATTTCACACAACCGGCAAAACACCATTTATCAATACATGCCATTACATAAAACATGCTGTAACCCCCCTAGCCCGGCCTAGACAGTACACCCGAACTACGAAGATTACACGGTGAAAACCAAAGTCAACCCGAAAGTCAACCTTGATTAACGACCCTTTTTTTCTTTTAAAACTTGTCTAGATGCACATTAAACCTAGGCATACTCTTGAGATAAGCATACTCAAAAATCACAGCAATCGGAAAACAATAAGGAACCCAATTGCACAAAATACGAATTTAGGGACCAATTTGTAAATTCTGGAAATTAAGAGGACTTTACCAATTTTTAAGTTACCATTATGAAATTAAACATGTTTCATGCCTCTCTGCCAAATTTCACCTTAATCGGACATCTCAAACTCAAACACTTGCACATACAAAAATCAGGACTAAAACGTGAAGCTTGCAAACTTCAAAACTATTCAAATCAGTGCCCAACGGTCAAGTGTTTCGAAACGGGGTTAGCCCGTTCAGGAACGGGGCTTGGCAGTAGCCAAAGTGTTTCGAAACACCTCTACCCGTTTCGAAACGCCCAGGCCAAATCAAGCACCTGTTTCGAAACATGCGAGGGTGTTTCGAAACACCCTGCCCAGAAACAGCAGATAGGCCTATTTAGCACATTTAAACCCCATCGAACATGCTCCAAACCATTCCACAACAAATCAACAACATGCCAAGCATCATACCTACCAAATTACATCAAAAGCTAGATACAAAACCACCCCTAGGTGCACCAACTCTTTCAACACATCCAACACTTAATCATGCTTTTAAAACAAGAAGCATAGCATAACGACATATGAATAAGAAGATTCAAACGTTGCAAGCACTAAACCACATAGTTCAAAACATAAACCGAACTTGTCCAACATACACAATCTCATTAAACATCAACATAAAAGACTCTCCCCCCCATTGCCTTAATTATCTATAGCTATTAACCGAGACATACATCTCAAGTGGAGCTCTCCTTGAATCTCTTGCTTCTTGCTGTCCCAACTTCAAATATCTGCATTGATGGACAAAAAGGAGCGTAAGCACATAATGCTTAGTGAGGAATGCTCAACACCAAAACACCATCAATGCAGTGAGTCATAAAACCTCTTTAAAAAGGAAACACATTTCGATAAACCAAAGCAGTGTTTGAAAACCCCTTTTTAAACAACATGCTTTAAATCATGCATTGCTCAAACATGAAAACCAACCCTTAGCTTAGAAAAGCTAAGTAACTCACTTCAAAGCACACCCTTGCAAAATCATCAATTTAACCTTTCCATGCATGAACATCATATGCAAAGTTAAATACAAATTCCTAGGAAAACACTTTCACTTCACATTATACTTTTCTCATTCTTGAAAATCATCTCAAAGCAAGAAACCTTTTAAAACCACTTACTCCCTCAATCTATCTCATGCATTAAACAAATGCAACATATGAACCACAAAATCAACATTTGCATTACATGCCTTTAAAAACAAGCCTTCACAAGACTTCAATGCACTAAAGAGATTCCCATGTACATATGCACCATTCTTAATATAAGATAAACACTTGTACAAGTTAACAAGTAATACATGCATTCTTGGTACATTACACACTTTCCATGCAACCTTGCATCATTTCAAGCATCTCATGCTTCATTACATTCAAGAACATTATATTGGCTTCCGAGTGATAATTCACAAACCATCATAACAAAAGACACAATCGGATACGCGGATTACAAGCGTTGTCCCACACGCTCCATACACACTTCCGAACAACACAAGGTGGAGTTTAGCGGTACAATCACAACCCCCTCAACACCCGTGATAGAGTTTAACGGTACAATTACAACCCCCTCAGCATCACTCATCGGAAGTTGTATAATACACTAGCAAGAGCCGGGACACATCACAAGGCTTACACATGGAAGATACCACAACCATTGTAATCACCTTAACCAAGCTCACACACGGGAGCAACCCTCCACCGTTGTGACACTTAACAAAGTCCACCCATGAGAGCCATCCTCCATCATGGAGACATTTAACAAGGTTCACCCACGAGAGCCATCCTCCATCGTGGTGGCACTAAACCAAGCCCACCCACGAGAGCCAACCTCCATCGTGGTGACACCAATTTCATCAATCGCTAGGATTCTTGGATGGGGTTTACGGTACAATTACAACCCCCTCGACATCCAAGGCGACTCAATTCACGGTGCACCCAATCCTATAGCCAGCTAACTATATCCGATTAAAGTAACCAAGAACCACTTACATCACTTGCCAATATAACCATTTTCCCCCATTAACCCATTGTTTTTACAAGCATAACCAAAATGCCAAAACCACCAATTACCATCATCACTTCATTGTTTTGAAGCATTAAACAAAGCCATTAAACAACATGCAACACTATGCATCAATTGCACAATTCCAATAGTACAAAACCAAGGATCTCTTACCTTGAGCATCCTTCACACATGACTTTCGAAACCAGCATTAAACCATGCTAAAATATGCTTTCAAAACAGAATTTAAACATCCAAATCACATGCATTGCATCCAACAATCACAAGTGCATTAAAAACCAATTCATAACACAAACGAAGAGAGAAATTCCATTTACTTACTCTTGAGCTTAGCTAAGTTGTTTAGACTTAAACTAAGCTCCCAAAAACCTTCAAACATTGGTTTCAAAGCTGAAAACCCAACTTCACTCACCGATACACAAAACTAGGCTAACCAACAAGCCTTCCAAGCATCTGAAACCTTCAACGCCACCTCTATTGCTCACGGATCATTCTCCCCTCTAAATGTGGATTTCTCCTTGTTTAGAGCCAAAATTCTTGAAAATTCAATAAGCAAATGATGAGGATTTGGTGTAGAAATGATTAGAAATCATTTAGAGATTGAAATCTCAACTTTAGGTGTGAAAAACAAAGGAAAAGTGGCTGTGGAAATGTGTTTGGCTGAGGGAAAATTGAGAGAAAATGAAATGGGAAAATTTTGACAAAAGTTAGTTATTAAACCAAAATATCTCTTTTCCCTCTTTTCTTTTTATTAAATAACATTAAATGAGTATTTAAAATTTAAGAAAAATCTGGAGAAACCCTCCCTTGGGTAAATTAGCTCCTTAAAGATTCAAAGTTTCAATCCTTTTAAAATAGTCACCAACTTTTCAAAAATTACATTTTAGTCACTAACTTGAAATGTCATATTTCCAAACCCCATTTTGTAAAATTGATTTCACCACTCTCTTATATATATTAAAAGAGGATTTTTAGATATTTTTCCATATTTTTAATGCATCCCGAACTAGGCTTTCCTTAAAACCACCTTTTATATTCGAACCGAAAATCCGACCGGTCCGGTTCAAACCCAAAACTTCTAAGCCCAAAATTGGGGTGTTACAACTCTCCCCCTCTTAGGAAATTTCGTCCTTGAAATTTCAACCGGCGAAAAGAGCACAACCAAACTTCTCAAATCAACCTACAAAGCAACACAAGAGACTTAACCACCACTGAACACCCTCCACACAAAACTCCACCAAACCCAACACCACCACATACTGTTCACGAATTCCAGAACACCCAGATGTTAACCACATCTTAACCTTTCACACTACCGGACTGCACATAGCCCCAACAACAACCTGAAGAACCTCCAAACTTTTACAGCATACACCACCTCAGCTCATAACTCCCAAAACTCGCGCACACGGTGACACCAGCCCATCCAGTTCAGCCACCATGTGACCCACAACCTTCACTACTTCTAAAACCCCTTGCACAACTGCTCAACATCTTCCAAAGGTTACCACATCAAGCAAGAATTCTTAAGCATCAACTGCTTACTCAAACTTCTCAACGTATTGATGACATTCCTTCACATCCGCCGCTATCATTACCATAACGACTCACTAGGACTACTCACCTAACATCCGAAAATTACGTCACAAAACCCCAACCTTGACTCCGCCAGCCGTTCCACATACCACTAGCTGACTTCAGAAGGGATTTACTTATACACGACTAGCCTACCACTTCTCACAAGAACCCGTCCAACCAACGATGGCCCCTGAACTTACATTGCCTTTCCATTTCAAGCTTTGACTACAACACTAGTCTTACCAGGACACCGCCCATTCTATACATACATATTAAGATTACGAAACTTCTATTCTCCCAGGCTAACCCTTTTCTACAACCCACAACACAACCTCTTCTCAACTCTTCGAAGGTTGCTACGAATCATCACCTAAAAAAACAACCCTTCTATTACGACATCAATGCCAAGTTACCTCAGCACTCTGGAACACATCCACTAACTTACTACATCACTTAACACCAAGAAACTACCACTTCTACCAGCTATTCACAACCACTTTGACTGATTCTAACTTCAACCGGTAATCTCCTCACCACCATACCGCTAAACTCTTTAAGCGCCACACACTTTCCTTCTGCCAACATGCTATATCGCACTCACTATTACAACCCTCCATTACTCCAAACATTCTCCTAGAACCAAAACAACTTTTAAAACCCCCCATCCAACCTAACCCTATCACAACACTAACGGACCCGATTAACTATTAGCGAGTGTGAACGTTCGTATGCATGGTCCCCAATATGCCCTATCAATGTCTGATGTACATGCATGCAAAACCTCTAATGTCATGTCACATGTATGCATGGACCAGTACATATATAATATAGCATATAACAAATGATTTTAACTGTGCATGTATGTCGGTTCACACCCACCAATAACATCCTCAGAATCCGCCTAAGAACAACCTCCTATCTCATTTCCAACTTGACCAACTCCATCATTCTAACAACCCATTATCCACAAAATACTCACTAATACCCTCTTCACACTAAAGTTGTTTTCAAAACAACACCAACTACTACCCCAAACATGCTAGCAACGAGACCATACCCACTACGCAAGGAAATACCAACTGAAACCAAACTAAGATAACTAGGGCAAAGATTACTTAACAAGGTTACCTGTAAACACCTCACTGCCCCGGTGCTTCAACAGACAAGCTCTCTTCCTCGCAGAACCATCATTCTCCAGCCGCACCGCTGCAGCATCAGCTAACACATTAAGGTCATCACCATCTCCCTGCGGTAAAGAACCCTGACTACCCCGAGCCAACTTCAAACAATTTCGTCTCAAATGTCCAACAGACCCACAATTCCAACAAGATTCATTCCCCAAGCTCCTCACACCTTTCTGCCTTTCCTGCCACCTTCGAACCTTGTCTCGGCCATGCCCACGACCCTTCTAAGACCCTTTTGCTACCACTGAAGCTGATCTCACCACTTGAGGACAATTTCTCTTCACATGCTCCTTAGAACCACAGTTCCAACAAAACCTCGCGCCCCAACAACCTCCAACATGGCACCCTCCACAACGGTCACACACCGGTAACCGATCTACCACTCCTTGATCATGTAGCACTTGCCCCACATCTGCACTACCACCCAAACTTCGATTCAAGCAAAACCTTCTATCACGTAGCCTCTTACGCTGACTGCTCCGGAGGTCAGCACCCACAACTCTCTTGCTTAAACTTTTCTCACCTTCATAAACTGAAACCACACCCTCACGTTGCTTAACCCTTGGGAATTTCTCTCCAAGGTACCTTTCATAAAAGGCAGACACAAAGAAGTCCCAATCTATATCGTGGATATGCGATGCCACCACCACAGATGTCCACCAGGCACAGGCGTCCTCCAACATCAATGAGACAACACTTCCCAGCTTACAAGCGTAGTCACAACCTTCCTGATCCAAAATCAGAATTACACTGGCCAACCTGGCCTCGAACGTCTCAGGTGTCGAACCATGATACTCCACAGCTCCCAAATCATGTAAACGCTGTTTCGACAAACTCGCACGTCCCACAGTCGGCACGTCTACAGGCCTCACTTTCGCCACAACCTGAGATGTTCCCAACACCTCTTGAACAATAGGTGATGAACTCTTCATCACAGAACCAGCTTCTTCCTCCTGCCTCACTACCTCAACTCCAGGCACAGAAGACTGAGACGAAACACCTCCACTAAAAGGTGAATTCCACGCCTTAACAACCTGCTCTAAAGCAGCAACCATCTCACCCAACTGCCATTCTCTTATCGATTTCACCATGCTATTAACAACAAGCTATCATAACAAAACAAACAAAACGATCAGGCCAGCTTCAAGCAAGGATTCAAGACTCCAATTACAACATAACACAATAGCTATAATAATAAGGCAATGGGTATCCCGAATTCTCCCCTTTTACATGACATAACAGTCAATAAAAACATGGATATCACAACATCGAGCATGTCAATCAACATACTTCGATCATGCTCTCATCAAACAACATTCACTCGCAACAGCATAACATCAACATATCATACCCATTACACTTTCATCGTTCATAATATCAGCTCACATCACCAGCATATCATCAGCACAAATCCACATTAGCTCAATGAAGATTCACAATCAAAAAGCATGCTAAAATCATCAACAATTCGCTCAAAGACACACATTTCAACCGACTTTCAACCACACATCAGAATAAACATTAAAAATTTATTACAACAATTTACCATTTCCCCAAGCATTCGCAACTCAGCTCTGATACCACCAAATGTAACCCCCTTAGCCCGGCCTAGACAGTAGACTCGAACTACGAAGATTATACGGTGAAAACTAAAGTCAACCCGAAAGTCAACCTTGATTAACGACCCTTTTTTTCCCTTTAAAACTTGTCTAGATGCACATTAAATCTAGGCATACTCTTGAGATAAGCATACTCAAAAATCACAGCAATCGGAAAACAATAAGGAACCCAATTGCACAAAATACGAATTTAGGGACCAATTTCTAAATTCTGGAAATTAAGAGGACTTTACCAATTTTTAAGTTACCATTATGAAATTAGTCATGTTTCATGCCTCTCTGCCAAATTTCACCTTAATCGGACATCTCAAACTCAAACAATTGCACATACAACAATCAGGACTAAAACGTGAAGCTTGCAAACTTCAAAACTATTCAAATCAGTGCCCAACGGGCAAGTGTTTCGAAACGGGGTTAGCCCGTTCAGGAACGGGCTTGGCAGTAGCCAAAGTGTTTCGAAACACCTCTACCCATTTGGAAACGCCCAGGCCAAATCAAGCACCTGTTTCGAAACAGGCAAGGGTGTTTCGAAACACCCTGCCCAGAAACAGCAGATAGGCCTGTTTAGCACATTTAAGCCCCATCGAACATGCTCCAAACCATTCCACAACAAATCAACAACATGCCAAGCATCATACCTACCAAATTGCATCAAAAGCTAGATACAAAACCACCCCTAGGTGCACCAACTCTTTCAACACATCCAACACTTAATCATGCTTTTAAAACAAGAAGCATAGCATAACGACTTATGAATAAGAAGATTCAAACGTTGCAAGCACTAAACCACATAGTTCAAAACATAAACCAAACTTGTCCAACATACACAATCTCATTAAACATCAACATAAAAGACTCTCCCCCCATTGCCTTAATTATCTATAGCTATTAACCGAGACATACATCTCAAGTGGAGCTCTCCTTGAATCCCTTGCTTCTTGCTGTCCCAACTTCAAATATCTGCATTGATGGACAAAAAGGAGCGTAAGAACATAATGCTTAGTGAGGAATGCTCAATGTTGAGTGTGTAAAAGTTCTATTATTTACACCCTCTTTAACCCATATTTCTGCTGCATTCAAGCATCATTGCATTTCATTTAGGGTAGTTTACAATAAAACATCACAAATGGATTAAAGGCACGGATTCTACTAAAAGATGGCTTATTTTGCAGGTTGCTGCCATTGTAGACGGTGAAGGCGGGCACAGAGCAGAGAAGTAGAAGAGTTAAACTGGACAAGCAGATGACGAGGGAGAAGCTGCCATGGATCTGTCGTGACAGCAAGGTGACAGCAGCCTTATGAAGAGGAAAAGTAAAGTGGACCTCGATAGATAGAGAAAAATCTGCTCGTCTGTCGTGTGAAAGCCAAACATTTTTCCAATCCCCGGATCAAAAGATATGTCAAGCCAAAGCTCAAGGAGAGGAATTCCCATGAAACAAGGAGGCGGCTGAAAAGTAGGAATCCTTAGAGATTAAGCATTTATTAGAATCTTACTTTTCATTAAAGTTGTAATCCTTGTTAACTTAGAATACTTGAGCCCAAAGCTTATATAAGGGCATAGATTTAACCTAGGAGAAGAAGACCCCATAACCGATAACCTAAACCCCTCTGCCGTTTACCCGTCGTCGACATGTTCTAAATTCCCCCTAGGGCCACGGGTTGTTTTGTAAAGTAGTTGCAAGGGTTGTTTTGTTTTAGGATTTTCCAAGTTCAATAAAATAAACTTCAAGTTCTCTTACTTTGGTTTTAATATCTTGCAAGAGCATCGGGAGAGCATTGTGAGGTTATCTATTTACTTAGCATCGGGAGAGTTAAGTATACGAAAGAAATAAGAGCGAGTTCTCTAGTTTATAGTTGAACTATCTTGTGCCTAGGGATAGGGCAAGGTTAAGTGGCTAAGGAAGAATTCATACACATCGGTGTTCATCCTTCGATTCACGCCGGGAGGTATCGTCAAAGACGTGATCATCGACAGACTTGGACCTAGGGATAGGCCAAGGCAGATCTGGGATTCTTGCCAAACTTGAACGTACTGAGTTGGTGTGTTTGCTGCCGCGACGACCAATGGACAGCTGCCGCCAGCGACAGGCGCGACGATAGAACTGGAGTTCCTAAGCAATACAATACCTGCACTATTGAGCAATTCAATACCAGCCCATTCTCTCTATCTTGATTATTCTACTCTTTTATTTAAGTTTACTTTATTATTCTCGTGACAACTATCAATTATTTCCTTTACTCCGTGCAGTGAAATTAGGTGAAGCTATTGGCCCAATCCCTATGGAGACGATATCCGATACTTCGTATCACTTTACTACTTGCGTCGTGTACACTTGAACTACAATTGCGATAGACTCTTTTACACGCAACAAGTTTTTGGCGTCGTTGCTGGGGATTGGCAACATAACTACACCTTTCTTTTATTGCACTTTTCGTTTTTGTTTTTGTTTTTTCTTTTAATTTTTCTTTTTCTATTTTTCGTTAGTACTTTAAACTCATGCTTTTCACAAGGTTATCTTGTTTATGCGCAGATCTAAAAGAGGCGAAGATCCTGAGTATAAATTAGATCCGGAAATCGAACGTTCCTTCAATCTCAAGAAACAACTTCGCCACCTTTTAGATAGGAACGAGTACCTTGAGGAACAGCTAGAGAAGATGGCCCGTAATCCGCCCGCTGGTGATGGTATACCGCCTGCCGGCGACCCGCCCGCAGCAGCCGGACGACGGTCATGTCGTGACTACATGCTGAACGATCATGTAGAGCTGGAGACCACGCTGCCGGATATTGACGTTGACAACTTTGAGCTTAAGCCTGTCATGTTTAGTATGATCAACAACGCCGGGCAGTTTAGTGGTGCTGTGACAGAAGATGCTAGGGAGCATCTTAAGACGTTCCAGGAAATCTGTGGTTCGTTTAGACTGCCAGGAGTTAATCCAGAGATACTGAGGCTTCGGTTATTCCCCCACTCATTGAGGGACAGAGCTAAAACTTGGTGGAATAAACTTACACCGGGTTCAATCGTGACTTGGGCAGATTTGTCTCGTGAATTCTTATCTCGTTTTAATCCATCGCATTTATCTGAGCGATTACGTAATGAAATTGCTACTTTTCAGCAGGAAGATGACGAGCCAATGCACGAGGCCTGGGACATATTTACTACTCTTCTTCGAAACTGCCCCATGCATGGATTCCCCGTCTGGAACCAGGTAACTAAGTTCTATAATGCTGCTAACTTACAAACTCGCATTCGAATTGATTCTGCAGCAAATGGACTATTATTGGATAAAGATCTGGACGAGGCATTGCAAGTTTTGAAAAATCTGGCTAAGAATGAGGAGCAGTTTCCGACTGCAAGAAGAGGGGGTAAATGGGTACTTGCTGTCAAGGACTATGAAGCCGATAGCACTATGAAATCACAGGTAGCATTCCTTACTAAAGCAATGAAAAGGTTATTGAATGATGATGGATTACAAGGATTTGCTGTTGAGGAAGTATGCGATATCTGTGAGGGAAATCATAGTCGGGATGAATGCCCAATAAATGTAGAAGAGGGAAAATATGTTGGAAATTACAAGCCAAATTACAACTCCAACAATTATAACCCCAATTGGAGGAAGGATCCCAAATTTTCCTGGAGTAATCCTAACAATGCCCTGAATCCGCAAGCACACAATCAGAATCAGGGAGGACCTAGATTGTTGACGCGACAGCAACTGCCGCAGCAACTGTCGCAGAACCTGCCGCCACAGCAACAACAACAGCCACCACCTGCCACGAGCAGTATATTGGAACAGACTCTGGCCACCTTTATGTCTCAGACCGGTACTTATATTGAGAATATGAATCAGTTTGTCAAGAAGACAGAGAATTTCATGGATAAGACAGAGATGAGAATGACAAATCATGAAGCTACTTTGAAATCTCTGGAGACACAAATGGGTCAGGTTTCTCAACATATTAATCCGAGGCAGAATGGAGGATTCCCTAGCAATACTGAAAATGCTAGACCACCCACACATGAGCAGTGCAAGGCAATTACTACTAGGAGTGGGAAGAAACTACCAGGGCCGGAAAAAGAAGCTGAAACAGAAAAGGAACCAGCCGTGGATAAACCTGCCGAGGAAGCTGCCCCGACAGGTGATAAACAGACTGCTGCCGATGAGCCTGTCACGACAGCAGAAGCGACAGAGGAGAAAAATGAAGAACATCGTCCTCAGATTCGTATGCAGTGGGAAGGACGTATTGCTGAATACCGTCCCCCACCACCTTTTCCTCAACGGATACAGCAAACTAAGCAGGAATCTCAACTTAAAAAAATTTATGATATTTTTAAGCAGGTTGAAATTAATATTCCGCTGTTAGATGTCGTTAGGGAGATGCATGGTTACGCCAAATTTCTCAAGAATGTCATGTCAAAGAAATATAAATTTGGGGAATTTGAAACGATAAGGATGGCAGATGGTTGCATGAGTATTCTTCATCGGCAGCCACCCCAGAAAAAGAAGGATTCGGGGAGCTTCATCATACCTTGTGTAATCGGAGACAAATTTGTGGGCAAGACACTTTGTGATCTTGGTGCTAGTGTTAATTTAATGCCAAAGTCTGTTTTTCAGAAATTAGGTATTGGAAAGGCGCGGGCCACGACAGTAACTCTGCAGCTGGCAGACCGCTCTTACGTTCATCCAGAGGGAAAGATTGAAGATATTCTGGTAAGA
This sequence comes from Hibiscus trionum, assembly GCA_030270665.1. Classification (NCBI taxonomy): domain Eukaryota; kingdom Viridiplantae; phylum Streptophyta; class Magnoliopsida; order Malvales; family Malvaceae; genus Hibiscus; species Hibiscus trionum. The sequence continues at coordinate 6,579,029 of BSYR01000004.1, forward strand.
GTGGATAAGTTTATTTTTCCTGTTGACTTTCTTGTTTTAGATTGTGAGGCAGACGAAAACGCACCAGTCATCCTTGGGCGACCCTTCTTAGCCACGGGAAGATCACTGATTGATGTGGAGAAAGGAGAACTCACCATGCGCGTGAACGATCAAGAGATTAAATTAAATGTTCTCCAAGCAATGAAACATGCTGATGTGGATGAGGAATGCAAGGCTATCATTGAAGTAACCCTTGATCATCCATACATTAGGTCGGGCTGTCATGATATAAACTTTGGCCACTGCTGCGACAACCACTTACAGGCCTGTCACGACAGCAACGAAGACAGCACCGACGACAGCAACTCCTCTGACTCCGATACATCTGATACTGAAGATCAGGAGGAGGTAAACTGGTTAGGCCATCGTCCAGGTAAGTTATTCGAACCTTTGAATTACACTTCGGATAACCATTTAATCCAAAAGCCATCTACTATTGAACCACCTGCCTTAGAACTGAAGCCTCTGCCAGGGCAGCTTAAATATGCTTTTCTTGGTTCAAATGATACGTTGCCCGTAATCATCTCTTCTAAGCTGCCGCATGAATAGGAACGACAGCTAATCGACATGCTAAGGCAGCACAAGAAGACGATTGGATGGACGATAGCAGACATTCAAGGCATTAGTTCGGCGTTATGGATGCACAAAATCCTCCTGGAGGAAGATCATAAGCCGACTATTGATGCCTAAAGGCGGCTAAACCATGCAATGAAAGAGGTGGTGCGTAAAGAGGTAATCAAATGGTTAGATGCTGGTATTATTTACGCCATCTCCGACAGCAAATGGGTAAGCCCGGTGCAATGTGTTCCAAAGAAAGGAGGAATGACCGTGGTGACCAACGAGAACAATGAGTTAATCCCAACCAGGACTGTGACCGGTTGGAGGGTTTGTATGGACTATCAGAAGCTTAACAAAGCTACCCGAAAGGACCACTTTCCTTTACCCTTTATTGATCAAATGCTTGATAGATTAGCGGGTAAATCTTACTATTGTTTTCTTGATGGTTACTCAGGTTACAACCAAATTGCTATTGCACCAGAGGATCAAGAAAAGACGACTTTCACATGCCCCTACGGAACATATGCGTTTAGGAGGATGCCGTTTGGACTCTGTAATGCACCTGCCACCTTCCAAAGGTGCATGATGGCCATATTCTCCGACATGGTAGAGGACTTCCTAGAAATTTTTATGGATGATTTTTCCGTCTTTGGGGACGATTTTGAGAGCTGCCTCGGCAATCTTCAAAAGGTACTTGAAAGATGTGAAAAAGCTAATCTTGTTTTGAATTGGGAAAAATGCCACTTTATGGTGGATGAAGGGATAGTTCTCGGCTATAAGATTAGCTGCCGTGGGATAGAAGTCGACAGGGCCAAAATAGAAGTCATAGAAAAGCTGCCACCACCGACCACAGTCAAGGGCATTAGGAGCTTTTTAGGGCATGCTGGTTTTTATCAGAGATTCATTGCAAATTTCTCAAAAATTACCAAGCCCCTATGCCATCTCCTAGAGCAGAACCGACCTTTTTGACTTTAATGATGAATGTACTGAAGCATTCAAGGTTCTGAAGGAAAAACTGGTGACAGCCCCCATAGTACAGCCACCAGACTGGACACAGCCATTTGAGATTATGTGTGATGCTAGTGACTGTACTGTTGGGGCAGCACTTGGGCAGCGCAACAATAAGCTGTTCCATGTCATATACTACGCCAGCAAGACATTAAATGACGCCCAAGTGAACTACACCACCACAGAAAAGGAGTTATTAGCTGTGGTGTTCTCCATCGACAAGTTTCGTTCTTACATACTTGGGACGAAGGTAATAGTGCACACAGACCACTCTGCCCTGAAGTATTTTTTCGCAAAGAAGGATGCAAAGCCTAAATTGATACGGTGGATCTTGCTATTACAAGAATTCGACCTTGAGATCAAGGACAAAAAAGGAACAGAAAATCAGGTGGCAGACCACTTGTCAAGGTTGGAGAAGGGACAGAGTCTACCAATCGATGAGACAAACATACTGGAGACCTTCCCAGATGAGCAGCTCTTTGCTGCTGCAATCGCTGCCGCAACAGCCATGGCGATAGGTAAGTTTTCTGAACTCCCCTGGTATGCTGATTTCGTTAATTTTATAGTTAGCGGAATACTTCCTTATGATCTTAATTATCAAGCCAGGAAGAGGTTCCAAAATGATGTTAAGCATTATTATTGGGACGAATCTCTTCTTTTTAAACTATGTGCAGATCAGGTTATAAGGAGGTGCGTACCACAAGAAGAGCAAGAGGACATTCTCCATCACTGCCATGCTTCACAATATGGAGGACACTTAGGAGGCAATAAAACTGCTGCCAAGGTGCTGCAATCAGGGTTCTACTGGCCGACACTGTATAAAGATGCACAGAACTTCTACAAGAACTGTGACAGGTGCCAGCGGACAGGTAACATCTCGAGGAGAAACGAGATGCCACTGCAGAACATTTTAGAGGTCGAGATCTTCGACTTCTGGGGGATTGATTTTATGGGACCTTTTCCATCTTCATGTGGAAATTTATACATCCTCCTAGCAGTAGATTATGTCTCTAAGTGGGTTGAAGCTATCGCCACACAAAAGAATGATGCCAAGACGGTCCAAAAGTTTTTACACAAAAACATTTTTTCGAGGTTTGGCATCCCCAAGGCGATTATTAGTGATGAAGGGAGACATTTTGACAATAGGGTTATTGCTGTCGCCTTAAAGAAATACGGTGTCAAGCACCGGATCGCGACAGCATACCACCCACAGACCAATGGACAAGCTGAGATATCCAATAGGGAAGTGAAGAACATTCTTGAGAAGATGGTTAAACCAACTAGGAAAGATTGGTCTTTACTTCTGAATGATGCATTTGGGCATATAGGACAGCTTTTAAGACTCCGTTGGGCATGTCTCCATACCGACTGATTTATGGAAAAACCTGCCACTTGTCTGTCGAGATAGAGCATAAAGCATATTGGGCTATCAAGGCAGTGAATATGGACTTGGACAAGGCAGGCCAGAAAAGGCTGTTAGATCTGAACGAGCTTGAAGAAATACGGACAATGGCCTATGACAATGCAAGAATCTACAAGGAGAAAACAAAGAAGTGGCATGACAAGAAGTTGCTGCCACGACAGTTCTGTCCAGGACAGCTTGTGTTGTTATTCAATTCTAGACTGAAACTCTTCCCAGGAAAGCTAAAGTCTAGATGGTCTGGCCCGTTCCAAGTGGTGCAAGTTTTTCCCCATGGTGCCATCACAATCCAATCATTAAAAGACGTGCACCAATTCAAAGTTAATGGACAGCGCCTCAAGCATTATCAAGGGACTGAAGCCCCAGGAATACAGGAAGTGGTTACTTTAGAAGATGCCCCACAAGGCATCCCTAATTTAACCTAAGTTTTATTATTTATTTATTTATATTATTTATTATTTAGTAGGAAATTAGGTTGATTTTAGTCGAATAATGTTTTTATTTTTCTGTCTTTAGGAAATAAAGGAGTCAAGAAGAAAAGGAGAAGTGACCCAAGCCCACCATCAATCCATCAGCCCAACAGAGCCCATTTATTGAAGCCTGTCGCTTCGGCTGCCGCCGCAGACGGATAAGACAGGCTGTCAACAGACTGACACGGCAGACGCAGAAGCGTGTGACAGACGCGTAGCAGACGCATAAATGCGTGTCAGGCGCGTCGGACACGCTAAATCCCAACAGTCGCTCCGTTATTCACGCCTGCCGTTACAGCATTAAACGGGCATCACCTCGACCGCTATAAAACCCCGTTCTCATTTTCATTTTCCTCACTTCTGCTTCCTCTTACTTACTTTCTCCTCTAGTTTTTCTTGTTTTCTTTACTTTCAAACCCTTGCAACTAATATGTCTACTAGACAGACCCGCCGCAGTGCTGCCTCAGCCTCCTCATCAGCAGCAGCATCGCCATTCGCCAACAAGGAATTATGGGAAGAGAGAGGCTTCGTTTACATCCGCAAGGCACCAAACATGGAGCTCCGACCATTCATTGCGAGGGCCATACGAGCCCAACTATGGGAGCAATTCGCGAACAACCGGCAGAGCTGAACGACACAGTGGTGAGGGAGTTCTATGCTGCCATCGATAGCAGAACGGCAACATCCGTCAACGTCCGAGGAGTGAAGGTGCCATTCACGGCCGACAGCATCAACCACATGTATGGCCTATACTTTGGCCCCGATGATGATGCCCACCAGAAATTTCTAGACACCCTCGATCCTGCCGCCTATGGTGCTGTCATGGCGGAAGTAACAGAAGAAGGAACGAAGTGGACAACAAGCAAGAAAAACCCACACTCCGTCGAAAGGGGCAGCTGCTCCCAGAAGCTAAACTCTGGAACGCTTTTATCAAAAAGCGTATCATGCCTTCCTCCCATCACACGACAGTGAACCAGCAGCGGCTCGCCCTCATCCATTCCATTATGCACGACAGGCCTATCAACGTGGGCCGTTATATGAGGGAGAGCATCTTGGATTGCGCCCATCGAACAGACTCTCGCCTCTGCCTGCCGTTCACAATAACTTCCATGTGCCGCTGTGCTGCTGACCCCGAGACATCCACCGACAAACTAGTCCATGGTCGTGGCTGGATCGACAACAACATCACCAGCCTCATGGAGCTCATAGTCGCAATGCCCATCAACTCCTTCAACCCAGCTGCCTCCCCAGCAGACTCAGATGAGGAACCTGCCACCGAACCTGCCGCCGCCACCGCCCCGACAGACCAGTTTGCCCACATCCTTGCTGTGCTACAACGGGTGGAAGAGCGACAAATGGGATTGATGACCTTCATCCGGGACTTCACAAATTCGACGGTAAACTTCATTACCAACAATCTAAATTATCCCGATGTCAATTTCCCTACTTTTCCTGCCCATTTTTTCCACATCCCCACCCCTGTCCACACACCTACGCCTCCTGCCTCCCCAAATGCACACTCCGCTGCTTCCACCCCTTCACCTGCCCGGACGGCAGCTGCGAATCCTCCGGCCGATAGCACCGCACGTGGAACGAAGCGGCCAGCCACAGTCGACAGCGAGGAAGAACCTCTGATTAGGAGGAATTTGGAGAGGGAGTTTACGCCTGTCAAGAGGCAGAAGCACGTGGCAGACAGGAAGCTGATGCCCAAGGCTAGCACCTCCACCAGCAGCACTTGGGACAGCGGCAGCAGTTCCGACGTCCAGCTCGTGGAGCAACCTGCCCAGCCTCCTCCACAGCCCAGACGCCACCGTCAGATCCGTGTCAGCAGCAGCAGCGAGGACATCGATTAAAATTTAAGTCTTTTATTTTTCTTTTCTTGCTGCCTGCTCTATCTTTATTTTGTGATGTATCTGCCTCTATCTTTTCTGTCATTTTGCATTGAGGGCAATGCAACCCTCGAGTTTGGGGGTGGCACCCTCCATCATTAATGGAGTCTTAGTACATCTTTTTATTAATCTGTTGTGCCTTTTATTTAATTAAGTTCTCTTTAAAAAATAAAAAAAAAAAGATTAAACTGTTGGCTTAAAACTGTGAAATTAACTTACCTGTCATGACAGCTCTGTCGTGGCAGCATCTTTAGGACAAATTAAGGAGAAGTTTAGAGCCTTTCTATAGTTCTGAAAACTTAAACACCTTTGTGACTGTTATACTGCTTAGATTTCTTTTAGCCAAACTAGAATAGGAAAGCTTAGCACTTGAATAGCCCCTAGAGGTGCCTAACACTGGCTCTAGGAAAGAAGTTTAGCAAAATAGCCCTAGAGGTGCCCGAAACCGGCTCTAGGAAGTTAGCTAGAGGTGCCCGAAACCGGCTCTAGTGAAACTTTAGCTTGAAAAATAAAAAGCAAGTCAAAACAGAAAATCAAAGAAGCATGAAAATGTGCCTTCAGAAAGATAAACTTTGGCATAAAATTCGAGTTAAGAGTTGAATATTCTAGTGAAACTAAGAGAGTCTTGGCATATAACTGTTCACAAGCATGCACACACTGCACGAGGGCTATAGGGAGATTCCGGACAGATCCTAATCTTTCCGACAGGTTGCTGCCGCCACAGAGAATGAGCGACGGGTAAGGGACAATCACTGTTTGAAGGCCAACACAAAAATATTCTTTTTTTCTTTTAGGTCTTAGTTGCTTGAGGGCAAGCAAAAACTTGAGTTTGGGGGTGTGTTGAGTGTGTAAAAGTTCTATTATTTACACCCTCTTTAACCCATATTTCTGCTGCATTCAAGCATCATTGCATTTCATTTAGGGTAGTTTACAATAAAACATCACAAATGGATTAAAGGCACGGATTCTACTAAAAGATGGCTTATTTTGCAGGTTGCTGCCATCGTAGACGGTGAAGGCGGGCACAGGGCAGAGAAGCAAAAGAGTTAAACTGGACAAGTAGATGACGAGGGAGAAGCTGCCATGGATCTGTCGTGACAGCAAGGTGACAGCAGCCTTATGAAGAGGAAAAGTAAAGTGGACCTCGATAGATAGAGAAAAATCTGCTCGTCTGTCGTGTGAAAGCCAAACATTTTTCCAAGCCCCGGATCAAAAGATATGTCAAGCCAAAGCTCAAGGAGAGGAATTCCCATGAAACAAGGAGGCGGCTGAAAAGTAGTAATCCTTAGAGATTAAGCATTTATTAGAATCTTACTTTTCATTATAGTTGTAATCCTTGTTAACTTAGAATACTTGAGCCCAAAGCTTATATAAGGGCATAGATTTAACCTAGGAGAAGAAGACCCCATAACCGATAACCTAAACCCCTCTGCCGTTTACCCGTCGTCGACATGTTCTAAATTCCCCCTAGGGCCACGGGTTGTTTTGTAAAGTAGTTGCAAGGGTTGTTTTGTTTTAGGATTTTCCAAGTTCAATAAAATAAACTTCAAGTTCTCTTATTTTGGTTTTAATATCTTGCAAGAGCATCGGGAGAGCATTGTGAGGTTATCTATTTACTTAGCATCGGGAGAGTTAAGTATACGAAAGAAATAAGAGCGAGTTCTCTAGTTTATAGTTAAACTATCTTGTGCCTAGGGATAGGGCAAGGTTAAGTGGCTAAGGAAGAATTCATACACATTGGTGTTCATCCTTCGATTCACGCCGGGAGGTATCGTCAAAGACGTGATCATCGACAGACTTGGACCTAGGGATAGGCCAAGGCAGATCTGGGATTCTTGCCAAACTTGAACGTACTGAGTTGGTGTGTTTGCTGCCGCGACGACCAACGGACAGCTGCCGCGACAGGTGCTGCCAGCGACAGGCGCGACGACAGAACTGGAGTTCCTAAGCAATACAATACCTGCACTACTGAGCAATTCAATACCAGCCCATTCTCTCTATCTTGATTATTCTACTCTTTTATTTAAGTTTACTTTATTATTCTCATGACAACTATCAATTATTTCCTTTACTTCGTGCAGTGAAATTAGGTGAAGCTATTGGCCCAATCCCTGTGGAGACGATATCCGATACTTCGTATCACTTTACTACTTGCGTCGTGTACACTTGCACTACAATTGCGATAGACTCTTTTACACGCAACACTCAACACCAAAACACCATCAATGCAGCGAGTCATAAAACCTCTTTAAAAAGGAAACACATTTCGATAAACCAAAGCAGTGTTTGAAAACCCCTTTTTAAACAACATGCTTTAAATCATGCATTGCTCAAACATTAAGACCAACCCTTAGCTTAGAAAAGCTAAGTAACTCACTTCAAAGGACACCCTTGCAAAACCATCAATTTAACCTTTCCATGCATGAACATCATATGCAAAGTTAAATACAAATTCCTTGGAAAACACTTCCACCTCACATTATACTTTTCTCATTCTTGAAAATCATCTCAAAGCAAGAAACCTTTTAAAACCACTTACTCCCTCAATCTATCTCATGCATTAAACAAATGCAACATATGAACCACAAAATCAACATTTGCATTACATGCCTTTAAAAACAAGCCTTCACAAGACTTCAATGCACTAAAGAGATTCCCATGTACATATGCACCATTCTTAATATAAGATAAACACTTGTACAAGTTAACAAGTAATACATGCATTCTTGGTACATTACACACTTTCCATGCAACCTTGCATCATTTCAAGCATCTCATGGTTCATTACATTCAAGAACATTATATTGGCTTCCGAGTGATAATTCACAAACCATCATAACACAAGACACAATCGGATACGCGGATTACAAGCATTGTCCCACACGCTCCACACACACTTCCGAACAACACAAGGTGGAGTTTACCGGTACAATCACAACCCCCTCCACACCCGTGATGGAGTTTAACGGTACAGTCACAACCCCCTCAACATCACTCATAGGAAGTTGTATAATACACTAGCGAGAGCCGGGACACATCACAAGGCTTACACATGGAAGATACCACAACCATTGTAATCACCTTAACCAAGAGCACACACGGGAGCAACCCTCCACCGTTGTGACACTTAACAAAGTCCACCCATGAGAGCCATCCTCCATCATGGAGACATTTAACAAGGTTCACCCACGAGAGCCATCCTCCATCGTGGTGGCACTAAACCAAGCCCACCCACGAGAGCCAACCTCCATCGTGGTGACACCAATTTCCTCAATCGCTAGGATTCTTGGATGGAGTTTACGGTACAATTACAAACCCCTCGACATCCAAGGCGACTCAATTCACGGTGCACCCAATCCTATAGCCGGCTAACTTGTAACCCCCTTAACCCGGCCTAGACGGTTGACCCGAATTAAGAAGATTACACGGGGAAAACCAAAGTCAACCCGAAAGTCAACCTTGATTAACGACCCTTTTTTTTCTTTTTAAACTTGTCTAGATGCACATTAACCCTAGTTGTGATCAAACAAACAACATACTCAAAGAACATAAACATCAGAGATCAAACAGGGACCCAATTGAACAAATTACAACTTAGGGACCAATTTGTAAATTCTGGTAATTATAAGGACTTAACCCAAATTAAAGTTACCAACTTGAAATTAATCATGTTTCATGCATCTCTGTCAAATTTCAGCTCAAACAGACATCCCAAACTCATACAATAGCACAAACAAGAATCGGGACCAAAATGCAAACATTTTGAAACATATAACTGCCAATGTCAGCCCCCAACGGTCAGGTGTTCCGAAACAGGGAGAGCCTGTTTCGAAACGCGGGGCCGTTCCGCAACGCGTACCGAAACGAGGGTTGGCAGAGGCCTTTCCGTTTCGGAACGGTGTCTCCCGTTTTGGACGCTTGGGTTGCTACAAGGCACCCGTTCCGAAACGGAGGCTCCTGTTCCGATACGGCCTGCACAGATTGCAGAAAAATTCATGCATAAACACACAATTGACCGCCAATCATGCTCCAAATGCAACCAAACTTTACCAACAACTCATACAACATACAAGAGACATATTTGCATCAACCAATTATCATTATAACATCATATATGAAAAGCCCCAAATCTAAAGGCATGCTTCCTACTCAAGCAAACCATTCATGCACTAAAACCTCCAAACCAACACATAATGGCCAATTACATGTACCAACACTAACAACAACATAAATCCAAAATAGGGAGTCCAAAACATCTCCCAAAACAACAACATAGATCCCCCATTGCCAATAACCAAAAGCTAAAAGTGTTTAAGAAAACCTTCCTGTACATGAGCTTATCTTCCACTTGATTGCTTGCCTTCCTTGCTGCCCTTAATGCACCTTAATGTTCTGCATTATTGGTTTAAGAAAAGAGAGAGAGCGTAAGCAAAAGCTTAGTGAGGAAAGCTCAAATAAACCATTCAATAATGCATTTAAAAAACACTTTTATAAATCATACATCAAAATACGTTTAAACATGCTCACAAGCAATCTCAACCAAGCATCTCATGCTTCATATCATAACATGTCATATTGGCCACAAGTGATAATTACCATCTTTTAATAAGATCAACATAAGACTCACACATGGACTTTTAAACACCATTGTGATCTTATCCCCATGGACTTTTAAACACCATGGCCCATGGACTTTTAAACACCATGGCAAGGACCACACAAGGACTTTTAAACACCTTTGTGTCCTTAACAAGTTTCACCTCAAGGACTTTTAAACACCTTGACCCCAAGGACTTTTAAACACCTTGGCCCATGGACTTTTAAACACCATGACATGAATCACCCCAAGGACTTTTAAACACCTTGGCCCCAAGGACTTTTAACCACCTTGGAAAGGAGCACACAAGGACTTTTAAACACCTTTGTGTCCGTAACAAGAACCATCTAAGGACTTTTAACCACCTTGATGTTCTTAAGTAAACTAGGCTCACTCAAGGACTTTTAACCACCTTGGTGACCTTAACCTTTTCAAAACATCACTTGCCAATATACATCATTTATCATAAATAATCCACTGTTTTAAAGCATTTAACCAAGCCATAAACATCATGCATCTTTAAGCATTAAACCACATTTAAACAATGTTCAAAAGCAAGGAACTCTAACCTTGAGCTTCCTTAAACACATGGCTTATAATCTCAGCAAACAAACATGCTAGATATGCTTTAAAAATAGAATTTAAACATGCAACAAACACATTGCACCCAACCATCACATGGTTCCTCATCAAGAGAGTTTTTCCGAAAACTTACTCTTGAGCTTAGCAAAGTTGTTTAGACTTAGACTAAGCTCCCAAACCTCCAAAACATTGGTTTCAAAGCCGAAAACCAAAATCCACTCACCGATTCCGTTTCGCTTCTTGCCGAAACACCAAATCAAACTTCCGGATCACCACCACTTGGATCCAAAGATGACTCCCCTGTTTTAACACATCAAAATAGTAGATTAATGCATCATCATGCATAAATAGCTTCAATGAAAGCACCTAAACTCGCTGCTCTCATCCACACTCCAATTTCGGCCACCAAACACAAACGAAAATGCATCTAAACAACTCCTCAACAAAGCCCAGCCATAAACCATCAAAACTAAGCATCCTTAAAAATCATTCAACATCTAAAAAGGACCTAACAACATCCTTATACCTCCAGCAACAACAGATCCACAAGACCACCCAAAAACAACCAAGAATCACAAGCTAAACTTAGGAAATTCAACATATCCGGGATTGCATTAGTTAAAACTCAATTTCCAATTAATTTAACATTCATTTATCATCAATTATACACCTCAAATCACTGCTTTAACAGATCCAACGAAAATTCACCAAAATCAATCAAATCTTGCATTTAAAAGCCAAGATCCATAACACAACCTTAAAACCATTTATAAAACACAATTTAAGGATTGAGAACTTGGGAATTTCAGTAAAGAACTTAGAGTTCAGAGGAGAAGGACGTTCTTACCTCCAAACTTGAGTTTCTCCCTTTTAGAATCAAGTTTTCTTGAAAATCCACTTAGCAAATGGTGAGGTTTTGTTGCAGAGATGATTAGCAATCAAAAGGTAATTGAAAAGATGAATTTAGGTGACAAAATCAGAGAGAAAAGCTCTGGAGAAAAGGTGTTTGGCTTGAGAGAAAAATGAGAGAAAATAGAATTGAGAGAAAAGTTAGTTAAAACCAAAATATCTTCCCTCCACTATGATTTTTTATTTAAAACCTTTTAATTAATCATTTAATATCTTTTGAAAATCTGGAGAAACTCCCATTGGGTAAATAGCTCCTTAAAGATTCAAAGTTTCAATCCTTTTTAAAAAAGTCTCACAGTTTTCAAAAATTACATTTTGGTCACTAGCCCAAAATGTCACCCTTCCAAACCTCATTTTGCAAAATTGATTTCACAGTTGGGTAAATAGCTCCTTAAAGATTCGAACAGCACTTTGACCGAACTGGTCAACGCCCAAAACTTCTAAGCCCAAAACCGGGGCGTTACAACTCTCCCCCCCTTAAGAAATTTCGTCCTCGAAATTTACCTGAAGGAAAGAGATAAGGAAACTGCTTCAGCATGTCATCCTTTCGCTCCCACGTGGCTTCCTCAACACCGCGATGCTTCCACAGCACCTTTACCAACTCAATGGTCTTGCCACGAAGAACCTTGCTATCTGAATCCATAATCCTCACCGGTTCCTCGTCATAAGTCAAATCCGGATTCAATTCCACCTCTTCCACAGGCATCACATGCGAAGGATCAGATCTATACTTCCGGAGCATAGAAACATGAAACACATCATGAATCTTCTCCAACTCTTGAGGTAACCTCAACCTGTACGCAACAGGACCCACACGCTCAACCACCTCGTATGGTCCAATGTACCTAGGGCTCAACTTACCCTTCCGGCCAAACCTCATCACCTTCTTCCAAGGCGAAACCTTCAGAAACACACGGTCACCCACCGCATACTCAATCTCCTTACGCTTCAAATCCGCGTAAGACTTCTGCCGATCAGAAGCTGCCTTCAAACGCTCACAAATGAGCTTCACCTTCTCGGTGGTTCCCTTCAACAAAGCCGGCATCGAAACCAACTTCTGACCCGTTTCAGCCCAACAAAGAGGAGTCCTACACTTCCTCCCATACAAAGCCTCATAAGGTGCCATTTGAATACTTGCCTGATAACTATTGTTATAAGCAAACTCAACCAAAGGCAAATGCTTCACCCAAGAGCCCTGAAACTCAATCACGCAGCACCTCAACATATCCTCCAAAATCTGAATAACACGTTCAGACTGACCATCCGACTGAGGATGATAGGATGTACTGAAATTCAACCTCGTACCCAGAGCTTGATGCAAACACTGCCATAACCGCGATGTGAACCTCGGATCCCTATCCGACACAATCGACTTAGGCACACCATGCAGCCGCACAATCTCAGCAATGTACAGCTCCGCAAGCTTATCCAAAGAAAACGTGGTATGCACAGGCAAGAAATGCGCACACTTCGTCAGGCGATCCACAATCACCCACACCGAATTCTTCTTCGATGGTGACAAAGGTAAACCAGATACAAAATCCATGGTAACCCTTTCCCAGATCCACTCAGGAATTCTCAACGGTTGCAACAACCCTGAAGGAAACTGATGCTCAGCCTTAACTCGCTGACACACCATACACTTGCTGACAAACTCCGCAACATCTTTCTTTAAACCCACCCAATAGTACTCATCACGAAGATCTCGATACATCTTAGTACTACCAGGGTGCATAGCAAAAGGACTACTATGACCTTCAGTCAGAATAGCACGCCTCAACTCAGCATCATTGGGCACTACTATCCGACTCCCAAAACACAACACTCCATCATCATTAAAGCAGAAATCCGAAGGTCTACCCTCCGCGATATCCTGTACATGAGACACCAAGGAATCATCCAGCAACTGCTTTTCCTTGATTCACTGAACCAAAGATGGTTTCACTTGCAACTCAGCCACAAGACCACCATCGCGCGAAATACTCAAACTGGAAAACATAGCCCTCAGCTCAACAGCTACCTTCCTACTCAAGGCATCCGCTACAACATTAGCCTTCCCAGGGTGGTACTCAATCATCAAATCATAATCCTTGAGCAACTCCACCCAACGTCGCTGCCTGAGATTCAACTCCTTCTGAGACATCAAATACTTCAAACTCTTGTGATCCGTGTACACAGTACACTTCTCACCATACAGGTAATGTCTCCAGATCTTCAGAGCAAAAACCACCGCAGCCAACTCAATGTCATGCGTAGGATAATTGCGCTCATGCACCTTCAACTGCCACGATGCATAAGCTACCACCTTACCCTCTTGCATCAACACACATCCCAAACCAACATAGGACGCATCGCTATACACCACAAACTCTTTCCCTGATTCAGGTTGAACCAAGATAGGAGCTTGCGTCAAAGCCGCCTTAAGCTTCTGAAAAGCCTGCTGTCTCGCCTCTGTCCACTCATACTTAACATCCTTCTGCAACAACTTTGTCAAAGGTGCAGCAATCTTAGAAAACCCATCCACAAACCTTCGGTAGTATCCCGCCAAACCAAGGAAACTACGAACCTCGTGAATAGACTTAGGAACCTTCCAATTCATCACCGCCTCAATCTTCTGAGGATCAACCCGAATCCCCTTGGCAGAAACCACATGCCCAAGAAACACCACCTCCTTAAGCCAGAACTCACACTTGCTCAGCTTAGCGTAAAACTGATTCCCCAACAAAGCTTGCAAAACAATTCTCAAATGCTCTTCATGCTCCTCCTCAGTACGCGAGTACACGAGGATATCATCAATGAACACCACAACAAACTTGTCCAGGTATTCATGAAACACACTATTCATCATGTCCATGAAAGCAGCAGGAGCATTTGTCAAACCAAACGGCATCACAAGGAACTCATAATGCCCATACCTTGTCCTGAAAGCTGTCTTAGGCACATCCACATCCTTCACCTTCAACTGGTAATACCCTGACCTCAAGTCAATCTTAGAGAACACAGCAGCTCCCCGAAATTGATCAAAGAGATCATCAATCCTCGGCAAAGGATACCGATTCTTGATAGTCAACTTGTTCAGCTGACGGTAATCAATGCACATCCTCATAGTGCCATCCTTCTTCTTCACGAACAAGACCGGTGCACCCCAAGGCAACACACTCGGTCGAATGAAACCACGCTCAAGCAACTCTTGCAACTGCGTCTTCAGCTCTTTCAGCTCCTTAGGTGCCATTCTATAGGGAGTAATGGACACAGGAGTTGTATTCTCATACAGCTCAATTCCAAACTCCACCTCGCGATTAGGAGGTAAACCAGGCAACTCCTCAGGAAACATACCAGGAAACTCCTTCACAACCCTGATATCTTGCACACGCAACTCCTTAGAGCTAGGATTCATCACAAAAGCTAGGTAAGCCTCACAGCCTTGCCTCAGCATCCGGCTTGCCTCCAACGTAGACACCACATTGGCAAGAAACTTCACATTCTCACCAACCACAACAACTTCATAATCATCCGCAAGCTTCAGCGAAACTCGCTTATTTTCACAATCCACCACAGCACGATGCTCAGCAAGCCAATCCATACCAAGGATTACATCAAAACCATAGAAAGGTAACTCCATAAGGTCAACATGAAAAACATGATCTTGAACAACCAAAGGACACCTTCTATACAACTTTCGAGTCACAATAGTCTCACCAAAAGAACTAGTGACACGCATACCAACATCCAAAGACTCAACAGGCAAACCAAGCAATTCAGCATGCTCACGCAATATGTAAGAGTGCGTAGATCCAGAATCAATCAAGGAAAGTAATGACAAGGATTGCAGAGTAAAAGTACCTGTGATCACATCCGCATCATTCCTCCCCTCACGCTGAGCAAACACTCTAGCCTGTCCGCCACCCTCTGGCTGTACAGCTACAACATGAGCTACACCTCGGCCACCTTCCTCTCTCCGCTGAAAATTACCACGGCCGCGCCCACGACCTCTCTGTGCCGCTGCAACAACAGGAGCACGAACTTGGCCACCAACCAACATAGGACAATCACGCCTCAAATGATCCGAAGATCCACAGTTCCAGCAACCATTACCAGCTGCCGCAACAGGAGCTTGCACTTCCCTCACAGCACGAGGACAATCACGTTTCATGTGACCATGCGAACCACATATCCAACAAGCACTTGGATCAGCTCTAGCGTTGCCTCCCCGAGCAGGTGCTCCACCACCTCGCTTAGCCGAGGACTGATACTTCTGATCACGTCCCCTCTTGTTCCGTCCACCACCGGAACTATATTCAGCTGCCCGCTTACCAGCACTTGCCCCAGCACCTCTAGCAGATAAACCCAAGTTCATCTCAATATCCTTGGCTCGGCCCACCAACACATCAAAATCATCATACTCGGTAGCCAGCACATACATCTTCACATCCGTCACTAAGCCATACCAGAACCTTTCACACCTCGCTCGCTCATCCGGGACAAGCTCAGGTGCATATTGACTGAGTCGAACAAACTGTACTTCATACTCAGCCACCGTCATGCTCCCTTGGGTAAGAGACATGAACTCCCTCTTTTTCTCATCTCGGTACCTCACACCCAGATACCTTCTCTTGAACACATTCTGAAAGAATGTCCAAGTCACATCAGCTTCTGCCATCCCAGCAATAGTGGTTGTCCACCACGTATATGCATCCTTCTGCAGCAAGGACACAACACAGCCAAGCTTCTGCACATCAGTGCAACTCATCTGTCCCAAGATTCTCTTGGTACTCTCTAACCAAGCCTCAGAACCTTCAGCAGACATACCCCTAAACTCAGTCCCTCCCAGACTGCGCAACCGCTCCAAAGGTAGTCTAACTCCAGCATCTTCCTGAGGCCCAGCTCCACGAGCTCCAGCTACTGCTGCTTGGAAAGCACCAGCTATAGCTTGAATTAATATCGTCATGTCAGGAACAGCTTGCCCCTGACCAGCCTCAAGTCCAGCAGCCTTAGCACCAGCTGCAGCTCCAGCTTCTTCAGCCCCAGCACCACCACCACCAGGTGGAGGAGGTAAAACCGCACTCTCAACATTCTCCTCATTTTCATTCTCATTCTGAGCCGTAGCTCGCACATTACTCCTCAACTCTCTACGAGGTGCCATACTATGAATATGCAATCACAATACAAATGAACAAAGTCAGGCCCAGCAAGGTAAGCAATCCAAGTACTCAAGCTCATTTCCAATTAAAATCAACATCATTTCATTAGCTTTGATTTGGCAATGGGTACCCACAACATGCTTCATCACAGCATACATCTTAATTGCAACATACATGCAATTTACTCAACATGCTTTCACCCAACAAGCATACAAGGCATACATACCTCAAACATTCACATACACATTCCCAATTACTCGAGAACTCAGCTATGATACCACCAAATGTAACCCCCTTAACCCGGCCTAGACGGTTGACCCGAATTAAGAAGATTACACGGGGAAAACCAAAGTCAACCCGAAAGTCAACCTTGATTAAGGACCTTTTTTTTCTTTTTAAACTTGTCTAGATGCACATTAACCCTAGTTGTGATCAAACAAACAACATACTCAAAGAACATAAACATCAGAGATCAAACAGGGACCCAATTGAACAAATTACAACTTAGGGACCAATTTGTAAATTCTGGTAATTATAAGGACTTAACCCAAATTAAAGTTACCAACTTGAAATTAATCATGTTTCATGCATCTCTGTCAAATTTCAGCTCAAACAGACATCCCAAACTCATACAATAGCACAAACAAGAATCGGGACCAAAATGCAAACATTTTGAAACATATAACTGCCAATGTCAGCCCCCAACGGTCAGGTGTTCCGAAACAGGGAGAGCCTGTTTCGAAACGCGGGGCCGTTCCGCAACGCGTACCGAAACGAGGGTTGGCAGAGGCCTTTCCGTTTCGGAACGGTGTCTTCCGTTTCGGACGCCTGGGTTGCTACAAGGCACCCGTTCCGAAACGGAGGCTCCTGTTCCGATACGGCCTGCACAGATTGCAGAAAAATTCATGCATAAACACACAATTGACCGCCAATCATGCTCCAAATGCAACAAAACTTTACCAGCAACTCATACAACATACAAGAGACATATTTGCATCAACCAATTATCATTATAACTTCATATATGAAAAACCCCAAATCTAAGGGCATGCTTCCTACTCAAGCAAACCATTCATGCACTAAAACCTCCAAACCAACACATAATGGCCAATTACATGTACCAACACTAACAACAACATAAATCCAAAATAGGGAGTCCAAAACATCTCCCAAAACAACAACATAGATCCCTCATTGCCAATAACCAAAAGCTAAAAGTGTTTAAGAAAACCTTCCCGTACATGAGCTTATCTTCCACTTGATTGCTTGCCTTCCTTGCTGCCCTTAATGCACCTTAATGTTCTGCATTATTGGTTTAAGAAAAGAGAGAGAGCGTAAGCAAAAGCTTAGTGAGGAAAGCTCAAATAAACCATTCAATAATGCATTTATAAAACACTTTTATAAATCATACATCAAAATACGTTTAAACATGCTCACAAGCAATCTCAACCAAGCATCTCATGCTTCATATCATAACATGTCATATTGGCCACAAGTGATAATTACCATCTTTTAATAAGATCAACATAAGACTCACACATGGACTTTTA
This sequence comes from Hibiscus trionum, assembly GCA_030270665.1. Classification (NCBI taxonomy): domain Eukaryota; kingdom Viridiplantae; phylum Streptophyta; class Magnoliopsida; order Malvales; family Malvaceae; genus Hibiscus; species Hibiscus trionum. Next base: position 6,597,192 of record BSYR01000004.1, read on the forward strand.
AACACCATTGTGATCTTATCCCCATGGACTTTTAAACACCATGGCCCATGGACTTTTAAACACCATGGCAAGGACCACACAAGGACTTTTAAACACCTTTGTGTCCTTAACAAGTTTCACCTCAAGGACTTTTAAACACCTTGACCCCAAGGACTTTTAAACAACTTGGCCCATGGACTTTTAAACACCATGACATGAATCACCCCAAGGACTTTTAAACACCTTGGCCCCAAGGACTTTTAACCACCTTGGAAAGGACCACACAAGGACTTTTAAACACCTTTGTGTCCGTAACAAGAACCATCTAAGGACTTTTAACCACCTTGATGTTCTTAAGTAAACTAGGCTCACTCAAGGACTTTTAACCACCTTGGTGACCTTAACCTTTTCAAAACATCACTTGCCAATATACATCATTTATCATCAATAATCCACTGTTTTAAAGCATTTAACCATGCCATAAACATCATGCATCTTTAAGCATTAAACCACATTTAAACAATGTTCAAAAGCAAGGAACTCTATCCTTGAGCTTCCTTAAACACATGGCTTATAATCTCAGCAAATAAACATGCTAGATATGCTTTAAAAACAGAATTTAAACATGCAACAAACACATTGCACCCAACCATCACATGGTTCCTCATCAAGAGAGTTTTTCTGAAAACTTACTCTTGAGCTTAGCAAAGTTGTTTAGACTTAGACTAAGCTCCCAAACCTCCAAAACATTGGTTTCAAAGCCGAAAACCAAAATCCACTCACCGATTCCGTTTCGCTTCTTGCCGAAACACCAAATCAAACTTCCGGATCACCACCACTTGGATCCAAAGATGACTCCCCTGTTTTAACACATCAAAACAGTAGATTAATGCATCATCATGCATTAATAGCTTCAATGAAAGCACCTAAACTCGCTGCTCTCATCCAAACTCCAATTTCGGCCACCAAACACAACCGAAAATGCATCTAAACAACTCCTCAACAAAGCCCAGCCATAAACCATCAAAACTAAGCATCCTTAAACATCATTCAACATCTAAAAAGGACCTAACAACATCCTTATACCTCCAGCAACAACAGATCCACAAGATCACCCAAAAACAACCAAGAATCACAAGCTAAACTTAGGAAATTCAACCTATCCGGGATTGCATTAGTTAAAACTCAATTTCCAATTAATTTAACATTCATTTATCATCAATTATACACCTCAAATCACTGCTTTAACAGATCCAACGAAAATTCACCAAAATCAATCAAATCTTGCATTTAAAAGCCAAGATGCATAACACAACCTTAAAACCATTTATAAAACACAATTTAAGGATTGAGAACTTGGGAATTTCAGTAAAGAACTTAGAGTTTAGAGGAGAAGGACGTTCTTACCTCCAAACTTGAGTTTCTCCCTTTTAGAATCAAGTTTTCTTGAAAATCCACTTAGCAAATGGTGAGGTTTTGTTGTAGAGATGATTAGCAATCAAAAGGTAATTGAAAAAGATGAATTTAGGTGACAAAATCAGAGAGAAAAGCTCTGGAGAAAAGGTGTTTGGCTAGAGAGAAAAATGAGAGAAAATAGAATTGAGAGAAAAGTTAGTTAAAACCAAAATATCTTCCCTCCACTATGTTTTTTTATTTAAAACCTTTTAATTAATCATTTAATATCTTTTGAAAATCTGGAGAAACTCCCATTGGGTAAATAGCTCCTTAAAGATTCAAAGTTTCAATCCTTTTTAAAACAGTCTCACAGTTTTCAAAAATTACATTTTGGTCACTAGCGCAAAATGTCACCCTTCCAAACCTCATTTTGCAAAATTGATTTCATAGTTCACTTATATATATTAAAAGAGGATTTTAGAACATTTTTCCATATTTTTAATGCAACCCGAACTAGGTTTTCCTAATTTCACCTTTTTAGATTCGAACAACACTTTGACCGAACTGGTCAACGCCCAAAACTTCTAAGCCCAAAACCGGGGCGTTACATAACTATATCTGATTAAAGTAACCAAGAACCACTTACATCACTTACCAATACAACCATTTTTCCCCATTAACCCATTGTTTTTACAAGCATAACCAAAATGCCAAAACCACCAATTACCATCATCACTTCACTGTTTTGAAGCATTAAACAAAGCCATTAAACAACATGCAACACTATGCATCAATTCCACAATTCCAATAGTACAAAACCAAGGATCTCTTACCTTGAGCATCCTTCACACATGACTTTCAAAACCAGCATTAAACCATGCTAAAATATGCTTTCAAAACAGAATTTAAACATGCAAATCACATGCATTGCATCCAACAATCACAAGTGCATTAAAAACCAATTCATAACACAAACCAAGAGAGAAATTCCATTTACTTACTCTTGAGCTTAGCTAAGTTGTTTAGACTTAAACTAAGCTCCCAAAAACCTTCAAACATTGGTTTCATAGCTGAAAACCCAACTTCACTCACCGATACACAAAACTAGTCTAGCCAACAAGCCTTCCAAGCATCCGAAACCTTCAACGCCACCTCTATTGCTCACGGATCATTCTCCCCTCTAAATGTGGATTTCTCCTTGTTTAGAGCGAAAATTCTTGAAAATTCAATAAGCAAATGATGAGGATTTGGTGTAGAAATGATTAGAAATCATTTAGAGATTGAAATCTCAACTTTAGGTGTGAAAAACAAAGGAAAAGTGGCTGTGGAAATGTGTTTGGCTGAGGGAAAATTGAGAGAAAATGAAATGGGAAAATTTTGACAACAATTAGTTATGAAACCAAAATATCTCTTTTCCCTCTTTTGTTTTTATTAAATAACATTAAATGAGTCTTTAAAATTTAAGAAAAATCTGGAGAAACCCTCCCTTGGGTAAATTAGCTCCTTAAAGATTCAAAGTTTCAATCCTTTTAAAATAGTCACCAACTTTTCAAAAATTACATTTTAGTCACTAACTTGAAATGTCATATTTCCAAACCCCATTTTGTAAAATTGAGTTCACCACTCTCTTATATATATTAAAAGAGGATTTTTAGATATTTTTCTATATTTTTAATGCATCCCGAACTAGGCTTTCCTTAAAACCACCTTTTATATTCGAACCGAAAATCCGACCGGTACGGTTCAAACCCAAAACTTCTAAGCCCAAAATTGGGGTGTTACAACTCTCCCCCTCTTAGGAAATTTCGTCCTCGAAATTTCAACCGGCGAAAAGAGCACAACCAAACTTCTCAAATCAACCTACAAAGCAACACAGGAGACTTAACCACCACTGAACACCCTCCACAAAAAATTCCACCAAATCCAACACCACCACATACTGTTCACGAATTCCAGAACACCCAGATGTTAACCACATCTTAACCTTTCACACTACCGGACTGCACATAGCCCCAACAACAACCTAAAGAACCTCCAAACTTTTACAGAATACACCACCTCAGCTCATAACTCCCAAAACTCGCGCACACGGTGACACCAACCCATCCAGTTCAGCCACCATGTGACCCACAACCTTCACTGCTTCTAAAACCCCTTGCACAACTGCTCAACCTCTTCCAAAGGTTACCACATCAAGCAAGAATTCTTAAGCATCAACTGCTTACTCAAACTTCTCAACGTATTGCTGACATTCCTTCACATCCGCTGCTATCATTACCATAACGACTCACGAGGACTACTCACCTAACATCCGAAAATTACGTCACAAAACCCCAACCTTGACTCCGCCAGCCGTTCCACATACCACTAGCTGACTTCAGAAGGGATTTACTTATACACGACTAGCCTACCACTTCTCACAAGAACCCGTCCAACCAACGATGGCCCCTGAACTTACATTGCCTTTCCATTTCAAGCTTTGACTACAACACTAGCCTTACCAGGACACCGCCCATTCTATACATACATATTAAGATTACGAAACTTCTATTCTCCCAGGCTAACCCTTTTCTACAACCCACAACACAACTTCTTCTCAACTCTTCGAAGGTTGCTACGAACCATTACCTACAAAAACAACCCTTCTATTACGACATCAATGCCAAGTTACCTCAGCACTCTGGAACACATCCACTAACTTACTACATCACTTAACACCAAGAAACTACCACTTCTACCAGCTATTCACAACCACTTTGACTGATTCTAACTTCAACCGGTAATCTCCTCACCACCATACCGCTAAACTCTTTAAGCGCCACACACTTTCCTTCTGCCAACATGCTATATCGCACTCACTATTACTGACAACTCACCTACAGCCCTCCATTACTCCAAAAATTCTCCTAGCACCAAAACAACTTTTAAAAACCCCATCCAACCTAACCCTATCACAATACTAACGGACCCGATTAACTATTAGCGAGTGTGAACGTTCATATGCATGGTCACCAATATGCCCTATCAATGCCTGATGTACATGCATGCAAAACCTCTAATGTCATGTCACATGTATGCATGGACCAGTACATATATAATATAGCATATAACAAATGATTTTAACTGTGCATGTATGTTGGTTCACACCCACCATTAACATCCTCAGAATCCGCCTAAGAACAACCTCCTATCTCACTTCCAACTTGACCAACTCCATCATTCTAACAACCCATTATCCACAAAATACTCACTAATACCCTCTTCACACTAAAGTTGTTTTCAAAACAACACCAACTACTACCCCAAACATGCTAGCAACGAGACCATACCCACTACGCAAGGAAATACCAACTGAAACCAAACTAAGATAACTAGGGCAAAGATTACTTAACAAGGTTACCTGTAAACACCTCACTGCCCCGGAGCTTCAACAGACAAGCTCTCTTCCTCGCAGAACCATCATTCTCCAGCCGCACCACTGCAGCATCAGCTAACACATTAAGGTCATCACCATCTCCCTGCGGTAAAGAACCCTGACTACCCCGAGCCAACTTCAAACAATTTCGTCTCAAATGTCCAACAGACCCACAATTCCAACAAGATTCATTCCCCAAGCTCCTCACACCTTTCTGCCTTTCCTGCCACCTTCGAACCTTGTCTCGGCCGTGCCCACGACCCTTCTGAGACCCTTTTGCTACCACTGAAGCTGATCTCACCACTTGAGGACAATTTCTCTTCACATGCTCCTTAGAACCACAGTTCCAACAAAACCTCGCGCCCCAACAACCTCCAACATGGCGCCCTCCACAACGGTCACACACCGGTAACCGAGCTACCACTCCTTGATCATGTAGCACTTGCCCCACATCTGCACTACCACCCAGACTTCGATTCAAGCAAAACCTTCTATCACGTAGCCTCTTACGCTGACTGCTCTGGAGGTCAGCACCCACAACTCTCTTGCTTAAACTTTTCTCACCTTCATAAACTGAAACCACACCCTCATGTTGCTTAACCCTTGGGAATTTCTCTCCAAGGTACCTTTCATAAAAGGCAGACACAAAGAAGTCCCAATCTATATCGTGGATATGCGATGCCACCGCCACAGATGTCCACAAGGCACAGGCGTCCTCCAACATCAATGAGACAACACTTCCCAGCTTACAAGCGTAGTCACAACCTTCATGATCCAAAATCAGAATTACACTGGCCAACCAGGCCTCGAACGTCTCAGGTGTCGAACCATGATACTCCACAGCTCCCAAATCATGTAAACGCTGTTTCGACAAACTCGCACGTCCCACAGTCGGTACGTCTACAGGCCTCACTTTCGCCACAACCTGAGATGTTCCCAACACCTCTTGAACAATAGGTGATGAACTCTTCATCACAGAACCAGCTTCTTCCTCCTGCCTCACTACCTCAACTCCAGGCACAGAAGACTGAGACGAAACACCTCCACTAAAAGGTGAATTTCACGCCTTAACAACCTGCTCTAAAGCAGCAACCATCTCACCCAACTGCCATTCTCCCATCGATTTCACCATGCTATTAACAACAAGCTATCATAACAAAACAAACAAAACGATCAGGCCAGCTTCAAGCAAGGATTCAAGACTCCAATTACAACATAACACAATAGCTATAATAATAAGGCAATGGGTATCCCGAATTCTCCCCTTTTACATGACATAACAGTCAATAAAAATATGGATATCACAACATCGAGTATGTCAATCAACATACTTCGATCATGCTCTCATCAAACAACATTCACTCGCAACAGCATAACATCAACATATCATACCCATTACACTTTCATCGTTCATAAAATCAGCTCACACCACCAGCATATCATCAACACAAATCCACATTAGCTCAATGAAGATTCACAATCAAAAAGCATGCTAAAATCATCAACAATTCGCTCAAAGACACACATTTCAACCGACTTTCAACCACACATCAGAATAAACACTAAACATTTATTACAACAAATTACCATTTCCCCAAGCATTCGCAACTCAGCTCTGATATCACCAAATGTAACCCCCTTAGCCCGGCCTAGACAGTAGACCCGAACTACGAAGATTACACGGTGAAAACCAAAGTCAACCCGAAAGTCAACCTTGATTAACGACCCTTTTTTTCTTTTAAAAATTGTCTAGATGCACATTAAACCTATGCATACTCTTGAGATAAGCATACTCAAAAATCACAGCAATCGGAAAACAATAAGGAACCCAATTGCACAAAATACGAATTTAGGGACCAATTTGTAAATTCTGGAAATTAAGAGGACTTTACCAATTTTTAAGTTACCATTATGAAATTAGTCATGTTTCATGCCTCTCTGCCAAATTTCACCTTAATCGGACATTTCAAACTCAAATAATTGCACATACAAAAATCAGGACTAAAACGTGAAGCTTGCAAACTTCAAAACTGTTCAAATCAGTGCCCAACGGTCAAGTGTTTCGAAACGGGGTTAGCCCGTTCAGGAACGGGGCTTGGCAGTAGCCAAAGTGTTTCGAAACACCTCTACCCATTTCGAAACGCCCATGCCAAATCAAGCACCTGTTCGAAACATGCAAGGGTGTTTCGAAACACCCTGCCCAGAAACAGCAGATAGGTCTGTTTAGCATATTTAAACCCCATCGAACATGCTCCAAACCATTCCACAACAAATCAACAACATGCCAAGCATCATACCTACCAAATTGCATCAAAAGCTAGATACAAAACCACCCCTAGGTGCACCAACTCTTTCAACACATCCAACACTTAATCATGCTTTTAAAACAAGAAGCATAGCATAACGACTTATGAATAAGAAGATTCAAACGTTGCAAGCACTAAACCACATAGTTCAAAACATAAACCGAACTTGTCCAACATACACAATCTCATTAAACATCAACATAAAAGACTCTCCCCCCATTGCCTTAATTATCTATAGCTATTAACCAAGACATACATCTCAAGTGGAGCTCTCCTTGAATCCCTTGCTTCTTGCTGTCCCAACTTCAAATATCTGCATTGATGGACAAAAATGAGCGTAAGCACATAATGCTTAGTGAGGAATGCTCAACACCAAAACACCATCAATGCAGCGAGTCATAAAACCTCTTTAAAAAGGAAACACATTTCGATAAACCAAAGCAGTGTTTGAAAACCCCTTTTTAAACAACATGCTTTAAATCATGTATTGCTCAAACATGAAAACCAACCCTTAGCTTAGAAAAGCTAAGTAACTCACTTCAAAGCACACCCTTGCAAAACCATCAATTTAACCTTTCCATGCATGAACATCATATGCAAAGTTAAATACAAAATCCTTGGAAAACACTTCCACTTCACACTATACTTTTCTCATTCTTGAAAATCATCTCAAAGCAAGAAACCTTTTAAAACCACTTACTCCTTGAATCTATCTCATGCATTAAACAAATGCAACATATGAACCACAAAATCAACATTTGCATTACATGCCTTTAAAAACAAGCCTTCACAAGACTTCAATGCACTAAAGAGATTCCCATGTACATATGCACCATTCTTAATATAAGATAAACACTTGTACAAGTTAACAAGTAATACATGCATTCTTGGTACATTACACACTTTCCATGCAACCTTGCATCATTTCAAGCATCTCATGCTTCATTACATTCAAGAACATTATATTGGCTTCCGAGTGATAATTCACAAACCATCATAACACAAGACACAATCGGATACGCGGATTACAAGCGTTGTCCCACACGCTCCATACACACTTCCGAACAACACAAGGTGGAGTTTACCGGTACAATCACAACCCCCTCAACACCCGTGATGGAGTTTAACGGTACAGTCACAACCCCCTCAACATCACTCATCGGAAGTTGTATAATACACTAGCGAGAGCCGGGACACATCACAAGGCTTACACATAGAAGATACCACAACCATTGTAATCACCTTAACAAAGCTCACACACGGGAGTAACCCTCCACCGTTGTGACACTTAACAAAGTCCACCCATGAGAGCCATCCTCCATCATGGAGACATTTAACAAGGTTCACCCACGAGAGCCATCCTCCATCGTGGTGGCACTAAACCAAGCCCACCCACGAGAGCCAACCTCCATCGTGGTGACACCAATTTCCTCAATCGCTAGGATTCTTGGATGGAGTTTACGGTACAATTACAACCCCCTCGACATCCAAGGCGACTCAATTCACGGTGCACCCAATCCTATAGCCGGCTAACTATATCCGATTAAAGTAACAAGGAACCCCTTACATCACTTGCCAATATAACCATTTTTCCCCATTAACCCATTGTTTTTACAAGCATAACCAAAATGCCAAAACCACCAATTACCATCATCACTTCACTGTTTTGAAGCTTAAACAAAGCCATTAAACAACATGCAACACTATGCATCAATTCCACAATTCCAATAGTACAAAACCAAGGATCTCTTACCTTGAGCATCCTTCACACATGACTTTCAAAACCAGCATTAAACCATGCTAAAATATGCTTTCAAAACAGAATTTAAACATGCAAATCACATGCATTGCATCCAACAATCACAAGTGCATTAAAAACCAATTCATAACACAAACCAAGAGATAAATTCCATTTACTTACTCTTGAGCTTAGCTAAGTTGTTTAGACTTAAACTAAGCTCCCAAAAACCTTCAAACATTGGTTTCAAAGATGAAAACCCAACTTCACTCACCGATACACAAAACTAGGCTAGCCAACAAGCCTTCCAAGCATCCGAAACCTTCAATGCCACCTCTATTGCTCACGGATCATTCTCCCCTCTAAATGTGGATTTCTCCTTGTTTATAGCCAAAATTCTTGAAAATTCAATAAGCAAATGATGAGGATTTGGTGTAGAAATGATTAGAAATCATTTAGAGATTGAAATCTCAACTTTAGGTGTGAAAATCAAAGGAAAAGTGGTTGTGGAAATGTGTTTGGCTGAGGGAAAATTGAGAGAAAATGAAATGGGAAAATTTTGACAGAAGTTAGTTATGAAACCAAAATATCTCTTTTCCCTCTTTTCTTTTTATTAAATAACATTAAATGAGTCTTTAAAATTTAAGAAAAATCTGGAGAAACCCTCCCTTGGGTAAATTAGCTCCTTAAAGATTCAAAGTTTCAATCCTTTTAAAACAGTCACCAACTTTTCAAAAATTACATTTTAGTCACTAACTTGAAATGTCATATTTCCAAACCCCATTTTGTAAAATTGATTTCACCACTCTCTTATATATATTAAAAAAGGATTTTTAGATATTTTTCCATATTTTTAATGCATCCCGAACTAGGCTTTCCTTAAAACCACCTTTTATATTCGAACCAAAAATACGACCGGTCCGGTTCAAACCCAAAACTTCTAAGCCCAAAATTGGGGTGTTACACATGCCCTTTCAAGACATCAATGTGCTTTCTAAACACATGCATGTATGCATCACTTTAATACAGCAAACAAACCTTTGCTCATGCTTTAGCAAGCATCACATGCATTCTAGCATAAATCACAAGCATCTCATGCTTAAACCATTAGTCATCATCATTATATTGGCTTACAAGTGATCATTTCTCAAACCATATCAAAACCAACTCAAATACAAAATCGAATACGCGGTTTACAAGTGTTGTCCCACACGCTTCATACATACTATCGGACTACACAAGGTGGAGTTACATGGGACAATCACAACCCCTCAACACCCATGATGGAGATTAATGGCACAGTCACAACCCCTCACATCACTCATCGGTAGTTGTATAATTCCACTAACGAGAGTAAGGGACACAACCACAAGATTCACACACGGGATTAAACCATACACCGTTGTGATCTTAGCCTCAATCGTTAGGGTACTTGGATGGAGATTACGGCACAATCACAACCCCTCGACATCCAAGGCGACTTTATTCACGGTGCACCATATCCTATAGCCGGCTAACTATATACGACTATAATAACCAAAAACAAATTTCATCACTTGCCAATATAATCACTTAACATCAATAATCCACTATTTTACAAGCATAAATACAATGCCATTACCTCAAGCATAACAATGCTTAACATCATATGCATTAATCACATAAAACCAAGGATCACTTACCTAGTGCATCCTTAACACAATGGCATTAAAATCCAGCACTACTCATGCATCTAACATGCTTTAAAACAGTAATCAAAACCATAATTAACTCAAGTGCATTTTCATCGAAACATAGCACATTTCCGAGAGAGACTTTTGAATCACTTACTCTTGAGCTTAGCTAAGTGTTTCAAACTTACACTAAGCTCCCAAGACCACGCTCAAAGCGGTAAAAAGCTGGAAAATCCATTTCCACTCACCGATACGCGAAGCCTTGCACGTCGACACGAAAATTACTCTTCCGAAGCCTCCAACAACGCCTCGATTGCTCCTGGATCAAGATCTCCTATTTTCACATCATTAAAACAATGATCTAAATGCATTAAAATGTATTTCAACACCAACAACAATTCACAAACTCCTTGCTCACCCAAACTATACCAATTTACCCAATCGAAACAACCGAAAACTCAATCGATTGTTTCCTAAACCAAGCCCAGCCAACATACATCACTTCCAAGCAATTATAAACATCAAAACACATCTAATGAACAACCTAACCCATCATTATACCTCTAGCAAGCATGATTCCACCATTTCACCTCAAAAACTCACTTAAACCAACCAAGAAACTCAAGGATTTCAAGGACTTCGGGCTCTATATTATCAGAACTTCATTTCAACATAATAATCAACTTAGACCTCAATTAAAATCAATCAAAAATAGATCTTAGCAAAACAAATCTGAAAATCAAGATTTCAACCATATTTTAACAAGATTTTGATCTCAAATAAAAACTATAATGAAAACTCAACCAAAAATAGTAATTAGAAGCCAAAGATCATGGGAATTCCAATAAAGAACTTTGATTAGAGGTTGAGAATGAGATTTACCTCCAATCCTTGCTTTCATCAATGAATGACAAGTTTTCCTTAGCAAAATCTTGAAGATCTTGAAAGTATTTATTGAAAATTGTTTAAGAGATATTAAGAGAGTGTTTGGGAGAAAAGAATACTGGACAGAAATGAATGAAAATTGTGTTTGGCAGAAAATAAAGAGAGAATGGTAGTTGCGTGAAGGAATCTCACAAATTAACTACCTAATTAATTAAATAAAAATAAAACCAATTAAAGCTATTTAATTAAAACCATTTTAAACACATGTCATATTAAGTAAAGGCTGAATTACCATAAACCCCCTATAGATTCTAAGAATTTGGCTTCTTCTTTAAAAATCACTTTTTCCACAGTTTTGAAACTTTACAATTTGGTCACTACTCGAAATGTCCCATTTTCGAAACTCTTTTTGTAAAATTGATTTGACCATCCTCTTAAACATATTTTTAGAGGATTTTAGCAATTTTTACCACATTTTTATCCTATATCGATCCTTGATTTCCCTAAATCACCTTACGCAATTCGAACCATTCTCGACCGGTTCGGACCGATGTCTAAAATATTTAGGCCTAAGATTTTGATCTCGAATCAAAATAATAATGAAAACTCAACCAAAAAACAGTAATTAGAAGGTAAAGATCTTGGGAATTTCAATAAAGAACTTTGACTAGAGGTTGAGAACGGGATTTACCTCCAATCCTTGCTTTCCTCAATGAATGACAAGTTTTCCTTAGCAAAATATTGAAGAACTTGAAAGTATTTCTTGAGAATTGTTTAAGAGATATTAAGAGAGTGTTTGGGAGAAAAGAATTCTGGAGAGAAATGAATGAAAATTGTGTTTGGCTGAAAATGAAGAGAGAATGGTAGTTACGTGATTGAATCTCACAAATTAACTACCTAATTAATTAAATAAAATAAAACCAATTAAAGCTATTTAATTAAAACCATTTTAAACACATGTCATATCAAGGAAAGGCTAAATTTCCATAAAGACCCCTATAGATTCTATGAATTTGGCTTCTTCTTTAAAAATAACGTTTTCCACAGTTTTGAAACTTTACAATTTGGTCACTACTCGAAATGTCCCATTTCCGAAACTCTTTTTTGTAAAATTGATTTGACCAACCTCTTAAACATATTTTTAGAGGATTTTAGCAATTTTTACCACATTATTATCCTAACCCGATCCTTAATTTCCCTAAATCACCTTACGTAATTCGAACCGTTCTCGACTGGTCCGGTCCGATGTCTAAAACTTCTAGGCCCAAAACTAGGGCGTTACACATTTATCCAATACATAGGCATCATGAAAGGTATTTAACATCAAGGATCGCAACACATGATTACTCTAGAGGAATGCAACCTATAAGCAATCCACACGGAGTATCAAAATCCACAAAACAAAGCATAACCACATATAAAGGCCCATTACAAGTCTTATAAGGCAAAACACACTGGCCAAACCAGGGAGTTTAAACAAACATCTTTCAAATACTAAGGTACCCTCCCCATTGCCATTTCTACCTTATAAAAAGTGTCAAAATCCATGCTTGTAAATCGAGTGATGTCTTGGGTTAACTTCCTTGCTAATTTGCTGCCAATGAGCTCACTAATCTGCATTGTTGGAAAGGAGAGTGTAAGCATGTTATCTTAGTGAGGGAAAGCTCAATTTAAACAACAATAATGCACTTTTCAAAATAATGATTTCTTTAAATCAAAACCACATCATGCTTAACTTTCTCATGCTTTTTAAACCACAATAAAATCATATTTACAGGCCACATGTATCATTACCTCATGCATATCTCAATGCAAAACCAAATCAAGCTTCTCATGCTTATGTCTCACAAAGCATAAATGTCATGTATAAGTGTCATTATACAATAGCATTTTAAAACCATGATACATGTTCAATTCATATATTAGCATTTCAAGTGAACTGGATGGAATCCACCCCATCCTATAATGATCGGATATACGGACACACTTGACGGAATCAATCCCCGCCAAGCCCTTGATAGAATCAACCCCTATTAAGTCACATAGTGAAATCAACCATTACCATAATCTCACTTCGGCTGGGATGCCACTACCCGCATTGCTTGTGGTGATAGAATCTACTCCTATCACTCGCAACACAATAGAATCTACCCCTACCGTGTAACCGAAGAATTTATCTCAAGCGCGAATTTTATATATTATAGTGCACTTTACATCATATTGGTCGACCAACATATCCTATAATAGAAGTCTCATCACTAAGCCAATATATCATTAAAATCCATGTTAACTCACCGCTTACAATGCATTAATAAAATCAACACATATCTCATCTTAAAACATGCTTCAAATATAGCATAATATCACATAAAAAATATAACCTCTTGAAACATTAACAAATCATTTCATGGGATAATAATCAGCAAAACCATGATATAAAACATGCATAACAGTGAGTAACAAAATATGAATCCAAAACATGAGCATGATAAACCACACGACTTTAAATCGGAAACTGAGAGCTTTAGTAACCATACTTACTTCCGAGATTAGCTCAGCGTTTCAAGCTTACACTAACCTCCCAAAACCTTGTTTCCATGCATATGAAAATGTTCAAACCATATCCAGTCACCGATACAACCCCGTCTCACTTGTCGAAGTTATTCCAAGCTTCCGAAACTCCAAAGGTGCCTTCTAATGATCAAGCAACGTCTTTCCCTACTTCTAACCAAGGAAAAATAAAGGATTAATGCATACTCTTGCATCAAAACCTCCAGCAACACAAACTTGCACTCAACTCCAACATTCGCCAAGAAATTAACCATCGATACAAACTGAAAACATCGACAAAACAACTCTAAACCATTCCCAATCACTACCCAGCAAAATCAACCATCAATCTTCATCCATTTGCAACCTAAAATACTTCTCCAACCTCTATAAACCTCAATCTATCAAGAAACTCCAATAACAACACCTAAAACTCAAGATTTCATCACTAACAACTAACAATCTAACTAGTTCCGAGATTACTTAACAAAATTCATCAAGTTAACATTATTAGCCATTAACAACATGTTAATAATCAATCATTAACTCATCATTTAACCTCAAATCCAAAGATCCACCAAAATTCTTCAAGAAACCTTAATTAAACATGATTTCATGAATATATATAACCCATTAAAACAATATATAAAAGACTAAATATAGGAACTTCAGTAAAGAAAATGTCATTAGAGGAGAAGAACGAACCTACCTCTAATAATGAGCTCTTCCTCCATTTTTGAAAAGAAACCAAAAGGAAATCAAATAGAAAATAGTAGATTCAATAGGAAATCAATCTAAAATAGATAAATCTTTGAAATCCAAATCAAAGTTTAAGTTTACCTTGAAAATCTTGTTGTTTGGATGAAGGAAACTTGAGAGAAAATGAGAGAAGAAAACTATCGTAAAATGAAAATGAGTAACTGTCTCTCCAAATTCCCTCCATCCTTTTTATTATAATTATTTAATTAAAATATTAAAATAGGAGGAAAAGTCTCTATTAGCCCTCGGTATTGCTCCTTAAAGATTCAAAGCATTAGCCTTTTACGTTTTCCCCTTAAATCAAACTTTACCATTTTTACATTTTAGTCACTAAACCATAATGCCCAATTTCCAAAATTGTTTTTTCAAATTAACATTACCAAAATTAATCACACACACACACACACACACACACACACACACACACACACACACACACACACACACACACACACATATATATATATATATATATATATATATATATATATATATATATATATATATATATATGATTTTAGGAAAATTTCCATATTTTAATCCGACCAAAAACCTTTCAATCTAATTACTTCCTAAAACTAGACTAAATCGCTAAATTGGTTCGAACATAACCTTCTAACAAATCTCGGCTAACACCTCGGCCCAAAACAGGGGCGTTACAAATTGGAAGTCTTTGATCCTTGCTTGAAGCTGGGCTAATTAGTTTGTTTTGTTTTTATTACCATGCCTTCATTATAATAACACAAAGAGACCGAGGAGAGAGTTGCGATCTAGTACGATTGCTTCTACCGTAGGGTAGGGAAATTAGGAGAACGAGGTGCCTCATGGAAAGAATCAACCTCCTCCACCGCCACCACCTAGGATGAGGAGCAAGTAAAACATGAGTAAGTTGGGCCCGTGTTAGGCGATTTGATGCCTTTAGTTCAAGCGATGACTGAAGCATTCTAAGCTGATGTTGCTGGAGTGCAAGTGCAAGCACCAGCTGCTGGGCAAATGGGGTAGCTGTTAGAATGCTTGCGTAGTTTGGGTAGTGTTGATTATTGTGGTTTGCCACCCGAGGAATTCGAGGCTTGGATGGCCAGTACAATATGGATTTTGGATCAAATGGGGTGCAATGATGCACGAAAGCTGGGATGTGTTGTTTCACTATTGCAGAGCGATGCTTATAGTTGGTGGACGACTGTAATTGCGGCTTTAGAGCCTAATAAAGTGATCTGGGAGATCTTTTAAGATGCCTTTAAGAGGAAGTATCTAGGAGTTAGATACTTGGACGATAAGAAATGTGAGTTCATGTCTTTGGTTCATGGTAGTATGACTGTGGCTGAGTATAAGGTTCAGTTTATACGTTTTAGCCAGTTTGCCCCTGAGTTGGTGCAGAGTGATAGGCATCGTTACAACCACTTCCGTTATGGTTTGGTGCAGGAAGTGAAGACTTTCATGTTGGCCTCTAATTGCACAGATTTTGATGTGTTGATGACATGAGCCAAGGATATTGAACAAAGTTTGGGTTTGTCTTCTCGCGTGGGTGGTTCCAGCTTGGGTAAGAGAGCTGTGAATTTCGAGTCTTGCGGTGGACAGTTTAAGAGGCATCATGATCTTAGGTATCGGCCTGAGAAGAGGCGAGGTGTTGTTGGGTGTGGTGCTCCTGTTTAGAGTAATAGGGTGAGGTCCGAGCATAATACTTGTTGGGCTTGCAGATCGCATGAGCATTTTAGGCGAGACTGTCCTTGTTTGGCTAGAGAGGGCAAGCTTCTGCGGCTGTGGTAGCTAACTCTCGTTGGAGTTGTGGATCGGCTAATCATGTGAGACGTGATTATCTGTTGTTGGTTGGAGGTGGTCATCTTAGAACACCTGTTGTTGCACCATAGCGAGGTCGTGCGTACGGTCGTGGTAATTTCCAGCGTAGAGAGGATGGTCAGAGGGCTATAACACATGTAGTGGTAGTTCAATCTAAGGTTGGTGGTCCTGCGAGGGTGTACGCACATCACGAGGGACGCAATGATACCGATGTGATTGCATGTACTTTTACTTTGCAATCATTGTCCTTGTTATCTTTGATTGATTCTGGTTCTACGAATTCATATATCTTGAGTGAGCATACACATCTGCTTTATATCCCTGTTGAGGTGTTAGATGTGGAAATGCAAGTAACTAGTTCTTTTGGTGAAACGGTTGGTTACAAGAAGGTTGTTTAAGAGATGTCCTTTATCTGTTCAATGTCATGTGTTTGTGGTTGATTTAATGGAATTGCCTTTCTATGGTTTTGATGTAATCCTTGGAATGGATTGGTTGACTGAGCATAGGGCTGTGGTTAATTTTGATACCAAGCTTGTTACCTGATAACTATGTAAATATCCTTGTTTTCATACCCTTTTGCTATAGCATTTGCCTGTTCTTAGGTTCATACCATAACATTTAGACTGCATTTAGGTTGCATATTTTTTATCTTCTGGGTGCATATTTACCTTTGCTGGTTGTTGGTCCATATCGAGGGATACTGCTTGGAAGGTTGGTTTTGGTTTTGTGGTGTGCAGGAAAGGAGTTAAAAGAAAGCTGGTGTCGGGAATTGCTATAGCACGATGGAAGCGGACATTGGCCAGCACTGAGATACACGTGAGCTGTAGAAACATGCAGAAAAGGACGACCTGAAATGTGCAGCAGCCGGTGCCTGCCTGCAGACTGTCTCCCTTGTCCCCTCGAAGCAGATCTTGTCGATGGATATTCCTTGGGAATATCAAGGCATCTTTAGGGCACCAAACCCTAGAATCCTCCACTATATAAAGGGGAGAGAATCTTGGAGCAAAGTGTGGTATTTTGAGCGCTGAAGAAAGAGAGGCGGAAGAGAGAGAAAAGGGGGAGGAAGTTCCTACCTTCATCTTCTCCAGCTTGGTGTCCTCCATCGTTGAAGCTCCAAGGAGTGGCCTCACCGGCCTCGAGAGAGGCGGTGGGCCTAAGACAGTCGGGCAGTCCATGGCGGAGAGGGAGTTCATCTTTCTTTCTGTCGCTATAGCAATTTCTTGTTATATCCTTATACGTGGTGATGTTATCGCAATGATACGTTGGATGATATTGCCCAGCCACGAACTATTTTAGGTAGCTTGGGTTTGATGGATGATGTTATTTTGAGTACTTTTTAATGCATGCTATGGCTTTTTCAGTGTTTATCATGATTCTATGCTTTGCTTATGCTTTATCATTTCCTTAAGGTTGTAAGAGCTTAGGGTTGTATGTGCTTCGAAAGTTAAGCCCTACTTTAAACGCCTTCGAGAGTGGTCGTTATTTAAGTGTATGTTGGGGTTAGTAATCGAGAGAGCTAGCCTAGAACCCTCGTAAGCAATGGAGTGACTGTTGAGCGGCAGAATCTAACCTACCATAGAGACAAGTGCTAGGTTTCAAGGGCTAAAAAGGATAGTACGTGAAGGGTAGGAGAGTGTTATGAGTTTACGCCGAGAGGTATGGCTGTAGCATTTCTAACTCTCAGTTTCCTGGCTAGAGATAGCTTAGGAGCATTCTTAGTAAATCCCGCCTAGCATAGAAGATAGCTGAAAAGCCTCAGCATTGTTAAGGAGCTTAAGTTAGATTGGCCATCATTCCCAGCAAGTCATTTCGTAGTGAGTTTCGCATACGAAAGGGGACCTATCAATCATATTGTTATCTCATCTTTTTCTGCGTTGTTTTGCTTCAGCATTATTATACACCATCTCTTTTACTATAGCATTGTCACCTGCAAAAATTACAAGCTTTATTGTTACAGTAACCGTGAATACCTCCAATCCATGTGGAGACAATACTCACTCATCACTTTATTACTCGTTCGACGTGTATACTTGCACCATTTACGTATTATTTATAGTCACTGCACGAACACAACATGTTTTTGGCGCCGTTGCCGGGGATTGGCAATTGGTTGTTTACAATTTTTGTTTTTATCGTTATTTCTTTTTGTTTTAGTATAATCTTATTTTAGGTTTTTCATTTTTTTTCTTTTATTTTCAGGTGTCTTGCTAGTGTATGACCAGAAGGCGACCTAGAGGACCCCTGCAATCACCTATTTCTGAGATCGAGCATTTCTTGAGACTTAGTAGACGTGTTCGACGAGAAGAGACTAGAAACATGGATGGAGAAATACCACCACCTCAAGGTAACGAATATGCTATGGAAAATGGCCAGGGAGCAGCAGCTCGACCACGAGCTATTAGGGATCATTTAGTTCCTATCTTGGACGATCTCTATCCCGGGATAGTAGCTCCAGAAATTCAGGCGGCCCAGTTCGAGCTTAAACCTGTCATGTTCAACATGTTGAACACTATTGGTCAGTTTGGGGGTATGCTTCACGAAGATGCAAGACAACATATTTGTGCTTTCTTGGAAGTTTGTGACTCGTTCAGACAACAATGAGTGCACGAGGATGTGCTAAAGCTTAAACTGTTTCCATATTCTTTACGTGATCGTACTAGAGCATGGCTAAGTGGAGTGCCAGCTGGATCAATGGAGACCTGGATAGATCTATGCAAAAGTTCTCTGCTACGGTATAATCCACCAAATAGAAACACTTAGTTGAGAAATGATATAGCTTTTTTTCGTCAAGCTGATGACGAATCCATGTATGAGTGTTGGGATCGATTTAAGGGATTATTGAGGAAGTGAACAAATCATGGCTTTCATGACTGGACCCAAGTGGTTATGTTCTATAAAGGGGTAAATGCGCCTACAAGGATGATGCTTGATGCTTCAGCTAATGGGACCTTGTTAGACAAATAACCGGAGGAAGCATTTGACATTCTTGATAGGATAGCCAACAATGATTACAAGTTTCCGACTACAAGGCTTGGAACGGGGAGGAGAACCCAAGTAGCTCGAGACAGTGAAGCCGATGACTCGGTAGCCACCCAGTTAGCTGCTATCACAAATATGCTAAAGAACCTCCAACGTCCGAACGAAGTCAAGGAAGTGAAGTCCACAACCTCATGTCTCAGATGCGATGGCAATCACCATCTGAGTGAATGCCCTGACAATCAAGAGTCAGCCAACTATGTGGGGAATTATAACCACAACAACAATCTATACTCCAATACCTACAACCTAGGATGGCATCAGCATCCAAATTTCAGTTGGGGTAATCAAGGGCACAATAATTCTGCACAGCCAGCGCCATAGCAAAATCAGATCGAAGCACCATCTTCTAACCAGATGATGCCTTGGCAAGGTCACAAGGGGACAACATCTTCATCAAAGAGTTCGCTGGAAACTACATTCAAAGAATTTATGGCTATGACAAAAGACTTCATGGGAACCACGAAGGTTTTGCTACAAGATCATGCAGCAAACATAAAAAATCAAGGAGCCTTATTGCAAAGTCATAGTTCATCTCTCCGAGCCTTAGAAACACAAGTTGGCCAGATAGCTCAAACCCTTCATGCACAACCACAAGGAAGTTTTCCTAGTGACACTGAAGCCACTAATGTAACCCCCTTAGCCCGGCCTAGACGGTTGACCCGAACTATGAAGATTACATGGGGAAAACCAAAGTCAACCCGAAAGTCAACCTTGATTAACGACCCTTTTTTTCTTTTTAAACTTGTCTACATGCATATTAACCCTAAGAGTACACTTGAGGAACACATACTTGAAAAGCACGGCGATCGGATTACATTAAGGAACTCAATTGCACAATGTACAAAAGTTAGGGACCAAATTGTAATTTCTGGAAAGATGGAGGACTTAATTGATTTCTAAGTTACCAAAATCAAATTAATCATATTACATGCTTCCCTGTCAATTTTCACTTTAATCGGACATCTCAAACTCATTCGATTGCAAATACACATTTCAGGACTAAAACGTAAAACTTGCAAACCACAAAACCATTCAAATCAGTGCCCAACGGTCAACTGTTTCGGAACGGGGTTGACCGTTCCGAAACGCGGGTTCGTTTTGAGACTTGTATCGAAACAGGCCCTGGCAATGGCCAAAACGTTTCGGAACGACCTCTACCTGTTTCGATACACGAAGGCCATTACAGGCCCCCGTTTCGAAACTCTAGGGCCCGTTCCGATACGGATTGCCCAGAAAGTGCGGAATTTGCTGGTTTAACATGCATTTATCCACTCAAACACAACCTAATGACCTCCTAATAATGCCAACAAGTCATCATACATATTAGGTACACATTTGCAGCATCAAAACTCATTCATGGCATTAATTAGGAAAATTCACAAGTCTATAGGCATGCATCCTAATATTCAAAACCAACCAATCATCAAATCATCAAAGCAAACACCAAAATGGCCATTTACAAGTCCAAAACATTAAAGGCATCACGCCACACTTAGGGAGTCCAAAACATCTCCCAAAACACAACCTAGGTTCCCATTGCAAAAATATCAAAAACTAATAGTGTTGTGAAAACATCACCATACATGAGCTTAGCTTTCCCTTGGATTCTTAGCCTCCTTGCTGCCCTCAAAACACTTCAATTCTCTGCATTATTGGTTCAAGAAAGAGAGCGTAAGCACGTTTGCTTAGTGAGGCATGCTCTAATCAAACAACACAATAATGCATTTTATAAAACACCTTTCATAATGCCTTTAAACTCATAAACATCATTTCTCAAGTAACAATGCATACACAACAAGCATCCCATGCTTCATTAACATCAACATGTCATATTGGCTTCCAAGTGATAAACCATAACCATTTTCAACATAAAACACAATCGGATACGCGGATTACAAGCGTTGTCCCATACGCTTCATACACACTATCGAACACACAAGGTGGAGTTTACCGGTACAATCACAACCCCTCCACATCACTCATTGGTAGTTGTATAACATTACTAACGAGAACACGGGACACACAACACAAGATCCACACATGGCCTTTTAACCACCATTATGATCTTAAACATCTCGTTAGTGTACTTGGATGGAGTTTACGGTACAATTACAACCCCTCAACATCCAAGGCGACTTTATTCACGGTGCACCCAATCCTATAGCCGGCTAACTATATCCGATTCATGTACTTTAAAACCATTACATCACTTGCCAATATACATCATTTATCATCAACAATCCACTGTTTTAAAGCATTAATCAAAGCCATTAAACCATCATGCATCACTATGCATCAAAACCACATTTATTCATAACAAACCAAGGATCTCTTACCTTGAGCATCCTTCAACACATGGCTTTCAAAACCAGCATTAATCATGCTAAATCATGCTTTCAAAACAGAATTTAAACATGCAAATTAAATTCATTGCATCCAACCATATCATGGTTCATCAAAGAGAGAGTTTTCCCGAAAACTTACTCTTGAGCTTAGTTAAGTTGCTTAGACTTAAATTAAGCTCCCAAACCTTCAAACATTCATTACAAAGCTGGAAATCCCAACTTCACTCACCAATTCTGTTTCGCAAGCTTGCTGAAACGCCGTTCAAGCCTCCGGATCAACACCACAAGGATCCGAAGATGTCTCCCATGTTTTAAACACATCAAAGCAGAGGATTAATGCATCATCATGCATTAAAATCTTCAGCCATTACACCTAAACATTTAGGCTACCAAACACAACCGAAATCACTTCCAAACTCTTCCACCACATTACCCAGCCAATATCCATCACTTCTAAACATTCTTAAAGATCAACTAACATCCAAAAAGAACCTAAACTCGTCCTTATACCTCCAGCTATAACAGAACACCAAGATCACCTAAAAACCACCACTTTCATAAGCAAAAACTTAGGAAATTCAACCTATTCGGGATTGTATTGATTAAACCTCAATTACACATCATTAAACATCCAAAATACATTAAAAAACCATCTCAAAACAGAGCCCAAACAATCACCACGAAATTCTTCAAGATTTAATCCAAATCTTGAGTTTTAAGCCAAAATCAAGATCACAACATTAAAACCTTTCATAAAACTTAATTTAAGGATTGGGAACTTGGGAATTTCAGTAAAGAACTGAGTATTTAGAGGAGAAGAACATCCTTACCTCTAAATGTAGATTTCTCCTTGATTAGAGCCAAAATCCTTGAAAATTCAATAACCAAATCAAGAGGTTTTGATGTAGAAAGGATTACGAATCAATTGATGATTGAAACCTCATCATTTAGTGTGAAAATCAGAAGAAATGTTGTTGTGGAAATGTTTTTGGCTGAGGGAATTTTGAGAGAAAATGAGATGAGAAAGTTTTTAAGAAAGTTAGTTATGAAAAGCTAAAATATGGTTTCCCTCTTTTCCTTTAATTAATTAAAAATTCATAACATCATTAAATCTAAGAAAAATCTGGAGAAATCCTTCCTTGGGTAAATTAGCTTCTTAAAGATTCAAAGTTTCAATCCTTACAAAACAGTCACCACTAAACCTTTCAAAAATTACATTTTAGTCACTATTTCGAAATGTCACACTTCCAAACCTTATTTTGTAAAATTGATTTCACCACTCTCTTATATATATTAAAAGAGGATTTTTAGATATTTTTCCATATTTTTAAAGCATCCCGAACTAGGCTTTCCCTAAAACCACCTTTTATATTCAAACCGAAAATCAGACCGGTCCGGTTCAGACCCTAAACATCCAAGCCCAAAATTGGGGTGTTAGAACTCTCCCCCCCTTAAGAAATTTCGTCCTCGAAATTTACCTGGAGGAAAGAGATACAGAAACTGCTTATTCATGTCATCCTTCCGTTCCCACGTGGCTTCCTCAACACCATGATGCTTCCACAACACCTTTACCAACTCAATGGTCTTGCCTCGAAGAACTTTACTGTCTAAATCCAGAATTTCCACCGGCTCCTCATCATAGGTCAAGTCTGGATTCAACTCCACTTCCTCCACAGGCATAACATGCGAAGGATCAGATCTATACATCCACAGCATAGAGACATGAAACACATCATGAATCTTTTCCAACTCTTGCGGCAACCTCAACTTGTACGCAACAGGACCCACACGCTCAATCACCTCGTACAGTCCAATGTACCTAGGGCTCAATTTACCCTTTCGGCCAAACCTCATCACCTTTTTCCAAGGCGAAACCTTCAAAAACACACGATCACCTACCGCATACTCAATCTCCTTACGCTTCAAATCTGCGTAAGACTTCTGTCGATTAGAAGCTGCCTTCAAACGCTCACAAATGAGCTTCACCTTCTCGGTGGTTCCTTTCAACAAAGCTGGCATTGAAACCAACTTCTGACCTATTTCAACTCAACAAAGAGGAGACTTGCACTTCCTCCCGTACAAGGCTTCATAACGTTCCATTTGAATACTTGTCTGGTAACTATTATTATAAGAAAAATCCACCAAAGGTAAATGTTTCTCCCAAGAGCCTTGAAACTCAATCACACAGCACCTCAACATGTCCTCCAGCACTTGGATAACACGCTCCGACTGTCCATCCGACTGTGGATGATAAGAAGTACTGAAATTCAACCGTGTACCCAAAGCTTGATGCAAACATTCCCAGAAACACGATGTAAACCTCGGATCTCTATCCGACACAATAGACTTTGGCATACCATGCAGCCGCACAATCTCAACAATGTACAGCTCTGCAAGCTTATCCAAAGTATACGCGGTATGCACAGGTAAGAAATGCGCAAACTTCGTCAGGCGATCCCCAATACCCCACACCGAATTCTTCTTCGATGGCGACAAAGGTAAACCAGACACAAAGTCCATGGTAATCCTTTCCCACTTCCACTCAGGAATCCTCAACGGTTGCAACAACCCAGAAGGAAACTGATGCTCAACCTTAACTCGCTGACAAACCATGCACTTGCTCACATACTCAGCAACATCTTTCTTCAAACCCACCCAATAGTACTCATCTCTAAGATCATGATACATCTTAGTACTACCAGGGTGCATAGCAAAAGGACTACTATGAGCTTCAGTCAGAATAACACGCCTCAACTCAGCATTATTGGGCACTACTATCCGACTCCCAAAACATAAAACTCCATCATCATTAAAGCAGAAATCCGATGGCCTGTCCTCAGCAATATCCTGAACATGTGGCACCAAGGAATCATCCAACAGCTGCTTATCCTTTATCAACTGAACCAAGGATGGTTTCACTTGCAACTCAGCCACAAGACCGCCATCTCGCGAAATGCTCAAGCTGGAAAACATAGCCCTCAACTCTACTGCCACTTTCCTACTCAAAGCATCCGCTACAACATTAGCTTTGCCCGGATGGTACTCGATCGTTAGATCGTAATCTTTAACCAACTCCACTCAACGTCGTTGCCTAAGATTCAACTTTTTCTGATACATCAGATACTTCAAACTCTTGTGATCCGTGTACACTGTACACTTCTCACCGTACAAGTAATGTCTCCAGATTTTCAAAGCAAAAACCACTGCAGCTAACTCAATGTCATGCGTAGGATAATTGGGCTCATGCACCTTCAACTGGCGCGATGCATAAGCCCCACCTTACCCTCTTGCATCAACACACACCCCAACCCAACATAGGATGCGTCACTGTACACCACAAACTCTTTCCCTGATTCAGGCTGAACCAAGATAGGAGCTTGCGTCAAAGCTACCTTAAGCTTCTCGAAAGCCTACTGTCTCACTTCCGTCCACTCATACTTGACATCCTTCTGCAACAACTTCGTCAAAGGTGCAGCAATATTCGAAAATCCATCCACGAACCTCCGATAGTATCCTGCCAAACCAAGGAAACTACGGACTTCATGAACAGACTTAGGAGGCTTCCAATTCATCACTGCCTCAATCTTCTGAGGATCAACACGAATCCCCTCAGTAGAAACCACATGACTAAGGAACACCACCTCCCTAAGCCAGAATTCACACTTGCTTAGCTTAGCATAAAGCTGATTCTCCAACAAAGCCTGCAACACAATACTCAAATGCCCTTCATGCTCCTCCTCAGTACGAGAGTACACAAGGATATCATCAATGAACACCACGACAAACTTGTCCAAATACTCATGAAACAATCTATTCATCATGTCCATAAAGGTTGCAGGAGCATTCGTCAAACCAAACGACATCACAAGGAACTCATAATGCCCATACCTCGTTCTGAAGGCTGTCTTTGGCACATCCACATCCTTCACCTTCAACTGGTAATAACCTGACCTTAATTCAATCTTAGAGAACACAACCGCTCCCCGAAATTGATCAAAAAGATCATCAATCCTCGGCAATGGATACCGATTCTTGATAGTCAACTTGTTCAGCTGACGGTAGTCGATGCGCATTCTCATAGTGCCATCCTTTTTCTTCACAAACATGACTGGTGCACCCCAAGGTGACACAATCGGCCGAATGAAACCACGGTCAAGCAACTCCTGAAGTTGCGTCTTCAACTCCTTCAACTCCTTAGGTGCCATTCGATAAGGAGTAATGGACACTGGAGTTGTATTTTCATACAGCTCAATCTCAAACTCCACTTCTCGATTAGGAGGCAATTCAGGTAATTCCTCCGGAAACACACCAGGAAACTCTCGCACAATCCTGATATCATGAACTCGCAACTCCTTAGAGCAAGGATTCATCACAAAGGCTAGGTAGGCCTTACACCCTTGTCTCAGCATTCGGCTTGCCTCCAAGGAAGACACCACATTGGCAAGAAACTTCACATTCTCACCAACCACCACTACCTTATAATCATCCGCAAGCTTCAACGAAACTCACTTGTTCTTAAAATCCACCACAGCTCGATGTTCAACAAGCCAATCCATACCAAGGATTACATCAAAACCATAGAATGGCAACTCCATGAGATCAACATGAAAAACATGATCTTGCACAACCAAGGGACATCTTCTATACAACTTCCGTGTCATAAAGGTTTCACCAAAAGAACTAGTTACACGCATACCAACATCCAAAGACTCAACATACAAACCAAGCAATTGAGCATGTTCACGCAATATGTATGAATGTGTAGATCCAGAATCAATCAAGAAAAGTAATGACAAGGATTGCAAAGTGAAGGTACCTGCGGTCACATCCGTGTCATTCCTCCCCTCTCGCTGCGCATACACTCGAGCCTGACCACCACCCTCAGGTTGGACATCCACCACATGCGCCACATTCCTCCCACCATCATCTCTGTGCTGGAAGTTACCACGGTCGCGCCCACGACCTCTCTGTGGTGCAACAACTCCAGGAGCACGTCTCTGACCACCACCTGCCAACAGAGGACACTCCCTCTTCATGTGGTCTGCCGAACCACAATTCCAGCACGAATTACCCGTCACTGCCACAAGAGCCTGCACCTCTCTCGCTGCCCAAGGACAATCACACCTCAAATGACCACGCGATCCACACGCCTAGCATGTGTTCTGATCAGCTCTCGCCCTGTCTCCCTGAACAGGCACACCATGCCCTCCACTACCACGCCTAGCAGAAGACTGATATCTCCTATCTCGTCCTCTCTTGTTCCGTCCACCACCGGAACTATACTTAGCAGCTCTCTTGCCCGAGCCAGAACCAGCACTCCTGGAAGAAAAACCCAGGTTCTGCTCAATATCCTTCGCCCTACTAACCAGCACATCAAAATTCGTGTACTCAGCTGCAAGCATAAAGGTCTTTACATCCGACACCAAACCATATCGGAAACGCTCACACCTCTCCCGCTCATCAGGGATAAGCTCAGGTGCATATTGACTGAGACGGACAAACTGAATCTCGTACTCAGCCACTATCATGATCCCTTGCGTAAGAGACATGATCTCTCTTTTCTTTTCATCCAGGTATCGCACACCTAGATACTTTCGCTTGAACGCGTTCAGGAAGAACGTCCAAGTCACATCAGCTTCCTCCATTCCGGAGACAGTGGTCGTCCACCAGGTATATGCATCATCATGTAACAGCGATACCACACATCCTAACTTCTGCACATCATTGCATTTCATTTGTCCCAATATCCTCTTGGTACTTTCCAACCAAGATTCAGAACCTTCAGCAGACAAACCTCTAAACTCAGTCCCTCCAAGACTGCACAAACGTTCCAAAGGTAATCTCGCATTAGCATCTCCCTGATGCCCAGCTCCATGAGCCCCAACTACTGCCGCCTGAAAGGCTCCAGCAATAGCCTGTATCAAAACAGTCATGTTAGGAGCAGCTTGCCCCTGCCCAGCCTCAGGTCCAGCGACCCCAGCACCAGCACCAACACCAGCTCCATCACCTCCAGCACCACCACCACCAGGTGGTCCACCACCAGGAGGAGGAGGTAAATCCACAACATTATCAACATTCTCCTCATTCTCGTTCTGAGCCATAGCTCGCGTATTAACTCTCGTCTCTCTACGAGGTCCCATTCACTAAAACAATGCACTAACACAAATGCAATAAACATAATTAGGCTCAACAAGGTAAGTAATCCAAGCACTCAAACTCATTTTTCAAAAACAATTCATTTCATTAGTTTTGATATGGCAGTGGGTACCTCTAACATGCTTCAACATAGCATAGCATCAAAATTGCAACATACTTTACAATTCATGCATCAAACTTTCACTTAAAAAACATATCATGCAATCATGCATACATCACCCACACAACCATTCCCGTTTACTCGAGAAGCTGGCTCTGATACCACCAAATGTAACCCCCGTAGCCCGGCCTAGACGGTTGACCCGAACTATGAAGATTACACGGAAAAACCAAAGTAAACCCAAAAGTCAACCTTGATTAACGACCCTTTTTTTCTTTTTAAACTTTTCTAGATGCATAGTAACCCTAAGCGTACACTTGAGGAACACATACTTGAAAAGCACAGCGATCGGATTACATTAAGGAACTCAATTGCACAATGTACAAAAGTTAGGGACCAAATAGTAATTTCTAGAAAGATGGAGGACTTAACTGATTTTTAAGTTACCAAAATGAAATTAATCATATTACATGCTTCCCTGTCAATTTTCACTTTAATCGAACATCTCAAACTCATTCGATTGCAAATACACATTTCAGGACTAAAATGTAAAACTTGCAAACCACAAAACCATTCAAATCAGTGCCCAACGGTCAACTGTTTCGAAACGGGGTTGACCGTTCCGAAACGCAGGTTCGTTTCAAGACCTGTATCGAAACAGGCCCTGGCAGTGGCCAAAACATTTCGGAACTGCCTCTACCCGTTTTGATACAGGAAGGCCATTACAGGCCCCCGTTTCGAAACGCTAGGGCCCGTTCCGATACGGATTGCCTAGAAAGTGCAGAATTTGCTGGTTTAACATGCATTTATCCACTCAAACACAACCTAATGACCTCCTAATCATGCCAACAAGTCATCATACATATAAGGTACACATTTGCATCATCAAAACTCATTCATGGCATCAATTAGGAAAATCCACAAGTCTATAGGCATGCATCCTAATATTCAAAACCAACCAATCATCAAATTATCAAAGAAAACACCAAAATGGTCATTTACAAGTCCAAAACATTAAAGGCATCACGCCACACTTAGGGAGTCCAAAACATCTCCCAAAACACAACATAGGTTCCCATTGCCAAAATATCAAAAACTAATAGTGTTGTGAAAACATCACCATACATGAGCTTAGCTTTCCCTTGGATTCTTAGCCTCCTTGCTGCCCTCAAAACACTTCAATTCTCTGCATTGTTGGTTCAAGAAAGAGAGCGTAAGCACGTTTGTTTAGTGAGACATGCTCTAAAGAAACAACACAATAATGCATTTTATAAAACACCTTTCATAAGGCCTTTAAACTCATAAACATCATTTCTCATGCAACAATGCATACACAACAAGCATCCCATGCTTCATGTAACACCCCAATTTTGGGCTTGGAAGTTTAGGGTCTGAACTGGACCGGTTTAAATTACGGTTCGAATATAAAAGGTGGTTTTTAGGGAAAGCCTAGTTTGGGATGCATTAAAAATATGGAAAAATATCTAAAAATCCTCTTTTATTATATATAAGAGAGTGGTGAAATCAATTTTACAAAATGGGGTTTGGAAATATGAGATTTCAAGTTAGTGACTAAAATGTAATTTTTGAAAAGTTGGTGACTGTTTTAAAAGGATTGAAACTTTGAATCTTTAAGGAGCTAATTTACCCAAGGGAGGGTTTCTCCAGATTTTTCTTAATATTAAAGATTTAATTAATGTTATTTAATAAAAGGAAAGGAGGGAAAATAGATATTTTGGTTTTATAACTAACTTTTCTCAAAATTTTCCCATTTCATTTTCTCTCCATTTTCCCTCAGCCAAACACATTTCCCCAGCCATTTTTCCTCTGATTTTCACACCTAAAGTTGAGATTTCAATCTCTAAATGATTTCTAATCATTTCTACACTAAATACTCGTCATTTGCCTATTGAATTTTCAAGAATTTTGGTTCTAAACAAGGAGAAACTCACATTTAGAGGTATGAACGTCATTCTCCTCTAAATACTCAGTTCTTTACTGAAATTCCCAAGTTCTCAATCCTTGATTTGAGTTTTATTAAAGGTTTTGATGTTGTGATCTTGATTTTGGCTTAAAATGCAAAATTTGGATTTAATTTTGATGAAATTCGTATTGAATGATTGAGCTTTGTTTTGAGATGTCTTTTTGATGTATATTGGATGTAAAAATGATGTGTAATTGAAGTTTAATCAATGCAATCCCGAATAGGTTGATTTTCCTAAGTTTTTGCTTGAGTTAATGGTGGTTTTTGGGATGATTTTGATGTTCTGCTATAGCTGGAGGTATAAGGACGTGATTAGGTTCTTTTTTGATGTTAATTGATGTTTAAGAATGGTTGGAATTGATGGATCTTGGCTGGGTAATGTTGTAGAGGTGTTTGGATGTGATTTCGGTTGTGTTTGGTAGCCGAAATGTGAGTGTTGATGAGAGCAGCGAGTTTAGGTGTCTTGGTTGAAGATATTAATGCATGATGATGCATTAATCCTCTGCTTTGATGTGTTTAAAACAGGGGAGACATCTTCGGATCCTTGTGGTGTTGATCCGGGGGCTTGATCGGCGTTTCGGCAAGCTTGCGAAACGGAATTGGTGAGTGAAGTTTGGTTTTCAGATTTGAAACCAGTGTTTGAAGGTTATGGGAGCTTAGTTTAAGTCTAAACAACTTAGCTAAACTCAAGAGTAAGTTTTTCGAAGAAACTCTCTTTTTGATGAACCATGAGATGGTTGAATGCAATGTGTTTTATTTGCATGTTTAAATTCTGTTTTGAAAGCATATTTTGGCATGTTTAATGCTGGTTTTGTAAGCCATGTGTTGAAGGATGCTCAAGGTAAGAGATCCTTGTTTTGAACATTGATAAATGTGGTTTGATGCATTGTAATGCATGACTATTTAATGGCTTTGTTAAATGCTTTAAAACAGTGGATTGATGATGGTAAATAATGTATATTGGCAAGTGATGTGTTGGTTTTAAAGTACTTGAATCAGATATAGTTAGCCGGCTATAGGATTGGGTGCACCGTGAATAAAGTCGCCTTGGATGTTGAGGGGTTGTGATTGTACCATAAACTCCATCCAAGTACACTAACGAGATGTTTAAGATCACAATGGTGGTTAAAAGTCCATGTGTGGATCTTGTGTTGTGTGTCCTAAGATCACAATGGTGGTTAAAAGTCCATGTGTGAATCTTGTGTTGTGTGTCCCGTGTTCTCGTTAGTGATGTTATACAACTACCAATGAGTGATGTTGAGGGGTTGTGATTGTACCGTAGACTCCATCACGGGTGTTGAGGGGTTGTGATTGTACCGGTAACCTCCACCTTGATATTGGTAGTGTGTATGAAGCGTATGGGACAACGCTTGTAATCTGCGTATCCGATTGTGTTTTTGAGTTGTAAAATGTTATGGATTATCACTTGTAAGCCAATATGACATGTTGATGGTTTGAAGGATGAGATGCTTGGTTGTATGCATAAATGCATGATAAATGATGTTTTGAATTTAAAGGCCTTGGAAAGGAGTTTTTACAAAATGCATTATTGTGTTGTTTGTAATTGAGTATTCCTCACTAAGCTATGTGCTTACGCTCTCACTTTCTTAAACCAATAATGCAGAGAATTGAAGTGCTTTAAGGGAAGCAAGGAGGTCAAGGATCCAAGTGAAAGACTAAGCTCATGTATGGTGACTATTTTTCACAACACTATTAGCTTTTGGCATTTGACAATGGGAACCTAGTTTGTGTTTTGGGAGATGTTTTAGACTCCCTAAGTTTGGTTTAATGCCTTTGATGATGTTGGAACATGTAAATGGCCTTTTGGTATTTGGTTTGATGAATTGATGAATGCATGATTTCTAATATAGGATGCATGCCTATAGATTTGGGGTTTTTCCTTGAATGATGCCATGACTGAGATTAGATGATGCTAATATGTTCCTTTATTGATTGATGACTTGTTGGTATGATGTGGAGGTCATATGATTGTGTTTGGTGGGTCAAAAGTGTGTTAAACCAGAGAAATTCTGCAATTCTGGGCAGTCCGTATCGGAACGGGTGCTACCGTTTCGGAACAGATGGCCTGAAATAACCATGACGTTTCGAAACGGGGTAGAGCCGTTCCGAATTAGATTTGCTACTGCGAAGCCCTGTTCCGCAACAGGTTTCGGAACGGTCCCGCCTTTCGGAACGGTCCTTCCCCGTTTCGGAACACTCGACCGTTGGGCACTGAATCTGATGGTTAAATGTTTTGAAATTCTCACGTTTTAGTCCCAATCTTTGTTTATGCAATTGATTGAGTTTGAGATGTCCGTTTGAGATGAAATTTGACAGTGAAGCATGAAACATGAGTAATTTCGTAGTGATAACTCAAAATTTGGCTAAGTCCTCTTAATTTCTAGAATTTACAAATTGGTCCCTAAATTTGTATGTTGTGCAATTGAGTCCCTAAGTGTTTTCCAATTGTTGTGACTTTCAAGTATGCTTATCTCAAGAGTTCACCTAGGGTTAGTATGCATCTAGACAAGATTAAAAAGAAAAAAAGGGTCGTTAATCAAGGTTGACTTTCGGGTTGACTTTGGTTTTCCCCGTGTAATCTTCGTAGTTCGGGTCAACCGTCTAGGCCGGGCTAAGGGGGTTACATTTGGTGGTATCAGAGCTGAGTTCTCGAGTATTTGGGAACGGTTATGTGGGTGTTAAGTGTATGATTGCTTTGTATGCTTGTTGAGTGAAAGTAAGATGTATGAATTGTAAGAATGTTACAATTGTGGTGTGTGCTTTGGTGAAGCATGTTAGAGGGACCCATTGCCAAATCAAAGCTAATAAAATGGTTTGTTTTAATTGGAAATGAGCTTGAGTACTTGGATTGCTTACCTTGCTGAGCCTGACTTTGTTTATTGCATTTGTGATTGCATTGTTTAATGAATGGGACCTCGTAGAGAGACGAGGATTAATACACAAGCTATGGCTCAAGATGAGAATGAGGAGAATGCTGAAAATGTGGTGGATTTACCTCCTCCACCTGGTGGTGGTGGTGCTGGGGGTGAGGGAGCTGGTGTTGGGGCTGATGCTGGGGTCGCTGGACCTGAAGCTGGTCAGGGGCAAGCTGCTCCTGACATGACAATGCTGATACAAGCTATTGCTGGAGCCTTTCGGGCGGCGGTAGCTGGAGCTCAAGGGAGTGGGCATCAGGGAGATGCTAATGTTAGGTTACCTCTGGAACGCTTGCGCAGTCTGGGAGGGACTGAGTTCAGGGGTTTGTCTGCTGAAGGTTCTGAGTCTTGGTTGGAAAGTACCAAGAGAATTTTGGGACAAATGAACTGCAATGATGTGCAGAAGCTGGGCTGTGTGATATCTTTGTTGCATGACGATGCGTATACCTGGTGGACAACTACTATCTCCGGAATGGAGGATGCTGATGTGACTTGGACGTTCTTTCTGAACGTGTTCAAGAGGAGGTATATGGGTGTCCGATACCTGGATGAAAAGAAAAGGGAATTCATGTCTCTTACTCAAGGGAGCATGACAGTGGCTGAGTACGTGGTTCAGTTTGTCCGACTCAGTCAGTACGCACCTGAGCTTATCCCTGATGAGCGTGAGAGGTGTGAACGTTTCCGTTATGGTTTGGTGACGGAAGTGAAGACTTATATGCTGGCTGCTGAGTACACTGATTTTGATGTGCTGGTTGGTAGAGCAAAGGACATTGAGTTGAATTTGAGTTTATCTTCTAGAGGTGTTGGTCCTAGTGCGGGCAAGCGAGCTGCTGAGTATAGTTCCGGTGGCGGACAAAACAAGAGAAGACGTGATCGGAAGTATCAGTCTTCGGCTAGGCGTGGTGGTGGAGGGCAAGGTGCACCTGTTCAGGGAGACAGTGCGAGAGCTGATCCGAACACATGTTGGACATGTGGATCGCGTGGGCACCTGAGGCGTGATTGTCCTCGAGCAGCGAGGGAGGTTCAGGCTCCTGTTGTGGTGACCGGTAACTCGTGCTGGAACTGTGGTTCGGCGGATCACATGAGGAGGGAGTGTCCTCTGTTGGCCGGTGGTGGCCAGGGACGTGCTCCGGGAGTTGTTGTACCACAGAGAGGTCGTGGGCGCGGCCGTAGCAACTTCCAGCGCAGGGAGGATGGTGGAAGGAATGTGGCTCATGTGGTAGCTGTTCAGCCTGAGGGTGGTGGCCAGGCCAGAGTGTATGCTCAGAGAGAGGGGAGGAATGACACGGATGTGATCGCAGGTACTTTCACTTTGCAATCCTTGTCATTACTTTCCTTGATTGATTCTGGATCTACACACTCATACATATTGCGTGAGCATGCTCAATTGCTTGGTTTGCCTGTTGAGTCTTTGGATGTTGGTATGCGTGTAACTAGTTCTTTTGGTGAGACTCTTGTGACGCGAAAGCTTTATAGAAGATGTCCCTTGGTTGTGCAAGATCATGTTTTTCATGTTGATCTTATGGAATTGCCTTTCTATGGTTTTGATGTAATCCTTGGTATGGATTGGCTTGTTGAACATCGAGCTGTAGTAAATTTTGAAAATAAGCGAGTTTCGTTGAAGCTTGCGGATGATTATGAGGTGGTGGTTGTTGGTGAGAATGTGAAGTTTCTTGCCAATGCGGTGTCTACATTGGAAGCGAGCCGGATGCTGAGGCAAGGTTGTGAAGCCTACCTCGCCTTTGTGATGAATCCTAGCTCTAAGGAGTTACGAGTGCAGGATATCAGGACTGTGCGAGAGTTTCCTGGTGTGTTTCCGGAGGAGTTTCCTGGATTGCCTACTAATCGCGAAGTGGAGTTTGGAATTGAGCTGTATGAAAACACAACTCCAGTGTCCATTACTCCTTATCGAATGGCACCTAAAGAGTTGAAAGAGCTGAAGACGCAACTTCAGGAGTTGCTTGATCGTGGTTTCATTCGGCCGAGTGTGTTACCTTGGGGTGCACCGGTCTTGTTTGTGAAGAAAAAGGATGGCACTATGAGAATGTGTATTGATTACCGTCAGCTTAACAAGTTGACTATCAGGAATCGGTATCCGTTGCCGAGAATTGATGATCTTTTTGATCAAATTCGGGGAGCGGCCGTGTTCTCTAAAATTGACTTAAGGTCAGGGTATTATCAGTTGAAGGTGAAGGATGTAGATGTGCCAATGACAGCCTTCAGAACGAGGTATGGGCATTATGAGTTCCTGGTGATGCCATTTGGTTTGACGAATGCTCCTGCAGCTTTCATGGACATGATGAATAGAGTATTCCATGAATACTTGGATAAATTTGTTGTGGTGTTCATTGATGATATTCTCATGTACTCTCGTACTGAGGAGGAGCATGAGGGGCATTTGAGAATTGTGTTACAGGCTTTGTTGGAGAATCAGCTTTATGCCAAGCTGAGCAAGTGTGAGTTCTGGCTTAGAGAAGTTGTGTTTCTTGGTCATGTGGTCTCTGCTGAGGGGATACGTGTCGATCCTCAGAAGATTGAGGCAGTGATGAATTGGAAGCCTCCTAAGTCTGTTCATGAAGTCCGTAGTTTCCTTGGTTTGGCGGGATACTATCGAAGGTTCGTGGATGGGTTTTCAAAGATTGATGCACCTTTGACGAAGTTGTTGCAGAAGGATGTTAAGTATGAGTGGACGGAAGCGAGACAGTAGGCTTTTGAGAAGCTTAAGGCAGCTTTAACGCAAGCTCCTATCTTGGTTCAACCTGAATCAGGGAAAGAGTTTGTGGTGTATAGTGATGCGTCCTACGTTGGTTTGGGATGTGTATTGATGCAACAGGGTAAGGTGGTGGCTTATGCATGACGACAGTTGAAGGTGCATGAGCGCAATTATCCTACGCATGACATTGAGTTAGCTGCGGTGGTTTTTGCTTTGAAAATTTGGAGACATTACCTGTATGGTGAGAAGTGTACTGTGTACACAGACCACAAGAGTTTGAAGTATCTGATGTCTCAGAAAGAGTTAAATCTTAGGCATCGACGTTGGGTGGAGTTGCTTAAGGATTACGATTTGATGATCGAGTACCATCCGGGTAAAGCTAATGTTGTAGCGGATGCCTTGAGTAGGAAGGTAGCTGTTGAGTTGAGGGCTATGTTTGCCAGTTTGAGCATTTCGCGTGACGGTGGTCTTGTGGCTGAATTGCATGTGAAACCATCCTTGGTTCAGTTGATTAAGGAAAAGCTGTTGTTGGATGATTCCTTGGTGCCACATGTTCAGGATATTGCAGAGGGTAGGCTATCGAATTTCTGCTTTAATGATGATGGAGTTTTATGTTTTGGGGGTCGGATAGTAGTGCCCAATGATGCTGATTTGAGGCGTGCTATTCTGACTGAAGGTCATAGTAGTCCTTTCGCTATGCACCCTGGTAGTACTAAGAAGTATCGTGATCTTCGTGATGAGTACTATTGGGTGGGTTTAAAGAAAGAAGTTGCTGAGTTTGTGAGCAAGTGCATGGTATGACAGCGAGTTAAGGCTGAGCATCAGTTTCCTTCAGGGTTGTTGCAACCGTTGAGGATTCCTGAGTGGAAGTGGGAAAGGATTACCATGGACTTTGTGTTTGGTTTGCCTTTGTCGCCATCGAAGAAGAATTCGGTGTGGGTGATTGTGGATCGCCTGACGAAGTGTGCGCATTTCTTGCCTGTGCATACTACGTACACTTTGGATAAGCTTGCGGAGCTGTACATTGCTGAGATTGTGCGGTTGCATGGTGTGCCAAAGTCGATTGTGTCGGATAGAGATCCGAGGTTTACATCGCGTTTCTGGCAGTGTTTGTATCAGGCTTTGGGTACACGGTTGAATTTCAGTACATCTTATCATCCGCAGACGGATGGACAGTCTGAGCGTGTTATCCAGGTGTTAGAGGATATGTTGAGGTGCTGCGTGATTGAGTTTCAGGGTTCTTGGGAGAAACATTTGCCTTTGGTGGAATTTGCCTATAATAATAGTTATCAGGCAAGTATTCAAATGGCACCTTATGAAGCTTTGTACGGGAGGAAGTGTAGGACTCCTCTTTGTTGGGCTGAAACGGGTCAGAAGTTGGTTTCGATGCCAGCTTTGTTGAAAGGAACCACCGAGAAGGTGAAACTCATTTGTGAGCGTTTGAAGGCAGCTTCTGATCGGCAAAAGTCTTACGCGGATTTGAAGCGTAAGGAGATTGAGTATGCGGTGGGTGACCGTGT
The DNA here is from genome assembly GCA_030270665.1 of Hibiscus trionum. NCBI lineage: Eukaryota > Viridiplantae > Streptophyta > Magnoliopsida > Malvales > Malvaceae > Hibiscus > Hibiscus trionum. Next base: position 6,634,482 of record BSYR01000004.1, read on the forward strand.
GTTTTTGAAGGTTTCGCCTTGCAAAAAGGTGATGAGGTTTGGCCGAAAGGGTAAGTTGAGCCCTAGGTACATTGGACCATACGAGGTGATTTACGTATGGGTCCTGTTGCGTACAAGTTGAGGTTACTGCAAGAGTTAGAAAAGATTCATGATGTGTTTCATGTTTCTATGCTTCGGAAGTATAGATCAGATCCTTCCCATGTGATGCCTGTGGAGGAAGTGGAGTTGAATCCGGATTTGACTTATGATGAGGAACCGGTGAAGATTCTGGATTCGGATAGTAAAGTTCTTCGAGGCAAGACCATTGAGTTGGTAAAGGTGTTGTGGAAACATCGTGGTGCTGAAGAAGCCACGTGGGAACGGAAGGATGACATGTTGAAGCAGTTTCCGTACCTTTTTCCTTCAGGTAAATTTCGAGGACGAAATTTCTTAAGGGGGGAGAGTTGTAACACCCCAATTTTGGGCTTGGAAGTTTAGGGTCTGAACCGGACCGGTTTAAATTACGGTTCGAATATAAAAGGTGGTTTTTAGGGAAAGCCTAGTTCGGGATGCATTAAAAATATGGAAAAATATCTAAAAATCCTCTTTTATTATATATAATAGAGTGGTGAAATCAATTTTACAAAATGGGGTTTGGAAATATGAGATTTCAAGTTAGTGACTAAAATGTAATTTTTGAAAAGTTGGTGACTGTTTTAAAAGGATTGAAACTTTGAATCTTTAAGGAGCTAATTTACCCAAGGGAGGGTTTCTCCAGATTTTTCTTAATATTAAAGATTTAATTAATGTTATTTAATAAAAGGAAAGGAGGGAAAATAGATATTTTGGTTTTATAACTAACTTTTCTCAAAATTTTCCCATTTCATTTTCTCTCCATTTTCCCTCAGCCAAACACATTTCCCCAACCACTTTTCCTCTGATTTTCACACCTAAAGTTGAGATTTCAATCTCTAAATGATTTCTAATCATTTCTACACTAAATCCTCGTCATTTGCCTATTGAATTTTTAAGAATTTTGGTTCTAAACAAGGAGAAACTCACATTTAGAGGTATGAACGTCATTGTCCTCTAAATACTCAGTTCTTTACTGAAATTCCCAAGTTCTCAATCCTTGATTTGAGTTTTATTAAAGGTTTTGATGTTGTGATCTTGATTTTGGCTTAAAATGCAAAATTTGGATTTAATTTTGATGAAATTCGTATTGAATGATTGGGCTTTGTTTTGAGATGTCTTTTTGATGTACATTGGATGTAAAAATGATGTGTAATTGATGTTTAATCAATGCAATCCCGAATAGGTTGATTTTCCTAAGTTTTTGCTTGAGTTAATGGTGGTTTTTGGGATGATTTTGATGTTCTGCTATAGTTGGAGGTATAAGGACGTGATTAGGTTCTTTTTGGATGTTAATTGATGTTTAAGAATGGTTGGACTTGATGGATCTTGGCTGGGTAATGCTGTAGAGGTGTTTGGATGTGATTTCGGTTGTGTTTGGTAGCCGAAATGTGAGTGTTGATGAGAGCAGCGAGTTTAGGTGTCTTGGTTGAAGATATTAATGCATGATGATGCATTAATCCTCTGCTTTGATGTGTTTAAAACAGGGGAGACATCTTCGGATCCTTGTGGTGTTGATCCGGGGGCTTGATCGGCGTTTCGGCAAGCTTGCGAAACGGAATCGGTGAGTGAAGTTTGGTTTTCAGCTTTGAAACCAGTGTTTGAAGGTTATGGGAGCTTAGTTTAAGTCTAAACAACTTAGCTAAGCTCAAGAGTAATTTTTTCGAAGAAACTCTCTTTTTGATGAACCATGAGATGGTTGAATGCAATGTGTTTTATTTGCATGTTTAAATTCTGTTTTGAAAGCATATTTTGGCATGTTTAATGCTAGTTTTGTAAGCCATGTGTTGAAGGATGCTCAAGGTAAGAGATCCTTGTTTTGAACATTGATAAATGTGGTTTGATGCATTGTAATGCATGGCTATTTAATGGCTTTGTTAAATGCTTTTAAACAGTGGATTGATGATGGTAAATAATGTATATTGGCAAGTGATGTGTTGGTTTTAAAGTACTTGAATCGGATATAGTTAGCCGGCTATAGGATTGGGTGCACCGTGAATAAAGTCGCCTTGGATGTTGAGGGGTTGTGATTGTACCATAAACTCCATCCAAGTACACTAACGAGATGTTTAAGATCACAATGGTGGTTAAAAGTCCATTTGTGGATCTTGTGTTGTGTGTCCTAAGATCACAATGGTGGTTAAAAGTCCATGTGTGAATCTTGTGTTGTGTGTCCCGTGTTCTCGTTAGTGATGTTATACAACTACCAATGAGTGATGTTGAGGGGTTGTGATTGTACCGTAGACTCCATCACGGGTGTTGAGGGGTTGTGATTGTACCGGTAAACTCCACCTTGATATTGGTAGTGTGTATGAAGCGTATGGGACAACGCTTGTAATCCGCGTATCCGATTGTGTTTTTGAGTTGTAAAATGTTATGGATTATCACTTGTAAGCCAATATGATATGTTGATGGTTTGAAGGATGAGATGCTTGGTTGTATGCATAAATGCATGATAAATGATGATTTGAATTTAAAGGCCTTGGAAAGGTGTTTTTACAAAATGCATTATTGTGTTGTTTGTAATTGAGTATTCCTCAATAAGCTATGTGCTTAAGCTCTCTCTTTCTTAAACCAATAATGCAGAGCATTGAAGTGCTTTAAGGGCAGCAAGGAGGTCAAGGATCCAAGTGAAAGACTAAGCTCATGTAAGGTGACTATTTTTCACAACACTATTAGCTTTTGGCATTTGGCAATGGGAACCTAGTTTGTGTTTTGGGAGATGTTTTGGACTCCATAAGTTTGGTTTAATGCCTTTGATGATGTTGGAACATGTAAATGGCCTTTTGGTATTTGGTTTGATGAATTGATGAATGCATGATTTCTAATATAGGATGCATGCCTATAGATTTGGGGTTTTTCCTTGAATGATGCCATGACTGAGATTAGATGATGCTAATATGTTCCTTTATTGATTGATGACTTGTTGGTATGATGTGGAGGTCATATGATTGTGTTTGGTGGGTCAAAAGTGTGTTAAACCAGAGAAATTCTGCAATTCTGGGCAGTTCGTATCGGAACGGGTGCTACCGTTTCGGAACAGATGGCCTGAAATGACCAGGGCGTTTTGAAACAGGGTAGAGCCGTTCCAGAACAGATTTGCTACTGCCAAGCCCTGTTCCGCCACAAGTTTCAGAACGGTCCCGTGTTTCGGAACGGTCCTTCCCCGTTTCGGAACACTCGACCGTTGGGCACTGAATCTGATGGTTAAATGTTTTGAAATTCTCACGTTTTAGTCCCAATCTTTGTTTATGCAATTGATTGAGTGTGAGATGTCCGTTTGAGATGAAATTTGACAGTGAAGCATGAAACATGAGTAATTTCATAGTGGTAACTCAAAATTTGGCTAAGTCCTCTTAATTTCCAGAATTTACAAATTGGTCCATAAATTTGTATGTTGTGCAATTGAGTCCCTAAGTGTTTTCCAATTGCTGTGATTTTCAAGTATGCTTATATCAAGAGTTCACCTAGGGTTAGTATGCATCTAGACAAGATTAAAAAGAAAAAAGGGTCGTTAATCAAGGTTGACTTTCAGGTTGACTTTGGTTTTCCCCGTGTAATCTTCGTAGTTCGGGTCAACCGTCTAGGCCGGGCTAAGGGGGTTACACTTCATTAACATCAACATGTCATATTGGCTTCCAAGTGATAAACCATAACCATTTTCAACATAAAACACAATCGGATACGCGGATTACAAGCGTTGTCCCATACGCTTCATACACAGTACCAAACACACAGTGGAGTTTACCGGTACAATCACAACCCATCAACACCCGTGATGGAGTTTAACGGTACAATCACAACCCCTCCACATCACTCATCGATAGTTGTATAACATTACTAACGAGAACACAGGACACACAACACAAGATCCACACATGGCCTTTTAACCACCATTATGATCTTAAACATCTCGTTAGTGTACTTGGATGGAGTTTACGGTACAATTACAACCCCTCAACATCCAAGGCGACTTTATTCACGGTGCACCCAATCCTATAGCTGGCTAACTATATCCGATTCAAGTACTTTAAAACCATTACATCACTTGCCATTATACATCATTTATCATCAACAATCCACTGTTTTAAAGCATTAATCAAAGCCATTAAACCATCGTGCATCATTATGCATCAAAACCACATTTATCCATAACAAACCAAGGATCTCTTACCTTGAGCATCCTTCAACACATGGCTTTCAAAACCAACATTAATCATGCTAAATCATGCTTTCAAAACAGAATTTAAACATGCAAATTAAATTCATTGCATCCAACCATCTCATGGTTCATCAAATAGAGAGTTTTCCCGAAAACTTACTCTTGAGCTTAGTTAAGTTTCTTAGACTTAAACTAAGCTCCCAAACCTTCAAACATTCATTACAAAGCTGGAAATCCCAACTTCACTCACCAGTTCCGTTTCGCAAGCTTGCCGAAACGCCGTTCAAGCCTCTGGATCAACACCACAAGGATCCGAATATGTCTCCCCTGTTTTAAACACATCAAAACAGAGGATTAATGCATCATCATGCATTAAAGTCTTCAGCCATTACACCTAAACTCGCTGCTCTCACCAAATCTAACATTTCGGCTACCAAACACAACCGAAATCACTTCCAAACTCTTCCACCACATTACCCAGCCAAGATCCATCACTTCTAAACATTCTTAAACATCAATTAACATCCAAAAAGAACCTAAACTCGTCCTTATACTTCCAGCTATAACAGAACACCAAGATCACCCCAAAAACCACCATTTTCATAAGCAAAAACTTAGGAAATTCAACCTATTCGAAATTGCATTGATTAAACCTCAATTACACATCACTAAACATCCAAAATACATTAAAAAGCCATCTCAAAACAGAGCCCAAATAATCACCACGAAATTCTTCTAGATTTAATCCAAATCTTGAGTTTTAAGCCAAAATCAAGATCACAACATTAAAAGCTTTCATAAAACTTAATTTAAGGATTGAGAACTTGGGAATTTCAGTAAAGAACTGAGTATTTAGAGGAGAAGAACATCCTTACCTCTAAATGTAGATTTCTCCTTGATTAGTGCCAAAATCCTTGAAAATTTAATAAGCAAATCAAGAGGTTTTGATGTAGAAAGGATTAGGAATCAATTGATGATTGAAACCTCATCATTTAGTGTGAAAATAAGAAGAAATGTTGCTGTGGAAATGTGTTTGGCTGAGGGAATTTTGAGAGAAAATGAGATGAGAAAGTTTTTAAGAAAGTTAGTTATGAAAAGCTAAAATATGGATTCCCTCCTTTCCTTTAATTAATTAAACATTAATAAAATCATTAAATCTAAGAAAAATCTGGAGAAATCCTTCCTTGGGTAAATTAGCTCCTTAAAGATTCAAAGTTTCAATCCTTACAAAACAGTCACCATTGAACCTTTCAAAAATTACATTTTAGTCACTATTTCGAAATGTCACACTTCCAAACCTTATTTTGTAAAATTGATTTCACCACTCTCTTATATATATTAAAAGAGGATTTTTAGATATTTTCCATATTTTTAAAGCATCCCGAACTAGGCTTTCCCTAAAACCACCTTTTATATTCGAACCGAAAATCAGACCAATCCGGTTCAGACCCTAAACTTCCAAGCCCAAAATTGGGGTGTTACAACTAAGCACCATAGCAAGGAACAATGCAGCGCACTCACATTAAGGAGTTTCAAAGAAATTAGCAAGGAAGACAAGTTTGGGGGAAACGAGACGGAGGACTCTCAGCCCAGCTTCCCTCAGGAAGAAGAAAACTTACAAGATCCCCCAGTTGAAGAGAAGGGTGATGATTTCATAGCAGAAGAAACACCAGAGGAGGAGCCTTCTTTTGCTACAGCAAAAGATGTAACTCCACTAGTTTAGACAGATGAAGTTAGACCCCCTCCTCATTTTCCTCAACGATTCAAGAAGCAGAAAAAAGACCTTCAGTTCCTGAAATTTGTGAATATCCTGGAAAAACTTCATATCAATGTCCCATTTCTGGAGGCCATTGATCAGATGCCAACTTATGCCAAGTTCCTCAAGGATATAGTCACGAAAAAGAGGAAGGTTGAAAAACAAGAGACTGACGCTATAGCAGAAGAATGTTATTCTATATGGAGCAAGCTGCCACCAAAGAAGAAGGACCCAGGTAGTTTTGCTATCCCATGTTCTATTGGCGACAAGTTTGTTGGAAGAGCACTTTGCAATTTGGGATCAAGTGTCAACTTAATGCCCAAGTCGATTTTTCTGAAACTGGGAATTTGAGAGGCATAACCCACCAAGGTTGTGCTACAGCTAGCCGATCATTCTCATGTTCGTCCAGAAGGGAGAGTTGAAGATGTTGCGGTAAAAGTGGATAGATTTATCTTTCCAGTCGACTTCTTGATACTCGACTGTGAAGCTGATAGCAACACATCCATTATATTAGGAAGGCCATTTTTAGCCATCGGGCGAGCTTTGATCAATTGTGAGAAGGGTGAATTCACAATGCGAGGGGCTAATCAGACGATCACGATCAATATTCATGACACCCTCAAGTATGCAGACATCCCAAGAGTATGCCAATATGCATATGCTACAACACATAGTATGATTGATGAGTTTTGCTATAGCAATGAGATGCAAATGGAGGAGTTTGAAGCACTCTGCAAGGATGATGATTCTGACCAAGAAGATCTCTCAATGGAATTGGAGCAGTCTAGTCGACTCGAGGCTAGACCAGGTACGCACTTTGAACCTCTTGATTTTTCTGAATATGTACCTCCTAAACCCTCCCTTGAGCATGCACCTTCTTTAGGACTAAAACCTTTGCCATCGCATCTTAAATATGTTTACTTAGGGAGCAATGAAACTTTGCTTGTAATAATTTCATCTAGTCTCACACCTAAGCAAAAAACTAGTTTAGTAAATATGATGTCACATCATAAAAAGGCAATAGGGTGGACTACGGCTGATTTGAAGGGTATAAGCCTTGCTATTTGTATGCACAAAATTTGCTTGATGTTTGTCACAACAATTCAGTTGAACCCAAGAGGAGACTAAAACCAATTATGAAGAAAGTAGTGATGAAAGAGATAATCAAGTGGCTGGATGCTGGAGTAATCTATCCAATATCCGATAGCTCATGGGTCAGCCCGGTGCAATGTGTACAGAAGAAGGGAGGCGTGACAGTGGTAAGCAACGAGGAGAATGAGCTATTGCCTACTAGAACCGTCACGGGGTGGAGGATTTGCATGGATTATAGGAAGCTCAACAAGGCGACCAAGAATGACCCTTTTCCTCTCCCATTTATTGATCAGATGTTGGATCGACTAGCGGGAAAAACATTCTACTGCTTCCTCGATGGGTATTCTGGGTATAATCAGATTGCTATAGCACCAGAAGACCAAGAGAAGACGACTTTCACATGCCCTTATGGAACTTATACTTTTCGGAGAATGCCCTTTGGTGTCTGCAATGCTCCAACAACTTTTCAGAGATGCATGCTGGCTATCTTCTCAGACATGGTCGAGGATTTTTTAGAAATTTTCATGGATGACTTCTCTATCTCCGGATATAAGTTTGACACATGCTTGGGAAATGTCACCAAGGTCCTAAAGAGGTGTGAGGAAGCGGACTTGGTGCTCAATTGGGAAAAGTGCCATTTCATGGTAACGGAAGGAACAGTCTTAGGCCACAAGATTTCGAAGCAAGAGATAGAAGTTGACAAAGCGAAGGTTGAGGTCATTGAAAAACTGCCTCCTCCCACTACTGTCAAGGGAGTAAGAAGCTTCCTATGGCATGCTAGCTTCTATCGGAGATTCATCAAAGATTTCTCAAAGATCTCAAAGCCACTATGCAGTTTGCTACAGAAAAACCAACCATTTGTGTTTGACAAAGATTGTCATAGCACATTTGAAGAACTGAAGGAGAAGCTTATCTCAGTACCAGTTGTTATTCCACCTAAATAGAATGAGCCGTTCAAGCTGATGTGTGATGCAAGTGACTACGCAGTTGGTGCAGCACTTGGACAACACCTAGGTGAACTCTTTCATGTCATTTATTATGCTAGTCGCACTTTGAATGATGCACAAATCAATTACACCACTATTGAAAAAGAATTGCTTGATGTAGTATTTGCCTTTGATAAGTTTAGGTCATATTTGATAGGCACTAAGGTCATAGTTCATACCGATCACTCGACCATTAAGTACTTAGTGACTAAAACGGATGCTAAACCTAGACTTATTAGGTGGATACTCTTGCTACAAGAATTTGACTTACAGGTTAGAGGTAGGAAAGGGTGTGAAAACCAGGTAGCTGACCATTTGTCTAGGCTAGAAAATGCTGTAATGCAAGGTAGTGAAACTAAAATTAAGGAGGAATTCCCTCATGAGAAACTATTAGTTGCTACAGCAATTTCGTGGTATGCTGATATTGTTAATTATCTTGTTAGTGGTATTTTGCCTCATGATTTATCTAGCGAGGGACTCAAGAAATTCAGACATGATACAAGATTCTACTACTGGGATGAACCCTACTTGTTCAAGCAATGTCCTGATCAGATTATAAGGAGATGTGTTCCGGAAGAAGAATACCATAGCATTCTGTACCACTGTCATTCATCACCCTGTGGAGGGCATTTGGGTGGCGCTAGAACTGCTGCTAAGGTTCTTCAAGCAGGCTTCTTTTGGCCTACACTTTTTAAGGACGTACACGATTTCTACAAGACTTGTGAAAGATGCCAAAGAACGGGGAACATCTCCAGGCGGAATAAAATGTCGTTGCAAAATATTCTGGAACGTGAAATCTTTGACGTGTGGGGAATTGACTTCATGGGTCTGTTTCCTGCATCATATGGAGATCTATGTATTTTTATAGCAGTGGACTACATGTCAAAATGGTTGGAGGCTGTTGCCACCCCAAGGAACGACTCCAAGATAGTCATGAGGTTTCTTCACAAGAATATCATCACTATATTCGGAGCACCCTGAGCCATCATCAGTCATGAAGGAACTCACTTTGACAACAAGCTTATTGCTAAAGCATTACACCGCTATGGAGTCAGACACAAGATTGCCATAGCATACCATCCGCAGACAAATGGACAACCTGAAGTTTCCAACCGTGAAATCAAGCAAATCTTGGAGAAGGTGGTAAATCCTAAGAGAAAAGATTGGTCCCCTAAGCTGGATGAAGCACTTTGGGCATATATGACAACCTTCAAGACGCCTTTAGGCATGTCACCCTTCAAGCTTGTATTTGACAAGGAGTGCCACTTACCGGTGGAGTTTGAGCACAAGGCTTATTAAGAAATCAAGAAACTCAACATGGATGCCCAACTTGCTGGTGAGAGGAGATTGCTAGAGCTTAACGAGCTGGAGGAATTCAGAGCCCAAACATATGAGAATTCTCGCATTTACAAGGAGAAGACCAAGAAATGGCATGACAAACACATTTTGCCAAGGGATTTTTCAGAAGGGCAACAAGTGCTTCTCTACGATTCTAGTCTTCTTCAAACACTCAAACACTTTCCCCCCAACTTTTCTGTAACGCCCCGGTTTTGGGCTTAGGAGTTTTGGGATTCGGACCGGTTCGGTCGGATCGCGGTTCGAATATATAAGAGTGAATTTAGGAAAACCTAGTTCGGGTTGCATTAAAAATATGGAAAAATGTCTTAAAATCCTCTTTTATTATATATAAGAGTTTGGTGAAATCAATTTTACAAAATGAGGTTTGGAAGTGTGACATTTTGGTTAGTGACCAAAATGTAAATTTCGAAAACTGTGGGACTGTTTTAAAAAGGATTGAAACTTTGAATCTTTAAGGAGCTATTTACCCAATGGGAGTTTCTCCAGATTTTTTCTAAGATATTAAATGATTAATTAAAGGTTTTTAAATAAAACTAAAAAGGAGGGAAGATATTTTGGCATTTTCCAACTAACTTCCTAAAATTTCATTTCCATTTTCTCTCATCTTTTCTCTCAAACCAAACACTTTTCTCCAGAGCTTTTCCTTCTGATTTTGATGTCCAAACATGAGATTATAATCCTCTTTTGATCTCTAATCATCTCTTCAACAAAACCTCACCATTTGCTAATTGGATTTTCAAGATTTTGGTTCTAAAAAGGGAGAAACTCAAGTTTGGAGGTAAGAACGTCCTTCTCCTCTGAACTCTCAGTTCTTTACTGAAATTCCTAAGTTCTCAATCCTTGATTTATGTTTTATAAAAGGTTTTATAGATGTATTCTTGATTTTGGCTTTTAAATGCAAGATTTGATTGATTTTGATGAAATTTCGTATGATCTGATTGGGCAGTGTTTTGAGGTGTCAATTTGATGTTAAATGAATGTTAAATTGATGTGAAATTGAGGTTTAATAAATGCAATCCCGGATAGGTTGAATTTCCTAAGTTTAGCTTGTGTTCTTGTTTAGATCCCAGAAGTCCATGTGTGGTCCTTGGAAAGTGTAAGATCACAATGGTGTTTAAAAGTCCATGTGTGGATCTTATGTTGAGTGTATCACTTGTTGCCAATATGACATGTTATGGACTTGAAGCATGTATCGCTTGTTTTAAATGCTTATGAGCATGTACAAATGATGATTGGATTTAAGGATTATAAATGTGTTTTGTAAATGCATTATTGTGTGGTTTTAAATGAGCATTCCTCACTAAGCTTTTGCTTACGCTCTCTCTCTTTTCTTAAACCAATAATGCAGAGCATTAAAGTGCATTGAGGGCAGCAAGGTGGTGAAGAATCCAAGTGGTGAACTAAGCTCAAGTATGGTGAAGGTTTCTTAAACACTATTAGCTTTTGGCATTTGGCAATGGGAACCTATGTTGTTGTTTTGGGAGATGTTTTGGACTCCCTAAGTTGGTTTAATGATGTTAATAATGTTGGAGCTTGTAATTGGCCTTTATGAGATGGTTTTGGTATTTTGATGCTTGAATGGTTTGCTAAGTAGGAAGCATGCCTAAAGATTTGGGGTTTTTCATAATTGTTGCCATGTTGATGTTTGGTTGATACAATTATGTTCCTTGTATGTTGAATGACTTGCTGGTATAATTTAGTTGCTTTTGGAGCATGTTTGTTAAGTCAATTGCATGATAAACCAGCAAATTTTCTGCAATCTGGGCATCTTGTTTCGGAACAGGTGCTACCGTATCGGAACGGGGGCCTGAAATGGCCTGGGCGTTCCGAAACGGGAGGCACTGTTCCGGAACGGTTTGGCCTCTGCCAGGCCATGTTTCGGCACCAGTTTCGGAACGGTCCCGCGTTTCGGAACGGGCGTTCCCTGTTCCGAAACACTCGACCGTTGGGCACTGAAATTGTTGGTTGAATGTTCTGAAATGTTTGCGTTTTGGTCCTGAAACTCGTTATTGCAATTGTATGAGTTTGAGATGTCCGTTTGAGCTGAAATTTGGCAAAGAAGCATGAAAGATGATTAATTTCAAGTTGGTAACTTTAATTTGGGTTAAGTCCTTATAATTATCAGAATTTACAATTTGGTCCCTTAAGTTGTAATTTGTGCAATTGGGTCCCTGAATGTCCTCTAATTGTTATGATGTCTGAATATGTTTATCTTGTGAACATATCTAGGGTTAACGTGCATCTAGACAAGATTAAAAAGAAAAAAAGGGTCGTTAATCAAGGTTGACTTTCGGGTTGACTTTGGTTTTCCCCGTGTGATCTTCTTAATTCGGGTCGACCGTCTAGGCCGGGTTAAGGGGGTTACATTTGGTGGTATCAGAGCTGAGTTTTCGAGTAAGTGGGAATGTTTATGTGAATGACTAAAGTATGAATGCTTTGTATGCTTGTTGAGTGAAAGTATGATGTGTGATTTGCGAATATGTTGCAATTGAGTTGTATGCTGTGATGAAGCATGTTGTGGGTACCCATTGCCAAATCAAAGCTAATGAAATGATATTGTTTTTAATTGAAAATGAGCTTGAGTACTTGGATTGCTTACCTTGCTGGGCCTGACTTTGTTTAATTGCATTGTGATTGCAATTTTAGAGTATGGCACCTCGTAGAGAGTTGAGGAGTAATGTGCGAGCTACGGCTGAGAACGAGAACGAGAATGATGAGAATGTTGAGAGTGCAGTGGATTTACCTCTTCCACCTGGTGGTGGTGGTGCTGAGGGTGAAGTAGCTGGAGCTGCAGCTGGTGCTGGGGTCGCTGGACCTGAGGCTGGTCAGGGGCAAGCTGTTCCTGACATGACAGTGTTGATACAAGCTATTGCTGGAGCTTTTCAAGCAGCAGTAGCTGGAGCTCAAGGAGCTGGGCATCAGGGAGATGCTGGAGTTAGACTACCCTTGGAGCGTTTGCGCAGTCTAGGAGGGACTGAGTTCAGGGGTTTGTCTGCTGAAAGTTCGGAATCTTGGTTAGAAGGTACCAAGAGAATCTTGGGTCAGATGAGTTGCACTTATGTGAAAAAGCTGGGCTGTGTAGTATAATTGTTGCAAGATGATGCTTACACTTGGTGGACTACCTCTATCGCTGGGATGGCGGAAGCTGACGTAACTTGGACGTTCTTTCAGAACGCGTTCAAGAGAAGGTATCTGGGTGTGAGGTACCTAGATGAAAAGAAGAGGGAGTTCATGTCTCTTACCCAGGGGAGCATGACTGTGGCTGAGTATGAAGTACAGTTTGTTCGACTCAGTCAATACACACCTGAGCTTGTTCCGGATGAGCGGGAAAGGTGTGAAAGGTTCCGTTATGGTTTAGTGACGGATGTAAAGAAGTATGTGCTGGCTACCGAGTATGATGATTTTGATGTGTTGGTGGGCCGAGCAAAGGATATTGAGATGAACTTGGGTTTATCTGCTAGAAGTGCTGGTAAGCGAGCTGCTGAGTATAGTTCCGGTGGTGGACGGAACAAGAGGGGACGTGATTAGAAGTATCAGTCCTCAGCTAGGCGAGGTGGTGGTGCGCCTGCTCAGGGAGGCAATGCTAGAGTTGATCCGAGTGCTTGTTGGACATGTGGTTCGCGTGGCCATATGAAACGTGATTGTCCTCGTGCTGAGAGGGAGGTGCAAGCTCCTGTTGTGGCAGCTGGTAATGCGTGCTGGAATTGTGGATCTAAGGATCATATGAGGAGAGAGTGTCTATGTTGGCTGATGGCCAAGTGCGTGCTCCTGTTGTTGCTGCACCACAGAGAGGTCGTGGGCACGGCCGTGGTAACTTCCAGCGGAGAGAGGAAGGTGGTCGGGGTGTGGCTCATGTTGTGGCTATTCAGCCTGAGGGTGGCGGCCAAGCCAGGGTGTATGCTCAGCGAGAGGGAAGGAATGACGCGGATGTGATCGCAGGTACTTTTACTTTGCAATCCTTGTCATTACTTTCCTTGATTGATTCTGGATCTACGCACTCATACATATTGCGTGAGCATGCTGAATTGCTTGGTTTGCCTGTTGAGTCTTTGGATGTTGGTGTGTGTGTCACTAGTTCTTTTGGTGAGACTGTTGTGACTCGAAAGCTTTATAGAAGATGTCCTTTGGTCGTGCAAGATCATGTTTTTCATGTTGACCTTATGGAGTTGCCTTTCTATGGTTTTGATGTAATCCTTGGTATGGATTGGCTTGCTGAGCATCGAGCTATTGTGGATTGTGAGAATAAGCGAGTTTCGTTGAAGCTTGCGAATGATTATGAGGTTGTTGTGGTTGGTGAGAATGTGAAGTTTCTTGCCAATGTGGTGTCTTCTTTGGAGGCGAGCCGGATGCTGAGGCAGGGTTGTGAAGCTTATCTAGCTTTTGTGATGAACCCTAGTTCTAAGGAGTTGCGTGTGCAAGATATCAGGATTGTACGAGAGTTTCCTAGTGTGTTTCCTGAGGAGTTGCTTGGTTTACCTCCTAATCGCGAGGTGGAGTTTGGGATTGAGCTGTATGAGAATACAACTCCTGTGTCCATTACCCCTTATCGAATGGCACCAAAGGAGCTGAAAGAGCTGAAGACACAGTTGCAAGAGTTGCTTGATCGTGGGTTCATTCGGTCAAGTGTGTCACCTTGGGGTGCACTGGTCTTGTTTGTGAAGAAGAAGGAAGGCACTATGAGAATGTGCATTGATTATCGTCAGCTGAACAAGTTGACTATCAAGAATCGGTATCCTTTGCCGAGGATTGATGATCTCTTTGATCAATTTCGGGGAGCAGCTGTGTTCTCTAAGATTGACTTGAGGTCAGGGTATTACCAGTTGAAGGTAAAGGATGTGGATGTGCCTAATACAGCTTTCAGGACGAGGTATGGGCATTATGAGTTCCTTGTGATGCCGTTTGGTTTGACAAATGCTCCTGCAGCTTTCATGGACATGATGAATCATGTGTTTCATGAATACCTGGATAAGTTTGTTGTGGTGTTCATTGATGATATCCTTGTGTACTCGCGTACTGAGGAGGAGCATGAAGAGCATTTGAGGATTGTATTGCAAGCTTTGTTGGAGAATCAGCTTTATGCTAAGCTGAGCAAGTGTGAGTTCTGGTTAAGTGAAGTGGTGTTTCTTGGGCATGTGGTTTCTGCCAAGGGAATTCGTGTTGATCCTCAGAAGATTGAGGCGGTGATGAATTGGAAGGTTCCTAAGTCTGTTCATGAGGTTCGTAGTTTCCTTGGTTTGGCGGGATACTAACGGAGGTTTGTGGATGGGTTTTCTAAGATTGCTGCACCTTTGACGAAGTTGTTGCAGAAGGATGTTAAGTATGAGTGGACGGAAGCGAGACAGCAGGCTTTTGAGAAGCTTAAGGCAGCTTTGACACAAGCTCCTATCTTGGTTCAACCTGAATCAGGGAAAGAGTTTGTGGTGTATAATGATGCGTCCAATGTTGGTTTCGGATGTGTGTTGATGCAAGAGGGTAAGGTGGTGGCTTATGCATCACGGAAGTTGAAGGTGCATGAGCGCAACTATCCTACGCATGATATAGAGTTGGCTGCGGTGGTTTTTGCTTTGAAAATCTGGAGACATTACCTGTATGGTAAGAAGTGTACTGTGTACACGGATCACAAGAGTTTGAAGTATCTGATGTCTCAGAAGGAGTTGAATCTTAGGCAGCGACGTTGGGTGGAGTTGCTCAAGGATTATGATTTGACGATTGAGTATCACCATGGAAAAGCTAATGTTGTAGCGGATGCCGTGAGTAGGAAGGTAGCTGTTGAGTTTAGGGCTATGTTTGCCAGTTTGAGTATTTCACGTGATGGTGGTCTTGTGGCTGAGTTGCAAGTGAAACCATCTTTGGTTCAGTTGATCAAGGAAAAGCAGTTGCTGGATGATTCCTTGGTACCTCTTGTTCAGGATATCGCGGAGGGTAGGCCTTCGGATTTCTGTTTTAATGATGATGGTGTGTTGTGTTTCGGGAGTCGGATAGTGGTGCCCAATGATGCTGAGTTGAAGCGTGCTATTCTAACTGAAGGTCATAGTAGTCCTTTTGCTATGCACCCAGGTAGTACTAAGATGTATCGAGATCTTCGTGATGAGTACTATTGGGTGGGTTTGAAGAAGGAAGTTGCTGAGTTTGTAAGCAAGTGCATAGTGTGTCAGCGAGTAAAGGCTGAGCATCAGGTTCCTTCAGGGTTGTTGCAACCGTTGAGAATCCCTGAATGGAAGTGGGAAAGGATCACTATGGATTTTGTATCTGGTTTACCCTTGTCACCAACGAAGAAGAATTCGGTGTGGGTGATTGTGGATCGCCTGACGAAGTGTGCGCATTTCTTGCCTGTGCATACTACGTACTCTTTGGATAAGCTTGCGGAGCTGTACATTGCTGAGATTTTGCGGCTGCATGGTGTGCCAAAGTCGATTGTGTCGGATAGGGATTCGAGGTTTACATCGCGGTTCTGGCAGTGTTTGCATCAAGCTTTGGGTACACGGTTGAATTTCAGTACATCTTATCATCCTCAGTCGGATGGTCAGTCCGAGCGTGTTATCCAGATTTTGGAGGATATGTTGAGGTGTTGTGTGATTGAGTTTCAGGGCTCTTGGGAGAAACATTTTCCTTTAGTAGAGTTTGCTTATAACAATAGTTATCAGACAAGTATTCAAATGGCACCTTATGAGGCTTTGTACGGGAGGAAGTGTAGGACTCCTTTGTGTTGGGCTGAAACGGGTCAGAAGTTGGTTTCGATGCCGGCTTTGTTGAAAGGAACCACCGAGAAGGTGAAGCTCATTTGTGAGCGTTTGAAGGCAGCTTCTGATCGGCAAAAGTCTTACGCGGATTTGAAGCGTAGGGAGATTGAGTATACGGTGGGTGACCGTGTGTTTTTGAAGGTTTCGCCTTGGAAAAAGGTGATGAGGTTTGGCCGTAAGGGTAAGTTGAGCCTTAGGTACATTGGACCATACCAGGTGATTGAGCGCGTGGGTCCTGTTGCGTACAAGTTGAGGTTACCTCAAGAGTTGGAGATGATTCATGATGTGTTTCATGTTTCTATGCTCTGGAAGTATAGATCAGATCCTTCGCATGTGATGCCTGTGGAAGAAGTGGAATTGAATCCGGATTTGACCTAGGATGAGGAACCGGTGAAGGTTCTGGATTTGGATAGCAAGGTTCTTCGTGGCAAGACCATTGAGTTGGTGAAGGTGTTGTGGAAGCACCGTGGTGTTGAGGAAGCCACGTGGGAACGGAAGGATGACATGCTGAAGCAGTTCTCGTATCTCTTTCCTTCAGGTAAATTTCGAGGACGAAATTTCTTAAGGGGGGGAGAGTTGTAACGCCCCGGTTTTGGGCTTAGGAGTTTTGGGATTCGGACCGGTTCGGTCGGACCCCGGTTCGAATATATAAGAGTGAATTTAGGAAAACCTAGTTCGGGTTGCATTAAAAATATGGAAAAATGTCTTAAAATCCTCTTTTATTATATATAAGAGTTTGGTGAAATCAATTTTACAAAATGAGGTTTGGAAGTGTGACATTTTGGTTAGTGACCAAAATGTAAATTTCGAAAACTGTGGGACTGTTTTAAAAAGGATTGAAACTTTGAATCTTTAAGGATCTATTTACCCAATGGGAGTTTCTACAGATTTTTTCTAAGATATTAAATGATTAATTAAAGGTTTTTAAATAAAACTAAAAAGGAGGGAAGATATTTTGGCATTTTCCAACTAACTTCCTAAAATTTCATTTCCATTTTCTCTCATCTTTTCTCTCAAACCAAACACTTTTCTCCAGAGCTTTTCCTTCTGATTTTGTTGTCCAAACATGAGATTATAATCCTCTTTTGATCTCTAATCATCTCTTCAACAAAACCTCACCATTTGCTAATTGGATTTTCAAGATTTTGGTTCTAAAAAGGGAGAAACTCAAGTTTGGAGGTAAGAACGTCCTTCTCCTCTGAACTCTCAGTTCTTTACTGAAATTCCTAAGTTCTCAATCCTTGATTTATGTTTTATAAAAGGTTTTATAGATGTATTCTTGATTTTGGCTTTTAAATGCAAGATTTGATTGATTTTGATGAAATTTCGTATGATCTGATTGGGCAGTGTTTTGAGGTGTCAATTTGATGTTAAATGAATGTTAAATTGATGTGAAATTGAGGTTTAATAAATGCAATCCCGGATAGGTTGAATTTCCTAAGTTTAGCTTGTGTTCTTGGTTGTTTTTGAATTGATCTTGATGATCTGTGATAGCTGGAGGTATAAGGGTTTGTTTAGATCCTTTTTGGATGTTAATTGATGTTTAAGGATGATTAGATTTGATGGATCTTGGCTGGGTAGTGTTGTGGAGTTGTTTGGAGGCATTTTCGGTTGTGTTTGGTAGCCGAAAATGGAGTGTGGTTGAGAGCAGCGGGTTTAGGTGCTTTCATTGAGGATATTAATGCATGATGATGCATTAATCTACTGTTTTGATGTGTTTAAAATAGGGGAGTCATCTTTGGATCCTAGTGGTGTTGATCCGGAAGCTTGATTGGTGTTTCGGCAAGAGGCGAAACGGAATCGGTGAGTGGATTTTGGATTTCAGCTTTGAAACCAATGTTTTGATGGTTTGGGAGCTTAGTTTAAGTCTAAGCAACTTAGCTAAGCTCAAGAGTAAGTTTTCGGAAAAACTCTCTTGATGATGAACCATGGATTGGTTGTATGCAATGTGGTTGTTTGCATGTTTTAAATTCTGTTTTGAAAGCATATTTTAGCATGTTAGTTGCTGATTTTATAAGCCATGTATTGAAGAATGCTCAAGGTAAGAGATTCTTGTGTTTGAACATTGTTAAATGTGGTTTTGATGCATAATGATGCATGATGTTTATGGCTTTGTTAAATGCTTTAAAACAGTGGAATATTGTTGTAATGATGCACATTGGCAAGTGATGGTTAAGGTCACAAAGGTGGTTAAAAGTCCTTGTGTGAGCCTTGTTTATTTAAGAACAACAAGGTGTTTAAAAGTCCATGGTTGGTTCTTGTTTAAGGTTCAAGGTGGTTAAAATTCCTTGTGTAAGCCTTGTTTATTTAAGAACAACATGGTGTTTAAAAGTCCATGGTTGGTTCTTGGTTAAGGTTCAAGGTGGTTAAAATTCCTTGTGTAAGCCTTGTTATCTAAGAAATCTAAGGTGTTTAAAAGTCCTTGGGAGATTCTTGTTAAGGACATAAAGGTGTTTAAAAGTCCTTGTGTGGTCCTTGCCATGGTGTTTAAAAGTCCATGGGGTTAAGGACACAATGGTGTTTAAAAGTCCATGCGTGGTCCTTGGAAAGTGTAAGATCACAATGGTGTTTAAAAGTCCATGTGTGGATCTTATGTTGAGTGTATCACTTGTTGCCAATATGACATGTTATGGACTTGAAGCATGTATTGCTTGTTTTAAATGCTTATGAGCATGTACAAATGATGATTGGATTTAAGGATTATAAATGTGTTTTGTAAATGCATTATTGTGTGGTTTTAAATGAGCATTCCTCACTAAGCTTTTGCTTACGCTCTCTCTCTTTTCTTAAACCAATAATGCAGAGCATTAAAGTGCATTGAGGGCAGCAAGGTGGTGAAGAATCCAAGTGGTGAACTAAGCTCAAGTATGGTGAAGGTTTCTTAAACACTATTAGCTTTTGGCATTTGGCAATGGGAACCTATGTTGTTGTTTTGGGAGATGTTTTGGACTCCCTAAGTTGGTTTAAAGATGTTAATAATGTTGGAGCTTGTAATTGGCCTTTATGAGATGGTTTTGGTATTTTGATGCTTGAATGGTTTGCTAAGTAGGAAGCATGCCTATAGATTTGGGGTTTTTCATAATTGTTGCCATGTTGATGTTTGGTTGATACAATTATGTTCCTTGTATATTGAATGACTTGCTGGTATAATTTGGTTGCTTTTGGAGCATGTTTGTTAAGTCAGTTGCATGATAAACCAGCAAATTTTCTGCAATCTGGGCATCCTGTTTCGGGACAGGTGCTACCGTATCGGAACGGGGGCCTGAAATGGCCTGGGCGTTCCGAAACGGGAGGCACTGTTCCGGAACGGTTTGGCCTCTGCCAGGCCATGTTTCGGTACCAGTTTCAGAACGGTCCCGCGTTTCGAAACGGGCCTTCCCTGTTCCGAAACACTCAACCGTTGGGCACTGAAATTGTTGGTTGAATGTTCTGAAATGTTTGCGTTTTGGTCCTGAAACTCGTTATTGCAATTGTATGAGTTTGAGATGTTCGTTTGAGCTGAAATTTGGCAAAGAAGCATGAAAGATGATTAATTTCAAGTTGGTAACTTTAATTTGGGTTAAGTCCTTATAATTATCAGAATTTACAATTTGGTCCCTTAAGTTGTAATTTGTGCAATTGGGTCCCTGAATGTCCTCTAATTGTTATGATGTCTGAATATGTTTATCTTGTGAACATATCTAGGGTTAACGTGCATCTAGACAAGATTAAAAAGAAAAAAGGGTCGTTAATCAAGGTTGACTTTCGGGTTGACTTTGGTTTTCCCCGTGTGATCTTCTTAATTCGGGTCGACCGTCTAGGCCGGGTTAAGGGGGTTACATTTTCAATTCTCTCCTCAAACACAGAAAAACCCTAACCATTTTCTTTCCTACACACAAATTCACTCCTCCCAACTTCTCAGAAAAAACACCATGGCCCGTTGCAAAAATGCCCCTGAGACTTATGGCCGTCCCACATAACGTCCAGTCTTGGAAATTCCTAAATTTTTTGACGAGGCAGCCAAGGAGAGATGGGAAAAGCTCAAGGACAGAAACATTCTTCCAAAAATAGGGTTCAAAAACCCTCAAGAAGAACTGGGTGCATATTTACCTTTGCTGGTTGTTGGTCCATATCGAGGAATACTGCTTGGAAGGTTGGTTTTTGGGTTTGTGGTGTGCAGGAAAGGAGTTTAGAGAAATTCGGTGTCGGGAATTGCTATAGCATGATGGAAGCGGACATTGGCCAGCACGTGAGATACGGGTGAGCTGCAGAAACATGTGAACATGCAGAAAAGGACGATCTGACATGTACAACAGCCGGTGGTCGCCTGCAGACTCTCTCCCTTGTCCTCTCGAAGCAGACCTTGTCGGTGGATATTCCTTGGGAATATCAAGGCATCTTTAGGGCACCAAACCCTAGAAGCCTCCACTATATACAAGGGAGAGAAGCTTGGAGCAAAGTGTGGTATTTTGAGCGCTGAAGAAAGAGAGGTGAAAGAGAGACAAAAGGGAGAGGAAGTTCCCATCTTCATCTTCTCCAGCTTGGTGTCCTCCATCCTTAAAGCTCCAAGGAGTGGCCTCACCGGCCTCGAGAGAGGCGGTAGGCCTAAGACAGTCGGGCAATCCATGGCGGAGAGGAAGTTTATCTTTCTTTTCGTCGCTATAGCAATTTCTTGTTATATCTTTATTTGTGGTGATGTTATTGCAATGATACGTTGGATGATAATGCCCAGCCACGAACTGTTTTAGGTGGCTTGGGTACGATGGATGATGTTATTTTGAGTACTTTTTAATACATGCTATGGCTTTTTCAGTGTTTATCATGATTTTATGATTTGCTTATGCTTTATCATTTCATTAAGGTTGTAAGAGCTTAGGGTTGTAAGTGCTTCGAAAGTTATGCCCTACTCTAAGCGCCTTCGAGAGTGGTCGTTCTTTAAGTATATGTTGGGGTTAGTAATCGAGAGAGCTATCCCTAGAGCCTCTGTAAGCAATGGAGTGACTGTTGAGAGGTAGACTCTGACCTACCTTAGAGATATGTGCTAGGTTTCAAGGGCTAAAAAGGATAGTATGTGAAGGGTAGGGGAGTGTTATAAGTTTAAACCGAGAGGTATGGCTGTAGCATTTCTGACTCTCAATTTCCTGGCTAGAGATAGCTTAGGAGCATTCTTAGTAAATCCCGCCTAGCATAGAAGATAGCTGAAAAGCCTCAACATTGTTAAGGAGCTTAAGTTAGATTGTCCATCATTCCCAGCCAGACATTTCGTAGTGAGTTTCACATACGAAAGGGGACCTATCTATCATATTGTTATCTCATCTTTTTCTGCGCTGTTTTGCTTCAGCATTATTATACACCATCTATTTTACTATAGCATTGTCACCTGCAAAAATTCCAAGGTTTATTGTTACAGTAACCGTGAATACCTCCAATCCCTGTGGAGACGATACTCACTCATAACTTTATTAATCATTCGACGTGTATACTTGCACCATTTGCGTATTATTTATAGTCACTACACGAACGCAACATTACATTGAAACTTGCTAATGATTACGAAGTGTTAATCGTGGGTGAGAAAGTTAAATTCTTGTCCAATGCGGTGTCGGCTCTTGAAGCGAGTCGTTTGATGGAATCATGTTGCGAGTCTTTCTTAGCCTATATGATGATTCCAGGATCGAAGGAAGTACATGTACAGAACTTACGTACGACATGTGAGTTTTCTGGTGTATTTTCAGAAGAGTTGCCTAGGTTGCCGCCGAATAGAGTGGTTGAGTTTGGCATTGAGTTTTATGGAAATACGACTCCAATGTCTGTTGCACCCTATCGGATGGCTCCGAAAGAGTTGAAAGTGTAACACCCTGGTTTTGGGCCTAGATGATTTAGATGTTGAATCGGGCCGGTCGGGAACGGTTCGAACCCTTGAGATTGGTTTAGGGAACACCTATTTCGGGATGTTTTAAAAATATGGAAAAATATATAAAAATCATCATTTATTATATAAGTGAGTATGGTGAAAACAATTTTACAAAAGGAGATTTTGAAATATTACATTTTGTTATAGCGACCAAAATGCTATTTTTGCAAAAGTTGACTGGTGACTACTTTGTAAAGGATTGTAACTTTAAATCTTTAAGGAGCTAATTTCACCATTTGTTTTCATCAAATTTCTCTTTAATTTGGGAGCTTTTAATAATAATTTTATTAAAGAAATAAAAGGGAATTAAAAAGGAAATCAAAGTTGACTTTTCATAACTAATTTCACGATAGTTGTCTCTTTTCATTTTCTCTCAACTTCCAATCAGCTAAACACTTTTCTCTCCTTTGATTTTCATCTTGTTTGCTGGGATTTTACCTTCCAAAGGATTTCCTATCTTTGTTTCATCAAATCCTTTTGATTCTTGCTTTAGATTTTCAAGAAAACTTGCCCGAATTGAAGAGAGATCAACCATTAGAGGTAAGCTTCGTCCTTCTCCTCTAATGATCAGTTCTTTACTAAAATTCCAAAGTTATCAATCTTTTGTTAATTGTTTTGAGTGGTTTTAATGTTATAAACAAGAAATAGTTGCTAAATTCTATATTCTTAATGAGATCTTGGTGATTTTTGTATTTCTAAGTTGAGATCTATTTTGAGGTTGATTTCTAACAAATTTTGGATGATATTTGATGTTTAGAATGAGGTTTTAACAAATAAATCCAGAATAGGATTGGGTTCCTAAGTTTGAGATGCTAGATTTGTGGTTTTTGAGGTGTTTGTGGTGATCTGCTATTGCTGGAGGTATAAGGTTGTGTTTATGGTGATTTTTATGTTGATTGAAGTTTAGAAAAGGTTAGAATTGATAGATCTTGGCTGGGCTTTGATTTGAGAAAGTTTGTAGGTGATTTCGGATAGCCAAAATGCTAGTTTTGAGTAGAGCAGCGGGTTAGAATGTGTGGCTGGTGATTTTAATGCATGATGATGCATTAATCCTTTGCTCTTACGTGTAATGAATAGGGCAGACTTCATCGGATGCATTTGGTGTTGATCTGGAAGTGCCGGAAGCCTAGAAATTGTTTCGCAAGCACGTGAAATGTTACCCGTGAGTGCAATGGTTTTAGAAGTCCTTGAGGGAAAAGGAAATAAGATTTGGGGATTTAGGATTGGTTTGAAACACCATCCTAAGCATGTTTAGATTTGCTCTCGAAAAGTGGTTGATGCCCTAAATTCTTTTGACATGCTCTTGATTTGAGAGAGAAAAATTTCTAGTGTTTTATGCATTATTTATGACATGAAATGATGTTTCATATTGATCCCATGAGATAGAATGACATTGCAAAGAGTTTTGAGATTTTGATTAAATGGTATGCATGAATTGTGGTTTTGAAATGGGATGAGATTGATTTTAGAAATGTTGCATCAAAACAGTAGGTGAGATGATGATTTTAAAGTAATATATTGACATAAATGACTAGAAGATTACCGTATATAATTGGTCGATCAATAGGATGTAAAGTGTACTATAAATTAAAAATTCGTACGTGCTCTTTGGAGTCGGGCAATGGGGGTAGTGCCATCCCGATCCAAAGTGGGAGTCCAATGATGAGAGATACCATCGAGGTAGATCTAGGTGAAACACCCAAGCTTTGTGGCGAAGAGAGATGCCGTCATGAGAGTTCGGTGGCAAGATTCGACTGGGGTAGGACTTGGCCTCGAGTCAAGCTATCCGCATATAAGAGTAAAGATAGAATATGAAAGGCCAATATATGAGAATGAACTTGATTCACATGTACCAATGTTGAAATGATTTTATGCTATGAGAAATGCATATGAGATTTTGAGATTTATGAAATGCTTTTGAATATCAAGCATGTGTGTGGCTTTGCCATGAGATTTGCATTGGTTGAATGCATGAGATAGATAGATAGATAGATAGATAGATGGTGCATGTGATTTTTAAATGGTGATTTGCTTTGAAATGGTTCTCAAGCATGAGATAGAAAGAGCATGGTTTAGAAATGATTTTCAAGATAGAGTTTTAAAAGATTGCATTGTTGTGTTGGTGTTTTTAGAGCACGCCTAACTAAGCTATCGTGCTTACGCTCTCTTTTACCAACAATGAAGATAATTGTAACCCCCTCGTCCCGGTCTGGATGACTGACCAGTCCGAGTGGGTCACACGGGGAAAACCAAAGTGAAACCCGTTAAGGCTCCCATTCGGTTAGCAACCCTAGAAAATTTGTTTTAACATTAGCTTGTCTAAATGCTTTGATATTTCCTATGTGAGACACGATAACAGAAACACAACGAATTAAAACAAACATACAAGCAAGCAATTTAAAACAGCTTAATTTAGTTTGTACAGCAGGCCGTATCGATACACTAGGAGAGGGTATCGATACGCCTTGACTAGGTCAACTGCCCAAACTCAAACCAGGGAGACCGTATCGGTACACTGGTTGACCGTACCGATACGCCCTCCACGGTCAACTTCTCACAGTCAAACGATAATTACAGTACCGATACGCCTAGGACCCGTACCGATATGCCAAAATCTCGATAAAATCTCATATTTCCAGAGAGGTTTTGGCGTATCGATACACCCCCGTGTATCGGTACGCTAAGCCTAATCTGAGTCCCATGTGTAGGATCGTATCGATACGGCCCTTGGGCGTACCGATACGCCCTGCATTGTGAGACTCAAATTATCAGCAAAACGCACTAAGACTCGACTCTAGATGCAATTTACGACTCACCTAGCCACAAACAAACTTTCATACAACACATAGCAACCAAGAACTAGCATATGGGACTATTTAAACGAACAACGGAGCATTAACACAAAGGCATTCATACATAAGAGAGACTTGCATACAAGACATACATAAATGGGTCTAAGAAGCCAAAGGTTCATGCATTCATCAGCAAGGTTTACATGCTCACAAAACAACATATAGCATCCATGGAACAAAGGTCATAAGCCTTTAAAACACAAGCATTAGGCAATATCATCACCTGGTTTACAAATCCATAGCAAGGCATGAACAACAAGCCAACATAAATGAGTCTACAACGCTCATACAAAACACATAGTAGTCCCATTGCTAAGCTACCACATTATTTACTAAGCCATACTTGAGTAACTACAAAAGCTTGGAATGCCCCTTTTCTTGCTCCTTGCTAACTCCACGCTAATGATCTGCATTGTCGAAAAGGACAACGTAAGCTAGAAGCTTAGTGAGGGTGCTCTAAAACAAAAACAATGACAATGCAGGGTTCAAGCATACCATCCTTAAAACAATACACGTGTATAATTGAGCATCAACCAAGCATCAAGCTAACAACACATGAATTCACTAACATGGCATCTTACCTCATGTTATGCCCAACAAGATGCAACAATTGTCTTAACAACCAAACCACATAAACAAGTATATTAGAATCTATTAGTTTACTCAGATATGCGGATAACTTCCGTTGGGGCTTTTACCTCCAACGTACTCAACAACAACGTCACCAAGGCCACGCGCGAATTTGACTCAACCGTGTGCACACTCTCATCCTAATGATCGATCATTTATACCCGGTAATTTAACTAGTGCCAATCATACTATTAGGTCACACCAAGACAATCCATCATGCATATCAACAAATTAATCATCACACACATCAATGCATATATCACATACATAATCAACACATGCTTTACAAGATTATAACAAGCATACTTAGCAAAACTCATAAATCATACAAGAAGTCAAGCTACCAATTTAACCTCTACCTTGGATTGGCCTACCAAGCTCAATCCAACTCCTCACCCATATACTTGAACCAATTTAAACCAATTTAAAAGATTCCACTCATCACACTTCCTTAAGCAAACCAAGCAAAGCCGACTCAAGCCTCCACAACTTCTGGAATCATGCCTGAACCTTCTCCAATGTTTCCCCTTGATTCTAACCAATCAAAAACAATGTATTACTACACAAACATCCACAATTCATTGTCACTACTCAGATTTCAAACACAATCCACTTCTCAACAATTTCAAGCGAAAACTAACAACCACAATTTCCGAATTTCGTATTCCTATTAATCCCAGCTGAGAACTATCAATTCCAACACCCAAAATACCTTTAAAAACCTTTAAAATACTTCTCTAACATCACTATAACATCAGCTCAATCACCTCACACAAAACCCCTCCAAAAACACAAGTTTAGACACCTTTGAAATGCCCCCAAAAACCCATTTCGGGATTTTTGTTAAAATCCCACCATTTTAAGATATAACACATTTAAGGACTAGATTAAGACATATATGAACTTATCCAATCAAGAGCTAAACGAAAAACCCATAAAGCCTCTTCATTTTCCTTTGAAAACTTGAAACTTGAAAACTAAAAAGATGATGTTTTTTTAAGAATCTAAAACCATGGAAATGATCGGAACAGAGAGGAGAAGTCAAAAACGTGTTTACCTCGTTGAAATATCTTGAAACGATGAAGAACCTTGATGGAATAGTGATTGGGAGGTTTTGGGGGTTTTAGGTCGTGAGAATTTGAAAACAAGGAAGAAGACCACTTTTTTTTTGTTTCAAAAAGGCCTTCACTCATCTTTTTCCTTACTTTTGGGAATTTACAAAAATGCCATTACTAAAATTCTAGTCTTATTAAATTAAAACCAAAACCTATTTTAATTAAACAGAGTCTATCGACTCGAACCCGACTCACACACTCAACTCCCGACCCCAAAACCTGGGTGTTACAACTCTCCCCCACTTAATAAATTTCGTCCTCAAAATTACCTGGCTGAAAGAGATAAGAAAACTGCCTTTCCATTTCCTCCTACCTCTCCCAAGTGGCTTCGTCCACCCCTCGACGTTGCCACCTCACTTTGACTAACTCGATTGATCTACCATGCAACACCTTGCTGTCTGAGGCTAAGATCTCCACTGGTTCCTCATCATATGTCAAATCCGAATTCAATTCAATCTCCTCTACAGGCATAACATGCGATGGATCTGACCTATACTTACGAATAATCGAAACATGAAACACATCGTGGATCTTCTCTAGCTCGGATGGCAAACGCAACTGATAAACAACCGGACCAACTCGTTTCACAATCTCATACGGCCCAATGTACCTCGGACTAAACTTCCCTTTTCGGCCAAATCTCATAACCTTGTTCCACGGAGAGACTTTCAAAAACATTCTATCTCCCACGGAAAACTCAACTTCCTTCCTCTTCAAGTCGGCATAGGAATTTTGCCTATTCGAACCTGCCTTCAAACGGTCGCAAATCAATTTCACCTTATCGGTAGTCCCCTTAAGCAAATCCGGCATAGGTCACAACCTCCGACCCACTTCGGCCCAACAAATCGGAGTTATACTTTTTCTACCATACAAGGCCTCAAACGGAGCCATCTGAATGCTCGACTAAAAACGGTTATTATAAGTAAACTCAACTAAAGGCAAGTGCTTCTCCCATGTACCCTGAAAATCAATGATGCAACAACGCAACATATCCTCTAAAAGCTATATAACCCTCTCTGACTGATTGTCTGACTGAGGATGGTACGGCGTGCTGAAATTCAAACGGGTACCCAAAGTTGTATGCAGACACTCCCAAAATCGAGCTGTGAACCTCAGATCTCTATCGGACACAATCGACTTCGGCACACCATGCAGTCTCACAATCTCACCGATGTACAAATCGGCCAATCTATCTAAGAAGTAAGTCGTATTAACATGTAAGAAGTGAGCACACTTCGTGAAACAGTCTACTATAACCCAAACTGAGTTCTTCCTCGTAGGAGTCAAAGACAAACCCGAAATGAAATCCATGGTGATATTCTCCCATTTCCATTTCGGAATCCTCAACGGTTGCAAAAAACCTGAGGGAACCTGATGTTCCGCCTTCACTCTCTGAGACACCATACACTTACTCACATACTCGGCTACGTCTTTCTTCAACCCAACCCAATAGTACTCATTCTTCAAGTCACGATACATCTTCGTACTACCAGGATGCATAGCAAACGGACTATTGTGCGCTTCAGACAAGATCGTACGCCTCAAATTACTATCATCTGGCACAACTATCCTATCTCTGAAACACAAGACCTCGTCGGCACTAAAACTGTATTCTTAAGGTCTACCCTCAGCTATGTCTTGCACGTGATGTAACCCCCTTAGCCCGGCCTAGACGCTTGACCCGAACTACGAAGATTACACGGGGAAAACCAAAGTCAACCAAAAAGTAAACCTTGATTAACGACCCTTTTTATTTTAATCTTGTCTAGATGCACATTAAGCCTATGTGAATACTCACGAATCATGGAAGGGAAAGGCACAACGATCGGAAAACATTTAGGGACTCAATTGCAGATATTACGCGTTTAGGGACCAAAATGTAATTTTTAGAAATTATAAGAACTTTGCAGATTTTAGGTTTACCAATATGTAATTAATCATGTTACATGCTCCTCTGTCAAATTTCAGCTTAAAAAGACATCCCAAGCTCAAGCAATTGTATCCACAACATTCAAGACTAAAATGTAAAGCATGAAAACATCAAACAATTCAAAACAATATCCAACGGTCAACTGTATCGGGACACCCACCCTTCGTACCGGAACGCCCGTATCGAAACATTGTTGACCGTTACGGTACTCGGGTATGTTCCGAGACCGGTATCGAAACAGGCCTCACCAGTAGCCAAACTGTTATGAAACACCTTCAGTCGTTCCGAAACATTATGGCCATTACAGGCCCCTGTTTCGAAAGAGTGGAGGGTGTTTCGATACACCTTGCCCAGTGACAGCAGAAAATGCTGGTTTTTCACCTTTTAAACCATTCAAACATGCCTCAAAGAGCATCAGATCATGTCAACAACTCATTTTGACACTAAGGAACATATTTAAGACACTTAAACTAGAGCATGGCATCAAACATAAAAACATACAATCTAAAGGCATGCTTCCTAGTCACAAATCCAAATATGAGCTCTCAACCCTCAAACCAACCAAAAGGACCATTTACAACTCTTAAGTGCCAACACAAACATGCCACAAACTTAGGGTGTTCAAACTTATCTCCCAAATACAAACTTGAAGTCCCATTGCAAATATCAAAACTAAAGTGTGTAAAAACATCACCATACATGAGCTTTGTACTATCTTGGATGTTCTTAACCTTTTCGCTGCCCAAAAAACATTTCAATTATCTGCATTATTGGTAAAATAGGGAGTAAGCACAATTTCTTAGTGAGGCGTGCTCTAAAGAAAACCAACACAATAATGAATTATTCAAAGCACTTTCTCAAAAGCCTTTTTCTATAACATGCTCATTCTATCTCATGCTTGAAAACCAATTCAAAGCAACTTCTCATTGAAAACACATGTACCTCAATTCTATCTCATGCATTTAAACCAATGCAAATCTCATGGCAAGGCCATACACATGCTTGTAAAACCAAAACATTTCATATACAAATCTCATATGCATTTCTCATAGCATAAATCATCTCATCAATAGGTACATGTGATTCAAAAGAATTTTCATATTTTATATTGTCATTTCACATCTCATTATTACTCGGATATGCGGACAACATTCTCAAACCACTAGACGCTTCCGGTGGAATCTCACATCACCGTACTCACTTGTCTAGTAACATAATTTCTAGTGGAATCTCACATCACCGTACTCACATTGCGGAATCTCTCATCGCCACAAAGCTTGGGTATTTCACCAAGTCCTACCTGATGGAATGTCCATCATCGGTTCTCTCCCTTTTGATTAAACCAAAGAGCACGTACGAATTTTTAGTTTATAGTGCACTCTCATCCTATTGATCGATCAATTATATCCGGTAAGTATCTCAACATCTATCCCAATATATTATGTCAAAGCATCAACTAACCTACTGTTTTTCATACAACATTTCTCAAATCATTCTCATCTCATTTCAAAACCATAACATTTGTCATGCTTTAAAACAAGAGCTCAAAACTCATCAGTGCAACATGTTATTTAATGAAATCATCTCAAGCATCATCTCATGCTATAAATCATGCATAAAAACAGTCGGAATTTATGTATCTCAAACAATGAGCATGTAAAAGCATTTTAGGGGCAACCACCACATTTAAGAGAGAAATCTAGCCAATACTTACTTCCGGACTTAGGAAGGTGTTTCGAACCTTTCCTAAATTCTCAAACCTCGTTTCTTGTCCCTCAAGAACTTCTAAACCATTCACACTCACCGATTACGTTTCACTTGCTTGCCAAAACGCTATCTAAGCTCCCGGATCAACACCAAAGGCGTCCGAAGATGTCTCCCATGTTTATAACAAAAAAGAGTACAAGATTAATGCATCATCATGCATTGAAATCATCAGTCACACACCTAAACTCGCTGCTCTATTCAAGAACCTCATTTCGGCAAACAAACACAACCGAAATCATCTCCAAACTCTTCCAAAACAAAGCCCAACCAAGATCTACCACTTCTAATCATTTCTAAACATCAATCAACATAAAAAATCACCACAAACTCGTCCTTATACCTCCAGCTATGACAGAACACCAAAACCACCCCAAAAACCACAATTCTAGCATACAAAACTTAGGAATCCAAGCCTATTCGGGATTTGTTTGATAAAACCTCATTTATAACATCAATTAACATCCAAAATACATTAGAAAACAACCTCAAAATAAAGCCTAACCATCAACCACGAAAATCATCAAGATCTCTTCAAAAACCTTGAGTTTTAATACAATTTGTTGTTTCTAACATTAAAGCGACTCAAAAATCATTAACAAATGATTGATAACTTGGGAATTTTAGTAAAGAACTGATCATTAGAGGAGAAGGACGAAGCTTACATCTAATGGCTGATTTCTCCTCTAATTGGGCAAGTTTTCTTGAAAATCCAATGTAAAAACAAGAGGATTTGATGAGGAAAAGATTAGGAATCAAAAGGAGATTGAAATCTCATCAAAAGCAATGAAAATCAAAGGCTAATTGATGGATGAAATGTGTTTGGCTGAAAAGAAATTGAAAGAATATGAAATGAGAGAAAATTGATGAAATGTAGTTATGAAAAGTCAAAGATAGTTTTCCTTTTAATTAATCTTTATTTCCTTTAATTAAAACATTATTAGAATCACCCAAAATAAGGAGAAATCTGATTAAAAACATTTTGGTAAAATTAGCTCCTTAAAGATTCAAAGTTTTAATCTTTTACAAAACAGTTACTATTTAACTTTTGCAAAAACTGCGATTTGGTCACTACACCGAAATGTAGTATTTCCAAACCTTATTTTGTAAAATTGATTTCACCATAATCATTCATATAATAAATGAGGATTTTTAGATATTTTTCCATATTTGTAAAGCATCCCGAAATAGGTGTTCCCTAAACCTCCCTTTAAGATTCGAACCGTTCCCGACCGGTCCGATTCGGTCTCTAAAACATCTAGGCCCAAATTTGGGGTTTTACAAATCTCCCCCTCTTAAGAAATTTTGTCCTCAAAATTTACCTGGAGGAAAAAGATAAAGAAATTGCTTCTTCATGTCTTCCTTCCTTTCCCACGTGGCTTCCTCAACACCACGATGTCTCCACAACACCTTGACCAGTTCAATGGTTTTACCACGGAGAACCTTATTGTCTGAATTCAAAATATCAACAGGTTCCTCATCATATGTCAAATCTGGATTCAACTTAACTTCCTCCACATGCATAACATGCGAAGGATCCGGACAAATCTCATCACCTTCTTCCATGGTGAAACTTTCAAGAACACACGGTCACCCACCGCAAATTCTATCTCCTTACACTTCAAATCCGCGTAAGGCTTTTGCCGATCCGATACTGCCTTCAACCGCTCGCAAATGAGCTTCACCTTCTCGGTGGTTCCTTTCAACAGAGCCGACATCGAAACCAACTTTTGTCCCGTTTCAGCCCATCAAAGAGGAGTTCTGAACTTCCTCCCGTACAAAGCTTCATAAGGTGCCATTTGAATACTCGCCTAGTAACTATTATTATAAGCAAACTCCACCAAAGGCTAGTGCTTCTCCCAAGAGCCTTGAAACTCAATAACACAACACCTTAACATATCTTCAAGCACTTGGATAACACGCTTCGACTGTCCATCCGTCTGCGGATGATAAGAAGTACTGAAATTCAGTCGTGTACCCAACGCTTGATGCAAACACTCCCAAAACCTTGCAGTGAACCTCAGATCTCGATCTGACACTATAGATTTTGGTACACCATGGAAACGCACAATCTCGACGATGTACAACTCTGCAAGCTTATCCAAGGTGTACGTAGTACGCACAGGCAAGAAACGCTCACACTTCGTAAGGCGATACACAATCACCCAAATAGAATTCTTCTTTGATGGCGATAAAGGCAACCTAGACACAAAGTCCATGGTGATCCTATCCCACTTCCATTCAGGGATTCTCAACGGCTGCAACAACCCTGAAGGAAACTGGTGTTCAGCCTTAACCCGCCGACAAACCATACAATTGCTCACATACTCAGCGACATCTTTCTTCAAACCCACCCAATAGTACTCATCCTTCAGATCACGGTACATCTTTGTACTACCAGGGTGCATAGCAAACAGACTACTATGAGCTTCGGTCAGGATAGTGAGCCTCAACTCATCATCACTCGGCACCACTATCCGACTCCCAAAACATAAAACACCATCATCATTAAAACAGAAATCCGATGGTCTATCCTCAGCAATATCCTGAACATGTGGCACCAAGGAATCATCCAACAACTGCTTATCCTTTATCAACTGGACTAGAGATTGTTTCACTTGCAACTCAGCAGCAAGACCACCATCTCGTGATATGCTCAAGCTAGCAAACATCGCTCTTAACTCCACCGCCACTTTCTTGCTAAAAGCATCAACCACAACATTGGCCTTCCCCGGATGATACTCGATCGTTAGATCGTAATCCTTAAGAAACTCCACCCAGCGCCTTTGCCTAAGATTCAACTCTTTTTGAGACATCAAATACTTCAAACTCTTGTGATCCGTGTACATAGTACACTTCTCACCATAAAGATAATGCCTCCAGATCTTTAGAGAAAAAAAACCACTGCAGCCAACTCAATATCATGCGTAGGATAATTGCGCTCATGCACTTTTCAGCTGTCGCGATGCATAAGCCACCACCTTACCCTCTTGCATTAACACACACCCCAAACCAACATAGGATGCGTCACTATACACCACAAACTCTTTCCCTGATTCAGGTTGAACCAAGATAGGAGCTTGCGTCAAAGCTACTTTTAACTTCTCGAAAGCTTGTTGTCTCGCTTCCGGCCACTCATACTTAACATCCTTTTACAACAACTTCGTCAAAGGGACAAAAATCTTAGAAAATCCATCCACAAACCTTTGGTAGTATCCTGCCAACCCAAGAAAACTACGGACTTCATGGACATACTTAGGAGGCTTCCAATTCATCACCACCTCAACCTTCTGGGGATCAACTCGAATCCCTTCGGCCGAAACCACATGACCAAGGAAAAAACTTCCTTTAGCCAAAACTCACATTTGCTCAGCTTAGCATAAAACTGATTTTCCAACAGAACTTGCAAAACAATTCTCAAATGACCTTCACGCTCCTCCTCAGTACGAGAGTACACAAGGATATCGTCGATGAACACCACAACGAACTTGTCCAAGAATTCATGGAACACCCTATTCATCATGTCCATGAAAGCGGCATGAGCATTCGTCAACCCAAACGGCATCACAAGGAAATCATAATGCACATACCTCGTTCTAAAGGCTGTTTTCGGCACATCCACATCCTTCACCTTTAACTGATAGTACCCTGACCTCAGATCAATCTTAGAAAACACAGCCGCTCCCCAAAACTGATCAAAAAGATCATCAATCCTTGGCAAAGGATACTTGTTCTTGACGGTCAACTTATTCAGCTGACGATAATCGATGCATATTTTCATCGTGCCATCTTTCTTTTTAACAAACAAGACCGGTGCACTCCAAGGTGACACACAAGGCCGAATGAAGCCACGGTCAAGCAACTCCTGAAGTTGCGTCTTCAACTCCTTCAACTCTTTGGGTTCCATACGATAGGGAGCAATGGACACCAGAGTTGTGTTCTCATACAACTCAATTCCAAACTCAACCTCTCGACTAGGCGGCAAATCAGGTAATTCCTCCGGACACACTCTAGGGAACTCAAACACGGTCCTTA
This sequence comes from Hibiscus trionum, assembly GCA_030270665.1. Classification (NCBI taxonomy): domain Eukaryota; kingdom Viridiplantae; phylum Streptophyta; class Magnoliopsida; order Malvales; family Malvaceae; genus Hibiscus; species Hibiscus trionum. Next base: position 6,668,907 of record BSYR01000004.1, read on the forward strand.
TATCCTGAACGCGCACCTCCTTTTAACTAGGATTCATAACAATGGCTAGATAAGCCTCACATCCTTGACACAACATCCTGCTTGCTTCAAGCGTCGACACCACATTAGCTAGAAATTTCACATTTTCTCCCACCACCACCACCTCATAATCATCTACAATTTTCAACGAAACTCGCTTGCTTTCGAAATCCACAACGGCTCTATGCTCAACAAGCCAATCCATGCCAAGGATTACATCAAAACCATAGAATGGCAATTCCAGAAGGTCAACAAGAAACACATGTTCTTGCACCTTTAAGGGGCATCTCCTATAAAACTTCCTTTTTACATCCGTCTCACCAAAGGAACTAGTCACACGCATACCAACATACAAAGACTCAACAGGCAAACCAAGCATTTGAGCATGTTCACGCAATATGTACGAGTGTGTAGATCCATAATCAATCAAAGAAAGTAATCACAATGATTGCAAAGTAAAGGTACCTACGATCACGTCCGTGTGATTCCTTCCCTCACGATGGGCATACACTTGAGGCTAACCACCACCCTCAGGTTGGAAAGCCATCACATGCGCTACATTCCTTACACCTTCATATTTACGCTGAAAATTACCACGGCCGCGCCCATGACCTCTCTGTGGCTCAGCTGCTCTCACCGGAGCATGTCCCTCTCTCAGCAGTTGAGGACAATCTTTCTTCATATGCCCCCGATTACCACAGTTCCAGCATGTCCCAAGGTTACCCCAACACTCACCAGCGTGTCTCCTACCACACCGGTTAAACTTTAGAGTCCTCAAGAAGGCATTAGGTCCTTGCTCACCTCTACCAGGGTTACGACCCCCGCTCCTAGCATCAAAATGCGGCTTCCTATCCTTATGCCTCTTATTGCGATCTCTACCATAATCGTGTTCTGCAGCCCGCTTCCCCGAGCTAGAACCTCCTGCCCGACTCGCCAAGCCAAGGTTCAACTCAATGTCCTTGGCTCTAGTGACCAAGACATAGAAATCAGTGTAATCGGCCGCAAGCATATAAGTTTTCACGATCGCTACCAGCCCATAACGGAACCGTTCACACCTTTCCCTCTCGCTAGGAATTAGCTCAGGTGCATTTTGGACAAGGCGAACAAACTGAATCTCATATTTAGCCACAGACATGTTCCCTTGCACAAGGGACATAAACTCCCTCTTCTTCTCATCGAGGTAGCGAACTCCAAGATATTTCCGCTTGAACGCATTCAAGAAGAATGTCCAAGTCACCTCATCATCCTCCATTCCAGAGATAGTGGTCGTCCACCACGTGTATGCATCACCATGCAATAGTGACACAATGCATCCCAACTTCTAGACATCGTTGCAATTCAGCTGTCCAAGAATCCTCTTGGTGCTCTCCAACAAAGACTCATAACCTTCCGGTGACAAACCTATAAACTCAGTCCCTCATATACTGCGGAGACGCTCCAACGACAATCTCACATTAGCACCATCCTGAGGTGCAGCTCCATGTACTCTAGCTACTGCTTCCTGGAAAGCTCCAACAATAGCCTGTATCAGCATGGTCATATCAGGAGTAGCTTGCCCCTAACCTCCCTCGGGTCCAGCAACCCCAGCACCAACTCCAGCAGCACCCACCCCAGCTCCACCACCACCAGGTGGTCCACCAGGGGAGGAGGAGGTAAATCCTCAACATTCTCTACGTTCTCATTCTCAACCATAGATCTAGTATTGATTCTCAGCTCTCTACGCGGCCCCATAATAAAAACAATGCATTGACAAAAATGCAACAAACACAATTAGGCATACTAAGGTAAGTAATCCAAGTAATCAAGCTCATTTTTGAAACCATTTCTTCTCATTAGTAATGATATGGCAATGGGATCCCCAACCACACTCCAAACATAGCATAGCATCACAAAATCATCTCAATTGAATCATACATCAATATTCGTACATATTAATTTCACCAAAATGTCACAATCATACATAATCACATACAACAACCACATACCAAGCCCCAATTATTCGATAACCTGGCTATGATACCAACAAATGTAACCCCCTTAGCCCGGCCTAGACGCTTGACCCGAACTACGAAGATTACACAGGGAAGACCAAAGTCAACCCGAAAGTCAACCTTGATTAACGACCCTTTTTTATTTTATTCTTGTCTAGATGCACATTATGCCTATGTGAATACTCACGAATCATGGAAGAGAAAGGCACAACGATCGGAAAACATTTAGGGACTCAATTGCACAAATTACGCGTTTAGGGACCAAAATTTAATTTTTAGAAATTATAAGGACTTTGCAGATTTTAGGTTTACCAATATGTAATTAATCATGTTACATGATCCTCTGTCAAATTTCAGCTTAAAAAGACATCCCAAGCTCAAGCAATTGATCCACAACATGGAGGACTAAAATGTAAAGCATGAAAACATCAAACAATTCAAAACAATATCCAACGGTCAAGTGTATCGGAACACCCAACCTTCGTACCGAAACGCCCGTATCGAAACGCTGTTGACAATTTCGGTACTCGAGAATGTTCCGAGACAGGTATCGAAACAGGCCTCACCAGTAGCCAAACTGTTCCGAAACATTATGGCCATTACATGCCCATGTTTCGAAACAGTGGAGGGTGTTTCGATACACCTTGCCGAGTGACACTAGAAAATGCTGGTTTTTCACCTTTTAAACCATTCAAACATGCCTCAAAGAGCATCAGATCATGTCAACAACTCATTTTGACTCAAAGGAACATATTTAAGACCCTTAAACTAGAGCCTGACATCAAACACAAAAACATACAATCTAAAGGAATGCTTCCTAGTCACAAATCCAAATATGAGCTCTCAAACCTCAAACCAACCAAAAAAACCATTTACAACTCTTTAGTGCCAACACAAACGTGCCACAAACTTAGGGAGTTCAAACTCATCTCCCAAATACAACCCTGAAGTCCCATTGCCAAATATCAAAACTAAAGTGTGTAAAAACATCACCATACATGAGCTTTGCACTTTATTGGATGTTCTTAACCTTCTCGCTGCCCAAAAACACTCCAATTATATGCATTATTGGTAAAAGAGAGCGTAAGCACAATTGCTTAGTGAGGCGTGCTTTAAAGAAAACCAACACAATAATGCATTATTCAAAGCACTTTCTCAAAAGCCTTCTTCTACAACATGTTCATTCTATCTCATGCTTGAAAACCATTTCAAAGCAACTTCTCATTGGAAACACGTGTATCTCAATTCTATCTCATGCATTTAAACCAATGAAAATCTCACGGCAAGGCCATACACATGCTTGTAAAACCAAAGCATTTCATATACAAATCTCATATGCATTTCTCATAGCATAAATAATCTCATCAATAGGTACATGTGATTCAAAAGAATTTTCATATTTTATATTGGCATTTCACATCTCATTATTACTCAGATATGCGGACAACATTCTCAAACCACTAGACGCTTTCGGTGGAATCTCACATCACCGTACTCACATGGCAAAATCTCTCATCGCCACAAAGCTTGGGTATTTCACCAAGTCCTATCCGATGGAATGCCCGTCATCGGTTCTCTCCCTTTCGATTAAACCAAAGAGCACGTACGGATTTTAGTTTATAGCGCACTCTCATCCTATTGATCGATCAATTATATCCGGTAAGTATCTCAACATCTATGCCAATATATTATGTCAAAACATCATCTCACCTACTGTTTTTCATGCAACATTTCTCAAATCATTCTCATCTCATTTCAAAACCATAACATTTGCCATGCTTTAAAACAAGAGCTCAAAACTCATCAATGCAACATGTTATTTAATGAAATCATCTCAAGCATCATCTCATGCTATAAATCATGCATAAATATAGTAGGAATTTATCTATCTCAAACCATGAGCATGTAAAAGCATTTTCGGGGTAACCACCACATTTAAGAGAGCAATCTAGCCAATACTTACTTCCGGACTTAGGAAGGTGTTTCAAACCTTTCGTAAATCCCCAAACCTTGTTTCTTGTCCCTCAAGGACTTCTAAACCATTCGCACTCACCGATTACGTTTCGCTTGCTCGCCGAAATGCTATCTAATCTCCCGGATCAACACCAAAGGCGTCTGAAAAAGTCTCCCATGTTTATAACACATTAGAGCAGAGGATTAATGCATCATCATGCATTGAAATCATCAGCCACACACCTAAACTCGCTGCTGTACTTAAGAACCTCATTTCGGCTAACAGAGCCCAGCCAAGATCTACCACTTCTAATCATTTCTAAACATCAATCAACATCAAAAATCACCACAAACTCGTCCTTATACCTCCAGCTATGATAGAACACCAAAACCACCCCAAAAACCACCATTCTAGCATACAAAACTTAGGAATCCAAGCTTATTCGGGATTTTTTTGATAAAACCTCATTTATAACATCAATTAACATCCAAAATACATTAGAAAACAACCTCAAAACAGAGCTTAACCATCAACCACGAAAATCATTAAGATCTCTTCAAAAACCTTGAGTTTTAACACAATTTTTTGTTTCTAACATTAAAGCAACTAAAAAATCATTAACAAAAGATTGATAACTTGGGAATTTCAGTAAAGAACTGATCATTAGAGGAGAAGGACAAAGCTTACCTCTAATGGCTTGTTTCTCCTTGAATTGGGCAAGTTTTCTTGAAAATCCAATGTAAAAACAAGAGGATTTGATGAGGAAAAGACTAGGAATCAAAAGGAGATTGAAATCTCATCAAAAGAAATGAAAATCAAAGGCTAATTGATGGAGGAAATGAAATGAGAGAAAATTGATGAAAGGTATATATGAAAAGTCAAAGGTAGTTTTCCTTTTAATTAATCTTTATTTCCTTTAATTAAAACATTATTAAAATCACACAAAATAAGGAGAAATCTGATTAAAAACATTTTGGTAAAATTGGCTCCTTAAAGATTCAAAGTTTCAATCCTTTAAAAAATAGTCACTATTTAACTTTTGCAAAAACTGCGATTTGGTCACTACGCCGAAATGTAGTATTTCAAAACCTTATTTTGTAAAATTGATTTCAGCATAATCATTCATATAATAAATGAGGATTTTTAGATATTTTCCATATTTTTAAAGCATCCCGAACTAGGTGTTCCCTAAACCTCCCTTTAAGATTCGAACCGTTCCCGACCGGTCCGATTCGGACTCTAAAACATCTAGGCCCAAATTTGGGGTGTTACACGTGAGGTGCCAAAGATCTATCTAAGAGTTGTTTCTCCCTAATCAACTGACCTAAAGTAGGTCTAACCTGGAGCTCAGCCACTAGGCCACCATCTCCGGACAAGCTCAATCTAGCAAACATGGCTCTCAAATCAACGACTATCTTTCTACTCAAGGCATTTGCCACCACATTTGCCCTACCCGGATGGTACTCAATCGTAAGATCATAGTCTTTCAACAACTCTAGCCACCTACGCTGCCTAAGGTTCAACTCTCGATGTGTCATGATATACTTCATGCTCTTGTGATCCGTGTACACTGTGCATTTCTCACCGTACAAATAATGCCTCCAAATCTTCAAGGCAAACACCACTGCGGCTAACTCTATGTCGTGGGTCGGATAGTTATGCTCATGAGTCTTCAACTGTCTTGAGGCATAAGCCACCACTCTTCTGTCTTGCATGAGAACAAAACCTAGCCCTACGTAAGATGCATCACTGTAAACTACATATTCTTTCCCCGACTCTGGCTGAATCAAAATCGGTGCATGGGTCAAAGTTTTTTTCAATTTCTTAAAGGCTTGCTGTCTTGCATCTGACCACTCAAACTGAACATTCTTCTGAAGTAACTTTGTCAATGGAGCGGCTATCTTCGAGAAACCTTCTACAAACCTTCTATAGTATCCGAGTAAGCCTAGAAAGCTACGAATCTTTGTTACAGATTCCGGTTGCTTCCACTCAACTATGGCTTCTATCTTCTTCGGATCAACTCTAATCCCATCGGCTGACACTACGTGCCCTAAGAAGATTACCTCTCGGATCCAAAACTCACACTTACTCAATTTTGCATACAACTGGTTGTCTAAAAAAGTCCGCAAAACAAACATCAAGTGTCAGTCATGGTCTTCCTCGGTACGCGAATACACCAAGATGTCATCTATGAAAACAACTACAAACTGGTCTAAATACTGATGGAAAATCCTATTCATCATGTTCATGAAAGCAGCCGGTGCGTTAGTCAACCCAAATGGCATGACTAAAAAATCATAGTGACCATATCTAGTCCTAAAAGCCGTCTTCGGTACATCAACCTCTTTTACCTTCAACTAATAGTAACCGGATCTCAAGTCAATCTTCGAAAAGACTAATGCCCATCTCAACTGATCGAACAAATCATCTATGCGCGGCAAGGGATACTTGTTCTTCACTGTCAACTGATTCAACTATTTATAGTCAGTGCACATTCTCATACTTTCGTCTTTCTTCTTCAAAAACAAAACCGGAGTGCCCCAAGGTGAAGAACTCGGTCGGATAAAGCCTCTATCTGTCAACTCTTGCAACTGAGTCTTCAACTCTTTCAGTTCTTTCGGTGCCATACGATATGGAGCAATCGAAACAGGAGCTGAATCTAAATAAGTGTCTATAGCAAACTCTACCCCCTGTTAGGCGGTAAACCCAACAATTCTTTCGGAAACACACTCGAAAAGTCACACACTGTCCGGATATCTTGAGGCCTAACTTCACTCATGTTCGGATTCATCACGTAGGCCAAGTACGCCTCACAACCCAACTCAACTAACCTCTTAGCCTCTAAGGCTGAAACTACATTCGATAAGAACTTCACGTTCTCACCTACATCTACAATCTCATAATCATCAACAAGCTTCAAGAAAACCCTCTTTGTCTCAAAATCTATTCTAGCTCTATGTTCGGTAAGCCAGTCCATACCCATAATTACATCAAAGCCATAGAACGGTAACTCCATCACATCCACTGGAAACACATGCCCCTGAACCATTAGCGGACACCATCTTTACATCTTCCTAACCACTACTGTATCCCCGAAGGAACAAATAACGCTAACTCCTACCTCTAATACCTCACAAGGTAAATTCAACAACTTTGCATGCTCACTCAAAATATAATAATGCGTTGACCCGGAGTCAATCAAAGAAAGAAAACCCAGAGAGTGTATCAAGAAGTTACCTACAATCACATATGTTTCGTGCTGACCCTCACGCTGAGCGTAAACTCTAGCCTGACCTCCGCCCTCCGGCTGGACAGCAACTACATGCGCTATGTTCCTCTGGCCATCATTTCTTGGCTGGAAGTTACCTCTACCGCGCCCACTGCCTCTCTAAAAGTCATTAGCTCTAGCAGGAGCCTGAGCCTGAACCGGTGCCTGCCCCACCTGATGTGGACAATCACGCCTAATGTGATCCCTAGCTCCACAACTCCAACAAGAGTGAAAGTTCCCCCAACACTCACCGGTGTGGTTCCTCCCGCAACGAGCGCACTCGGGCAAACGCCCACCAGCTTTCTGGCCTTGATGGCCCCTACCGTGGTTACCACCACCACGTCTATGGTCATCGTGATGCCTATTATCCCGATGCCTTTTGGCATCACCTATATCAAAATCGTCAGACCACTTTCCAGAACTAGACCCACCAAAACGTTTGGTCAAACCCAAATTGTGCTCTATGTCTTTGGCCCTAGCGACCAAGACATCAAAATCTGTGTAGTCAGTAGCCAAGGTATACCTCTTGACCTCTTCACTCAGCCCATAGCGAAAACGGTCACAACGTTCTTTCTCAGTAGGAACAAGCTCATATGCATACTAACTCAACCTGACGAAACACAAGTTTACCTTTAAAATGCTCCCAAAAACCCATTTCGGGATTTTTGTTAAAATCCCACCATTTTAAGATATAACACATTTAAGGACTAGATTAAGACATATATGAACTTATCCAATCAAGAGCTAAACCAAAAACCCATAAAGCCTCTTCCGTTTCCTTTGAAAACATGAAACTTGAAAACTAAAAAGATGATGTTTTTTTAGAATCTAAAACCATGGAAATGATCGGAATAGAGAGGAGAAGTCAAAAACGTGTTTACCTCGATGAAATCTCTTAAAACGATGAAGAACCTTGATGGTATAGTGATTGGGAGGTTTTGGGGGTTTTAGGTCGTGAGATTTTGAAAACAAGGAAAAAGAACATTTTTTTTTGTTTCAAAAAGGCCTTCGCTCATCTTTTTCCTTACTTTTGGGAATTTACAAAAATTCCATTACTAAAATTCTAGTCTTATTAAATTAAAACCAAAACCTATTTTAATTAAACTAAGTCTATCGACTCGAACCCGACTCACACACTCAACTACCGACCCAAAACCCGGGTGTTACAATAATTGAGATATTTTAGGCAGCAAGGAGGCTTAAGAGGATCCAAGGAATATACAAGCACAAGTATGGTGTTATACTTTTACTTTAGTAATGACATATGTCAATGGGATTTTAATGGTTTATTTTGGGAGATGCGTTTTGGACTCCCTGTTGTTGATGCAAGTGTTATATGGTTTATTTGGTTTGTAGAAGGCCTTTGTTTTGGTTTTGATTCTTTATCTTACCTTTTGGTATGCTTTTGGTTTGTGGATTAAGCATGCTTCATTATATGCCTTGCTATGCTTGTGTTAATCTACCAAATGTTACCATGTTCTTGGAATTGCATGTTTATATGTTTGAGTGGATACCATAAGCATGTCCATATGATTTGAGGATGATTTGTTGAAGTTTGATACGGTTTTGGGGCTGTTTTTGGGACAATTCTGGTATGTGTATTGATACTCGGGCTTGCGTATCGATACGCATAAGCCAAACTTGTGCCTTTTTACAGGGGTATCGGTATGGATGGGGAGTGTTTCGATACGAGCTTGAAAGGCGTATCGATATGCGGGAGAGCGTATCGATACACTTTCTACGACTTTGGTCACTACCTTCCCGCGTATCGATAGGGTCCCTAGGCGTACCGATACGTGACCGTTAATTCTGTTAATGGCATCTTTTAAAGTTTGAAGATGTTATATTTTAGTCCCTGGACCTCAAGAATGCAATTGGATGTGATTGGAGGTTAGATTGTTATGAAAATTTCCAGAGAAGCATGAAACACGACTAATTGAATAAAGGTAGCTGTGAAACCTATGCTAAATTTTGATATAATTAAATCTTTAAGGATCAAATTGAAAAACTTAAAATTGTTTTTATAAGTCCCTTAATAAATTTTAAATCACCAACACTTTAAAACTGATTTGAAAAACTCAAACTCAAAATATTTCCTAAGTGTTCCAAGGCCAAACTATTGAAAACCGTCCAGGTGTATCGATACGCTTCCAGCCGTATCGATACCTTTTTTGCAAAGTTGGCTACTGGAGGAATGTGTTTCGATACGCCCTTAACCATATCGAAACACCGTTTCGAAACAGATTCAATCTGTATCGATACGCTCCTTTGTAAATTTTGAAAGAGTTTGAATGGTGTACCGATACGGATCCACCCGTATCGATACGATTTTAACGAAATTTTAATTCAGATCATTTTAAATGCTTTCGACCGTTGGTGTCAGTTGATAGGTAACCAAATTTTAAATTGGTAGTTGACCCGTATCGATACGGTAAACCCTCGTATCAAAACGGAAACTTCCAGTGAGCTATGTCGAGAAAAAGGTATTGATACGGTCCCATCCATTTCGATCCCCCGTATCGATACGCTTACGTGCGTTTCGATACCCCCTATTTATTGTGTACAATGGCTCTTTCTTTTTTGAGACAGGTATCGATACGGCTCCCCGAGTACCGATACGGGTAGCTGCAGAAGTGCATTTTTGGTGGTAAGAGAGGGTTCCAACGGCTCTATTCAATTCCCCAACCACCCAAACGGCTAGAATTAATAGAGAAGGTATAAATTGAAGCTCTTTGAAGGCCAACAACAATTATTGCATAAAAGACAAACATTCAAGCAAAAATCCAACCTCAAGTGTGCTAAATTTCCAATCTCTTGTAATTCCCAATTTGTGTTGTATCCAATTCTTATTCTATCTTCAAATTTGGGTTGAGTGTTGTATTTCTAGGGACAAATTTGTATTTGAGAGATATACTTCTTGTCCAATTTCTTCTTTGATTATTGATGAGGGTTTGGTCAAATTTTGGGTAGAAAATTTTACCGGTTGTGTAAAGGTTACCTCCTAAGCCTTGTAAAGGGGAAGAACAAATAGTGAATTGTTGAAATCCTTAGTGGTAGCTACGGTAGTGGATGTAGAGTTTATTTCGAACTTGAACCCACTCTAAAATCTCTTGTTCTTCATTTTTAAATTGACCTTTTCACTCCACAAAGTTTTTAAATCCCAATTCACCCCCTATTGGTCTTGATCATTCAATCGATCCACTCAACATTTGGTATCAGAGCCTACCTCTTTGAAGGATTCACAACCACAAAAGGAGTTACTAGGAAGAGTGAGATCAATAAAAAATCAAGTCATGGCTTCTACCTCCGGTTCGGGCATGTATGAGTCACAATCCACTACAAAACCTCCCTTCTTCAATGGTGACAACTATCCATTTTGGAAGAATAGAATGCGTCTCTTCATCAAGTCCAATGACTATTTAGTTTGGGATGTCATTGAAGATGGCCCTTATATTCCATTGAAGCAAGATAGTGAAGGAAGGATGGTCTTGAAGAAAAAGGTGGAAATGAGTGAAGAAGAAAGGAGAAAGATCCAAATAAATGACAAAGCTCTCCACATGCTTTTTTGTTCATTCGGTCCGGACATCTATTCCAAAGTGTCATCCATTGAGAGTGCCAAAGAAGTTTGGGAAACTCTTGAGACTACCTATGAGGGAACCAATGATGTCAAAGAAACTAAGATTGAAATTCTCAATCTTAGTTATGAAAATTTCAAGTGGAGCCATTTGCGACGGTGTCCAAATTGTTTGATCGTTTCTCCACAATAGTCAATGGGCTCAAAGGATTTGGAGAGATCATACCGGAAGACAAGCTTGTCCGGAAGCTACTTTATTCACTTCCCGAATCTTGGGATGGGAAGAGAACTACCATCATAGAGGCTAAAAACTTGAAGACTCTAAAGCTTGATGAGCTAGTGGGTTCTCTACTCACTCATGAGATTATGAAACAAGGAAGGGAAGAAGAGAAGAAGAAGGAAGAGAAGAGAGTAGAGAAGTTAGAATTTGAAAAGAAGAAGATGGGAATAGCTCTTAAAGCTTCACTACTTGAGGAAAGCTCTTCTAGTGAGGATGATGACCTTGAAGAATTGGCTATGATAGCCAAGAAGTTCTCTCGATTCATGAGGTCCAATCGTGGAAGAAAAATTCAAAGAAATATGGACTTCAAAGGTAAGAACAAAGAAGAAGCAAAGGATCAAATCATTTACTTTGAGTGCAATAAACCCAATCACATACGTTCGGAGTGCTCTCAACTCAAGAAGAAGGGCTTTGAGAAGAAGAAGAAGCTCAAAGCCAAGCTTGTTACTTGGAGTGATGAGGAGACATCGGAGGATGACGAACAAGAAGTGGCCAACCGTTGCCTCATGGCACTTGAGGAAGATTCCTCCATGGTAACCTCTAACTCATCATCTTTAGATTTTACATATGATGAATTAAATGATGCATATGATGAGTTACAAGAGGTCTGTGATGAATTAGTTGAGAAATATAAAGAGTCGGTCATTAGGAATAAGAAAATCATTTTGGAGCTAAATGAGAAAAATGACTCACTCTCAAGCTAATTCAAAATTTGAGAAAAAGATATTAGGGTTGAAAGATGAACTTAAATTTTTTCAAGATGAAAATGTTGATCTTAATAATCTTTTATCTAAATGCAATAGTGAACACCAAAAGGTGTTAGATGAGCTTAACAAGCTCAAGCAGTCCTTTAAAAATGTTGGTAGTGTGAAGCATGAAATTGGTGAATCTTCTAAAACAAACCAACTTAAGAAAAGGACTAATAACTACAAACAAGGTAGTCTTCCTAGACATAGAAGAACTAAAAGAATTAGAAGTGTATGGGTTCCTAAGGAACTTGTAAAATCTAATAACATTATTGCTATGTCTTATTGGATTCCTAAGGGAACCAAGGTTTTGGGAGCTAACACTCATGGACCCAAAATGATTTGGGTACCAAAAACAAAAGCTTAATATCTTTGTTTGTAGGGGGAGCATTGCTACAAGGCCAAAGCACAAAGTCAAAACTCACGGTACCTTGATAGTGGATGCTCAAGGCATATGACCGGAGACAAGAGTAGATTCATGGATCTAAAGCCAAAAAGTGGAGGAGTAGTGACATTTGGTGACAACTCCAAAGGCCACATTAACGGTATTGGCTCCATAGGTAATCACTCTACTATTCTCATTGAAAATGTCTTGTATGTCGATGGTTTTAAACATAACTTTTTTGAGCATAAGTCAATTGTGTGATAAAGGATTTAATGTTTTATTTGATAAAAATGGATGCAAAACTGTTGACATTAAATCTAATAATATTATGCTCATAGGTCATCGCATAGGGAACATATACAAGGTGCATCTAGATGACATTCATACATCTCATGCATGCTTAGTAGCACAAAATGAAAATGATGCATGGTTGTGGCATAGGAAACTAGGACATGCTAGCATTAGTGTTTTAGAAAAACTAGTTTCCCTTGATCTAGTTAGAGGTTTACCCAAGATTAAATTTTCAAATGATAAAATTTGTGATACATGCTCTAAGGGTAAACAACATAAGTCTTCCTTTAAATCCATTAATGATGTTTCTACAAGTAGATGTTTACAACTAATCTATATGGATTTATTTGGGCCAATTAGGACTATGAGCTTGGGTGGTAAGTCTTATGCATTTGTACTTGTTGATGATTTCTCTAGATTTACTTGGGGTTCTATTTTTAAGTACTAAAGATGAGGCTTTGGAAAAATTCATCACATTTTCAAAACTAACCCAAAATGATATTGAACTTAGAATTTCACATATTAGAAGTGATCATGGAACCGAGTTTCAAAATTTAGGGTTTGAAGATTTTTTAAATGAAAATGGTATTAGCCACAATTTTTCGGCTCCTCGAACTCCTAAAAAAAATGGGGTAGTTGAGAGGAAAAATAGAACTTTGCAAGAAATGGCTAGAACTATGCTTTGTGAAAATAATTTACCTAAATATTTTTGGGCGGAAGCCACAAACACCGCTTGCAATATTGTTAATCAAGTAATGATTAGGCCAATTTTAAAGAAAACACCATATGAGATTTTAAAATCTAAAAAGCCTAACATTAGCTATTTTCACCCTTTTGGTTGCAAGTGTTTTGTTTTAAATAATGGAAAAGACAACTTAGGTAAATTTGATGCAAAAAGTGATGAAGCTATTTTCATAGGATATTCTTTAACCTCTAAAGCCTATCGAGTATTTAACAAGAGAACTTTAGTAGTAGAAGAATTTATACATGTTGTATTTGATGATAACCTCCTTCTAAGGAAGGATTCTTGTGATGATGATGATGTAGGAATCATAAATGCCTTTGATGGAGGACAAACTTCAAAGGAGGATGAGATTCCAACAACAAAAGAAGAGGACACACAAGATCCACCTCTTGAAGCCTTGAAGGACATGGCTCTTGAGGAAAAGGAAGTGAGCTATCCAAGGGAGTTCAACTATGTCAAAGATGGTGAAATCTTGGGTGATCCATCCAAGGGGGTAACCACTCGATCTTCTCTTAGATTAATGAATCATGTTGCATTTATCTCATGCATAGAGCCTAAGAATATAAAAGAAGCATTGAAAGATGATGTAACCCCCTTAACCTGGCCTAGACGGTTGACCCGAATTAAGAAGATTACACGGGGAAAACCAAAGTCAACCCGAAAGTCAACCTTGATTAACGACCCTTTTTTTTCCTTATTAATCTTGTCTAGATGCTCATTAACCCTAGATGTGATCACAAAAACATCATACTCAAAGACCACAAACATCAGAGATCAAACAGGGACCCAATTGAACAATTTACAACTTTAGGGACCAAATTGTAAATTCTAAAAACCTTAAGGACTTAACCAGATTTTAAGTTACCAACTTAAAATTAATCATGTTTCATGCTTCTCTGCCAAATTTCAGCTCAAACGGACAACCCAAACTCATACAATTGCACAAACAAGTTTCAGGACCAAAATGCAAACATTCTGAAACATTTAACCGCCCATGTCAGTCCCCAACGGTCACCCGTTCCGAAACAGGCAGAGCCCGTTTCGAAACACGGGGCTGTTCCGCAACGCGTACCGCAACGGGGGACTGGCAGTAGCCAACCCGTTCCGGAACGGTGGCACCCGTTTCGGACGCCTGGGTTTATGCAGGGCACCCGTTCCGAAACGGTGTCAACTGTTCCGAAACGCCTTGCCCAGATTGCTGCATTTTGCTCACCCAAACACATAATTGGCCATCCAATCATACTCCTAAAGCCTCCAAACTTTACCAACATGCAACTTAACATAAATGGGACATACTTGCATCAACAATTCATCAATATAACACCATACATGAAAAGCCCCAATTCTAAAGGCATACTTCCTACACAAGCAACCATTTAGGCACAAACCTTCCAAATCAATCTCATTAAAACCGAAACATGATCCAACAACATCATCCACATAAAAACATCATTGTCCAAACATAAACGAACACATACACAAAAACCCGAGAGATTCTACCCCATTGCCTTTATTAACTATAACTATTCACCGAGACATACATCTCAAGTGGAGTCCACCTTGAATCCCTTGCTCCTTGCTGTCCAAACTTCAAGAATCTGCATTGACGGATAAAAAGGAGCGTAAGCACATAATGCTTAGTGAGGTATGCTCAAAACCAAAACACCATCAATGCAGCGGGTCATAAATCACTTTTAAAACAAACTCGATTTGTTTACCAAAGCCATGTTTGAAAACCCCTTTTCAACAACAAGCTCAAAACCATGCATTGCACATACATGAAAACCAACCCTTAGCTTAGCATGCTAAGAAAACCTTTTCAAAGCACAACTTACAAAATCATCCATTTAGCCAAACCATGCATAAACACCATATGCAAGCTAAAACAAAACCTTGGAAAACACTCCCATTTCACAACATACCTTTCTTAAACTTGAAAGCCAATTCAAGCAAGAATCTTTTAAAACCATTTCACAAACCAACCAACACATGCATTAAACCAAAGGCAACATATATGAACCACAACATCATCATCACATGCCTTTAAAAACAAGTCTTAACAAGACTCCAATGCACTAAAGATATTTCATGCTCACATGCATCATTTTCCAAATGATAATCAACACTTGTTCAACTTAACAAGTAAACATGCATTCACAAGCATTATACACTTTCCATGCAACCATGCATCTTTTCAAGCATCTCATGCTTCACATGCAATTATGCATCATTTCAAGCATCCCATGCTTCATCACAATCAAGAACATCATATTGGCCTTCAAGTGATCAACCACATTCACTTTTCAACTCAACACCCAATCGGATACGCGGATTCCGAGCGTTGTCCCTACGCTCCATACACCCTACCAATCCAAGGTCTCCCAAATGGACTTTTAAACACCATTTGACCTCAACATCCTAAGGTTCCCATATATGGACTTTTAAACACCATACAACCTTAGCTTTCCCGAGGTTCCCATGTATGGACTTTCAAACACCATACAACCTCAACTTTTCCCCAAGGTTCCCATGTATGGACTTTCAAACACCATACAACCTTGACATGCACAAGGTTCCCATGTATGGACTTTCAAACACCATACAACCTTTGCATTCACCGATTGGTAGTTGTATAACATCACTAACGAGATCCGGGACACCCTACACAAGATCCACACATGGACTTAACACCGCCATTGTGATCTCAACAAGCACAAGGTTCCCACATATGGACTTTTAAACACCATATAACCTTTGCTCAACCAAGGTCCTCGAATGGGCAACACCTCCATTATGACCTCAACCATCTCGTTAGGATACTTGAAGGGAGTTTACCGGTCCACTCTTGACCACTCCACCTCCAAGGCGACTTAATTCACGGTGCACCCAATCCTATAGCCGGCTAACTATATCCGATCAAAGAACCAAAAACCACTTACATCACTTGCCAATATAACCACCTTACCACATTAGTCCAATGTTTCACATGCATAACCATAATGCAAAAACCATCATTTACCAACATTAATTCACTGTTTTAAAGCATTAAACAAAGCCATTGAACAACATGCAACACCATGCATCAAAACCACATTTTCAATGTATAAAACCAAGGATCTCTTACCTTGAGCATCCTTCACATATGGCTTTCAAAACCAGCATTAAACCATGCTAAAATATGCTTTCAAAACAGATTTAAACCATGCAAAACACATGCATTTCAATCATCAACCACAATTGCTTAAAAGCCAATTTCACAATCATAATACAAGAGCGAAAACCCATTCACTTACTCTTGAGCTTAGCAAAGTTGTTTAGACTTACACTAAGTTCCCAAAAACCTTCAAACCTTGGTTTAAAAGCTGAAAACCCAACTTCAGTCACCGATAACCAAAACAAGGCTAGCCAACAAGCCTTCCAAGCATCCGAAACCTTCCGCAACACCTCTAAAACTCACGGATCAAACTCCCCTGTTTCAAGCACACAACAACAGAAGATCAATGCATCATTATGCATTAAAAACACCAGCAACACAACACAACTCGCTGCTCATCACAAACCCAACAATTCGGCTACCAAACACAACCGAAATCACCTCCAAACACTTCCAAAACTTAACCCAGCCAAGATCCATTACTTCTAACCACTTTTAAACATCAATTAACATCCAAAATAATCACAAACACGTCCTTGTACCTCCAGGTATAACAGATCACCAAAACACTCCAAAAACAACCAAAAACTCAAGCAAAACTTAGGAAAATTCAACCTATCCGGAATTGCATTAATTAAACCTCAACTTCTAATCAATTTAACATTCATTTAACATCATTTTGACACTTCAAAACCCTGCTTAAACAGATCATACGAAAATTCCACCAAAATCACCAAATCTTGCATTTTAGCCAAAATTAAGATTTCAATTGAAAAGCCTTTAACAAATCATAAATCAAGGATTGAGAACTTGGGAATTTCAATAAAGAACTTGAAGTTCAGAGGAGAAGGACGTTCTTACCTCCAAACTTGAGTTTCTCCTTTTTAGAGCCAAAAAGCTTGATGAAACAACTTGCAAATTGAGAGGTTTTGTTGATGAGATGATTAGGAATCAAATGAGAGTTGAAATGAGTGATTTAGATTGACAAAATCAAAGAAGAAAATCTGGAGAATGTGTTTGGGTTGAGAGAAAATGAGAGAAAAGGAAAATTGAGAGAAAATAGAAAAGTTAGTTATAAATGATAAAATGATTTCCCTCCACATTTCATAAACTTTAAAATCAGAATAAAGCCTTAAAATATCTTAGAAAAATCTGGAGAAACTCTTTTTGGAATATTAGCTCCTTAAAGATTCAAAGTTTCAATCCTTTATAAAACTGTCACCGAACTTTCAAAAATTACATTTTGGTCACTAGCCAAAATGTCAACCTTACGAACCTCATTTTCCAAAATTGATTTCACAGTTCACTTAATTATATTAAAAGATGATTTTAGGACATTTTTCCATATTTTTAATGCAACCCGAACTAGGCTTTCCTAAATTCACTCTTATATATTCGATCAGCACTTTTACCGAACCAGTCAACGCCCAAAACTTCTGAACCCAAAACCGGGGCGTTACAGATGATTTTTGGATTATGGCTATGCAAGAAGAGTTAAATCAATTTGAGAGAAGTAACGTTTGGACATTAGTTGATAGGCCTAGTAATCAATCTACCGTAGGAACTAAATGGGTCTTTAGGAACAAGCTAGATGAGAGTGGTAACATTGTGAGAAATAAAGCTAGACTTGTAGCACAAGGTTACACTCAAGAAGAGGGAATAGATTTTGATGAAACCTATGCACCCGTAACTAGAATGGAAGCCATTAGGATGTTGCTTGCATATGCATGTTATCATAATTTCAAGCCTTTTCAAATGGATGTTAAAAGCACGTTTTTAAATGGTTTTATAAATGAAGAAGTGTATGTGGAACAACCACCATCTTTTGAAGACTCAAAATTTCTGAATCATGTTTTCAAACTCACCAAAGCTCTTTATGGTTTAAAACAAGCTCCTAGAGCTTGGTATGAAAGACTTTCAAACTTTTTAATTGAAAAAGGTTTTGAAAAAGGTAAGGTGGACACTACACTTTTTATAAAAATGTATAAAAATGACATCTTAGTAGTTCAAATTTATGTTGATGATATTATTTTTGGTTCTACTAACGAATGTCATTGTCAAGAGTTTGCTAAGCTAATGCAAGGTGAATTCGAGATGGGCATGATGGGGGAGCTTCCATTCTTTTTGGGACTCCAAATCAAGCAAAAGAATGATGGCACCTTCATCAATCAAGCAATGTACATAAAGGATATGCTCAAGAAGTTTGGCTTGGAGAATGGAAAGCCTCAAGCCACACCTATGAGCTCTTCTACAAAGCTTGACAAAGATGAAGGAGGTAAGTGTGTTGACTCTAAGCTTTACCGTTCTATGATTGGATCTTTGCTTTACCTTACCGCAAGTAGACCGAATATCTTGTTTAGTGTTTGCTTGTGTGCTAGGTTTCAAGCTAGTCCTAGAGAGTCTCACCTTATAGCCGTTAAGAGAATCTTTAGGTACCTTAGAGATACTCCTTGTTTAGGTCTTTGGTACCCTAGAGACTCCACCTTCAACCTTCATGCTTATTCGGATGCGGATTATGGGGGATGCAAAATCGATAGGAAGAGTACTTCGGAAACTTGTCAATTCCTAGGTAGTATGCTCATATCTTGGTTCTCTAAGAAAAAAAAATAGTGTAGCCTTATCCACCACCGAAGCCGAGTACATATCCTTAGGGAGTTGTTGTGCTCAAGTCCTTTGGATGAAGTAACAACTCTTAGATTATGGTATTAAAGTTGAAACCATACCCCTAAAATGTGACAACACTAGTGCTATATGTTTAACAAAAAATCCCATCCAACACTCTAGAACCAAACACATAGAAATAAGGCATCATTTCATTAGAGACCATGTTCTTAAAGAATATGTGGTTATAGAGTATGTAGACACCTTAAATCAATTAGCGGACATATTTACAAAACCTTTAGACAAAGAGCATTTTTGGTCCCTTAGGAGAGAGTTAGGTCTAGCTAGCCTATCTTGACCTTTTAGGACCTCTGTTGTGCTTAAAATTGCTTGATCTTGTGAAATTGCATGTTTGTGTGTTGTAAATCTTGAAAATGTCCATGCCTATAGCTAGGGGGAGTATGATTCTATTCAAATATGCTTAGAACTGTTCATTCATCATTTGCATTCCTTTAGGAGGTGTTAAAATCGAGCCTATGGTTGTTCTTTAGGCCTAAAATGTATTTTTGGGCATAGGGTATCGATACGGCCCTACGCGTATCGATACGAGTACTTCATTAGCTTCCAGACTTCATTTTGCCTTAAACGGGTATTGTACGGTTAAACTCGTTTCGATACGAGCTTCAATCGTTTCGATACGGACTGCATCCGTTTCGATACGATTCTTCAACGAGCATTTTTAAGGGAATTACGCTTATATCCCCGTATCGATACACCCTCAGGCGTATCGATACGCGATTGCGCAGACAGCTTTAATTTTGGCATTTAAAGTCTTCAACTTTTACCAAAACTAAAATTCTTAAAACCCTAAAAACCCTAGACATTTTTAGCCTATAAATAGGCTCTTCCTCCCTCATATTTTCACACCACAACTCAAAATCTTCAAGAGGGTTTCAAAAGCTCTAAGGTTTTCTCTCATCAAATTTGGTGCTATGCTTTTCTTCACTCTTCTCTAATCCCTATCAAGGTAAAACACTTACTTTTTTCTTTTTTATTTTTTCTTTTCTTTTGTTCTGTTTTTATTTTTGTCGTCTTAACAAAATTTTGTTTTTCAAAATTTCTTCTTCAAATTTTATTTTGCAAAACCTTTTTTTACCTTGATTTTTTTTGTTTTTCTAGTTCATGGCACCCAAGGAATCTAGGAAGAGACCTCGTGTTACTCAAACCGGTGAATCATCTAATCCCGGAGAGGGTGCTCATCCAAATTACACCCAAATCTATGAACATTCCTTTGAAACCACCGGAGCTCTCACATATTTTCGTAAATTCGAAAACTACAAGATTCGTCCGGAAATGGTAATATCTACTCCTTTTCTTAACTTGGAGCAATTCAAATTTGAATATCTCCCTTTTGCTTCAACTTTGGAAGTTTATGGATTTTCTCTCCATTCCCGGGTTTTATTACCGTCTTTTGGTTTTAATCTTTTATGCTAATGCCAAATGCCATGCTAATCGTAATGTGGTTGTTACCGGAGTTAGTTCCTATCTCATGGGCAAGAAAATCCTCCTTGATGTCAAATCTATATGTGAAGTTTTCAATTTGGAGGATGAAGGCCTTGATGATGAGAATGCTTTAGGCCATGTTCTTAGTGGTTCCGCACCGCCCTCGATGCTCAAGATCGGATCCTACATTTGATGGTCTCTTGGTGGTTTAGGCCTCCGGAGGAAAGTACTCTACCATCCGTCAAGTGGATGACTTTTGGATTCGTTGCTTCCGTGAGAGAAAACGTCCTAACCTTTCTCGTATCATGTTTGCGGAGATTGTTTATCTTTTGCAACATCGCCACACCTCTCTTGTCACCTCCTTCACCTATGGTACGACCCTAAGCTATTACTTTGTGAAAAAGGATATTGATTGCTCGTTTGACTTCCCAACTCCCTTTACCGATCCTATTGATGAACGCTCTCTTTCACGGGGTAAGTTCCATTATTTTAATGGTAGTTGGTTACGTCTTTCCGAGCTACCACCCGAGGCCGCGGCACAATTGGAAAATCAAGGTGATCAAGTTCCTCCTCAAGCTCCTCCACCTCCTCCTCCTCAACCTTCGATGGATGCTCTTATGACCTTCCTTAATGAGCAATTCACGGGGTTGCGCACGGATATGAGGAATCGTCTAACCGCTCTTGAAACAAGCTTTGACACAAGGATGACGAACGTGGAGAATCGTCTAACTTCTCTTGAAAGCGGTCAAAACTCCTTGAATATTTCTCTTTCCACCTTCCATGATGAGTGGCGTAATAGCATGAGGAATGATGATCCAATTGTAGATGAAGATGAAGATGATGAAGAAGGCGATGATGATGCCTAGTAGCTTCTCCTTGCATCTCATGCATATCATCTAGGATATTTCTATTTATGCACCTTTGTTTCATGTTCTTAGGACTAAGTTTGATTTATTATTAAACCTATGCTTTGAATTTATGTTTTGTTGGATTTTTAAGTTAATGTTATGCTTTATTTATCAACTTCATGATGTTTATGTTGCCTATTTATACCTTTGCCTATGCTATGCACTTTACTTTGTCTCAAATTTTTGATCTAACAAAAAGGGGGAGAGGGAAGCTCACAACACTTAAAAACTTTTTCATTTTCAACTTAAAAGTTACCTAGCTTATATTAAGTGGGAGTTAATTTTGCAAAGTATTTCAAAGTGTCAAAAATTTTAAGTTTGAGTTTTGTTATATCAAAAAGGGGAGATTGTGAAACCTATGCTTAATTTTGATATAATTAAATCTTTAAGGATCAAATTGAAAAACTTAAAATTGTTTTTATAAGTCCCTTAATAAGTTTTAAATCACCAACACTTTAAAACTGATTTGAAAAACTCAAACTCAAAATATTTTCTAAGTGTTCCAAGGCCAAACTATTGAAAACCGTCCAGGTGTATCGATACGCTTCCAGCCGTATCGATACCTTTTTTGCAAAGTTGGCTACTCGAGGAATGCGTTTCGACACGCCCTTAACCGTATCGAAACACCGTATCGAAACATATTAAATCTGTATCGATACGCTCCTTTGTAAAGTCTGAAAGAGTTTGAATGGTGTACCGATACGGATCCACCCGTATCGATACGGTTTTAACGAATTTTTAATTCAGATCATTTTAAATGCTTTCGACCGTTGGTGTCAGTTGTTAGGTAACAAAAATTTAAATTGGTAGTTGACACGTATCGATACGATAAACTCTCGTATCGAAACGGAAACTTCTAGTGAGCTAAGTAGAGAAAAAGGTATCGATATGGTCCCATCCGTTTCGATCCCCCGTATCGATACGCCTACGTGCGTTTCGATACCCCCTAATTATTGTGTACAACGACTCTTTCTTTTTTGAGACAGGTATCGATACGGCTCCCCGAGTACCGATACGGGTAGCTGCAGAAGTACATTTATGGTTGTAAGAGAGGGTTCCAACGGCTCTATTCAATTCCCCAACCACCCAAACGGCTAGAATTAATAGAGGAGGTATAAATTGAAGCTCTTTGAAGGCCAGCAACAACTATTGCATAAAAGACAAACATTCAAGCAAAAATCCAACCTCAAGTGTGCTAAATTTCCAATCTCTTGTAATTCCCAAATTGTGTTGTATCCAATTCTTATTCTATCTTCAAATTTGGGTTGCGTGTTGTACTTCTAGGGACAAATTTGTATTTGAGAGATATACTTCTTGTCCAATTTCTTCTTTGATTATTGGTGAGGGTTTGGTCAAATTTTGGGTAGAAAATTTGACCAGTTGTGTAAAGGTTACCTCCTAAGCCTTGAAAAGGGGAAGAACAAATAGTGAATTGTTGAAATCCTTAGTGGTAGCTAAGGTAGTGGATGTAGAGTTCATTTGGATCTTGAACCACTCTAAAATCTCTTGTTCTTCATTTTTAAATTGCCCTTTCACTCCACAAAGTTTTTAAATCCCAATTCACCCCCCTCTTGGTCTTGATCATTCAATCGATCCACTCAACAGTAGCCTTAAAATGAGAGAAGTCCTTGTAATTTGCTGAAATTACATTTTGGTCCCTAAATGTCTAGTTTGGGCAATTAAACCCCTAAGCGTAATCCGATCGTTGTGTCGTTTCTTCCTATGGTCTTGGGTGACCACATAGGACTTAATTTGCAATTAGAAAAGATAAAAAGATAAAAAAGGTCATCAATCGGAGTCAGCTTTAACAAGTTGGCTACGGTTTTCCCCGTGTAATCACCTCGGTTCGGGTCAACCGTCTAGACTGGGCTAAGGGGGTTACAGAAAGAGTTGAAGACGCAACTTCAGGAGTTGCTTGATCGAGGTTTTATTAGGCCTAATGTTTCACCCTGGGGTGCACCGATGTTGTTTGTGAAAAAGAAAGATGACACGATGTGAATCTGTATAGATTATCAGCAATTGAACAAAGTTGGCGATTAAGAATAAGTATCCTCTACCAAGGATTTATGATTTGTTTGATCAATTTCGTGGTGCTTCAGTGTTTTCTAAGATCTATTTGAGATTCGGGTATTATCAGTTGAAGGTAAAGGATGTGGATGTGCCTAAGACTGCTTTTCGTATGAGGTATGGACATTATGAGTTTTTGGTGATGTCGTTCAATTTAACGAATGAATCTGTTGCATTAATGGACATGATGTATCGTGTATTTCATGAATTCTTGGATCAGTTTGTGGTTGTGTTTATTGATAATATTCTTGTGTACCCTTGTATTGAGAAGGAGCATGATAAGCACTTGCGAATTGTATTTCAAGTTTTGTCGGATAATCAGCTTTACACCAAGTTGAGTAGGTGTGAGTTTTGGCTTAAATAAGTTGTCTTTCTTGGACAAGTTTTGTCAGCCGAGGGTATCCGAGTTGATCTACATAAGATCGAGGCACTGATGAGTTGGAAGACGCCTAAGTCTGTGAAGAAAGTCTGTATTTTCCTTGGATTGGAGGGTTATTACCATGTGTTGTCAGCTCTGTTAACCAAGTTGCTGGAAAAGAAGGTTTGCTTTGAGTGGACGGATGTTAGAGCACAAGCTTTCGCGAGGTTGAAGGAAGCTTTGACGCAAGCTCCTATCTTGATTCAACCTGAGTCGGGTAGGGAGTTTGTTATTTTTAGTGATGCATCGTATGTTGGTTTGGGTTGTGTGTTGATGCAAGGTGGGAAAGTCGTGGCGTATGCATCTAGATAATTGAAGGTGCATGAGCGCAACTATCCTACTCATATTCTTGAGCTTGTCGCGGTTGTGTTTGCTTTGAAAATTTGGAGGCATTACCTTTATGGTGAGAAGTGTGTTGTTTATACGGATCATAAGAGTTTGAAGTATTTGATGACACAAAAGGACTTTAATCTTAGGCAATTTAGATGGTTGGAGTTGCTTAAGGATTATAACTTGAGGATAGAGTATCACCCTGGTAAGGCCAATATTGTGGCCAATGCTTTGAGTAGGTAGGTAGCGGTTGAGTTGAGAGCCATGTTTGCGCGATTGAGTGTGTCATCGGATGGTGGATTGATAGTAGAGTTGTAAGTGAATCCTTCCTTGGTTCAGTTGATTAAGGAGGAGCAATTGCTTAATGATTCGTTGGTACCGCATGTTCAGGATATAACAGATGGTAATGCGACTTACTTTTGTTTTAATGATAAGGGTGTTTTGTGTTTTAAGAGTCGAATAGTTGTGGCGGATGATGTTGGGTCGAGGCACATTATTTTGACTGAGGCGCATAGTAGTCGTTTTTCTATTCATCCTTGTAGTACTAAGATGTATCGTGGATTGAAGGATGAGTACTATTTGATTGGGTAAAAGAAGGATGTTGCTGACTTTGTGAGTAAGTGTATGGTTTGCCAGCGTGTGAAAGTTGAGCATCAGTTTCCTTTCGGGCAGTTCCAACCTTTGAAGATACCAGAATGGAAATGGAAGAGGATTATGATAGATTTCGTGTCGGGTTTGCCTTTGACCCCATCAAAGAACTCTATTTTGGTGATTGTAGACCTTCTTACGAAGTGTGCGTATTTCATAGTTGTGCACACTACGTATACTTTGGATAAGTTGGAAGAGTTGTACATTGCGGAAGTTGTGAGGTTACATGGTGTACCTAAATCTATAGTTTCAGATAGGGATCTGAGGTTCACAATAAGATTTTCAGAGTGTTTGCATAGAGCTTTGGGTACATGGATCCATTTCAGTACCTTGTATCATCCTCAAACGAATGGTCAGTCTGAGCGAGTTATCCAAGTGCTTGAGAATATGTGGCGGTGTTGTGTTTTAGATTTCCAAGGTCCTTGGGAGAAAACGTTTCCTTTGGTGCAGTTTTCTTATAATAATAGCTATCAAGCAAGTATACAAATGGCTCCATATGAAGCCTGGTAGGAAGTGTAGGACACCTCTTTGTTGGGCGGATTTTATTAAAGAACTTTGTATGTCTCGGCCTGTGGAATGGATGGTCTGCCAGACTTGCTGCCAGGACTTTTCTCCGTTCCACCTGCCGAGAGAGCGAAAGTTGCAAGAGTAGAGATCCGCTGCAGGGAAATGGGTCGCAGCCTCAATCCGTCTAGAGTGTCCGCAAGTTCTATATTTTGTACACATTCATGCCCTTATTATTTCTATTCTTAAACTCATTTAGGCATATTTAGGTGCATTGCATGCATGATAACAATATTTTCTCTTTCACCATGATGTTAATGAATATTTTAAGTTTGGTTAAGAAAAGATACTATTTTAGTTTAGTTTTTATTTTCAGGTGTTGTAGAAAGGAGACGAGAGGAGAGGAGAAGACAAGAGAAGCTGGAACAATAGGAGCTGTACTTAAGCAGTTCCAAGATGCCACCAAGGACGCTGCCGAAGTAGCATTGTCGCCAAGTGCCGCCCAGGAAGCAGTTACACCGACTTAGCCAAGATGGGTCGCGATTGACAGAGGGCAATTCCCTGAACCCAATGAGTCAGTCTTGCAATTTTTTGAAGCCTGTAGCGGCCGGTAGAGTTGATCCAAGATTGATAATTAGAAGTAGTTATCCTTACTTGCGGAAGAAGGCAACGTCCAAAGAGTCCACATTTAAGTCAAAAAGGAGTCTTTATTTAATGTAAATTACTTTAGGAACTTCTACTTCAAGGATGACTCAAACTTATGCCATGAGCCCTAGATATACCCAATGTATGTAAGGGTATATGGGCATCTCATATATTGGGAGAGCGTATCTTACCAGATAGATGGAGAGGTAGCTAGATAATGGGAGCAGTTGGGGGTCGCGGCCCAACTCTCCTAGGATTTAGGCGCTTGCATATAAAGTAGTTGTGAGAAATAGTTTAATAGCTTTGAGTTGTTTTCAATAAAATTCCGAGTTTGCTTAATTTATCCACTCCATTCTTTCAATTAGTCTTAACCAGTCAGTTGAGAGAATCCATTTAGGGGGCACGAAAGTGTCAACTTCACGAAAGGGTTAAGCATGGTCACAACATGTTGGGGCTTGAGTAACTTGGTTCCCAAAAGTTCACAAGTTTCAGCGGCTAAAAGGGATCACCAACCGAGTTTACTAGCATATGTTAGGTTTACGTTGAGATTGCTTGGTATTGCCTATATCACACTAGCTTTTTGAGCATCCTTGCCTAGAAATAGGGAGGATCATTGTCGACTATCCCACTGAACATGGAATGTCTACCAGACTTGCCGCCAGGACATATTCTCTTTCCACTTGCCGAGACGACAAAAGTTGCAGGGGCAATGACCCGCTGCGGCCGCGTGACAGGGTCGTAGCTGCTGCCCGCCATTACTCGCCGAGGCATCAATTCATGGAAGCGCAAAACTTTCTTAGGCTTGACAGTGCAGTCTAAACACTACTGAGCTGCAATTGTCTTACCCAATCTATCATCCAAAACACTCCCTATCCTCCTTCTTATCTCTATCTTTATTTGATTTGTGTTTTTATATTTCCACATTGTGAGATTTAATTATGCATTTACTAAATCTTTATGCAGGAAACCATTCATAGAAGCTGCTCCAATCCCTGTAGGAGACGATATCTTTTATACTATAACTTGACAAGAGTTTGCACTTGCGCTCATAAATATAGAACATCTACACGCCTTACAAGTTTTTGGCATCGTTGTCGAGGATTAGCAACAACAACCGTGTTTGAATTTCTGCACTTCTACTTTAGTTTTAGCATATTAAGTTTCTGTTTATTTTATTGCTTAAAAATATTTTACCTCTTTTCTTCTTTGGTGTATGTCCTGTCAGGGTGGCAAAGATGGCAACAAAAACCCACCTGAGGAGGGGAAGGACATGCCCAGAAAAAAACCCAAATGCAAAACCCTCAGGAAATGGTTATGTTTGGGAAAAGCGCTACCCAACATAACCTAATTTTTATTCTCTTTTTATTGCATTAGGATTAGATTTAATTTTCAGTAATTTTTATTTTTTAATTTTTTTCAAGATAGGAATGAAGGCAAGACCAAGAAAGATGAAAGAATAAAGGAGAAGCCCAACCAACGACCAAGGCAGCCCAAGGAAGACGAGCATAACAACTAGAATCTTTATAACGGCTAGCCGCAACGATTGCATTTGCAGCAGTGAGCAGAACGACTATCTTCGTAACAGCTAGAATCCCGTTATTCGTGCCGCAATAATTGCCGCCCGTTGGCAGCGTGCCCACCAAGGCAGCAGAGAGAAGAGGCTATATAAGGCCAACTATTCTCTCCCCATTCATCACTTTGCTCTCTCTTTTACTCTCAACTCTTCCTACCATCTATGCTTTCAAGATTTCACTTCCTTTATTTTCTTTCAATTTCTTTTTCTTTTTTGAGGAAAATACAACCGTTTCATAGCTATGGCCACATCGCAAAAACCCGCCTCCACCTACAAGCCTCTTTTCCAAAGGTTCTTGAACCCAGCTATCGAGGCAACCTACAAAAAGTACTACACAGAGCGGCAACTCTGGGAAGAAATGGGGTTTCAATTCACCAAGCCTGATGGGGATTTTTGTCTCGAACTCGCCCTTTTCGAAATGATTCACAACTTGGGCTGGGACCTGTTCGCACGGCAGCCGAAAGGGATAAACATCAACCACGTGCAAGAGTTCTACGCACACATGCCTACACCGGGAAATCCTTTCGTATATGTCCGTAGAGAAGGTGTTAAGTTCACAGCGGATACCATCAACAGTTTCTACAACATAGAAATCCGTGGCAATCTGCATGAAGAAGGGGAGTCCTACCTTAGGGCGGCTAACTATGTCAAGATCAATAAAGAAATCTGCAAGCCCAACACTAAGTGGCTAACAAGAAAGAACAATGGGTCAGTTAACCGCCGCAATCTGCTGTCGGGGGCAATCCTTTGGAGCAACTTCATCCAACGCCGCGTGAGGCCAACCACGTACGGATCAACAGTTAACAAGTCGCGATTGGCCCTCATCTACAACATTATGAAGGGGCGACCAATCAATATTGGCGAAGTAATCCTAGAGGAAATCTATGCCCACGCAGACAAGCCAAACGCCAAAGGACCTCTCGTCTTCCCTGCACTCATCATGGGCGTATGTGCCAATTTCCGCGTGCCGTCGCACCCTAAGGACACAATACTTCTTTCCAATGAAGGATGGACAAGAAGAGAACGCCAGCAGATGATGCAGGACCTGGAGCCAGAAACACCTTCAACCACTGTCCCAACCTCCCGCCACCCCAGCCGCAGCGGGCAGTAGTGAAGCTGCCCTCCCCTCCGCCGTAATAACATTGCTCCGCAACCTCGTCGAAAGCTGCCAGAGGATCGAGCACAAACATGTGATCTTCACCAAATATATCGCGGAGGTGTAAGAGGCCTTTGTGGCCTATTTTCTTGAAAAGTACCATGACGCCAGCCCACAATTGCCTGCATTCCCATCCGAGTTAGCACCATTCAAGCCGATCCATATAACACCCAGACCAACTACTACTCCAGCCGACGCCGACAGCGAGGGGCCGCACATCCGCCCCAGGAGAAGGACCTTACTTACTCCCATTCAACCGTACTACCTCACCTCCTCATCCGAGTCAGAAAAAGAAGAGGAGACCACCACCGCCTCCCCAGCAGTAAATGAGGTAGCTGCCAAAGATGCCGATGACTCAGACATGGAGATCTAAGACTCCTTCAATGATGAAACGGTAGAGGAAGTAAAGAAGAGAAAGCGGCCATCAACCGAGCCTCAGGGTGGACGACTTGAAGGACGATCCAAGAAACCCACCTCTAGCCGCATCCATCCGTCGTGTGGCAAGAAAAAGAGCCCAGCCGCTAGACCATATGCCACCTACCGCCTAGTCCTGCCCGCCTCCTCTGAATCCTCCTCTAACATAGCAGCAACAGAGGAGAAATCCCCTAGTCTATAGCACCCTTTTTATTTTTCTTTTCTTTTTTGTTTTTATTATTCTTTTTATGTTTTATTTTATTTTTCTGTTTTTTTTTTATTTTGTAAAGGCATTCAGGACAATGCCAACTTTGACTTTGGGGGGAATAGTCCTCTTTATCTTTAGGTTCATTTAGCAGCATATAGCTTCTTATGTAAATTCTGCCCTCTCCATTCAATGAAGTAGAAATTTTTAGTTTAAAACTTGTGCTTATAATAGTTAGCCGATTACTTAAATTTTAACTATGCAAAAATCATGAAATTTTAACTATGTAAATTCTGCCCTCTGTTAAATGTTGAATTTTTGCTTGAGTTCTAAGTTTAACACTTCTAAGTTCAAAGATTCTTAAAACCCTAGAGGTGCCCGAAACAGGCTCTAGGCAGGATGTTTAAATACCATAGAGGTGCCTGAAATAGGCTATAGGAAGGATTATAAGCAAGGACACTCCGCTGCTATCAAAGTCGATGTATCTAAACCAAGTTACAGACTAATTAGCAATAGTGAATGAAAGCTTTCACGGGATGACTCTATTCGAAGGGTTTGGACTTTTTTAGCGTGCACCTATCTTAGCTTCAGACCCGAAGAATAGTTGTGATAATCTGAAACCCTTAAAACCATGATCAGAAGAAACAGACAGAAGTGGCCAACTGTGCTTCCAAGGCAACAACTTGTATCCTCTCTAATAATTTAATTATTTTAGGCATTCATTGTTAACATAGCCATCTCAACATGTTTAGCATTGACACAAACCTGCACACACTGCACAGGCATTAAGAAAATTAAAATGTAAGTTATTTCATGCCATTCCCTATCACTAACATAATAGGTGCCACGACATTGAGGTAAGAAATCAAGTTAAAGGCTAAATATTCTATTAATTTTGTGCAATGAGTAGATTTACTAGTTAGGTTGCATTGCTTGAGGACAAGCAATAGTTCGAGTTTGGGGGTTTGTAGAGTGTCCACAAGTTCTATATTTTGTACACATTCATGCCCTTATTATTGCTATTCTTAAGCTCATTTAGGCATATTTAGGTGCATTCCATGCATGATAACATTATTTCCTCTTTCTCCACGATGTTATTGAGTATTTTATGTTTGGCTAAGAAAATATATTGTTTTAGTTTGGTTTTTATTTTTAGGTGTTGTAGCAAGGAGAGGAGGGGAGAGGACAAGGAAATCTGGAACAATAGGAGTTGTACTTAAGCAGTTCTAAGATGCCACCAAGGACGTTGCCGATGCAGCATTGCCGCAAAGTGCCGCCCAGGCAGCAGTTACACCGACTTAGCGAAGATGGGTCGCGATTGAAAGAAGGCAATTCCCTGAACCCAATGAGCCAAGTCTTGCAATATTCTGAAGCTTGTAGCGGCCGGTAGAGATGATCCAAGATTGATACGTAGAAGTACTTATCCTTACTTACGGAAGAAGGCAACGTCCAAAGAGTCACATTTAAGTCAAAAAGGAGTCTGTATTTAATGTAAATTACTTTAGGAACTTCTACTTCAAGGAGGACTCAAATTTAGACCATGAACCTTATATATACCCAATGTATGTAAGGGTATTAGGGCATCTCATATATTGGGAGAGCGTATCATACCGGATAGATGGAGAGGTAGCGAGATAGATAGGAGCTGTTGGGGGTCGCGGCCCAACTCTCCTAGGTTTTAGACGCTTGTATGTAAAGTAGTTGTGAGAAACGGTTGTAATAGCTTTGAGTTGTTTTCAATAAAATACTGAGTTTGCTGAACCTATGCACTTCATTCTTTCAATTAGTCCTAAGAAGTCAATTGATAGAATCCATTTAGGGGGCACGAAAGTGTCAACTTCATGAAAGGGTTAAGCACGATCACAACATGTTGCGGAGTGACTAACTTGGTTCCCAAAATTTCACAAGTTTCAGTGGCTAAAAGGGATCACCAACCAAGTTTACTAGCCCGTGTTAGGTTTACGCTGAGATTGCTAGGTATTGCCTACATCACTCTAGCTTTTCGAGCATCCTTGCCTAGAAATAGAGAGGATCACTGTCGACTATCCTGCCGAACTTGGAATGTGTACCAGACTTGCCGCCATACTTATTCTCATTCCACTTGCCGAGACAGCGAAAGTTGCAGGGTCAATGACCCGCTGCGGCCGCGTGACAGGGTCGTAGCTACCACTCGCCATTACCCGCCGAGGCAGCAATTCATGGAAGCGTAATACACTCTTAGGCTTTACAATGCAGTTTAAACACAGCTGAGATGCAATTGTCTTATCCAATATATCTTCCAAAACCCTCCCTATCCTCCTTCTTATCTCTATCTTTAATTAATTTGTTTTTTTATATTTCCACATTATGAGATTTAATTATGCATTTACGAAATCTTTGTGCAGGAAACCATTCGTAGAAGCTGCTCCATCCTTGTGGGAGATGATATATTTTATACTATAACTTGAAAAGAGTGTGCACTTGCGCTCATAAATAGAGAACACATACACGACCTATAATCCGCCATTACCCGCCGAGGCATCATATTCTGGCAGCGCAAAACAACTTGGCCTATTCAACACAGTTTCACACTAAGCAGCAGCATAACCCTGCCCTCTCTATCAACACGATACCTTCCTCTTTTATTTGTGATTTCTTTTACTTTTCTTCTCAACAACTATCTTACTTGTGCAATTTACTTATCTTGTACAGGAACGATAATTCGAACCAAGCTGTCCAATCCTCGTGGGAGACGATATCTTATATACCATAACTTGACAAGAGTGTGCACTTGCGCTCATAATTAGAGTACACCTAAAACGCTCTACAATAAACGACCTTTTTTTTCTTTTTATCTTGTCTAGATGCAAGTTAGGTTCCTATGTGTTCAATTAAAGCAGCGAATCAAACAACAACACGAACGCTCAACGATTGACACCAACTTCGGGTTTAGGGACCATTTTGTAAATTTGACATTTAGTAAGGGTTTTTACCAAATTAGGATTACCAACCTTTAATTAGGTTCATTATATGCTTCTCTGCAAAAACTCAGCTCAAGACTGCCTTTGGAACTCATCTAATCACATCCACAAGAAACTGGGAGTAAAACGTGAAGATTCAAAACATTCAAAGATGGTCTTCAACCAAATTAACGAACAGCATATCGGTACCCTTAAAGAGGGTATCGATACGCCCTCGACGATCAGGCTTCCCAGGCCCCGCATCACAAGACCGTATCGATACGCTAGGGCACCGTTTCCATACGCCCTCAAGACCGTATTGGTACGCTAGGGCACCGTTTCGATACGCCCTCGACCAGTAGCCAAAGTGGGTATCGATACGCCATCGAGTACCAGTACACCCCTCACATATATAAAGGCCGTATCGATATACTCTAAAGCGTATCGATACACCTTAGTTTGCAACTGCCCATAATTGAAATTTAACACTTCTCGACCCCTCTCAAACGATTCCAACACGTAATTAAGAATGCTTGCAACCCCATGCACTTCAACAATCAAGAGTACATGGCAAAGACATCATCAATGCATCATTACAATATCGAGAGAACTAAAGGCATGCTTCCTAAGAGAGACAAGCACCAAAAGGTCAAAACTCAATACCAAGCATAAACTAAAACTTAAAGGCCATTTACATAACCAAAAACGCAAATCAAACTTGCATCAAACCAGAAAATACCAAACAATTAACATTCATAGCATTAGACACCCCCATTGCCTTTATTAGACTAGTTCAAAACCTCAACGTACTTTTAAAGAAGTCTCTTGGAAAGGTCCCTTGTTGTTGCTGCCTTTACACTTTTCAATGCATTGATTAACAAAGAGAGCATAAATAGACAATCTTAGTGAGGATTACTCAAAACCAAAACCATCATGAATGCGCGAAACCATTTTCACTCTTTTCAATGCCATCATGCCTTCTTTGAAAAACCATACATTTTATCATTCAAATCAGCATGTTAATCAACATGCAACATGAACGACATATTTTCCAGCAATTAAACTATTGCTACACAAATATCAATCCTTCCAAGCATAAACATCATTATGCTAAGATTAAAATAGAACATGCATTTTACATAATATGTATCAACAACATTTTCCATAACATTTCATTCCATTATATTGCGTCACAAGTGATAAACAACATTATCAAAAACACATCGGATACACGGATTACCAAGGGTTGTCCCAAAACCTTTCATATGCTCTATCGGCATCTCAAGGCTCACGCACGAGAGCAATCCTCCAATGTTGTGACACCCGTGGTGGAGTATTCAGTACAATTACAACCCCTCAACACCACTCATCGGTAGATGTATAACCCACTAATGAGAGATGGGACACACACAAGGTTCGCACCCGGGAGCTACCCTCAACCATTGCAACCTTAAACATTCCTCAATCGTTAGGGTACTTGGATGGAGTTTCGGTACAATCACAACCCCTCAACATCCAAGGCAACTTGTTTATAGTGCACTCAATCCTATAGCCGGCTAACTATATCCGATTTCATTTATAAAACACTTTGCACAACATCACTTGCCAATATAATCCATATTTCATGCACACCCTATTATTTTTACAATGCATTCATGATATCCATAACTGAAGCATTAAACCATGCTTCAAAACACATGCATACAAGGATCACTTACCTAGTGCATCCTTAAACCACATGGCATCATCAAACACATTCTATATACTCAAAACATGCCTTAAAACAGTAGGTAAACGCATTAAAAATCAAGTGCAACCAAATGCTCAAACTAGCGCAATTCGGGTGAGAAATTCACTTTACTTACTTCTGAACCTAGTAAAGCGTTTCAAGCTCTTACTAAGTTCCCAGAACCTTTTCTAAATCATTTCCGCGCTGGAAAACCAAGTTCCACTCACCAACTTGCAAAACCACACTTGCTGACGCAACAATCACCCGTTCGAAGCCTCCAAAATCACTTCGTTTGATTCTGAAACACCATCCCATGTTTTCAACACATTAAAACAGAGGTTCAATGCATTAAAATACATCCAAAACACCATCACTCAAAAGGAAACCCGCAACCCTGCTCTAAAGCATCAATTTACCCAATCAATACATCCGAAAACTCAAATGATTGATCTATAAACTCAACCCAGCCATCTACCAACACATCCAACACATTACACGCCAAAAACCCAACTAAAAATACCTTAAAAACCAAAGTTCTCAAGGATTTCGGGGTTAATATGATTTAGGCTATATTTAAACATCATTAACCTTTCAAAACTCATTTAGAAATCATCTCAAACAAACCAAATCAACACAACTCTGAAAATCACATTTTAATCATCTTTTTCAACAAGATTTCAACATTTTATTAAAACAATAACAAAACCTAAATCAAAAACATGAATCAAGAGTCAAATATCTTTGGAATTTCATTAAAGAACCTTGATTAGAGGGTTAGCCCGAAATTTACCTCCAATCCTTGCTTCTCTTCTAATTTGGCAAGTTTAGCTTTAATGAAACTTGAGAAAATTTGAGAGAAATCGCAAAGATGAAGTTGTAAATCAAGACAAAATTTGAGAGTGAAGAAAATCTGGAATTTGAGATAAAATGAAGGTTGTTTGGCTGAAGTGAAATGGTTAGAATGAAAAGATCGTCAAAAATCTTTTAACCAATTAACTAACTCCTTAATTAAATTAATTAAAGCAATTTTTATATTTATTAAACCATTTAAAACACATGCCAAATTAGAGAAAAGGCTTAATTTCCATTTATATTCCTAAAGATTCTAAGATCTTGACTCGTTTTGAAAAACACATTTTTTCACAACTTTAAAACTTTACATTTTGGTCACTGCCCCAAAATGTATGCTTTCCAAAACTTATTTCGCAAAATTGATTTAACCAACCTCTTAAATATAATTTTAGAGGATTTTAGGAAATTTATCATATTTTTATCTCATCCGTAAACTTGATTTCCCTAAACCACTTCTTAATGATTCGAACAATTGATTACCGGTTCCATCGACCCAACCCAACCCGACTCGCAAAGCACCTAGGCCCAAAACTGGGGCATTACAACTCTCCCTCACTTAGGAAATTTCGTCCTCGAGATTTTACCTGAAGGAAAAAGATGCAAAAACTGCCTCAACAAGTCCGCCTTGCTTTCCCACGTGGCCTCCTCAACTCCTCGGTGTCGCCACAACACCATCACAAGTTCAATCGTCTTCTGACGAAGAAATTTGCTACTCGAATCTGGAATTCACACTAGTTCTACATCATAGGATAAATCCGGATTTAACTCAATCTCCTCAACTGACATTACATGAGAAGGATTCGATCTATACCTCCGCAACATAGAAATATGAACCACATCATGGATCCTTTCCAACTCGGGAGGCAACCTCAACTAATAAGCCATATGACCAACTCACTCCACAACCACATAAGGTCCAATAAACCTCAGACTGAGCTTTCCCTTTCATCCAAACCGCATCACCTTCTTCCAAGGCGATACCTTAAGGAACACGCGATCTCAACCTGCAAACTCAATTTCCCTACACTTTAAATCTACGTAAGATTTCTGACGATCCGATGCAGCCTTCAACCGCTCACATGTGAGATTCACTTTCTCAATTATTCCTTTAAGCATATCTGGTATGGAAACCAACTATTGCCTCGCCTCAGCCCAACAAAGAGACGTTCTGCACTTTCTCCCATAAAAGGCCTCATACGGAGCCTTTTGTATACTTGCCTGAAAATTGTTATTATAGGAAAACTCAACCAAAACCAGATGCTTTTCCCAAGAACTTTAGAAATCAATCACAC
Source organism: Hibiscus trionum (assembly GCA_030270665.1). Taxonomy (NCBI): domain Eukaryota; kingdom Viridiplantae; phylum Streptophyta; class Magnoliopsida; order Malvales; family Malvaceae; genus Hibiscus; species Hibiscus trionum. Next base: position 6,705,097 of record BSYR01000004.1, read on the forward strand.
AACATCGCAACATGTCCTCCAATACATGGATAACTCGTTCGGATTGTCCATACGACTGAGGATGATCGAAGTGCTGAAATTCAAACGTGTACCCAACACTCTATGTAAACATTCCCAAAACCTTGTTGTAAACCTCAAATCCCTATCTGACACTATGGATTTAGGCACACCATGCAACCGCACAATCTCATCAATATACAACTCCGCCAGCTTATCCAACGTATACGTAGTATGCACAACCAAGAAATGTGCACACTTCCTAAGACAATCCACAATCACCCATACAAAGTTCTTCTTATATGGTGACAAAGGCAAACCGGATACAAAATCCATCGTAATCCTTTCCCATTTCCATTCTGGTATCCTCAATGATTGTAACAGACCAGAAGGAAACTGATGCTCAGCTTTTACACGCTTGCAAACCATACACTTGCTTACAAAATCAGCAATATCCTTTTTCAACCCCACCCAATAGTACTCATCCTTCAAACCACGATACATTTTAGTACTACCATTGTGCATAAAAAAGGACTGCTATGAGCCTCAGTCAAAATAGTGCGCCTCAACCTAACATCCTCCGGCATAACTATTCGACTTTGGAAACATAGAACTCCACCATCATTGAAACAGAAGTATGTTGCATTACCATTAGCTATATCCTGAACATGAGGCACCAATGAATTATTAAGCAATTGCTTCTCCTTTATCAGCTGAATTAAAGAAGGTTTCACTTGCAACTCGGCTATCAACCCACCATCACACTATAAACTCAACCAAGCAGACATCCTCTCAGCTCAATAACTACATTCCTACTCAAAGCATCGACCACCACATTGGCCTTTCCAGGATGATTCTCAAATGTCCAATCATAACCCTTAAGCAACTCCAACCACCTTAGTTGCCTAAGATTCAACTCCTTTTGGGACATAAGATACTTCAAACTCTTATGGTCGATGTAAACCACACACTTCTCACCATAAAGATAGTGCATCCAAATCTTCAATGCAAACACCACCGCAACTAGCTCTAGAGCATGAGTAGGATAGTTGCGCTCATGCACCTTCAACTTCCTAGACACATAAGCTACAACCTTCCCACCTTGCATCAACACGCAACCCAAACCAAAATATGATGCATCGCTATAGACTACAAACTCCTTACCTGATTCTGGTTGAATTAAGACAAGAGCCTGCTTCAACGTTTCCTTCAACTTCTCGAATGCTTGTTGCCTAACATCCGTCCACTCAATGCGAACATTCTTTTGCAACAAATTGGTCAAAGGAGCAGCAATATTGGAAAAACACTCGACAAACCTTCGATAATATCCAGCCAACCCAAAGAAACTTCGCACCTTTGTCATCAACTTAGGCGTTTTCCAACTCATCACCACCTCAACCTTGTGTGAATGAACCTGAATACCTTCGGATGACACCACATGTCCAAGAAAATCCACCTCCCTGAGCCAAAACTCACACTTGTTCAACTTAGCATAAAGCTGATTCTCCAACAGCACTTGTAACACAATTCTCAAATACTTATCATGATCCTCCTCGGTACGCGAGTACACGAGAATATCAACGATAAACACTACCACAAACTGATCCAGAAATTCATGGAACACCCTATTCATCATATCCATGAATGCAATCGGTGCATTTGTCAAACCAAACGACATCACCTGGAACTCATAATGTCCATACCTAGTCTGAAAAGTTGTCTTAGGTACATCCATATCCTTAACCTTTAGTTGATAATACCCTAACCTCAAATCAATCATCGAAAACACCGATGCACCACAAAACTGGTAAAACCAATCATCGATCCTTAACAAAAGGTACTTGTTCTTAATCGTCAACTTGTTCAGTTGCCGATAATCTAGCACAAACGCATTGTACAATCCTTCTTCTTTACAAACAAAACAGGTGCACCCCGGGGGGAAATACTCGGCCTTATGAATCTTCGGTCAAGCAACTCCTAAAATTGTGTCTTCAACTCCTTAGGTGCCATGCGATAAGGAGAAATGGACACGGGAGTCGTATTCTCATACAATTCAATACCAAACTCAACCTCTTGGTTTGGTGGCAACACAGGAAACTTCTCCAGAAAACACCCAGAAACTCACATATTGTTCGTATGTCTTGCACTCATACTTCCTTTATACAAGGATTCATCACACACGTCAAGAAAGCTTCGCAACCTAACTCCATCATCCGACTCGCTTCAAGAGCCGATATTGCATTAGACAATAACTTCATGTTCTCGCCTACGATTACCACATCGTAATCATCCACAAGCCTCAAGGTAACCCACTTAACATCAAAATCTACCATTGTTCGTTGCTCAACCAACCAGTCCATTCCAAGAATCACATCAAAATAATAAAAAGGTAAATCCATCAAATCAACTAAAAATGCATGGCCCTGAACAGATAATGGACATAACCTATATAATTTTCTTGTAACAACAGTTTCACCAAAAGATCGTGTCACTTGCATTCCTACGTCTAAAATCTTAACAGAAATATCAAGAAAATGTACATGCTCACTCAAGATGTATGAATGCGTAGATCCAGAATCAATCAATGCTAACAAAGACAAGGATTGCAAGGTGAAGGTACCTACAATCACATCGGTGTCGTTTCGTCCCTCACGACGTGCATACAACCTCATAGGACCACCTCCCTCTGGTTGAACTGCAACGACATGAGCCTCACCTCTCGGCCCATCCCCTCTCCTTTAAAAGTTGCCACGGTCGCGCCCACAGCCTCTATGTTGTGCAGCAACAGGTGCACGACCCTGACCACCTCCTGTCAATAAGGGAAACTCATGTCCCATGTGGTCAGCAGACCTCCAGTTCCAACAAGAATTTTCCCAAGCCACCAGAGCATGCACTTCACGAGCCACGCGAGGACAATCTCGCCTCAAATGCTCACACGAAGAACATGACCAACATGTGTTCTGCTCAAACCTCGGCATGTTTCCCTGAGCTGGTGTACCTCGCCCAAAGTTACATCGCTTAGCTACAAGTGAATATCTACTCTCACGGTTCCTCTTGTTCTGCCCACCACTAGGGCCAGCCTCAACAGCTCTCTTGCCCGAGCTAGATCCACCCATGTGTGATGACAAACCCAAACTCTATTCTATGTCCTTTGCTCGCGTCACAAGCACATGGAAATCTGTATAGTCAGATGCAAGCATGAAAGTTTTCAGGTCCTGCACCAAGCCGTACCGGAAGCAATAACAACGATGCCTATCACTCGGCACCAACTCTGAAGCATACTAGCTCCTTTGTACGAACTGGACCTCGTACATAGCCACTATCATATTCCCTTGCTCTAGGGATATGAAATTCTGCTCCTTATCATCTAGGTATCTAACTCCAAGATACGTTCTCTTAAATGCAGACTAAAAGAAAGTCCAATCCACCTCTTCCGGCTCCAAAGCCCCAGTCGCAGTCGTCCACCTTGTGTATGCATCACCATGCAACAACGACATTGTACACACCAGCTTTCGTGCATCATTGCACCCCATCTGATCCAAGATCCGGATCGTGCTGGCCATCCAAACCTCAGATTCCTCAAGAGATAAACCACAAAATTCTACTCCTCCTAAACTTCTCAAGCGCTACAATTGCAAACCCGATTGCCTAGTAGCAGGCGCTTGTACATGCACTCCAGCAACATCAGCCTGAAATTCTCCCGTCATTGTCTGTACCAAAGGCGTTAAATCTCCCAACATTAGACCAGCCTATCCTTGTTGTTCCTACTCCTCACCCCTAGGTGCTTGTGGCAGTGGAGTACGTAAATTTGCACCAGGTAGAACCTCGTTCTCCTGATTACGTTGCTCATCAACAGGAGCAACTGTCCCAGAACGTAACTCTCGTCTCGGTCCCAGTTTACTAGTAATATTAAGGGATGAATATAAAACAAACAAAAGATCCAGTCAGATTTTAATAAGGATCCAAGACTTCAAATCCAATTCAAAAACATTTCACTAGGTAATAAGGACATGGGCATTCCAATTTCCCCCAGCATAGCATAAAGCATACCACATACATGTCTCAATCATCATGCATCACAAGCATTAAGATTCAGCCCATTCCAACATCATTTATATTAGCTCGCATTCACAATCAATCACCATATATATATAACACCACTATCGCATACGCAACATTAACATGCTTAAGACCTTCAATGGACAAAGCAAACATCATCAAAAACACACATTCACATCAAACTCACTTACCAACATCCCAAACTTTCGATACCTGGCTCTGATACCACAAAATGTAACCCATCGACTCGGCCTAGCCGGTAGACAGAACCAAATGAGTCACACGGGAAATATTAAAGTAAATCGGGAAAGTTTACCTCAATAAACAACCCTTTTTTATTTTTATCGTGTCTATATAGAAGTTAGGTTCCTATGTGTTCAATCAAAATAGTGGATCAAACAACAACATGAACGCTCAACGATTGACACCAACTTCGGGTTTAAGGACCAATTTGTAAATTTGACATTTAGTAAGGGTTTTTACCAGATTAGGATTACAAACCTTTAATTAGGTTCATTACATGCTTCTCTGCAAAAACTCAGCTCAAGACTACCTTTGGAACTCATCTAATTACACATACAAGAAACAGGGACTAAAACGTGAAGGTTCAAAACATTCAAAGATGGTATTCAACCAAATTAACGAACAGCTTATCGGTACCCTTAAGGTGGGTATCGATACGCCCCCGATGATCAGGCTTCCCAGGCTTTGCATCACAATACCGTATCGGTACGGTAGGGCACCGTTTCTATACGCCCTCAAGACTGTATCGATACACTAGGGCACCGTTTCGATACGCCCTCGACCAGTGGCCAAAAAGGGTATCGATACGCCCTCGAGTACCGGTACGCTCCTCACATATATGAAGGTTGTATCGGTACACTTTGAAGTGTATCGATACACCTTAGGCTACAACAGCCCAAAATTGCAAATTAACACTTCAAGACACCTCTCAAACTATTCCAACATGTAATTAAGCATGCTTGCAACCTATGCACTTCAGCAATCAAGAGTACATGGCAAATACATCATCAAAGCATCATTACAATATTGAGAGAACTAAAGGCGGACTTCCTAAGAGAGACAAGCACCAAAAGGTCAAAACTCAATTCCAAGCATAAACTAAAACTTAAAGGCCATTTACATAACCAAAAACGCAAATCAAACTTGCACCAAACCATAAAATACCAAACAATTAACATTCATAGAATTGGACACCCCCATTGCCTTTATTACACTAGTTCAAAACCTCAATGTACTTTTAAAGAAGTCTCTTGGAAAGGTCCCTTGTTGTTGTTGCCTTTAAACTCCTAATTATTTGCATTGATGAACAAATAGAGCATAACCATACAAGCTTAGTGAGGATTGCTCAAAACTAAAAACATCATAAATGCACGAAACCATTTTCACTCTTTTCTATGCCACCATGCCTTATATGAAAAAGCATGCACTTTATCATTAAAATCAAAATGCTTATCAACATGCAACATGAACCACCTATTTTCCTGCAATTAAACCATTGCTACACAAATATCAAGCCTTCCAAGCATAAACACCATTACGCTAAGCTTAAAATAAAACATGCATTTTTCAAAATATGTATCAACAACATTTTCCATAACATCTCATTCCATTATATTGGCTCACATGTAATAAACAACGTTCTCAAAAACACATCGGATGTACGAATTACCAAGGGTTGTCCACACACCCTTCATACACTCTGTCGGCATCTCAAGGCTCACACACGAGAGTAACCCTTCATCGTTGTGACACTCGTGGTGGAGTATTCAGTACAATTACAACCCATCAACACCACTCAACGGTAGATGTATAACCCACTAACAAGAGACGAGACACACACAAGCTTCGCACCCGGGAGCTACCCTCAACCGTTGCAACCTTAAACAATCCTTAATCGTTAGGGTACTTGGATGGAGTTTTCGGTACAATCACAAACCCTCAACATCCAAGGCGACTTGTTTATAGTGCACTCAATCCTATAGCCGCCTAACTATATCTGATTTCATTTATAAAACACTTTGCACAACATCACTTGCCAATATAATCCATATTTCATGCACACCTCATTGTTTTTACAAAGCATTCATGATAGCCATAACTCAAGCATTAAACCATGCTTCAAAACACATGCATACAAGGATCACTTACCTAGTGCATCCTTAAACAAAATGGCATCATCAAACACATTCTATATACTCAAAACATGCCTTAAAATAATAGGTAAATGCATTGAAAATCAAGTGCAACGAAAGGCTAAAACTAGCACAATTCGAGAGAGAAATTCACATTACTTACTTCCGAACTTAGCAAAGCGTTTCAAGATCTTACTAAGTTCCCAAAACCTTTTCTAAAATATTTCCGCACTGGAAAACCAAGTTCAACTCAGCGACTTGTGAAACCACACTTGTCGACGCAACAATCACCCGTCTGAAGCCTCCAAAATCACTTCGTTTGATTTCGAAACACTATCTCTTGTTTTCAACACATTAAAACAGAGGTTCAATGCATTAAAATGCTTCCAAAATACCAGCACTCAAAAAGAAACCCGCAGCTTTTCTCTAAAGCATCAATTTACCCAATCGATACAACCGAAAACTCAATCCACTGATATCTAAACTGAGCCCAGCCATCCACAAACACATCCAACGCATTTTAAGCGTCAATCAACATCCAAAAGCAACCTAAAATCATCCTTATACCTTCAGCAACTCGGATTCCACATTACACCCCAAAAACCCAACTAAAAACAAATTAAAAACCCAAGTTCTCAAGGATTTCGAAATTAATATGATTTATGTTATATTTCAATATCCTTAACCTTTCAAAACTCATTAAGAAATCATCTCAAACAAACCAAATCAACACAACTCAGAAAATCACATTTTAATAATCTTTTTCAACAAGATTTCAACATTTTATTAAAATAATAACAAAACCTCAATAAAAAACATGAATAAAGTGTAACCCCCTTAACCCGGCCTAGACGGTCGACCTGAATTAAGATGATCACACGGGGAAAACCATAGTCAACCCGAAAGTCAACCTTGATTAACGACCCTTTTTTTCTTTTTAATCTTGTCTAGATGCACGTTAACCCTAGATATGTTCACAAGATAATCATATTCAGACATCATAACAATTAGAGAACATTCAGGGACCCAATTGCACAAATTACAACTTAAGGGACCAAATTGTAAATTCTGATAAAAATAAGGACTTAACCCAAATTAAAGTTACCAACTTGAAATTAATCATCTTTCATGCTTCTTTGCCAAATTTCAGCTCAAACGGACATCTCAAACTCATACAATTGCAATAACAAGTTTCAGGACCAAAACGCAAACATTTCAGAACATCCAACCAACAATTTCAGTGCCCAACGGTCGAGTGTTTCGGAACAGGGAAGGCCCGTTCCGAAACGCGGGACCGTTCCGAAACTGGTACCGAAACATGGCCTGGCAGAGGCCAAACCGTTCCGGAACAGTGCCTCCCGTTTCGGTACGCCCAGGCCATTTCAGGCCCCCGTTCCGATACGGTAGCACCTGTTCCGAAACAGGATGCCCAGATTGCAGAAAATTTGCTGGTTTATCATGCAATTGACTTAACAAACATGCTCCAAAAGCAACCAAACTATACCAGCAAGTCATCCAACATACAAGGAACATAATTGTATCAACCAAACATCAACATGGCAACAATTATGAAAATCCCCAAATCTATAGGCATGCTTCCTACTTAGCAAACCATCCAAGCATCAAAATACCAAAACCATCTAATAAAGGCCAATTACAAGCTCCAACATTATTAACATCATTAAACCAACTTAGGGAGTCCAAAACATCTCCCAAAACAACAACATAGGTTCCCATTGCCAAATGCCAAAAGCTAATAGTGATTAAGAAACCTTCACCATACTTGAGCTTAGTTCACCACTTGGATTCTTCACCACCTTGTTGCCCTCAATGCACTTTAATGCTCTGCATTATTGGTTTAAGAAAAGAGAGAGAGCGTAAGCAAAAGCTTAGTGAGGAATGCTCATTTAAAACCACACAATAATGCATCTACAGAACACATTTATAACCCTTAAATCCAATCATCATTTGTACATGCTCATAGCATTTAAAACAAGCAATACATGCTTCAAGTCCATAACATGTCATATTGGCAACAAGTGATCCACTCAACATAAGATCCACACATGGACTTTTAAACACCATTGTGATCTTACACTTTCCAAGGACCACACATGGACTTTTAAACACCATTGTGTCCTTAACCCCATGGACTTTTAAACACCATGGCAAGGACCACACAAGGAATTTTAAACACCTTTGTGTCCTTAACAAGAATCTCCCAAGGACTTTTAAACACCTTAGAGTTCTTAGATAACAAGGCTTACACAAGGAATTTTAACCACCTTGAACATTAACCAAGAACCAACCTTGGACTTTTAAACACCAAGTTGTTCTTAAATAAACAAGGCTTACACAAGGAATTTTAACCACCTTGAACCTTAACCAAGAACCAACCATGGACTTTTAAACACCATGTTGTTCTTAAATAAACAAGGCTCACACAAGGACTTTTAACCACCTTTGTGACCTTAAGCATCACTTGCCAATGTGCATCATTACAACAATATTCCACTGTTTTAAAGCATTTAACAAAGCCATAAACATCATGCATCATTATGCATCAAAACCACATTTAACAATGTTCAAACACAAGAATCTCTTACCTTGAGCATTCTTCAATACATGGCTTATAAAATCAGCAACTAACATGCTAAAATATGCTTTCAAAACAGAATTTAAAACATGCAAACAACCACATTGCATACAACAAATCCATGGTTCATCATCAAGAGAGTTTTTCCGAAAACTTACTCTTGAGCTTAGCTAAGTTGCTTAGACTTAAACTAAGCTCCCAAACCTTCAAAACATTGGTTTCAAAGCTGAAATCCAAAATCCACTCACCGATTCCGTTTCGCCTCTTGCCGAAACACCAATCAAGCTTCCGGATCAACACCACTAGGATCCAAAGATGACTCCCCTGTTTTAAACACATCAAAAAAGTAGATTAATGCATCATCATGCATTAATATCCTCAATGAAAGCACCTAAACCCGCTGCTCTCAACCACACTCCATTTTCGGCTACCAAACACAACCGGAAATGCCTCCAAACAACTCCACAACACTACCCAGCCAAGATCCATCAAATCTAATCATCCTTAAACATCAAGTAACATCCAAAAAGGATCTAATCAAACCCTTATACCTCCAGCTATCACAGATCATCAAGATCACTCCAAAAACAACCAACAACACAAGCTAAACTTAGGAAATTCAACCTATTCGGGATTGCATTTATTAAACCTCAATTTCACATCAATTTAACATTCATTTAACATCAAATTGACACCTCAAAACACTGCCCAAACAGATCATACGAAATTTCATCAAAATCAATCAAATCTTGCATTTAAAAGCCAAAATCAAGAATACATCTATAAAACCTTTTATAAAACATAAATCAAGGATTGAGAACTTAGGAATTTCAGTAAAGAACTGAGAGTTCATAGGAGAAGGACGTTCTTACCTCCAAACTTGAGTTTCTCCCTTTTTAGAACCAAAATATTGAAAATCCAATTAGCAAATGGTGAGGTTTTGTTGAAGAGATGATTAGAGATCAAAAGAGGATTATAATCTCATGTTTGGACATCAAAATCAGAAGGAAAAGCTCTGGAGAAAAGTGTTTGGTTTGAGAGAAAAGATGAGAGAAAATGGAAATGAAATTTTAGGAAGTTAGTTGGAAAATGCCAAAATATCTTCCCTCCTTTTTAGTTTTATTTAAAAACCTTTAATTAATCATTTAATATCTTAGAAAAATCTGGAGAAACTCTCATTGGGTAAATAGCTCCTTAAAGATTCAAAGTTTCAATCCTTTTTAAAACAGTCCCACAGTTTTCGAAATTTACATTTTGGTCACTAACCAAAATGTCACACTTCCAAACCTCATTTTGTAAAATTGATTTCACCAAACTCTTATATATAATAAAAGAGGATTTTAAGACATTTTTCCATATTTTTAATGCAACCCGAACTAGGTTTTCCTAAATTCTCTCTTATATATTCGAACCGCGATCCGACCGAACCGGTCCGAATCCCAAAACTCCTAAGCCCAAAACCGGGGCGTTACATAAAGAGTCACATATCTCTGGAATTTCATTAAAGAACCTTGATTAGAGGGTTAGCACGAAATTTACCTCCAATCCTTGCTTTTCTTCTAATTTGGCAAGTTTAGCTTTCAAGAAACTTGAGAAATTTGAGGGAAATCACAAAGATAAAGTTGGAAATCTAGAGAGGATTTGAGAGTGAAGAAAATCTTGAATTTTAGAGAAAATGAAGGTTTGTTTGTCTAAAGTGAAATGGTGAGAACGAAAAGATCGTCGAAAATCTTTTAATCGATTTACTAACTCCTTAATTAAATTAATTAAATCCATTTTAATATTTATTAAACCATTTAAAACACATGCCAAATTTGAGAAAAGGCTTAATTCGCATTTAGCTCCCTAAAGATTCTAAGATCTTGACTCTTTTTGAAAAACACATTTTCCACAACTTTAAAACTTTACATTTTGGTCACTGCCCAAATGTATATTTTCCAAAACTAGTTTTGTAAAATTGATTTAACCAACCTCTTAAATATAATTTTATAGGATTTTAGGAATTTTTATCATATTTTATCCCATCCTGAACATTCATTTCCGTAAACCACCTCTTAACGATTCGAACAATCGATTATTGGTTCCACCGACCCAACCCGACTCGCAAAACAACTAGGCCCAAAAATGGGGTGTTACATGGGAATGCAAGTAACTAGTTCCTTTGGTGAAACTATTGTTATGAGGAGGTTGTATAGGAGTTGTCCTTTATCTGTTCAAGGTCATGTGTTTGCAGTTGATTAATGGAGTTGCCTTTCTATGGTTCTTGTGTAATCCTTGGGATGGATTTTTTGACCGAGCATAGGGCCGTGATTGATTTTGATGCTAAGCGAGTTACCTTGAAACTTGTTGATGATTACGAAATGGGAATCGTGGGCAAGAATGTGACATTCTTGTCCAATGCCATTTCGGCTCTTGAAGCGAGTCATTTGATGGAGTTGGGATGCGAGGCTTTCTTAGCTTATGTGATGAATCCAGGATCTAAGGAAGTGTGTGTACATGATATATGTATGTTATGTGAGTTTTCGGGTGTATTTCTGGAAGAGTTGCTTCTGTTGCTGCCGAATACAGAGGTTGGGTTTGGTATAGAGTTGTATGAAAATACAACTCTAGTGACTATTGCTCCCTATCAAATGGCTCCAAAAGAATTGAAGGAGTATGCAACTTTAGAAGTTGCTTGATCGAGGGTTTATTAGACCTAGTGTTTCACCTTGGGGTGCACCGGTCTTCTTTGTGAAGAAGAATGATGGCATGATGTGAATGTGTATAGATTATCGACAACTGAACAAGTTGACAATTAAGAACAAGTATCCTTTGTCAGGGATTGATGATTTGTTTGATCATTTTCGAGGTGCTTCGGTGTTTTCTAAAATTGATTTGAGATCTGGATATTATCAGTTGTTGGGAAAGGATGTAGATGTGCCTAAGACAACTTTTCGTACAAGGTACGGGCATTATGACTTCTTGGTGGATCCATTTGGCTTCACTAATACACCGGTTGCATTCATGGACATCATGAATCGTGTGTTCCATGAGTTTTTGGATCAGTTAGTGGTTGTGTTTGTTGATGATATTCTCGTGTACTTTCGTACCGAGGAGGAACATGATAAGCAATTGCGGATTGTGTTGCAAGTGTTGTTGGAAAATCATATTTATGCCAAGTTGAGTATGTGTTAGTTTTAGCTCAGGGAAGTTGTCTTTCTTGGACATGTGTTGTTGGCAGAAGGTATACAAGTTGATCCACATAAGATTGAGGCGGTGATGATTGGAAGACGCCTAAATAATCGATGATGGAAGTTCGTAGTTACCTTGGTTTGGTGGGCTACTATCGAATGTTTGTGGATGGTTTCTCTAAGATTGCTGCTCCGTTAACCATGTTGTTGCAAAAGAATGTTTGTTTTGAGTGGACGAATGTTAAACACAAGCTTTCGAGAGGTTGAATGAAGATTTGACGCAAGCTCTTGTCGTGATTCAGCCTTAATCGAGTAAGGAGTTTGTAGTTTATAGCGATGCATCGTATGTTGGTTTAGGATGTGTGTTGATGTAAGGTGGGAAGGTTATGGCATATGCATCTAGGCAATTGAAGGTGCACGAGCGCAACTATCCTACTGATGATCTAAAACTTGTTGCAGTTGTGTTTGTTTTAAAGATTTGAAGGCATTACCATTATGGTGAGAAGTGTGTGGTTTATACGGATCATAAGAGTTTGAAATATTTAATGTCTCAGAATTGAGAGCGATGCCTTGTGTCGGATGGTGGCTGTAGAATTGAGAGCGGTGTTTGCTCGGTTGAGTATATCGCATGATGGTGGATTGATAGCTGAGTTGCAAGTTAAACCTTTCTTGGTTCAGTTGATTAAATAGAAGCAGTTGCTTGATGATTCTTTGGTGCCTCATGTTCAGGACATAACAGATGGTAATGCAACGAAATTTTTTTTCAAAGATGATGGTGTTTTGTGCTTTAAAAGTCGAATAGTTGTACCGGAGGATGTTGAGCTGAGGCGCACTATCTTGACTAAGGCTCATAGCATTTCTTTTGCTATGCATCCTGGTAGTACAAAGATGTATCGTGGTTTGAGAGACGAGTATTATTTGGTTGGATTGAAGAAGGATCTTGCTGAATTTGTGAATAAGTGTACGGTCTGTCAATGCGTAAAGGATGAACAACAATTTCCTTTCAGGTTGTTCAACCTTTGAAGATACCAGAATGGAATTGGGAAAGGATTACAATGGATTTCATGTTCGGTTTAACTTTGACCTAGGCAAAGTATCGCATTGGAAGAAGGTGATGATGTTTGGACGTAAGGGTAAGCTTAGTCCAAGGTTTATTGGACCTTATGATGTGGTGGAGTGTGTTGGTCTTGTTGAGGAGATTGAGTTGAATCCGGATTTGTCATATGATGAAGAACCTGTTGGGATTCTTGATTGTAGTAGCAAAGTTTTTCGTGGTAAGACGATTGAACTTGTGAAGGTGTTGTGGCGACATCGAGGAGTTGAGGAAGCCACGTGGGAATGCAAGACGGACATGATGACGTAGTTTCCACACCTTTTTTCTTTAGGTAAAATTTCGAGGATGAAATTTCCTAAGTGAGAGAGAGTTGCAACCCCTCGATTTTGGGCTTAGAAGTTAGTTGGGTTCGGCTAAGAGGTTCGGGTGAACTGGTTCGAGCGAGTTATGCTAGTTTCCGGATTAATTTGAAATAAATGGTTTTTTGAGAGAGATAAAATATGGAAAAATATTTTATAATCTTAAAATAATATTTTAAAGGTTTTGGAGAGTTTAATTTGATGAAATTGGACTGATTTGAATGGAATTTTGAAAATGATGACTAATTTGTAAAATTGCAAAATATGTTTTAATGACAAAATTGAAGAGGGCCAAAACTTATAATCCTTAGGGAGCTATTACACCAAGCTGTTATCAGCTATTCTCGTGATTTTATGTTTTAAAATGATTTAATTAATTGATTTATTAAATGACAAGTGATAAAAAGGATTTTAAAAGGCTAAACATTTTATTACGTAACTACTTTTCTTCTAAATTTTTCTCTCAACTTTCCAGCAGCCAAACTACCTTTTCACCAATAAAATCTCAGAGATTTATCTCATTTCATCTACTTTTGATTTCTAAATGATGCTCATAGATTTCTACCTCAGCTATCTTGTAACCCCCTTAACCCGGCCTAGACGGTTGACCCGAATTAAGAAAGTCACACGGGGAAAACCAAAGTCAACCCGAAAGTCAACCTTGATTAACGACCCTTTTTTTTCTTTTTAAAACTTGTCTAGATGCATATTAAGCCTAATTGTGATCACACAAACATCATACCAAAAGATCACAAACATCAGAGATCAAACAGGGACTCAATTGAACAATTTACAACTTTAGGGACCAAATTGTAAATTCTGATAATTATAAGGACTTAACCCAAATTGAAGTTACCAACTTGAAATTAATCATGTTTCATACTTCTCTGTGAAATTTCAGCTCGAAAGGACTTCCCAAACTCATACAATTGCACAAACAAGTTTCAGGACCAAAACGCAAACAATCCAAAACACATAACTGCCAATGTCAGCCCCCAACGGTCAACCGTTCCGAAACGGGAGACAACCCGTTTCGAAACGCGGGGCCGTTCCGAAACAGGCATAGCCCGTTTCAAAACGGGGGTCTGGCAGTGGCCTTTCCGTTTCGGAACCGCCCCTCCCGTTTCGGACGCCTGGGCACGATTAAGGCACCCGTTCCGAAACGGTAGGTGCTGTTCCGAAACACCCTGCCCAGATTGCCCCAAAACTCCACTTTAAACATGCAATTACACAACCAAACATGCTCCAAATGTCACCAAACTTTACCAGCATGCGATTCAACATATATAAAACATATTAGCATCATCAATTCAACCAAACATCATCATATGCAAAAAGCCCCAATTCTATAGGCATGCTTCCTACACAAGCTAGATATTCAAGCACCAAACTTACAAAACAAGCATATAAAGATCCAATCCAAAGACCAACAATCTTAACATCAAGAAACATACTTAGGGAGTACAAAACACCTCCCAAAACATACACATGGTTTCCCCATTGCCAAATCACCCAAAAGCTAAAATGTTTAACAAAAACCTTCCATACATTGAGCTTTACTTGCACTTGAATTCTTGCCCTTCTTGCTGCCCTCAAAAGGTCTCTAATGCTCTGCATTATTGAATCAAGGGAAAACGAAGAGAGCGTAAGCAAAAGCTTAGTGAGGAATGCTCAATAAAACCATCCAATAATGCATTTGTAAAACACTTTATAAAACATGCGTTAAACATCAATTACACATGCTCAAAAGCATACTTAAACATGCATCTCATGCATCAAATCATAACATGTCATATTGGCCACAAGTGATAATTTCCATTTCTTTAAAAACAAGTTCATCAACTTTCACCCCAAGGACTTTTAAACACCTTGGCCCCAAGGACTTTTAAACACCTTGGCCTATGGACTTTTAAACACCATAGAATGTAACACATCAAGGACTTTTAAACACCTTGATCCCAAGGACTTTTAAATACCTTGGCCCATGGACTTTTAACCACCATGGAAGGACCACACAAGGACTTTTAAACACCTTTGTGTCCGTAGCAAGAACCATCCAAGGACTTTTAACCACCTTGATGTTCTCAAGTATACAAGGCTCACTCAAGGACTTTTAACCACCTTAGTGACCTTAACCTTTTCAAAACATCACTTGCCAATATACATCATTTTCATCACTTACATCACTGTTTTAAAGCATAAAACCAAGCCATATTCATCATGCATTTAAAAGCATTAAACCACATCATTTCAATGTACAAAAGCAAGGAACTCCTACCTAGAGTTACCTTCAACATATGGCTTACATCATCAGCAAAAACCATGCTAAAACATGCTTCCAAAACAGTATGTAAAACATGCAAATAATCATTTTGCACCACAACAAAATCATGGCCACCACTAGAGAGAAATTCCGAAAACTTACGCTCGAGCTTAGCAAAGTTGTTTAGACTTAAACTAAGCTCCCAAGACATTGGTTTCAAAGCCGAAAACCCAATTTCACTCACCGATTCCACTTCGCCACTTGCCGAAGCACGAAATCAAGCTTCCGAAACAACAACTCTTGGATCCAAAGATGCCTCCCCTGATCAAACACATTAAAGCAGAGGTTTAATGCATCATCAAGCATCAAAAGCTTCAATGAAAGCACTCAAACTCGCTGCTCTCATTCCCACTCCAATTTCGGCCACCAAACACAACCGAAATTGCACCAAAACCACCTCCCAACAAAGCCCAGCCATAAACCAGCAAAACCTTACATCCATTAACACCATAAAACATCTAAAAACAACCTACAAACATCCTTATACCTCCAGCAACAACAGATCCACAAGATCACCACAAAAACATCCAAAAAACATAAGCTAAACTTAGGAAACTCAACCTATCCGGGATTGCATTAATCAAAACTCATTTCCTTATCAATTTAGAGTTCATTTAACATCAAAAACACATCTCAAATCCCAGATCAATCAGATCTAACGAAAAATCATGAAAAACCATCAAATCTTGCATTATAAGCCAAGATACAATTCCAAACTCAAAAGCCTTTAATTAAACATCAATCAAGAGTTGATAACTTGGGAATTTCAGTAACGAACTGATAGTTTAGAGGAGAAGGACGTTCTTACCTCCAAACTTGTGTTTCTCCACTTTTTGGAATGAAAATCCTTGTTGAAACACTTAGCAATTGAAGAGATTTGAAGATACAATGATTTGGAATCAAATGAGAGTTGAATGGAGGGATTTAGGTGAAGAAATCAGATCAAGTTCTCTGGAAAAGTAGTGTTTGGTTTGAGAGAAAATAAGAGAAAGAAAGTTTAGCAAAGTTGGTTACAAAATCCAAAAATAGCCAAAATGGCTTCCCTCCAATTTTAATAACCTTTAAAATCAGATTTTAGACTTAAAATATCTTAGAAAAATCTGGAGAAATCATCTTTGGATTAATAGCTCCTTAAGGATTCAAAGTTTCAACTCTTTATAAAACAGTCACCAAACTTTCCAAAATTTACATTTTGGTCACTAGCCAAAATGTCATACTTCCAAAACCCATTTTTCAAAATTGATTTCACAGTTCACTTAATTATATTAAAAGATGATTTTAGAACATTTTTCCATATTTTTAATGCAACCCGAACTAGGCTTTCCTAATTTCACCTCTTTAGATTCGAACAGCACTTTGACCAAACCGGTCAACGCCCAGAACTTCTAAGCCCAAAACCGGGGCGTTACAACTCTCCCCCCCTTAAGAAATTTCGTCCTCGAAATTTACCTGAAGGAAAGAGATAAGGAAACTGCTTCAGCATGTCTTCCTTCCGCTCCCACGTGGCTTCCTCAACACCGTGATGCTTCCACAGCACCTTCACCAACTCAATGGTCTTGCCACGAAGAACCTTGCTATCCGAATCCAGAACCTTCACCGGTTCCTCATCATAGGTCAAATCCGGATTCAAAACCACTTCCTCCACAGGCATCACATGCGAAGGATCAGATCTATACTTCCGGAGCATAGAAACATGAAACACATCATGAATCTTCTCCAACTCCTGAGGTAACCTCAACCGATACGCAACAGGACCCACACGCTCAACCACCTCATATGGTCCAATGTATCTAGGGCTCAACTTGCCCTTCCGGCCAAACCGCATCACCTTCTTCCAAGGCGAAACCTTCAAGAACACACGGTCACCCACCGCATACTCTATCTCCTTACGCTTCAAATTCGCGTAAGACTTCTGCCGATCAGAAGCAGCCTTTAACCGCTCACAAATGAGCTTCACCTTCTCTGTGGTCCCTTTCAACAAAGCCGGCATCGAAACCAACTTTTGACCAGTCTCAGCCCAACAAAGAGGAGTCCTACACTTCCTCCCGTACAAAGCCTCATAAGGTGCCATCTGTATGCTCGCCTAATAACTATTGTTATAAGCAAACTCAACCAAAGGCAGATGCTTCTCCCAAGAACCTTGGAACTCAATCACGCAGCACCTCAACATATCCTCCAAAATCTGGATAACTCGCTCAGACTGACCATCTGACTGAGGATGATAGGATGTACCGAAATGCAACCTTGTACCCAGAGCTTGATGCAAACACTGCCTGAACCGCGATGTGAACCTCGGATCCCTATCCGACACAATCGACTTAGGCACACCATGCAGCCGCACAATCTCAGCAATGTACAGCTCTGCCAACCTATCCAAAGAAAACGTAGTATGCACAGGCAAGAAATGTGCACACTATCCGACTCCCAAAACACAGCACACCATCATCATTGAAACAGAAATCCGAAGGTCTACCCTCCGCGATATCCTGAACATGAGACACCAAGGAATCATCCAACAACTGCTTATCCTTGATCAACTAAACCATAGACGGCTTCACATGCAACTCAGCCACAAGACCACCATCACGCGATATGCTCAAGCTAGCAAACATGGCTCTCAACTCAACAGCTACCTTCCTACTCAAGGCATCAGCAACAACATTAGCTTTTCCAGGATGATACTCAATCGTCAGATCATAATCCTTGAGCAACTCCAACCAACGCCGCTGCCTAAGATTCAACTCCTTCTGAGACATCAGATACCTCAAACTCTTGTGATCTGTGTACACAGTACACTTCTCTCCATACAGATAATGCCTCCAGATCTTCAGAGCAAAAACCACTGCAGCCAGCTCAATATCGTACGTAGGGTAATTGCGCTCATGCACTTTCAACTGCCGCGATGCATAAGCCACCACCTTACCCTCCTGCATTAGCACACACCCCAAACCAACATAGGATGCATCACTGTAAACCACAAACTCTTTCCCTGATTCAGGCTGAATCAAGATAGGAGCTTGCGTCAAAGCCGCCTTCAGCTTCTCAAAAGCCTGCTGTCTCGCTTTTGTCCACTCATACTTAACATCCTTCTGCAACAGCTTTGTCAAAGGAGCAGCAATCTTGGAAAACCCATCCACAAACCTTCGGTAGTATCCCGCCAAACCAAGGAAACTACGGACCTCATGAACAGACTTAGGAACCTTCCAGCTCATCACCGCCTCAATCTTCCGAGGATCAACACGAATCCCCTCAGCTGAGACCACATGCCCAAGAAAAACCACCTCTCTCAACCAGAACTCACACTTGCTCAGCTTAGCATAAAGCTGATTCTCCAACAAAGCTTGCAAAACAATCCTCAAATGCTCTTCATGCTCCTCCTCAGTACGCGAGTACACGAGGATATCATCAATGAACACCACGACAAACTTGTCCAGGTATTCATGAAACACACGATTCATCATGTCCATGAAAGCAGCAGGAGCATTTGTCAACCCAAACGGCATCACAAGAAACTCATAATGCCCATACCTTGTCCTGAAAGCTGTCTTAGGCACATCCACATCCTTCACCTTCAACTGATAATACCCTGACCTCAAGTCAATCTTAGAGAACACAACAGCTCCCCGAAATTGATCAAAGAGATCATCAATCCTCGGCAAAGGATACCGATTCTTGATAGTCAACTTGTTCAGCTGACGGTAATCAATGCACATTCTCATAGTGCCATCCTTCTTCTTCACAAACAAGACCGGTGCTCCCCAAGGTGACACACTCGGCCGGATGAAACCACGATCAAGCAACTCTTGCAACTGCGTCTTCAGCTCCTTCAGCTCCTTAGGTGCCATTCTATAGGGAGTAATGGACACAGGAGTTGTATTCTCATACAGCTCAATTCCAAACTCCACCTCGCGGTTAGGAGGTAAACCAGGCAACTCCTCAGGAAAAACACCAGGAAACTCCTTTACAACCCTGATATCTTGCACCCTCAACTCCTTAGAGCTAGGATTCATCACAAAAGCTAGATAGGCTTCGCAACCTTGCCTCAGCATCCTGCTCGCCTCCAAAGAAGATACCACATTGGCAAGAAACTTCACATTCTCACCATCCACCACAACTTCATAATCATCCGCAAGCTTAAGCGAAACACGCTTATTCTCACAATCCACAACAGCACGATGCTCAGCAAGCCAATCCATACCAAGGATCACATCAAAACCATAGAAGGGCAACTCCATAAGATCAACATGAAAGACATGCTCTTGAACAACCAAAGGGCACCTTCTATACAACTTTCGAGTCACAACAGTCTCAGCAAAAGAACTAGTGACCCGAACACCAACATCCAAAGACTCAACAGGCAAACCAAGCAATTCAGCATGCTCACGAAGAATATATGAATGCGTAGATCCAGAATCAATCAAAGAAAGCAATGACAAGGACTGCAAAGTAAAGCTACCTGCAATCACATCCGCATCATTCCTGCCCTCTCTCTGAGCATACACCCTCGCTTGGCCTCCACCTTCAGGCTGAATAGCTACAACATGAGCTACCCCTCGGCCACCTTCCTCTCTTCTCTGGAAATTACCACGGCCACGCCCACGACCTCTCTGTGGTGCAGCAACAACAGGAGCACGCACCTGCTCACCAGCCATCCTCGGACAATCTCGCCTCAAGTAGTCCGCATAACCACAATTCCAGCACCCATTCCCAGCATTACCAGCTGTTGCAACAGGAGCTTGTGCCACTCTCTCAGCACGAGGACAGTCACGCTTCAAGTGACCACGGGAACCACAGATCCAACAAGCACTAGGATCAGCTCTAGCATCGCCTCCTCTAGCAGGTGCACCACCACCTCTCCTGGCTGAGGACTGATACTTCTGATCTCGTCCCCTCTTGTTCCGTCCACCTACGGAGCTATACTCAGCAGCTCGCTTGCCAGCACCCTTAGCAGACAAACTCAGGTTCATCTCAACGTCCTTTGCTCGGCCCACCAACACATCAAAATCTTCATACTCGGCGGCCAGCAAATACATCTTAACATCCGTCACAAGACCGTAACGGAACCTCTCGCACCTTGCCCTCTCATCAGGTATCAGCTCCGGTGCATACTGACTGAGCCGTACAAACTGTACCTCGTACTCAGCTACACTCATACTCCCTTGGGTAAGAGACATGAATTCCCGCTTTTTCTCATCCAGATATCTCACTCCCAGATATCTTCTTTTAAACACATTCTGAAAGAATGTCCAGGTAACATCAGCTTCAGCCATTCCAGAAATGGTAGTCGTCCACCATGTATAAGCATCGTCCTGCAGCAAGGACACAACACAGCCCAGCTTTTGCACATCCGTGCAACTCATCTGACCCAAGATACGCTTGGTACTTTCCAGCCAAGCCTCAGAACTCTCAGCTGACAAACCTCTAAACTCAGTCCCTCCAAGACTGCGCAGACGCTCCAAAGGCAATCTGACTCCAGCATCTCCCTGATGCCCAGCTCCCTGAGCTCCAGCTACTGCTGCTCGAAAAGCACCCGCAATAGCTTGTACCAAAACAGACATATCAGGCATAGCTTGCCCCTGACCAACCTCTGGTCCAGCAGCTCCAGCACCAGCATCAGCTGTAGCTTCAGCTCTCGCACCTCCAGCACCACCACCAGGCGGAGGAGGGGGTAACACAGCACTACCAGTGTGCTCTTCATTCTCATTCTCGTTAGGAGCCGTAGCTCTCGCATTACCTCTTAACTCTCTACGTGGTGCCATACTTTTACCATGCAATCACAACACAAATAAAACAAAGTCAGGCCCAGCAAGGTAAGCAATCCAAGTATTCAAGCTCAATTTCATTTCAAAACAACATCTTTCCTTTAGCTTTTGTTTGGCAATGGGTACCCTCAACATGCAACATCAGAGCATACAACTCAACTGCATCAACATTTCAAACCACTGAACATGCTTTCAAACAACAAGCATTCATAGCATACATACTTCAATCATGCATACAAACATTCGCAATTACTCGAGAACTCAGGTCTGATACCACCAAATGTAACCCCCTTAACCCGGCCTAGACGGTTGACCCGAATTAAGAAAGTCACACGGGGAAAACCAAAGTCAACCCGAAAGTCAACCTTGATTAACGACCCTTTTTTTTCTTTTTAAAACTTGTCTAGATGCATATTAAGCCTAATTGTGATCACACAAACATCATACCAAAAGATCACAAATATCAGAGATCAAACAGGGACTCAATTGAACAATTTACAACTTTAGGGACCAAATTGTAAATTCTGATAATTATAAGGACTTAACCCAAATTGAAGTTACCAACTTGAAATTAATCATGTTTCATACTTCTCTGTGAAATTTCAGCTCGAAAGGACTTCCCAAACTCATACAATTGCACAAACAAGTTTCAGGACCAAAACGCAAACAATCCAAAACACATAACTGCCAATGTCAGCCCCCAACGGTCAACCGTTCCGAAACGGGAGACAACCCGTTTCGAAACGCGGGGCCGTTCCGAAACAGGCATAGCCCGTTTCGAAACGGGGGTCTGGCAGTGGCCTTTCCGTTTCGGAACGGCCCCTCCCGTTTCGGACGCCTGGGCACGATTAAGGCACCCGTTCCGAAACGGTAGGTGCTGTTCCGAAACACCCTGCCCAGATTGCTCCAAAACTCCACTTTAAACATGCAATTACACAACCAAACATGCTCCAAATGTCACCAAACTTTACCAGCATGCGATTCAACATATATAAAACATATTAGCATCATCAATTCAACCAAACATCATCATATGCAAAAAGCCCCAATTCTATAGGCATGCTTCCTACACAAGCTAGATATTCAAGCACCAAACTTACAAAACAAGCATATAAAGATCCAATCCAAAGACCAACAATCTTAACATCAAGAAACATACTTAGGGAGTACAAAACACCAAACTTACAAAACAAGCATATAAAGATCCAATCCAATTCAAGCTAAAATCCTTCCATACATTGAGCTTTACTTGCACTTGAATTCTTGCCCTTCTTGCTGCCCTCAAAAGGTCTCTAATGCTCTGCATTATTGAATCAAGGGAAAACGAAGAGAGCGTAAGCAAAAGCTTAGTGAGGAATGCTCAATAAAACCATCCAATAATGCATTTGTAAAACACTTTATAAAACATGCGTTAAACATCAATTACACATGCTCAAAAGCATACTTAAACATGCATCTCATGCATCAAATCATAACATGTCATATTGGCCACAAGTGATAATTTCCATTTCTTTAAAAACAAGTTCATCAACTTTCACCCCAAGGACTTTTAAACACCTTGGCCCCAAGGACTTTTAAACACCTTGGCCTATGGACTTTTAAACACCATAGAATGTAACACATCAAGGACTTTTAAACACCTTGATCCCAAGGACTTTTAAACACCTTGGCCCATGGACTTTTAACCACCATGGAAGGACCACACAAGGACTTTCAAACACCTTTGTGTCCGTAGCAAGAACCATCCAAGGACTTTTAACCACCTTGATGTTCTCAAGTATACAAGGCTCACTCAAGGACTTTTAACCACCTTAGTGACCTTAACCTTTTCAAAACATCACTTGCCAATATACATCATTTTCATCACTTACATCACTGTTTTAAAGCATAAAACCAAGCCATATTCATCATGCATTTAAAAGCATTACACCACATCATTTCAATGTACAAAAGCAAGGAACTCCTACCTAGAGTTACCTTCAACATATGGCTTACATCATCAGCAAAAACCATGCTAAACCATGCTTCCAAAACAGTATGTAAAACATGCAAATAATCATTTTGCACCACAACAAAATCATGGCCACCACTAGAGAGAAATTCCGAAAACTTACGCTCGAGCTTAGCAAAGTTGTTTAGACTTAAACTAAGCTCCCAAGACATTGGTTTCAAAGCCGAAAACCCAATTTCACTCACCGATTCCACTTCGCCACTTGCCGAAGCACGAAATCAAGCTTCCGAAACAACAACTCTTGGATCCAAAGATGCCTCCCCTGATCAAACACATTAAAGCAGAGGTTTAATGCATCATCAAGCATCAAAAGCTTCAATGAAAGCACTCAAACTCGCTGCTCTCATTCCCACTCCAATTTCGGCCACCAAACACAACCGAAATTGCACCAAAACCACCTCCCAACAAAGCCCAGCCATAAACCAGCAAAACCTTACATCCATTAACACCATAAAACATCTAAAAACAACCTACAAACATCCTTATACCTCCAGCAACAACAGATCCACAAGATCACCACAAAAACATCCAAAAAACATAAGCTAAACTTAGGAAACTCAACCTATCCGGGATTGCATTAATCAAAACTCATTTCCTTATCAATTTAGAGTTCATTTAACATCAAAAACACATCTCAAATCACAGATCAATCAGATCTAACGAAAATCATGAAAAACCATCAAATCTTGCATTATAAGCCAAGATACAATTCCAAACTCAAAAGCCTTTAATTAAACATCAATCAAGAGTTGATAACTTGGGAATTTCAGTAAAGAACTGATAGTTTAGAGGAGAAGGACGTTCTTACCTCCAAACTTGTGTTTCTCCACTTTTTGGAATGAAAATCCTTGTTGAAACACTTAGCAATTGAAGAGATTTGAAGATACAATGATTTGGAATCAAATGAGAGTTGAATGGAGGGATTTAGGTGAAGAAATCAGATCAAGTTCTCTGGAAAAGTAGTGTTTGGTTTGAGAGAAAATGAGAGAAAGAAAGTTTAGCAAAGTTGGTTACAAAATCCAAAAATAGCCAAAATGGCTTCCCTCCAATTTTAATAACCTTTAAAATCAGATTTTAGACTTAAAATATCTTAGAAAAATCTGGAGAAATCATCTTTGGATTAATAGCTCCTTAAGGATTCAAAGTTTCAGCTCTTTATAAAACAGTCACCAAACATTCCAAAATTTACATTTTGGTCACTAGCCAAAATGTCATACTTCCAAAACCCATTTTTCAAAATTGATTTCACAGTTCACTTAATTATATTAAAAGATGATTTTAAAACATTTTTCCATATTTTTAATGCAACCCGAACTAGGCTTTCCTAATTTCACCTCTTTAGATTCGAACAGCACTTTGACCAAACCGGTCAACGCCCAGAACTTCTAAGCCCAAAATCGGGGCGTTACATATCTACAAATTTCTTGAAGGATTTCTTCTAAATCATTGCAAATCAATGGGAAAAGCTTGTGTTAGAGGTGATCTTTCTTTTCTCTCATCTAATAAAGGTTCTTTATTGAAATTCCCAAGTATTTGGCTCTCCAATTATGTTTTCTTAACAAGATTTCATTCAAAAATGATGATAATGGCTAAATCAAGTTTTGGAAGATGATTTCTCAAGATTTTTGTTATGGTACTATATTGATTAATTTGAAATTGATTTTAATCATGATTTAGATGTTAAATGATGTTAATATGAAGGTTTTATGATAGTAATCCTGATATCAGTTGGATCTCTAATACTTAGATTGTTGGATTTGGGGTTTTGTGGTGTTAGTGTGAAATCTGAGTAATTGGAGGTATAAAGATGTAATTAGGTTGATTTTGGATGTTGATTGATGTTTAGAAATGGATGAAAGTGATAGGTTTTGGTTGGGCTGAGTTTGTAGTGTAATCGAAGGTGTTTTCGGTTGTTTTGGATAGACGTTTTGGTGTTTTTGGGCAGAGCAGCGGTGTAGCTTTATTTGCTGGAGATTTTAATGAATTGAGATGCATTAATCCTCTGTTCTTGCATGGTATAAATAGGGGAGAACATATCGGAGGCAATTGGTGAAGGTTCATGAGTTTATATTCCTTGGATTCGCGTCGGCTAGTCGAGTTTACGCGTGTCTGTGAGTGAGAACTTGAATTTCAGTTTTGAATGCTTTAAAAGATGATTTGGGAACCTAGCGGTAAGCTTGAAATGCTTAACTAAGTTCGGAAGTAAGTGAAAGGAATTTCCTCTCTCGGTTGTGCTATTATGTGATGAATTATGCATTGTTTTTTAATTAATGGTTTTACCTACTATTAACGCATGTTTATGAGAATGTGGTTAGTGTTTTTAATGATGTAATATTGAAGGATGCACTAGGTGGTTGAGCTTTAGTTTAAGGAGTTAACACCTTTTACTTATTTACGGTGGCTGCAAATAACGAGGCAGACACCGACGGACACGAGTCAAGGCGAGGGGACGGAGGGAGCGATCATCGGCGTTGTTCGGCGGCCTTGAAACCTGGTGTTGCAGCTGCCGGTGCGAGCCAGTTTTCCTGGGTTAAAGGGAAAATGAATGGTCTTGGCTGCTGAGTGCGATAGAGTAGACGAAGCGGTGGTCAAGTGGTGCAGGGTTGAGCGACGAGGGTGCGGTGAGGGTGGCAGTCTCGACGGCTGTCGCTGCTGCTGCTCATTGTCCTTGGAACGGTATGGCGGTGCGGCTGCAGTTGCTGGAAATTGAGCGGTCGGACTGCTGGGATGCGAGAGCGTGGTACCCACTCGCTCGGGGATAACTGTGCATGGCGGTGTGGGTGAGAGTTGCTCCCCTCCTTTTTTGATGGTCCAATCGAGACCGTTAACTCTTTGCCCTAGATCTAACGGCCGGGATTAAAGCCTGCACATGAAATAAAAATGGGGTTAGCTTGGGTTTTGTTTTGAGCCTAGTGGGTTATTATGTACATGGGTTCTATTTAAATTTAATTGATTATTTTTTAGTTTTATTAATAAAAAATCTAGTGACAACAGTTGCCCCTATTTGCTCATTCTTGTGAAACAAAGATAAAGCAAAGACATAAAGGAACTCATTTTCACCGATCACTGTAGGGCATGTAGGTGTTCCCTTTTTGTGAGAGCGCAAGTGCACACTCTTGCCAAGTTATAGTATAAAAGATGTCGAGGTAAAGTAAAACACAAGTGAATGGTTGGTTTGGATAGAACGTAAACAAAAACACAAGTAATAAAGAAGAGGTTAATCAGGTTGATAAGACATGCAGGGTTATGCTGCCACTTAGTATGAAAACTGCATTGTAAAAGGTATGTGTTATTTTGTGCTGCCACGATATGCTGCCTCGGCAGGTATGGCGGGCGGCAAACTACGACCCTAACACGCGGCCGCAGCAGCTCTCTGTCACTGCAGCGGTGTATTGTCTCGATAGGTGGAATGGAAGAAGTCCTGGCGGCAAGTGTGGCAGATACTCTAAGTTCGGCAGGATAGTCAACAATGATCCCTCCTATTTATAGGTTAGGATGCTCGAGAGCTAACTTGTAGACTAGTGTGGAACCAAGCTAGTCAACTCGGTTGATAATCCCTTTTAGCCGCTGAAACTTTTGGACTGGTGTGGAATCAAGTTAGTCACGCCTCAGCACGTTGTCACCGTACTTAACCCTTTCGTGAGCCTTGCACTTTCGTGCCCGACAAATGGATTCTCTCAAACGACTGTCGTAGAAAGATTGAAAGAATGAAGAACAATGGATAAAGTAAACTCGGAATATTTTATTGAAAAATAACTCAACCTAAAACAACCATTTTGCACTAGTTACAACATAACCATAACCCAAATAGAATTTAGAACATGGCAGCAGTGAAGAACACAAGAAAAGCCTATAGAAATCCTAGGATGATTTAAACTAGGAGTACAATGGGTATTTATAGACGCAAGACTAGGTTAAGTCCTCCTTAAAGTAGAAGTCCTCAAAAGTAGCTTTCGATCTTTAATATAGCTTTAAATGTCGACTTCTTTGCTTGGAATATGGACTCTATCTCGTTTGCCTTAGTCCGCAAGAAAGCTTGAGAATTTCGCTTCGGCAACCCAGGCCGCTACTATAGATGTAAAAAAATCACATGAACGCCGGTGATAGATTCAAGAGTTTTTGCTCTACGGATCGCGCTCCGGTTCTCCCAACATTCATTGTCAGCTGCTGTGGGCAGCAAGGTTGGCGGCAACTCTGCTCGGCAAGTGTTTGGCAGCAACTTGTCTTCAGCTGGAAATGCTTCTGTACAGTTCTTAGGTAAGCTTTCTCACCCTTGTGCCCTCAGCTCCTCGGTTCTCTCTTTCAGCTGTTAGTACCTACATACTAGAATACACTCAAACAATATCTTTTGTCCACCAAATAAGTAATACTAATAAAAGTAAGGCAGAAACTTGAAATACTGTAAAATGTTATGCATGCACCTACTTATGTCTAAAATGTGCTTAAAAATGGTAATAATAAGAGTTGAAATGTGCATGAAATATAGGACTTTTGGACACTTTACACACCCCCAAACTCGAACTATTGCTTGTCCTCAAGCTATGCAACCTAAAATACTCACTCTAATAATAATAAGAAAGAAAAATTAGCTTTTATCCCAATTTTTTTCCTTAAGGCCGTGGCACCTATATTAAGTTAGTGAAGGGAAATAAGTAGAAAGAGAACTCAGAATTTAAATTTCTCATGTCTGTATGGTGTGTGCATATCTGTAAACGAGCTGAATACACAGAATAAATAATTAAAAAAAGATGTTGCAGTGATGCGAAGGTTACTGCCGAGACAGCACAGTTTAAGCACAATATTTTTAATCATGGCAGTGAGGACTTCAACTTATCACAACTACTCTTCCAGGTCTGACATTGAGATAGGAGCAAGCTACAGAACCCTGAACCCTTGGAGTAGAGTCATCCCGTAAAGGCTTTCATTCACTCATGCTAATTAGTCCGTCACTTTAAGGCTTTCAGATTCATGGACTTTGATAGCAGCGGAATGTCCTCGTACATGATTTTTCCTAGAGCCTGTTTCGGGCACCTCTAGGGTATTACAACTTTGTTCTTCTTTTTTGATCTTGCTACCGTGCCTCGGTAGCTTCCTGTAATTATCGTTAGAAATTTGCAAATAATTCTAACAAAACAGGCAATGTTCATCAACTATTCTAACACATTCAGCAAGTAGTACAGATGCTTACATTGTCAGGCATAAAGAAAAAAAATTTCTAAGTCATATATCATACTTTTCCCAAGATTAATTTCAATTTTTATTAGGTGCAAAAATATCTTAGTCGGCTATGCTTTGATAGGCACAAGTCATAGCAAACTTTTATTTTCTGATTATTACAAAGGTAAGTACAATGCAACCTACATGAAACTAGAGATACCTAAAAATATGATGCGATAGCTACCCCCCCCTAAACTCAAGATGGGCATTGCCCTCAATGCACAAAACAAATAAAATACAAGAAAAATACAGGTTAAAAATGAAAATAAAAATTAAAAGAAAGAAAAAGAAAAGAAACTAAAAGTTTGCTGAGGGTAGGAGGAGGCTAGATTCTTTTCAGTTGAGGAGGATGAAGAAGTGTGGATGACGAAACGGCGCCCGGTAGATGCCTTGGCGGCGGTTCTAGCAGGTGATGTTCTTGCTTTTCGCGGCGGCTGGACTCTCTTTGGCTTATGTTGTGGTTCTTCTTGCGGTTTGGAAAGGGAAGCGTCTGGAGGTGCATCGTCCTCGTCTGACTCGGTCTCAAGGTCGACAGGTTCTTCGGCTAATATGTGTCGCTTCCTCTTCCTAGTTCTTTCCTCTGTGGGTGCAGCAGGAGGTATGAATACCATAGGGATGGATGTTGTTGCTGCTACCACTGTTATTTCTGGCTCCTACGGTGGCTTCTCGATCTCCTCCGGTGAGGAGGTGTCTGCCACTTTGTTTATTGTTCAGGCATGGGAGAATTCTGCTGGTGCCTTTCAAGGGAGTCTGCCACTGTGTTGGATGAGATGGCGGCTGAGTAGGTCGTAGAATGTGTAGGGGAGGGCACCCAGCGGTCAATCTGGCGGGCAGTAACGGCTAGTGGAGTTCTTTGTGCTCAGGGTGCTGCTGCAAGCTCCTCAAGGTAGGGCAACATGATGGGTACATCACCAGGAAATTTCTGCAAAAAATAAGTCACAAGGGCTTCTTGGGCTTCCCCCACATAATTCATGAAGGCCAATTGCTGCTGCTCTATCTGTTTTGTGCTTTCTAGAAGTGAGTGCAGCATCGTGAGGACTTCTTTGTTTGGTGCAGCGTCAGTACTGCCGGGGGCGACTGGAGTTTCGAACTGTGTGGCGAAAGGCTAGCTCTGTGTTACTGGCTCTTTATTCGCATCCTGCATTATCTGAATGCGAACCTTTTTGGTCCAGCCCTCTTTGGCAGTTGTAAGCTCATATGTGGGCTCTACCGGGACACCAAAGTTGGTGCAGAGACCTGTGATGAAGGATGGGAAGTACAACCTACCTTCTTCTTCTTGAAGCAATTGTAGATTTCTGTGGATATAATTTCCCCTATGTTGATCGACCGGTTCATCAGGATACTGTGAATTAAGGCGAGGCACAATCGGTCAACTGTTGAGTTGTAAGATGTGGGCATCAGACGTCTTTTCACAAACGTGTTCCATAGCATGGCCTTTGGCAGCAGGTGGCAGCGTTGGACAGATCCCACATGTTTGCCCCTAGCCATGGTGTGTTGGGCTTGCAGAGTTTGGCCTTGATTTCCTTATAGTTGGCAGCCGTCAGTGACTGCTTCCAATCCTCGTGAGGGTTGTCGTTCATATCGTGGCCGTAGTGGTTGTTGATGACAGCAGCATTGAGTTTTACCAGCTCCTCGCGGACGTAGACGAATGGTTTCTCTAGGCATGGCTGATGGGAGTATAACTCTTTGACGA
Source organism: Hibiscus trionum (assembly GCA_030270665.1). Lineage (NCBI taxonomy): Eukaryota > Viridiplantae > Streptophyta > Magnoliopsida > Malvales > Malvaceae > Hibiscus > Hibiscus trionum. Next base: position 6,735,494 of record BSYR01000004.1, read on the forward strand.
TAGTGATGTTCGCTATCTCGGGCTGCTGAGCGAAAATCACTCATCCCTTGTAGTGGATGGTTCAGAACAAGGTGAGCTCTAGATCACGGTCTCCCGTTTTCCGCGTGTAATGGAATCCTCGTTCCTCCTATAATGTCTGCTTGGAGAATTTTTCTCTTTATCTATCCTCGTCCTCCATGAAGCAAAACATCTTATAGATGGGTTTCTGGATTGATGTTGAGGCCATGTGAACGGTTGTACTTAACTGAAATTAGAAATAAAAGTTGTGAGAGAGCAGGGGAATCAGATAGAAGATAGAAAAAAGATGAAAGTAAAGTAAAATGATGTGAGTGAGAGGTGTATATATATAGGAACTGCTGTGAAATGTCAGGGCGACATTAAATGCCCAACAGTCCGATTTTCTAGTACATGTTACGTATTTGTCTGCCCGTTAATTTCGGAGCTGTTGGCAGCTAGCCGTTGATGGTGAACTAGACGTTATGCGTTGCTGCACTGGCGGTTGTCTTGGCAGAATTGTGGGTGAGCTTATTGCTGGGTTTCCTTCTTGATCCTGCTCGTTTATTCTTAAACCTAAAATAAAAATAAAAATAATTAAGTAATTTCTAAAAAAATAAATTCTGAAAATTAATTTAATCCTAGTATAACATAAATTCTAATCCTAAAGCATAAAATAAAAATAAAAGGAAATAAAAATAAAACTTTAAGTTATGTTGGGAGTGCATTTTGGTGCATCTCCCAGATATAACCACTTCCCGAGGTGGTTTAGATTTTTCTTCTCTCTTGGGGGATCCTCATCATCTTTCAGATGTTGTGTTATGGGGTCCTTAAGTCTACCCCTAGGCATGTCGCGGCAGCTGCTGCTCTGGCCTGTTTCTACACTGATCTTGGCAGTTCTTGCATATGAGCTTTCCTTTCCTTCCTCACAGCATTGTAGCACGTTCATCCTTAAGCTCTTGTCCTCTACCCTCATTGTCAACTCACCGAGTTTAACATCTATAAGCGTTCTGCCCGTGGCCTCGTCGGCCTCACAATCTAAGATGAGGAAGTCGGCATGGAGAATCAGGGTTCCCACCTTTACAAGGATATCTTCGATCTTTCCCTCCGGTTGCACAAATGCGTGATCAGCAAGTTTAAGCATTACGAAGGTCGGTTAGTGTTGAGTGTGCAAAAGTTCTATATTTTACCCTTTATTTAACCCATATATCTGCTGCATTCAAGCACAATTCATTGCATTTAGGTAAGATTTCACATATACATCACAACTAGATAAAATAGCACAGTTGCTACTGATTTTGGCTACTTTTGCAGGTATCTGTTGTTGCAGACTCAGGACAGCAAAGAAGCAGAGCTGTAACATAAGACTGGAGTCAAGAAGGATGACGCTACCGTGGCCACTGCCGTGGCAGCCATGACGACAGCGTTGGTGAAAGGGAAAAGTGAAGTGGAGCTCGACAGATAGAGGAATTCAAGCCGGTCTGTCATGGACCACTCCTATATTTTTCTGTGCCCTGAGGCAAAATGAAGGTCAAGCCCAAAGTCCAAGGAAGAAACCCAAAGCAAGAAAAGAGGACGAATTAAAGTCATATACTCAGAAGATTTAATCTCCAATAGAGTTGTACTTTAGTTTAAACTTTCATTCTTGTCATATTAGAAAACTTGGACCCAAGGCCTATATAAAGGCATGTAATTCGACCTAGGGAAGGATATCTCATATCTAGTCGTCTTGCCCAAAACTCTTGTCGTTTGCCCCCTCTCATCATGTTCTAAAACTTCCCCTAGGGCTAAGAGTTGATTCTGTAAAGTAGTTGCAAGGATTCTACTGTTTTAAGAATTTTTTGTTCAATGAAATAAAACTTCAAGTTTGCTTATTCTGGTTTCAACATCTTGCAAGAGTATCGGGAGAGCATTGTAAGATTATCTATTTACTTAATATCGGGAGAGTTAAGTATACGAAAGGAGTAAGTACGGGTTCTCCAGTTTATGGTTGAACTATCTCGGACCTAGGGATAGGACGAGGTTAATTGGCTAAGGAAGAATTCAACAAACATTGGTGTTCACCCTTTGATTCACGCCAGGAGGTATCATCCAAGAAGTGTTCATCAACAGTACTTGGGCCTAGGGATAGGACAAGTCATAGCAGGGATTCTTGCCAAGCTAAAAGTATTGAGTTGTGTGATCGTTGCCGCGACAACAACAGACTTCTGCTGCGACAGGGACGACGACAGAACATGAGTTTCTCTTAAGTACAACACCTGCCATACCGAGCAAATCAATACTGGCCTATCTCTTAACCATGAATCTTTATTCTTTTACATTCATCGTCCTCCAATATTATTTTCCAAACAATCTAAACTCTTTTCTTTCCCTCTTGTGCAGCAATTCGAGGATAAAGCTATTTCCAGTCCCTATGGATTCGACATCCGATACTTCGAGTATCACTTTACTACTTGCAACGTGTACACTTGCACTACATTGCGATAGGACTTTTGACACGCAACAAGTTTTTGGCGCCGTTTCCGGGGACTGGAAACATAACTTTACTCTTACTTTTACTGCACTTTTTAATTTTTTGTTTTTATTGAGATTGTTTACCCTGTTCTTTTCACAAGGTTTTCCGTTTGCTTATGCGTAGATCAAGACGAGGCAAAGAACCTGAGTACAAACTAGACCCTGAAATCGAACGTATGTGCAACCTCAGGAACCGAGTCCGCCTCTTGATAGAAAGAAACGATTATCTTGAGGAACAGTTAGAAATAATGCATAACGGGGTAAATAATAATAACCCGAGGAATCCTGAAGATCCTCCCCTAGATGACCGGAACGGATGGCCTGCCGCTGCCGAGGCCGCGCGACAGTCCTGCCGTGACTACATGATCAATGATCATGTGGAACTAAGACCACCTTGCCAGACATGGAAGCTGATAATTTCAAGCTGAAACATGTTATGTTCAGCATGATAAACTCCGCTGGCCAATTTAGTGGTGCTGCAACAGAGGATGCCCAAGAACACCTAAAAACATTCCAAGAAATTTGTGGATCATTTCGATTACCAGGAATAAATCTAGAAATACTGAGGCTCTGGTTATTTCCTCATTCACTGAGAGACAGAGCTAAAACTTGGTGGAATAAACTACCGCCGAGTTCAATATGAATTTGGGCAGATCTCTCTCGTGAATTTTTATCTCGTTTTAATCCTTCTCACTTATCTGAGCGATTGCGCAATGAAAATGCTACTTTTCAACAGGAAGATGATGAGCCAATGCACGAGGCATGTGACAGGTTTACAACTCTTCTAAGGAACTGCCTGATGCATGGATTCCCCGTGTGGAATCAAGTCATTAAATTCTACAATGCTGCTAACACACACACTCGTATGAGAATAGATTCAGCAGCGAATGGACTGTTGTTGGATAAGGATCCAGACGAAGCAATGGTGGTGTTGAAAAACCTAGCAAAGAATGACGAGCAATTCCCTACAACAAGGAGAGGTAAACGAGGAATAGTTGTAAAAGATTATGAAGTTGACAACTCCCTGAAGACACAGGTTGCATACCTCACAAAGGCAGTGGAAAATCTGTTCAAAAAAGATTCTAAACCTATATATTCTGCAGAAGAGGTATGTGAAACTTGCAGTGGGAACCACAGTTCGGAAGACTGTCCGTTACAGCTAGAAGAAGGGATGTATGTTGGAAATTAAAACAAGCCAAGAAATTACGACTCCAACAATTATAATCCCAACTGGAGGAAAGATCCCAAGTTCTCTTGGAGCAATCCAAACAACGCACTTAATCCTCAGATGCAGAACAACCAAAACCTAGGGGCACCCAGAATCTTGTCACGACAGCAACCACAACAGAAGCCGTAACAGCAACCGGTAGCCGCACCTAGTATACTGGAGCAGACTTTGGCCACATTCATGTCACAGACAGGAGCTTAGATGGCAAACATAGATCACTTTGTCAAGAAAACTGAGTCATTCATGGATAAGACAGAGATGAGAATGACTAACCATGAGGCTACACTAAAATCACTGGAGACACAGATGGGTCAGGTTTCCCAGCATATTAAACCAAAGCAAAACGGAGGATTCCCTAGTGATACTGAAGTCACTAGAAAACCCACACATGAGCAGTGTAAAGCAATTACAACTAGGAGTGGGAAACAACTGCAAGGGCCGGAGATGATAACCATAACGATTGAGGAACCGACCCTAGATACACCTGCCGTGAAAACTGCCCCGGCAGAAGAAGAGCAACTTGCTGCGGACACACCTGTCACGGTAGCAGAAGGGACAGAGGAGCAAGAAAATAATGCTGAAGAACCTAAGCCTCCTCAGATTCGAATACCATGTGAAGGACGTCTGGAAGATTACTGTCCTCCACCTTCTTTTCCACAACGGTTACAAAAGCAGAAACAAGAGTACCAGCTCAAAAAGATTTATGATATTTTTAAGCAGGTGCACATCAATATACCGCTGTTAGAGGCCATTAAGAAGATGCCCGATTATGCTAAAATTCTCAAGGATGCTATGTCAAAAAGGTCCAAACTTGGGGAATTCGAAACGGTAAAAATGACAAAGGGATGCATGACTATCTTGCACAGGCATCCACCCCAGAAAAAGAAGGATCCTGGGAGCTTCATCATACCGTGCATAATTGGTGACAAATTCGTGGGTAAGGCATTTTGTGATCTAGGTGCTAGCATAAATTTAATGCCAAAATTTGTGTTTCAGAAATTAGGTATTGGACGAGCACGACCCACGATAGTCATGCTGCAGCTTGCAGACCGCTCTTACGTACAACCAGAAGGGAAGATCGAAGATATTCTGGTAAGAGTTGATAAGTTTATTTTCCCTATTGACTTTCTTGTTTTAGACTGTGAAGTACATGAAAACACACCAATCATCCTGGGGCGACCCTTCCTAGCCACAGGCAGATCTCTGATTGATGTAGAGAAAGGAGAACTGACCATGAGAGTAAATGATCAAGAAATCAAACTCAATGTTCTCCAAGCAATCAAACATGCCGATGCAGAAGAAGAGTGCAAGGCAATCACTGAAGTACTCCTTGACCAACCCTGCATCAGGTCGAGCTGCCATGTCATAAAATTTGGCCACTGCCACAACAGTCATCTGGAAGACTGTCACGGCAGCAACGACGACAGTGACTCTTCCGATTCCGACATATCCGACACCGAAGGTCATGAGGAGGTAAAGTGGATAGGCAATCGTCCAGGTAAGTTATTCGAGCCCCTAAACTATACCTCGAATGAACACATAATCCAAAAGCCTTCAGTTGAAGAACCACCTGTTTTAGATCTTAAGCCCCTGCCAGGGCAGCTTAAATATGTTTTTCTTGGTTAAATGATACGTTGTCCGTAATCATCTCTTCCAAGTAAATGCAGAAACAAGAGCAGCACCTAATTGGAATGCTACAGTAGCATAAGAAGGCTATTGGATGGACGATAGCTGATATACAAGGCATCAGTCCGGCATTATGTATGCACAAAATTCTCCTGGAAGATGATCATAAGCCGACCATTGATGCTCAGAGACGCTTAAACGACGCTATGCAAGAAGTTGTGAGAAAAGAAATTATCAAATGGCTTGACGCCGAAATAATTTATGCCATCTCGGATAGTAAGTGGGTGAGCCCGTTGCAGTGTGTAACTAAAAAGGGAGGAATAACCGTGGTGACCAACAAAGAGAACGAAATAATACCAACCAGGACTATGACCGGTTGGACGGTTTGTATGGATTACCGGAAGCTTATCAAAGCTACCCGGAAAGACCATTTTCCCCTACCTTTTATTGTTCAAATGGTTGATAGATTAGTGGGAAAACCTTATTATTATTTTTCTTGATGGTTATTCAGGGTACAACCAGATTGCTATTACACCGGAGAATCAAGTGAAAACGACCTTCACATGCCCGTTTGGCACTTATGCTTTTCAGAGAATGCCATTTGGACTCTACAATGCACCAGCAACCTTCCAAAGGTGCATGATGGCGATATTCTCTGACATGGTGGAGGACTTCCTGGAAATTTTCATGGACGATTTTTCCATCTTTGGAGACAGTTTTGAGGGTTGTTTAGGCAACCTACGGAAGGTACTTGAAAGATACGAAGAAGTGAATCTAGTCTTAAACTGGGAAAAATGCCACTTCATGGTGGATGAGAGAATAGTCCTAGGCCACAAGGTAAGCTGCCGTGGCATAGAGGTGGACAGAGCAAAAATAGAAGTCATCGAAAAGATGCCGCCAACCACCACAGTCAAGGGGATTCGGAGTTTCTTAGGGCATGATGGGTTTTATCGATGATTTATTGCTAATTTCTTGAAGATTACCAAGTCCTTGTGCCACTTATTGGAGCAGAACCTTCCCTTTGACTTTAATACTGATTGTACTGAGGCATTCAGAATTCTGAAGGAGAAGCTGGTAACAGCCCCGATTGTACAGCCACCAGACTGGAGTTTGCCATTCGAAATAATGTGTGATTACAATGACTATGTTGTAGGGGCAGCAATAGGGTAGAGGAAGGATAAGCTCTTCCATGTGATCTATTATGCCAGTAAAACTTTGAATGATGCCCAAGTGAATTACACCACAACAGAAAAGGAACTATTAGTAGTGGTGTTCACAATCGACAAGTTCTGTCCGTATATAATTGGAACAAAGGTGGTGGTCCATACAGACCATTCAACACTAAAGTATCTGTTCACGAAAATAGATGCAAAACCTAGACTGATATGTTGGATTCTGCAGCTGGAAGAGTTTGACATTGACATCAAGGATAAAAAGAGGACAGAAAACCAAGTAGCAGACCACTTGTCGAGATTAGAGATGGGAAAGAGTCTACCGACAGACAAGACCAACATATTGGAGACCTTTCCGAATGAGCAGCTGTTTGCAGTCATAAGAACTGCCGCGACAGCCATGGCGGCATGTAAGTTTTCTGAACTTCCTTGGTACGCTGATTTTGTTAATTACATTGTTAGCGGAGTACTACCTCCTAAACTTAATTACCAAGCAAGGAAGAGGTTCCAAAATGATGCGAAACATTATTATTGGGACGAACCTCTTCTTTTCAAACATTGTGCAGATCAAATTATCAGGAGATGTGTACCACAGGATGAACAGGAAGTTGTGCTTCACCACTACCATGCTTCCCCATATGGAGGACACCTAGGTGCAAACAAAATTGCTGCCAAGGTTTTGCAATTTGGTCTCTATTGGCCCACACTGTTCAAGGATGCACAAGCCTTCTAAAAAAGCTGTGACAAGTGCCAAAAAACTGGGAACATCTCGAGAAGGCATGAAATGCCACTGCAGAACATTTTAGAAGTCGAAATCTTCAATGTATGGGGAATCGATTTCATGGGGCCATTCCCAACATCTTGTGGGAACCTTTACATCCTGCTGGCAGTGGATTATGTGTCCAAATGGGTTGAAGCGGTCGCCACTTAGAAAAATGACGCCAAAACTGTTCAGAGATTTCTGCATAAGAATATTTTCTCCAGATTTGACATTCCTAAAGCGATCATCAGTGACAAAGGGAGACATTTTGATAATAGGGTAATTGTTGCTCCCTTGAGAAAATACAGAGTAAAGCACAGGATTGCAACAACATATCACCCTCAAACCAATGGACAGACTGAAATATCCAACCGAGAAGTAAAGAACATATTTGAGAAGATGGTTAAACCTACTCGAAAAGATTGGTCTTTACATCTCAATGATGCACTCTGGGCTTATAAAACAACATTCAAAACACCATTGGGAATGTCACCCTACAGGCTTATATATGGGAAAACATGCCACTTACCTGTTGAGATAAGGCAGGACAAAAGAGGCTACTGGACTTGAACGAAATTGAAAAAATTTGAGCAATGGCCTACGACAATGCCAGGATATACAAAGATAAAAACCAAAAGGTGGCACGACAGGACACTACTGCCATGACAGTTCTGCCCAGGGCAGCAAGTGTTGTTGTTTAACTCTAGGTTAAAACTTTTTCCAGGAAAGCTTAAATCTAGATTGTCCGGCCCTTTTCAAGTTATCCAGGTTTTCCCCCATGGTGCCATCACAATCAAATCCTTAAAGGACAGGCACCAGTTCAAAGTTAGTAGACAGAGACTAAAGCATTATCAGGGGACTGAAGCCCCAAGGATGCATGAAGTAGTTACTTTAGGAGATGCCCCTCAAGGCATACCTAATTTAACTTAGTCATTTTATTTTATTATATTTATTTATTAGGAATTAATATTTATTTATTTTAGTAACTAAGATTTTATTTTAATTATTTTTAGGAAATAAAGGAAGCAAGGAGAAGAGAAGAAGTGAACCAGCCCACCATATCAACAGCAGCCCAAAAAAAGCCAATAGATGAGTCTGGCGTCACAGCCTGTCATCAGCTGTCGCGACAGACACGTAAATGCGTAACAGACGCACAGCAGACACAAAAATGCGTGACAGACGCGTCAGAAACTGCGTAACATCTAGCCCTGTTATTCGTGCCTGTTGTTACAGCTCCAACGGGCAGAAATCATCCATCTATATAGACCCATTTAGTATTCATTTTCATCTCACTCTTTTCTCTTAACTAGTTTTCTCTAGATCTCAAAATTTTCTTTATTTTCCACAGTCCTTGCGAAAATGACTAGCAGACAAACTCGTAGAAGTGCGGCCTCCAGTTCTGCCGCAGCAATAAGCACTCCAAGTCATAGTGCCATACAAGACCGCTTTGCCTCCACCGACTCTGCCTTAAGATACTATCGTTCCTTCTAGAAGAGGGAGATGTGGGAAGAATGAGGATTTCTCTACACCGAACCCACGGGAAACCTAGGGCTTGAACCTTTCATCGCACAAAAGATCCATACCCTCAAGTGGCAGCAGTTTGCTGCCCAGCCGAAAGAAATGAATGTCACACTCATCCAGGAATTCTATGCTGTCGTCGACAGCAAAGATACTACGACCGTGACGGTTCGAGGTAAAGAGCTTTCTTTCAAGCCTTCTAACGTCAACGCCCTCTACGAACTCTATATGAGTAAAAAGGAGGACGCCCACAAGAGATTCGTCAATAGTCTGTCGCTGGCGGATTACAACGCGGTGATGGAAGAGCTGACCGAGGAAGGGACATAATGGAACAATGACCCAAAGCATCGATGGACTGTGAAAAGAACTCAGTTGACTCCCGAAGCCAAGCTGTGGAATCATTTTGTGAAGAAGCGCATCATGCCATCCTCCCACAACAGTACAGTCGACTGACCAAGGTTAGCTCTTGTACATTCAATTTTAACTGAAAGATCCATCAATGTTGGCCGATACATAAGGGGTGGAATTTTGGAATGCGCCCTGCGACCATCGGGACCCTTTGTCTTCCCATACCTCATCAATGCCATATGTCGGGCCACAACGTAGCAGAAATTTCCGAAGATTTTAAAGTCCGAGGGAAAGGGTGGACGTTGCGAAACATCTTCAGCCTCATGGAGCTAAAGGCTGCCACCCCACTGTCTTACTTCAACCCTTCTACCACAGTAGAGCAGACGACAGGTCCAGTCACCGAGAACCTGCCGCAGCAGAGCAGCAGAAGACGGCAGCCGCACCTCCACCGGACACCTCCACCCAGATTATGTCAACACTTTAAAGAATGGAGGAAAGGCATCTCAGACTGATGAGCTACATAAGGGATTTCACGGCAGCAGCGGTAAATTTTATTCGTAACGATTTAAATTTTACACATGTGTCATTCCCATCCTTCCTAGAACAGTTCTTCGTTGCCCCGACACCTACTCCTACCCCTACCGCCATACCTAAACCTCCATCTGCTGCCTCTACACCTACATTGGCCGCGACAGCTGATGGCGGCAGCCAAACTGCCACTGCCAGAGGCGAGAAAAGAAAGGTGCCCCTGCCAGAGCTCAACGAAGACTACTTCGAAGGGTTCTCCTCCTCTTCAGTCTGGCAGAATTCTGACGGGGAGCCCTCAGTTGTCCGTAACCTCTCTAAGGAGTTCACCCCAAAGAAGAGGAAGAAGCTCAACGAGACGGGCGAAGGACCCTCCGGCCATGGCAGATATGCCAGCATCAGTAGTACCAGCAGCAACTTCGACGATGAGGTACAAGTTCTAGACAAACCCCCACACATCTCTCCAACCCGTGTCCAACCATCAAGGGAAGCCAAAAATAAGACATCCTCTGCCTCTCCTAGCACACTGCCGGCACCTGCCATGAAAGTCACTACCCGGCGGCAGCTCTAGATCAGCAGCAGCAGCGATGACAGCTCTTCAATTTAAGTTTTTTTATCATATAAGTGTTGTCTCTGTTGTTTTATTTATCTTGTGATGTATTTTTTTTCTGTTTTTAATTCCCATGTTATCATGCATTGAGGGCAATGCAAGCCTCGAGTTTGGGTGTGTCATCCCTCCAGTAATGAAGTGTTAAGTTGTGTCCTAAAATTATGTCTAAGTGTTAGTTATTATTTAGTTTATTTTTGCTTAAAAAATTGGCTTAAGTCTTTAAACTGAACTTACCTGCCGCGACATACTCTGTCGTGGCAGTGCCTTTAGGATGTTTTTAGGAACAATTTAGAGCCTTGCTATAATTCTGATCTTTAAACACCCTTTGTGACTCTTATGATGTCTAGACTTATACTGGTAAACTAGACTAGGAAAGCTTAACCACTTGAGTTGCCCCTAGAGGTTCCTAACACTGGCTCTAGGAAAAGAAAATAAGAAAAGGAAAACTTAGACTCAATACCCCTAGAGGTGCCTAATACCAGCTCTAGGAAGTTAGATAGAGGTGCCCCAAAACAGGCTCTAGTCAACTTAAAATAAGAAAAACACCGAGTCTAATTCAGAAAAAACTAAAGGAGCCTAAGAATTTCATCCAAGAAAAGGAAATTTGGCATAAAATTCAAGTAAGTAGCTTAACTATTCTAGTAAACTAAAAGAGTCTAGGCACGTATTTGTTCACAAAACATGCACACACTACACGAGACCTATAGCATGGTTCCGAATAAATCCAGAAATGTCCGACATGGTATTACTCGTGATAGAGCATGTGAGGTAGGTAATGAAAAGTTCACTGAATTAAGCCAAACAAAAATTTTTAATTTTAGTTAGGTCGTATTTGCTTGAGGGCAAGCAAGAACTTGAGTTTGGGGGTGTGTTGAGTGTGCAAAAGTTCTATATTTTACCCCTTATTTAACCTAAATTTCTGCTGCATTCAAGCACAATTCATTGCATTAAGATAAGATTTCACATATACATCACAACTAGATAAAATAGGACAATTGCTACTGATTTTGGCTACTTTTGCAGGTATTTGCTGTGGCAGACTCAGGACAACAAAGGAGCAGAGCTGGAACATAAGACTGGAGTCAAGAAGGAAGACGCTGTCGTGGCCACTACCGTGGTAGCCATGACGAGAGCGTTGGTGAAAGGGAAAAGTGAAGTGGAGCTCGACATATATAGGAAATCAAGCCGGTCTGTCGTGGACCACTCCTATATTTTTCTGAGCCCTGAGGTAGAATGAAGACCAAGCCCAAAGTCCAAGGACGAAACCCAAAGCAAGAAAAGAGGACGAATTAAAGTCATATACTCAGAAGAATTTAATCTCCAATAGAGTTGTACTTTATTTTAAACTTTTATTCTTGTCATATTACAAAACTTGGAACCAAGGGCTAAGAGTTGATTCTGTAAAGTAGTTGCATGTATTGCACTGTTTTAGGAATTTTCTGTTCAATGAAATAAAACTTCAAGTTCGCTTATTATGGTTTCAACATCTTGCAAGAGTATCAGGAGAGCATTGTAATATTATCTATTTAGTTAATATCGGGAGAGTTAAGTATACGAAATGAGTAAGTACGAGTTCTCTAGTTTATGGTTGAACTATCTCGGACCTAGGGATATGACGAGGTTAAGTGGATAAGGAAGAATTCAACAAACATTGGTGTTCACCCTTCGATTCACGCCGAGAGGTATCATCCAAGAATTGTTCATCAACAGTACTTGGGCCTAGGGAAAGGACAAGTCATAGCAGGGATTCTTTCCAAGCTTGAAGTACTGAGTTGTGTGATTGCTGCCGCGACAACAACATACTTCTGCCGCGACAAGTGCTGCCGCGACAGGGACGACGACAGAACATGAGTTTCTCTTCAGTACAACACCTGCACTACCAAGAAAATCAATACCGTCCTATCTCTTAACCTGAATCTTTATTCTTTTACATTCATCGTCCTCCAATATTATTTTCCAAACAATCTAAACTCTTTTCTTTCCCTCTTGTACTGCAATTCGAGGATAAAGCTATTTCCAGTCCATGTGGATTCGACATCCGATACTTCGAGTATCACTTTACTACTTGTGTCGTGTACACTTGCACTACATTGTCATATGACTTTTGAAACGCAACAGTTTGGCAGGCCCAATACCTAGTTTGTCGAGGATGGCTTTCGCATCAGGTTGATGCTGGCTCCCATGTCACACAAGGCTATGGTCTCGTACGTGCCCGGATTTGTCTGCTTGGGCGGCAACTTGTTATGCAGCCGAGCCATACACTCTTCAGTGACAACCACTATCTCGAATTCCCATATCCTCTTTTTCTTAGAAACCATATCTCTGAGGTGCTTAGCATAGTTTGGCATGCTTTGTATGGCTTCTATCAGAGGTATATTGATATGCACATGTTTAAGGATATCCAGGAACTTTCTGAACTGGTGTTGTTGTGGTAGTTTCTTCAGCTTTTGGGGAAACGGTGCTGGCAGACGAATGTCCTCTATGTGTTCCTTGCTTGATGGCTTAGTCCGGGGAGGATCATCTTTTTCAGAGCCGATGTTATGTTCCGTTGTTGGGGTGACTAGTGTTGCTGCTATGGCGGCAAGTCTTGGTGCTGCTGTGGCGGGCTTGCTTGTATGGTCCGGTGGCACTCCTGGCAGTTCAACCATTCTGGGTCCATCTAACTGCTTCCGACTTCTTGTTGATATAGCCTTGCAATGCTCATAAGTTGGTTTGGCGGCTGCTTGTGATCTGCTAGATGATGCACCCATAGTTCGGGTATTATAGATTTCAGTGAACTGCTTGGGTCTCCAGGTTCTTTATGGCAGCCTCCTGGTTGTTCATCTTCATCTTGGTCATGTCCAAAAAAGACTTAGTGTTTTTCCATAAATTTATTTGTATGAGCAATGAATTCACCAGTTTGTTTCATAAAAGTTTGTAGAGTAGCTTCTAGCGAATTGTTGTGTTGTGGTTGCTGAGTATGTTTCCAGGATTGGTTTTGCTGGTAGCCTACCTGGAGTTGTTGGGGGTTGGAAGCTATGTTTGGGTTGCTCAAGGAGAAGTTGGGATGGTTCCTCCAGCCATGATTATAGGTGTTCTGGGCGGGCCTGCTATTCCTCTCGTAACCTCCCATATAATTTGCAGTGCATGATGAGGAATCGTGGTAGCCCCCACATTTGCCACAGAATGGCTCAACAACTTTTACTTCATGGACCTTCCCAGGGGTTTGCACCATCTTCATCACCAGCTCTGTCAGAGTGTCGATGCGGGCATTTACGGAATCTGAGGCTTCTACCTCATTTACTGTTGCTGGCCGCCTTGTGCCACCTCGGCGTGATGTCGGGTACTTATTATCATTTTTAGCGGCTATGTTCAGTTACTGCAGTGCTTCCTCTGGGGGTCTGTCTAGGATGATCCTGTTGACTGAGGCATCTATCATCATTCGCGTTGGGTAGTTAACCTCATTGTAGAATATAGATATCTGCGTCCAAGCCGGTAGACCATGAGGCGGACAGTTATTTAGCATTTGTTGATACCAATCCCATGCCTCGTACATCGGCTCATCCTCCCCTTGTCTAAAGGCTGTGATTTCATTCTGCAGCCTATCAGTGACATTGGACGAGCTAAAACAATCTACGAAGTCGTTGCAAAGCTTTGTCCATGTATTAAAGAATCCAGCTAGCTGGTTATTCAACCAGTGTTTCGCCATATCCCTTAGTGAATAGAGAAATAGCCTCAACCGTAGTACGTCTTGGTGAACCCCATGTATCTTGAATGCTCGGCAGATGTCCAGGAATCCTCGTATATGCTGTCGGGCATCTTTTGTGATAGTCCCTCTGAAGTGCCCTAGTGTATTAAACATGTTGAACATGACGGGCTTTAGCTCAAAATGGTCTGCCCCTATATCCGGTTCTGTCACGATTGGGTCGAACCTTTTGAAGTCATGTTCTAGGTAATCTCTAGTTGTCCGCACGTGTTGCGGCCTGGACAGATCAGGGGGTCTTGCCTCTGTTGTTCTTGTGCTCCTCTAGGCAGCAAATCTTGCTGCCCGCCCCTCCCATTCATGGCATCAATTGGGGGGGGGTCTCGTTTACTATGGTTTCTTCCTTTTCTTTGTCCTTATCTCCTATGGTTTTTAAAATTTCCCTAATCTCCCTTTTAATCCTTCTCGTTTCGTGCTCGAGATCTGTAACCCCCTTAACCCGGCCTAGACGGTTGACCCGAATTAAGAAAGTCACACGGGGAAAACCAAAGTCAACCCGAAAGTCAACCTTGATTAACGACCTTTTTTTCTTTTAAAACTTGTTTAGATGCATATTAAGCCTTAGATATGATCATACAACAGCATACTCAAAGATCATAAACATCGGAGATCAAACAGGGACCCAATTGAACAATTTACAACTTTAGGGACCAAATTGTAAATTCTGATAAATATAAGGACTTAACCCAAATTGAAGTTACCATCTTGAAATTAATCATGTTTCATGCTTCTCTGTGAAATTTCAATTCAAAAGGACTTCCCAAACTCACACAATTGCACAAACAAGATTCAGGACCAAAATGCAAACATTTCAAAACATTTAACTGCCAATGACAGCCCCCAACGGTCACCCGTTCCGAAACGAGAGACAGCCCGTTTCGAAACACGGGGCCGTTCCGCAACGCGTACCGAAACGGGGGTCGGGCAGTAGCCTTTGCGTTTCAGAACGGTCCCTCCCGTTTCGGACGCCTGGGCTTGTTTAAGGCACCCGTTCCGAAACGGTAGGTGCTGTTCCGAAACACCCTGCACAGATTGCCCAAAAATGCATACTTAAACATGCAATTGACCAACCAAACATGCTCCAAATGTCACCAAACTTTGCCAACATGCAATTCAACATATATGAGACATACTTGCATCAACAATTCATCAAAACATCCGCATATATGAAAAGCCCCAAATCTATAGGCATGCTTCCTACACAAGCAACCATTCAAGCATAAACTTCCAAATTCAAGCATATAAAGGCCAACCACAAAAACCAGCATTCTCAACAACATTCAACATACTTAGGGAGTTCAAAACATCTCCCGAAACATACACATAGGTCCCCCATTTCCAAATTACCAAAAGCTAAATGTACTTAAGAAAACCTTCCATACTTTGAGCTTTACTACCACTTGAATGCTTGCCTTCCTTGCTGCCCTCAAAGTACTTTAATGCTCTGCAATATTGGTTTGAGAAAACAAAGAGAGCGTAAGCAAAAGCTTAGTGAGGAATGCTCAATAAAACCATCCAATAATGCATTTATAAAACACTTTATAAATCATGCTTCAAATCATCATTTACACATGCTCAAAATCATCTTTAAACAAGCATCTCATGCTTCATATCATTACATGTCATATTGGCCACAAGTGATACATTTCATTTCTTTGAAAACAAGTTCATCAACATTCACCCCAAGGACTTTTAAACACCTTGGACCCCAAGGACTTTTAAACACCTTGGCCATGGACTTTTAAACACCATGATATAAATTACCTCAAGGACTTTTAAACACCTTGACCCCAAGGACTTTTAAACACCTTGGCCATGGACTTTTAAACACCATGATATAAATTACCTCAAGGACTTTTAAACACCTTGACCCCAAGGACTTTTAAACACCTTGGCCTATGGACTTTTAAACACCATAGAAAGGACCACACAAGGACTTTTAAACACCTTTGTGTCCGTAACAAGAATCATCCAAGGACTTTTAACCACCTTGATGTTCTTAAGTAACAAGGCTCACTCAAGGACTTTTAACCACCTTAGTGACCTCAACCTTTTTAAAACATCACTTGCCAATATACATCATTATCATCAAATTATCCACTGTTCTAAAGCATTAAACCAAGCCATATTCATCATGCATTTAAAAGCATCAACCACATTTGATCAATGTTCAAAAACAAGGAACTCTTACCTTGAGCTTCCTTCAACATATGGCTTACAAAAACAGCATTAACCATGCTAAATCATGCTTTCAAAACAGAATTTAAAACATGCAATAAACCACATTGCACAACAATCAAATCATGGCCACCACTGGAGAGTATTTCCGAAAACATACACTTGAGCTTAGCAAAGTTGTTTAGACTTAAACTAAGCTCCCAAGACATTGGTTTCAAAGCCGAAAACCCAATTTCACTCACCGATTCCACTTCGCCTCTTGCCGAAGTACCAAATCAAGCCTCCGGATCACCACCACTTGGATCCAAAGATGACTCCCCTGTTTTAACACATTAAAACAGTAGATTAATGCATCATCATGCATTAATAACTTCAATGAAAGCACCTAAACTCGCTGCTCTCATCCACACTCCATTTTCGGCCACCAAACACAACCGAAAATGCATCCAAACCACTTCTCAACTAAGCCCAGCCATAAACCATCAAAACCTAACATCCTTTAACATCTTTCAACATCTAAAAAGAACCTAACAACATCCTTATACCTCCAGCAACACCAGATCCACAAGATCACCTCAAAAACAACCAAGAATCATAAGCTAAACTTAGGAAATTCAACCTATCCGGGATTGAATTAATCAAAACTCAATTCCTTATCAAATTAACATTCATTAATCATCATTTTAACACCTTAAAACACTGCGTAAACAGATCCAACGAAAATTCATCAAAAACTCACCAAATCTTGCATTTTAAGCCAAGATCCATTAAACAATCTTAAAAGCCATTTATAAAACATCAATTAAGGATTGAGAACTTAGGAATTTCATTAAAGAACTTGAAGTTCAGAGGAGAAGGACGTTCTTACCTCCAAACTTGAATTTCTCCTCTTTTGGAACCAAAAAGCTTGATGAATCAAGTAGCAATTACAAAGGTTTTGATGATGAGATGATTAGGAATCAAAAGAGGATTGAAAATAAGTATTTAGGTGATAAAAATCAGAGGAAAAGATCTGGAGAGAATGTGTTTGGTTTGAGAGAAAAGATGAGAGAAAATGGGAAATGGAAAATTTAGAAAGTTAGTTAAAAATGACTAAAATATCTTTCCCTCCTTTTACTTTTATTTAAAACCATTATTAAATCATTTAATATTCTAGAAAATCTGGAGAAACTCCCTTTCGGTAAAATAGCTCCTTAAAGATTCAAAGTTTCAATCCTTTTTAAAACAGTCACAAAACTTTCAAAAATTACATTTTGGTCACTAGCCAAAATGTCACCCTTCCGAAACTCATTTTCCAAAATTGATTTCACAGTTCACTTAAATATATTAAAAGATGATTTTAGAACATTTTTCCATATTTTTAATGCAACCCGAACTAGGCTTTCCTAAATTCACTCTCTTAGATTCGAACAGCACTTTGACCAAACCGGTCAACGCCCAAAACTTCTAAGCCCAAAACCGGGGCGTTACAACTTTCGCCCCTTAAGAAATTTCGTCCCCGAAATTTACCTGAAGGAAAGAGATAAGGAAACTGCTTCAGCATGTCTTCCTTCCGCTCCCACGTGGCTTCCTCAACACCTCGATGCTTCCACAGCACCTTCACCAACTCAATGGTCTTGCCACGAAGAACCTTGCTATCCGAATCCAGAACCTTCACCGGTTCCTCATCATAGGTCAAATCCGGATTCAAAACCACTTCCTCCACAGGCATCACATGCGAAGGATCAGATCTATACCTCCGGAGCATAGAGACATGGAACACATCATGAATCTTCTCCAACTCCTGAGGTAACCTCAACCGATACGCAACAGGACCCACACGCTCAACCACCTCATATGGTCCAATGTACCTAGGGCTCAACTTGCCCTTCCGGCCAAACCTCATCACCTTCTTCCAAGGCGAAACCTTCAAGAACACACGGTCACCCACCGCATACTCTATCTCCTTACGCTTCAAATCCGCGTAAGACTTCTGCCGATCAGAAGCAGCCTTCAACCGCTCACAAATGAGCTTTACCTTCTCTGTGGTCCCTTTCAACAAAGCCGGCATCGAAACCAACTTTTGACCAGTTTCAGCCCAACAAAGAGGAGTCCTACACTTCCTCCCGTACAAAGCCTCATAAGGTGCCATCTGTATACTTGCCTGATAACTGTTGTTATAAGCAAACTCAACCAAAGGCAGATGCTTCTCCCAAGAACCTTGGAACTCAATCACGCAGCACCTCAACATATCCTCCAAAATCTGGATAACTCGCTCAGACTGACCATCCGACTGAGGATGATAGGATGTACTGAAATGCAACCTTGTACCCAGAGCTTGATGCAAACACTGCCAGAACCGCGATGTGAACCTCGAATCGCTATCCGACACAATCGACTTAGGCACACCATGCAGCCGCACAATCTCAGCAATGTACAGCTCTACCAACTTATCCAAAGAAAACGTGGTATGCACAGGCAAGAAATGCGCACACTTCGTTAGGCGATCCACAATCACCCACACCGAATTCTTCTTCGAGGGAGACAAGGTAAACCAGATACAAAATCCATGGTAACCCGTCCCCACTTCCACTCAGGGATTTTCAACGGTTGCAACAACCCTGAAGGAAACTGATGTTCAGCCTTAACTCGCTGACATACCAAACACTTGCTAACAAACTCCGCAACATCTTTCTTCAAACCCACCCAATAGTACTCATCACGAAGATCACGGTACATCTTAGTACTACCAGGGTGCATAGCAATAGGACTACTATGACCTTCAGTTAGAATAGCACGCCTCAACTCAGCATCAGCAGGCACTACTATCCGACTCCCAAAACACAACACACCATCATCATTAAAATAGAAATCCGAAGGTCTACCCTCCGCGATATCCTGAACATGCGACACCAAGGAATCATCCAGCAACTGCTTATCCTTGATCAACTGAACCAAAGAGGGTTTCACTTGCAACTCAGCAACGAGACCACCATCTTGCGATATGCTCAAGCTAGCAAACATAGCCCTCAGCTCAACAACTACTTTCCTACTCAAGGCATCCGCAACAACATTAGCTTTTCTAGGATGATACTTAATCGTCAGATCATAATCCTTGAGCAACTCCAACCAACGCCGCAGCCTAAAATTCAACTCCTTCTGAGACATCAGATACCTCAAACTCTTGTGATCTGTGTACACAGTACACTTCTCACCATACAGATAATGTCTCCAGATCTTCAGAGCAAAAACCACTGCAGCCAGCTCAATATCATGCGTAGGGTAATTGCGCTCATGCACTTTCAACTGCCGCGATGCATAAGCCACCACCTTACCCTCCTGCATCAGCACACACCCCAAACCAACATAGGATGCATCACTGTAAACCACAAACTCTTTCCCTGATTCAGGCTGAATCAAGATAGGAGCTTGCGTCAAAGCCGCCTTAAGCTTCTCAAAAGCCTGATGTCTCGCTTCCGTCCACTCATACTTAACATCCTTTTGCAACAGCTTCGTCAAAGGAGC
Organism: Hibiscus trionum; assembly: GCA_030270665.1. Taxonomy (NCBI): domain Eukaryota; kingdom Viridiplantae; phylum Streptophyta; class Magnoliopsida; order Malvales; family Malvaceae; genus Hibiscus; species Hibiscus trionum. The sequence continues at coordinate 6,755,213 of BSYR01000004.1, forward strand.
AGCAATCTTGGAAAAACCATCCACAAACCTTCGGTAGTATCCCGCCAAACCAAGGAAACTACGGACCTCATGAACAGACTTAGGAACTTTCCAATTCATCACCGCCTCAATCTTCTGAGGATCAACACGAATCCCCTCAGCTGAGACCACATGCCCAAGAAACACCACCTTCCTTAACCAGAACTCACACTTGCTCAGCTTAGCATAAAGCTGATTCTCCAACAAAGCTTGCAAAACAATCCTCAAATGCTCTTCATGCTCCTCCTCAGTACGCGAGTACACGAGGATATCATCAATGAACACCACAACAAACTTGTCCAGGTATTCATGAAACACACGATTCATCATGTCCATGAAAGCAGCAGGAGCATTTGTCAACCCAAACGGCATCACAAGGAACTCATAATGCCCATACCTTGTCCTGAAAGCTGTCTTAGGCACATCCACATCCTTCACCTTCAACTGATAATACCCTGACCTCAAGTCAATCTTAGAGAACACAGCAGCTCCCCGAAATTGATCAAAGAGATCATCAATCCTCGGCAAAGGATACCGATTCTTGATAGTCAACTTATTCAGCTGACGGTAATCAATGCACATTCTTATAGTGCCATCCTTCTTCTTCACAAACAAGAGCGGTGCTCCCCAAGGTGACACACTCGGCCGGATGAAACCACGATCAAGCAACTCTTGCAACTGCGTCTTCAGCTCCTTCAGCTCCTTAGGTGCCATTCTATAGGGAGTAATGGACACAGGAGTTGTATTCTCATACAGCTCAATTCCAAACTCCACCTCGCGGTTAGGAGGTAAACCAGGCAACTCCTCAGGAAAAACACCAGGAAACTCCTTCACAACTCTGATATCTTGCACCCTCAACTCTTTAGAGCTAGGATTCATCACAAAAGCTAGATAGGCTTCGCAACCTTGCCTCAGCATCCTGCTCGCCTCCAAGGAAGACACCACATTGGCAAGAAACTTCACATTCTCACCAACCACAAGAACTTCATAATCATCCGCAAGCTTAAGCGAAACTCGCTTGTTTTCACAATCCACAACAGCGCGATGCTCAGCAAGCCAATCCATACCAAGGATTACATCAAAGCCATAAAAAGGTAACTCCATAAGAACTAGTGACATGAACACCAACATCCAAAGACTCAACAGGCAAACCAAGCAATTCAGCATGCTCACGCAAAATGTATGAATGCGTAGATCCAGAATCTATCAAAGAAAGCAATGACAAGGATTGCAAAGTAAAGGTACCTGCAATCACATCCGCATCATTCCTTCCCTCACGCTGAGCATACACCCTCGCTTGGCCTCCACCTTCAGGCTGAATAGCCACAACATGGGCCACTCCACGACCACCTTCCTCTCTCCTCTGGAAATTACCACGGCCGCGCCCACGACCTCTCTACGGTGCAGCAACAACAGGAGCACGCACCTGATCACCAGCCAACCTAGGACAATCACGCCTCAAATGGTCTGCGGATCCACAATTCCAGCACCCATTACCAGCTGCCGCAACAGGAGCTTGCACCTCTCTCACAGCACGAGGACAGTCACGCTTCATGTGACCACGTGAACCACAGATCCAACAAGCACTCGGATCAGCTCTAGCATTACCTCCTCTAGCAGGTGCACCACCACCTCTCTTAGCTGAAGACTGATACTTCTGATCACGTCCCCTCTTGTTCCGTCCACCTCCAGAACTATACTCAGCAACTCGCTTGCCAGCACCCTTAGCAGATAAACTCAAGTTCATCTCAACGTCCTTGGCTCGGCCCACCAACACATCAAAATCATCATACTCGGCGGCCAACAAATACATTTTCACATCCGTCTCTAAGCCGTAACGGAACCTCTCGCACCTTGCCCGCTCATCAGGTACCAGCTCAGGTGCATACTGACTGAGTCGCACAAACTGCACTTCATACTCAGCCACACTCATGCTCCCTTGGGTAAGAGACATGAATTCACGCTTCTTCTCATCAAGATATCTCACACCAAGATATCTCCGCTTGAACACATTCTGAAAGAATGTCCAAGTCACATCAGCTTCTGCCATCCCAGCAATAGTGGTTGTCCACCACGTATACGCATCCTTCTGCAGCAAGGACACAACACAACCCAGCTTCTGCACATCAGTGCAACTCATCTGGCCCAAGATTCGCTTGGTACTCTCTAGCCAAGCTTCAGAACTCTCAGCAGACATACCCCTGAACTCAGTCCCACCAAGACTGCGCAGACGCTCCAAAGGTAGTCTAACTCCAGCATCTTCCTGATGCCCCGCTCCACGAGCCCCAGCTACTGCTGCTTGAAAAGCACCAGCAATAGCTTGTACTAACATCGTCATATCAGGCATAGCTTGCCCCTGACCAGCCCCAGGTCCAGCAGCTCCAGCGCCAGCTGCAGCTCCAGCTTCCTCAGCCCCAGCACCACCACCACCAGGTGGAGGAGGAGGTAACACCGCACTACCCGTGTTTTCCTCATTCTCGTTCTCATTAGGAGCCGTAGCTCGCACATTACCTCGTAACTCTCTACGTGGTGCCATACTTTTACCATGCAATCACAACACAAATAAAACAAAGTCAGGCCCAGCAAGGTAAGCAATCCAAGTATTCAAGCTCAATTTCATTCCAAATCAACACCATTTCACTAGCTTTTATTTGGCAATGGGTACCCACAACATGCTACATCTCCACATACATCTCAAATGCAACATACATGCAATTCACTCAACATGCTTCCACTCAACAAGCATACAAAGCATACACACTTCAATCATGCACACATTCATTCCCAATTACTCGAGAATTCAGCTCTGATACCACCAAATGTAACCCCCTTAACCCGGCCTAGACGGTTGACCCGAATTAAGAAAGTCACACGGGGAAAACCAAAGTCAACCCGAAAGTCAACCTTGATTAACGACCCTTTTTTTTCTTTTAAAACTTGTTTAGATGCATATTAAGCGTTAGATATGATCATACAACAGCATACTCAAAGATCATAAACATCGGAGATCAAACAGGGACCCAATTGAACAATTTATAACTTTAGGGACCAAATTGTAAATTCTGATAAATATAAGGACTTAACCCAAATTGAAGTTACCATCTTGAAATTAATCATGTTTCATGCTTCTCTGTGAAATTTCAGTTCAAAAGGACTTCCCAAACTCACACAATTGCACAAACAAGATTCAGGACCAAAATGCAAACATTTCAAAACATTTAACTGCCAATGACAGCCCCCAACGGTCACCCGTTCCGAAACGGGAGACAGCCTGTTTCGAAACACGGGGCCGTTCCGCAACGCGTACCGAAACGGGGGTCGGGCAGTAGCCTTTCCGTTTCAGAATGGTCCCTCCCGTTTCGGACGCCTGGGCTTGTTTAAGGCACCCGTTCCGAAACGGTAGGTGCTGTTTCGAAACACCCTGCACAGATTGCCCAAAAATGCATACTTAAACATGCAATTGACCAACCAAACATGCTCCAAATGTCACCAAACTTTGCCAACATGCAATTCAACATATATGAGACATACTTGCATCAACAATTCATCAAAACATCCGCATATATGAAAAGCCCCAAATCTATAGGCATGCTTCCTACACAAGCAACCATTCAAGCATAAACTTCCAAATTCAAGCATATAAAGGCCAACAAAAAAAACCAGCATTCTCAACAACATTCAACATACTTAGGGAGTTCAAAACATCTCCCGAAACATACACATAGGTCCCCCATTGCCAAATTACCAAAAGCTAAATGTACTTAAGAAAACCTTCCATACTTTGAGCTTTACTACCACTTGAATGCTTGCCTTCCTTGCTGCCCTCAAAGTACTTTAATGCTCTGCAATATTGGTTTGAGAAAACAAAGAGAGCGTAAGCAAAATCTTAGTGAGGAATGCTCAATAAAACCATCCAATAATGCATTTATAAAACACTTTATAAATCATGCTTCAAATCATCATTTACACATGCTCAAAAGCATCTTTAAACAAGCATCTCATGCTTCATATCATTACATGTCATATTGGCCACAAGTGATACATTTCATATCTTTGAAAACAAGTTCATCAACATTCACCCCAAGGACTTTTAAACACCTTGGACCCCAAGGACTTTTAAACACCTTGGCCATGGACTTTTAAACACCATGATATAAATTACCTCAAGGACTTTTAAACACCTTGACCCCAAGGACTTTTAAACACCTTGGCCATGGACTTTTAAACACCATGATATAAATTACCCCAAGGACTTTTAAACACCTTGGCCTATGGACTTTTAAACACCGTATAAAGGACCACACAAGGACTTTTAAACACCTTTGTGTCCGTAACAAGAATCATCCAAGGACTTTTAACCACCTTGATGTTCTTAAGTAACAAGGCTCACTCAAGGACTTTTAACCACCTTAGTGACCTCAACCTTTTTAAAACATCACTTGCCAATATACATCATTATCATCAAATTATCCACTGTTCTAAAGCATTAAACCAAGCCATATTCATCATGCATTTAAAAGCATCAACCACATTTGATCAATGTTCAAAAACAAGGAACTCTTACCTTGAGCTTCCTTCAACATATGGCTTACAAAAACAGCATTAACCATGCTAAATCATGCTTTCAAAACAGAATTTAAAACATGCAATAAACCACATTGCACAACAATCAAATCATGGCCACCACTAGAGAGTATTTTCGAAAACTTACACTTGAGCTTAGCAAAGTTGTTTAGACTTAAACTAAGCTCCCAAGACATTGGTTTCAAAGCCGAAAACCCAATTTCACTCACCGATTCCACTTCGCCTCTTGCCGAAGTACCAAATCAAGCCTCCGGATCACCACCACTTGGATCCAAAGATGACTCCCCTGTTTTAACACATTAAAACAGTAGATTAATGCATCATCATGCATTAATAACTTCAATGAAAGCACCTAAACTCGCTGCTCTCATCCACACTCCATTTTCGGCCACCAAACACAACCGAAAATGCATCCAAACCACTTCTCAACTAAGCCCAGCCATAAACCATCAAAACCTAACATCCTTTAACATCTTTCAACATCTAAAAAGAACCTAACAACATCCTTATACCTCCAGCAACACCAGATCCACAAGATCACCTCAAAAACAACCAAGAATCATAAGCTAAACTTAGGAAATTCAACCTATCCGGGATTGCATTAATCAAAACTCAATTCCTTATCAAATTAACATTCATTAATCATCATTTTAACACCTTAAAACACTGCTTAAACAGATCCAACGAAAATTCATCAAAAACTCACCAAATCTTGCATTTTAAGCCAAGATCCATTAAACAATCTTAAAAGCCATTTATAAAACATCAATTAAGGATTGAGAACTTAGGCACCCGTTCCGAAACGGGAGACAGCCTGTTTCGAAACACGGGGCCGTTCCGCAACGCGTACCGAAACGGGGGTCGGGCAGTAGCCTTTCCGTTTCAGAACGGTCCCTCCCGTTTCGGACGCCTGGGCTTGTTTAAGGCACCCGTTCCGAAACGGTAGGTGCTGTTTCGAAACACCCTGCACAGATTGCCCAAAAATGCATACTTAAACATGCAATTGACCAACCAAACATGCTCCAAATGTCACCAAACTTTGCCAACATGCAATTCAACATATATGAGACATACTTGCATCAACAATTCATCAAAACATCCGCATATATGAAAAGCCCCAAATCTATAGGCATGCTTCCTACACAAGCAACCATTCAAGCATAAACTTCCAAATTCAAGCATATAAAGGCCAACCACAAAAACCAGCATTCTCAACAACATTCAACATACTTAGGGAGTTCAAAACATCTCCCGAAACATACACATAGGTCCCCCATTGCCAAATTACCAAAAGCTAAATGTACTTAAGAAAACCTTCCATACTTTGAGCTTTACTACCACTTGAATGCTTGCCTTCCTTGCTGCCCTCAAAGTACTTTAATGCTCTGCAATATTGGTTTGAGAAAACAAAGAGAGCGTAAGCAAAAGCTTAGTGAGGAATGCTCAATAAAACCATCCAATAATGCATTTATAAAACACTTTATAAATCATGCTTCAAATCATCATTTACACATGCTCAAAAGCATCTTTAAACAAGCATCTCATGCTTCATATCATTACATGTCATATTGGCCACAAGTGATACATTTCATATCTTTGAAAACAAGTTCATCAACATTCACCCCAAGGACTTTTAAACACCTTGGACCCCAAGGACTTTTAAACACCTTGGCCATGGACTTTTAAACACCATGATATAAATTACCTCAAGGACTTTTAAACACCTTGACCCCAAGGACTTTTAAACACCTTGGCCATGGACTTTTAAACACCATGATATAAATTACCCCAAGGACTTTTAAACACCTTGGCCTATGGACTTTTAAACACCGTAGAAAGGACCACACAAGGACTTTTAAACACCTTTGTGTCCGTAACAAGAATCATCCAAGGACTTTTAACCACCTTGATGTTCTTAAGTAACAAGGCTCACTCAAGGACTTTTAACCACCTTAGTGACCTCAACCTTTTTAAAACATCACTTGCCAATATACATCATTATCATCAAATTATCCACTGTTCTAAAGCATTAAACCAAGCCATATTCATCATGCATTTAAAAGCATCAACCACATTTGATCAATGTTCAAAAACAAGGAACTCTTACCTTGAGCTTCCTTCAACATATGGCTTACAAAAACAGCAGTAACCATGCTAAATTATGCTTTCAAAACAGAATTTAAAACATGCAATAAACCACATTGCACAACAATCAAATCATGGCCACCACTAGAGAGTATTTTCGAAAACTTACACTTGAGCTTAGCAAAGTTGTTTAGACTTAAACTAAGCTCCCAAGACATTGGTTTCAAAGCCGAAAACCCAATTTCACTCACCGATTCCACTTCGCCTCTTGCCGAAGTACCAAATCAAGCCTCCGGATCACCACCACTTGGATCCAAAGATGACTCCCCTGTTTTAACACATTAAAACAGTAGATTAATGCATCATCATGCATTAATAACTTCAATGAAAGCACCTAAACTCGCTGCTCTCATCCACACTCCATTTTCGGCCACCAAACACAACCGAAAATGCATCCAAACCACTTCTCAACTAAGCCCAGCCATAAACCATCAAAACCTAACATCCTTTAACATCTTTCAACATCTAAAAAGAACCTAACAACATCCTTATACCTCCAGCAACACCAGATCCACAAGATCACCTCAAAAACAACCAAGAATCATAAGCTAAACTTAGGAAATTCAACCTATCCGGGATTGCATTAATCAAAACTCAATTCCTTATCAAATTAACATTCATTAATCATCATTTTAACACCTTAAAACACTGCTTAAACAGATCCAACGAAAATTCATCAAAAACTCACCAAATCTTGCATTTTAAGCCAAGATCCATTAAACAATCTTAAAAGCCATTTATAAAACATCAATTAAGGATTGAGAACTTAGGAATTTCATTAAAGAACTTGAAGTTCAGAGGAGAAGGACGTTCTTACCTCCAAACTTGAATTTCTCCTCTTTTGGAACCAAAAAGCTTGATGAATCAAGTAGCAATTACAAAGGTTTTGATGATGAGATGATTAGGAATCAAAAGAGGATTGAAAATAAGTATTTAGGTGATAAAAATCAGAGGAAAAGATATGGAGAGAATGTGTTTGGTTTGAGAGAAAAGATGAGAGAAAATGGAAAATGGAAAATTTAGAAAGTTAGTTAAAAATGACTAAAATATCTTTCCCTCCTTTTACTTTTATTTAAAACCATTATTAAATCATTTAATATTCTAGAAAATCTGGAGAAACTCCCTTTGGGTAAAATAGCTCCTTAAAGATTCAAAGTTTCAATCCTTTTTAAAACAGTCACAAAACTTTCAAAAATTACATTTTGGTCACTAGCCAAAATGTCACCCTTCCGAAACTCATTTTCCAAAATTGATTTCACAGTTCACTTAAATATATTAAAAGATGATTTTAGAACATTTTTCCATATTTTTAATGCAACCCGAACTAGGCTTTCCTAAATTCACTCTCTTAGATTCGAACAGCACTTTGACCAAACCGGTCAACGCCCAAAACTTCTAAGCCCAAAACCGGGGCGTTACAAGATCGTCGTAAATGATAAGGTTTCCCTTAGGGTTGGCCCTGGTCATGCACATGCAAAGGACACGATAAATTTTTTTTTTAATTTCTTTTTTCCGATTAATAATAAGATAAAAAAGTAAATTAAAGGTGCAGAAATTGAAAAATGAAATTCGTTGTTACCAATCCCCGGCAACGGCATCAAAAACTTGTAGGGCGTGTAGGTGTTCCCTTTTTGTGAGAGCGCAAGTGCACACTCCTGCTAAGTTATAGTATAAAAGATGTCGAATCCCACGAGGATTGGACAACTTATCTCGTTTCATAGTTCCTGCACAAGGTAAAGTAAAAAACAAGTGAATGGTTGGTTTGGATAGAACGTAAACAAAAACACAAGTAATAAAGAAAAGGTGAATCATGTTGATAAGGCAGGCATGGTTATGCTGCCACTTAGTGTGAAAACTGCGTTGTAAAAGGTATGAGTTATTCTATGCTGCCACAATATCCTGCTTCGGTGGGTATGGCAGGCGGCAAACTACGACCCTGTCACGCGGCCGTAGTAGGTCTCTGCCACTGTAGGGGTGTACTGTCTCGACAGGTGGAATGGAAGAATTCGTGGCGGCAAGTCTGGCAGAAACTCCAAGTTCGGCAGGATAGTCGACAGTGATCCCTCATATTTCTAGGTTACGATGCTCGAGAGATAACTTGTGTACTAGTGTGGAACAAAGCTAGTCAACTCGGTTGATAATCCCTTTTAGCAGCTGAAACTTGTGGACTGGTGTGGAACCAAGTTAGTCACGCCTCAGCATGTTGTGACCGTACTTAACCCTTTAGTGAGCCTTGTACTTTCGTGCCCGACAAATGGATTCTCTCCAACGACTTGTGTAGAAAGATTGAATGAATGAAGAACAATGAATTAAGTAAACTCGGAATATTTTATTGAAAAATAACTCAAAACCTAAAACAACTATTTTGCAGTAGTTACAACATAACCCTAACCCAAATAGAATTTAGAACAAGGCGGCAGTGAAGAACACAAGAAAAGTCTATAGAAAACCTAGGATGATTTAAACTAGGAGTACAATGGGTATTTACAGACTCAAGACTAGGTTAAATCCTCCTTAAAGTAGAAGTCCTCTAAAGTAGCTTTCCATCTTTAATATAGCTTCAAATGTCGACTTCTTTGCTTGGAATATGAACTCTATCTCGTTTGCCTTGGTCCGCAAGTAAGCTTGAGAATTTCACTTCGGCAGCCCTGGCTGCTGCTACAGACATCAGAAAATCACATAAACGTCAGTGATAGATTCAGGAGTTTTAGCTCTACTAACCGCGCTCCGGTTTTCCCAACTTCCACAGTCAGCTGCCATAGGCAGCAAGCTTGGCGGCAACTCTGCTCGGCATGTGTTTGGCAGCAACTCGTCTTTAGCTGAAACTTCTTCAGTACAGCTCCTAGGTAAGCTTCCTCAGCCTTGTGCCCTCAGCTCCTCAGTTCCCTATTTCAGCTGTTAGTAGCTACAAACAAGAATACACTAAAACAACATCTCTTGTCCACCAAATAAGTAATACTCATAAAAGTAAGGTAGAAACTAGAAATCTTGTAAAATGTTATGCATGCACCTATTTATGTATAAAATGTGCTTAAAAAATAGTAATAATAAGAGTTGGAATGTGCATGAAATATAGGACTTTTGGACACTTTACAATCACCAATTCGTTGAATGGTTCCATTCTCCTCGCGCCTAAACGGATAGGCGGTAACTAAAAAATAATGGTTCCATCCTCCTCATGCTGGGATGGATAAGCAGGTTCCATTCTCTTGATGCCTGAACGGATAGGAGGGTGCTAAAAAAGTTCCATCCTCCTCATGCTCGAATGGATAAGCAGATTCTAAAAAAAAGGTTTCATCCTTCTTATGCGTGGATAAATAAGTGGGTTCTATTCTCCATTTGCTCGAATAGATAAGCATATTCCATTCACCATATGCCCAAATGAATAGGCAGGTTCCATTCTCCTTATGCTTGAATAGATAAGTAGGTTCCATTCTCCGAATGCCCGAACGGATAGGCAAGTTCTATTCTCGTTATGCCTGGATAGATAAACATGTTCGATTCTCCTTATCCTTGAATAGATAAGCAAGTTCCATTCTCGACATGACTAAACAGATAGGAGGGTTCTATTCTCTTTATGCTCGAATAGATAAGCGGGTTTCATTCTCCTAATGCCCGAACCGATAGGCAAATTCTATTCGTCTCATGCTCGAATAGATATGCGGATTCCATTCTCCAAATGCTCGAACGGATAGGCAGGTTATATTCTCCTTATGCTTCAATAGATAAGTAGATTCTATTATCCAAATGCTCGAACGGATAGGCAAATTCTATTCTCCTTATGCTTGAATAGATAAGCGGGTTTCTGTTGCTAAAAAGCCTTCATATACCTGTGAAAAATGCAACACACGATGCAATTATGATGAATATGCGCGTAAGCATGTCTAAAACTTGAATGCATGTCTCATTTCTTTTTAAATTCTTTTCCTCAGAATTAATTTTTCCTTTGGTTTTTTGAATCCACATGTTTACTTGCTCTGTCCAGATAAGCAGTTGTGTCTTTTCACTGTATTTCTTCGACTTAAGGAAAACATATGATATTTGCAAATTTTCTCACTCAATCCACACATCTTATATTCTTGGTCGGAAGAACAGATTTCTTCAACTGTCATTACTTCGCCATTCTCATTCTTTATACCTCTTTTCTTTATCGAAAACATCTGATCTTAGTAGGAAAATGTCTCAAGATCTTTAGCTATTGTAGTTGATACATCAATATCAAATGAAATGCCTCCTTGAATGGTCTTGAAAGCTTCAAGTCTTCATATGCCCCTTAAAATAACATTAGGCACCTTCAACGCTTCTAGTGAATTCTCAAATTCTTGCCCCTACCGAACATCTTGAAGCATTTGCACGCTAAACCTTCACCTTGAATGTCTTTGCATGATGTTGTCGCCTTAATCTCTTCCTCTCGTGCCTATCAAAGTCAGGGGTCCTAAACCCTTGATCCCCATAACTTGCCCCAATATGATTACACAGTTTGCCCATTGGTAATGGCTCTATCCCTTTTATTCTTTAGGGATCTTACATCTTGAGTGTGGATCTTGCTTTGTAACTCCCCAGATTTGGGCCTAGGAGTCTTTAAGGTTGATTCGAGGTTCGTAGGACCTAGACTAGAGATTTGGGTTAGTTCGGGAGTGGTTCAGGGAAAACAAGGTTCGGGATGTGATAAAATTATGGGAAAATTCATAAAATCCTCTAAAAATATATAAAAAGGTTTGGTGAAGTCAATTTTTGAAAATGACTTTTGGAAGAATGACATTTTGATTTGGTGACTAAATTGTAAAAAGTGCAAAATCTATTTTAAGGACTGTTTTGAAAGAGGTCCAAAACATAGAATCTTTAGGGAGCTAATGTATAGTTAATGGGCCTTTTCCTTTAATTGAACATTTTAAATGTATTTTATTTAATAGAATAAGAGGATATTTTATTAAAATGGGGATTTTATTAATTAGCCTTTTCCAAAATCTATTTTGATGTAACTTCTTTTTCTCTCATTTTTCATCAGCCAAACACTTCATTTTCTCTCAAACTTCCAAAGATTTTCATCTTTCCACTTCACTTTGATTTGCAAATGAATTCCTTGATGATTCTTCCATTTGTCTCAAAGGATTCTTGAAGATTTTGCAACAAATCTTGTCAATTGAAGAAATAGGCATGGGATAAAGGTACTTTTCAATCAACTCCACTAATCAAGGGTTTTTAATGAAATTCTCAAGTTTTTGGCTCTCTAATTGTGTTTTGTAACAAGGTTTTATAATCTATATGATGAAAACGGTTAGATTGAGCTTTGGAAGACGATTTCTCAAGATTTTCGTAATGGTTTTGTTTTGGTTAATTTAAGATTGATTTTAATCATGATTTGGATGTTAAATGATGTTGAAATAAAGGTTTTATCATATTAATCGCGAAATAGATTGGATCTCTAGTTGTTAGGTTGTTAGATTTTGGGTTTTGTGGTGATAATGTGGTTTTGGTGTTGCTGAAGGTATAAGGATGCAAATATATTTTTTTGGATGTTAATTGATGATTAAAATTGGATGGAAGCATTAGGTTTTGGCTGAGTTAAGTTTGTAGAGTAATCAAAGGTGTTTTCGGTTGTTTTAGATAGGAGTTTTCGTGTTTTTGGGCAGAGCAGCGTGATGACTTTGGTTGCCGGTGTTTTTAATGCATTGAGATGCATTAATCCTCTTTTCTTGTGTGGTATAAATAGGGGACAATGTATTGGAAGCAATCAATGAAGTTCCAGGAACTACGAAAGCTTGATTATGCTTCGGCAAAGCAAGCGAGGTGTTGTCGGTGAATGGAATTGGTTTTAAAGCCTTTCAAAGACTTGAAAGCGAGGTTTGAGGGTTTAGATTGAGTAATCTAAGCCTGAAAGTAAGTTTTGGATGTCTCGCTCTTGTTTCTCGGTTTTTATCCAATTGATTTTTATGATCATGCTCATGTTTTGAAGATAGAACTACACCTACTGTTTTATGCATGTTTTGAAAATTATTTGATTGCTTTCATGATCCCATGAGATAGATTTGTTATTTCAAAGAGATAGAACTTATTGAGAAAATGATATGCATTGCTTATGCTTTTGAAATGGGATAAGACATGGTTTACATGATGCATTGAAAAATAGTAGGTAATGATATTAAAAACGAGTACATTGGCATTAGATGAGATTATTGTTACCGGATATAATTGGTCGACCAATAGGATGAGAAGTGTACTATAATATACAAAATTCGTACTTGCTCTTTGGTTTGGGCAATGGGTGTAGTGTCATCCCGTTCCAAAGTGAGAGTGTAGTGATGAGAGGTTCCACCATGATAGGTCTTGATGATGTGAGATTCCATCAAGCTTTGTGGCGATGAGAGATACCACCATGAGAGTTCGGTGATGTGAGATTCCACCGAGGTGGGACTTGATGATGTGAGATTCCATCAAGCTATCCGCATATCTAAGTAATGTTGCCTAAATTCCAATATATGAGATTCACATGTACCTTGTTTGTAAATGATTTAATGAAATGAGATTTGCATATGCTATCATGTTTTGAGAAATGATATACGAGAAACAAGCATGTAAGGCTTTGCCTTCAGACTTTGCATTTTGATTAATGTATGAGATAGATGGTACATGTGGTTTAAATGATGTGGTTTTTCTTTAAAAATGGTTTCAAGCAGGAGATAGAAAGAGCATGATGAGATTGAGATTTCTAAATAAGAAATGGTTTTAAAATGCATTGTCGTTGTTGGTTTGTTTTGAGCGTCCCTCACTAGGCATTATTGCTTATGCTCTCTTTTCCCAACAATGCAGAGAAATATCATATTTGGGCAGCAAAGAAGCAAGAAGGATCTTATGGAGTGAGACTTAGCTCAAGTATGGCTTTATGTTTACCTATTAGTAATAATAGTTGGCAATGTGAGGATGCCTTAATGTTTTGGGAAAGTGTGTTTTGAAAGTCCATGTTTTGGTGGCAAGTTTCTTATGCCTTTAATGACTTGTAAATGGTCTTTACTTGTTGGTATTTGCTTTGGTTTTTGTTTTAGCTCTTGAGTGATTAATTTGCATATGCAGCATGCCCATAGATTTCCTTAATGCTTAATGCCATGCTATGATGTTTAAATTGCCATGTATGATTGGGGTTTGATGATTATATCTGTTGTATGCATGTTGGAAGCATGTTGGAAAGTTTTTGATTGGGTTAATGTGTGAAAAACCAGAAAAAGTGTCATTACAGGCCCAAGTGTCTCGGTACACTCGAGCCTGTACTGAAACAGTGAGCCTGAAATGGCTTAGGGGTTTTGAAACAGGAAGGGAGCATTTCAGTACACTTTGCTGCTGGAATAGCCTGTTACGAAACACCCTATAGGGTGTTTCGATACTGTCCCGAGCTTCGAGACGCTCGAACCTATTCCGATACAAGCGTTTTGATACCAGGAAACCTGTACCGAAACACCCAACAATTAAGTTGGTTATTGGACTCTTCTGAAGTTCTGATTGTAATGCCCTGGTTTTGGGCCTAGATGGTTTAGACATCGGATCGGACCGGTCGAGAATGATTCAAATCGCGTAAGGTGATTTAAGGAAATCAAGGATCGAGATAGGATAAAAATGTGGTAAAATTGCTAAAATCCTTTAAAAATATGTTTAAGGGGTTGGTCAAGTCAATTTTACAAAATGGGTTTCGAAAATGGGACATTTTGAGTAGTGACCAAATTGTAAAGTTTCAAAACTGGGAAAATGTGATTTTTAATGTAGAAGCCAAAATCGTAGAATCTTTAGGGGGCTTTAAGTCAATTTGGCCTTTCCTCAATATGACATGTGTTTTAAAAGGATTTTAATTAAATGGATTTAATTGGGTTTATATTAATTAATTAATAAAGTTAGTTAATGTGAGATTTTCAATTACGTTACTACCAACTCTTTCTCATTTTCAGCCAAACACTAATTCACTCATCTTTTTCCATAATTCGTTCTCCCAAAAACTCTCTCGACATTTTCTAAATCATTTTCAAGAAATATTTACTAATCCTTTAAGATTTTGCTAAGGAAACTTGTCATTCATTGAGGGAAGCAAGGATTGGAGGTAAATCCCGTTCTAAACTTCTAATCTATGTTCTTTATAGAAATTCCCAAGATATTTGGCTTCTAAATACTATTTTTGGTTGAGTTTTCATTATAGTTTTGATTGGAGATCAAAATCCTTTAAAAACATGGTTGATATCTTAATTTCGGACTTGATGAGTTAAGATTTGTTTTGTGTTGATTTTAATTGAGTTCTAAGTTGATTAATATGTTAAAATGATGTGTTGATAACATAGATCCCGAAGTCCTTGAGATCCTTGAGTTTCTTGTTAGTTTTAAGTGGGTTTTTTAGGTGAAATGGTGGAATCTTGCTTGCTGGAGGTATAAGGTTGGGTTAGGTTGTTTATTAGATGTGTTTTGATGTTTATTATGGTTTGGAAGTGATATATGTTGGCTGGGCTTGGTTTAGGATCCAATCGATTGAGTTTTCGGTTGTTTCGGTTGGGTATTTTGGTGTAGTTTGAGTGAGCAACGAGTTGTGAATTGTTGCTGGTGTTGGAATGCATTTTAATGCATTTAGATCTCCGTTTTGATGATGTGAAAACATGGAATCTTGATCCAGAAGCAAACGAGGTGTTGTTGAAGGCTCCAGAAGGATAATTTTCGTGTCGGCGAGCAAGGCTTCGCGTATCGGTGAGTGGAAATGCAATTTCCTGCTTTGTAACGCTTTGTGCGTGGTCTTGGGAGCTTAGTGTAAGTTTGAAACACTTAGCTAAGCTCAAGAGTAAGTGGATTGAATGTTCTCTCTTGGAAATGTGCTATGTTTTGATGAAAATGCACTTGATATAAATGTGGTTTTGTTTACTGTTTTTAAGCATGTTTAAGCATGGTTTAATGCGGGCTTTTAATGCCATTATGTTAAGGATGCACTAAGTAAGTGATCCTTGGTTTTCATGTGTTGAAAGCATATGATGTTAAGCATGTTGTGCTTGTGGAAATGGCATTGTGGTTATGCTTGTAAAATAGTGGATTAATGAGGTTAAATGATTATATTGGCAAGTGATGTAAATGGTTTTTGGTTACCTTAATCGGATATAGTTAGTCGGCTATAGGATTGGGTCCACCGTGAACAAAGTCGCCTTGGATGTCGAGGGGTTGTGATTGTATCGTATACTCCATACAAGTATCCTAACGATTGAGGTTAAGATCACAACGGTGGATGTTAATTCCGTGTGTGGATCTTGTGTTATGTGTCCCATGCTCTCGTTAGTGGAATTATACAACTACCAAGGAGTGGTGTTGAGGGGTTGTGATTGTACCGTTATACTCCACCACGGATGTCACAACGATGGAGGGTTGCTCTCGTGTGTGAGCCTTGTGTAGTCCGGTAGTGTATGAACCGTGTGGGACAACGCTTGTAATCCGCGTATCCGATTGTTTCTTGAGTTGAAATGGGTTATGGATTATCACTTGTGAGCCAATATAATGTTAATGATAAATGTGAAGCATGAGATGCTTGTAAATGATGCAAGAATGCATGAAATGCTTAGTAAAGCATGAGCAATGGTTTAATTGTTGTTTTAATATGTTACATAAGAGTATATGTTGTTAAATGAATTGTTGTCTTGAGAAGACATGATTTATGAAAAGCATGTGATAAAAGTGGTGGTTTTGCAAGTCATGTGAAATGCATTGATGAATGTTGTTAGCGATCCTCACTAAGCTATATGCTTACGCTCATTTGTTTCATCAATGCAGAGAATTGAACAATTCAAGGCAACCTAAAGGCAAGAGGAATTTAAGGCTTTGTTTAAGAGATGTATGTGGTTCACCCTTAGTGTAATAAGTGGCAATGGGTGGGATTTCTACTTCCTGATTTTTTTGGTGATGGTTGTTGTTTCAAGCATGTTGAGTTTCCAATTGTGGACTTGTATTTGGCCTTTATATGGTTCTATAGTTTGTTTGTGGTGTTTTACCTTTTCTATAAGTTTGTTATTTTAGGCATGCTTGGATGGCTCAATAGTCAGCATGATTTGAAGTGGTTGATGAAAGTGTTTTGTTGGTGATAG
This sequence comes from Hibiscus trionum, assembly GCA_030270665.1. Taxonomy (NCBI): domain Eukaryota; kingdom Viridiplantae; phylum Streptophyta; class Magnoliopsida; order Malvales; family Malvaceae; genus Hibiscus; species Hibiscus trionum. The sequence goes on from BSYR01000004.1 coordinate 6,772,051, forward strand.
TGTCGATAAGTCTATTAGATGGATTACATCATGTATGCATGATTTGAGCTTGTTTCGATGTGCTTTAGTATGTTTAAAAGATGTTGGAATGAGCCAATCTGGTATGCGTATCGATACTGGGGGAAGTGTATCGATACGCTAAGGCAAAAGTGAGGCATTTCTGTACAGGGGTATCGATACGGATTGCCCGCGTATCGATACGCCTAGGCCAAGTTCGAAGGACGTACCGATACGCGAAGATGTGTTTCAATATGCTCAACCCTTCTTTAGCTACTGTCTTCCCGCGTATCGATACATGCTCAGGTGTATCGATACGGGTAGTTAAATTTCAGTTAAAAGTATCTTTTAAAGTTTGGAAATGTTGTATTTTGGTCCTTGAATTTTTTGTATGCAGTTGAATGAGTATGGATGATCCGTTTGATCTGAATTTTGGCATGTTGGCGTGTTACATGACTAATTAAAGATTGGTAACTTTAAAATCTTGGAATTCCCTGTATTTTATGGAAATTACAGTTTAGTCCGTAAAAGTTAATTGTATGCAATTGATCTCCTAATTGAACTCCGATCGTTGTGTCGTTTTCACCTGATCGCCTTGCTGAACATATAGGATAATAATATGAATCTAGAGAAGATAAAAAGAAAAAAAGGTTGTTAATCAAGGTTGAATTCAACGAGTTGGCTTCGGTTTTCCCCATCTAATCTTCTTAGTTCGGGTCGGGCGTCTAGGCCTGGCTAAAGGGGTTACACTGATTCTTTATGTTTTGGTGCCTGAATGTTGTGGATGCAATTAAATGAGCAAGGATGATTGTTTTGAGCTGAGATTTGAAAGATATGCATGTAACGTGATTAATTAAATGTTGGTAACTTAAAATCTGAAGAAGTCCCTATAATTTTATTAAATTACAAAATGGTCCCTAAAATATGTTTATATGCAATTGAGTCCTTAAACATTTTCTGATCGAGTTGTAAATCATTCTGCTGCGATGTTTATCACATAGGATCATAATGAGCATCTAGATAATATAAGACGAATAATAGGGTCTTTTATTGAGGTAAACTTCTCGGTTTACTTCAATATTCCCCGTTTGATCCGTTCAGTTCGGTGTTGCGCCCAGGTCGGGTCGAGGGGGTTACATGCTTGACAACACAATCCACTTAAAACTCTTCAGCACATGTGCTTCTTCTTCTTTTTACCTTCTTATGCAAGGTGATGCCCCCGTTCAAACTGAGGTTCAATTGTTTCCTTAAGTGATGAAAACATTCGTTCATGGTTTCCTAACGTTGGGATCAATACCAAGAAATCCTTTGTTTTTTCATAAATCTATGTCACCCTACTTGTAAGATGCAAGAAAAGGCTAGAAATGAGAATTTAAAGGAAGAAGTCATGGCATATGCAAGGAAAGGCTAAAAATGGGGATTTTAAGAAAATAGTCATGGCAAACATGGAAAAGAGGAAAATCAGATGCCCCAAAAATTCATAGTATGAATGGTTCATGAATCCATCAACCGGATAAATATCCCACTTTTCAGTGGCTCTCTTTTACTCACACTCTCCCCAAATTTAAAATTTCCCACTTTTCTAATCTCGATCAGACATTAGAAGTTTTGAGGTCCATGAACAAGGGTTAACTCAATAAAGTAAAATGTGTAACACCCCATTTTGGGCTTAGAAGTTTTGGGTTTGGACCGGACCGGTCGGGTTGCGGTTCGAATATAAAAGGTGATTTTTAGGAAAGCCTAGTTCGGGTTGCATTAAAAATATGGAAAAATGTCTTAAAATCCTCTTTTATTATATATAAGAGAAAGGTGAAATCAATTTTACAAAATGAGGTTTGGAAGTGTGACATTTTGGGTTAGTGACCAAAATGTAATTTTCGAAAACTGTGAGACTGTTTTAAAAAGGATTGAAACTTTGAATCTTTAAGGAGCTATTTACCCAATAGGAGTTTCTCCAGATTTTTCCTAAATATTAAAGATTTAATTAATGGTTTTTAAATATAAGAAAAAGGGAGGGAAGATATTTTGGCATTTCCAACTAACTTCCTAAAATTCCATTTTTCATTTTCTCTCATCTTTTCTCTCAACCCAAACACATTTCTCCAGAGCATTTCCCTCTGATTTTGATATCCAAACATGAGATTTTAATCCTCTTTTGATCTCTAATCATCTCTTCAACAAAACCTCACCATTTGCTAATTGAATTTTCAAGATTTTGGTTCCAAAAAGGGAGAAAACTCAAGTTTGGAGGTATGAACGTCTTTCTCCTCTAAACTCTCAGTTCTTTACTGAAATTCTTAAGTTCTCAATCCTTGATTTGTGTTTTATTAAAGGTTTTACAATTGTGTTCTTGATCTTGGCTTTAAAATGCAAGATTTGCTTTGATTTTGATGGAATTTCGTATGATCTGATTGGGCTGTGTTTTGAGATGCCAATTTGATGAAAAATGAATGTTTAATTGATGAGAAATTGAGGTTTAATCAATGCAATCCCGAATAGGTTGAATTTCCTAAGTTTTGCTTGAGTTTTTGGTGGTTTTTGGGGTGATCTTTATGATCTGTTATAGCTGGAGGTATAAGGACGTGTTTGTGATCATTTTGGATGTTATTTGATGTTTAAAAATGGTTAGAAGTGATGGATCTTGGCTGGGTTAAGTTTTGGAAGTGTTTGGAGGTGATTTCGGTTGTGTTTGGTAGCCGAAATGTTGGATTTGTGATGAGCAGCGAGTTTAGTTGTGTTGCTGGTGTTTTTAGTGCATTATGATGCATTAATCCTCTGATGTTATGTGCTTGAAACAGGGGAGGAAGATCCGTGAGCATTAGAGGTGGTGTTGAAGGTTTCGGATGCTTGGAAGGCTTGTTGGATAGCCTTGTTTTGTGTATCGGTGAGTGAAGTTGGGTTTTCGGCTTTAAAACCAAGGTTTGAAGGTTTTGGGAGCTTAGTTTAAGTCTAAACAACTTAGCTAAGCTCAAGAGTAAGTAAATGGAATATTTCTCTTGGTTGTGTTATGAATTGGTTTTAAAAGCACTTGTGGTTTTTGGATGCAATACATGCGATTTACATGTTTTAAATTCTATTTTGAAAGCATATTTTAGCATGGTTTAATGCTGGTTTTGAAATCCATGTGTGAAGGATGCTCAAGGTAAGAGATCCTTGGTTTTGTACATTGGAATTGTGGAAATTGTTGCATAGTGTTGCATGTTGTTTAATGGCTTTGTGTGTGCTTCAAAAACAGTGGTTTGATGTTGGTAATTGATGGTTTTGGCATTTTGGTTATGCTTGTAAATCAATGGATTAATGTGGTAAATTGGCTATATTGGCAAGTGATGTAAGTGGTTCTTGGTTACTTGAATCGGATATAGTTAGCCGGCTATAGGATTGGGTGCACCGTCAATAAAGTCGCCTTGGATGTGGAGTGGTTGTGAGTGAACCGGTAACTCCATCCAAGTACACTAACGAGATGGTTAAGAACACCATGGTGGTCAAAATTCCATGGGTGGGTCTTGTGTTAAGGTCATAATGGTGGTTGAAATTCCATTTGAGGACCTTGTGTAAGCAAAGGTTATAATGGTGGTTAAAATTCCATTTGAGGACCTTGTGCTTGTTAAGATCACAATGGTGGTGTAAAGTCCATGTGTGGATCTTGTGAAGTATGTCCCGGATCTCGTTAGTGATGTTATACAACTACCAATGGTTGATGCTAAGGTCATATGGTGGTTAAAATTCCATATGGGGGCCTTGTGCATGTTAAGGTCATATGGTGGTTAAAATTCCATATGAGGATCTTGTGAGTGTTAAGGTTATATGGTGGTTAAAATTCCATATGAGAACCTTGTGAATGTTAAGGCCATATGGTGGTTAAAATTCCATATGAGGGCCTTGTGTATGGTAAGGTCAAATGGTGGTTAAAATTCCATTTGGGGACCTTGAGATTGGTAGTGTGTATGAAGCGTGGGGACAACGCTTGTGATCCGCGTATCTGATTGGATGTTGAGTTGAAAAGTGGATATGGTTTATCACTTGGAAGCCAATATAATGTTCTTGAATGTAGTGAAGCATGAGATGCTTGAAATGATGCATGGTTGCATGAGAAGTGTGTAATGCTTTATCAATGCATGTATTACTTGTTAGTTTGAACAAGTGTTGATTATCTTTTGAGAATGGCATGTGTGCATGAAATCTCTTTAGTGCATTGAAGTCTTGCGAAGACTTGTTTTTAAAGGCATGAGATGCAAATATTGATGATGTGGTTCATATGTTGCATTTGTTTAATGCACGTGTTAGATTGAATGAGTAAATGGTTTTTAAAGGTTTCTTGCTTTAAATGATATTCATGTATGAGAAAGGTATGATGTGAAATGGAAGTGTTTTCCAAGGATTTTGTATTTAACCTTCCATATGATGTTCATGCATGGAATGGTTAAATTGATGGTTTTGCAAGTTTGTGCTTTGAAAAGGTTTACTTAGCTTCAAGCTAAGGGTTGGTTTTCATGTCTGAGAAATGCATGATTTTAAGCATGTTGTTGAAAAGGGTTTTCAAACATTGCTTTGGTTTATCGAATCGAGTTTGCTTTTTAAAAGTGGTTTTATGACTCGCTGCATTGATGGTGTTTTGGTTTTGAGCATTCCTCACTAAGCATTATGTGCTTACGCTCCTTTTTGTCCATCAATGAAGATAATTGAAGTTGGAACTGCGAGAAGCAAGGGATTCAAGGAGAGCTCCACTTGAGATGTATGTCTCGGTTAATAGCTATAGATAATAAAGGCAATGGGGGGGGGGAAATCTCTTATGTTGATGTTTAATGAGTTTGTGTATGTTGAACAAGTTTGGTTTATGATTTTGAACTATGTGGTGTAAGCTTGCAACGTTTGACTCTTCTTATGCTTAAGTTGTTATGCTATGCTTCTTGTTTGAAAAGCATGATTGAGTGTTGGATGTGTTGAATGAGTTGGTGCATCTAGGGGTGGTTTTGTATCTAGATTTTGATGCAAGTTGGTAGGTTTGATGTTTGGCATGTTGTTGATTTATTGTGGAATGGTTTGGAGCATGTTTGATGGGGTTTAAAGGTGTTAAAACAGGCCAATCTGCTGTTTCTGGGCAGGGTGTTTCGAAACACCCTTGCATGTTTCGAAACAGGCCCTTGTTTTGGCTAGGGTGTTCCTGAACGGCCTAGCCCGTTTTTTGAACACTTTGGCTACTGCCAAGGGGTGTTCCTGAACGGCCTAGACCCGTTTTGGAACACCTGACCGTTGGTCATAAAATTTGAATGGTTTTGAGGTTTGCAAGCTTTACGTTTTAGTCCTGATTCTTGTTTGTGCAATTGCTTGAGTTTGAGATGTCCGTTTGAGATGAAATTTGGCAGAGAGGCATGAAACATGACTAATTTCATAATGGTAACTTAAAAATTGGTAAAGTCCTCTTAATTTTCAGAATTTACAATTTGGTCCCTAAATTCGTATTTTGTGCAATTGGGTCCCTTATCGTTTTCCGATTGCTGTGATTTTTGAGTATGCTTATCTCAAGAGTATGCCTAGGTTTAATGTGCATCTAGACAATTTAAAAAAAAGGGTCGTTAATCAAGGTTGACTTTCGGGTTGACTTTGGTTTTCCCCGTGTAAACTTCTTAATTCGGGTCAACCGTCTGCGCCGGGTTAAGGGGATTACATTTGGTGGTATCAGAGCTGAGTTGCGAAAGCTTGGGGAAAATGATAAATTGTTGTAGTATGTGTTTGATGTTTATTCCGATGTGTGGTTGAAAGTCGGTTGAAACGCGTGTTTTTGAGTGAATTGTTGATGTTTTTAGCATGCTTTTGATTGTGAATCTTCATTGAACTAATGTGGATTTGTGCTGATGTTATGCTGGTGATGTGAGCTGATTTTATGAATGATGAAAGTGTGATGGGTATGATATGTTGATATTATGCTGTTGCAAGTGAATGTTGTTTGATGAGAGTATGATCGAAGTATGTTGATTGATATGCTTGATGTTGTGATATCCATGTGTTTTTTACTGTTATGTCATGTAAAGGGGAGAATTTGGGATACCCATTGCCTTATTATTATAGCTATTGTGTTATTTTGGAGTTGGAGTTTTGAATCCTTGCTTAAAGCTGGTCTGATCAATTTGTTTGTTTTGTTATGATTGTTTGTTGTTAATAGCATGGTGAAATCGATGGGAGAATGGCAGTTAGGTGAGATGGTTGCTGCTTTAGAGCAGGTTGTTAAGGCGTGGAATTCACCTTTTAATGGAGGTGTTTCGTCTCAGTCTTCTATGCCTGGAGTTGAGGTAGTAAGGCAGGAGGAAGAAGCTGGTACTGTGATGAAGAGTTCATCACGTATGGTTCAAGAGGTGTTGGGAACATCTCAGGCTGTGGCAAAAGTAAGGCCTGTAGACGTGCCGGCTGTGGGATGTGAGGGTTTGTCGAAACAGCGTTTACATGATTTGGGAGCTGTGGAGTATCATGGTTCGACACCTGAGACGTTCGAGGCCTGGTTGGCCAGTGTAATTCTGATTTTGGATCAGGAAGGTTGTGACTATGCCTGTAATCTGGGAAGTGTTGTCACATTGATGTTGGAGGACGCTTGTGCCTGGTGGACATCGGTGGCGATGGCATCGCACATCCATGATATAGATTGGGACTTCTTTGTGTCTGCCTTTTATGAAAGGTACCTTGGAGAGAAATTCCCAAGGGTTGAGCAACGTGATAGTGTGGTTTCAGTTTATGAAGGTGAGAAAGGTTTAAGTAAGGAAGTTGTGGGTGCTGATTTCCAGAGCGGTCAGCGTAAGAGGCTGCTTGATGGAAGGTTTTGCTGGAATCGAAGTCTGGGTGGTAGTGCAAATCTGGGGCAAGTGCTGCATGATCAAGGAGTGGAAGCTCAGCTACCCGTGTGTGACCGTTGTGGAAGGCACCATGTTGGAGGTTGTTGGGGTGCATGAGTTTGTTGGAACTGTGGTTCTAAAGAACATGTGAAGAGGGAATGTCCTCAAGTGGTGAGATCAGCTTCAGTAGTAGCAGAAGGGTCTCTGAAGGGTCGTGGGCACGGCCAAGATAAGGTTCTAAGGTGGCAGGAAGGGCAGAAAGGTGTGAGGAGCTTGCATAATGAATCTTGTTGGAGTTGTGGGTCTGTTGGACATTTGAGACGTAATTGTTTGAAGTTGGCTCGGGGTAGTCAGGGTTCGTTACCGCAGGGAGATGGTGATGACCTTAATGTGTTAGCTGATGCTGCAGCGGTGCGGCTGGGGAATGATGGTTCTACGAGGAAGAGAGCTCGTCTGTTGAAGCTCCGGGGCAGTGAGGTGTTTGCAGGTAACCTTGTTAAGTAATCTTTGCTCTAGTTATCTTAGTTTGGTTTCAGTTTGGTTTTTCCTTGCGTAGTGGGTATAGTCTCGATGCTAGCATGTTTGGGGTAGTAGTGGTGTTGTTTTGAAAACAACTTTAGTGTGAAGAGAGCATTAGTGAGTATCTTGTGGATAATGGGTTGTTATAATGATCGAGTTGGTTAAGTTAGAAGTGAGATAGGAGGTTGTTTTTAGGCGGATTCTGAGGATGTTATTGGTGGGTGTGAAATGACATACATGCACAGTTAAAATCATTTGTTATATACTATATTATATATGTACTGGTCCATGCATACATATGACATGACATTAGAGGTTTTGCATGCATGTACATCAGGCATTGTTAGGGCATATTGGTGACCATGCATACGAACGTTCACACTCGCTGATAGTTACTCGGGTCCGATAGTGTTGTGATAGTGTTAGTTTGGATGGGGGTTTTAAAAGTTGTGTTGGTGCTAGGAGAATGTTAGAAGTAATGGAGGGTGTTAAGTGAGTTGTCAGTGATAGTGAGTGCGATATAGCATGTTGGTAGAAGGAAGGTGTTTGGCGCTTAATGAGTTTAGCGGCATGGTGATGAGGAGATTACCGTTTGAGTTAGAATCAGTCAAAGTGGTTGTGAATAGCTGATAGAAGTGGTAGTTTCTTGGTGTTAAGTGATGTAGTAAGTTAGTGGATGTGTTCCAAAGTGCTGAGGTAACTTGGCATTGATGTTGTAGTAGAATGGTTGTTTTTGTAGGTGGTGGTTCGTAGCAACCTTCGAAGAGTTGAGAAGATGTTGTGTTGTGGGTTGTAGAAGAGGGTTAGCCTGGGAGAATGGAAGTTTCGTAACCTAAATATGTATGTGTAGGTTGGGCGATCTTCTAGTAAGGAAGGTGTTGTAGTCAAATCTTGAAGTGGAAAGGCAATGTAAGATCAAAGGCCATTGTTGGTTGGACGGGTTCCTGTGAGAAATGGTTGGCTGGTTGTGGTTAAGTAAATTCCGTCTGAGGACAACTGGTGGTGTATGGAATGGCTGGCGGAGTCAAGGTTGGGGTTTTGTGATGTGGTTTTCGGTTGTTAGGTGAGTAGTCCTGGTGAATCGTTATGGTAATGATAACGGCAGATGTGAAGGAATGTCAGCTTTACGTGGAGAAGTTTGGGTAAGCAGTTGATGCTTATGAATTTTTGCTTCTTGTGGTAGTCTTTGGAAGTGGTTGAGTAGTTTTGCAAGGAGTTTTAGAAGTAGTGAAGGTTGTGGATCACGTGGTGGCTGAACTGGATTGGTTGGTGTCCCTGTGTGAACAAGTTTTGGGAGTTATGAGTTAAGGTGGTGTATGTTGTAAAAGTTGGAGGTTCTTCAGGTTGTTGTTGGGGCTATGTGCAGTCTGGAAGTGTGAAAAGTTAAGATGTGGTTAACATCTGAGTGTTCTGGAATTTGTGAACAGTATGTGGTGGTGTTGAGTTTGGGTGAAGTTTGTGAGGAGAGTGTTCAGTGGTGGTTAAGTCTCCTGTGTTGCTTTGTGTGTTGTTTAGAGAAGTTGGTTGTTCTCTTTTCGCCAGTTGAAATTTTGAGGACGAAATTTCCTAAGGGGGGAGAGTTGTAACACCCCAATTTTGGGCTTAGAAGTTTTGGGTTTGGACCGGACCGGTCGGGTTGCGGTTCGAATATAAAAGGTGATTTTTAGGAAAGCCTAGTTCAGGTTGCATTAAAAATATGGAAAAATGTCTTAAAATCCTCTTTTATTATATATAAGAGAAAGGTGAAATAAATTTTACAAAATGAGGTTTGGAAGTGTGACATTTTGGGTTAGTGACCAAAATGTAATTTTTGAAAATTGTGAGACTGTTTTAAAAAGGATTGAAACTTTGAATCTTTAAGGAGCTATTTACCCAATAGGAGTTTCTCCAGATTTTTCCTAAATATTAAAGATTTAATTAATGGTTTTTAAATATAAGAAAAAGGGAGGGAAGATATTTTGGCATTTCCAACTAACTTCCTAAAATTCCATTTTTTATTTTCTCTCATCTTTTCTCTCAAACCAAACACATTTCTCCAGAGCATTTCCCTCTGATTTTGATATCCAAACATGAGATTTTAATCCTCTTTTGATCTCTAATCATCTCTTCAACAAAACCTCACCATTTGCTAATTGGATTTTCAAGATTTTGGTTCCAAAAAGGGAGAAAACTCAAGTTTGGAGGTATGAACGTCTTTCTCCTCTAAACTCTCAGTTCTTTACTGAAATTCCTAAGTTCTCAATCCTTGATTTGTGTTTTATTAAAGGTTTTACAATTGTGTTCTTGATCTTGGCTTTAAAATGCAAGATTTGCTTTGATTTTGATGGAATTTCGTATGATCTGATTGGGCTGTGTTTTGAGATGCCAATTTGATGAAAAATGAATGTTTAATTGATGAGAAATTGAGGTTTAATCAATGCAATCCCGAATAGGTTGAATTTCCTAAGTTTTGCTTGAGTTTTTGGTGGTTTTTGGGGTGATCTTGATGATCTGTTATAGATGGAGGTATAAGGACGTGTTTGTGATCATTTTGGATGTTATTTGATGTTTAAAAATGGTTAGAAGTGATGGATCTTGGCTGGGTTAAGTTTTGGAAGTGATTTCGGTTGTGTTTGGTAGCCGAAATGTTGGATTTGTGATGAGCATCGAGTTTAGTTGTGTTGCTGGTGTTTTTAGTGCATTATGATGCATTAATCCTCTGATGTTATGTGCCTGAAACAGGGGAGGAAGATCTGTGAGCATTAGAGGTGGTGTTGAAGGTTTCGGATGCTTGGAAGGCTTGTTGGATAGCCTTGTTTTGTGTATCGGTGAGTGAAGTTGGGTTTTCGGCTTTAAAACCAAGGTTTGAAGGTTTTGGGAGCTTAGTTTAAGTCTAAACAACTTAGCTAAGCTCAAGAGTAAGTAAATGGAATATTTCTCTTGGTTGTGTTATGAATTGGTTTTAAAAGCACTTGTGGTTTTTGGATGCAATGCATGCGATTTACATGTTTTAAATTCTGTTTTGAAAGCATATTTTAGCATGGTTTAATGCTGGTTTTGAAAGCCATGTGTGAAGGATGCTCAAGGTAAGAGATCCTTGGTTTTGTACATTGGAATTGTGGAAATTGTTGCATAGTGTTGCATGTTGTTTAATGGCTTTGTGCGTGCTTCAAAAACAGTGGTTTGATGTTGGTAATTGATGGTTTTGGCATTTTGGTTATGCTTGTAAATCAATGGATTAATGTGGTAAATTGGCTATATTGGCAAGTGATGTAAGTGGTTCTTGGTTACTTGAATCGGATATAGTTAGCCGGCTATAGGATTGGGTGCACCGTCAATAAAGTCGCCTTGGATGTGGAGTGGTTGTGAGTGAACCGGTAACTCCATCCAAGTACACTAACGAGATGGTTAAGAACACCATGGTGGTCAAAATTCCATGGGTGGGTCTTGTGTTAAGGTCATAATGGTGGTTGAAATTCCATTTGAGGACCTTGTGTAAGCAAAGGTTATAATGGTGGTTAAAATTCCATTTGAGGACCTTGTGCTTGTTAAGATCACAATGGTGGTGTAAAGTCCATGTGTGGATCTTGTGAAGTATGTCCCGGATCTCGTTAGTGATGTTATACAACTACCAATGGTTGATGCTAAGGTCATATGGTGGTTAAAATTCCATATGGGGGCCTTGTGCATGTTAAGGTCATATGGTGGTTAAAATTCCATATGAGGATCTTGTGTGTTAAGGTTATATGGTGGTTAAAATTCCATATGAGAACCTTGTGAATGTTAAGGCCATATGGTGGTTAAAATTCCATATGAGGGCCTTGTGTATGGTAAGGTCAAATGGTGGTTAAAATTCCATTTGGGGACCTTGAGATTGGTAGTGTGTATGAAGCGTGGGGACAACGCTTGTGATCCGCGTATCCGATTGGATGTTGAGTTGAAAAGTGGATATGGTTTATCACTTGGAAGCCAATATAATGTTCTTGAATGTAGTGAAGCATGAGATGCTTGAAATGATGCATGGTTGCATGAGAAGTGTGTAATGCTTTATGAATGCATGTATTACTTGTTAGTTTGAACAAGTGTTGATTATCTTTTGAGAATGGCATGTGTGCATGAAATCTCTTTAGTGCATTGAAGTCTTGCGAAGACTTGTTTTTAAAGGCATGAGATGCAAATATTGATGATGTGGTTCATATGTTGCATTTGTTTAATGCACGTGTTAGATTGAATGAGTAAATGGTTTTTAAAGGTTTCTTGCTTTAAATGATATTCAAGTATGAGAAAGGTATGATGTGAAATAGAAGTGTTTTCCAAGGATTTTGTATTTAACCTTGCATATGATTTTCATGCATGGAATGGTTAAATTGATGGTTTTGCAAGTTTGTGCTTTGAAAAGGTTTACTTAGCTTCAAGCTAAGGGTTGGTTTTCATGTCTGAGAAATGCATGATTTTAAGCATGTTGTTGAAAAGGGTTTTCAAACATTGCTTTGGTTTATCGAATCGAGTTTGCTTTTTAAAAGTGGTTTTATGACTCGCTGCATTGATGGTGTTTTGGTTTTGAGCATTCCTTACTAAGCATTATGTGCTTACGCTCCTTTTTGTCCATCAATGCAGATAATTGAAGTTGGAACAGCGAGAAGCAAGGGATTCAAGGAGAGCTCCACTTGAGATGTATGTCTCGGTTAATAGCTATAGATAATAAAGGCAATGGGGGGGAAATCTCTTATGTTGATGTTTAATGAGTTTGTGTATGTTGAACAAGTTTGGTTTATGATTTTGAACTATGTGGTGTAAGCTTGCAACGTTTGAATCTTCTTATGCTTAAGTTGTTATGCTATGCTTCTTGTTTGAAAAGCATGATTGAGTGTTGGATGTGTTGAATGAGTTGGTGCATCTAGGGGTGGTTTTGTATCTAGATTTTGATGCAAGTTGGTAGGTTTGATGTTTGGCATGTTGTTGATTTATTGTGGAATGGTTTGGAGCATGTTTGATGGGGTTTAAAGGTGTTAAAACATGCCAATCTGCTGTTTCTGGGCAGGGTGTTTCGAAACACCCTTGCATGTTTCGAAACAGGCCCTTGTTTTGGCTAGGGTGTTCCTGAATGGCCTAGCCCGTTTCTGAACACTTTGGCTACTGCCAAGTGGTGTTCCTGAACGGCCTAGACCCGTTTCGGAACACCTGACCGTTGGGCATAAAATTTGAATGGTTTTGAGGTTTGCAAGCTTTACGTTTTAGTCTTGATTCTTGTTTGTGCAATTGCTTGAGTTTGAGATGTCCGTTTGAGATGAAATTTGGTAGAGAGGCATGAAACATGACTAATTTCATAATGGTAACTTAAAAATTGGTAAAGTCCTCTTAATTTTCAGAATTTACAATTTGGTCCCTAAATTTGTATTTTGTGCAATTGGGTCCCTTATCGTTTTCCGATTGCTGTGATTTTTGAGTATGCTTATCTCAAGAGTATGCCTAGGTTTAATGTGCATCTAGACAATTTAAAAAAAAGGGTCGTTAATCAAGGTTGACTTTCGGGTTGACTTTGGTTTTCCCCGTGTAAACTTCTTAATTCGGGTCAACCGTCTGGGCCGGGTTAAGGGGGTTACAAAATGTGTTCTGAAGACAAACTCTTTTTCTCATATATTCATGCGTGCTCCAAATGGTCTTTTAAGGCTTGTAATGTTGGCTCGACTCGGGTTGCCAAGAAAGGATATATAGGCTCAAATACATGTTTTAAGGGTGATGAAACCACGAATCATTCTGTCTTGATGAAATCTTCATTCTTTTCTTCTTTGGATCAGTCTAGACTACCCATTTTGGGTTTTCACCGTAGAGTTCATTTCTTTTTTATGGCACACGTATCATTTGAAGGATTTGTTTCAAATCCTCCTCCGCACATCAACTTTCATTTCCTCCTTTTTCTTCTTCTCTTTCTTCCTTTTTCCTTTTCTTCTTTTTCATTTTTCATGTCCCTTTCATCTTCAGTTTAGGATGTTCAACTCGATCTGGCATGTTTTTTGCCTGCATATAGTTTTTCATCCTCTTTGCTCCCTAGTGTGAGGAGTGATCCTTGCTTATGATTAAATTACAAGAAAAATATCAAGCTCAAAGGGGACAACATGGGATTTTTTATTTTCTTTTCGTGAAGGGAAATGAAGGAATGCCAAATGTCATATCACAAACAAATATCATTGAAGAGAAGTAGTCTTCAGTTGGTAAATGTTTTAGAGTTATCACTTCATTTAAAGACCCTAACAGTAATGCCTTACAAGAAATTTCACTCATAATCAGTATATGGGATCTCCTCATTAAACTTGAACACACTTTTTGCCCCTCTATCCCAAGATAAGATTCAAAAGTCAATCATACAATAAATTGTAAGGGCTCTACCAGAAAGATGTATGTTTGAAGAGAAATGGATGAAGAATGAAAAGAAATAAAAAAAAGTAAAAAGGATGAAATAAAAATGGGAAATGTTTTCCACTTGAGAAAATAAAGAAAAATGCATCTTTAAACAAGTAGATTAACATGGAAGCCCTTACAGAAGATCCCTAATGCACGCGGGCAAAAGCAATAGGGTTGATTCTATGTATGACACCAACAATGTTCGGGAATGTCCTCTATTAACAAGTCGTGAAGCATTATTTCAGAAAGGCATGGATGAACTTCAGCCAAGCTCGACTGTCTTCTTTGTGAGAAAATTCTATAAGTGTTTGTTAGATACCCCTTCTTTGAGTCTTCCACTTTTGAAGGCTGCTAATATCAATTCTCCATTCATGACCATGTCTACAAAACCTTCAGTGACATGGTTTGACATAAAGTCATAGAAGGGACCATTTAAAGTCACCACAAACATTGAAGTAACCTCATTTTCCAACAGTGGAGGTTGAACTTGGGCTGCCACATCTTGTCACCTTTGGGCATACTGGCGAAAGCTCTCGTCGGGCCCTTGTTCCATATCTTGCAATATGATCCTATTTGGGACCATATCTGTCACATGCTCGTATTGTTTGAGAAAAGCTCTTGACATATCTTTCCAATTGCGTATGTTGTCCTGGTTTAATTGAGTATACCATCGGGCAGTGGACCCTGATAGACTGTCTTGGAAATAGATGATGAGTAGTTTCTCGTTTTCCAAGTGCGATGACATTTTCTGGCAGTACTTGGTCAAGTGAGATCAAGGGCAAGTGGTCCCATCATACTTCTCAAAGTTAGGAGTTTTGAATTTTTGAGGAACCACCATGTCAGACACCAGACTTATATCCCTTGCATCAATGCCACCATAAATGTTTCCTTCTTATAGGGCTCTAATGATCTCTTCGAGCATGTCATGTTGATCTTCTAGCATCTTGTTCATTTTGGCCCTATCAGTTAACTTATTGAGAACCTCAATGCTTTGACTCTCCCCATGATTTACTCCACTCTCTGTTGTAATACTTGAGCTTCCTGATATGACGATCTAAAACTCCTCGGTTGATGGAAATGTCTGACCTGTCATGTAACACCCTCATTCTTACCCTAGAAGTAATTGGATCAATTGGCTAATCAATTGATTCAATTGAACCTAGAAACTCCTAATTAGACTAGTTAAGGACTAAATTGAAAGAATGAAAAAAATTAAAGGATCAAATTGAGATGATCAATTCGAAATGTTCAGCAAACTTTTAGATTGCATGCTAATGTTTTTATTTCTTATAATGCCCTTGGCTGATTAATTAATGAAAGAATTAATTCAAGGATAAATAAGTAAAATCCCAATTCCACTAAGATGATTAGTTGTCATCTTCCTCCACATTTCATCCTTAACAACCGAATGTTAGAGAGAAAGTTAGAGAGGGAATTGCTGGAGAAAAACATAAGAAAAACTTGAGATTTTGCTTGAATTTAATCATCTAGCCATTGGATTAAAGTTAGGAGCAAAGTAAGTGCATCTATACCCTTTGTTTAACCGATTGTTGTGTTTGATTTATATATATGTTTTGCTTTGATGGAATTAGATACAGTTGATGAAGAATTGATGGTTGAATTTGTATTGTATGTTGATGGATTAGATGAATCTAGCTTGAGTTATATCATAGGAATTGAAATTAGATAACTAGATGATGTTAAATGGTAACCGATTGCACTAGGGGACTATTTTATTAAATTTGAGGGACTAGAAAACGTTTATGGTAAAAAGTCACGTAGGAACTGATTAAATGAACTGTTGGTAAAAGCAATTTGAGGTTAAATTGGCTAGATAAGGTTCTAGAATGAAAGCTATTCACATGGAAATTTAAAACTGTTTAGGGGACTGTTTTGGTAAAATTGAAAGCTTTAGGGATTAAAATGCTTTGTATTGGATTAGAGAAATATTTTGTAAAAACATGGGACGATATATGAATGGATTGTAACTTGAATTGGCTGGTAAGTAGCTTAAATCGAGTGTTTAAAATGATCAAAGTCCTTAATAGGTGAATTTGGACTAATCTGGAAACTTGGTAAATTAAGGGACTGTATTATTCTATTTAAGGACCATAATGGACTTGAATGAACAGGGGGAAATGCTGAAAATGTGTATAAGTTCCTAAAATGAAAATAGGTAATAAGTTAGTAAGATTGAATAACTAGAAGCATGCTCTAATGAATGTGTCTAGAAGCCTTGCTCTGGGCAGTATCTTTGAAAATCAGTATAAATAGTAGGAACTAATTTTAAGCTGAAATTTTGATAGAATGTACTTTGACATGTATATTTTAATCAGGAACAAACGGCATTGAATTCTAACTTTTGTAGTGAAATCTAGAAATGAAAACTTATAGTAGTGCAAAATGTCAAGGCCGTGCAATTGTCTTGTCTTTAGACAATAAACTGTATTAATTGGATAATAATTAAAATGCAAGACTTATATGGTATTAACTAGAATTTTGTTAGATTTAAAACGATATAAAGTAATCGAAATTCCGACTTACGAATTGAAAGTTATGATCAGATTAGTAACATAGGTGCAAGCGGCCAAAACTGGAAAATAGTTTTGAGCGTGTTGTGTTTGTGCTTGTTTGGATGAGCTTATATGTTTGATATGGATGCTAATAAACTTTGTGTATGTTTATATGTGAATGGTTAGACCAAGACTTTCAGGAAAATCTAGAAGAAGCAAAAGCTAGCAACCCAAATAGAAAAAATAAGAGGATAGTCATCAAAGAGCAAGACTAGTAGAAAGCTTGGAGTATTGTGAGTGTAGTTGATCGTAAGGTTAGGACTAGTGTCCTAACCAATGCTTTATGTTTTAAATTATGTTTCTAGATTAAGCATGAAATGAATCTAATTTGAACTCGATAATTATCTTATGGGATGAATTTTAAAAAGGAAAGATGTTAACATGATATATATTGATAACTTGATGCCTTGGTTTGATACTTAACATGATTTAATTTACATGATGCTTGAAATTGTTTACAAGACTGTTACATGCTGGAAACTATGTAAATATGAAGAATGGATAAGTACTACTTACAAGTAACATGAAACATGTTATGTGAACTTGCAATGTTTGATTGATATACACTTGTATTGTGTTTACTAAACTTAAAAGAAAATGAAAGCCCTTGGTTGACTAGTTGGTCTTAGGTAAGAAGGCATGCTTTAGAGTCTAAAGCTCCTCTGATTTAGTACTTTGTATACTCTCTATTTTGGTGTTGATGACACCTAATGATCTTGATGCTTTGTGCATCCTCTGTTGGCACTTTGGTTGCCTTATGTTGGTGTAGAAGACACCTTGATGTAATTGTGCATCCCGTAATTTTGATGCTTTGTGCATCTTCTAATTTGGTACTTTGTACCCATTGAGACTTGATTACCTAGTCCCATTATTCTACCAAGGCATAACTTAAAAGAAGTTGAAATAATACATGTTACGTGTTCAATGGAAAATATGATATGTTACTTCAATGAAGTGGCATTGAAATATGTTTATGTGCTATGGAATATTGATTTTCCAATCATATATGTTAAAATGTAATAGTCATGTAAGGGTAATTGATCCTATTCGAATGAAAGTATATGGACATGAACCATACCTTGATGTTTGATTCTTGCTTGATCATTGTGCTTGATAAATAGCAATTGGCTATTTGAATGTGTTATATGATTTATATGTTATGATTTGATCTTGATAAGCTTTGTGTATATGTTCATATGATACTATGTGTTGATATAAGACTAGCTAAGTGAGCTACTTGATCATGCTTGTGACTAGCTAGGTCTTACTCAATTGGAATGAAGTCTAGTTAAGTAATCTTTGTCAAATGTGGTAATATATCTAATGAATCAAATGAAACTTATTAGTTATAGGAATTAACCCACTAAGTACTTATTGTACTTATCACTCTCTTGTTTCCTTCTTCCAAAACCAATAGGATAACTTGTTCGAAAGCTGTCCAATTCAGATCCGGGAGCAATCGCAAGCCAAATACTCAAAGTGTTCTAATGGTACTTTTGTTTAGACTCCTAGAAAGTGGCATAGATATGTATATTGAGATGTGTCACAAGCATATAGACCCTTGTATATGTTCATTTTGGTTTATATATAAGGCTTAAGTAACTTGGCATGTAAAGACTATTTCAAGTTATGTTTCAATTTGTAAGACCTCCTTGCTAAGTATGTATATATGATAGTGTTGGTTGATCTAAATGCTTTAATATGATTCTTTCAAATGCCATGGGTTGTTGTAAAGTGTCCATAAGTTCTATATTTCATGCACATTCCATCTCCTATTATTGCTGTTTTGAGTACCTTTTAGGCATAATTAGGATCATGAATTGCATTTTACTCTATTCTTTACTTTGCCATGATTTTTTTAGATTATATGTTATTTGGTAATAAAAAAGTATTGTTTTAGTTTATTTTTAGTTTAAGGTGCTAAAGGCTGACAGAAGGAGAGAGGAGCCGAGAACATGATGCTGAGGTAGCAGACCGAGGAGCTGTACTGATGCAGTTCCAGACAGAGACATTAGCTGTCGCCGCTATACCTTCCGCCCAGGACAGCAAACTTAGGAATTGGAGAACTGGAATGCAATCTATAGAGCAAAAAATCCTAATCTTGCCGATGTTATCCACTCAATTTTCCGATGACTGTAGTAGTGGGCAGAGCCGCCGAAGGAGGAATGCGAGATTACTTACAGAGCAAGGCAACATGAAGAAGTCTAAATTCAACTCAAAGAAGTCAGAATTTAAGGTTGCATTTAATGCAAATGCTACTTTGAAGACTTCTACTTCAAGAAGGACTAGACCTAGCTAATACCTATATATACCCATTTAACATTTACTTCAAAACAACTTAGGTTTTCCCTTAGGAATAGTTTAGGTTTTCTTGTCGCCATTATGTTCTAAATTTCTCTTTGGGTTTGGGTTATATTGTAATTAGCGTGAGAACGGTTGTTTAGGTTTTTAAGTTTTTCTTTGCAATAAAACTTCAAGTTTGCTTATTCAATGTTCTTCACAGTTTTTAATTAAGGTGAAAGATTAGTTGATTACTATCCATTTTTTTGGTATCGAGAGAGTTGAACTCACAAAAGGAGGAAAGTACCGTCTTCACCTTAATCAAGTGTTGATCAATCAAGCCTAGACATAGGTTAGGGTTTAAGGCGGCTAAAAGAGAATGAACCAAATATTGTTGTCCTTGCACGATTCACGCCGCGACTGGTATCATCTGTAGTGGGCATCAACAGCATTCTGACTTAGACATAAGCGGGATCACTTTTGAAGCATTCTGTCGAACCTTGTAGTTTTGTCGACTTCTCTGCCGAGACACACTTCCATTCCACTACTGGGCAGCGAGAGTGTCACAGCAGCCTACCTGCCATCCTCCGCCGTGTAACACCCCAATTTTGGGCTTGGAAGTTTAGGGTCTGAACCGGACCGGTCTGATTTTCGGTTCGAATATAAAAGGTGGTTTTAGGGAAAGCCTAGTTCGGGATGCATTAATAATATGGAAAAATATCTAAAAATCCCCTTTTAATATATATAAGAGAGTGGTGAAATCAATTTTGCAAAATAAGGTTTGGAAGTGTGACATTTCGAAATAGTGACTAAAATGTAATTTTTGAAAAGTTCAGTGGTGACTGTTTTGTAAGGATTGAAACTTTGAATCTTTAAGGAGCTAATTTACCCAAGGAAGGATTTCTCCAGATTTTTCTTAATTTTAATGACTCATTTAATGTTTAATTAATTAAAGGAAGATGGGAAAAAAACCAATTTTGAGATTTCATAACTAACTTTCTTGAAAACTTTCTCATCTTATTTTCTCTCAAAATTCCCTCAGCCAAACACTTTTCCATAGCAACATTTCTTTTGATTTTCACACTAAATGATGAGGTTTCAATCATCAATTGATTCCTAAACCTTTCTACATCAAATCCTCTTCATTTGCTTATTGAATTTTCAAGGATTTTGGCTCAAATCAAGGAGAAATCTACATTTAGAGGTAATGACGTCCTTCTCCTCTAAATACTCAGTTCTTTACTGAAATTCTCAAGTTCTCAATCCTTAAATTAAGTTTTATAAAAGGTTTTGATGTTGTGATCTTGATTTTGGCTTAAAACTCAAGATTTGGATTTAATCTTGAAGAAATTCGTAATGAATGTTTGGGCTCTGTTTTGAGATTTATTTTTAAAGTATTTTGGATGTTTAATGATTTGTAATTAAGGTTTAATGAATGCAATCCCGAATAGGTTGATTTTCCTAAGTTTTTACTTGTGAAAATGGTGGTTTTTGGGGTGATCTTGGTGTTCTGATATAGCTGGAGGTACAAGGACGAGTTTAGGATCTTTTTGGATGTTAATTGATGTTTAGGAATGTTTAGAAGTGATAGATCTTGGCTGGGTAATGTTGTGGAGGAGTTTGGATGTGATTTCGGTTGTGTTTGGTAGCCGAAATGTTAGATTTGATGTGAGCAGCGAGTTTAGGTGTAATGGCTGAAGATTTTAATGCATGACGATGCATTAATCCTCTGCTTGGATGTGTTTAAAACAGGGGA
This sequence comes from Hibiscus trionum, assembly GCA_030270665.1. NCBI lineage: Eukaryota > Viridiplantae > Streptophyta > Magnoliopsida > Malvales > Malvaceae > Hibiscus > Hibiscus trionum. The sequence continues at coordinate 6,792,378 of BSYR01000004.1, forward strand.
GACACATTCGGATCCTTGTGGTGTTGATCCGGAGGCTTGAACGGCATTTCGGCAAGCTTGCAAAACGGAATTGGTGAGTGAAGTTTGGTTTTCAGCTTTGAAACCAATGTTTAAAGGTTTTGGGTGCTTAGTTTAAGTCTAAGCAACTTAACTAAGCTCAAGAGTAAGTTTTCGGAGAAACTCTCTCTTTTATGATCCATGAGATGGTTGGATGGAATGTGTTTAATTTGCATGTTTAAATTCTGTTTTGAAAGCATGTTTTAGCATGATTAATGCTGGTTTTGAAAGTCATGTGTTGAAGGATGCTTGAGCTAAGAGATCCTTGGTTTGATATTGTTAAATGTGGTTTGATGCATAGTGATGCATGATGGTTTAATGGCTTTGGTTAATGCTTTAAAATAGTGGAATGTTGATGATAAATGAAGTATATTGGCAAGTGATGTTTTGGTTTAAAGTACTTGAATCGGATATAGTTAGCCGGCTATAGGATTGGGTGCACCGTGAATAAAGTCGCCTTGGATGTTGAGGGATTGTAATGGTACCATAAAGTCCATCCAAGTACACTAACGAGATGTCTAAGATCATAATGGTGGTTAAAATGCCATGTGAGGATCTTGTGTTGTGTGTCCCGTGTTCTCGTTAGTGATGTTATACAACTACCGATGAGTGATGTGGAGGGTTTGTGATTGTACCGTTAAACTCCATCACGGGTGTTGAGGGGTTGTGATTGTACCGGTAAACTACACCTTGTGTGTTCGGTAGTGTGTATGAAGCGTATGAGACAACGCTGGTAATCCGTGTATCCGATTGTGTTTTGTGTTGAAAATGGTTATGGATTATCACTTGGAAGCCAATATGACATGTTGATGTTAATGAAGCATGAGATGCTTTTTGTGTATGCATTGTTGCATGAGAAATGATGCTTATTAATGAAAAGGCCTTTTGAAAGGTGTTTTATATGATGCATTATTGTGTTGTTTCTTTAGAGCATGTCTCACTAAGCAATTGTGCTTACGCTCTCTTTCTTGAACCAATAATGCAGAGAATTGAAGTGCTTTAAGGGCAGCAAGGAGGCTAAGAATCCGAGGGAAGGCTAAGCTCATGTATGGTGAGTATTTTTACAACATTATTAGCTTTTGGTATTTGGCAATGGGAACCTAGGTTGTGTTTTTGCGAGATGTTTTGGACTCCCTGAGTTTGGTATGATGCTTATGATGTTTTGGACCTGTAATTGGCCATTTGGTGTTTGCTTTGGTGATTTGATGATTGGTTGGTTTCCAATATTAGGATGCATGCCTATAGAGTTGTGGTTTTTCCTAGTTGATGCCATGAATGAGTTTTGATGATGCAAATGTGTACTTTATATGTATGATGACTTGTTGGCATGATTAGGAGGTCATAGGGATGTGTTTGAGTGGTTAATTGTATGTTAAACCAGCAAAATCTACACTTTCTGGGCAATCCGTATCGGAACGGGCACCCGCGTTTCGAAACGGGGGCCTGTAATGGCCGTCGTGTTTCGAAAAGGGTAGAGGACGTTCCGAAACCAATTGGCCACTGCCAAGCCCTGTTTTGATACAAGTCTCGAAACGAACCCACATTTCGGAACGGTCAACCCCCGTTCCGAAACAGATGACCGTTGGGCACTGATTTGAATGGTTCAAGGTTTGCAGGTTTTACGTTTTAGTCCTGAATTTTGTATATACAATTGCTTGAGTTTGAGATGTCCGTTTGAGGTGAATTTTGACAGAGAAGCATGTAATATGACTAATTTTATATATGTAATTTAAAATTCAGTTAAGTCCCCTTAATTTCTAGAATTTACATTTTCGTCCGTAATAGTTGTAATTTGTGCAATTGAGTCCCTTAACGTTTACCGAATGCTGTGCTTTTCAAGTATGCTCTTCTCAAGGCTACGCTTAGGTTTAATATGCATCTAGACAAGATTCAAAAGAAAAAAGGGTCGTTAATCAAGGTTAACTTTTGGGTTGACTTTAGTTTTCCCCGTGTAATCTTCGTAGTTCGGGTCAACCGTCTAGGCCGGGCTAAGGGGGTTACATTTGGTGGTATCAGAGCTGAGTTCTCGAGTATTTGGGAATGGTTATGTGGGTGATATATGTATGAATGCTTGGTATGCCTTTTAAATGGAAGTTTGATGTGTGAATTGTAAAGTATGTTGCAATTGTAATGCTATACTGAGTTGAAGCATGTTAGAGGGACCCATTGCCATATCAAAACTAATGAAATGAATTGTTTTTGAAAAATGAGCTTGAGTGCTTGGATAACTTACCTTGATGAGCCTGAATATGTTTATTGCATTTGTGTTAGTGCACTATTTTAGTGAATAGGACCTCGTAGAGAGACGAGGATTAATACGCGATCTATGGCTCAGAACGAGAATGAGGAGAATGTTGATAATGTTGTGGATTTACCTTCTCCTCCTGGTGGTGGTGGTGCTGAAGGTGATGGAGCTGGTGTTGATGGTGCTGGGGTCGCTCGACATGAAGCTGGGCAGGGGCAAGTTGCTCCTGACATGACAGTGCTGATACAAGCTATTGCTGGAGCATTCCAGGCGGCATTAGCTGGAGCTCATGGAGCTGGGCATTAGGGAGATGCTAATGCTAGACTACCTTTGGAACATTTTCGCAGTCTTGGAGGGACTGAGTTCAGGGGTTTGTCTGCTGAAGGTTCTGAATCCTGGTTGGAGAGTACCAAGAGGATTTTGGGACAAATGAACTGCAATGATGTGCAGAAGTTAGGATGTGTGGTATCGCTGTTACATGATGATGCGTATACCTGGTGGACGACCGCTATCTCCGGAATGGAGGAAGTTGATGTGACTTTGACGCTCTTTCTGAACACGTTCAAGCAGAGGTATCTAGGTGTGCGATACCTGGATGAAAAGAAAAGAGAGTTCATGTCTCTGACACAAGGAAGTATGACAATAGCTGAGTACGAGATCCAGTTTGTCCGTCTCAGTTAGTACGCACCTGAGATTGTCCCTGATGAGCGGGAGAGGTATGAACGTTTCCGTTATGGTTTGGTGATGGATGTAAAGACCTATATGCTAGCAGCTGAGTACACAGATTTTTATGTGCTGGTTAGTAGGGCGAAGGATATTGAGCAGAACCTGGGTTTGTCTTCCAGGAGTGCTGGATCTGGCTCGGGCAAGCGAGCTGCTGAGTATAGTTCCGGTGGTGGACGGAACAAGAGAGGACGAGATAAGAGATATCAGTCTTCTGCTAGACGTGGTGGTGGAGGGCATGGTGCGCCTGTTCAGGGAGACAGGGCGAGAGTTGATCAGAACACATGTTGGGCGTGTGGATCGCGTGGCCATTTGAGGCGTGATTGTCCTCGAGCAGCGAGGGAGGATCAGGCTCCTATTGTTGTGACTGGTAATTCATGCTGGAATTGTGGTTCGGCAGACCAAATGAGAAGGGAGTGTCCTTTGTTGGCTGGTGGTGGTCAGGGGTGTGCTCCTGGAGTTGTTGCACCGCAAAGAGGTCATGGGCGCGGCCGTGGTATTTTCCAGCATAGAGATGATGGTGGAAGGAATGTGGCGCATGTGGTGGCTGTCCAACCTGAGGGTGGAGGCCAGGCTCGAGTGTACGCGCAGCGAGAGGGGAGGAATGACACGGATGTGATCGCAGGTACCTTCACTTTGCAATCCTTGTCATTACTTTCCTTGATTGATTTTGGATCTACACACTCATACATATTGCGTGAACATGCTCAATTGCTTGGTTTGCCTGTTGAGTCTTTGGATGTTGGTATGCGTGTAACTTGTTCTTTTGGTGAAACCGTTGTGACACGAAAGTTATATAGAAGATGTCCCTTGGTTGTTCAAGATCATGTTTTTCATGATGATCTTATGAAATTGCCTTTCTATGGTTTTGATGTAATCCTGGGTATGGATTGGCTTGTCGAGCATCGAGATGTGGTGGATTTTGAGAACAAGCGAGTTTCGTTGAAGCTTGCAGATGATTATGAGGTAGTGGTGGTTGGTGAGAATGTGAAGTTTCTTGCCAATGTGGTGTCTACATTGGAGGCGAGACGGATGCTGAGGCAAGGTTGTGAAGCCTACCTAGCCTTTGTGATGAATCCTAGATCTAAAGAGTTGCGAGTGCTGGATATCAGGACTGTGCGAGAGTTTCCTGGTGTGTTTCCGGAGGAGTTGCCTGGATTGCCTCCTAATCGAGAGGTGGAGTTTGGAATTGAGCTGTATGAGAATACAACTCCAGTTTCCATTACTCCTTATTGAATGGCACCTAAGGAGTTGAAAGAGCTGAAGACGCAACTTTAGGAGTTGCTTGATCGTGGTTTCATTCGGCCGAGTGTGTCACCTTGGGGTGCACCGGTCTTGTTTGTGAAGAAGAACGATGGCACGATGAGAATGTGCATCGATTATCGTCAACTGAACAAGTTGACTATCAAGAATAGATATCCATTGCCGAGGATTGATGATCTTTTTGATCAATTTCGGGGAGCGGCTGTGTTCTCTAAAATTGACTTAAGGTCAGGGTATTACCAGTTGAAGGTGAAGGATGTGGATGTGCCAAAGACAGCTTTCAGAACGAGGTATGGGCATTATGAGTTCCTTGTGATGCCGTTTGGTTTGACGAATGCTCCTGCAGCTTTTATGGACATGATGAATAGAGTGTTCCATGAATATTTGGACAAGTTTGTTGTGGTGTTCATTGATGATATTCGTGTGTACTCTCGTACAGAGCAGGAGCATGAAGGGCATTTGAGGATTGTGTTGCAGGCTTTGTTGGAGAATCAGCTTTATGCTAAGTTAAGCAAGTGTGAGTTCTGGCTCAGGGAAGTTGTGTTCCTTGGTCATGTGGTTTCTGCGGAGGGGATTCGTGTTGATCCTCAGAAGGTTGAGGCAATGATGAATTGGAAGCCTCCTAAGTCTGTTCATGAAGTCCGTAGTTTCCTTTGTTTGGCGGGATACTATCGGAGGTTCGTGGATGGATTTTCAAAGATTGCTGCACCTTTGACGAAGTTGTTGCAGAAGGATGTCAAGTATGAGTGGACAGAAGTGAGACAACAGGCTTTTGAAAAGCTTAAGGTAGCTTTGACGCAAGCTCCTATCTTGGTTCAACCTGAATCAGGGAAAGAGTTTGTGGTGTATAGTGACGCATGCTATGTTGGTTTGGGATGTGTGTTGATGCAAGAGGGTAAGGTGGTGGCTTATGCATCTCGCCAGTTGAAGGTGCATGAGCACAATTAACCTACGCATGATATTGAGTTAGCCGCAGTGGTTTTTGCTTTGAAAATTTGGAGACATTACATGTATGGTGAGAAGTGTGCTGTGTACACGGATCACAAGAGTTTGAAGTATCTGATGTCTCAGAAAGAGTTGAATCTTAGGCAACGACGTTGGGTGGAGTTGCTTAAAGATTACGATCTGACGATCGAGTATCATCCGGGAAAAGCTAATGTTGTAGCGGATGGCTTGAGTAGGAAGGTGGCAGTGGAGTTGAGGGCTATGTTTGCCAGCTTGAGTATTTCGCGTGATGGTGGTCTTGTGGCTGAGTTGCAAGTGAAACCATTCTTGCTTCAGTTGATAAAGGATAAGCAGTTGTTGGATGATTCCTTGGTGCTACATGTTCAGGATATTGCTGAGGATAGGCCATCAGATTTCTGTTTTAATGATGATGGAGTTTTATGTTTTGGGAGTCGGATAGTAGTGCCCAATGATGCTGAGTTGAGGCGTGCTATTCTGACTGAAGCTCATAGTAGTCCTTTTGCTATGCACCCTGGTAGTACTAAGATGTATCGTGATCTTTGTGATGAGTACTATTGGGTGGGTTTAAAGAAAGATGTTGCTGAGTATGTGAGCAAGTGTATGGTTTGTCAGCGAGTTAAGGCTGAGCATCAGTTTCCTTTTTGGTTGTTGCAACGGTAGAGGATTCCTGAGTGGAAGTGGGAAAGGATTACCATGGACTTTGTGTCTAGTTTGCCTTTGTCGCCATCGAAGAAGAATTCGGTGTGGGTGACTGTGGATCGCCTGAAGAAGTGTGCGCATTTCTTGCCTGTGCATACTATGTATACTTTGGACAAGCTTGCAGAGCTGTACATTGCTGAGATTGTGTGGCTGCATGGTGTGCCAAAGTCGATAGTGTCGGATAGAGATCCGAGGTTTACATCGCGTTTCTGGGAGTGTTTACATCAGCCTTTGGGTACACGGTTGAATTTCAGTACTTCTTATCATCCACAGTCAGATAGACAGTTTGAGCGTGTTATCCAAGTGCGGGAAGATATGTTGAGGTGCTGTGTGATTGAGTTTCAGGGTTCTTGGGAGAAGCATTTGCCTTTGGTGGAGTTTGCTTATAACAATAGCTACCAGGCAAGTATTCAAATGACACCTTATGAAGCCTTGTACGGGAGGAAGTGTAGGACTCCTCTTTGTTGGGCTGAAACAGGTCAGAAGTTGGTTTCAATGCCAGCTTTGTTTAAAGGAACCACCGAGAAGGTGAAGCTCATTTGTGAGCGATTGAAGGCAGCTTCTGATCGACAGAAGTCTTATGCGGATTTGAAGCGTAAGGAGATCGATTATGCGGTAGGTGACCGTGTGTTTTTGAAAGTTCCGCCTTGGAAAAAGGTGATGAGGTTTGGTCGAAAGGGTAAGTTGAGCCCTAGGTACATTGGACCATACGAGGTGATTGAACGTGTGGGTCCTGTTGCGTATAAGTTGAGGTTGCCGCAAGAGTTGGAAAAGATTCATGATGTGTTTCATGTCTCTATGCTTCGGAGGTATAGATTGGATCCTTCGCATGTTATGCCTGTGGAGGAAGTGGAGTTGAATCCAGATTTGACCTCTGATGAGGAGCCAGTGGAAATTCTGGATTCGGATAGTAAAGTTCTTCGAGGCAAGACCATTGTGTTGGTAAAGGTGTTGTGGAAGCATGGTGGTGTTGAGGAAGCCACGTAGGAACGAAAGGATGACATGGTGAAGTAGTTTCCGTACCTTTTTCCTCCAGGTAAATTTCGAGGACGAAATTTCTTAAGGGGGGAGAGTTGTAACACCCCAATTTTGGGCTTGGAAGTTTAGGGTCTAAATCGGACCGGTCTGATTTTCGGTTCGAATATAAAAGGTGGTTTTAGGGAAAGCCTAGTTCGGGATGCATTAAAAATATGGAAAAATATCTAAAAATCCTCTTTTAATATACATAAGAGAGTGGTGAAATCAATTTTGCAAAATAAGGTTTGGAAGTGTGACATTTCAAAATAGTGACTAAAATGTAATTTTTGAAAAGTTCAGTGGTGACTGTTTTGTAAGGATTGAAACTTTGAATCTTTAAGGAGCTAATTTACCCAAGGAAGGATTTCTCCAGATTTTTATTAATTTTAATGACTCATTTAATGTTTAATTAATTAAAGGAAGATGGGAAAAAACCAATTTTGAGATTTCATAACTAACTTTCTTGAATCATTTCTCATCTTATTTTCTCTCAAAATTCCCTCAGCCAAACACTTTTCCACAACAACATTTATTTTGATTTTCACACTAAATGATGAGGTTTCAATCATCAATTGATTCCTAAACCTTTCCACATCAAATCCTCTTCATTTGCTTATTGAATTTTCAAGGATTTTGGCTCAAATCAAGGCGAAATCTACATTTAGAGGTAAGGATATCCATCTCCTCTAAATACTCAGTTCTTTACTGAAATTCCAAAGTTCTCAATCCTTAAATTAAGTTTTATTAAAGGTTTTGATGTTGTGATCTTGATTTTGGCTTAAAACTCAAGATTTGGATTTAATCTTGAAGAAATTCGTAATGAATGTTTGGGCTCTCTTTTGATATGTCTTTTTAAAGTATTTTGGATGTTTAATGATGTGTAATTGAGGTTTAATGAATGCAATCCCGAATAGGTTGATTTTCCTAAGTTTTTACTTGTGAAAATGGTGGTTTTTGGGGTGATCTTGGTGTTCTGATATAGTTGGAGGTATAAGGACGAGTTTAGGATCTTTTTGGATGTTAATTGATGTTTAGGAATTTTTAGAAGTGATGGATCTTGGATGGGTAATGTTGTGGAGGAGTTTGGATGTGATTTCGGTTGTGTTTGGTAGCCGAAATGTTAGATTTGATGTGAGCAGCGAGTTTAGGTGTAATGGCTGAAGATTTTAATGCATGATGATGCATTAATCCTCTGCTTTGATGTGTTTATAACAGGGGAGACACATTCGGATCCTTGTGGTGTTGATCTGGAGGCTTGAACGGCGTTTCGGCAAGCTTGCGAAACAGAATTGGTGAGTGAAGTTTGGTTTTCATCTTTGAAACCAATGTTTGAAGGTTTTGGGAGCTTAGTTTAAGTCTAAGCAACTTAACTAAGCTCAAGAGTAAGTTTTCGGAGAAACTCTCTCTTTGATGAACAATGAGATGGTTGGATGCAATGTGTTTAATTTGCATGTTTAAATTCTGTTTTGAAAACATGTTTTAGCATGATTAATGCTTGTTTTGAAAGCCATGTGTTGAAGGATGCTTGAGGTAAGAGATCCTTGGTTTGATATTGTTAAATGTGGTTTGATGCATAGTGATGCATGATGGTTTAATGGTTTTGGTTAATGCTTTAAAACAGTGGAATGTTGATGATAAATGATGTATATTGGCAAGTGATGTTTTGGTTTAAAGTACTTGAATCAGATATAGTTAGCCGGCTATAGGATTGGGTGCACCGTGAATAAAGTCGCCTTGGATGTTGAGGGGTTGTAATGGTACCGTAAACTCCATCCAAGTACACTAACAAGATGTCTAAGATTATAATGGTGGTTAAAATGCCATGTGAGGATCTTGTGTTGTGTGTCTCGTGTTCTCGTTAGTGATGTTATACAACTACCGATGAGTGATGTGGAGGGGTTGTGATTGTACCGTTAAACTCCATCACGGGTGTTGAGGGGTTGTGATTGTACCAGTAAACTCCACCTTGTGTGTTCGGTAGTGTGTATGAAGCGTATGGGACAACACTTGTAATCTGCGTATCCGATTGTGTTTTGTGTTGAAAATGGTTATGGATTATCAATTGGAAGCCAATATGATATGTTGATGTTAATGAAGCATGAGATGCTAGTTGTGTATGCATTGTTGCATGAGAAATGATGCTTATGAATGAAAAGGCTTTTTGAAAGGTGTTTTATATGATGCATTATTGTGTTGTTTCTTTAGAGCATGCCTCACTAAGCAATTGTGCTTACGCTCTCTTTCTTGAACCAATAATGCAGAGAATTGAAGTGCTTTAAGGGCAGCAAGGAGGCTAAGAATCCGAGGGAAGGCTAAGCTCATGTATGGTGACTATTTTTACAACATTATTAGCTTTTTGTATTTGGCAATGGGTACCTAGGTTGTGTTTTGGGGAGATGTTTTGGACCCCCTGAGTTTGGTATGATGCTTATGATGTTTTGGACCTGTAATTGGCCATTTGGTGTTTCCTTTGGTGATTTGATGATTGGTTGGTTTCCAATATTAGGATGCATGCCTATAGACTTGTGGTTTTTCCTAATTGATGCCATGAATGAGTTTTGATGATGCAAATGTATACTTTATATGTATGATGACTTGTTGGCATGATTAGGAGGTCATAGGGATGTAATTGAGTGGTTAATTGTATGTTAAATCGGCAAAATCTGCACTTTCTGGGCAATCCGTATCGGAACGGGCACCCGCGTTTCGAAACGGGGGCCTGTAATGGCCTTCGTGTTTTGAAACGGGTAGAGGCCGTTCCGAAACGAATTGGCCACTGCCAAGCCCTGTTTCGATACAGGTCTCGAAACGAACCCGCGTTTTGGAACGGTCAACCCCCGTTCGGAAACAGATGACCGCTGGGCACTGATTTGAATGGTTCAAGGTTTGCAGGTTTTACGTTTTAGTCTTGAATTTTGTATATGCAATTGCTTGAGTTTGAGATGTCCGTTTGAGGTGAATTTTGACAGAGAAGCATGTAATATGACTAATTTTATGCTGGTAATTTAAAATTCAGTTAAGTCCCCTTAATTTCCAAAATTAACATTTTGGTCCCTAATAGTTGTAATTTGTGCAATTGAGTCCCTTAACGTTTACCAAACGCTGTGCTTTTCAAGTATGCTCTTCTCAAGGCTACGCTTAGGTTTAATATGCATCTAGACAAGATTAAAAAGAAAAAAAGGGTCGTTAATCAAGGTTGACTTTCGGGTTGACTTTGGTTTTCCCCGTGTAATCTTCGTAGTTCGGGTAAACCGTCTAGGTCGGGCTACGGGGGTTACACGCTGAGGCATGAAGTCTGGCATCGCAAAGCAACTTATCATATTCAACGCAATTTCACACTAAGCAGCAGTATAACCCGACCCATTCCATCAATCTGAACTCTTCCTTTATATTTACTTGTGTTTTATTTTATTTTTCTTCTTAAACAATTCACCTCATATTTAGAGAACATTAAAACGCTCTACAAGTTTTCGGCGCCATTGCCGGGGAAAGGTGCTGGCAGCGAAATTCGTTTTTAATTTCTGCACCTTTATTTATTTGCTTTTAATTTTTAGTTTACATCTTTAGTCGAAAAAAGAAGAATTTTACAGTTTCCTTTCCTAGTGCATAACCAGGGCAAACCCAAAAGGCGAAATCGTTTACTTTGAAGATATCGAACGAAGAGCTAGAGAACTCGGAAAGGAAATCATAACAGCCTTATGGAAAGCTAAAGAAGAGAGAAAAGCAGAGGAAATCATGGAAGAAATAAATGTCAACCCTGCCAACAATGCTTAAAACGACAGGGCTGGGCAGCAAGACCCGCCGCCTAGAGAACTTCAGCAAGTTCCACATAGGCAGTCGCCCCCTATTCGGCCCAGGAAGCCATAGTACATTCGAACCACCATGTATTATTTGGAGCATGACTTCAGAGGGTTCGATCCTACAGTGACAGAACCTGAAATTGAGGCGAATCACTTTGAGCTGAAGCTGGTGATGTTTCACATGATCAACACTTTGGGGAAATTTGGAGTGACTGCCACAGAAGATGCTCGACAGCACTTAAGAGGATTCCTAGACATATGTAGAGCTTTCAAAATACATGGAGTCCCCCAAGATGTGCTAAGGCTAAGGCTATTCCCATATTCGCCGAGAGAATAGGGAAAAACAGTGGTTGAACAACCAACCAATAGGATCGTTCAACACATGGAAAGAGCTGTGCAAGGATATTTTGGATCCTTTAAGCCCATCTAATGTCACAGACAGATTGAGAAAGGAAATCACAGCCTTCTGACAAGGGGATGAGGACCCAATGTATGAAGCATGAGAGCGGTACAAACATATGCTAAATAACTACTCGCTTCATGGTTTTCCTTCTTGGACACATATGTCAATGTTTTACAACAGGATGAACTAGCCAACCCGAATGATGATCGACGCCTCTGCCAACGGGATCATCCTCGATAGACCACCAGAGGAGGCACTACGGATCTTGAACCAAGCCGCCAAAAACGACTATAAGTACCAAACAGCCCACCGTGGCGACATTAGGCACTCAGCTACTGTGAATGAAGTAGAAGCCTTAGAATCTGTCAATGCCCGGCTTGACAAACTAACCGAGCTGGTTATGAACATGGTTAAACCCACTGGAAAAGTCTGTGAGGCCAAGGTTGTAGAACCATTTTGTGATGAGTGTGGGGGGAATCATGATTTCTTTTAATGTACTACATCTTCCAATTTCATGGGAGGATACGATAGGAACAGCAGGCCCTCCACGAACACATGCAACCCTAGATGGAGAAATCATCCAAATTTCACCTAGAGCAATCCTAAAATTGCTGGAAATCCACAACAGCAGCAGGGAGGTTACCAGCAGAACCAGTCCAGACAGCAAGCTCAACAACCACAGAAAAATTCACTTAAGCAACTATACAAACTTTTATGTCTAACACTAGTGAATTTATTGTTCGTACAAATAAATTCATTGATAAAAATGAACCGTTTATGGACAGGACGAAGATGAGGATGTAAAACTAGGAAGTTGCGATAAAGAACCTGGAGACCCAATTTGGGCAATTCACTACGATCTATAGCAATAGGACAATGGGTGCATCATCAAGTAGTACAGAGGCAGCTGCTAAACCCACATATGAGCAGTGCAAAGCCATATCAACCACAAGTGGGAAACAATTGGATGAGCCCAGAATGGATAAGGCAACAAAGGAACAGCCAGTATAGACAAAACTACCTGCCACGGCATCATCAACACCAGTCGCCCTGACAGATAGGCCTAATAGCAGCCTTGAGGCCAATGGTCCTCCACAGATAAAGTTCCCATGCAAGGAGCATAGAGAGGACATCCGCTTTCCAGCACCTTTCCCCTAGAGGCTTAAGCAACAGAAGCAAGAGCACCAGTTCAGGAAATTCGTAGATATTGTGAAACAGGTGCCCATAAATATCCCTCTAATAGAAGTCATTCAGAACATGCCCAACTATGCTGCACAACAAGAGGAGTGCATGCCCAACTATTCAGAACATGGTTTCCAATAGGAAGAGAATTAGGGAATTTGAAATAGTTTTTGTAACAGAGGAGTGCATGGCTATGCTGCACAACAAGTTGCCGCCTAAGCAAACAAATCCAGGCAGCTTTGGTATACCATGTGGAATAGGCAGAAAGCACGAAACAAAAGCCTTGTGCAACTTAGGGGCCAACATCAACTTAATCCCTAAGATAGTCTTCGACAAACTAGGCATTGGGCAAGCCAAACCCACCTCCATTATGCTGAAACTTGCTGATCATTCGTTTGTACAACCGGAGGGTAAGGTTGAAGACATCCTAGTTGGAGTGGGCAGCCTTATTTTTCCTGCATACTTCCTAATTTTAGACTGTGAGGCCGATGAAAATGCCTCTATCATCCATGGCGACAGTTCTTGGCCACGTGCAGAACGCTAATAGATATGGAGCATGGGGAGCTGATCATGGGTAGACAATCAGAGCATCAAGTTAAATGTGCTATAGCCTCATTAAAGGAAAAGGAAAGATGCCAAGACGCACATGTCTCGTTAGACAGGTCTAGACAGTAGATGTCACGTTAGACCTACGGGCAGGCTGAAGGACCCAACAACACACCGCTTTAAAAAACATGAGGACCCCCGTGAGGGAGAGACAAGAAAAACCACCTCATGAAGTGGTTATGTCTGGGAGATGAACCCAAATGCACTCTCAACATAACTTAATTATTTTTATTGTTGTTTTCTTTATATTTTATGTTTTAGGAATAGAGTTTAATTTATTGCAATTTACTTTCAGCTAGGGTTAAATGTTTAATTAGTTATTTTCACATCTTTTATTTTCAGAATTTATTTAATTATCTTTATTTTTATTTCAGGCTTCAGGAATAAAAGAGCTTGATCAGAAGAAGCCCAACAAGGAGCCCGCCCACCATCCCACAAAGACAGCGCGTAATGGCTAGTTGCCTGCTAACGGCTAGCTGCCAATGGCTACAGAAATAATGGGCAGAAACCCCGTAACATGCGCGAGACAACTTGAACGTTGGACAATTAATGCCGCCCGACATCTCTCGGCAACCTCCATTTAAACCTTACACTCCCCATTATTTACCTTACTTTCACCTCCTTGCTATATTCTTCTTGAATCCATTGCTCTCTTTTCTCACAATATTTTCTTTTAAGTCTCAGTTATATTCCAACCGTCTCACACATGGCTTCAACATCAGCACCCAAACCCAAATTCCAACGTTTTTTTCTCCAAGGCAGATGAAAGGATATATAAAAATCAGTTTGCCAAGCAAGCAATTTGGGAGGAGCAAGGACTCCACTACACAAAGCAAACAGGGGACCATGGCCTAGAGCCCGCCATGTTTGAGACCATCCACAACAAGGGATGGGAAATATTCACACGGCCACTGGAGATGGCCAACATCACCTTGGTCAAATAGATTTATGCATATCAACCCTGCCCAGAGCTATCGTTCGTCTACGTCCGAGGGGAGCCTATCAAGCTGCATGCCGCCATGATCAACAACTTCTATGGCCTGGAGATGGACGACAACCTCCACGAGGAATGGAGGCAGTCACTGCCGACTGCCGACTACGATAGAGTCAAGGCAAAGCTGTGCGAGCCCAACATGCCATGGCTAGAAAGAAAGCATGGCGGCTCTGTCCAACGCCACCGACTGCTGCCCGAGGCCATGCTGTGGAATACCTTCATCAAATGTCGTCTACTGCCCACCTCCCACAACACTACCGTAGATTGGCCGCATCTCGCACTTATCCACAACATCATGATGAACCAGCCCATCAACGTTGGGGAGATCATATGCCAGGAGATCCACAACTGCTTCCGAAAGACAAAGGGCATGCTGTACTTCTCGTCTCTCATCATCGGCCTTTGTGCCAACTTCAAAGTCCGAACCGAGCCCGAAGATGAGATGACAACTGCCAAGGAGGGGTGGACCAGGAAAGTCTGCCTGCAGATGATGCGGGCCTATGAGACCGAGCCCATCACCCCCAGCCAGCCCTCTGCCGCTCAGCCAGCCACACCAGCCACCCCCAGCAGTACTAAAGCTGCCCCGATCAATGAAGTTCTCACTCTGATGCGCACTCTCATTGAAAGCAACAAACGGATCGAGCATCATCAGTTAACCTTCATGAAGTACGCGGGGGAGGTCCAAGATGCCTTTGTGGCATATCTTCTTTAGAAATTTCCAGATGACGACCCTACACTGCCAACCTTCCATACCGACCTCGCTGCCGCAGCTGCAACCAGAGAAGGCACACCATCAAAAGCAGCTGCCCGCCATGCCGCCTTGCACCGCCAGATGTCGTCTCTAATGCACTACCATCAGACTCCGCCACCTCCGCTTCCGACACGGTGGCAGACTCCCCCGAGAGGCATTGACAAAATCATTCCCCGTCTGCACATCGGCAACGGTGGCCAACACCTCCTCCTTCGATGAGGTAGAGCAGCCGCCAGCAGCAACAACAGTAGAAGCAGCAGCCCCAATGGTGATGAACCCTCCGGCAGCACCAATAACAGAAGAAAGAAGAAAGAGGAAGCAGCACATCATAGCTGCCGAGCCAGTGGACGAGGAGAAAGAATCCAAGAAGAGCGAAGCCCCTCCAGGAAAAACCTCATGAAGAGCCTCGCCCTACTCCTAAGAGAGTCCAGCAGCCGCGGACAACAAAGATCTCACCAGCCAAGTCTGTCGCTCGGGTATCTGTCGGCCGCCGCCTTATCATCCAATCCTCCTCTGTCGCCAAGACTCAATCCTCCTCTCAGCCCTGAGCCGATTTCTAGAGTTTTTTTTCTTTTCTTCTTCTTTATTTTATTTTTTTGTTTTTATATCAATTGTATTTATTTCTCTTTTTTATTTTTTTCTACTTTTTTATTTTGTGCATTGAGGGTAATGGCTTTCTCGAGTTTGGGGGGGAGGGTAGGACTCATTATTTTTTTAGGCATAATTAGTGCATATTAGGTTGCATTATGTACTTCCCTTAGAAAATTAATTGAAAAGAATTTTTTTTAAAAAAAATTGTGCTTATGATAGGATAGCTGATTTATATTTTCACACAAAGTTGAAATGAACTTAATATTGGGGAAAAACATGAAGTAAACTTAGGATTTTTCTATAGAAGCCAAAAATTAAAAACCCTATTGTTACTTGCTGAATTTGTTTGAGTTTTTGATAAACATTGCATGTTGAATTATTTGTAAAATTCTAACATGGTTGTAGGAAGCTTCCGCGGCAGGCAAGAAACAGAAAAAAAAACACTGCCAAGGCAGGAAAAAGAAATTTTTTATGATGTCTTTCCCTAGACGTACCCGAAACAGGCTCTAGGAAGAATCATGTGCAAGGACACTCTGCTGCTATCAAAGTCCATGAATCTAAAAATCTTAAAGTGACGGACAAATTAGCATGAGTGAATGAAAGCTTTCACGGGATGACTCTACTCCATGGGTTTGGAGTTTGTAGTTTGCTCCTATCTTAATTTTAGACCTAGAAGAATAGTTGGGATGAGCTGAAGCCCATATTGCAATGATTATTTAATTGTGCTTAATTAAGCTGTCTCAGCAACAACCTTCTATATCATGAAAGCATCTTTGTTTACTTAGAATATTCATTAGATTCAGCCTTTACACAGTTCTACACATAGTTCATTGGCATATTTTAGTTTAATTCTGAGGTAATTCATGTTATTCCCCTCTCACTAATCTAACGACAGGTGACACGGCCTTGAGGTGTTAAATCAAGTTTAAAACAGATTTTTTTTTTCTTTTTGATTAGTTTAAAGGGCAAGTATGTTTAGGTTGCATTGCTTGAGGACAAGCAATAGTTCGAGTTTGGGGGTGTGTAAAGTGTCCATAAGTTCTATATTTCATGCACATTCCATCTCCTATTATTGTTGTTTTTGAGTACCTTTTAGGCGTAATTAGGATCATGCATTGAATTTTACAGTTTTCTTTACTTTGCCATGCTTTTTGTAGATTATCTATTATTTGGTAAGGACAAGGTATTGTTTTAGTTTAGTTTTACTTTCAGGTGCTAGAGGCTAACAGAAGGAGAGAGGAGCTGAGGACATGATGTTGAGGTAGCAGACCAAGGAGCTGTACTGATGTAGTTCCAGACAGAGACAGTAGCTGCCACCGCCATACCTGCTGCCCAAGACAGCAAACTGAGGAATTGGATTGTAACGCCCTGGTTTTGGGCCTAGATGTTTTATACATCGGATCAGACAAGTTAGAAACGGTTCAAATCATGTTTGGTGACTTAAGGAAATCAAGGATTGGGATAGGATAAAAATATGGTAAAATTTGCTAAAATCTTCTAAAATCATGTTTAAGAGGTTGGTCAATTCAATTTTACAAAATTGACTTTGGAAGTGGTACATTTTGCGCAGTGACCAAAATGTAAAGTTTCAAAACTGTGGAAAATGTAATTTTAAAAGAGGAGCCAAAAATCTTAGAATCTTTAGGGAGCTTTATGACAATTTAGCCTTTCCTTAATTTCACATGTGTTTAAAATGATTTTTAAACTAATTGATTTTAAAAGGCTTTTATTTGTTTAATTAATTAGATAGTTAATTTGTGAGATTTTAATTACGTAACTACCTTTCTCTTCTCATTTTCATCCAAACACCATTCTAAATCATTTTCTCCAGATTTCTTTTCTTCTAAACACCATTTTCTAGATTTCTCTTCTATTTCAAAGAATCCTTTTTATTTTCTTCAAGATTTGTGAAGCAAAAACTTTTCATTCATTGATGAAAGCAAAGATTGGACGTAAATCTCGTTCTCAACCTCTAATCAAGGTTCTTTATTGAAATTCCCAAGGTCTTTGGCTTCTAATTGTTGTTTTGGCTGACTTTTCATTATTGTTTTAATTTGAGATCAAAATCTTGCTAAAATATGAGTAAAATCTTGATTTTCGGATTAATATTGATGAGCTCTGTTTTGGATTGGTTTTAATTGAGTTTTGAGTTGATTATTATGTTGAAAAGGGTTTTGATAATATAGATCCCGAAATCCTTAAGATCGTTGAGATTCTTGATGGTTTTAGTTGTGTTTTTGAGGTGAAATGGTGAAGTTATGTTTGCTGGAGGTATAAGGATGAGTTTAGGTTGATTTTAGATGTTTTTTTTTATTTTTATCAATGGTTGAAATTGATGTATGTTGGCTGGGTTTGGTTTAGAAAGCAATCGATTGAGTTTTCTGTTGTTTCGGATGGGTAAATTGGTGTAGTTTGGGTGAACTACGAGTTTGTGTTTAGTTGTTGGTGTTGGAATACATTTTAATGCATTTGGATCTTTGTTTTGGTGACCAAAAATAGGGGATCTTGATCCGGAAGCAAACGAGATGTTTTTGGAGGCTCTATATGGGTGATTTTCGTGTCAGCGAGCAAGGTATCGCATATCGGTGAGTTGCTGTAACCCCTTAGCCCGACCTAGACGCCCAACCTGAACTAAGAAGATTACACCGGGAAAACCAAAGTCAACTCGTGAAAATCAACATTGATTAACAACCCTTTTGTTTTTCTTTTTAACTTTTCTATATGCACATTATTAATCTATGTGAATAGAAAAACATTTTAGCAGAAGCGACACAACGAACAGAGCTCATTTAAGGGGTTCAATTGCATACAAACATCTTTTAGGGACTAATATGTAAATTTCTAGAATTATAAGGGCTAAACAAGTTTTAAAGTTACCAATCCAAAATGAAACATATAATAAATCAACATGTCAAATTTCATCTTAAACGGATCATCCAAACTCATTTAATTAAGAATTCAAGACTTAGGGACTAAAGCGTAAGAAAACATAAACCTGAAACAATTCAAATTCAAATCCAACGGTTACCTGTTCCGGAACACTATACCCTGTATCAAAACGGTTGTTTTGAAACCATGCTGACCGTTTCGAAACTCGGGTACGTTTCGAAACCAGTTTTGAAACCAGGCTTCACAGTAGCAAAATGTTCTGGAACGATCGCACTCGTTCTGAAACCCCCTGGCCAATACATGTCATTGTTTCGATACGGATGAGGGCGTTCCGAAATGTCCTAACCTGCAACAGTAGACTTTTCTTGTTTTACAAATCTTTCTACATCCGAAAACATTCCAATTCATGCCACAACATACATACAACATGTATAAGCATCAAAGATCAAGATTACGAAGTACAAGTTAAATCATAGCATCATTCAACCAAGCATTAGAACTATAGGCATGCTTCCTAGTCTTCAAAACCATACCAAAAGCTAAAAGCCACATTCAAGTACAAATCAATCCTCAAAGGCCATTTACAACCCAAAGATAAGCAACCAAACATGAACAAAGTAATAAACAACATCCTCAAACATCCAAGAGTAGATATCCCACCCATTGCCTCTTATTACACCAAAGTAAAACCACATACTTTGCTAGATCAAAGTGCTTGGATTCCCCTTTCTTACTTGCTGCCTCAAATGCCTAATTCTCTACATTGATGAAACAATTGAGCATAAGCACAAAGCTTAGTGAGGATCGCTAAAACAACATTCATCAAGGCATTACACACAACCGGCAAATCACAATTTATCAACACATGCCTTTGCATAAAACATGCTCTTTCGAGACATCAATGCACTTTCCAAAACACATGCTCGTATGCATCATTTTAAAATAGCAAATAAACCTTTTCTCATGCTTTACCAAGCATCACATGCATTCTAGCATAAATCACAAGCATCTCATGATTAAACCATTAGTCATCAACATTATATTGGCTTACAAGTTATCATTTCTTAACCATACCAAAACCAACTCAATAGACACAATCGGATACGCGGATTACAAGCGTTGTCCCACACGCTTCATACATACTACCGAACTACACAAGGTGGAGATCAATGGCACAATCACAACCCCTCAACACCCGTGATGGAGATTAATGGCACAATCACAACCCCTCAACATCACTCATCGGTAATTGTATAATTCCACTCACGAGAGTACGAGACACATACCACAAGACTCACACACGGGATTACATCATTCATCGTTGTGATCTTAGCCTCAATCGTTAGGGTACTTGGATGGAGATTTCGGCATGATCACAACCCCTCGACATCCAAGGCGACTTTATTCACGGTGCACCCAATCCTATAGCCGACTAACTATATCCGATTACAAGAACCAAAAACCACTTTCATCACTTGCCAATATAATCTTTTAACATCAATAATACACTGTTTTACAAGCATAAATACAATGCCATTTCCACAACCATAACATCCTTGGCATCATATGCATTTGTCACATAAAACCAAGGATCACATACCTAATGCATCCTTAACACAATGGCATTAAAATCCAGCATTAATCATCCTTCTAACATGCTTTAAAATAGTAATCAAAACCATGTTTAACTCAAGTGCATTTCCATCAAAACATAGCATATTTCTGAGAGAGACTTTCGAATTACTTACTCTTGAGCTTAGTTAAGTGTTTCAAACTTACACTAATCTCCCAAGACCACGCTCAAAGCGTTACAAAACTGGAAAATCCATTTCCACGCACCGATACACGAAACCTTGCTTAGCGACACGAAAATTACTCTTCCGGAGCCTCCAACAATGCCTCGTTCGCTCCCGGATCAAGATCCCCTGTTTTCACATCATCAGAACGGAGATCTAAATGCATTAAAATGCATTTCAACACCAGCAACTAATCACAAACTCGTTGCTCACCCAAACTACACCAATTTACCCAACCGAAACAACCGAAAACTCAATCGATCGCTTTCTAAACCAAGCCCAGCCAACATACATCACTTTCAACCATTTATAAACATCAAAACACATCTAATAAACAACCTAACCCATCCTTATACCTCCAGCAAGCATGATTTCACCATTTCACCTAAAAAACTCACTTAAAACTATCAAGAAACTCAAGGATCTCAAGGATTTCGGGATCTATATCAACAAATCCTCTTTTCAACAAATCAACCATCTCAAAACACAATTAAAATCAATCTAAAATAGAGCTTCACAAAACAAATCCGAAAATCAAGATTTCAACCATATTTTTACAAGATTTTGATCTCAAATCAAAACTATAATGAAAACTCAACCAAAAACAGTAATTAGAAGCCAAAGATCTTGGGAATTTCAATAAAGATCTTTGATTAGATGTTGAGAACGTGATTTACCTCCAATCCTTGCTTTCCTCAATGAATGCCAAGTTTTCCTTAGCAAAATCTTAAAGAACATGAAAGGATTTCGTGAAAATTGTTTAGGAAATATTAAGAGAGTGTTTGGGAGAAAAGAATTCCGGAGAGAAATGAATGAAAATTGTGTTTGGCAGAAAATGAGGAGAGGATGGTAGTTACGTGATGGAATCTCTCAAATTAACCACCTAATTTAGATTACATGTCATTGTTTGTTTAACTAATAAAGCAAACTTTGTTTTTAACATGATAAAAAACACTGTTTATTTGTCCAAAAAGTAAATGGCTTCGGTATGGAATGACGATGCAGCAGGGATGGGTCGCCGGCATGTATGGACGGTATTTGTAGGCAGGATATCGAAATCTCTTCATTGGAAGGGTTTGTGGCAGGTTTTTGAAAGGTATGGTGTTGTGATCGATGCATTCATCCCTAAGAAAAGAGCAAAGGATGGATATCGGTTTGGATTTGTTCGAATGGGGAGTCGTCTTGATGCCGATCGGGTTATAGAAATGCTGCACAATAAATGGATATATGGATCGTGTATATCGGTAACCATGGCGAGGTATGTTGACCGTGATTTCTTTTGTAGAAACAAAAGAAGAAGTGTTGTTCTCGGACAATCACAACAAGCATCTCAGAATAGAGTGAAGGGAAAATTAGAGGCTCGAAGTGTCGATTCAAAGAACAAGAGCGATCATGTTGAGGTGGTACAAGGGCATGTGGATGAGGAAAAGTTGAAAATTTTACAGAATTGCATGGTGGGGTGGAGTAAGCAGCATTGCAACCTTGAGGAATTAGCATCATGAATGAATATTCTATGCATCCAAGGCTTTTCCATTTTGCGCATTGTAGGACCAGCAATCATGTTGATGTTCACTGACACCACCGTTCGGGAGAAGGTAATAGGGATGATGGTTGTTCGTGAGTGCTTCTCCAAATTAGAAAGGTGGTCGTTGGGATTGGTTTTATCGTCAAGAAGGGCCTGGATATCGGTGAAGGGTTTACCAATTCACGCATGGTCACATGCTTCATTCGTGAATATTACGAAAGTTTGGGGATCCCTTGTGCGTGTGGCCGATGCAACGGAGTCACCAACTTCCTTCGAATGTGGCTGGATTTTAATAGAAACGAAGACCATGGAGTTTATAGATTCATGCCTTAAGCTGGAAATTGAGGGATTGATGTATACTTTGCAAGTTAAAGAGTTGAACATGTTTGGTCCGCTGGTAGATTGTCAGTGTACAACGGCCTCCGTTGATGATAGCAGTGAGTCACCGGAATTGAGTTCGTCCGAATGTGTGCCTAAGACGAGATTGGGAGATGACAGGCTAATTGAGGATTTTATGGAGTTGGAGAAAATGGTGCCTCAGGATTGGCATTGTAATCACCTTTGGGAGGATAACAGTCGAGAGGATCTTCGCATCATGAGTCTCTCGTCCGATCGCTCTGGTTCGACGTCGGGAAGAGAAGGGGACAAACAGGAGGTGGCGGTGGCCGGTGAAGCTGAGATGACGGCTGGTTCTTCACCACTGTGTGCGGTTGACGAGGAACCTAAGAGTCCTCTTTCGAATGGTCACCAGGTGATCGAAGGAAATTTGAATTCGAATGATAATTTGTTACAACCAGTTCGATTGGTTGCAGGTGATGGGATTCAAACTCAGAATAAGGGGAATTTGGATAGTAACAGACTCGAGATTGAAGGCTTAGTCAATGTTCCCGTTGGGGAGGTTCATAGTGAGTAGGCTGATTTTCAGCATGGGTCAGAGGGGGACAAGGTTGTCTCGTTGTGGATAAACGGCGATGTTCAAAAGATGAAATCAGTAAAAATTTTATCAGGGGTAGTAGAGCCTTCGAAACCTAGGTAGCTTATTCTTCAGCATGAAATTGCAGCAACGGTGACTTTAGGCAACCTCTTGTGTGTGAAATATGTTGGTCGCGAGGAGGAAATTATTAAGGATTTGTCACGGGTGCTATCGGAAGGCACCCGAGCATTGTAATCATGCAAATTTTGAGTTGGAACGTTAGGGGGTTGGGGTCCGTTTTGAAGAGGCGAAGGGTGGGTGACGTTATTAAAAAACATCTGATAGGTATGGTTCTGCTACAGGAATCGAAGCTAGAGGAGATATCGCCTTCGGTAGTTGCCAGCTTATGGTTTAGCGATGGCTTTGAGTATGCCTTTTTTCCATCTATAGGTGCTTCGAGAGGGTTGTTGTTGGTTTGGGAGGGTTCACGGTTTTTGATGGAATCAATAGAGGTCGATCACAATTTTGTTTTAATTTAGGGGCGTTGGATGCCGGAGGATTTTGTGTTATGCATTATGGCCGTATACGCTCCTTGTGATGCGAATGAGCAAGCTGTTTTGTGGTCACGTATTGGGGGAATTGATTAGTGGTTTATTGGGTCTGTGGTGTGTGGTAGGGGATTTCAACTCGGTTCTTTGGGCTTCGGAAAGGGTTGGTTTCACCTCGGTGCTGAGAGGTATGGATGCTTTCTTTTCTTTTGTGAATTCTGTGGGTTTAGTTGAACTGTCGTTACGGGGGAAACAATTTACTTGGTTTGGAAGGGGTAACCGTCGAAGTCGAATTGATCGATTTTTAGTGTCATCTTGCTGGATGGACTGTTTCTCTAATATTGAACAAATATCTCTTCCTAGAGGGATATCAATTCACACCTCGTTGCTTATGTTGTGTGACGATAAGGATTAGGGCCTGTAACACCCTGGTTTTTGGCCTCGATGTTTTGGACGTCAGACCTGATCGGTCGGGAACGGCTCGAATCGCGTAAGGTGATTTAAGGAAATCGAGGATCGGGATAGGATAAAAATGTGGTAAAATTTTCTAAAATCCTCTAAAAATATGTTTAAGAGGTTGGTCCTGTCAATTTTACAAAAAGAGTTTCGAAAATGGGACATTTTGAGTAGTGACCAAATTGTAAAGTTTCAAAACTGTGGAAAAGGTGATTTTTAAATAAGAAGCCAAATTCTTAGAATCTAGAGGGGGCTTAAGGCAATTTAGCCTTTCCTTAATATGACATGTGTTTTAAATGGCTTTTACTTAAATGACTTTAATTGATTTTATTTTAATTAATGAAAATGGGTAGTTAATGTGAGATTCTATTACGTAACTACCATTTCCTCTTCATTTTCATCCAAACACTATTTTCATTCTTGTCTCTCCGGAATTCCTTTCTCCCAAACACTCTCCTAACATTTCCTAATCAATTTTCAAGAAATCCTTTCAAGTTCTTCAAGATTTAGCTAAGGAAAACTTGTCATTCGTTGATGAAAGCAAGGATTGGAGGTAAATCCCGTTCTCAACCTCTAATCAAAGTTCTT
This sequence comes from Hibiscus trionum, assembly GCA_030270665.1. Lineage (NCBI taxonomy): Eukaryota > Viridiplantae > Streptophyta > Magnoliopsida > Malvales > Malvaceae > Hibiscus > Hibiscus trionum. The sequence continues at coordinate 6,816,390 of BSYR01000004.1, forward strand.
TATTGAAATTCCCAAGATATTTGGCTTGTATTTACTATTTTTGGTTGAGTTTTCATTATAGTTTTGATTGGAGAGCAAAATCTTGTAAAATTGAAGTTGAAACCTTAATTTTCGGACTTGTTGTGTTAAGCTCTATTTTGGATTGATTTTAATTGAGTTCTAAGTTGATTATTGTGTTGAAATGAAGTCTTGATAACATAAATCCTGAAATCCTCCAGATCCTTGAGTTTCTTATTAGTTTTAAGTGAGTTTTTTAGGTGAAATGGTGGAATCTTTATTGCTAGAGGTATAAGGTTGGGTTATGTTGTTTGTTAGATTTGTTTTGATGTTTTTAATGGTTTGAAAGTGATGTATGTTGGCTGGGTTTTGTTTAGGAAGCAAACGATTGAGTTTTCGGTTCTTTTAGATGGGTATTTTGGTGTAGTTTTGTTGAGCGACGAGTTTGAGTTTTGTTGTTGGTGTTGAAATGCATTTTAATGCATTTGGATCTCTGTTTTGATGATGTAAAAATATGGGATCTTGATCCGGTGGCAAACGAAGTATTTTTTTAGGCTTCAGATGGGTGATTTTCGCGTCGGTGAGCGAGGTTTCGCGTATCGGTGGGTGGTTTTGGTGTTTTGTTGTAGCTGGAGGTTTAAGGATGAGTTTTTGCCGATTTTTGGTATTGATTAGGTTTAGAAATGATTATAAGTGATCGATCCTGGCAGGGCTTTGTTTTGGAAAAGTTTGAAGATGTTTTCGGTTGTTTTTAATGGCCGAAATGATGCTTATGGGTAGAGCAGCGAGTTTGATTAGTTGGTTGGTGATTTCAACGCATGATGATGCATTAATCCTCTGCTCTTATGTGTATTAAGCAGGGGAGACATCTTCAGATGCCTTTGGTGTTAATCTGGAAGTTGCGGGAGCTTAGATAGCGTTTCGCCGAGCAAGCGAAACGTAATCAATGAGTGCGAATGGTTTTAGAAGTCCTTGAGGGACAAAGAAGCAAGGTTTGGGGATTTAGGATTGGTTTGAAACACCATCCTACGTCCGGAAGTAAGTATGGCTAGATTTGCTCTCAATTATGTGGTTGTTGCCCCTAAAATGCTTTTACATGCTCTTGTTTTGAGATAGACAAATTCCTACTGTTTTATGCATGATTTGTAGCATGAGATGATGCTTTGTAGAGATTTCATGAGATAGCATGTTGCATTGAAGAGTTTTGAGATTTTGACTTAATGCAAAGCATGTGTTATGATTTTGAAATGAGATGAGAAAGATTTGAGAAATGTACATTAAAAACAGTAGGTGAGATGATGTTTTTGACATAATATATTGGCATAGAAGATGAGATAGTTACCGAATATAATTGATAGATCAATAGGATGAGAGTGCACTATAAACTAAAATTCGTACGTGCTCTTTGGAGTTGGGCAATGGGGGTAGTGCCATCCCAATCCAAAGTGAGAATCTGATGATGAGAGATACCATCGGGGTAGGACTTCGTGAAATATCCAAGCTTTGTGGCGATGAGAGATACCGCCATGAGAGTCCAGTGATGAGAGATTCCACCAGGGTAGGACTTGACTTCGAGTCAAGCTAATCTGCATATCCGAGTAAAGATGAAATATGAAATGCCAATATAATATATGAAAATGTATTTGATTCACATGTACCAAATGTTGAGATAATTTATGCAATAAGAAATGCATATGAGATTTGAATATGAAATGCTTTAGTTTTCACAAGCATGTGTATGGCTTTGCCATGAGATTTGCATTGGTTTGAATGCATGAGATAGAATAGAGGTACATGTGTTTTCAAATGGTGATTTGATTTGAAATTGTTTTCAAGCATGAGATAGAATGAGCATGTTGTAGAAAATGGCTTTTGAGAAAGAGTTTGAATAATGCATTGTTGTGTTGGTTTTCTTTAGAGCTTGCCTCACTAAGCAAACATACTTACGCTCTCTTTTACCAACAATGCAGATAATTGAAGTGATTTTGGGCTGCAAGAACGTTAAGAACATCCAAGGAAGTGTAAAGCTCATGTATGGTGATGTTTTTACATACTTTAGTCTTGATATTTGGCAATGGGGCTTCAAGATTGTATTTGAGAGATGTGCTTTGAACTCCCTATTTTTGGGGCAAGTTTGTGTTGGCTTTTGAAGTTTGTAAATGGTCTTATATGGTTTGTTTGAGGTTTGAAATCTATATTTGGTTCATGAGGATAGGAAGCATATAGACTAAATGGTCATTTGTTTGATGCTATGCCTTAGCTTAGGCTTCTTAATATCTTATTTTATGTCTAACCATGTTGTTGGTATGTTATGGTATGATTTGGGATATGTTTGAGCGTGAAAGGGTGTGAAAACCATAAAATTATGTTGTTGCAGGGGAGGGTGTATCAAAACACCCTTATCTATTTCGAAACAGGGGCCTGAAATGGCCATAGAGTTTCGGAACGGATGAAGGTGTTTTGGAACACTTTGACTACTGGAGAAGGTTGTTCCGATACTGGTCTCGAAACGTACCCGAGTTCCAAAACGGTCAACACCGTTTCGATCTGACCGTTTTGATACGAAGATCAGAGTTCCGAAACGTCTGGCCGTCTTGGAATGTCCTTTTAAGCTCAAATTTAACAGAGAGGCATGTAATATGATTTATTACATAATGGTAATCTTAAAATATGCAAAGTCTTTATATTTTCTAAAATTTATATTTTGGTCCCTAAAAGTGCAAATCTTACAATTGAATCCCTAATTGATTTCCGATCATTGTGCTTTTCTCTCCTATGATTCCTGAGTAATCACATAGGCTTTATGTGCATCTAGAAAAGATAAAAAGGAAAAAAAGGGTCGTTAATCAAGGTTGACCTTCGGGTTGACTTTGGTTTTCCCCGTGTAATCTTCATAGTTCGAGTCAAGCATCTAGGGCGGGCTAAAGGGGTTACAATTGTTGGTATCAGAGCCAGGTTACAAATGTTTGGGGCTTGGTAAGTGGTTAATGTATGTGATTATGAATAATTGTGACATTTCGGTGAAAGTATGATGTATGATTGTTGATGTGTTGTTCTAGTGAGTTGAAATTGTGATGCTATGCTATGTTTGGGGTATAGTTGGGGATCCCATTGCCATATCATTACTAATGAGAAGAATTGTTTTCAAAAATGATCTTGAGTACTTGGATTACTTACCCTATTATGCCTAATTGGATTTATTGTATTTTGTCACTTGCATTGTTTTATTATGGTGCCACGTAGAGAGCTTAGAATCAATACCCGTTCTACGGCTGAGAACGAGAATGTGGAGAATGTTGAGGATCTACCTCCTCCTCCCCCTGGTGGACCACCTGGTGGTGGTGAAGCTGAGGTTTGTTCTGCTGGAGTTGGTGTTGGGGTTGCTGGACCCGAGGGAGTTCAGGGGCAAGCTACTCTTGATATGTCTGTATTGATACAAGCTATTGCGGGAGCTTTCCATGCAGCAGTAGCTGGGGCTAATGGAGCTGCAACACAAGATGGTTCCAATGTAAGGTTGCCGTAAGAGCGACTTCGCAGTCTGGGAGGGACTGAGTTCAGAGGGTTGACCCCGAAGGGTTCCAAGTCTTGGTTGGAGAGCACCAAGATGATACTTGGACAGTTGAACTGTAATAATGTTCAGAAGTTGGGATGCATAGTGTCATTGTTGCATGGTGATGCATATACGTGGTGGACAACCCAAATATCGGGGATGTATGATGATGATGTGACTTGGACATTCTTTTTGAGTGCGTTCAAGCAAAAGTATTTAGGAGTTCGCTACCTCGATGAGAAAAAGAGGGAATTCACGTCCCTTGTGCAAGGGAGTATGACGGTGGCAGAATATGAGGTGCAGTTTGTACGCCTAAGCCAATATGCACCTGAGCTGATTCCTAGTGAGCGAGAAAGATGTGAACGATTTCGTTACGGCCTAGTGGCGAATGTGAAGACCTATATGCTCGCAGCCGATTATATTGACTTTGATGTCTTGGACACCCGAGCCAAGGACATTGAGCTGAATCTTGGTAGAGATCGCTATAAGAGGCATAAGGATAGAAGGCCACATGGTGATGTTAGATGTGGGGGTGGTAACCATGGGAGAGGTCAAAAAGGACCAAATGCATTCTTGGGGACTCCTGAGTGTAACTGATATGGTAGGAGACATACTGGTGAGTGCTGGGGTAATCTCGGTATGTGTTGGAACGGTGGTAATCGAGGGCACGTGAAGAAAGATTTTCCTCAGCCGTTGAAAGAAGGTTAGGCTCCGATGAGAGCAGTTGCGCCACAGAGAGGTTGTGGGCGCGACCGTGGTAACTTTCAGCGCAGAGATGAAGGTAGAAGGAATGTGGAACATGTGGTGGTTGTTCAAACTGAGGGTGGTGGCCAGGCTCGAGTGTATGCCCATCGAGAGGGAAGGAATGACACAGACGTGATCGCAGGTACCTTTAATTTGCAATCCTGGTCATTACTTTCTTTGATTGATTCTGGATCTACACACTCGTACATATTGCGTGAACATGCTCAAATGCTTAGTTTGCATGTTGAGTCTTTGGATGTGGGTATGCGTGTGACTAGTTCCTTTGGTGAGACGGTTGTAACAAGAAGATTGTATAGGAGGTGCCCCTTAATGGTGCAAGATCATGTGTTTCTTGTCGATCTTATGGAATTGTCATTCTATGGTTTTGACATAATTCTTGGCATGGATTGACTTGTTGAGCATAGAGACATTGTGGATTTTGAAAGCTTGCGAGTTTCGTTGAAACTTGCAGATGATTATGAGGTTGTGGTGGTGGGAGAAAATGTGAAGTTTCTATCTAACGCGGTGTCTACGCTTGAAGTGAGCCGGATGTTGCGTCAAGGATGTGAGGCTTATCTAGCCTGTATTAAGAATCCCAGTACAAAAGAGGTTCGCGTACAAGATATAAAGATCGTGTGTGAGTTTCCTAGAGTGTTTCCGGAGGAATTACCTGGTTTGCCGCCTAGTCGGGAGGTTGAATTTGGAATTGAGTTGTGTGAGAACACAACTCCGGTCTCCATTGCTCCCTATCGCATGGCACCCAAGGAGTTGAAGGAGTTGAAAATGCAACTTCAAGAGTTGCTTGACCGAGGCTTTATTCGGCCTAGTGTGTCACCTTGGGGTGCATCGGTCTTGTTTGTTAAAAAGAAAGATGGCACGATGAGGATGTGCCTTTGGTGTTGATCCGGAAGTGTCGAGAGCTTAGACAGCGTTTCGGTGAGCAAGCGAAACGTAATCGATGAGTGCGAATGGTTTTAGAAGTCCTTGAGGGAAAAAGAAACAAGGTTTGGGATTTAAGATTGGTTTGAAACACCATCCTAAGTCCGGAAGTAAGTATGGCTAGATTTGCTCTCAATTATGTGGTTGTTGCCCCTAAAATGCTTTTACATGCTCTTGTTTTGAGATAGACAAATTCCTACTATTTTATGCATGATTTGTAGCATGAGATGATGCTTTGTAGAGATTTCATGAGATAGCATGTTGCATTGAAGAGTTTTGAGATTTTGACTTAATGCAAAGCATGTGTTATGATTTTGAAATGAGATGTGAAAGATTTGAGAAATGTGAATTAAAAAATAGTAGGTGAGATGATGTTTTTGACATAATATATTGACATAGAAGATGAGATAGTTACCGGATATAATTGATCGATCAATAGGATAAGAGTGCACTATAAACTAAAATTCGTACGTGCTCTTTGGAGTTTGGCAATGGGGGTAGTGCCATTCCAATCCAAAGTGAGAATATGATTATGAGAGATACCATCGGGGTAGGACTTGGTGAAATACCCAAGCTTTGTGGCGATGAGAGATACCGCCATGAGAGTCTGGTATTGAGAGATTCCATCGGGGTAGGACTTGACTTCGAGTCAAGCTAATCTGCATATCCGAGTAAAGATGAAATGTGAAATGCCAATCTAATATATGAAAATGTATTTGATTCACATGTACCAAATGTTGAGATGATTTATGCAATGAGAAATGCATATGAGATTTGAATATGAAATGCTTTAGTTTTCACAAGCATGTGTATGGCTTTGACATGAGATTTGCATTAGTTTGAATGCATGAGATAGAATAGAGGTACATGTGTTTTCAAATGGTGATTTGTTTTGAAATGGTTTTCAAGCATGAGATAGAATGAGCATGTTGTAGAAAATGGCTTTTGAGAAAGAGTTTTGAATAATGCATTGTTGTGTTGGTTTTCTTTAGAGCTTGCCTCACTAAGGAAACATGCTATGCTCTCTTTTACCAACAATTCATATAATTGAAGTGATTTTGGGCAGCAAGAAGGTTAAGAACATCCAAGGAAGTGTAAAGCTCGTGTATGGTGATGTTTTTACATACTTTAGTATTGATATTTGGCAATAGGGCTTCAAGATTGTATTTGGGAGATGTGCTTTGAACTCTCTATGTTTGTGGCAAGTTTGTGTTGGCTTTTGAAGTTTGTAACTGGTCTTATTTGGTTTGTTTGAGGTTTGAAATCTATATTTGATTCATGAGGATAGGAAGCACGCCTATAGACTAAATGGTCATTTGTTTGATGCTATGCCTTATCTGAGGCTTCTTAAATATGTTCTTTTATGTCTAACCATGTTGCTGGTATGTTATGGTATGATTTGGGATATGTTTGAGCGTGAAAGGGTGTGATAAACCAGAAAATTATGCTGTTGCAGGGCAGGGTGTATCGAAACACCCTTATGTGTTTCGAAACAAGGGCCCGAAATGGCCATAGAGTTTCGAAACGGATGAAGGTGTTTCGAAACACTTTGACTGCTAGAGAGGGTTGTTCTGATACTGGTCTCAGAATGCACCCGAGTTCCAAAACGGTCAATACTGTTTCGATACGAAAATCAGAGTTCCGAAATGGATGACCGTTAGATTGCAAATTTAAATTGTTCAAGTTCTCATGTTTTACACTTTAGTCATGAATGTTGTGCATGCAATTGTTTGAGCTTGGAATGTCCTTTTAGGCTGAAATTTAACAGATAGGCATGTAATATGACTAATTACATAATGGTAATCTTAAAATATGCAAAGTCTTTATATTTTCCAAACTTTACATTTTGGTCTATAAAAGTGTAATTCTTACAATTGAATCCATAATTGATTTTCGATCGCTGTGCTTTTCTCTCATATGATTCCTGAGTAATCGCATAGGCTTTATGTCCATCTAGAAAGAGAAAAAGGAAGAAAAAAAGGGTTGTTAATCAAGTTTGACCTTTGGGTTGACTTTAGTTTTCCCCGTGTGATCTTCATACTTCGGGTCAAGCTTCTAGGTCGGGCTAAGGGGGTTACAGAGGGCATGTTTTTAGTAAAGGCATGAGTTTGCAAATGATGTTATCTTGGTTTTATAAAATGTATTGATGAAGGTTTGGTTTTAGCGAGCCTCACTGAGCTTTATGCTTACGCTCATTTGTTTCATCAATGTAAAGGATTGAGCTATAGAGGCAACAAGAAAGCAAGGGGATAATCCAAGTTCGGGTCTAAGTGAAGTATGTGGTTTACTTTAGTGTAATAAGAGGCAATGGGTGGGATTTCTACTCTTGGAATATTTGGTGATGTTAAACACCTAAAGCACGTTTGATTTGTTTATTTTGGTTTATAATTGGCCTTTGAGGATTGACTTTTGGTTGGATGTTGGTTTTAGCTTTGAATGGCTTTGGTTGACTAGGGAGCATGCCTATAGTTTCAATATTTGCATGATTGATGCTATGCTTTAGCTTTGGCCTATAATGATGATCCTTGATGCATAGGTATGTTGTATGTATGTTGTGACATTTTCTGGAATGTATTCGAACATGAAACGATGTGAAAAACCAGCAAAATCTATTTTCGCATGGCAAGGCGTATCAGAATGCCCTTGCCTGTTTCGGAACAGAGGCCTGAAATGGCCATGAGGTTTTGGAACGGGTAGGAACGTACCGAAACAGTTTTGCTACCTGAAGGGGGTGTTTCGATACGGTCTCAGAACGCACCCGAGTATCGAAACAGTCAACCTGGTTTCAAAACGACCATTTCGATACAAGGCTTTGCGTTTCGGAATGCCTCACCGTTGAAGTTTGAATTTGAACTGTTCCAGGTTTTTGTTTCTTACGTTTTGGTCCCTGAGTCTTGTACGCTTAATTAAATGGGTTTGGATGATCCGTTTGTGATGCAATTTGACATGCTGGCATGTAATAAGATTATTTACGGATTGGTAACATTAAAACTTGTTTAGCCCTTATAATTCTGGGATTCACATTTTAGTCCCTTAAAGACGTTTCTATGCAATTGAACCCCTTTTCGAGTTTTGTTTGCTGTGTCGCTTCCGCTGAAATGATTTGCTAATCATATAGGTTAATAGAGTTCATCTAGATAAGATAAAAAGGAAATAGGGGTCGTTAATCAAGGTTGACTTTCAAGCTGACTTTGGTTTTCCCCGTGTAATCTTCGTAGCTCGGGTTGAGTGTTTAGGCCGGGCTAAGGGGGTTACATTTTTTGAGTTGGAACACCCTAGTTTTGGGCTTGGATGTTTTTGACGTCAGATTGAATCGATCGGGAACAGCTCGTATCGCGTAAGGTGATTTAAGGAAATCAAGGATCGAGATAGGATATAAATGTTGTAAAAATTGCTAAAATCCTCTAAAAATATGTTTAAGAGGTTGGTCAAGTCAATTTTACAAAAAGTGTTTCGGAAATGGGACATTTTGAGTAGTGACCAAATTGTAAAGTTTCAAAACTGTGGAAAATGTGATTTTTAAAGAAGAAGCCAAATTCTTAGAATCTATAGGGGGCTTATGGCAATTTAGCCTTTACTTAATATGACATGTGTTTTAAATGGCTTTAATTGATTTTATTTTAATTAATTAAAATGGGTAGTTAATATGAGATTCTATTACGTAACTACCATTTCCTCTTCATTTTCAGCCAAACACTATTTTCATTATTGTCTCTCCAGAATTCTTTTCTCCCAAACACTCTCCTAAAGTTTCCTAATTAATTTTCAAGAAATCCATTCAAGTTCTTCAAGATTTAGCTAAGGAAAACTTGTCATTCATTGAGGAAAGCAAGGATTTGAGGTAAATCCCATTCTCAACCTTTAATCAAAGTTCTTTATTGAAATCCCCAAGATATTTGGCTTCTAATTATTATTTTTGGTTGAGTTTTCATTATAGTTTTGATTGGAGAGCAAAATCTTGTAAAATTGAGGTTGAAATCTTAGTTGTGTTAAGCTCTATTTTGGATTTATTTTAATTTAGTTCTAAGTTGATTATTGTGTTGAAATGAAGTCTTGATAACATAGATCCCGAAATCCTTGAGATCCTTGAGTTTCTTGTTAGTTTTAAGTGAGTTTTTGAGGTGAAATGGTGGAATCTTGCTTACTAGAGGTATAAGGTTGGGTTAGGTTGCATGTTAGATGTGTTTTGATGTTTATAATGGTTTGGAAGTGATGTATGTTAGCTGGGTTTGGTCTAGGAAGCAGTCGATTGAGTTTTTGGTTGTTTTGGATGGGTATTTTGGTGTAGTTTTGTTGAGCAACGAGTTTGAGTTTTGTTGCTGGTGATGAAATGCATTGTAATGCATTTGGATCTCTGTTTTGATGATGTGAAAACAGAGGATCTTGATCCGGTGGCAAACGAAGCATTTTTGGAGGCTTCAGATGGGTGATTTTTGCGTCGGTGAGCGAGGTTTCGCGTATCAGTGAGTGGAAATGGATTTTCCAGCTTTGTAACGCTTTGAGCGTGGTCTTGGGAGCTTAGTGTAAGTTTGAAACACTTAGTTAAGCTCAAGAGTAAGTGGTTCGAAAGTCTTTCTCGGAAATGTGTTATGTTAGAAGCATGATAAATGTTGGATTTTGATGCTAATATGTTAAGGATGCACTAGGTAAGTGGTCCTTGGTTTTATATGATAAATGCATATGATGTAAAGCATGTTATGCTTGTGGTAATGACATTGTATTTATGCTTGTAAAATAGTGGATTATTGATGTTGAATGATTATATTGGCAAGTGATGAAAGTGGTTTTTGGTTCTTGTGATCGGGTATAGTTCGCCAACTATAGGATTGGGTGCACCGTGAATAAGTCGCCTTGGATGTCGAGGGGTTGTCATTGTACCGTAAACTCCATCCAAGTACCCTAGCGATTAAGAAATTGACATCACCACGATGGAGGATGGCTCTCGTGTGTGGACTTGGTTAAGTGTCACAACGGTGGAGGATTTCTCCCTTCTGTGAGCTTGGTTAAGGTAATTACAATGGTTGAGGTAGCTCCCATGTGTAAGCCTTGTTTTGTGTTCCGACTCTCGCTAGTGGGTTATACAACTACTGATGAATGATGTTGAGGGGTCGGGATTGTACCGTTAAACTCCATCACGGGTGTTGAGGGGCTGTGATTCTACCGTAGACTCCACCTTGGGCTTCAGAACGGTTGATGGTCTAGTTCCGTGTGTGAGCCTTGCGTAGTCCGGTAGTGTGTATGAAGCGTGTGGGACAACACTTGTAATCCGCATATCCGATTGTGTCATTCGAGTTGGTTTTTGGTATGGTTTGAGGAGTGTTCACTTGTAAGCCAATATGACGTTGAGATTAATGGTGAAAGCATGAGATACTTGTGAATTATGCTAGAAAGCATGTATTGCTTGGTAAAGCATGAGCAAAGGTTTATTTACTGTTTTTAAGTGATGCATACGAGCATGTGTGTTGGAAAGGGCATTGATGCCTTGTGAGGGAATGTTTTTAGTATAGGCATGAGTTTGCAAATGATGTTATCTTGGTTTTATAAAATGCATTGATGAATGTTTGGTTTTAGCGATCCTCGCGAAGTTTTATGCTTATGCTCATTTGTTTCATCAATGTAGAGGATTGAGCTTTAGAGGTAGCAAGAAAGCAAGGTGATAAAACATACTTCGTGTCTAAGCGAAGTATGTGGTTTACTTTAGTGTAATAAGAGGCAATGGGTGGGATTTCTACTCTTGGAATATTTGGTCATGTTAAACACGTAAAGCACGTTTGATTTGTTTATTTTGGTTTATAATTGGCCTTTGAGGACTGAGTTTTGGTTGGATTTTGGTTTTAGCTTTGTATGGCTTCGGTGGACAAGCGAGCATGCCTATAGTTTCAATATTTGCATGATTGATGATATGCTTTAGCTTTGGCTTTATAATGATGATCCTTGATGCATAGGTATGTTGTATGTATTTTGTGACATGTTCTAGAATGTATTTGAACATGAAAGGATGTGAAAAGCCAGCAAAATATGTTGTCGCAGGGCAAGGCGTATCGGAACACCCTTGCCTGTTTCGGAACAAAGGCCTGAAATGGCCATGAGGTTTCAGAACGGACATGAACGTATCGAAACGGTTTTGCTACTAGAAGGGGTGTTTCGATACGAGTCTCAGAACGCACCCGAGTATCGAAACTGTCAACCTGGTTTCGAAACGACCGTTCTGATACAAGGCTTTGCGTTTCGGAACACCTGACCGTTGAAGTTTGAATTTGAACTGTTCCAGGTTTCTGTTTCTTACGTTTTGGTCCCTGAGTCTTGTATGCTTAATTAAATGGGTTTGGATGATCCGTTTGCGATGCAATTTGACATGCCAACATGTAATATGATTAATTACGGATTGGTAACATTAAAACTTTTTTAGCCCTTATAATTCTTGGAATTTACATTTTAGTCCCTTAAAGACGTTTCTATGCAATTGAACCCCTGTTTGAGTTTTGTTTGATGTGTCGCTTCCGCTGAAATGATTTGCTAATCATATAGATTAATAAAGTGCATCTTGATAAGATTAAAAGAAAAAAAGGGTCGTTAAAAAGGTTTACTTTCGGGCTGACTTTGGTTTTTCCCGTGTAATCTTAGTAGCTCGGGTCGAGCGTCTAGGCCAGGCTAAGGGGGTTACAGGGCCCTCCCCCTTTCTGTTTTATTAACTGTTGGTTAGACGAAAAGCGAAATATCCGTTGCATGGCTGAGGAGTGGTGTATATTGACAGGGCTGGGAATTGGCAACTCAAATATCATGGTGATACTTTGACACTTGAAACAGTTTCTTCGTCAGTGGAATAGGTCGGATTTCAGGGACATTGAGAAAGAGATTAAGCTCCTCCAAAATTTCTTAGATGAGTTAGATAGTGGTGATATAGAGGAAGCTAATTGGGGTGTGTTCGAGTTGAATGATCAGAAGAGAGAATGGCTACACGCACTATGGCAAGCTATCCACCGTAAGGAGTCTCTTTGGCGTCAAAAGTCGAGAGCAAATTAGCTTAGATTGGGGATAGAAATACGACTTTCTTCCATAGAGCCGCGAAGTTGCGAGTTGTGCGTAATAATATTCCTGGCTTGAACATCAAAGGGATATGGGTTACGGATCCAAATCGGTTGCGACGACATATAGTCCTGTTCTTTACTCAGCATTTTACCGCTGAAGAAAGGTCTTGTGCTTGGAGTTTTTAGGGTAATTTTCATCGGGTGAGTGAAGCTTAAAATAGGTGACTGGTGGCGCCTTTTTCTCTTGATGAGGCATGGGCGATTGTTCGTGGATGTGAGGGCTCAAAATCACCCCGGTCGAATGATTATAGTATGGAGTTCTTTAAGAAGTGTTAGGATGTCGTAAGTGATGACGTATTGCGGTTTTTAGAAGAGTTTTTTGTCTCTGGCAAGTTACCTGTGGGAGAGAACAACGCATTCCTCATGCTTTTGCCTAAGATTGATTCATCGGTCTCTCTAAGTGATATTCGACCAATTAGCCTGCTGAATTCGATATACAATATTCTTGCTAAAATTCTGGCTAGAAGGTTGCAGTCTGTGCTGGGAAGTTTAATTATTGATCACCAAATCGGCATTAGTGCGTGGGCGTCAAATTGTGGATGGTATATTATTGGCGAACGAGAGAATCCATTCTATGCGACAGAGTTCGTCGGGAGGTTGTATCCTTAAATTGGATTTCGCTAAGGCTTACGACTGCGTTCGATAGGAATTTTTAGATCACATTTTATGGTCGATAGGTTTTTGTGATTCTTGGCGACATTGGATTTATGAGTGTATCAGCATTGTCCGTTTGTCTGTTTAGTTAAATGGTAGCGCCACTAAGGAGTTTTGAATGGGTCGTGGTCTGCGGAAAGGCTGCCCGTTGTCACCTTTGATGTTTGTTATTGTTGCGGAAGCATTGCATAGGATGCTGGTTCAGGCTGTGGAGCTGGGGCTTATCTGTGGGTTTTATTTGGCTCCAGGGGTGTCGCTCTCACATCTTCAGTTTGCCGACGACACCATCCTATTTTTTGAAGCCTCCATCGAATGCGCTACGACTATCCGTAGGTTACTATGTTACTTTAAAGTTTGTTCTGGTTTGAAAATTAATTTCAACAATTCTTCACTTTATACTATTGGCGTGAGTGAGGAGTTATTTGATTCAATGGTGGCTGTTTTGTGTTGTCGGAAAGGCGAAATGCCCTTTGTATATTTGGGGCTGCTGTTGAGGGTTAATCCTCGCAACATTGCTGTGTGGGAACCGGTTGTAGCCTCGGTTCGACGGAATCTTGCTGGTTGGAAACATACATCTTTATCCTTTACTGCTCGCGTCACACTAGTAAACTTTGCTCTTTCGTCGCTTCCAGTTTATTATATGGGTTTGTTTCGGTTTCCGAAGGGTGTTATCGCAACAATAGATAAAATGAGGCGTGCCTTTATGTGGGGAGGGGTGAGTTTGCAACTGAAAATGTGTCGAGTAAGCTGGAGTATGGTAGGTCGCCCACGTCATTTAGGTGGTTTGGGTATTGCGGTTTTGGAAATTTGGAATAGGGCGTTATTGGCGAAATGGTCATGGCGGTATGCTAGGGTTACGACTTCTTTGTGGAGGGCCATTATAGTGGCAAAATATGGCGAGGCAGCCCAATGGTGGCATTTTAATTCTACCTATAGGGGCTCGATGTCGGTTATTTGGAAACAAATTGTCCAAACTGTCAGTTTAGATAGCATGCAAAAGTTTGTGGGTGATCCTAGTTTTGTTTTGAAGGTTGGTGATGGTTCTCAAGTTTTGTTTTGGTTCAACGCGTGGTGTGTTGAAAAACCTTTGAAGGATATTTTCCCACATCTCTTTTTGATAGTTGTGAATCGACTGGCTTTAGTTGTTGACCTTTCAGACGGAGGTAGTTTTTAGCATGACTGCTGGCTTGGTTACTTAGGGAGCTCATTTCTATCTTGGGAGCTGTGAGATTACGAAAGGGTACGTGTGATTTGTTGATTTGGACGCCCGATGTGCACGAGATTTTTTCAGTTAAGGCTCTCTCACGTCTTCTTATCTTGGACAAGGTGGGGGAGAACGATTTTGGTGAGTGCTTTGCATGGAAAGTTCTTGTACCTCCGAAGGTTCATGCGTTCTTGTGGTTCACCTGGTTGCGCCATTTTCCAACCTTTAATTTTTTGAAGCAACGCGACATTGTGTTGGATGAGCAGCAAGGTTTGTTTGTTCAGTGTCGTGAGGGGGAGGAGGATATTGATCACTTATTTTTCTATGCCCGTTTGCATAAGGAATATGGGATTGGTTTAGGCATTGGTGGGGGTGTCCTTGCCGATGCCGAGGGCTTTCTCTGAGTTCTTCATCCCGGGCTTTCACCGTTCATTCACAGGCACCTTAAGCCATCTGTGGGTTTCGAGCATTGCTGTGTTGTTGTGGTCTCTATGCCTTGCGCGAAATGAGAGTGTTTTTAACGGTAAGTTATTACCGGCTTCAGAGATTTTCTTCTTGGTTAAGCTGCACTCGTTTTACTGGGTGAAAGCTTTAAAGGCGGGGTTGACCGTCAGTGAGTCCTTATGAGGGTGAATGCCCGAACTCATTCTGTGAGTCTATTGATTCCCGGCCATGTCGCGTGGGGGTGAGTTGGGAACTTCCGATTGGGGTCACACTGAAATTTTCACTTGATGGTTCAGCTCGTGGTAAACTAGGGCCTGCAGGTTTTGGGGCCGTCTTGCGCGATGCACAGGGCAGCATTCTAGCTCTTTTCTCGGGTCCGCTTGGTTCCCTTGATTCCAATGTAGCGGAATTGCGGGTAATTGCTTTTGCTTTGACTTTCTATACAGCTTTTAAATGGGCAACTCGTCCTCTCGCGGTGGAGTCAGATTACAAATTTGCTTTTGGTTGGGTGATGCATTTGTATCGACGACCTTGGCGTCTATGGGAGGTTTTTGGTTTGATCGACCAAGCATGTCTCTCTTTGGGGTCTGTTTTCTTTAGCCACATTTTTCGTGAGGCGAATGGGTTAGTGGATACTTTAGCAAAAGAAGGAGTGTCGCGGGCATCTTTATTTCAGGCTTGTGTATGATTGTTTGATTCTGTGAGGGGCATCTTGTTTCGCTGTTTGTTCCTTTGTCTCTTCTGTTTTAATATACAACTTTATGCCGATCAAAAAAATTAATTAAATAAAATAAAAACCAATTAAAGCTATTTAATTATAACCATTTTAAACACATATCATATTAATGAAAGTCTAAATTGCCATAAACCCCCTAAATATTCTATGATTTTGGCTTCTCCTTTAAAAATCACATTTGGCACAGTTTTGAAACTTTACATTTTGGTCACTACTCAAAATGTACCACTTTCGAAACTCTTTTTGTAAAATTAATTTGACCAACCTCTTAAATATATTTTTAGAGGATTTTAGCAATTTTACCACATTTTTATCCTATCCCGAACCTTGATTTCCTTAAATCACCTTACGCGGTTCAAACCGTTCTCGACCGGTCCGGTTCGATGTCTAAAACATCTAGGCCCAAAATCAGGGTGTTACAGTGGAAATGGATTTTCCAGCTTTGAGCATGGTCTTGGGAGCTTAGTGTAAGTTTGAAACACTTAGCTAAGCTCAAGAGTAAGTGATTCGAAAGTCTCTCTCGGAATGTGTTATGTTTTTGTTGGAAAATGCACTTGAGTTAAATGTGATTTTATTTACTGTTTTAAAGCATGTTTTGAGCATTGATAATGTTGGTGTTTAATGCCATTTTGATAAGGATGCACTTGGTAGGTGATCCTAGAAATTATGAAATGTATGCATTTGAGATTAAGCATGGTTATGCTTGTGGAAATGGCATTGTGATTTATGCTTGTAAAATAGTGGAATAATGATTATAAATGATTATATTGGCAAGTGATGGAAATGGTTTTTGGTTACTTTAATTAGATATAGTTAGCCGGCTATAGGATTGGGTGCACCGTGAATAAAAGTCGCCTTTGATATCGAGGGGTTGTGCTTGTACCGTATACTCCATCCAAGTACCCTAACGATTGAGGTTAAGATCACAACGGTGGATGGTTAATTCCCGTGGTGGATCTTGTTGTATGTGTCCCGTCCTCTCGTTAGTGGAACTATACAACTACCGATGAGTGGTGTTGAGGGGTTGGAATTGTACCGTTAAACTCCACTACGGGTGTCACAACAGATGATGGCTTAATCTCGTGTGTGAGCCTTGTGTAGTCTGGTAGTGTGTATGAAGCGTGTGGGAAAACGCTTGTAATCTGCGTATCTGATTGTGTCATATGAGTTGGTTTTTGTATGGATTGAGAATTGATCACTTGCGAGCCAATATAATGTTGTTGATTAATGATTTAAGCATGTGATGCTTGTGACTACTGCTAGACTGCATGTGATGCTTGGTTTAAGCATGAGCAAAAGATTAGTTGCTATCATTTTAATGATGCTAAGAGCATGAGGTTTAAATAGGGCATGATTTAAGTAAAGGCATATAACACCCTGGTTTTGGGCCTACATGTCTTGGACATCAAAACGGACCGTTCGGAAACGGTTCGAATCGCGTTAGGTGATTTAAGGAAATCAAGGATCGTGATAGGATAAAAATATGGTAAAAATTGCTAAAAACCTCTAAAATCATGTTTTAGGGTTGGTCAAATCAATTTTACAAAAAGAGTTTCAGAAGTAGTACATTTTGGTTAGTGACCAAAATGTAAAGTTTCAAAACTATGGAAAATGCAATTTTTAAAAGAAGAGCCAAAATCTTAGAATCTTTAGGGAGCTTTATGGCAATTTAGCCTTTCCATAATATTACACGTGTTTTAAACGGATTTTATTTAATTAAAATTAATAAAAATAAGAAAATTGAGATTTCATTTGACGTAACTACCTTCCTCTTCTCATTTTTCAGCCAAACATCATTCTAAATCATATTCTCCAGAATTCTTTTCTCCCAAAAACTATCTCATTAATTTCCAAATCAATTTCAAGATTTCTCTTCAAGATTTTCAAGTTTTGTGAAGCTAAAACTTGTCATTCATTAAGGAAAGCAAGGGTTGGAGGTAAATCTCGTTCTCAACCTTCAATCTAGATTCTTTATTGAAATTTCCAAGATCTTTGGCTTCTAATTAATATTTTTGGTTGAGTTTTCATTATAGTTTTGATTTGAGATCAAAATATTACAAAAATATGATTAAAATCTTGATTTCCGAATTTGTTTTGTTAGGCTCTGTTTTGGATTGATTTTAATTGAGTTTTGTGTTGATTAATATGTTGAAAAGAGTTTTTGTTGATATAGATCCCGAAATCCTTGAGATCCTTGAGTTTCTTGATAGTTTTATTTGAGTTTTTGGGGTGAAATGATGAAGTTATGTTTTCTTAGGTATAAGGAATGGTTTAGGATGGTTTTAGATGTGTTTTGATGTTTATAAATGGTTGAAAGTGATGTATGTTGGCTGGGCTTGGTTTAGGAAGCAATCGATTGAGTTTTCGGTTGTTTTGGATGGGTAAATTGGTGTAGTTTGGGTGAGCAAGGAGTTTGTGTGTAGTTGTTGGTGTTGAAATGCATTTTAATGCATTTGGATATTAGTTTTGATGATGTGCAAATAGGAGATCTTGATCCGGGAGCAAACGAGATGATTTTGGAGGCTCCAGAAGGGTGATTTTTGTGTCGGCAAGCAAGGCTTCGCGTATCAGTGAGTGGAAATGGATTTTCTAGCTTTGTAACGCTTTGAGAGTGGTCTTGGGGCATAGTATAAGTTTGAAACACTTAGCTAAGCTCAAGAGTAAGTGATTCGAAAGTATCTCTCGGAAATATGCTATGTTTTGTTGGAAATGCACTTGAGTTGAATGTGATTTAATTATTGTTTTAAAGCATGTTTTAGAGCATTGAGGTTGCTAGTTTTAATGCCATTTTGTTAAGGATGCACATGGTAAGTGATCCTTGGATTTTTGTGATTAGTACATTTGATATTAAGCATGTTTATGCTTGTGAAAATGTCATTATGTTTATGCTTGTAAAATAGTGGAATATTGATGCTAAATGATTATATTGGCAACTGATGGAAATGGTTTTTGGTTACTTTAATCGGATATAGTTAGCCGACTATAGGATTGGGTGCACTGTGAATAAAGTCGCCTTGGATGTCGAGGGGTTGTGATTGTACCGCATACTCCATCCAAGTACCCTAACGATTGAGGCTAAGATCACAACGGTGGATGTTTAATCTCGTGTGTGAATCTTGTGTTATATGTCCCGTGCTCTCGTTAGTGGAATTATACAACTACCGATGAGTGGTGTTGAGGGGTTGTGTTAGTACCATTATACTCCACCACGGGTGTCCTAACGTTGGAGGGTTGCTCTCGTATGTGAACCTTGTGTAGTTTGGTAGTGTGTATGAAGCGTGTGGGACAGCGCTTGTAATCGGAGTATCTGATTGTGTCCTTTGTGATGGTTTTGGTACGGTTTGAGAATTGATCGCTTGCAAGCCAATATAATGTTATTGATTAATGGTTTAAGCATGAGATGCTTGTGGTTTATGCTAAAATGCATGTGATGCTTGGTTGAAGCATGTGCAAAAGATTACTTGCTGTTATATTGATGATGCAAAGAGCATATGGTTTAAAAAGTGCATAGATGCTTTGAAAAGCATGTTTTAAGGAAAGGCATGAGATAACAATTTATGATATTTCCGGTTTGTAAAATGCATTGATGAGTGTTTTGTTTTATCAATCCTCACTAAGCTTCATGCTTACGCTCATTTGTTTCATCAATGCAGAAAATTAGGCTTTTGAGGCAGCAAGAAGCAAGGGAAATCCAAGCTCTTTTGACTAGAAAAAGTATGTGGTTTTACCTAAGAGTAATAAGAGGCAATAGGTGGGATTTCTACTCTTGGATTTTATATGGTGATGTTGAACACCTTGGGAATGTTTGGTTTGCTTATTTTGGTTTGTAAATAGCCTTTAAATGTTGGTTTGAACTTGAATGTGGGTTTTAGATTTTGTGTGGTTTTGACATCTAGAAAGCATGCCTATAACCCTTAAGCATGCAAGTTTGATGCTATGTTTTAGCTTGTGCTTCGTATTGGTGATCTTTGATGTGTATTCATGTTGTATGTGTGATGTGGCATGTTTTAGGATGATTTCGGAGGTGAATAAGTTGAGTAAAACCATCATATTGGGAAGTTACATGGCAAGGTGTTTCGGAACGCCCTTATCTGTTTCGGAACGGTGGCCTGAATGGTCATGGTGTTTCAGAATGGGTAGGCACGTTCCAGAACATTTTGTCACTATAATGCACTGTTTCGAAACGGGTTTCGGAACGCACCCGTGTATCGAAACAATCGACCTAGTTTCGAAACGGTCGTTCCGATACGGGGTATTGTGTTTCGAAACATTTGACCGTTGTATACTAAATTTGAATTGTTTCAGGCTTCAATTCCTTACAGTTTGGTCCCTAAATGTTGTATGCTTAATTAAAAGAGTTTTAATAATCCGTTTGAGATGAAACTTTACATTTTGTATGTTATATGATTAATTTTGGATTGGTAACTTTAAAATCTGTTTAGTCCTTATAATTTTGGAAGTTTACATATTAGTCCCTAAAAGACATTTGTACACAATTGAACCCCTAATTGAACTCTGTTTGCTGAGTCGTTTACACCAAAACAAAATTCTAATCATATATGATAATAATGTGCATCTAGAAAAGATAAAATGAATAAAAGGGTTGTTAATCAAGGTTGACTTTAACGAGTTGACTTCAGTTTTCCCCGTGTAATCTTCTTAGTTCGGGTCGGGCGTCTAGGTCGGGCTAAAGGGGTTGCATTTGTTGGTATCAGAGCTAGGTTACGAAAGAATTAGGGATAATTGTAAGTGAAATTGGTATGTTTGGTGTATGAATGTGTGAAAAAGCATGTTTTGATTGTATGTTGGAGTGTATGCCATGCTTGATTGAAGTAAGTCATATGCGAGATGAATATGATTGTATGTTGATGATGTGATATTGATATGTGCTGATTTTGGATGATGGAAAACATGATGAACATGATATGTTAGTGTATGCTATGTTATGCTTGAGGGAAATCGGGGTGCCCAATTGCCTTATTACATTGATTAAATGTTTCTGTGAACTTGGATCCTTGCTTGAGGCTGGCCTAAATCATGATTTATTTTGTTTTATTGTTATGCCTTGTTAAAAATAGCACTATGGGTCCAAGGAGAGAGCTCAAATCAAACACGTTAGTGCCTGCGGCTGAGCAGGGAGACCAGGGTGATCAAGGGGCTGATGTCCCTCATGTTGGAAACTTACCTCCTCTGCCACCACCTGGAGGTGGGGAGCAGGAGCAACAAGGACACGATGGTCTGGGTTTGGGTGATCTAACGCCGTTGGTTCAGGCGATCACCAGAGCGTTTCAGGTTGTGGTAGCCGGAGCGCATTTTCAGGCCCCTACAGTTGGGCAGGCGGGTTTACCCTTGGAGAGGTTGAGGAAGTCTAAGAGCTGTTGAGTTCTTTTGAATGTCTCTTGAGGCGTCGGAAGCTTGGTTCGCAAGAAAAATCTGTATCATGGATCAAATGGGATGCAACGATGTCCGCAAGCTGGGATACGCAGTTTCCTTACTTCAAGGCGACGCATATAGTTGGATGACGACTACCATCGCGGGAATGGAATCCAATGAAGTAGATTGGGAGTTTTTCAAGGGTGCCTTTAAGAGTTAGTATCTGGGAGTGAGATACTTGGATGAAAAGAAACGTGAATTCATGTTGCTAGTTTAGGGAAACCTTTCTGTGGTTGAGTACGAGGTCCAGTTCATACGTTTGAGCCAGTATGCCCCTAAACTAATACCTAATGAGAGGCATCGTTGTGATCGCTTCCGATATGGGCAGGTGCAAGAAGTCAAGACATAAATGTTGGATGCGGATTACACCAACTTCGATGCGCTTGTGTGTCAAGCCAAAGACATTGAACATAAATTGGGTTTGGCATCCTGAGGAGTTAGTTCTAGCTCTGGAAAGAGAGCAGCTGAGTTTAGTTCCGATGGTGGACGGAACAAGAGTGGATGAGATAAGAGATATCAGCCTACTAGGCGAGGCAATGTTGGACATGGTGCACCGGCTCAGGAAGATCGGATGAGAGCAGAATAGAACACTTGTTGGACGTGTGGATCTCGGGGTCATCTGAGGCGATATTGTCCTCGAGCGGATAGAGAGGTTCAGGCTCCTGTGGCGGTAATAGGGAATTCGTGCTGGAATTGTGGTTCAGCGGATCACATGAGGCGAGAGTGTCCTTTGTTGGCTGGTTGAGGCCAAAGACGTGCACTTGTTGTGGCTGCACGTCGGAGAGGCCGTGGACACGGTCGAGGGAACTTTTAGAGGAGAGACGAGGGTCATCGAGGCATTGCATATGTGGTAGCAGTTCGGCCTGAGGGAGGCGGTCTTGCGAGGGCCTATGCTCAGCGTGGGGAGCGCAATGATACCGATGTTATCGCAGGTACCTTTGCTCTTCAATCTTTATCATTGTTGGCTTTGATTGATTCTAGACCCACGCATTCTTATATCTTGAGTGAGCATGCGCATTTGCTTGATATACCTGTTGAGTTGCTCGAAGTAGGAATGCAAGTGACTAATTCTTTTGGTGAGACTGTAGTCACTAGGAAGTTGTATAGGAGATGCCCTTTACCTATGCAAGGTCATGTTTTTCTTGTGGATTTGATGGAGTTACCCTTCTACGGTTTCGATGTGATCCTTGGTATGGATTGGTTGACTGAGCATAGAGCAGTGGTTGATTTTGATGTCATGCGGGTCACCTTGAAGCTTACCGATGATTATGAAGTGGTGGCAGTGGGCGAGAATGTGAAATTCTTGTCGAATGTGATTTCGGCTTTGGAAGCAATACGTATGCTAAGGTTGGGTTGTGACGCTTACCTTGCCTATGTGATGAATCCTGACACAAAGGATGTACGTGTGCTGGACATCAGAACCGTTTGTGATTTTTCGGGTGTCTTTCTGGAAGAATTGCCTGGGTTGCCACCAAATAGAGAAGTTGAGTTTGGTATCGAGTTGTATGAGAATATGACTCCGGTGTCCATTGCTCCTTATCGCATCGCACCTAATGAGCTGAAGGAGTTGAAAATGCAGCTTCAGGAGAAGTTCGATCGAGGGTTCATCCGGTCGAGTGTATCACCTTGGGGTGCACCAATCTTGTTTGTAAAGAAGAAAGATGGGACTATGCGGATGTGTATAGATTATCGGCAACTGAACAAGTTGACGATCAAGAACAAGTATCCCTTGCTTAGGATCAATGATCTCTTTGACCAGTTTCGAGGAGCCTCGGTGTTTTCCAAGATAGACTTAAGGTCATGGTATTATCAATTGAAAGTGAAAGATGTGGATGTACCTAACACAACTTTTCGGACAAGGTACGGACATTACGAGTTCTTAATGATGCAGTTTGGTTTGACCAACGCACCTGCTGCTTTCATGGACATGATGAATCGTATGCTCCATGAGTTCTTGGATCTATTTGTGGTGGTGTTCATCGATGATATCCTTGTGTATTCGCGTACCGAGGAGGATCATGATATACACTTGAGGATCGTCTTGCAAGCATTACAGGAGAACTAGTTGTATGCCAAGCTAAGTAAGTGCGAGTTTTGGCTTAAGGAGGTCGTCTTCCTTGGACATGTTGTATCAACTAAGGGTATTCGTGTTGATCCGCATAAAGTAGAGGATGTGATGAATTGGAAGGTTCCTAAGTCGATGACAGAAGTAAGAAGCTCCCTTGGTTTAGCTAGGTATTACCGTAGGTTTGTCGAGGGTTTCTCGAAGATTGCAGCACCTTTGACCAAGTTGTTGCAGAAGAATGCTCGCTTTGAGTGGACTGATGCGAGGCAACTAGCTTTTGAGAAGCTGAAGGAAGCTTTGACGCAAGCTTCTGTCCCGATTCAACCTGAGTCTGGTAAGGAGGGTAAGGTGGTAGCCTATGCATCTAGACAGTTGAAGGTGCATGAGCGTAACTACCCTACTCACGATCTTGAGCTTGCGGCTGTTGTGTTTGCTTTGAAGATCTTGAGGCATTACTTGTACGGCGAGAAGTGTGTTGTGTTCACGGATCATAAGAGCTTGAAGTATCTTATGTCTCGGAAGGAGTTGAATCTTAGGCAACGTCATTGGGTGGAGTTGCTTAAGGATTATGATTTGGCGATAGAGTATCACCCGATGAAGGCTAATGCTG
The DNA here is from genome assembly GCA_030270665.1 of Hibiscus trionum. Classification (NCBI taxonomy): domain Eukaryota; kingdom Viridiplantae; phylum Streptophyta; class Magnoliopsida; order Malvales; family Malvaceae; genus Hibiscus; species Hibiscus trionum. The sequence goes on from BSYR01000004.1 coordinate 6,839,854, forward strand.
TGGATGATGCTTTGAGCCGGAAAGTGGTCGTGGAGTTGAGGGCGATGTTTGCTCGCTTGAGCATATCGCGTGATGGTGGTCTTATCGCTTAATTGCAAGTGAAACCGTCTCTGATTCAGTTGATCAAAGATAAACAGTTGTTAGATGATACTCTTGTTCCTCATGTTCAGGACATCGCGGAGGGTAGGCCTTCAGGTTTCAGTTTTAATGATTATGGTGTTTTGTGTTTTGGGAGTCGAATAGTGGTGCCAGATGATGTTGAGTTGAGGCACACTATCCTGACTGAAGCTCATAGTATTCCTTTTGCTATGCACCCTGGTAGTACAAAGATGTATCGTGATTTGAAGGATGAGTACTACTGGGTGGGGTTGAAGAAGGATGTTGTTGAGTTCGTTAGTAAATGCATGGTGTGTCAGCGAATAAAAGCTGAACATCAGGTTCCTTCGGGGTTGTTGTAGCCTTTGAGAATCGCAGAGTGGAAATGGGAAAGAATCACCATGGATTTTGTGTCCAGTTTGCTGTTGTCACCATCAAAGAAGAATTTGGTTTGGGTGACTGTTGATCGCCTTACAAAGTGTGCACATTTCCTGCCTGTGCATACTACGTATAACTTGGATAAGTTGGCTGAGCTGTATATTGCTGAGATTGTGCGGTTGCACGGTGTTCCAAAGTCCATTGTGTCGGATAGGGATTCGAGGTTTACATCGTGATTTTGGGAATGTTTGCATCAAGCCTTGGGTACACGGTTGAATTTTAGTATTTCGTATCATCCTAGACGGATGGACAGTCGGAACGTGTGATCCAGGTGCTTGAGGATATATTGAGGTGCTGCGTAATAGATTTCCAAGGTTCTTGGGAGAAGCATTTGCCATTGGTTGAGTGTGCGTATAACAATAGTTATCAGGAAAGTATCCAAATGGCTCCATACGAGGCTATGTATAGGAGAAGGTGTAGGACCCCCTTTTGTTGAGCAAAAGCTGGGCAAAAGTTGAAATCGATGCACCTATGTTGAAAGGAATCACCGAGAAGGTGAAGCTCATTTGTGAGCATTTGAAGGCAGCATCGGATCAGCAAAAGTCTTATGCAGATCTGAAGTATAAGGAGAATGAGTTCTTGATTGGCAAACGTGTGTTTTTGAAGGTATCGCCTTGGAAGAAGGTGATGAGATTTGGGCGTAAGGGTAAGCGTAACCCAAGGTTTATTGGACCTTATGAGGTTGTGGAGCGTATTGGTCCTGTGGCATATCAATTGAGATTGCCTTCGAAGCTGGAAAAGACACATGATGTGTTTAATGTCTCGATGTTGCGGAGGTACAAATCGGATCCTTCACATGTGATGCCTGATGAGGAGAAAGAGTTGAATCCGGATCTTTCATATTATGAGGAACCAATGAGGATTCTTGATGTGAGCACCAAAGTTCTTCCTGGAAAGACGATAGAACTTGTGAAGGTGTTGTGGCGACACCGAGGAGTTGAGGAGGCCACGTGGGAAAGCAAGGCGGACATGCTGAAGCAGTTTCCGCACTTTTTTCTTTCAGGTAAAATTTCGAGAACGAAATTTCCTAAGTGGGGGAGAGTTGTAACGCCCTGGTTTTGGGCCTAGATGTCTTGGACATCGGATAGGACCGGTCGGAAACGGTTCGAATCACGTTAGGTGATTTAAGGTAATCAAGGATTGAGATATGATAAAAATATGGTAAAAATTGCTAAAAACCTCTAAAATCATGTTTTAAGGGTTGGTCAAATCAATTTTACAAAAAGAGTTTCGGAAGTAGTACATTTTGGGTAGTGACCAAAATGTAAAGTTTCAAAATTATGGAAAATGCAATTTTAAAAAGAGGAGCCAAAATCTTACAATATTTAGGGAGATTTATGGCAATTTAGCCTTTTCATTAATATGTCATGTGTTTTAAAAGGATTTTAAGTGATTAAATAAAAGGGTTTTATTTAATTAAAATTAATAAAAACAAGAAAATTGATATTTCATTTGACGTAACTACCTTCCTCCTCTCATTTTCAGCCAAACACCATTCTAAATCATTTTCTCCAGAATTCTTTTCTGCCAAACACTTTCAAATTAATTTACAAATCAATTTCAAGATTTCTCCTCAAGATTTTCAAGTTTTGTGAAGCTAAAACTTGTCATTCATTGAGGAAAGCAAGGATTGGAGGTAAATCCCATTCTCAACCTTCAATATAGGTTCTTTATTGAAATTCCTAAGATCTTGTAACACCCCAATTTTGGGCTTAGAAGTTTTGGGTTTGAACCGGACCGGTCGGATTTTCGGTTCGAATATAAAAGATGGTTTTAGGGAAAGCCTAGTTCGGGATGCATTAAAAATATGGAAAAATATCTAAAAATCCTCTTTTAATATATATAAGAGGGTGGTGAAATCAATTTTACAAAATGAGGTTTGGAAATATGACATTTTGATTAGTGACTAAAATGTAATTTTTGAAAAGTTCGTGACTGTTTTAAAAGGATTGAAATTTTGAATCTTTAAGGAGCTAATTTACCCAAGGGAGGATTTCTCCAGATTTTTCTTGATTTTTAAGACTCATTTAATGTTTAATTAATAAAAAGAAAATAGGGAAAAAGATAATTTTTGTTTCATAACTAACTTTTACCAAAATTTTCCCATTTCATTTTCTCTCAAAATTCCCTCAGCCAAACACATTTCCACAGCAACTTTTCCTTTTATTTTCACACCTAAAGTTGAGATTTCAATTCCTAAATGATTCCTAATCATTTCTACATCAAATCCTCACCATTTGCTTAATGAATTTTCAAGGATTTTGGCTCTAAACAAGGAGAAATCCACATTTAGAGGTATGAACGTCCTTCTCCTCTAAATACTCAGTTCTTTACTGAAATTCCCAAGTTCTCAATCCTTAAATTGAGTTTTATTAAAGGTTTTAATGTTGTGATCTTGATTTTGGCTTAAAAGGCAAGATTTGGATTTAATTTTGAAGAAATTCGTAATAGAGGATTGGGCTCTGTTTTGAGATGTCTTTTTGATGTATTTTGGATGTCTAAATGATGTGAAATGGAGGTTTAATCAATGCAATCCCGAATAGGTTGATTTTCCTAAGTTTTTACTTGTGAAAATGGTAGTTTTGGGGTGATCTTGGTGTTTTGTTAATGCTGGAGGTATAAGGACGACTTTTGGTTCATTTTGGATGTTAATTGATGTTTAAAAATGGTTAGAAGTGATGGATCTTGGCTGGGTTAAGTTTTGGAAGAGTTTGGAGGTGTTTTCGGTTGTGTTTGGTACCTGAAATGTTGGATTTATGTAGAGCAGCGAGTTGAGTTGTGTTGCTGGTGTTTTTAATGCATGATGATGCATTAATCCTCTGTTGTTAGGTGTTTAAAACAGGGGAGAATGAACCGGAAGCAATAGAGGTAGCGTTGGAGGGTTTCGGATGCTTGGAAGGCTTAACGGCTAGCGTAGTTTTGTGTATCGGTGAGTGAAGTTGGGGTTTTCAGCTTTAAAACCAATGTTTGAAGGTTTTGGGAGCTTAGTTTAAGTCTAAGCAACTTAGCTAAGCTCAAGAGTAAGTAAATGGATTTTCTCTCTTGGTTTGTGTTATGAATTGGTTTTTAATGCACTTGAGATGGTTGGATGCAATGTATGTGATTTGCATGTTTAAATTCTGTTTTGAAAGCATGTTTTAGCATGGTCTAATGCTGGTTTTGAAAGTCATGTGTTGAAGGATGCTCAAGGTAAGAGATCCTTGGTTTTGTACATTGGAATTGTGGAATTGATGCATAGTGTTGCATGTTGTTTAATGGCTTTGTTTAATGCTTTAAAATAGTGAATTGATGATGGTAATTGATGGTATTGGCAAGTGATGTAAGTGGTTGTTGGTTACTTTAATCGGATATAGTTAGCCGACTATAGGATTGGGTGCACCGTGAATTGAGTCGCCTTGGATGTCGAGGGGTTGTAATGGTACCGTAAACTCCATCCAAGAATCCTAGCGATTGAGATAGATGGTGTCACCACGATGGAGGATGGCTCTCGTGGGTGGGCTTGGTTAAGTGCCACCACGATGGAGGATGGCTCTCGTGGGTGGGCTTGGTTAAGTGCCACCACGATGGAGGATGGCTCTCGTGGGTGAACTTTGTTAAATGTCACCACGATGGAGGATGGCTCTCGTGGGTGGACTTTGTTAAGTGTCATAACGGTGGAGGGTTGCTCCCGTGTGTGAGCTTGGTTAAGGTGATTACAATGGTTGTGGTAGCTTCCATGTGTAAGCCTTGTGATGTGTCCCGACTCTCGCTAGTGTGTTATACAACTTCCGATGAGTGATGTTGAGGGGTTGTGATTGTACCGTTAAACTCCATCACAGGTGTTGAGGGGGTTGTGATTGTACCGGTAAACTCCACCTTGTGTTGTTCGGTTGTGTGTATGAAGCGTGTGGGACAACGCTTGTAATCCGCGTATCCGATTGTGTCTTGTGTTGTGATGGTTTGTGAATTATCACTTGGAAGCCAATATAATGTTTTTGATGTAATGAAGCATGATGTAACACCCTAAAATCACCCTAGTTGGAACCGTAGAAAAATAACAAAGAAAATGTAAACATCATATAATTTAATTAAGATTGAAATGAAACCACATAAGCTATGTCCTATTAAATTACAACGGGATTAAAACAATATGTACGATCATATATAGACTTATAAGTAATAGAATTTAACATGTGATACATGTATGTTACATATGTATTAGATAGTGGAAAATTAATATTGGATCAACTTTATAATATAAATTATAAAGATATGTTAGTGGGAATTAAATTATATACATGTATACTTTAAAATTATAATAGATTAATATTAGATTAAATTATATACTAATATACATGGCTGATAACTAATATGATAATATAAAATAAATATAATTAACATAGTGGGAAAACATGGTAAGGAAGTCAGCCATGTGTCCTTGCAAGGACCATAATCGGGCAGCATTAGAAATTAGGAAGTAAACAAGTGTAAACCACTTCCTTCTCACATGCATCCATCTTCTTCATTCATTCTAACAACCGAAACTGAGTATAGAGTGAGAGAGGGAGCTGTGAACTGAAGATAGGTGCTGGAAAAATTAAGAACAATTGCATGCATGTTCATCTAGTGTACAAATCACATTGGTGAAGAATTTCAAGAAGTTTCAAGGAGTGATCAAGCAAAGAGAAGGGGGAAAGGAATCATCATCAAGGATAACAACTAAGCTTGGAAGTATTTGTGAGTGTAGCTAGTTTAGGGTTGAGATTAGTGTCTCAACCAATGTGTTTATGTTTCTTGGATGATTTAAAATGAAGCATGTAATGAACTTAATAATGGATTGGTAAATTTAAATGCTAAGGAAGAAGGACTAAAGGAATGAACTATTAACTAGGTGTATGATGCTATCTAGATATGCTAGTTGATGTCTATATGGGTTGCTTTGTGACATGAGTTGTTTGAGCCACCTGAATTGAATTAATAGATGATTTAGCTACTGTTTGAAGATGGTTATATGATTGAAATGATGCTAAATGCTTGCTGGAAATTTGATTGAGCATGGCTTGAATGTGCACAATGTAAACATGATTGAATGTGTACATGACTTTGTGATATGTGTTTGATAAACAAGTAAAATGCTATTGTTAATAAAGAAAGATAAGTAAAGTCCTTGGTTTGATTAGTGTCTATAGGTAGAAGGGCATGCCTTAGAGTCATTGAGCTCCTCTGATCTTTGTTACAGGATGGTGGTTAGTCACCTATAAACCTGATAAGGTGGTTAGTCACCTTGATAATTGAATGGTGGTAAGTCACCATTGATGCCTATGCATCCTCTGTTATAAGTTGAAATGAGAAATGGATACTTTGAGTATCTAATGTTATATGTTACATGAAGACTTGATTACCTAATTCATTAATCATCCAAGACAAAACATGATTAGAACAATGATATATGTTTAAATGAACAAGTTGGGTATTAGCCCTTATGATATGGAATGAATATGTGTACTTGGTTGAGATTTAAAATGAACTATGTTGTGATGTGAAACTATGAAATGTTGCTGCCAAGATGACAATGAGATTACATGTTGTTTGTTGTCCAATTTAGCTTGAATTGTACATGTGCTTGCTGCCCAAATTTGGCTTGAATTGTATATGTTGCTTGCTGTCCAATTTGGTATGAAATGTACATGTAGCTTGCTGCCCAAATTGGTATGTTTTAAATGAAATGGTTGTTGCCCAATAAGTCATTGTACATGTAAATACTTGCTGCCCTATTGGTTAGTACATGAAAATAGCTTTGTTAACTTGGTTTTGATAGACTAGTTAGGTATTCCAATACGTGCTAAGCCTAGCTAAGTAACTTTAAAGATTGAATAAGACTTTAAAAGATTGAAACTAGTAAAGTCTAGGGCTGCCTCACTAAGTACATTATGTGTACTTATCACTCTCTTTGTTTCCTTCTTCCAAAATAACAGGTTCGTTGATATCCGAAAGCCATCCGTTTTGTTCCGAGAGCTTCGCAAGCCAAGAACAAGTATGATATAATCTTGCTTAGTCTCCTAGTTGGTGGCATAGTCTAAGTTAGTTTGTCATGCATTATGGAACATGTAATTGTTAAGTTTGGTTTGTATAAAACTAAGACATGTTATATTACGTAATGACTTGATGAATGTTTATGTAAATATGGATATGATGATATGAATGAACTATGTTTGAAGTTAGCTAAGCTTGATATGAATTTGAGTATCATTTATATGGTTCATGCCCTTGATGGATTTGAATGGTTGAGTATGTATAAGTATGTTATCTTTATTTGAATTAGGAAGGTTGCATCTAGAATTGTTGTTGGATGATTTGTATAGTTCGAATGGTAATAGAATATTAGAATAAAATGAATGTTGATTTCTAATACTATTGTATATGATTTAGGTTGTTTGAAAGTTGTTATATGTATTTGTATGGTTATGTTGTAATATGAACTAAGATATGTATATAGATAATATTTGATTGTCTTATGTATTCGAATAAGAAGCATTGGTATACTTGAATCAAATGTTCATGAGTTTGATTGAATACATGTTTGCTAGGTCTTAAACATATGTTAGATGATCATGTGTAAGGATTAGGCTAATAACAAGTTTTATATCATGTAGACCAAATGTATATAAGCTTATATTAGATTAGTTTGATTTGAAATTAGATCACATGTATGTTAGTTAGGCTAGTTAATATGCATTTGCAACATGAATATAGGATTCATGTTAGAAAAGTTTTAAATTGGCTCACCTATTTGCATTTATGATCTTGTTATTGCATAAATGATTATATGATTGTTTGCTTTGATGCTTGTTAAGTATGAATTGAATCTTATATAATTGTATGTTGATGTGTTGACATGTATGAATCTGTCCATCACTCGAATAGTAACATCGCTCGCTCGTAACCGGGTGAGGGGTGTTACATAAATTTGGTATCAGAGCTTCGGTTTAGTCGATTCTCGGACTAAATCGGGTCTATTGCATCATATAGGTTAAACTATGCCACCTAGGAGTTTTATATCGAACTGCTTGCGATTGCGCTCTCTAACTTCGATCTTTTCTGAAATCTTATTAGAATGTCTGAATCACATTTGGCTCGTGATAATGGAAGTCCTCGGGAATCATCTAACGAGGATGGTAGCGTTAGGATGAAAACCAACGCTCCGGGACAATCTAATCCTCCCGAGCAAGCGGACCCTCCGAGAAGATCGGAACCGCGAGAACCGACTCCACTCTCTGAACCTAATCAGACAACTCCGACAATTCCGACTGTTCAGAGTGCTCAGCGGGAATGTCTCCTAAGTATGAAGGAGATGTTCGATCAATTAGTAATGAACATCCGACGAGAACAACCGACTCCGGTGGTTGCTGCCCCGAGTCGAGCCCCTATCGACAAGCTCGCGCAACATCGAGCAACTACATTCACCGGTGAAAACGAGGAAAAGCCGGAAGAAGCTGAGAACTGGCTCGAAAGAACCACTCAAATCTTAACTCGTCAATTTCAATGTTCGGATGAACATAAACTTGAATGTGCGATTGCACTTCTAGCCGAAGAAGCTCTAAGTTGGTGGGAAACCACAACTCTGACTGCCCCTGCCGAGTCAGTTACATGGAAATTCTTCGTTGATGAATTCAAAAAGAAATATATTAACGAACAATACCTTGCTGATCGGAGGAAGAAGTTCTTACATTTGAAACAGGCCAATCGGCCGATTGAACAATATGTTGCCGATTTCTGCAAATACTGCAAGTATGGCTCGGAGTACATCAAGACCGAGAAAGATGAATGCCGAATGTTCATCGACGGGCTAAGTGATGAATTGAGTCCTGTAACCCCCTTAACCCGGTCCAGACGGTTGACCCGAATTAAGGAAGTCACCAGGGAAAACCAAAGTCAACCCGAAAGTCAACCTTGATTAACGACCCTTTTTTTTCTTTTTAAAACTTGCCTAGATGCACATTAACCTTAGATGTGATCATGCAAACAGCATACTCATAGATCACAAACATCAGAGATCAACCAGGGACCCAATTGAACAATTAACAACTTTAGGGACCAAATTGTAAATTCTGAAAACTTTAAGGACTTAACCAGGTTTTAAGTTACCAACTTAAAATTAATCAGGTTTCATGCTTCTCTGCCAAAATTCAACCCAAACGGACATCCCAAACTCAAACAATTGCTCAAACAAGTTTCAGGACCAAAATGCAAACATTCTGAAACATATAACCGCCAATGTCAGCCCCCAACGGTCACCCGTTCCGAAACGGGCAGAGCCCGTTTCGAAACGCGGGGCCGTTCCGCAACGCGTACCGAAACGGGGGTCTGGCAGTAGCCTTTCCGTTTCGGAACGGCCTCATCCGTTTCGGACGCCTGGGCTGGTTTGGGGCACCCGTTCCGAAACGGTATGGACTGTTCCGAAACACCCTGCACAGAAAGCCTTAAAATGCATACATAAACACTCAATTGGTCATCCAAACATGCTCCGAAAGCCACCAAGCTTTACCAACATGCAATTCAACATAAATGAGACGTTCTTGCATCAACAATCCATCAAAATAACATCATATATGAAAAGCCCCAAATCTAAGGCATGCTTCCTACCCAAGCAACCATTTAAGCACAAACTTTCCAAATCAATCTCATTTAAGCTAACACATGATCCAACAACATTAGCAACAACATTAAAACATCTTTGTTCAAACGTATACGAACACATACACAACAACTCGAGAGATTCTACCCCCATTGCCTTTATTAACTATAGCTATTCACCGAGACATACATCTCATGTAACCCCCTTAACCCGGCCTAGACGGTTGACCCGAATTAAGAAAGTCACACGGGGAAAACCAAAGTCAACCCGAAAGTCAACCTTGATTAACGACCCTTTTTTTTCTTTTTAAAAGTTGTCTAGATGCATATTAAGCCTAATTGTGATCACACAAACATCATACCAAAAGATCACAAACATCAGAGATCAAATAGGGACTCAATTGATCAATTTACAACTTTAGGGACCAAATTGTAAATTCTGATAATTATAAGGACTTAACCCAAATTGAAGTTACCAACTTGAAATTAATCAGGTTTCATGCTTCTCTGTGAAATTTCAGCTCAAAAGGACTTCCCAAACTCATACAATTGCACAAACAAGTTTCAGGACCAAAACACAAACAATTCAAAACACATAACTGCCAATGTCAGCCCCCAACGGTCAACCGTTCCGAAACGGGAGACAGCCCGTTCCGAAACGCGGGGCCGTTCCGAAACAGGCATAGCCCGTTTCGAAACGGGGGTCTGGCAGTGGCCTTTCCGTTTCGGAACGGCCCCTCCCGTTTCGGACGCCTGGGCACGATTAAGGCACCCGTTCCGAAACGGTAGGTGCTGTTCCGAAACACCCTGCCCAGATTGCTCCAAAACTTCACTTTAAACATGCAATTACACAACCAATCATGCTCCGAATGTCACCAAACTTTGCCAACATGCAATTCAACATATAAGGGACATAATGGCATCATCAATTCAACCAAACATCATCATATGCAAAAAGCCCCAATTCTATAGGCATGCTTCCTACACAAGCTAGATATTCAAGCACCAAACTTACAAAACAAGCATATAAAGATCCAATCCAAAGACCAACAATCTTAACATCAAGAAACATACTTAGGGAGTACAAAACACCTCCCAAAACATACACATGGTTTCCCCATTGCCAAATAACCCAAAAGCTAAAATGTTTAACAAAAACCTTCCATACATTGAGCTTTACTTGCACTTGAATTCTTGCCCTTCTTGCTGCCCTCAAAAGGTCTCTAATGCTCTGCATTATTGAATCAAGGAAAACGAAGAGAGCGTAAGCAAAAGCTTAGTGAGGAATGCTCTTAAAAACCATCCAATAATGCATTTGTAAAACACTTTAAAAATCATGCTTCAAACCATCATTTACACATGCTCAAAAGCATACTTAAACATGCATCTCATGCATCAAATCATAACATGTCATATTGGCCACAAGTGATAAATTCCATTTCTTTAAACACAAGTTCATCAACTTTCACCCCAAGGACTTTTAAACACCTTGGTCCCAAGGACTTTTAAACACCTTGGCCTATGGACTTTTAAACACCATAGAATATATCACATCAAGGACTTTTAAACACCTTGATCCCAAGGACTTTTAAACACCTTGGCCATGGACTTTTAAACACCATGAAATGTAACTCATCAAGGACTTTTAAACACCTTGATCCCAAGGACTTTTAAACACCTTGGCCTATGGACTTTTAAACACCATAGAAAAGGATCACCTAAGGACTTTTAACCACCTTAGTGTCCACAACATGAACCATCCAAGGACTTTTAACCACCTTGATGTTCATAATTAACAAGGCTCACTCAAGGACTTTTAACCACCTTAGTGACCTTAACATTTTAAAAACATCACTTGCCAATATACATCATTTTCATCACTTACATCACTGTTTTAAAGCATAAAACCAAGCCATATTCATCATGCATTTAAAAGCATTAAACCACATCATTTCAATGTACAAAAGCAAGGAACTCCCACCTAGAGTTACCTTCAACATATGGCTTACATCATCAGCAAAAACCATGCTAAAACATGCTTCCAAAACAGTATGTAAAACATGCAAATTATCATTTCGCATCACAACAAAATCATGGCCACCACTAGAGAGAAATTCCGAAAACTTACGCTCGAGCTTAGCAAAGTTGTCTAGACTTAAACTAAGCTCCCAAGACATTGGTTTCAAAGCCGAAAACCCATTTTCACTCACCGATTCCACTTCGCCACTTGCCGAAGCACGAAATCAAGCTTCCGAATCAACAACTCTTGGATCCAAAGATGCCTCCCCTGATTAAACACATTAAAGCAGAGGTTTAATGCATCATCAAGCATCAAAAGCTTCAATGAAAGCACTCAAACTCGCTGCTCTCATTCCCACTCCAATTTCGACCACCAAACACAACCGAAATTGCATCAAAACCACTTCTCAACAAAGCCCAGCCATAAACCAGCAAAACCTAACATCCATCAACACCATAAAACATCTAAAAACAACCTACAAACATCTTTATACCTCCAGCAACAACAGATCCACAAGATCACCACAAAAACATCCAAGAAACATAAGCTAACTTAGGAAACACAACCTATCCGGGATTGCATCAATCAAAACTCATTTCCTTATCAATTTAGAGTTCATTTAACATCAAAAACACATCTCAAATCACAGGTTAATCAGATCTAACGAAAATCATGAAAAATCATCAAATCTTGCATTATAAGCCAAGATCCAATTCCAAACTCAAAAGCCTTTAATTAAACATCAATTAAGAGTTGAGAACTTGGGAATTTCAGTAAAGAACTGGTAGTTTAGAGGAGAAGGACGTTCTTACCTCCAAACTTGTGTTTCTCCACTTTTTGGAATAAAAATCCTTGTAGAATCAAGAAGCAATTGAAGAGGTTTTGAAGATATGTTGATTAGGAATCAAATGAGAGTTAAAAGGAGAGATTTAAGTGAGAAAAACAGAATCAAATCTCTGGAAATGGTGTGTTTGGTTTGAGAGAAAAAGAGAGAAGAAAATTGGAAGTTAGTTGAGAAAATTGTCAAATGAGTTTTTCCCTCCTTTTGATTCACTTTAAAATCAGAATTAAAACTCTAAATATCTTAGAAAAATCTGGAGAAATCACCTTTGGATTAATAGCCCCTTAAAGATTCAAAGTTTCAACTCTTTATAAAATAGTCACAAAACTTTCAAAATTTACATTTTGGTCACTAGCCAAAATGTCATACTTCCAAAACCCATTTTTCAAAATTGATTTCACAGTTCACTTAATTATATTAAAAGATGATTTTAGAACATTTTTCCATATTTTTAATGCAACCCGAACTAGGCTTTCCTAATTTCACCTCTTTAGATTCGAACAGCACTTTGACCAAACCGGTCAACGCCCAGAACTTCTAAGCCCAAAACCGGGGCGTTACAACTCTCCCCCCCTTAAGAAATTTCGTCCTCGAAATTTACCTGAAGGAAAGAGATAAGGAAACTGCTTCAGCATGTCTTCCTTCCGCTCCCACGTGGCTTCCTCAACACCGCGATGCTTCCACAGCACCTTCACCAACTCAATGGTCTTGCCACGAAGAACCTTGCTATCCGAATCCAGAACCTTCACCGGCTCCTCATCATAGGTCAAATCCGGATTCAAAACCACTTCCTCCACAGGCATCACATGCGAAGGATCAGATCTATACTTCCGGAGCATAGAAACATGAAACACATCATGAATCTTCTCCAACTCCTGAGGTAACCTCAACCGATACGCAACAGGACCCACACGCTCAACCACCTCATATGGTCCAATGTATCTAGGGCTCAACTTGCCCTTCCGGCCAAACCGCATCACCTTCTTCCAAGGCGAAACCTTCAAGAACACACGGTCACCCACCGCATACTCTATCTCCTTACGCTTCAAATCCGCGTAAGACTTCTGCCGATCAGAAGCAGCCTTTAACCGCTCACAAATTAGCTTCACCTTCTCTGTGGTCCCTTTCAACAAAGCCGGCATCGAAACCAACTTTTGACCAGTTTCAGCCCAACAAAGAGGAGTCCTACACTTCCTCCCGTACAAAGCCTCATAAGGTGCCATATGTATGCTTGCCTGATAACTATTGTTATAAGCAAACTCAACCAAAGGCAGATGCTTCTCCCAAGAACCTTGGAACTCAATCACGCAGCACCTCAACATATCCTCCAAAATCTGGATAACTCGCTCAGACTGACCATCCGACTGAGGATGATAGGATGTACTGAAATGCAACCTTGTACCCAGAGCTTGATGCAAACACTGCCAGAACCGCGATGTGAACCTCGGATCCCTATCCGACACAATCGACTTAGGCACACCATGCAGCCGCACAATCTCAGCAATGTACAGCTCTGCCAACCTATCCAAAGAAAACGTAGTATGCACAGGCAAGAAATGCGCACACTTCGTCAGGCGATCCACAATCACCCAGACCGAATTCTTTTTCGATGGAGACAAAGGTAAACCAGACACAAAATCCATGGTAACCCTCTCCCACTTCCATTCAGGGATTTTCAACGGTTGCAACAAACCTGAAGGAAACTGATGCTCAGCCTTAACTCGCTGACACACCAAACACTTGCTCACGAACTCTGCAACATCCTTCTTGAAACCAACCCAATAGTACTCATCACGAAGATCACGATACATCTTAGTACTACCAGGGTGTATAGCAAAAGGACTACTATGACCTTCAGTCAGAATAGCACGCCTCAACTCAGCATCATTGGGCACTACTATCCGACTCCCAAAACACAGCACACCATCATCATTGAAACAGAAATCCGAAGGTCTACCCTCCGCGATATCCTGAACATGAGACACCAATGAATCATCCAACAACTGCTTATCCTTGATCAACTGAACCATAGACGGCTTCACATGCAACTCAGCCACAAGACCACCATCACACGATATGCTCAAGCTAGCAAACATGGCTCTCAACTCAACAGCTACCTTCCTACTCAAGGCATCAGCAACAACATTAGCTTTTCCAGGATGATACTCAATCGTCAGATCATAATCCTTGAGCAACTCCAACCAACGCCGCTGCCTAAGATTCAACTCCTTCTGAGACATCAGATACCTCAAACTCTTGTGATCTGTGTACACAGTACACTTCTCACCATACAGATAATGCCTCCAGATCTTCAGAGCAAAAACCACTGCAGCCAGCTCAATATCGTGCGTAGGGTAATTGCGCTCATGCACTTTCAACTGCCGCGATGCATAAGCCACCACCTTACCCTCCTGCATTAGCACACACCCCAAACCAACATAGGATGCATCACTGTATACCACAAACTCTTTCCCTGATTCAGGCTGAATCAAGATAGGAGCTTGCGTCAAAGCCGCCTTCAGCTTCTCAAAAGCCTGCTGTCTCGCTTCTGTCCACTCATACTTAACATCCTTCTGCAACAGCTTTGTCAAAGGAGCAGCAATCTTGGAAAACCCATCCACAAACCTTCGGTAGTATCCCGCCAAACCAAGGAAACTACGGACCTCATGAACAGACTTAGGAACCTTCCAGCTCATCACCGCCTCAATCTTCTGAGGATCAACACGAATCCCCTCAGCTGAGACCACATGCTCAAGAAAAACCACCTCTCTTAACCAGAACTCACACTTGCTCAGCTTAGCATAAAGCTGATTCTCCAACAAAGCTTGCAAAACAATCCTCAAATGCTCTTCATGCTCCTCCTCAGTACGCGAGTACACGAGGATATCATCTATGAACACCACAACAAACTTGTCCAGGTATTCATGAAACACACGATTCATCATGTCCATGAAAGCAGCATGAGCATTTGTCAACCCAAACGGCATCACAAGAAACTCATAATGCCCATACCTTGTCCTGAAAGCTGTCTTAGGCACATCCACATCCTTCACCTTCAACTGATAATACCCTGACCTCAAGTCAATCTAAGAGAACACAGCAGCTCCCCGAAATTGATCAAAGAGATCATCAATCCTCGGCAAAGGATACCGATTCTTGATAGTCAACTTGTTCAGCTGACAGTAATCAATGCACATTCTCATAGTGCCATCCTTCTTCTTCACAAACAAGACCGGTGCTCCCCAAGGTGACACACTCGGCCGGATGAAACCACGATCAAGCAACTCTTGCAACTGCGTCTTCAGCTCCTTCAGCTCCTTAGGTGCCATTCTATATGGAGTAATGGACACAGGAGTTGTATTCTCATACAGCTCAATTCCAAACTCCACCTCGCGGTTAGGAGGTAAACCAGGCAACTCCTCAGGAAAAACACCAGGAAACTCCTTTACAACCCTGATATCTTGCACCCTCAACTCCTTAGAGCTAGGATTCATCACAAAAGCTAGATAGGCTTCGCAACCTTGCCTCAGCATCCTGCTCGCCTCCAAAGAAGATACCACATTGGCAAGAAACTTAACATTCTCACCAACCACCACAACTTCATAATCATCCGCAAGCTTAAGCGAAACACGCTTATTCTCACAATCCACAACAGCACGATGCTCAGCAAGCCAATCCATACCAAGGATCACATCAAAACCATAGAAGGGCAACTCCATAAGATCAACATGAAAGACATGCTTCTGAACAACCAAAGGGCACCTTCTATACAACTTTCGAGTCACAACAGTCTCACCAAAAGAACTAGTGACCCGAACACCAACATCCAAAGACTCAACAGGCAAACCAAGCAATTCAGCATGCTCACGAAGAATATATGAATGCGTAGATCCAGAATCAATCAAAGAAAGCAATGACAAGGACTGCAAAGTAAAGGTACCTACAATCACATCTGCATCATTCCTGCCCTCTCTCTGAGCATACACCCTCGCTTGGCCTCCACCTTCAGGCTGAATAGCTACAACATGAGCTACCCCTCGGCCACCTTCCTCTCTCCTCTGGAAATTACCACGGCCGCGCCCACGACCTCTCTGCGGTGCAGCAACAACAGGAGCACGCACCTGCTCACCAGCCATCCTCGGACAATCTCGCCTGATGTGGTCTGCAGAACCACAATTCCAGCACCCGTTACCAGCAGCCGCAACAGGAGCTTGTGCCACACTCTCAGCACGAGGACAGTCACGCTTCAAGTGACCACGGGAACCACAGATCCAACAAGCACTGGGATCAGCTCTAGCATTGCCTCCTCTAGCAGGTGCACCACCACCTCTCCTGGCTGAGGACTGATACTTCTGATCTCGTCCCCTCTTGTTCCGTCCACCTCCGGAACTATACTCAGCAGCTCGCTTGCCAGCACCCTTAGCAGACAAACTCAGGTTCATCTCAACGTCCTTTGCTCGGCCCACCAACACATCAAAATCAACATACTCGGCGGCCAGCAAATACATCTTAACATTCGTCACAAGACCGTAACGAAACCTCTCGCACCTAGCCCTCTCATCAGGTATCAACTCCGGTGCATACTGACTGAGCCGTACAAACTGTACCTCGTACTCAGCTACACTCATGCTCCCTTGGGTAAGAGACATGAATTCCCGCTTTTTCTCATCCAGATATCTCACTCCCAGATATCTTCTTTTAAACACATTCTGAAAGAATGTCCAGGTAACATCAGCTTCAGCCATTCCAGAAATGGTAGTCGTCCACCATGTATAAGCATCGTCCTGCAGCAAGGACACAACACAGCCCAGCTTTTGCACGTCCGTGCAACTCATCTGACCCAAGATACGCTTGGTACTTTCCAGCCAAGCCTCAGAACTCTCAGCTGACAAACCTCTAAACTCAGTCCCTCCAAGACTGCGCAGACGCTCCAAAGGCAATCTGACTCCAGCATCTCCCTGATGCCCAGCTCCCTGAGCTCCAGCTACTGCTGCTCGAAAAGCACCCGCAATAGCTTGTACCAAAACAGACATATCAGACATGGCTTGCCCCTGACCAACCTCTGGTCCAGCAGCTCCAGCACCAGCATCAGCTGCAGCTTCAGCTCTCGCACCTCTAGCACCACCACCAGGCGGAGGAGGGGGTAACACAGCACTACCAGTGTGCTCTTCATTCTCATTCTCGTTAGGAGCCGTAGCTCTCGCATTACCTCTTAACTCTCTACGTGGTGCCATACTTTTACCATGCAATCATAACACAAATAAAACAAAGTCAGGCCCAGCAAGGTAAGCAATCCAAGTATTCAAGCTCAATTTCATTTCAAAACAACGTCTTTCCTTTAGCTTTTGTTTGGCAATGGGTACCCTCAACATGCAACACCAGAGCATACAACTCAACTGCGTCAACATTTCAAACTACTGAACATGCTTTCAAACAACAAGCATTCATAGCATACATACTTCAATCATGCATACAAACATTCCCAATTACTCGAGAACTCAGCTCTGATACCACCAAATGTAACCCCCTTAACCCGGCCTAGACGGTTGACCCGAATTAAGAAAGTCACACGGGGAAAACCAAAGTCAACCCGAAAGTCAACCTTGATTAACGACCCTTTTTTTTCTTTTTAAAAGTTGTCTAGATGCATATTAAGCCTAATTGTGATCACACAAACATCATACCAAAAGATCACAAACATCAGAGATCAAACAGGGACTCAATTGATCAATTTACAACTTTAGGGACCAAATTGTAAATTCTGATAATTATAAGGACTTAACCCAAATTGAAGTTACCAACTTGAAATTAATCAGGTTTCATGCTTCTCTGTGAAATTTCAGCTCAAAAGGACTTCCCAAACTCATACAATTGCACAAACAAGTTTCAGGACCAAAACGCAAACAATTCAAAACACATAACTGCCAATGTCAGCCCCCAACGGTCAACCGTTCCGAAACGGGAGACAGCCCGTTCCGAAACGCGGGGCCGTTCCGAAACAGGCATAGCCCGTTTCAAAACGGGGGTCTGGCAGTGGCCTTTCTGTTTCGGAACGGCCCCTCCCGTTTCGGACGCCTGGGCACGATTAAGGCACCCGTTCCGAAACGATAGGTGCTGTTCCGAAACACCCTGCCCAGATTGCTCCAAAACTTCACTTTAAACATGCAATTACACAACCAATCATGCTCCGAATGTCACCAAACTTTGCCAACATGCAATTCAACATATAAGGGACATAATGGCATCATCAATTCAACCAAACATCATCATATGCAAAAAGCCCCAATTCTATAGGCATGCTTCCTACACAAGCTAGATATTCAAGCACCAAACTTACAAAACAAGCATATAAAGATCCAATCCAAAGACCAACAATCTTAACATCAAGAAACATACATAGGGAGTACAAAACACCTCCCAAAACATACACATGGTTTCCCCATTGCCAAATCACCCAAAAGCTAAAATGTTTAACAAAAACCTTCCATACATTGAGCTTTACTTGCACTTGAATTCTTGCCCTTCTTGCTGCCCTCAAAAAGTCTCTAATGCTCTGCATTATTGAATCAAGGAAAACGAAGAGAGCGTAAGCAAAAGCTTAGTGAGGAATGCTCTTAAAAACCATCCAATAATGCATTTGTAAAACACTTTAAAAATCATGCTTCAAACCATCATTTACACATGCTCAAAAGCATACTTAAACATGCATCTCATGCATCAAATCATAACATGTCATATTGGCCACAAGTGATAAATTCCATTTCTTTAAACACAAGTTCATCAACTTTCACCCCAAGGACTTTTAAACACCTTGGTCCCAAGGACTTTTAAACACCTTGGCCTATGGACTTTTAAACACCATAGAATATATCACATCAAGGACTTTTAAACACCTTGATCCCAAGGACTTTTAAACACCTTGGCCATGGACTTTTAAACACCATGAAATGTAACTCATCAAGGACTTTTAAACACCTTGATCCCAAGGACTTTTAAACACCTTGGCCTATGGACTTTTAAACACCATAGAAAAGGATCACCTAAGGACTTTTAACCACCTTAGTGTCCACAACATGAACCATCCAAGGACTTTTAACCACCTTGATGTTCATAAGTAACAAGGCTCACTCAAGGACTTTTAACCACCTTAGTGACCTTAACATTTTAAAAACATCACTTGCCAATATACATCATTTTCATCACTTACATCACTGTTTTAAAGCATAAAACCAAGCCATATTCATCATGCATTTAAAAGCATTAAACCACATCATTTCAATGTACAAAAGCAAGGAACTCCCACCTAGAGTTACCTTCAACATATGGCTTACATCATCATCAAAAACCATGCTAAAACATGCTTCCAAAACAGTATGTAAAACATGCAAATTATCATTTCGCATCACAACAAAATCATGGCCACCACTAGAGAGAAATTCCGAAAACTTACGCTCGAGCTTAGCAAAGTTGTCTAGACTTAAACTAAGCTCCCAAGACATTGGTTTCAAAGCCGAAAACCCATTTTCACTCACCGATTCCACTTCGCCACTTGCCGAAGCACGAAATCAAGCTTCCGAATCAACAACTCTTGGATCCAAAGATGCCTCCCCTGATTAAACACATTAAAGCAGAGGTTTAATGCATCATCAAGCATCAAAAGCTTCAATGAAAGCACTCAAACTCGCTGCTCTCATTCCCACTCCAATTTCGACCACCAAACACAACCGAAATTGCATCAAAACCACTTCTCAACAAAGCCCAGCCATAAACCAGCAAAACCTAACATCCATCAACACCATAAAACATCTAAAAACAACCTACAAACATCCTTATACCTCCAGCAACAACAGATCCACAAGATCACCACAAAAACATCCAAGAAACATAAGCTAACTTAGGAAACACAACCTATCCAGGATTGCATCAATCAAAACTCATTTCCTTATCAATTTAGAGTTCATTTAACATCAAAAACACATCTCAAATCACAGGTTAATCAGATCTAACGAAAATCATGAAAAATCATCAAATCTTGCATTATAAGCCAAGATCCAATTCCAAACTCAAAAGCCTTTAATTAAACATCAATTAAGAGTTGAGAACTTGGGAATTTCAGTAAAGAACTGGTAGTTTAGAGGAGAAGGACGTTCTTACCTCCAAACTTGTGTTTCTCCACTTTTTGGAATGAAAATCCTTGTAGAATCAAGAAGCAATTGAAGAGGTTTTGAAGATATGTTGATTAGGAATCAAATGAGAGTTAAAAGGAGAGATTTAAGTGAGAAAAACAGAATCAAATCTCTGGAAATGGTGTGTTTGGTTTGAGAGAAAAAGAGAGAAGAAAATTGGAAGTTAGTTGAGAAAATTGTCAAATGAGTTTTTCCCTCCTTTTGATTCACTTTAAAATCAGAATTAAAACTCTAAATATCTTAGAAAAATCTGGAGAAATCACCTTTGGATTAATAGACCCTTAAAGATTCAAAGTTTCAACTCTTTATAAAATAGTCACAAAACTTTCAAAATTTACATTTTGGTCACTAGCCAAAATGTCATACTTCCAAAACCCATTTTTCAAAATTGATTTCACAGTTCACTTAATTATATTAAAAGATGATTTTAGAACATTTTTCCATATTTTTAATGCAACCCGAACTAGGCTTTCCTAATTTCACCTCTTTAGATTCGAACAGCACTTTGACCAAACCGGTCAACGCCCAGAACTTCTAAGCCCAAAACCGGGGCGTTACATCTCAATTGGAGTCCACCTTGAATCCCTTGCTCCTTGCTGTCCAAACTTCAAGAATCTGCATTGATGGACAAAAAGGAGCGTAAGCACATAATGCTTAGTGAGGAATGCTCAAAACCAAAACACCATCAATGCAGCGGGTCATAAAACACTTTTAAAAAAAACCCGATTTGTTTACCAAAGCCAAGTTTGAAAACCCTCTTCAACAACAAGCTCAAAACCATGCATTGCACATACATGAAAGCCAACCCTTAGCTCAACAAGCTAAGAAAACCTTTTAAAAAGCACAATTGCCAAAACCACCAATTTAACCACGCCATGCATAAGCACCATATGCAAGTTAAATTCAAACCTTGGAAAACTCCTCCACTCATAACATACTTTACCATGCTTGAATGTCATACCAAGCAAGAAACCATTTAAAAACTATCACTCAAACAATCCAATACATGCATTAAACAAAGGCAACATATATGAACCACAACATCATCATCACATGCCTTTAAAAACAAGTCTTAACAAGACTCCAATGCATTAAAGAGATTTCATGCTCACATGCATCATTTACTAAATGATAATCAACACTTATTCAACTTAACAAGTAAACATGCATCCACAAGCATTATACACTTCACATGCAACCATGCATCTTTTCAAGCATCTCATGCTTCTTTAATAATCAAGAACATTACATTGGCTTCCAAGTGATCAACCACATCCACTTTTCAACTCAACACCCGATCGGATACGCGGATCACAAGCGTTGTCCCTACGCTCCATACACCCTACCAATCCAAGGTCTCCCAAATGGACTTTTAAACACCATTTGACCTTACAAGCCTAAAGTTCCCATGTATGGACTTTTAAACACCATACAACCTTAGCTTTTCCCGAGGTTCCCATGTATGGACTTTTAAACACCATACAACCTCAACATGCACAAGGTTCCCATGTATGGACTTTTAAACACCATACAACCTTTGCATCACCGATTGGTAGTTGTATAACATCACTAACGAGATCCGGGACACCCCACACAAGATCCACACATGGACTTACACTGCCATTGTGATCTTAACAAGCACAAGGTTCCCATATATGGACTTTTAAACACCATATAACCTTTGCTCAACCAAGGTCCTCGAATGGGCAACAACCTCCATTATGACCTTAACCATCTCGTTAGGATACTTGAAGGGAGTTTACCGGTCCACTCTTGACCACTCCACCTCCAAGGCGACTTAATTCACGGTGCACCCAATCCTATAGCCGGCTAACTATATCCGATCAACGAACCAAGAACCACCTCCGTCACTTGCCAATATAACCATATTACCATGTTAATCCAATGATTCACATGCATAATCATAATGCAAAAACCATCATTTATCTTAACCAAGAACCAACCATGGACTTACCAACGTCATATTGTTCTTAAACAAACAAGGCTTACACAAGGACTTTCAACCACCTTTGTAACCTTAAACATCACTTATCAAAGTACATAATTAACAGCAATAATCCACTGTTTTTAAGCATCACACAAAAGCCAATGAACATCATGCAACACTATGCATCAAAACCACAATTTCCATATACAAAACCAAGGATCTCTTACCTTGAACACCCTTCACATAAGACTTCCAAAACCAGCATTAAACCATGCTAAAAACATGCTTTCAAAACAGAATATAAACCATGCAATCACATGCATTCCAATCATCAACCACAATTGCTTGAAAGCCAGTTTTCACAACACAATTCAAGAGCGAAAATCCATTCACTTACTCTTGAGCTTAGCAAAGTTGTTTAGACTTACACTAAGCTCCCAAAACCCTCAAACCTTGGTTTAAAAGCTGAAAACCCAACTTCACTCACCGATAACCAAAACAAGGCTAACCAACAAGCCTTCCAAGCATCCGAAGCCTTCCGCAACACCTCTAAAGCTCACGGATCAAACTCCCCTGTTCCAAGCACACAAAAAACAGAACATTAATGCATCATTATGCATTAAGAACACCAGCAATAAGACTCAACTCGCTGCTCATCACAAATCCAACATTTTGGCTACCAAACACAACCGAAATCACCTCCAAACACTCCCGAAACTTAACCCAGCCAAGATCCATCACTTCTAAAAAATTTTAAACATCAATTATCATCCAAAATGATCACAAACACGTCCTTATACCTCCAGGTATAACAGATCATCAAAAACACTCCAAAAACAACCAAAAACTCAAGCCAAACTTAGGAAATTCAACCTATCCGGGATTGCATTAATTAAACCTCAACTTCTAATCAATTTTAGCATTCATTTAACATCATTTTGACACTTCAAAACACTGCCCAAACAGATCACACGAAAATTTCACCAAAATCACCAAATCTTGCATTTTAAGCCAAAATCAAGATTTCAATTGAAAAGCCTTTAACAAAACACAAATCAAGGATTGAGAACTTGGGAATTTCAGTAAAGAACTGATAGTTTAGAGGAGAAGGACGTTCTTACCTCCAAACTTGAGTTTCTCCTTTTTAGAGCCAAAAAGCTTGATGAAACAACTTGCAAATTGAGAGGTTTTGTTGTAGAGATGATTAGGAATCAAAAGAGAGTTGAAATGGAAGATTTGAGTGACAAAATCAGAGGAGGAAATCTGGAGAAATGTGTTTGGGTTGAGGGAAAATGAGAGAAAAGGAAAATTGAGAGAAAATAGAAAGTTAGTTATAAAATGGCAAAAATGATTTCCCTCCACATTCTTAAACTTTAAAATCAGAATAAAGCCTTGAAATATCTTAGAAAAATCTGGAGAAACTCTTTTTGGAATAATAGCTCCTTAAAGATTCAAAGTTTCAATCCTTTATAAAACAGTCACCAAACTTTCAAAAATTACATTTTGGTCACTAGCCAAAATGTCAACCTTCCGAACCTCATTTTCCAAAATTGATTTCACAGTTCACTTTTATATATTAAAAGATGATTTTAGAACATTTTTCCATATTTTTAATGCAACCCGAACTAGGCTTTCCTAAATTCACTCTTATATATTCGATCAGCACTTTGACCGAACCGGTCAACGCCCAAAACTTCTGAGCCCAAAACCGGGGCGTTACAAGTCCGATGTTCACAGCACTTGACATTACATATTTTCAAATCCGTGTGAATCGGGCCATCGCCACTGAATCTAAGATGCGGAATGCCGAGAAACGAAAGAGTGGATTCCGAACTGATAAGAAGTGGAAGAGTGACGACAAGTCTCGGTGGTCTAAGAAGCTGAAACATCAGAAGGAATCATCCTCCACCTATATACCATCTACTCAGAATAATTTCCAACCCCAACACTCCATAAAGGTGGCTACTCCGGTTGTTTCCGTCAACAGTACTGGAAATGTCGACAGACCTCCTGTTTGCAAATTCTGTCAGAAGAATCACTTTGGCCAATGTCGAGCCCAGGCGAACCTCTGTTATGCTTGTGGCGCTGACGATCATTACATCCGAGACTGTCCAAAAAGAAATGATCAATCTTTTGTTCGACCGGCTAACCAAAGTTCTGTGACGTCTAGCCGAGGAAAACATCCGAGACAAGTTCAGTCGAACAATCCCGGGAAAGGCAAGGCTGCCCAATCAAAAGCCACCACTTATCAGGAGTCCCGAGCCCCAGCTCGTGTCTATCACATTCGTGGCAAGGAAGAAGAAGAGTCTCCCGATGTCATTGCGGGTACGGTTGAACTTAACCTTAAACCTGTTTACGCATTGATAGATTCGGGATCAACCCATTCATTTATATGCTCATACTTGTTAGATGAACTTAAATTGAAACCTGAAACTGTACAAACTGGGCTAATTGTTTCGAACCCTATAGGAGGTAGTACGCCTATAAATTTGATTTGTAAAGACTGTCGGATAACAATCCGAAATGTACCCTTTCCTTGTAATCTATATGTATTACCCAACTGTGAATTTGATCTAGTTTTAGGACTAGATTGGTTGGGAAAACATGAAGCCTGGGTAGACTGTCAAAACCGTAGGTTATATTTACGGGGTTTAGGAAAAGAATCTATTCTATTGATAGACAAGAAACCGATCTCTATTTTCGCCGCTATGGCACTGCAAGACGAGCTTGATTTCGGTTTACTTGAAATGCCTGTTGTATCTGAATTTTCTGATGTTTTTCCCGAGGAACTCCCTGGCCTTCCTCCAACTCGGGAAGTTGAATTCAAGATCGACGTTCAACCTGGAACTAATCCTGTGTCCATTACACCTTATCGGATGGCACCTGTTGAACTCAAAGAACTAAAGAAGCAAATTCAAGAACTCGAGGATAAAGGATTCATCCGACCTAGCATCTCTCCCTGGGGTGCTCCTGTACTATTCGTGAAAAAGAAGGACGGTACGATGCGACTTTGTATTGATTACCGGCAACTTAATAAAGTATCCATCAAGAACAAGTATCTGCTACCGAGAATCGAAGATTTGTTCGATCAACTCAAACACACAGCCGTGTTCTCTAAGATTGATTTTCGGTCCGGTTACTATCAAATGAGGGTAAAAGAAGAAGATGTGCCCAAAACAGCTTTCCGAACTCGATATGGACATTACGAGTTCCTAGTAATGCCATTCGGTTTAACGAATGCCCCTGCTGCGTTCATGGACTTGATGAATCGAGTATTCAAGCCTTATCTTGACAAGTTCGTAGTTGTTTTCATTGACGACATCCTTGTATACTCTCGGAACAAGGAAGAACATGCTGATCATCTTCGGATTGTGCTTCAGACGCTCCGAGATCACCAATTGTTTGCCAAATTCACTAAGTGTGAGTTTTGGTTATCTGAAGTTTCATTCCTCGGACACATCATTTCTGCCGAAGGAATCAAAGTCGACTCCAAGAAAATTCAAGCTATTCTTGATTGGAGACCTCCGAGAAATGTGAGCGAAGTCCGAAGTTTTCTCGGATTAGCCGGCTATTACCGAAGATTTGTGAAAGGATTTTCCACTATTGCCGCACCATTAACCAAACTCCTCCGAAAGGATGTAAACTTTGAGTGGTCAGAAAAATAGCAACGAAGTTTTGATCAACTCAAGCAAACTTTGACACACGCTCCTGTCCTTATTCAACCCGAATCAGGCAAAGAATTCATAGTGTACAGCGATGCATCACACTCGGGCCTAGGTTGTGTTCTGATGCAAGAAGGCAATGTTATTGCATACGCATCCCGGCAACTGAAGCAACACGAATTGAATTATCCTACTCACGATCTCGAGCTTGCAGCCATTGTGTTCGCGCTCAAAATTTGGCGACACTATTTGTACGGTGAAAGATGCAAGTTGTTCACTGATCACAAAAGCCTGAAGTATTTACTCACTCAAAAAGATCTGAACCTTAGACAAAGAAGATGGTTAGAGTTGCTCAAAGACTACGACCAGACCATCGATTATCATCCCGGAAAAGCCAATGTTGTTGCCGGCGCTCTGAGTCGAAAACCGAACCTCTGTAAGTTACTCGAAATCCTCGAAAATTCAAAAACATTCAATCTTCAAATTTAAAGTGATTATTCAAATTCATTCTTGATAGTTAAGGAAGAATTTGAACACTTTCTTGTTTAGCAAGAAATCCTTCAAATGAAATTTTGTAACCTAAGTAACGTCTTCAATTTGTTTATTCGTAGCTTCTTTGGCTATCAACGCTCATTTCCGGCTATGCAAGGCTCAGAATTATCTGAATGAACTTCAAGTTCAATCTACTCTGATCACCAGGATCAAAGAACTTCAACAAATTGATCCGGAACTTCAGAAAATCAATTCTAAGCTTGAGTCTAATCCTGACTTCTCTGTTAAGTCGAACGGTCTTCTATACTTCAAAGATCGTATATGTGTCCCTAATAACAAAGAATTACAGGATGAAATCCTACAAGAAGCGCACCAAAGTTCTTTTTCGATCCACCCTGGATCAGTTAAGATGTACAAGGATCTCAAGCCCTTGTATTGGTGGCCAGGAATGAAAACGGCTATCAACGACTCTGTAGCAAAATGTTTGAACTGCCAACGGGTTAAAGCCGAGCACCAAGTCCCTACTGGTTTGCTCCAACCTCTCAAATTTCCGCAATGGAAATGAGAACGGATCACAATGGATTTCGTAACCGGTCTTCCTTGTTCGCCAAGAAAGTGCGACGCTATCTGGGTGATCGTTGATCGTTTCACCAAGTCAGCACACTTCATTCCGGTGAGGATGAATCTCAGTCTTGAAGCCTTGGCTGAATTATACATCCGAGAAGTAATTCGTTTACATGGAGTTCCAATCTCAATAGTCTCCGATCGAGATCCCCGATTCACAGCTCGATTTTGGAAGACTCTACATAAAGCTCTCGAACCAAATTGAATCTTAGCACAGCTTTCCATCCGCAAAGTGATGGTCAATCTGAGCGAGTAATTCAAATTCTCGAAGACATGCTCAGAGCTTGTATCATTGACTTTGGAAAGAACTGGGAGAAATCGCTACCTTTGGTAGAATTCGCCTACAACAATAGCTTCCAATCTTCAATTCAAATGGCTCCTTTAGAAGCGTTGTATGGCAGAAGATGTCGAACACCTTTATGTTGGTCTGAACTCGGTGATAATAAAGTTTTGGGACCACAATTGCTTCGGGAAACCGAAGAACAAGTTCAAATCATTCATTCTCGATTGAAGCAAGCTTTCGATCGCCAAAAGTCTTACACCGATCTGAAATGTAGAGACATTCAACATCAAGTCGGAGATAAAGTGTTTCTTAAAGTCTCCCCGTGGAAGAAAGTATTCCGATTCGGCAAAAGAGGCAAGCTAAGTCCTCAGTTTATCGGACCATTTGAAGTAGTTGAAAGAATTGGTCATGTAGCTTATCGACTCGCTCTTCCTCCCGAGTTCGATAAAATACACAATGTCTTCCACGTCTCAATGCTCAGAAGATATCGATCTGATCCATCTCACGTTCTTGAGCCTGAAGAAGTCGAACTCAATCCTGATCTTTCATACGAAGAAGAGCCTGTTCAAATCCTTGATCGAGAAGTCAAGAGACTTCAAAATAAAAGTGTTCCTCTCGTCAAAGTTCTTTGGAGGAATCACAACTTCGAAGAAGCGACGTGGGAACCTGAGGACACGATGAAGAAGCAATATCCTCATCTGTTCGATTCAGGTAAAATTCGAGGACGAATTTTCTTTAAGGGGGGAGGAGTTGTAACACCCTAAAATCACCCTAGTTGGAACCGTAGAAAAATAACAAAGAAAATGTAAACATCATATAATTTAATTAAGATTGAAATGAAACCACATAAGCTATGTCCTATTAAATTACAACGGGATTAAAACAATATGTACGATCATATATAGACTTATAAGTAATAGAATTTAACATGTGATACATGTATGTTACATATGTATTAGATAGTGGAAAATTAATATTGGATCAACTTTATAATATAAATTATAAAGATATGTTAGTGGGAATTAAATTATATACATGTATACTTTAAAATTATAATAGATTAATATTAGATTAAATTATATACTAATATACATGGCTGATAACTAATATGATAATATAAAATAAATATAATTAACATAGTGGGAAAACATGGTAAGGAAGTCAGCCATGTGTCCTTGCAAGGACCATAATCGGGCAGCATTAGAAATTAGGAAGTAAACAAGTGTAAACCACTTCCTTCTCACATGCATCCATCTTCTTCATTCATTCTAACAACCGAAACTGAGTATAGAGTGAGAGAGGGAGCTATGAACTGAAGATAGGTGCTGGAAAAATTAAGAACAATTGCATGCATGTTCATCTAGTGTACAAATCACATTGGTGAAGAATTTCAAGAAGTTTCAAGGAGTGATCAAGAAAAGAGAAGGGGGAAAGGAATCATCATCAAGGATAACAACTAAGCTTGGAAGTATTTGTGAGTGTAGCTAGTTTAGGGTTGAGATTAGTGTCTCAACCAATGTGTTTATGTTTCTTGGATGATTTAAAATGAAGCATGTAATGAACTTAATAATGGATTGGTAAATTTAAATGCTAAGGAAGAAGGACTAAAGGAATGAACTATTAACTAGGTGTATGATGCTATCTAGATATGCTAGTTGATGTCTATATGGGTTGCTTTGTTACATGAGTTGTTTGAGCCACTTGAATTGAATTAATAGATGATTTAGCTACTGTTTGAAGATGGTTATATGATTGAAATGATGCTAAATGCTTGCTGGAAATTTGATTGAGCATGGCTTGAATGTGCACAATGTAAACATGATTGAATGTGTACATGACTTTGTGATATGTGTTTGATAAACAAGTAAAATGCTATTGTTAATAAAGAAAGATAAGTAAAGTCCTTGGTTTGATTAGTGTCTATAGGTAGAAGGGCATGCCTTAGAGTCATTGAGCTCCTCTGATCTTTGTTACAGGATGGTGGTTAGTCACCTATAAACCTGATAAGGTGGTTAGTCACCTT
This sequence comes from Hibiscus trionum, assembly GCA_030270665.1. NCBI lineage: Eukaryota > Viridiplantae > Streptophyta > Magnoliopsida > Malvales > Malvaceae > Hibiscus > Hibiscus trionum. The sequence goes on from BSYR01000004.1 coordinate 6,869,080, forward strand.
GATAATTGAATGGTGGTAAGTCACCATTGATGCCTATGCATCCTCTGTTATAAGTTGAAATGAGAAATGGATACTTTGAGTATCTAATGTTATATGTTACATGAAGACTTGATTACCTAATTCATTAATCATCCAAGGCAAAACATGATTAGAACAATGATATATGTTTAAATGAACAAGTTGGGTATTAGCCCTTATGATATGGAATGAATATGTGTACTTGGTTGAGATTTAAAATGAACTATGTTGTGATGTGAAACTATGAAATGTTGCTGCCAAGATGACAATGAGATTACATGTTGTTTGTTGTCCAATTTAGCTTGAATTGTACATGTGCTTGCTGCCCAAATTTGGCTTGAATTGTATATGTTGCTTGCTGTCCAATTTGGTATGAAATGTACATGTAGCTTGCTGCCCAAATTGGTATGTTTTAAATGAAATGGTTGCTGCCCAATAAGTCATTGTACATGTAAATATTTGCTGCCCTATTGGTTAGTACATGAAAATAGCTTTGTTAACTTGGTTTTGATAGACTAGTTAGGTATTCCAATACGTGCTAAGCCTAGCTAAGTAACTTTAAAGATTGAATAAGACTTTAAAAGATTGAAACTAGTAAAGTCTAGGGCTGCCTCACTAAGTACATTATGTGTACTTATCACTCTCTTTGTTTCCTTCTTCCAAAATAACAGGTTCGTTGATATCCGAAAGCCATCCGTTTTGTTCTGAGAGCTTCGCAAGCCAAGAACAAGTATGATATAATCTTGCTTAGTCTCCTAGTTGGTGGCATAGTCTAAGTTAGTTTGTCATGCATTATGGAACATGTAATTGTTAAGTTTGGTTTGTATAAAACTAAGACATGTTATATTACGTAATGACTTGATGAATGTTTATGTAAATATGGATATGATGATATGAATGAACTATGTTTGAAGTTAGCTAAGCTTGATATGAATTTGAGTATCATTTATATGGTTCATGCCCTTGATGGATTTGAATGGTTGAGTATGTATAAGTATGTTATCTTTATTTGAATTAGGAAGGTTGCATCTAGAATTGTTGTTGGATGATTTGTATAGTTCGAATGGTAATAGAATATTAGAATAAAATGAATGTTGATTTCTAATACTATTGTATATGATTTAGGTTGTTTGAAAGTTGTTATATGTATTTGTATGGTTATGTTGTAATATGAACTAAGATATGTATATAGATAATATTTGATTGTCTTATGTATTCGAATAAGAAGCATTGGTATACTTGAATCAAATGTTCATGAGTTTGATTGAATACATGTTTGCTAGGTCTTAAACATATGTTAGATAATCATGTGTAAGGATTAGGCTAATAACAAGTTTTATATCATGTAGACCAAATGTATATAAGCTTATATTAGATTAGTTTGATTTGAAATTAGATCACATGTATGTTAGTTAGGCTAGTTAATATGCATTTGCAACATGAATATAGGATTCATGTTAGAAAAGTTTTAAATTGGCTCACCTATTTGCATTTATGATCTTGTTATTGGATAAATGATTATATGATTGTTTGCTTTGATGCTTGTTAAGTATGAATTGAATCTCATATAATTGTATGTTGATGTGTTGACATGTATGAATCTGTCCATCACCCGAATAGTAACATCGCTCGCTCGTAATCGGGTGAGGGGTGTTACACATGAGATGCTTGAAATGATGCAAGGTTGCATGGGAAGTGTGTGATGTTCTAAGAATGCATGTATTACTTGTTAAGCTTGAACAAGTGTTTATCTTCTTTTATGAATGGTGTTTATGTGCAAGGAATCTCTTAAATGCATTGAAGTCTTGTGAAGACTTGTTTAGAAAGGCATGAAATGTAAATGTTGCTTTGGTAGATCATGTGTTGTGCATTTGTTGAATACATGACATAGTTAGAGGGAACAAATGGTTTTCCAAAGATTTTGCTTGAATGGATCATTAAGCATGAGAAAAGCATGGTATGAAGAGGAAATGTTTTTCAAGGTATTTGAGTTTAACTTTGCATAAGGTGTTCATGCTTGGAAAGGTTTTAATTGATGGTTTTGCGGGAATGTGCTTTGAAGTGAGTTTTAGCTTTTCTAAGCTAAGGGTTGATTTTCATGATTGAGTAATGCATGATTTAAAGCATGTTGTTTAAATAGGAGTTTTCAAACAATGCTTTGGTTTATCGAATTGTATCTACTTTTTAAGAAGGTTTTGTGATTCGCTGCACTGATGGTGTTTTGGTTGTGAGCATTCCTCACTAAGCATTATGTGCTTACGCTCCTTTTTGTCCATCAATGCAGATAATTGAAGTTGGGACAGCAAGAAGCAAGGGATTCAAGGAGAGCTCCACTTGAGAAGTATGTCTCGGTTAATAGCTATAGATAATAAAGGGAATGGGGGGAGAGTCTTTTATATTGATGTGTAATGAGATTGTGTATGTTGGGCAAGTTTGGTTTATGATTTGAACTATGTGGTTTAACGCTTGCAACGTTTGAATCTTCTTATTCATAAGTCGTTATGCTATGCTTCTTGTTCTAAAAAGCATGATTAAGTGTTGGATGTGTTGAAAAAGTTGGTGCACCTAGGGGTTGTTTTGTATCTAGATTTTAATGCAATTTGGTAGTTATGATGCTTGACATGTTGTTGATTTGTTGAGGATTGATTTAGAGTATGTTCGATGGTGTTTAGACGAGTTAAAATAGGCTTTTTTGCTGTTTCTTGGCCTAGGTGTTTCGAAACGGGTAGAGGTGTTTCAAAACACTTTGGCTACTGCCAAACCCCGTTTCTGAACGGTCTATTCCTGTTTCGAAACACTTGACCGTTGGGCACTGATTTGAATGGTTTTGAGGTTTGCAAGCTTTACGTTTTAGTCCTGATTTTTGTATGTGCAATTGCTTGAGATCGAGATGTCCGATTAAGGTGAAATTTGGCAGAGAGGCATGAAACATGACTAATTTCATAATGGTAACTTAAAAATTGGTAAAGTCCTCTTAATTTCCAGAATTTACAAATTGATCCCTAAATTCGTATATTGTGCAATTGAGTCCCTTATTGGTTTTCGATTGCTGTGATTTTTGAGTATGCTTATCTCAAGAGTATGCCTAGGTTTAATGTTTATCTAGACAAGTTTAAAAAGAAAAAAGGGTCGTTAATCAAGGTTGACTTTCAGGTTGACTTTGGTTTTCCCCGTGTAATCTTCGTAGTTCGGGTCAACCGTCTAGGCCGGGCTAAGGGGGTTACAAATCATTGGCTTTTAATTAATTTTTTTGGTTGAGTTTTCATTATAGTGTTGATTTGAGATCAAAATATTACAAAAATATTATTAAAATCTTGATTTTCAGATTTGTTTTGTTAGGCTCTATTTTGGATTGATTTTAATTGAGTTTTATGTTGATTAATATGTTGAAAGAGGTTTTGTTGATATAGATCCCGAAATCCTTGGGATCCATGAGTTTCTTGATATTTTTAGTTGATTTTTTGGGGTGAAATGATGAAGTTATGTTTGATGGAGGTATAAGGATGGGTTTAGAATGATTTTAGATGCATTTTGATGTTTTAAATGGTTGAAAGTGATGTATGTTGGCTGGACTTGGTTTAGGAAGCTATCGATTGAGTTTTCAGTTGTTTCGGATGGGTAAATTGGTGTAGTTTGGGTGAGCAACGAGTTTGTGTTTCGTTGCTGGTGTTGAAACGAATTTTAATGCATTTGGATCTTTGTTTTGATGATGTAAAAATAGGGGATCTTGATCCGGGAGCAAACGAGACGATTTTGGAGGCTCCGGAAGGGTGATTTTCGTGTCGGCGAGCGAGGCGTCGCGTATCGGTGAGTGGAAATGGATTTTCCAGCTTTGTAACTCTTTGAGCGTGGTCTTGAGAGCTTAGTATAAGTTTGAAACACTTAGCTAAGCTCAAGGGTAAGTGATTCGAAAGTCTCTCTCGGAAATGTGCTATGTTTTGTTGGAAATGCACTTGAGTTGAATGTGATTTAACTACTGTTTTAAATCATGTTTTAGAGCATTGAGGTTGCTGGTTTTAATGTCATTTTGTTAAGGATGCACATGGTAAATGATCCTTGGATTTATGTGATTAGTACATTTGATATTAAGCATGTTTATGCTTGTGAAAATGACATTATGTTTATGCTTGTAAAACAGTGGAATATTAATGCTAAATGATTATATTGGCAAGTGATGGAAATGGTTTTTGGCTACTTTAATCGGATATAGTTAGCCGGCTATAGGATTGGGTGCACCATGAATAAAGTCGCCTTGGATGTCAAGGGGTTGTTATTGTATCGTATACTCCATCCAAGTACCCTAACGATTGAGGCTAAGATCACAACGTTGGATGTTTAATCCCGTGTGCGAATCTTGTGTTATGTGTCTCATGCTCTCGTTAGTGGAATTATACAACTACCGATGAGTGGTGTTGAGGGGTTGTGATTGTATCATTATTCTCCCCTACGGATGTCACAACGATGGAGGGTTGCTCTTGTGTCTGAGCCTTATGTAGTCCAATAGTGTGTATGAAGCGTGTGAGACAATGCTTATATTCGGAATATCCGATTGTGTCATTTGTGTTGGTTTTGGTATGGTTAGAGAATTGATCACTTGCGAGCCAATATAATGTTATTGATTAATAGTTTAAGCATGCGATGCCTATGGTTTATGCTCAAAAGGCATGTGATGCTTGGTTGAAGCATGATAAAAAGATTACTTGCTGTTATTTTGAAGATGCAAAGAGCATGTGGTTTAAAAAGTGCATTGATTCTTTGAAAAGCATGTTTTAATGAAAGGCATGAGATAACAATTGTTAATATTTTCGGTTTGTAAAATGCATTGATGAATTTTTGGTTTTAGCAATCCTCACTAAGCTTCATGCTTACGCTCATTTGTTTCATCAATGCAGAAAATTAGGCTTTTGAGGCAGCAAGAAGCAAGGGAAATCCAAGCTCTTTTGACTAGACAAAGTATGTGGTTTTACCTAAGTGTAATAAAAGGCAATGGGTGGGATTTCTACTCTTGGATTTTATTTGGTGATGTTGAACACCTTGGGATTGTTTGGTTTGTAAATGGCCTTTAAATGTTGGTTTTAACTTGAATGTGGTTTTTAGTTTTTGCGTGGTTTTGACATCTACGAAGAATGCATATAACCCTTAAGCTTGCAAGTTTGATGCTATGTTTTAGCTTGTGCTTCGTATTGGTGATCTTTGATGTGTATTCATGTTGTATGTGTGATGTGGCATGTTTTGGAATGATTTCGGAGGTGAATAGGTGAGTAAAACCAGCATATTGGGAAGTTGCAGGGCAAGGTGTTTTGGAACGCCGTTATCTGTTTCGGAACGGTGGCCTGGAATGGTCATAGTGTTTCGGAACGGGTAGGCACGTTCTGGAACATTTTGCCACTGTAATGCATTGTTTCGAAACGAGTTTCGAAATGCACCCACGTATCAAAACGGTCAACCTGGTTTCGAAACGGTCGTTCCGTTACGGGGTCTTGTGTTTCGAAACACTTGACCGTTGGATGCTGAATTTGAATTGTTTCAGGCTTCAATTCCTTACAGTTTGGTCCTTGAATGTTGTATGCTTAACTAAACAAGTTTGAATAATCCGTTTGAGATGAACTTGACATGCTGGTATGTTATATGATTAATTTTGGATTGTTAACTTTAAAATCTATTTAGTCCTTATAATTTTGGAAGTTTACATTTTAGTCCGTAAAAGACATTTGTATGCAATTGAACCCCTAATTGAACTCCGTTAGCTGAGTCGCTTTTACCAAAACAAAATGCTAATCATATAGGATAATAATGTGCATCTAGAAAAGATAAAATGAAAAAAGGTTGTTAATCGAGGTTGACTTTAACGAGTTGACTTTGGTTTTCCCTGTGTAATCTTCTTAGTTCGGGTCGGGCGTCTAGGCCAGGCTAAGGTGGTTAGAAGGCATGAGATGACAAATGGTGATGTTTTGGTTTTGTAAAATTCATTGATGAATGTTTGGTTTTGGCGATCCTCACTAAGCTTTATGCTTATGCTCATTTGTTTCATCAATGCAGAGAATTAAGCTTTTGAGGCAGCAAGAAGGCAAGTGGAATCCAAGCTCTTTTGACTAAATAAAGTATGTGGTTTTACCTTTGTGTAATAAGAGGCAATGGGTGGGATTTCTACTCTTGGTTTTATTTTGTGATGTTAAACACCTTGAGCATGTTTGGTTCGTTGATTTAGTATTGTAAATGGCCTTTGGAGATTGATTTAAGCTTGAATGTGGTTTTTAGCCTTTTTGTGGTTTTGTTAACTAGGAAGCATGCCTATAAACTTATAGTATGCTTGATTGATGCCATGGTCTAGTTCGTGCTTCGTATGGATGCTCTTTGATGTGTATTCATGTTGTATGGTAGTTGTGGCATGTGTCGGAGTGGTTTCGGAGGTGGAAAATTGTGTAAAACCAACAATTTGGAGAATTGCGGGCCTAGGCATTTCGGAACGCCCTTATCTATTTCGGAACGGTGGCCTGTAATGGTCATGGTGCTTCGGAATGGGTAGGCACGTTCTCGAACATTTCGCTACAGTAAACCACCGTATCGAAACGAGTCACTTGGGGTCTCGAAACGCACCCGCGTACCGAAACGGTCAACTTGGTTTCAAAATGAACGTTCCGATACAGGGTCTTGTGTTCCGAAACACTTGACCGTTGGATGTTGATTTTGAAATGTTCCAGGTTTCTGTTTCTTACATTTTGGTCCCTTAATGTTGTAAGTTTAATTGATTGAGTTTGGATGATCCGTTTGAGTTGAAATTTATCATACTGATTTGTTAAATGATTAATTTTGGATTGGTAACTTTAAAATCTGATTAGTCATTGTAAATCCAGAAATTTACAATTTGGTCCCTAAAAGGCAAAAGAATACAATTGAACCCCTAATTGAACCCCGATCGATGTGCCGTTTTCACCTAATCGCTCTATTAATCACATAGGATAATAATATGCATCTAGAAAATATAAATAAAAAAGAAGAGTCTCTAATCGAGGTTGACTTTCACGAGTTGACTTCAGTTTTCCCGTGTAATCTTCTTAGTTCAGGTCAAACATCTACGCCGGGCTAAAGAGGTTACATAGATAACTAGAGTGCGATCTGTAGAGCAAAAAATCCTGATCTTGACGATGTTGTCCACTCAATTTTCTGATGACTGTAACAACGGGTAGAGTCGTCGAAAGAGGAATGCGAGATTACTTGCAGAGTAAGGCAATATGAAAAAGTCCAAATTTAATTCAAAGAAGTCAGAATTTAAGGTTGCATTTAATGCAAAATCTACTTTGAAGACTTCTACTTCAAGAAGGACTAGATCTACCTAATGCCTATATATACCCATTGTAGTTTTACTTCAAAACAATTTAGGTTATCTCTTAGGCATAGTTTAGGTTTTCTTGCTGCCATTATGTTCTAAATTCTCTTTGGGTTTGGGTTATGTTGTAATTAGCGTGAGAACGATTGTTTAGGTTTTTAAGTTTGTCTTTGCAATAAAACGTCAAAGTTTGCGTATTCCATGTTCATAGTAGTTTTCAATTAAGGTGAAAGATTAGTTGATTACTATCCATTTGTTCGGTATCGAGAGAGTCGAACTCACGAAAGGAGTAAGTACGGTCTTCACCTTAATCAAGTGTTGATCAATCCAGCCTAGACATAGGTTAGGGATTAAGGCGGCTAAAAGAGAACGAACCAAACATTGCTGCCTTTGCACGATTCACGCCGCAACTGGTATTATCTGCAGTGGGCATCAACAACATTCTAACTTAGATATAAGCGGGATCACTTTTGAAGCGTTCTGCCTAACCTTGTAGTTCTGTCGAGTTCGCCGATGAGACACACTTCTATTCCACTACCGGGGCAGCGAGAGCGTCACAGCAGCCTACCTGCCATCCCCCGCTGAGGCTGCGAAGTTTGGCAACGCAAAGCAACTTATCCTATTCAACGCAGTTTCACACTAAGCAGCAGCATAACACGGCCCATTCCATCAATCTAAACTCTTCCTTTATATTTACTTGTGTTTTATTTTCTTTTATACTTAAACAATTCTTATTTGTGCATTTAATTTTCCCTTGTGCAGGACTTACGATTCAAGTCAAGATGTTCAATTCCTGTGGGAGACGATATCTTTTATACTATTACTCGATAGGAGTGTGCACTTGTGCTCATATTTAGAGAACATTAAAACGCTCTACAGTTGTTTATGTGCCTTGCTATTTGAATGATTGATGTTGGACATGTATAGAATGTTAATTTGGTTACTAGAAGTGCAAGTAATCTTATTTTATTCGAATGTAACCCACAAAAAACTAAGCTTGTTTGATCATGGTATGAATATCTTGAATTGGGTACATGTTTGTATAATGTAATCGAACATGCTATAGTGGTATACTAGATTCGAAGGTTTGATAATGGGATTGACTTGGTTGTGTGTTTTGTAGGTAAAAAGCATGTTGGTTATCTTGATTGAATGGCATGTATGAATGTTTACATAATTTGTAATGTTAAGATAGTAAAATGTTTCATATGAATCTTGATTTTTGTTTGCAAAAGTTTTTGCTAGCCCACCTATTGTTATGTAAGCTAAGTGTTATGCTTATATGATTATGTTATATGTCCGTTGCGCATTGTAACGCTCTTCGCTCATAACTCGAGCGAAGGGTGTTATACATCATCTTGGGCTGGGGTGACGAAACATCAATGACTTCTACCGTTTTTCCTCTTTCTGGGTCTTTGAAACCCAACATTGCCGCTATCTGGCTAATAGTGTTTCTCTCGGTTCTTGCAATTTCTTCCTTCAATTCATTCTCCATTTTATCAATTCTTCCTTGGGTGCTCTTGTGACTATTCTCCAAAGTTGTCAATCTGTCTTCCATGGCCATTTCTCTTGACTAAGAACGAGTATCGTATTTGTGAGATGTTTTTTCTATTTTTTAAAATTATCTCATGTGATTGGTTTCTTATCACGTGTGAATGTATGCAGCGATCACAACATAAATTAATCCAAGCAACAATCAAACAAAAATGCAAATCCCTGAATGCAAATGTATATATGCAGGCAAGGGGCCATCAATTCCATTAAGATATTTCTCTAGAAGTCTGAGCACCCAGTTCCTCTTCGATCAATCTTTGAAGCCTTGGTCCTACCTTCCCTGTGGGTCTAACGTAGGGCGAAGAAATGTAACCTTTTGACATCACATGCTTACCTACGTCTTCAATTAAGGATGTGATGCTTCTATCGAACTCGTCTCGCTTCTAGGTCCTTTTGACGTTGCCCTTAATCTGAGTAGACTAATGACCATCTTCAAATTCTGGTTGGTTGGACCGTCGAAGTGGTCCTACAGCACATGCGACTTATGGTATCCTGCTTGGCGCTGATGTGAGCATACTTCAATGTTTCCTCCACGTGATCACTCGACAAATTCTTATAGTCTACTGCTTGACCTCAGTCTGGTAGCATACATCTGCGTTGTCTTCCTCCTTTAGGTACCTTCCATGTAACACCCCAATTTTGGGCTTGGAAGTTTAGGGTCTGAACCGGACCGGTCTGATTTTCGGTTCGAATATAAAAGGTGGTTTTAGGGAAAGCCTAGTTCGGGACGCTTTAAAAATGTGGAAAAATATCTAAAAATCCTATTTTAATATATATAAGAGAGTGGTGAAATCAATTTTACAAAATAAGGTTTGGAAGTGCGACATTTCGAAATAGTGACTAAAATGTAATTTTTTAAAAGTTCAGTGGTGACTGTTTTGTAAGGATTGAAACTTTGAATCTTTAAGGATCTAATTCACCCAAGGAAGGATTTCTCCAGATTTTTCTTAGATTTTAATGATTCATTAATGTTTAATTAATTAAAGGAAAAGAGGGAAACCATATTTTAGCTTTTCATAACTAACTTTCTTAAAAACTTTCTCATCTCATTTTCTCTCAAAATTCCCTCAGCCAAACACATTTCTACAGCAACATTTCTACCGATTTTCACACTAAATGATGAGGTTTCAATCATCAATTGATTCCTAATCCTTTCTACATCAAAACCTCTTGATTTGCTTATTGAATTTTCAAGGATTTTGGCTCTAATCAAGGAGAAATCTACATTTCGAGGTAAGGATGTTCTTCTCCTCTAAATACTCAGTTCTTTACTGAAATTCCCAAGTTTTCAATCCTTAAATTAAGTTTTATAAAAGGTTTTAATGTTGTGATCTCGATTTTGGCTTAAAACTCAAGATTTGGAACAAATCTTGAAGAAATTCGTGGTGATTGTTTGGGCTCTATTTTGAGATGGCTTTTTAATGTATTTTGGATGTTTAATGATGTGTAACTCAGGTTTAATCAATGCAATCCCGAAGAGGTTGATTTCCTAAGTTTTTGCTTGTGAAAATGGTGGTTTTTGGGGTGATCTTGGTGTTCTGTTATAGCTGGAGGTATAAGGACGAGTTTAGGTTCTTTTTTTATGTTAATTGATGTTTAGGAATGTTTAGAATTGATGGATCTTGGCTGGGTAATGTTGTGGAAGAGTTTGGACGTGATTTCGGTTGTGTTTGGTAGCCGAAATGTTAGATTTGGTGAGAGCAGCGAGTTTAGGTGTAATGGCTGAAGATTTTAATGCATGATGATGCATTAATCCTCTGCTTTGATGTGTTTAAAACAGGGGAGACATCTTCGGATCCTTGTGGTGTTGATCCGGAGGCTTGAATGGCGTTTCGACAAGCTTGCAAAACGAAATTGGTGAGTGAAGTTGGGTTTTCATCTTTCAAACCAATGTTTGAAGGTTTTGGGAGCTTAGTTTAAGTCTAAGCAACTTGTCTAAGCTCAAGAGTAAGTTTTCGGTGAAAATCTCTCTTTGATGAACCATGAGACGGTTGGATGCAATATAATTAGTTTGCATGTTTAAATTCTGTTTTGAAAGCATGTTTATGCATGATTAATGCTTGTTTTGAAAGCCATGTGTTGAAGGATTCTCAAGGTAAGAGATCATTGGTTTGATTTTAGTAAATCATGTTTAGGCATGATTAATGCTGGTTTTAAAGTACTTGAATCGGATATAGTTAGCAGGCTATAGGATTGGGTGCACCGTGAATAAAGTCGCCTTGGATGTTGAGGGGTTGTGATTGTACCGTAAACTCCATCCAGATACACTAACGAGATGTTTAAGATCACAATGGTGGTTAAAAGTCCATGTGTGGATCTTGTGTTGTGTTTCCCGTGTTCTCGTTAGTGATGTTATACAACTACCGATGAGTGATGTTGAGGGGTTGTGATTGTACCGTTAAACTCCATCATGGGTGTTGAGGGGTTGTGATTGTACCGGTAAACTCCACCTTGTGTGTTCGGTAGTGTGTATGAAGCGTATGGGATAACGCTTGTAATCCGCGTATCCGATTGTGTTTTATGTTGTAAATGGTTATAGTTTATCACTTGGAAGCCAATATGCCATGTTGTTTCTTTAGAGCATGCCTCGCTAAGCAAATGTGCTTACGCTCTCTTTCTTGAACCAATAATGCAGAGAATTGAAGTGTTTTGAGGGCAGCAAGGAGGCTAAGAATCCAAGGGAAAGCTAAGCTCATGTATGGTGAAGTTTTCACAACATTATTAGTTTTTGATATTTGGCAATGGGAACCTAGGTTGTGTTTTGGGAGATGTTTTGGACTCCCTAGTTGTGGCATGATGCCTTAAATGTTTTGGTATTGTAAATGGCCATTTTGATGCTTGTTTTGGTGATTTGATGATTGGTTGGTTTTGAATATTAGGATGCATGCCTATAGACTTGTGGATTTTCTTGATTGATGCCATGAACGTGTTCTGATGTTGCAAACATGTACCTTATATGCATAATGACTTGTTGGCATGAATAGGAAGTCATTGAAATGTTTTAGAGTGGTTGAATGCATGTTAAACCAGCAATTTCTGCAGTTTCTGGGCAACCCGTATCGATACACTCACAGGCCTTTCGAAACGGGGACCTGTAATGGTCTTGGTGTTTCGAAACGGCTGGTGACCGTATCGAAATGGTTTGGCCACTGGCAGGTCCTGTTTCGAAATAGGTCTCAAATCGAACCCGCGTTTCGGTACGGTCAACCCTGTATCGAAACAGGTGACCGTTGAGCACTGATTTTAATGGTTTTTTTAGGTTTGTAAGCTTTACATTTTAGTCCTGGAATTTGTATTTGCAATTGAATGAGTTTGAGATGTCCGATTGAAGTGAAATTTGACAGGGAAGCATGTAATATGACTAATTTGGTATTGGTAACATAAAAATCGGTTAAGTCCTCTTAATTTCTAGAATTTACATTTTGGTCCCTAATAGTCGTAATTTGTGCTATTGAGCCCTTAATGTAATCCGATCGCTGTGCTTTTCTAGTATGTGTTTCTCAAGAGTACGCTTAGGATTAATATGCATCTAGACAAGATTAAAAGGAAAAAAATGGTCGTTAATCAAGGTTGACTTTCGGGTTGACTTTGGTTTTCCCCGTGTAATCTTCATAGTTCGGGTCAACCGTCTAGGCCGGGCTAAGGGGGTTACATTTGGTGGTATCAGAGCTGAGTTCTCGAGTAAACGGGAATGGTTGTGTGGGTGATGTATGCATGATTGCATGATATGCTTTTTAAGTGAAAGTTTGATGTGTGAATTGTAAGTATGTTGCAGTTGTGATGTTATGCTGTGTTGAAGCATGTTAGAGGGACCCATTGCCATATCGAAACTAATGAAATGAATTGTTTTTGAAAAATGAGCTTGAGTGCTTGGATTACTTACCTTGTTTAGCCTAATTATGTTTATTGCATTTGTGTTAGTGCATTGTTTTAGTGAATGGGACCTCGTAGAGACACGAGAGTTAATTCGCGAGCTATGGCTCAGAACGAGAATGAGGAGAATATGGATAATGTTGTGGATTTACCTCCTCCTCCCGGTGGTGGACCGCCCGGTGGTGGTGGTGGTGGAGGTGATGGAGCTGGTGTTGGTGCTGTTGCTGGAGCTGGGGTCGCTGGACCTGAAGCTGGGCAGGGGCAAGCTGCTCCTGACATGACAGTGTTGATACAGGCTATTTTGGAGCCTTTCAGGCAGCAGTAGCTGGAGCTCACGGAGCTGGGCATCAGGGTGATGCTAATGCTAGACTACCTTTGGAACGTCTGCACAGTCTGGGAGGGACTGAGTTCAGAGGTTTGTCTGCTGAGGGTTCCGAATCTTGGTTGGAAAGTACCAAGAGGATATTGGGACAAATGAACTGCAATGATGTGCTGAAGTTAGGATGTGTGGTATCGCTGTTACATGATGATGTGTATACTTGGTGGACGACCACTATCTCCGGAATAGAGGAAGTTGATGTGACTTGGACGTTCTTTCTGAACGCGTTCAAGCGAAAGTATCTAGGTGTGCGATACTTGGATGAAAAGAAAAGAGAATTTATGTCTCTTGTTCAAGGAAGTATGTCGGTGGTTGAGTATGAGATCCAGTTTGTCCGTCTCAGTCAATACGCACCTGAGCTTATCCCTGATGAGCGGGAGAGGTGTGAACGTTTCCGATATGGTTTGATGACGGACGTGAAGACTTTTATGCTTGCTGCTGAGTACAAAGATTTTGATGTGCTGGTGAGCAGGGAAAAGGACATTGAGCAGAACCTGGGTTTATCTTCGAGAGGTGTTGGTTCGAGCTTGGGCGAAAGAGCTGCTGAGTATAGTTCCGGTGGTGGACGGAACAAGAGAGGACGAGATAAGAGGTATCAGTCTTCTGCTAGGCGTGGTAATGGAGGGCATGGTGCGCCTGTTCAGGGAGACAAGATGAGAGCTGATCAGAACACGTGCTGGACGTGTGGATCGCGTGGTCATTTGAGGCGTGATTGTCCTCGAGCAGCGAGGGAGGTTCAAGCTCCTGTGGCAGTGACGGGTAATTCGTGCTGGAATTGTGGTTCGGCAGACCACATGAAAAGGGAGTGTCTTTTGTTAGCCGGTGGTGGTCAGGGAGGTGCTCCTGGAGTTGTTGCACCTTAGAGAGGTCGTTGGCGCGACCGTGGTAACTTCCAGCGCAGAGATGATGGTGGAAGGAATGTGGCGCATGTGGTGGTTGTTCAACCTGAGGGTGGTGGCCAGGCTCGAGTGTATTCTCAACGACAGGGGAGAAATGACATGGATATGATCGCAGGTACCTTTACTTTGCAATCCTTGTCATTACTTTCCTTGATTGATTATGGATCTACACACTCATACATATTGCGTGAACATGCTCAATTGCTTGGTTAACCTGTTGAGTCTTTGGATGTGGGTATGCGTGTAACTAGTTCCTTTGGTGAGACCGTTGTGACACGGAAGTTGTATAGAAGATGTCCCTTGGTTGTGCAAAATCATGTTTTTCATGTTGATCTCATGGAATTGCCATTCTATGGTTTTGATGTAATCCTTGGTATGCATTGGCTTGTTGAACATCGAGCTGTGGTGGATTTTGAGAACAAGCGAGTTTCGTTGAAGCTTGCGGATGATTATGAGATAGTGGTGGTTGGTTAGAATGTGAAGTTTCTTGCCAATGTGGTGTCTACATTGGAAGCGAGCCGGATGCTGAGACAAGGGTGTGAAGCTTATCTGGCCCTTGTGATGAATCCTAGCTCTAAGGAGTTGCGAGTTCAAGATATCAGGACTGTGCGAGAGTTTTCTGGTGTGTTTTTGGGGGAGTTACCTGGTTTGCCTCCTAACCGAGAGGTGGAGTTTGGAATTGAGCTGTATGAGAATACAACTCCATTGTCCATTACTCCTTATCGAATGGCACCTAAGGAGTTGAAGGAACTGAAGACGCAACTTTAGGAGTTGCTTGATCGTGGTTTCATTCAGCCGAGTGTGTCACCTTGGGGTGCACCGGTCTTGTTTGTGAAGAAAAAGGATGGCACTATGAGAATGTGCATCGACTACCGTCAGCTGAACAAGTTGACTATCAAGAATCAGTATCCATTGCCGAGGATTGATGATCTTTTTAATCAATTTCGGGGAGCGGCTGTGTTCTCTAAGATTGACTTAAGGTCAGGTTATTACCAGTTGAAGGTGAAGGATGTGGATGTGCCAAAAACAGCCTTCAGAACGAGGTATGGGCATTATGAGTTCCTTGTGATGCCGTTTGGTTTGACGAATGCTCTTGCAGCCTTTATGGACATGATGAATAGAGTGTTCCATGAGTATTTGGACAAGTTTGTTGTGGTGTTCATTGATGATATCCTTGTGTACTCTCGTACTGAGGAGGAGCATGAGGGGCATTTGAGGATTGTGTTGCAAGCTTTGTTGGAGAATCAGCTTTATGCTAAGTTGAGCAAGTGTGAATTCTGGCTTAGGGAGGTGGTGTTCCTTAGTCATGTGGTTTCTGTTGAGGGGATTCGTGTTGATCCTCAGAAGATTGAGGCAGTGATGAATTGGAATCCTCCTATGTCTGTTCATGAAGTCTGTAGTTTCCTTGGTTTGGCAGGATACTACCAGAGGTTCGTGGATGGATTTTCGAAGATTGCTGCACCTTTGACGAAGTTGTTGCAGAAGGATGTCAAGTATGAGTGGATGGAAGCGAGACAACAGGCTTTTGAGAAGCTTAAGGCAGCTTTGACGCAAGCTCCTATCTTGGTTCAGCCTAAATCAGGGAAGGAGTTTGTGGTGTACAGTGACGCATCCTATGTTGGTTTGGGGTGTGTGTTGATGCAAGAGGGTAAGGTGGTGGCTTATGCATCGCGCCAGTTGAAGGTGCATGAGCGCAATTATCCTAATCATGATATTGAGTTAGCTGCGGTGGTCTTTGCTTTGAAAATTTGGAGACATTACCTGTATGGTGAGAAGTGTACTGTGTACACGGATCACAAAAGTTTGAAGTATCTGATGTCTCAGAAAGAGTTGAATCTTAGGCAACGACGTTGGGTGGAGTTGCTTAAAGATTACGATCTGACGATCGAGTACCATCCGGGCAAAGCTAATGTTGTAGCGGATGCTTTGAGTAGGAAACTGGCAGTGGAGTTGAGGGCTATGTTTGCCAGCTTGAGCATTTCGCGAGATGGCGGTCTTGTGGCTGAGTTGCAAGTGAAACCATCCTTGGTTCAGTTGATTAAGAATAAGCAGCTGTTGGATGATTCCTTGGTGCCACATGTTCAGGATATTGCTGAGGATAGACCATCAGATTTTTGTTTTAATGATGATGGAGTTCTATGTTTTGGGAGTCGGATAGTAGTGCCCAATGATGCTGAGGTGAGGCGTGCTATTCTGACTGAAGCTCATAGTAGTCCTTTTGCTATGCGCCCTGGTAGTACTAAGATGTATCGTGATCTTAAGGATGAGTACTATTGGGTGGGTTTGAAAAGAGATGTTGTTGAGTATGTGAGTAAGGGCATGGTTTGTCAGCGAGTTAAGGCTGAGCATCAATTTCCTTCTGGGTTGTTGCAACCGTTGAGGATTCTTGAGTGGAACTGGGAAAGGATTACAATGGACTTTGTGTCTGGTTTGCCTTTGTCGCTATCGAAGAAGAATTCGGTGTGGGTGATTGTGGATCGCTTGACGAAGTGTGCGCATTTCTTGCCTGTGCATACTACGTATACTTTGGACAAGCTTGCGGAGTTGTACATTGCTGAGATTGTGCGACTGCATGGTGTGCCAAAGTCTATTGTGTCGGATAGAGATCTGAGGTTTACATCGTGTTTCTAGGAATGTTTGCATCAAGCTTTGGATACATGGTTGAATTTCAGTACTTCTTATCATCCACAGTCGGATGGACAGTCTGAGCATGTTATCCAAGTGCTGGAGGATTTGTTGAGGTGCTGTGTGATTGAGTTTCAAGGCTCTTGGGAGAAGCATTTGCCTTTGGTGAAGTTTTCTTATAACAATAGCTACCATGCAAGTATTCAAATGGCACCTTATGAAGTCTTGTACAGAAGGAAATGCAGAACTCCTCTTTGTTGGGCTGAAACAGTTCAAAAGTTGGTTTCAATGCCAGCTTTGTTGAAAGGAACCACCGAGAAGGTGAAGCTCATTTGTGAGCGTTTGAAGGCAGCTTCTGATCGACAGAAGTCTGACGCGGATTTGAAGCGTAAGGAGATTGAGTATGCGGTGGGTGACCGTGTGTTTTTGAAAGTTTCACCTTGGAAAGAGGTGATGAGGTTTGGTCGAAAGGGTAAGTTGAGCCCTAGGTACATTGGACCATACGAGGTGATTGAACGTGCGGGTCCTGTTGCATATAAGCTAGGGTTGCCGCAAGAGTTGGAAAAGATTCATGATGTGTTTCATGTTTCTATGCTTCGGAAGTATAGATCTGATCCTTCACATATTATGCCTGTGGAGGAAGTGGAGTTGAATCCAGACTTGACCTATGATGAGGAGCCGATGGAAATTCTGGATTTAGACTGTAAAGTTCTTCGAGGCAAGACCATTGAGTTGGTAAAGGTGTTGTGGAAGCATCGTGGTGTTGAGGAAGCCACGTGGAAACGGAAGAATGACATGAAGAAGCAGTTTCCGTATCTCTTTCCTCCAGGTAAATTTCGAGGACGAAATTTCTTAAGGGGGGAGAGTTGTAACAACCCAATTTTGGGCTTGGAAGTTTAGGGTCTGAACCGGACCGGTCTGATTTTCGGTTCGAATATAAAAGGTGGTTTTAGGGAAAGCCTAGTTCGGGACGCTTTAAAAATGTGGAAAAGTATCTAAAAATCCTCTTTTAATATATATAAGAGAGCGGTGAAATAAACTTTACAAAATAAGGTTTGGAAGTGCGACATTTCGAAATAGTGACTAAAATGTAATTTTTGAAAAGTTCAGTGGTGATTGTTTTGTAAGGATTGAAACTTTGAATCTTTAAGGAGCTAATTTACCCAAGGAAGGATTTCTCCAGATTTTTCTTAGATTTTAATGATTCATTAATGTTTAATTAATTAAAGGAAAACAGGGAAACCATATTTTAGCTTTTCATAACTAACTTTCTTAAAAACTTTCTCATCTCATTTTCTCTCAAAATTCCCTCAGCCAAACACATTTCTACAGCAACATTTCTACTGATTTTCACACTGAATGATGAGGTTTCAGTCATCAATTGATTCCTAATCCTTTCTACATCAAAATATCTTGATTTGCTTATTGAATTTTCAAGGATTTTGGCTCTAATCAAGGAGAAATCTACATTTAGAGGTAAGGATGTTCTTCTCCTATAAATACTCATTTCTTTACTGAAATTCCCAAGTTTTCAATCCTTAAATTAAGTTTTATAAAAGGTTTTAATGTTGTGATCTTGATTTTGGCTTAAAACTCAAGATTTGGAACAAATCTTGAAGAAATTCGTGGTGATTGTCTGGGCTCTGTTTTTGAGATGGCTTTTTAATGTATTTTGGATGTTTAATGATGTGTAATTGAGGTTTAATCAATGCAATCCCGAATAGGTTGATTTCCTATGTTTTTGCTTGTGAAAATGGTGGTTTTTGGGGTGATCTTGGTGTTCTGTTATAGCTGGAGGTATAAGGATGAGTTTAGGTTCTTTTTGGATGTTAATTGATGTTTAGGAATGTTTAGAAGTGATGGATCTTGGCTGGGTAATGTTGTGGGAGAGTTTGGAAGTGATTTCGGTTGTGTTTGGTAGCCGAAATGTTAGATTTGGTGAGAGCAGCGAGTTTAGGTGTAATGGCTGAAGATTTTAATGCATGATGATGCATTAATCCTCTGCTTTGATGTGTTTAAAACAGGGGAGACATCTTCGGATCCTTGTGGTGTTGATCCGGAGGCTTGAACGGCGTTTTGGCAATTTTGCGAAACGGAATTGGTGAGTGAAGCTGGGTTTTCAGCTTTGAAACCAATGTTTGAAGGTTTTGGGAGCTTAGTTTAAGTCTAAGCAACTTAACTAAGCTCAAGAGTTAGTTTTCGGTGAAACTCTCTCTTTGATGAACCATGAGACGGTTGGATGCAATGTAATTAGTTTGCATGTTTAAATTCTGGTTTGAAAGCATGTTTAGGCATGATTAATGCTGGTTTTGAAAGCCATGTGTTGAAGGATGCTCAAGGTAAGAGATCCTTGGTTTGATGTTAGTAAATGAGGTATTGATGCATAGTGATGCATGGTGGTTTAATGGCATTGATTAATGCTTTAAAACAGTGGATTATTGATGATAAATGATGCATATTGGCAAGTGATGAGTTGGTTTTAATGTACTTGAATAGGATATAGTTAGCCGGCTATAGGATTGGGTGCACCGTGAATAAAGTCGCCTTGGATGTTGAGGGGTTGTGATTGTACCGTAAACTCCATCCAAGTACACTAACGAGATGTTTAAGATCACAATGGTGGTTAAAAGTCTATGTGTGGATATTGTGTTGTGTGTCCCGTGTTCTCGTTAGTGATGCTATACAACTACCGATGAGTGATGTTGAGGGGTTGTGATTGTACCGTTAAACTCCATCACGGGTGTTGAGGGGTTGTGATTGTACCGGTAAACTCCACCTTGTGTGTTCGGTAGTGTGTATGAAGCGTATGGGACAACGCTTGTAATCCGCGTATCTGATTGTGTTTTATGTTGTAAATGGTTATGGTTTATCACTTGGAAGCCAATATGACATGTTGATGTTAATGAAGCATGAGATGCTTGTTTAAGAATGCAAGGTTGCATGAATAATGATGTTTATGTGTTAAAAGGCCTTATGTAAGGTGTTTTATAAAATGCATTATTGTGTTGTTTCTTTAGAGTATGTCTCACTAAGCAAATGTGCTTACGCTCTCTTTCTTGAACCAATAATGCAGAGAATTGAAGTGTTTTGAGGGCAACAAGGATGCTAAGAATCCAAGGGAAAGTTAAGCTCATGTATGGTGATGTTTTCACAACATTATTAGTTTTTGATATTTGGCAATGGGAACCTAGGTTGTGTTTTGGGAGATGTTTTGGACTCCCTAGTTGTGGCATGATGCCTTAAATGTTTTGGTATTGTAAATGGCCATTTTGATGCTTGTTTTGGTGATTTGATGATTGGTTGGTTTGGAATATTAGGATGCATGCCAATAGACTTCTGGATTTTCTTGATTGATGACATGAACGTGTTTTGATGTTGCAAACATGTACCTTATATGCATAATGACTTGTTGGCATGAATAGGAAGTCATTGGAATGTTTTAGAGTGGTTGAATGCATGTTAAACCAGCAATTTCTTCAGTTTCTGGGCAACCCGTATTGATACACTCACAGGCGTTTCGAAACGGGGACCTGTAATGGTCTTGGTGGTTCGAAACGGCTGGTGACCGTATCGAAACGGTTTGGCCACTGGTAGGCCCTGTTTCGAAACATGTCTCGAAACGAACCCGCGTTTTGGTACGGTCAACCCCGTATCGAAACAGGTGACCGTTGAGCATTGATTTGAATGGTTTTTTTAGGTTTGTAAGCTTTACATTTTAGTCCTGGAATTTTTATTTGCAATTGAATGAGTTTGAGATGTCCGATTGAAGTGAAATTTGACAGGGAAGCATTTAATATGACTAATTTGGTATTGGTAACATAAAAATTGGTTAAGTCCTCTTAATTTCCAGAATTTACTTTTTGGTCCCTAATAGTCGTAATTTGTGCTATTGAGCCCTTAATGTAATCTGATCGCTGTGCTTTTCTAGTATGTATTTCTCAAGAGTACGCTTAGGATTAATATGCAACTAGACAAGATTAAAAGGAAAAAAAAGGGTCGTTAATCAAGGTTGACTTTCAAGTTGACTTTGGTTTTCCCCGTGTAATCTTCATAGTTCGGGTCAACTGTCTAGGCCGGGCTAAGGGGGTTACATTCCATCCATGGTAGAAGGTTTCTCTAACCAAGCAACATGCTTTAGAATCAATTGTTGCGTGTAATAATTACTTCACAATTGGTGCAAGTATACACGTCGCAAGTAATAAATTGATATGATAAGTATCGAGTATTGTCTCCACAGGGATTCGTTTGGGCCACTTTGCTTTAGCTATCTCACTATAAAATATAAACACAAGTGATAATAGGGGTTCTAATTTACGAGTAAAATAAACGAAAGATGTGATCAAATGAGAGAGAGTAGAGGCTAGTTTATCGTGAGTTTTAGGGGTGATAATTGAATGGGTCGTCTTGGTATTTGAGTGCAAAAATGACTCAACTCCTTGGGTAGTGGTAGCAATCGTATTGCCAGGGCAATGGGTTAAGTCGATGCCAGGGAAATGATGGAATGAAGCTAATGACAGTGCATTGAGTGAAGCTGATGCCCGAGCAATCAAGAAACTGGGTGATTGCCTGGGCAATACACGAAGCGGATGACTGGGTAATGTGGAAACGACGTGCTTGCCTAGGCAAAGTTCAACAACCTCCATGGTTTAGTGTAGCGTTATTCAATGATTTCTTCTTATCCCTAAATCAAAATACTAGTTAATTGTGAAAGGCTTGATAATACCTCCTAGCGTGTACAAAGGGTGGAAAACAACCAATCTTGCGCTCCTTTTAGCTGTTGGAATTTGTGACTTATCCCTAAGCCGAATTAGTCTTGACCGTAGATAGATTGAATAAAGACCATGTTCATTTGTTTCACGAATCTAACTCTCCTGATATTAGATAAATAGATAGTTTCATGAGATACTCTCCCAATTCATTCGCAAACCAGATTTAAAACCCAAGAATGAACAAACCTTGATTTAAAATTGCAAACTATCAAATCTAAACAAAATCCAATCGTTCTCACAACCACAAACCCAAAATAACCCACCCAAGTTACATTAATTCATGGTTGGGTTTGAAAGAAATACAAAGAATAATCCCCAACCATGAATCGAATGGAACAAAAGAAGAAGAAGAAGAAATTGATCAGCCCTCTTGAATTCTCTCTCAATCAAACTTGCTTTAACTTGGGCTGCTTGTCCTTCTTTATTTAGGAGATGGCTAGGTGAAAGCCTTTCTTGATGAGGAAGTTAAGTTGGATTTAAATAGCTTTAAAGAGATAAATCTCTATAATTTATTTATCTTCAAAAAACTTCTCCTATTTTCCTGGAACATTAATCTCCCTTTAGCTTTTTCATAGAATTCCAACTCCTTTAAGATTTCTTCTTGCTCCGTGCCATGTAGGGTTTATCCAGTCATCAAATTCGGCTCGCACATCAGCTTATCCTCGGCAACAAGTCTGGCATGTCCTTCTTGGGTTGCCTCGGCAACTTCCAGATTGTCTGGGCATTAAATCCTGCATACACAAAACAACCTCCAACAATATCTTTTTTCACCAAAACTAATCAAAATATGTACTCAAGCATTACCATAAAGGAAAGAATGCAAATATGCATGAATAACTAAAAATGGAACTAATATGAGCCTAAGTCTAACAATAATATGAATAAAAAGGTTCATAAAAATATTACTTTTAAATACTTAACACACCCCCAAACCAGAACTATTGCTTGTCCTCAATCAATGCAAACTAACAATTACCTGCCAAGACTTTAATTATCAAAGACATGCTTCAAACTTGAATTCAATCCTCATAACCGTGGCACAAAATATGATCACCTTTTAAATTTTCTAGGTAGCGCAAAAATTACTCGGAACCAAACTATAATGCTTGTGATAATGTGTTTGCATAGTTGTATATAAGTTGATTTTAAAGACTCTATGTGAACAATAGGTTTTTAACAATTTCATTACCTGGGTACATATTTTTTATTTTCACTAGAGCCAATTTTGGGCACCTCTAGTGATTCAACAATTTCTTATTTTAATTTAGTCGACTAGAGCTGATTTCGGGCACCTCTAGTGATTCTTTAATGTGCATTAACTACTAGAGCCGATTTCAGGCACCTCTAGCAAGAAATTAACTTTTCATTTTTAATTTTATTTACCAAAATTTTAAGCAATCTAGGTTCACTAAGTCTCTTTCAATCAACAAGCCACAACTTTGTATCAAAAATTTCAGCATCATAGTAAAATTCTAGTTCTTTCCAGGCAATCCTAAAATTTAAAGGTTCTTTCAATTAAGTGCAGTGGAAAAAATCATCATTGGATATTCAACAAGTCCAAGCAATTAAATCCAATCAAAGGCATGACAAGTAACATATGTAACCTATATGCGATTACTAAATATGAATGCAGCTAAACATGAAACTAACTAGAAACAAACATCCCCCCAACTCGAGAGAAGCATTGTCCCTAATACATGCAATAAAATAAAAGAAAAAATAAACTAAACTAAAAAAATCAAGATATGATGACTTACTTCGAGAGCTCGTCATTGCTAATGATGAGTTTCTATTGGGTGGTTTGCTTGAGCGTGGTGGTTGCATTCTTTTGGTTGGTGGAGGAACCGATTCTCGTGTAGGGGCTACGGCTTCACTCGTATCCTCCATCTTGATTGGACTTAGAGGATGTGGCTGGAGGTGAATTCATGGGTGCTACAAAGAACTCGTTCAAATCTGAAAAGTCATATAAAGTTTCAGTACAGGTTGGTTCAAGCATAGAGGCTTTACCTTTTTCCTTTGATGTAGTTGTCGAGGCTTCATCAATGTCGGTTTCATGGGCATTTGTAGTGTATGTTACCGTGGCAACTGCTGAGGTAAATGGTGGGGCAGTTGTCAGGGCATGCTCTGTTTTGGTTGCCATGGCAACTAGCTCGGCAGGAAAGATAGGGAATGACACTTTACTGTCCGGTGTTGGAGTATGCCCAAAGACCAATAATATGATGATTGAATAGACATACTATTTTACTAGATTAATCAAGTAATGGCATTGTCGTTATTATCATTTGGTATGTTTCTGTGCATCAAACTAACCATTGGATAATAATGTCCATACAATAATACGATTATTGTTAAATAGGATCCTTAGTCGAATATTATTACAGGTATGGACAGTGATAATATTTAAAGACTAAAATATGGTTGATGACAAGCGTTGTCATTGACATAGTGATGTCAAAATCAACACATAAGTATTTGTTAGAGAACAACATACTGGATTGACCCGCTATGAGCATGTTTCTTGGGTAATTATGTGACAGTCACAACATTGCTCATGATAAACATATGTATAATGCTCAGACTTGAGATCAACATGATTTCAACATAAAGATTTACGTATTTTGACATAGTCAAACGTGTGTCGTAATTGACTACATTATAAAGACTGATGATTGGATATATGATGACCTATGTAGTGAAATATGGTTGATCAAGAAAGGATTTGTCCCTCCTACATAATGGGAGAAATATCTTCGGCCACTTGATTGAGTGAGATTAGAAAATGCATGGCCATGCTCGAATATTATGATATGAGATATCATAGAGATTCGTTTATCATAATCTACTCAAGACATCAAGAAACACTAGATGGACAACGCAAGTGTGACTAACCCATGACTTGTATTCATCTAAGATATAAAGGACAAAAAGATGAAATACATAAAGGAAGTTTATTTAGGAATTAGGAAAGTCAAACCATGACTTCATGCAACTTAGGTAGCAATGATGTATTGCTAGATGCCACTCATTGTTTGTAAATTAGAACAATTCTAATTTTGCTGCTAACGTTGCATGAACCTACAAGGGTCACACCCTTCGAATGAAACGAACAAAAAATGGAAACCATACTCCCTATTTTAGGGAGGTTGCCGAAAATCCCCTATGGGATAGGGGAAATCGGCAACTCCCTTAAATGGGAATAATATTGGATAAATATTGTATTTATCAGATATTATTTAGATTATGGAATAAATTTAGAGACTTAAATATTATAGAATAAGATTCTAGAAATTTAAATATATATATTTGGAATTTATATAATGTATATTTAATTCCAAGTTTATGTAGAATTAGATTCTACATAATTAAAAATATATATTTAAATATATTTAAATCCAAGTAAAGATAGAATGAGATTCTATATAATAAAAATATATATATTTGGATTAAATATAATGTATATTTAAATCCATATTTTATGTAGAATAAGATTCTACATAATTAAATATATACATTTCATTTAATATTATTAAATATAATGTATATTTAATATAAACCAATTTCAAGTAGAATTAGATTCTATGAATTTTGGTTAAACTTGGATTTAAGGTATTCAACTAGAATTAAGTCTCTGAATACTATTTAAAGGGACAAGGGCTAGCAACCAAAACATCCATCTTCCTCCTCTTGAAGATTTCGACAACACCCCTAGGGATTCCCCACTGAAATTCGACATATCCCAGAAAGCTCTCAAAGAAGCTGTTCGATATTTTCTGGTGTTCTACCTGCTCCCTGGCAAACCCTAAAGGTTCCCTTGCTCGATTGCAAGTCCCGGTTGAACTCCTGGTTGATTTCAGACTCCCTCAGGAATCTCTAGAGGGATTTCAACTTCTCCCTAAAAGGTGTTCAAACCTATCGAAATTTATCCCTAAGTGTTAGGGAGGCAGAAACTTTGTTCATTTTGTTCGGGTGGACTCCGTAGATGTCGTTGTGAACCTGTGACGATTCCGGTTTTACTTGACGTGGTTATTCCGACATCCCGTTGGTTTTCCAGTTTCCAGAGTTTTAAAAGGTAACTCTTCATCTTTTCACCCTAGATTTGTTCCTGTACATGGATCCTGGCTGGATTACATTGGATTAATTTTCCGCTGCGCCACAGGGCGTACCGACGTGACCCAACAGTGGTATCAGAGCCACTTGTATCATACGAATTCGGACTTAAATTCTTGGGTGATGTTTATGTATGAGATGCATGCTGTTTGATTTAGATATTTATCGTTTATCGTATCACACCTAATAAAGACTTATTTCGATTATCACTGAATGATTAAGAGTTAATCATAACTATGTTAGGTTGCTTCAATGTTAAATGTTAACATGTTGAGACTAATAGTTAGTCTAGAGAACAAGTAGTTGTTCGTAGTTTCATAGATTTATGAAATCTCTGAAAGGGATTCTAATTTGATAAAAGTTATCAAACTATCTTTCACGGTGAATCCATAAGAGTTATGGTTAGACGTTATGAAAAATGCATGTCTAGGATTGGCATCATCAAAGACCTGGTACTTAAATCTGCCTAGTGTGCCACCTCTCTTTCATGTTGACCTACCTGGTACATTTGTTCGTTAACGCAAATGGTTTATGAAACCTTGTGATCCTTCTTTGGCCCATTAACCGCAACATAGGGATAATCAGTTTAAAACTCCGTAAACACGTTGTTACTTTGTTGGCACGATGTTTGAAATGCATGTTCGAATGCACGGTGTTTGTTTTGCATGGTTATAGCCCATAGCATTTATAGTTTTGGTTTTTATAAATACAGCTTGTGTGTCGTGCCTTTCTCTATCTTCTATTGTACTTCTCTTCTCATCTCACTCCCTCGCATGTAACGCGAGTTTCTGAATTTTGTAAATACTCATGGAGATAAAGTAAGAACCAAGGTAGCAGCGTGGTGGGCCTTTCCTGGTGGACCAGGCGTTTCAAAAGCATATTCTATCTTCAGCAGAATGGTCCTCCCATTTGTCTTGGGACAGGTCGCCTTAGGTTAAGAAGGGCTATAATCATTGCATATTTATTTACCGCTTATATTTACCTTGTATGTGATGCAATGGATGTTTTATAAGCATGATTAAACATAGTTCTATTGATAGGGTCAATGTTAAACTGATGAGATAATTAAGTAAATCCCTCACTATAATTCTAAGTTTGCTTTAACCATTCAATATTTACCCTCGTTAAAGCTTTGATCGATATAAAGCGAGCTTTGCCAAAGCAATGTCACATTTATCTATCTTAGTTAAACGCGAAGAATAAGCTAGTGATATTCGCCGGTTGAGATATTGGTATTGACTTAGCTGGGTTGTTCTAAGAGGATTAGAAAACCTAGTGGTTAAAAGTTTTGGATAATCATAAGATGATTTAAAGAACAAGAGTTGTTCGCCAAAAGATGAGGAATTACATGAGATGTAGTTAGTAAGGTGTTACTTACCTAAATAACCATTTCCTAAAAGACTGGCAAAAGCTGATTTAGGAATGGTGAAATACGGATCCTCACTCACTATAAAAACTATCGAAACGTTGTTCTGAAATTAAAACTAGAGGGTTTTTAATTTTGAAGAAAATAGTGGGAGTAAATTTATAGTAAAGACCTATCTATAAATTTTAAAATTTAGTAAAACTTATGTAGCATATTTTCTTTGTTGTAGAATTAATGGCAAATAATACTCTGTCTCTGCGATCTATCCTTGAGAAGGATAAGCTCAATGGCATAAACTTCCTTGACTGGTTCCGCAATTTGAGAATTGTTCTCAAACAGGAAAAGAAGGAATATGTCATTGAAGAACCTGTTCCTGATGAACCGGTTGCCACTACTTCCAGAGCTAACAAAGACAAGTTTAAAAAACACATGGACGACATGTTGGATGTCGGTTGTCTTATGCTTGCCTCCATGACCCCTGAGCTCAAAAGCAACATGAGGACATGGTATCTTATGATATGATTCAAAATCTCAAGGAGATTTATGAAGGGCAAGCTCGTCAAGAGAGGTACGAGACCTCTAAAGCTCTGTTTCAATGCAAGATGAGTGAGGGATCTCCCGTAGAAGCTCACGTCATCAAAATGATGGGCTATATCCAAACGTTGAAGAAGCTCGGCTTTCCGCTGAAAGATGAATTAGCTACTGATGTCTTCCTGCAATCGTTTCCGGATAGTTTCAATCAGTTCGTCTTTAATTTCAATATGAATGAAATTAACAAGACGCTGCCACAGTTGCTCGACATGTTGAGAATTGCTGAAATCAACCTGAAGAAGGTAGGACCTAAACATGTTCTGATGGTCCGCAAGGGCAAGAAGAAAGGTAAATCGACAGCAAAGTCTAAAGGTGATTGTAAGACCAAAACCGATGGAAAGGAGGCATTGAAACCTAAGAAGGGGAATCAAGAAGGATGGAAAATGTTTCCATTGCGGCAATACCGGACATTGGAAGAGAAACTGCCCCACACACCTACAAGAAGTCAAGAAAGCAAAAACGAGTGAGACATCAACCTTAGAGGCTTCTAAAGAGAAGGCATCAGAATAGACATGGACCTGCGAATGGAAATAAAGCAAGAGTTGCTACATCATCCATTAGGACATGTGTTTTTGCTTAAATAGATTTGTTTTAGTTTTTAAGATTATTATTTTGTGCCTAAGTTTTAGTTATCTTGTAAGGACAAGATATTTTAATTTTGAGATTATTTAAATAAATGTTATTCTTTTAATCTCTTATGGCACAATGAATCAATGATCTTTAAACTAATCAAATCAATAACATTTATAAGATAAATAAAACAAATGACTAATCTCAAACTCATAAAAAGTATTAAGGTAATTTGATGAGATCAAATTCATGAATATTTAAAATTGGATGAACTTTCAAAGAATATGGGATTGTCCCATAATTAAATCCCACAAGTGGAACGAAAAGTCTTTGAAAGAGAACCAAATATGTTAGACATGTTTTGATTCAGAACAAGTCATTTTCGACTTCTTTACACACTAGAAAAACAAATCTCATACTTAATCGTGTCTTTTTTCGAAACGTCATATAAGATATGGACTAAGAATTGTTGTAGAATACCTTTGAAGTTTTAAGGTTACTTACTTGTTAAAATGTTTACAAAGTTCGAACCTTAAAAACTCCATTTGTTGTTTATCCTAACGAGAACAAAGCCTTTGTTTCTAAAACGAGAGTTTATCTTGAAAGAGATTAATTCTCACAAAGGGATATTATTTCTTCAACTTTAACGAGAACAAAATATTTGTTGCTCAAACGATAGTTTATCTCAAAAGAGAATACTTATCACTAAGGGATTTCATTTTTCAACGAGAACAAAATGTTTGTTGCTCAAACGAGAGTTTCTCTCGAAAGAGATTACCTCTCACAAAAGGAAAAATGGAATTTGGAATGTGAAGAAATTTTAGACAACAAATTTATGAACCAACGATTGAGAATGTTCCACAAATGATCAAGGACCATTGGAACAAAACACAACCATTGTGTTGATCCTTAAGAGAATGCCATATACTTGAGAAATATGGATTTCTCACTATCTGTACATGGAAACACTCTTCTTTTCGGATCAAGATAAAGACTAGGTCTTATCAGAAAGCAATGGTGAGCCCAAAATTCGAGAAATGGCTGAGAGCCATGAGATATGAGAAGGATTCCATGTCTAAAACCAAGTATAGACTTTGGTTACCTAAAAGGGTAAAACCTAAGAGGTATGGATGAGTTTTTCAAAAAGGAAAAACCGACGTGGATGATAAAACATACAAAGGATGATTCATCGCTACAAGTTTTTGACAAACTTCATAGTATAGACTATGATAAAGCATCTTCCTTGTAGCTATGTTTAATCCATCTTAATCTCACTTGCAAGTAGTTACATACGATGATTATGGAATCAAATAAAGGAATGTCAAAACCACTTTCCTAAGGGAAAACTTGAAACAGATGTGTACATGACACATCCAGAAGGTTTTGTCACTCCAGTAAACACTTGGAAGGTATGTAAGCTACAAAGGTCTATCCGTAGACTAAGGAAAGCTTCTCGATATTGGGATATTCGTTTCAGAAGATACAATAAAAAGGTTTGGTTTATCTAGAAACAAAGAGGAGTCCTGTTTTCAAAAGAGCTAGTGGGAGCATTGTTACTTTCATAAGTATTGTATGTAGATAACATACTCATCAAAAGGAACTAAAGATCGCAATTCGTTTTGCATTAATAAAAGATACTGCGAGTTAGCAATATGAGACAGTATCTAACTGTACAACATAGGTTGAATGTATTACAGTCGACATAGCAATAAAGAAGGATGTTTGGATCTAAAGGGTTCACTTCTGAACTAAGGGTTGTTCCCAGCATATTAGATGCTACATAACACTGTTATGATGGAACCTTTGCGTAAGCAAATAAAACCCAGATATCATCAATAAATCCAAACATATTCTAAAATACTTACATCTTGGAGATGTGATAGTATGCAACATACGCACAAAGTTGATAACTTTGTCAACTCTCTGACAAAGCTTTTGACACAACATAAGCATGTCAGTTACACTAAGCCATGTCGTATTAGATACGAGAATGATTGGTCTTAGTGCTAGTG
Source organism: Hibiscus trionum (assembly GCA_030270665.1). Taxonomy (NCBI): domain Eukaryota; kingdom Viridiplantae; phylum Streptophyta; class Magnoliopsida; order Malvales; family Malvaceae; genus Hibiscus; species Hibiscus trionum. The sequence goes on from BSYR01000004.1 coordinate 6,899,170, forward strand.
GGAGATTGTTGGAGTATGCCCAAAGACCAATCATATGATGATTGAATAGACATACTATTTTACTAGATTTATCAAGTAATGACATTACCGTTATTATCATTTGGTATGTTTCTGTGCATCAAACTAACCATTGGATAATAATGTCCATACAATAATACGATCATTGTTAAATAGGATCCTTAGGTGAATATTATTAAGGGTATGCACAGTGATAATATATAAAGACTAATATATGGTTGATGTGAAGCTTTGTCATTGACATAGAGATGTCAAAATCAACACATAAGTATTTGTTAGAGAACAACATACTGGATTGACCCGCTATGAGCATGTTTCTTGGGTAATTATGTGACAGTCACAACATTGCTCATGATAAATATATGTATAATCGCCATACTTGAGATCAACATGATTTCAACATAAAGATTTACGTATTTTGACATAGTCAAACGTGTGTCGTAACCAACTACATTATAAAGACTGATGATTGGATACGTGATGACCTATGTAGTGAAATATGGTTGATCAAGAAAGGATTTGTCCCACCTACATAATGGGAGAAATATTCCGGCCACTTGATTGAGTGAGATTAGAAAATGCATGGCCATGCTCGAATATTATGATATGAGATATCATAGAGATTCGTTTATCATAATCTACTCAAGACATCAAGAAACACTAGATGGACAACGCAAGTGTGACTAACCCATGACTTGTGTTCATCTAAGATATAAAGGACAAAAGGATGAAATACATAAAGGAAATTTATTCAGGAATTAGGAAAGTCAAACCATGACTTCATGCAACTTAGGTAGCAATGATGTATTGCTAGATGCCACTTATTGTTTGTAAAATTAGAACAGTTCTAATTTTGCTGCTAACGTTGCATGAACCTACAAGGGTCACACCCTTCGAATGAAACGAACAAAAATTTAAAACCATACTCCCTATTTTAGGGAGGTTACCGAAAATCCCCTATGGGATATGGGAAATCGACAACTCCCTTAAATGAGAATAATATTGGATAAATATTGTATTTATCAGATATTATTTAGAGTATGGAAAATATTTAGAGACTTAAATATTATAGAATAAGATTCTAGAAATTTAAATATATATTTGGAATTTATATAATGTATATTTAATTCCAAGTTTATGTAGAATTAGATTCTACATAATTAAAAATATATATTTAACCATATTTAAATCCAAGTAAAGATATAATGAGATTCTATATAATAAATATATATATATATATTTGGATTAAATATAATTTATATTTAAATCCATATTTTATGTAGAATAAGATTTTACATAATTAAATATATATATTTCATTTAATATTATTAAATATAATGTATATTTAATATAAACCAATTTCAAGAAGAATTAGGTTCTATGAACTTTGGTTGAACTTCGATTTAAGGTATTCAACTAGAATTAAGTCTCTGAATACTATTTAAAGGGACAAGGGCTAGCAACCAAACCATCCATCTTCCTCCTCTTGAAGATTTCGACAACACCCCTAGGGATTCCCCACTGGAATTCGACATATCCCAGAAAGCTCTCAGAGAAGCTGTTCGATATTTTTCTAGTGTTCTTCCTGCCCCCTGGCAAATCCCTAGAGGTTCCCTTGCTCGATTGCAAGTCCCGGTTGACATCCTGGTTGATTTCAGACTCCCTCAGGAATCCCTGGAGGGATTTTGACTTCTCCCTGGAAGGTGTTCAAACATGTCGAAATTTATCCCTAAGTGTTAGGGAGGCGGAAACTTTGTTCGTTTTGTTCGGGTGGACTCCGTAGAGGTCGTTGTGAACCTGTGACGATTCCGGTTTTACTTGACGTGGTTATTCCGACATACCGTCGGTTTTCCAGTTTCTAGAGTTTTAAAAGTTAACTCTTCATCTTTTCACCCCGGATTCGTTCCTGTACATGGATCCTGACTGGATTACGTCGGATTATTTTTCCACTGTGCCACGGGGCGTGCCGACGTGACCCAACATCAGGGTATTTCTCCAGGATGACTTGCGTGTTGGCAGTATTGCGGTCCTTCATATACTGCATAAACAATAATTGGCGTGCTTCGATTTTTTCTAGTCGGTATTCCAATGGGCGTACGAGGGCGTCAAGTCAATCTGGAGCTACTGGCCTACATGCTTGAGCATCAACACTAGTAGCGGCATCAGGTATTGCCAAGGCAACTTTGGTTGCCCGAGCATGGTTTAGAGATTTTTTCCATGGGTTTGTGGTTCATGTGGGTTCTTTATTTGAAAAACAAAGTAAAACAAGAAAAACACTTAAGAGTTGAAGGCTAGGAAACTCCTTATCCCTTGAAACTTTTATCCTAAAAATAATCATAAAAAGATAATTATCAGAATAAGAGAAAAAAAAAAGAACAAATATAGATAAAAAGAAATCTTGAGAAGGATCGTTTCAGATAATTCTTATAGTTCATCTGAATCCTCCATCAAGTGACAATATTGCCTAAAAAGAGTTATGCCAATGTGCTCGTAGCTACTCCCTTTGTGTTACCATGGTGGAGGTGTTTTTCTTCCTTGTTCTCTTGTAGTCCCTGTATACTCTCCACCTTGCTACTATTCTTGAAGGCATGAATACATTAGTAGAAAAAATTATATCAACACCCAACAATTTAATTACCTCAATCTCATCAACCTTCATCTTGGTTGGATGTAGCCTTCATTATCGTGGAAATTGTTTCTCAAGAAAATTGTCGTGGCAATCAGTTCCCAAAATTCGTTGTAAGTCAAGGGAAAAACAATTTTCTAAAAAGCTTTACGAATCCACATATTGTTTTCTTTTGGCCTCTCAAACATCTCCATCAGTAGAGATTTCGATGGCTTCAAATCTACCAACATCGGTTCCTCGAGACATACATGCAATGGATGAAGTAAGTTTTTAAAGAATTCAAAATGTTCAACCATTACCTGCTCATATTCCATTGGCAAAATATTGTCATCTCGTAGATCTTGCATGTGGTCGTGCAATTGCCATAGCAAAGGTGGATGAGAGCAATTTGTTGTAGCATTACTCTTCTCAGCCTCTCAGAATGTTGTCGCGGTGTTGCTCTGTTCAGGCTCCCCAATCATTGTCATGAAAATTTGTTGTATAGACTCATTAAGTGTTTGACAGTCTTTCTCACTGTCAGGCTCTCGACTTGGAGGTTTAAGTTGTTCCTTACACTTCGTAGAGCTTTTTGTGCATTGTTCCTTGTCCTCTTTCCTTAGGACTTGATAGTTGGTGCGTGTTATCCATGGCATTAGCGAGTCTCCTCATTCGATCTATCGAATTTCTCACGTGTGCATCCATCCTAGCCATCTTTACTTCCACAGAAATTGATAGCTCTTGATTGGATTCGATGAGAGATTTAGTTTTACCCATGAAAGCTTGAAGCGTGTCCTCCAAGGATTTTGAATGCTCTCGAGGAGGACTACATTGCCCTGACATATATGTTGCCATTGCATTTGGCTGCTGATAAGGACTACATTGCCAATGCATGTCTGTTGCTACGGAAAAATTGTTATGGTAAGAATTTTTTTTTTGAGATTTTTTATCATACAATGAATGATTTTGTTGTTGGTTCCATCTATGATCCTCCATATAGTCATACGCACTAGGATTTTGAGGGCAATATTCAAAAACATGATGTTTTCCATCAAAAGTGCACGAGTTTTCCACAGTATAAGCTTTTCTCGGTTGATTCTTATCTTCCAACATCAACTCTCAAATAGATTTTCTTTTATTCCCTGACATGTTGATGTCCCTTAACTTGTAACACACCCGATTTTTTTAAATAAAACAAACAAAAAGAAAAGTGTGTAAAAATAAGAAGAAAAAATGCAATAACAAAAACAACTAACACCAATTTTCAATCTCCGGCAACGACACCAAAAACTTGTTGTGTGTAATAAGTGCTTCACAATAGGTGCAAGTATACACGTCGCATGTAATAAAGTGATATGATAAGTATCGAGTATCATCAACATATGGATTGGTTTGGGCCACTTTGCTTTAGTTATTGCAATGTAAAATAAAAACACATGTGATAATAGGGTTTCTAATTTACGTGTAAAAAAGGGGAGAAGATTGGATATTTGGGTGATTTTGTGAGAAGTGAAATATAGACAATAGGCACAAGGATTTATAGTGGTTCGGCCATCTAACAAGCACCTACATCCACTACCTTAGCTTCCCACTAAGGATTTCAACAAATTCACTCTTGAATTTCTTCCCCTTTTCTAGGCTAAGGAGGCAACCTTTTCACACTCAAAGCTTTCTAACTCAAAGCTTGAGTAAACCCTCTTTACAAGAGAAATTAGAGCAAACTTGAAATCCCTCACTAGGAAGATAGTTTGCATTCTTAAGCTCACTCTCTCAAACCTAAACACTTGAGCAAATTTTACAATTTAGGCTCACAAGTTTTGTCTAAACAATGAATAAACAATTTAAGCCCTAAAGACAATTTGACATCATATAGTTGTTGAAAATTGAAGCATTTGTCTTCCCTTGATGCTTGGAGGTCCCTTTTATACTCCCAATTGAGTTTGTAGCCGTTGAGGACCGTTGGAGATTTTATTTCCCACCATAAATGCAGTTTTGGTGATGTCCGTTTCGGAACAAGCGACCCCATTTTGGAACAACCTTCTTCAGAACTAGCCGTTGAAGTCTGATGCAGCAAGCCTTATCGAAACGCCTATGGCCGTTTCGAAACGCTCTTGATCTTGTATCGAAACGGTTACAACCGTTTCGAATCGATGACAGTTGAGCTAAAATTTAAAATGTCGTTGGGAAAATAGTCGTTGGGGAGGTTTTGACCATTGGGCGTATCGAAATACCAAAGGGGTGTTTTGAAACACAACCCCTTGTATCGAAACGAGCAAGCCCTATTTTGGTACGGGTTTTAGCAGTTTCAAACTGTTTCGATACAAGTCCCACTGTTTCGAAATGGGTACCTTGAAATCCCTGGTTTGGCTACTTAAAAAACGTTTCAAACCTTGCCAAATACATTTAAAACATCCAGAAACTTATTTTCAAGTTGTTTGTACTTAAACGAATTTTTGAAATCTTTTAAATTTAGTTTAAAACTATTTCTCAATTATTATATCAAAACATTATTTCTTCAATCTCCCCCTCTTTGATATATTAAAACCAACTTGAAAAATTGTTTGGGATTCTCCCCATTTGTATTTTAAAAATTTGAATAAGACATTTTAAAAATTAAAATAAATTAAAGCTCCCCCTTATTCTCTTGAAAAATCAATATTTCAAACCATTTCTCCCCATTTTTGTTATATAAAAAAGAATTTAAGTAACTTCAAGTTCAAAATAACTTAGGGGTTAAAAAATTGACGTAAATTAGAATTTTGGTTTTAAAATACCTCCCCCTTACTCAAAGCATCATCAAAAATGTTAGTCCAACATATATGATAATCTAGTTGAAATTTAAAAAAATCTGTAACGCCCTGGTTTTGGGCCTAGATGTTTTAGATGTTGAATCGGGCCGGTCGGGAACGGTTCGAACCCTTGAGATTGGTTTAGGGAACACCTAGTTCATGATGTTTTAAAAATATGTAAAAATATCTAAAAATCCTCATTTATTATAAAAATGATTATGGTGAAAACAAATTTAAAAAGGAGATTTGGAAATATTACATTTTGGTATAGTGACCAAAATGTAGTTTTTGCAAAAGTTGACTAGTGACAGTTTTGTAAAGGATTGAAATTTTGAATATTTAAGGAGCTAATTTTACCAGTTGTTTTTATCAGATTTCTCTTTAATTTGGGAGCTTTTAATGATGATTTTATTAAAGAAATTAAAGGGAATTAAAAAGGAAATCAAAGTTGACTTTTCATAACTAATTTCATGATAGTTTTCTCTTTTCCTTTTCTCTCAACTTCAAATCAACCAAACACTTTTTTCTACTTTGATTTTCATCTTGTTTGCTGGGATTTTATCTTCCAAAGGATTTCCTATCTTTGTTTTATCAAATCCTTTTCATTCTTGCTTTGGATTTTCAAGAAAACTTGCCCAAATTGAAGAGAGATCAACCATTAGAGGTAAGCTTCATCCTTCTCCTCTAATGATCAGTTCTTTATTGAAATTCTCAAGTTATCAATCCTTTGTTAATGGTTTTTGAGTGGTTTTAATGTTATAAACAAGAAATAGTTGCTAAATTCAAGATTCTTGATGAGATCATGGTGATTTTTGTATTTCTATGTTGAGCTCTATTTGAGGTTGATTTCTAACATATTTTGGATGATATTTGATGTTGAGAATGAGGTTTTAACAAGTAAATCTCGAATAGGTTTGGGTTCCTAAGTTTGAGATGCTAGATTTGTGGTTTTTGAGGTGTTTGTAGTGATCTGCTATTGCTGGAGGTATAAGGTTGTGTTTATGGTGATTTTTTTGTTGATTGAAGTTTAGAAAAGGTTAGAATTGAAAGATCTTGTCTGGGCTTTAATTTGAGAAAGTTTGGAGGTGATTTCGGTTATTTCGGATAGTCGAAATTCTAGTTTTGAGTAGAGCAGCGGGTTAGAATGTGTGGCTGGTGATTTTAATGCATGATGATGCATTAATCCTCTGGTCTTATATGTAATGAACAAGGGAGACTTCATCGAACGCATTTGGTGTTGATCCAAAAGTGTCGGAAGCCTAGAAATCGTTTCGGCAAGCACGTGAAATGTTATCGGTGAGTGCAATGGTTTTAAAAGTCCTTGAGGGACAAGGAAACAATGTTTGAGGATTTAGGATTGGTTTGAAACATCATCCTAAGTCTGGAAGTAAGTGTGTTTAGATTTGATCTCGAAAAGTGGTTGATGCCCCTAAATGCTTTTGACATGCTCTTGATTTGAGATAGACAAATTCCTACTGTTTTATGCATGATTTATGACATGAAATGATGTTTCATATTGATCCCTTGAGATAGAATGATATTGCAAAGAGTTTTGAAATTTTGATTAAATGCTATGCATGAATTGTGGTTCTGAAATGGGATGAGATTGATTTTTGAAATGTTGCATCAACACCATAGGTGAGATAATGATTTTAAAGTAAAATATTGGCATAAATGATGAGAAGATTACCGGATATAATTGGTCGACCAATAGGATGTAAAGTGCACTATAAACTATAAATTCGTACGTGCTCTTTGGAGTCGGGCAATGGGGGTAGTACCATCCCGATCCAAAGTGAGAGCCCGATGATAAGAGATACCATCGGGGTAGGTCTTGGTGAAACACCCAAGCTTTGTGGCGAAGAGAGATACCGCCATGAGAGTCCGGTGGTGAGATCCCGCCGGGGTACAACTTGGCCTCAAGTCAAGCTATCTGCATATCCGAGTAAAGATAGAATATGAAATGTCAATATATGAGAATGAACTTGATTTACATGTAACAATGTTGAAATGAGTTTATGCTATGAGAAACGCATATGTGATTTTGAGATTTATGAAATGCTTTTGATTATCAAGCATGTGTGTGGCTTTGCCATGAGATTTGCACTGGTTGAATGCGGGAGATGGATAGATAGATGGTACAAGTGATTTTCAAATGGTGATTTGCTTTGAAATGGTTTTCAAGCATGAGATAGAAAGAGCATGGTTTAGAAATGGTTTTCAAGATAGTGTTTTAAAAGCTTGCATTGTTGTGTTGGTGTTTTTAGATTATGCATCACTAAGCTATCGTGCTTACACTCTCTTTTACCAACAATGCAGATAATTGAGATATTTCGGGTAGCAAGGAGGCTTAAGAGGATCCAAGGAATAGATAAGCTCAAGTATGATGTTATACTTTTACTTTAGTAATGATATATGGCATTGGGATTTTAATGGTTTGTTTTGGGAGATGTGTTTTGGACTCCCTGTTGTTGATGCAAGTGTTATATGGTTTGTAGAAGGCTTTTGTTTCAGTTTTGATTCTTTATCTTACCTTTTGGCATGCTTTTGGTTTGTGGATTAAGCATGCTTCATTATATGTGTTGAGTTGATAACACAATTGCAAATAACCAAGAGGGGGTGAATTGGCGATAAAAGTTTTGGTGGGTGAAAATATGGAAAAGTAAAATGTGACACACAGCAATTAGAGTTGTTCAAGTTCTCCAAATGAACTCTACATCCACTACCTTAGTTCCCACTAAGGATTTTCAACCAATTCACTACTTGAATTCTTCCCCTTTTCTTGGATAAGGAGGGAACCTTAAAATTTGATTAAGCTTTCTACCCAAAGCTTAATCCACTCACTTTTACAAGAGAATTATTTGGTAAGCTCTAAAAATTCCTCTCAAAGGATGAATGTTTACCCAATTACAATTTCACACTCCCCAAACTCACAATAAAAGATTACAAAAAGAATACAAGAGTTGGGTACACGAATTTGACTCTAAAGGTGCAAAGTTTGGATTTGAGTGCTTTAATGTTGCTTGTTGGTTCAATAGTTGTTGCTTGAGCTTTTAGAGATCTCTTTTATACCTTCTCATTGAACTCTAGACGTTGGGGTTGTTGAATTCATCAATATAGTCGTTGGGATGTTATCTTCTCTCCATAAATGCAGTCTGCAACTACCCGTTCCTAAACGGCCGACCTTGTTTCGAAACAGACTAAAATAGAAAGAGCCGATGGGGTGTAATAAATAGACCGTACCAAAACGGGCATGATCGTTTCAATACGCTAGGAGCCTGTTTCGAAACTCGTTTCGAAACACTTTGCCACTGTCAAAGCCTGTATCGAAACGGCTTAGAAGCGTTTCGATACGCCTTAACGACAAGTTTAAATTCAGTTGAAAACTTCAACGGTCATATTTTTAAAACCAAGTTTGAATGTCGTTTCGAAATGTTTGAGGTCGTTTCGAAACCCGTTCTGAAACAGAGGTTAACAGTTTCAAAACTATTCCGGAATGCCCAAAGGCCGTTCCAAAACGGTGACTCGAAAATCACTATTTTGGCTTGATAAACACTTAGAAAACATATGACAAGTTGAGGTTTTCACTTAAACATTTTTCTTTAAATATATAGAGAGGTTTTGAGGACTTAAAAATTCGTTTTCTCTTTTTCAATTTAATCCTTAAATTCTTTAGTTATATCAAAATCAATTTATAAGTTCTACAATATGCATTGCTATGCTTGTGTTAATCAACCAAATGTTAACATGTGCTTGGAATTGCATGTTTATATGATTGAGTGGATGCCATAAGAATGTCCATATGATTTGAGCATGATTTGTTGAAGTTTGATACGATTTTGGGGCTATTTTTGAGACAGTTCTGGTATGCGTATCGTTACTCGGGCTTGCATATCGATACGTATAAGCCAAACTTGTGCCTTTTTGTATAGGGGTATCGGTATGGATGGAGAGTGTTTCGGTATTGCTTGAAGGGCGTATCGATATGCGGGAGAGCGTATCGATACACTTTCTACGACTTTGGTCACTGCCTTCCCACGTATCGATACGGTTCCTAGGCGTACCAATACACGACCGTTAATTCTGTTGATGGCATCTTTTAATGTTTGAAAATATTATATTTTTATCCCTGAACCTCAAGAATGCAATTGGATGTGATTGGTTTGTTAGATTGTAATGGAATTTCCAAAGAAGCATGAAACATGACTAATTGAATAAAGGTAACCTTAAAATCAGAGAAGTCCTTGTAATTTGCAGAAATTACATTTTGGTCCCTAAATGTCTAGTTTGTGCAATTAAACCCCTAAGCGTAATCCGATCGCTGTGCCATTTCTTCCTATGCTCTTGGGTGATCACATAGGACTTAAGTTGCATTTAGAAAAGATAAAAATAAATAAAGGGTCTTCAATCGGAGTCGGCTTTAATGATTTGGCTACGGTTTTCCTCGTGTAATAACCTCGGTTCGAGTCAACCGTCTAGACCGGGATAAGGGGGTTACATTTGTTGGTATCTGATTCAGGTTTGAGAAAAATTGGGTGTTGGTAAGTGGTTGGTAAGTGTAAATGTGAGTAGACATGAACTTTGTGAAAGCATGTTGTGTAATTGTGCAATGTTTGAGCTTTAATGAGATGAAACGCATACAAGTGGAATGTTTGAGATGAAATTGTGTTGTTATGCTATGTTTGGGGTATAGATGGGGAACTCAATGCCATATCATTATTATTGGAAATAATTGTTTTGAAAATGAACTTCAGCACCTTGGATTTCTTGCCTTATATTGCCTAACCGAGTTTTATTGCATTTTGCGAGTTACTTTGTTTTGAATGGGGCCACGTAGAGAGCTTAGAATTAATCCGCGTTGTAACCCCCTTAGCCCGGCCTAGACGCTTGACCCGAACTACGTAGATTACACGGGGAAAACCAAAGTCAACCCGAAAGTCAACCTTGATTAACGACCCTTTTTTATTTTAATCTTGTCTAGATGCATGTTAAGCCTAAGTGAGCACTTACGAATCATGGAAGAGAAAGGCACAGCGATCGGACAACATTTAGGGACTCAATTGCTTAAATTACGCATTTAGGGACCAAATTGTAATTTTTGGAAATTAGAAGGACTTTGCTGATTTTAGGATTACCAATATGAAATTAATCATGTTACATGCTTCTTTGTCAAGTTTCAGATTAAAAAGACATTCCAAGCTCAAGTAAATGCATCCACAGCATGGAAACTTAGAACAATTCAAATCAGCAACCAACGGTCAACTGTATCGGAACGCCTACCTACCATACCAAAACGCTCGTATCGAAACGGTGTTGACCATTTCGGTACACGGGTATGTTCCAAGACCAGTATCGAAACAGGCTTCACCAGTAGCCAAACTGTTTCGGAACACCTTCAGTCGTTCTGAAACACTATGGCCATTACAGGCCCCCGTTCCGAAACAGTGGAGGGTGTTTCGATACACCTTGCCCAGTCATAGCAAAAATTGCTGGTTTTGCCCTTTTAAACCATTCAAACCTATCTCAAAGATCATCAAACTATACCAGCAACCCATTTAGCCACTAAGGAACATATTTAAGACCCCTAGACTAGAGCATGACTTCAAACACAAAAGCACACAATCTATAGGCATGCTCCCTAGTCTCAAAGCCATTATAAGCAACCAAATCTCAAACCAAACATTTAAGACCATTTACAACCCATAAATGCCAACATAAACCTGCCACAAACTTAGGGAGTTCAAACATATCTCCCAAAACAACTTTGGTTTCCCATTGCCACATACCAAAACTAAAGTGTATAAAAACATCACCATACTTGAGCTTTGCACTTCGTTGGATGTTCTTATCCTTCTTGATGCCGAAAACACCTAAATTATCTGCATTATTGGTAAAAGTGAGAGCGTAAGCACAATTGCTTAGTGAGGCATGCTCTAAAGAAAACCAACACAATAATGCAATACTTGAAAACACTTTCTCAAAACCTTTTTCTACAACATGCTCATTATATCTCATGCTTGAAATCCATTCAAAGCAACTTCTCATTGGAAACACATGTACCTCAATTCTATCTCATGTATTTAAACCAATGCAAATCTCTTGGCAAAGCCAAACTCATGCTTGTAAAACCAAAGCATTTCATATACAAATCTCATATGCATTTCTCATAGCATAAATCATCTCATCCAAGGTACATGTGAATCAAAAACAATTTCATATTTTATATTGGCATTTCACATCTCATTATTACTCGGATATGCGGACAACTCACTAGACACTTCCGGTGGCATATACCATCACCGTACTCACATGGCAATATCTCTCATCGCCACAAAGCTTGGGTATTTCACCAAGTCCTACCTGATGGAATGCCCATCATCGGTTCTCTCCCTTTGGATTAAACCAAAGAGCACGTACGGATTTTTAGTTTATAGTGCACTCTCATCCTATTAATCGATCAATTATATCCGGTAAGTATCTCAACATCTATGCCAATATATTATGTCAAAACATCATCTCGCCTACTGTTTTTCATGCAACAATTCTCAAATCATTCTCATCTTATTTCAAAACCATAACATTTTCCATGCTTTAAACAAAAGCAAAAATCTCAACCATGCAACATGTTATTTCATGAAATCATTTCAAGCACCATCTCATGCTACAAAACATGCATAAAAACAGTAGGATTTTATCTATTTCAAACCATGAGCATGTAAAAGCATTTTAGGGGCAATCCACCACATATAAGAGAGAAATCTAGCCAATACTTACTTCCGGACTTATGAAGGTGTTTCAAACCTTTCCTAAATCCCCAAACCTTGATTCTTTGTCCCTCAAGGACTTCTAAAACCATACGCACTCACCGATTACGTTTCGCGAGCTTACCGAAGCGCTATCTAGGCTCCCGGATCAACACCAAAGGCGTCTGAATATGTCTCCCATCTTTATAACACATAAGAGTAGAGGATTAATGCATCATCATGCATTGAAATCATCAGCCACACACCTAAACTCGTTGCTCTACTCAAAAACCACATTTCAGCTACCAAACACAACCGAAATTACCTCCAAACTCATCCAAAACAAAGCCCAGCCAAGATCTACCACTTCCAATCATTTCTAAACATCAATCAACATCAAAAATCACCACCAACTTGTCCTTATACCTCCAGCTATAACAGAACACAAAAACCACCCCAAAAACCATCATTCTAGCAAGCAAAACTTAGGAATCCAAGACCATTCAGGATTTGTTTGATAAAACCTCAATTATTACTTCAATTAAAATCAAAAATACATTAGAAAACAACCTCAAAACAGAGCCTAACCATCAAGCACGAAAATCATCAAGATCTCTCCAAGAATCTTGAGTTTTAAGACAATTTCTTGTTTCTAACATTAAAGCAACTCAAAAATCATTAACAAAGGATTGATAACTTGGGAATTTCAGTAAAGAACTGATCATTAGAGGAGAAGGACGAAGCTTACCTCTAATGGCTGATTTCTCCTTGATTTGGGCAAGTTTTCTTGAAAATCCAATTTAAAATCAAGAGGTTTTGATGAGGAGAAGATTAGGAATAAAAAAGGAATTGAAATCAATCAAAAGGGATGAAAATCAACAACCAATTGATGGAGAAAGAGTGTTTGGCTGAAAAGAATTTGAGAGAAACTGGAAGGAGGGAAATTGACGTAAAGTAGTTGTGAGAAGTCAAAGGTAGTTTCCTTTTAATTAATCCTTGTTTTTCTTTAGTCAAAACATTAATAAAATCACCCAAATTAAGAAGAAATATGATTAAAAACATTTTGGTAAAATTAGCTCCTTAAAGATTTAAAGTTTCAATCCTTTACAAAACAGTCACTATTTAACTTTGTAAAAACTGCGATTTGGTCACTACACTGAAATGTAGTATTTCCAAACCTTATTTTGTAAAATTGATTTCACCTTAATATTTCATATATTAAATGAGGATTTTTAGATATTTTTCCATATTTTTAAAGCATCACGAACTAGGTGTTCCCTAAAGCTCCCTTTAAGATTCGAACCATTTTCTGACCGGTCCGATTCGGACTCTAAAACATCTAGGCCCAAATTTGGGGTGTTACATGCGTAATGCGGCTAAGAATGAGATGAATGAGACGGAAGAGCTTGTTGAGAATCTACCACCTCCTCCTCCTGGTGGACCACCCGATGGTGGTGGAGCGGGGGGCTTGTGCTGCTGGAGCTGGAATAGGGGTTGCTGAACCCGAGGGAGCACGAGGGCAAGCTGCTCCTGATATGGTCATGCTGATTCAGGCTATTGCTGGAGCCTTTCGGGCGGCAGTAGCTGGTGCTCATGTGGCTGCACCTCAGGCTGGTACTGGTGCGAGTCTGCCGTTAGAGCGACTTCCCAGTATCGGAGGGACTTAGTTTCGAGGGCTGACCCCTGAGAGTTCTGAATCTTGGATAGAGAGCACCAGGAGGATCCTTGGGCTGATGAACTGTAATGATGTTCAGAAGTTGGGGTGCAGTGTGTCCCTGTTGCATTGTGATGCCTATACGTGGTGGACGACCAATATAGCTGGATTAGAGGATGGTGAGGTGACTTGGACGTTCTTTCTGAATGTGTTCAAGAGAAAACACCTGGGTGTCCATTATTTGGACGAGAAGAAGAGGGAATTCATGTCCCTAATGCAAGGTAGCATGTTTGTGGCGTTTTATGAGGTGCAGTTTGTACGCCTTAGCCAGTATGCATCAGAATTGATCCCTAATGAACGGAAGAGATGCGAGTGTTTCAGGTATGGGCTGGTGGCTGATGTAAAGACATATATGCTTGCATCAGATTACACTGATTTTGACACATGAAAAGAGATTGTGGCTGGACGCACACGAGAGAATGCTAGAGCAACATTGGTACATGCTGGAATTGTGGTTCTCGTGGGCACATGAAAAGAGATTGTCCTCAGCCGATGAGAGAGGGACATGCTTCGGTAAGAGCAGCTAAGCCACAGAAGGGTCGTGGGCGCGGCCGTGGCAAATTTTAGCGTAGAGATGATGGTGCGAGGAATGTAGCACATGTTGTAGCTGTTCAGCCCGAAGAAGGTGGCAAGCCAGAGTGTATGGCCATCGTGATGGGAGAAATGACACTGATTTGATCGTAGGTACCTTTACTTTGCAGTCTTTGCCATTACTTTATCTGATTGATTCTGGATCTACACACTCGTACATATTGCGTAAATATGCTCAAATGCTTGGTTTGCATGTTGAGACTTTGGATATTGGTATGCGTGTGACTAGTTCTTTCAGTGAAATGGTTATAACGAGGAAGTTGTATAAGAGGTGTCCCTTAAAAGTGCAAGAACATGTGTTCTTGGTGTATCTCATGGAATTGCCTTTCTATGGATTCGATGTAATCCTGGGTATGGATTGGCTAGTTGAGCCTAGGGTTGTTATGGATTTTGAGAATAAGCGAGTTTCGCTGAAACTTGCTGATGATTATGAGGTTGTGGTGGTGGGAGAGAATGTAACGTTTTTATCTAATGTGGTTTCGACGCTTGAAGCGAGCCGGTTGTTGCGTCAAGGATGCGAAGCTTATTTAGCTATTGTAATGAATCCTAGTACGAAGGATGTACGGGTACAAGATATAAGAACCGTGTGTGAATTCCCTTGGGTGTTTCCGGAGGAGTTGCTCGGTTTGCTGCCTAGTCGGGAGGTCGAGTTTGGAATTGAGTTGTATGAGAACAAAACTCCGGTGTCCATCACTCCCTATCGAATGGCACCTAAGCAGTTAAAGGAGTTGAAGACGCAAATTCAGGAGTTGCTTGACCAAGGCTTTATTCGACCTAGTGTGTCACCTTGGGGTGCACCGGTCTTGTTTGTAAAGAAGAAACATGGCACGATGAGAATGTGCATTTATTATCATCAGCTGAATAAGTTGATTGTTAAGAATAAGTATCATTTACCAAGGATAGATGATCTTTTTGACCAGTTTCGTGGAGCGGCTGTGTTCTCGAAGATTGATTAAAGGTCTGGATACTATCAATTGCAGGTTAAGGATGTGGATGTACCAAAAACTGCTTTTAGGACAAGGTATGGGCATTATGAATTTCTGGTGATGCCTTTTGGATTGACGAATGCTCCTGCTGCATTCATGGATATTATGAATAGGGTGTTTCATGAGCTCTTGGATAAGTTCGTTATGGTGTTCATCGATGACATCCTTGTGTACTCTCGTACTAAGGAGGAGCACGAGGAGCATTTAAGAATTGTTTTGCAAGTGTTGCTGGAGAATCAGATTTATGCCAAGCTGAGTAAATGTGAGTTTTGGTTGAAGAAGGTTGTTTTCCTTGGTCATATGGTTTCATCCGAGGGAATTCATGTTGATCCTCAGAAGATTGAGGCGATGGTGAATTGGAAGCCTCCTAGGTCTGTTCATGAAGTTCATAGTTTCCTTGGTTTGGCAGGTTACTACCAAAGGTTTCTAGATGAATTTTCCACGGTTGCTGCTCCTTTGACGAAGTTATTGCAGAAGGATGATAAGTTTGAGTGGACGGAAGCAAGACATCAATCTTTTGTGAAGCTAAAGGAAGATTTGACGCAAGCTTTTATCTTGATTCAACCTGAATCTGGAAAAGAGTTTGTGGTGTATAGTGACGCATCCTATGTCGGTTTGGGATGTGTGCTGATGCAAGAAGGTAGGGTAGTGGCTTATGCATCACGACAGTTGAAGGTGCATGAGTGTAACTATCCAACGCATGATATTGAGTTAGCGACAGTGGTGTTCGCTATAAAGATTTGTAGGCATTATCTATATGGTAAGAAGTGTACTGTGTACACGGATCACAAGAGTTTGAAGTATCTTATGTCTCAGAAGGAGTTGAATCTTAGCCAACGACGTTGGGTAGGGTTGCTTAAGGATTATGATCTAACGATCGAGTATGATCTGGGAAAGGCCAATGTTGTGGCAGATACGTTGTGCATGAAAGTGGTAGTGGAGTTGAGGGCGATGTTTGCTTGTTTGTGCATATCGCGAGATGTTGGCCTTGTTGCTGAGTTGCAAGTGAAACCATCTTTGGATTAGTTAATCAAGGATAAGCAGTTGCTTGACGATTCTCTTGTTCCTCATGTTCAGGATATTGTTGAAGGTAGGCCTTCAAACTTTAGTTTCAGTGATGATGGTGTTCTATGTTTTGGGAGTCAGATAGTGGTGTCGAATGATGTGGAGTTGAGGCGCACTATTCTGACTGAAGCTCATGGTAGTCCTTTCGCTATGCACCATGGTAGTACGAAAATGTACCATGATTTGAAAGATGAGTACTATTGGGTGGGATTGAAGAAAGATGTTGCCGAGTTTGTTAGCAAATGTATTGTTTGTCAGCGGGTTAAGGTTGAACATTAGGTTCCTTCTGGGTTGTTGTAGCCGTTGAGAATCCCAGAATGGAAGTGGGATTGAAGAAAGATGTGTCTGGTTTGCCTTTTTCGCCATCAAAGAAGAATTTTGTTTGGGTGATTGCGGACCGCCTTACGAAGTATGCACATTTCATGCCTATGCATACTACATATACCTTTGGTAAGTTAGCTGACCTGTACATTACTGAGATTGTGCATTTGCACGGTGTGCCGAAATCTATAGTATCATATAGAGATTCGAGGTTCACATCGAGGTTTTGGGTATGTTTGCATCAGACCTTGGGTGCGCGGTTGAATTTTAGTACTTCTTATCATCCACAAATAGATGGACAATCAGAACGTGTTATCCAAGTGCTTGAGGATATGTTGAGGTGGCGTTATTGAGTTTCAAGGATCTTGGCAGAAGCACTTGCCTTTGGTTGAGTTTTCTTATAATAATATTTACAAGGCAAGCATTCAAATGGCACCGTACGAGGCTTCATACGGGAGAAAGTGTAGAACTCCCCTTTGTTGGGCTGAAACGGGACAAAAGTTGATTTCCATGCCAGCTTTTTTGAAAGGAACCACCGAGAACGTTAAGCTCATTTGTGAGCGTTTGAAGGCAGCATCGGACCGACAAAAGTCTTACGCGGATTTGAAGCGTAAGGAGATAGAGTTCGCAGTTGGCGAACATGTGTTTCTGAAAGTTTCACCTTGGAAGAATGTGATGAGATTTTGCCGGAAGGGAAAATTGAGTCCGAAGTTCATTGGAACACATGAGGTAAAATAACGTGTGGGTCATGTTGCTTACAAGTTGAGACTGCCTTCGGAGTTAGAAAAGATACATAATGTGTTCCATATATCCATGCATCAGAGGTATAGATCGGATCCATCGCATGTTATGCCTATAGAAGGAGTTGAGTGGAATCCAGACTTGACGTACGATGAGGAGCCCGTTGAGATTCTGTATACTGATAGCAAGGTTCTCCGGGGTAAGACCATCTAGCTGGTCAAGGTCTTTTGGAGACATCATGGCGTTGAGAAAGCTACGTGGGAAAGGAAGGTTGACATGAAGAAGCAGTTTCCATACCTTTTTTCACTAGGTAAATTTAGAGGATGAAATTTCTTATGTAACCCCCTTAGCCCGGTCTAGACGTTAAACATGAACTACAAAGATTACACGGGGAAAACCAAAGTCAACCCAAAAGTCAACCTTGATTTACGACCTTTTTTATTTTTATCTTCTCTAGATGCACATTATTAACCTATGAATTCAGCAAAGCAATTAGGAGAAAACAACACAGCGATCGGAGTTCGATTAGGTGTTCAATTGCATACATTTGACTTTTAGGGACTAAACTGTAAATTTCATAAATTACAGGGACTCTCGTGATTTTAAAATTACCAAACCTCAATTAATTGCATAACATGCCATCATGTCAAAAATAAACTCAAACGGATAATCCAAAACTCATTAATTTAAGCAGAGAACATTTACGGACCAAAATGTAAGAAATAGAAACTCAGAACAGCTCAAAATTCAAATCCAACGGCCAAGTGTTTCTATATGGATGGCCCTGTACCGAAACAGTCGTTTCGAAACAGGGTTGACCGTTTCGATACTCGGGTGCGTTCCGAGACCCGTATCGAAACACCCCCTTCTAGTAGCCAAAGCGTTTTGATACGCCTTCATTCGTTCCGAAACCTTAAGGCCATTTCGGGCCCCTGTTCCGAAACAGGCAAGGGCGTTCTGATACGCCTTGCCCTGCAACAGTAGACTTTGCTGATTTTTCATGCTTTAACACATTCAAATCATTCCTGAAACATGCCACCACATGCATACAACATGGATACATGTCAACAATCATCATTTCGAGGAAATAGCTTAAACATGTCAACCAACATGTAAGTAAAGGCACTGAAGGCATGCTCCCTAGTTCAACAAAACCTTAACAAGCTATAACATCATACAAATCAAAATCCAAGCACCAAAGGCCTTTTAGAAATCAAGTATAGGCAATCTAACATACTCAAAGTAAAGGGAAACATCATCAACCATTCCAAAGTATTAATCCCACCCATTGCCACTTATTACACTAATGTTGAACCACAAACATCTCTTTAACAAATCCTTGGATTCCTCTTGCTTTTGAGATGCCTTCAAAAGTTCAATTCTCTGCATTGATGAAACAAAAGAGCGTAAGCATAATTCTTAGTGAGGATCGCTAAACAACATTCATCAATGCATGTCTCATGTTTTGCAAAACCAACACTTTACATCCCATGCCATTTCTAAAACATGTATTCTCAAGACCTCAATGCACTTTATAACCACATGCTCATATGCATCATTTTAAAACAACAAATAAACCTTTGCTAATGCTTTAGCAAACATCACATGCACTATTGTATCATACACAAATATCTCATGCAACCTTGCATCATATACAAGCATCTCATGTTTCACTTTATTCATTTACTTTATATTGGCATTCAAGTGATAATCCATAAACTATTTCAACACAAGACACAATCAGATACGTGGATTACAGGCGTTGTCCCTCACTCTTCATACAAACTACTGGACTACACAAGGTGGAGACAAATGGCACAATCACAACTCCTCAAAACCCGTGATGGAGATTAATGGAACAATCACAACCCCTCAACATCACTCATCGGTAGTTGTATAATTCCACTAACGAGAGTATGGGACGCATACACAAGACTCACACACGGGACTAACCATTCACCGTTGTGATCTTAACCTCAATCGTTACGGTACTTGGTTGGAGATTATGGCACAATCACAACCCCTCGACATCCAAGGCGACTTTATTCACGGTGCACCCAATCCTATAGACGGCTAACTATATCCGATTAAAGTAATCAAAAACCATTTTCATTACTTGCCAATATAATCGTTTAACCACATTAATCCATTGTTTTACAAGCATAACCTCAATGCCATTTCCACAAGCATAACATGCTTAACATCATATGCATTCAACACATGAAAACAGTGCATCCTTAACATAAAGGCTTTAAAATCCAGCATTAAACCATGCTTAAACATGCTTAAAAATAGTAAACAAATCCACTCATACATCAAGTGCAATTTCATCAAACATAGAACATTTCCAAGAGAGGGATTACCGAAACACTTACACTTGAGCTTAGTTAAGTGTATCAAACTTATACTAAGCTCCCTAGACCACACTCGAGGCGTTACAAAGCAGGAAATTGCATTTCCACTCACCGATACGCGAAGCCTCGTTCACCGACACGGAAATTACACCTCCGGAGCCTCCAAAATCACCTTGTTCGCTTCCGGATCAAGATCCCTTGTTTTCACATCATCAAAACAGAGATATAAATGCATTAAAATGCATTCTAACACCAGCAACAATTCATAAACTCGTTGCCCACTCAAACTACCCCAAACTACCCTTCGAAAACAACCGAAATCTCAATCGATTGCCCCTTAAACCAAGCCCAACAATCACACATCACTTCCAAACAATTATTAATATCAAAACACATCTAATAAACATCCTAACTCATCCTTATACCTCCAGCAAGCAAGATTCCACCATTCCACCCCAAAATCTCACTTAAAACTACCAAGAAACTCAAGGATCTCAAGCATTTCGAGATCTATGTTATTAACACATCATTTTAACATATAAACCAACTTAGAAATCAATTAAAATCAACACAAAATAGAGCCCAACTTATCAAGTCCGGAAATCAAGATTTCATCCACAATTTCACAAGATTTTGATCTCAAATCAAAACTATATTGAAAACTCACTCAAAAATAGTATTTAGAAGCCAAATATCTTGGGAATTTCAATAAATAACTTAGATTAGAGGTTGAGAACAGGATTTACCTCCAATCCTTGCTTCCTTCAATAGATGACAAGTTTTCCTTGCAAAAATCTTGAAGAATTAAGGAAGATCTCTTGAAAATGATTTAAGAAATGTTGAGAGAGTTTTTGGAAGGAAGAATTCTGGAAAAAGATGAGAGAAAATGGTGTTTGTCTGAAAATGAGAGGGAATTTGTAGTTACGTAAATGAAAATCCCATTTACTACCTTTTAGTTAATTAATATAAAAATCCAATTAAAAATCATTTAATTAAAAACCCTTTTAAATAACATGTCATATTGAAGAAAGGTCAGATTGACTCAAATCCCCCTAAAGATTCTAAGATTTTGGCTTCCACCTTAAAAATCACATTTTTCCTAGTTTTGAAATTTTACAATTTGGTCACTTCTCAAAATGTCCATTTTCCAAAACTCTTTTTGTAAAATTGACATGACCAACCTCTTAATTATATTTTTAGAGGATTTTAGCAATTTTTATCACAATTTTATCCTATCCCGATCCTTGATTTCCTAAAATCACCTTATGCGATTCGAATCGTTCTCGACCGGTCCGATCTGATGTCTAAAACATCTAGACCCAAAACCAGGTCTTTACAACTCTCCCCCACTTATGAAATTTCGTCCTCAAAATTTTTACCTGTTGGAAAGAGATGCGAAAACTGCTTTAGCATGTCTGCCTTGCTTTCCCACGTGACCTCCTCAACTCCTCGGTGTCGCCACAACACCTTCACAAGTTCTATCGTCTTGCCATGAAAAACCTTGCTACTCACATCCAGAACCCTCACTGGTTCCTCGTTATATGACAGATCCGGAATCAACTCTTTCTCCTCAATATGCATCACATGCGAAGGATCCGATCTGTACATCCGGAAGATGGAGACATGAAACACATCATGTATTTTCTCCAACTCTGCAGGAAATCTCAACCGATATGCCACAGGACCAACGCGCTCCACAATCTTGTAAGGTCCAATAAACCTTGGGCAAATCTTACCCTTACGTCCAAATCTCATCACCTTCTTCCAAGGCAATACTTTCAAGAACACACGTTCGCCAACCGCGAACTCAATTTCCTTACGCTTCAAGTCCGCGTAAGACTTTTGCCTATCAGATGCCGCCTTTAAACGCTCACAAATGAGCTTCACCTTCTCGGTGGTTCCCTTAAGCATAGCTGGCATTGAAATCAAATTTTGCCTAGCTTCTGCCCAACAGAGAGGGGTTCTACATCTTCTCCCATACAAAGCCTATTATGGAGCCATTTGGATACTTGCCCTGTAATTGTTGTTATACGCAAACTCAACCAACGACAAGTGCTTCTCCGATGAACCCTAAAAATCTATCACACGACATCTCAACATATCCTCAAGCACTTGAATCACACATTCCGACTGTCCATCCGTCCGCGGATGATAAGAAGTACTAAAATTCAACTGTGTACCCAAGGCTTGATGCAAACATTCCTAAAATCGTGCTGTAAACCTTGGATCTCTATCCGACACAATGGACTTTGGCACACCGTGCAACTGCACAATCTCAGCTATGTACAACTCAGCCAACTTATCCAAGGTATAAGTAGTATGCACAGGCAGAAAATGCGCACACTTCGTAAGCCGATCCACAATCACCCAAACTTAATTCTTCTTTGTCGGTGACAAAGGCAACCCATACACAAATATATGGTGATTCTCTTCCACTTCCATTATGTAATTCTCAAAGGCTGCAACAATCAAGAAGGAACCTGATGCTCAGCCTTCACTCGCTGACACACCATGCACTAACTAACAAACTCAGCCACATCCTTTTTCAACCCCACCCAGTAGTACTCATCTTTCAGGTCACGATACATCGGTACTACCAGGGTGCATAGCAAAAGAACTACTATGAGCTTCAGTCAGAATAGTGTGCCTTAACTCAGCATCATCTGGCACCACTATTCGACTCCCAAAGCACAAAACACCATCATCACTAAAGCTGAAATCCGAAGGTCTACCTTCCGCAATGTCCTGAACATGCGAAACAAGAGAATCATCAAGCAACTGCTTATCTTTAATCAACTGTATCAAGGATGGTTTCACTTGCAACTCCACCACAAGACCACCATCACGCGATATGCTCAAACGAGCAAACATTGCTCTCAATTCCACATCCACATTCCGGCTCAAAGCATCGGCTACAACATTAGCCTTACCCGGGTGATACTCGATCGTCAGATCATAATCCTTAAGCAACTCCACCCAACGTCGTTGCCTAAGATTCAACTCCTTCCTGAGACATAAGGTATTTCAAGCTCTTATGGTCTGTAAACACAATACATTTCTCACCATACAAGTAATGCCTCCAAATTTTCAAGGCAAACACTATAGCCGCAAGCTCAAGATCATGAGTAGGGTAGTTGCACTCATGCACCTTCAACTACATAGATGCATAAGCCACCACCTTACCCTCCTGCATCAACACGCAGCCCAAACCAACAATGGACGCGTCACCGTAGACCACAAACTCCTTACCAGACTCAGGTTGAATCAAAACAGGAGCTTGCGTCAAAGCTTCTTTCAGCTTTTCAAAAGCTTGTTGCCTCGCCTCCGTCCACTCAAAGCGAACACTCTTTTGCAACAACTTGGTCAAAGGCACTGCTATCTTCGAGAAACCCTCAACAAACCTACGATAGTACCCAGTCAAACCAAGGAAACTTCGTACCTCCGTCACTGA
The DNA here is from genome assembly GCA_030270665.1 of Hibiscus trionum. Classification (NCBI taxonomy): domain Eukaryota; kingdom Viridiplantae; phylum Streptophyta; class Magnoliopsida; order Malvales; family Malvaceae; genus Hibiscus; species Hibiscus trionum. The sequence goes on from BSYR01000004.1 coordinate 6,922,545, forward strand.
CTTAGGCACTTTCCAACTCATTACAACCTCTACCTTTTGCAGATCAACGCGAATACTCTCAGCCGATACAACATGTCCAAGGAAGACCACTTCCCTAAGAAAAAACTCACATTTACTAAGCTTGGCATACAACTGATTCTCCAGCAACGCTTGCAAAACAATCCTCAAGTGCCTATCATGATCCTCCTCAGTACGCGAATACACAAGGATATCATCGATGAACACCACCACAAACTGATCTAAGAATTCATGGAATACACGATTCATCATGTCCATGAAAGCAACAGGCGTGTTGGTCAAACCAAACGGCATCACCAAGAATTCATAATGCTCGTACCTCGTCCGAAAAGCAGTTTTAGGTACGTTCACATCCTTCACCTTTAGCTGATAATACCCTGATCTCAAGTCTACCTTAGAAAACAATGAGGCTCCCATGAACTGATCAAAGAGATCATCAATTCTAGGCAAGGGATACTTGTTCTTGATCGTCAACTTGTTCAGTCTCCGATAATATATACACATTCTCATCGTCCCATCCTTCTTCTTCACAAACAAGACCGGTGCACCCCAAGGTGACACACTCGGTCGAATGAAACCTCGATCCAACAACTCCTGCAATTGTGCTTTCAACTCTTTTAACTCTTTGGGTGCCATGCGATAGGGAGCAATGGACACCGGTGTTGTGTTCTCGTACAACTCTATACCAAACTCAACTTCTCTGTTTGGTGGCAACCCAGGCAATTCCTCCGGAAAATAGCGAATAGTTTGAATGTCCTACACACGCACATCCTTGGTGCCAGGATTCATCACGTAAGCAAGGTAAGCCTCGCAACCCAACCTCATCATACGATTTACTTCCAAAGCCAAAATCACATTCGACAAGAATTTCACATTCTCGCCTACTACTACAACCTCGTAATCATCGGCCAACTTTAAGGTGACTCGCTTAACATCAAAGTCAACCAATACCTTATGCTCCGTCAACCAATCCATACGAAGGATTACATCAAATCCGTAGAAAGGTAACTCCATCAGATCCACAAGGAAAACATGACCTTGCACAGTCAAAGGGCATCTCCTATACAACTTCCCAGTGACTACAGTCTCACCAAAAGAAGTAGTCACTTGCATTCCTACCTCAAGCAACTCAACAGGTATATCAAGCAAATGTGCATGCTCACTCAAGATATAAGAATGCGTGGATCCATAATCAATCAAAGCCAGCAAAGATAAAGACCGGAGAGCAAAGGTACTTGCGATCACATCGGTATCGTTTCACTTCTTGCGCTGAGCATAGACCCTCGCTGGTCCACCTCCCTCAGTTCGAACGGCTACAACATGAGCAATACCTCGCTGCCCCTTATCTCTCCTCTGAAAGTTCCCACGGCCGCGCCCACGGCCTCTCTGAGGTGCAGCCACCACAGGAGCACGTCCTTGGCCACCACCAGCCAACAAAGGACACTCCCTCCTCATATGATCTGCCAAACCACAATTCCAACAAGAGTTCCCTGTCACCACAATAGGAGCCTGAACCTCCCTATTTGCTCGAGGACAATCTCACCTCAAATGGTCCCTCGAACCACATGTCCAGGATGTATGCTGCTCAGATCTCACACGACCTCCCTGAGCATGTCCACCTCGACCCGAAACACCACGCCTTCCCTCAGGCTGATGTCTCCTATCACGACCTCTTTTGTTCTGTCCACCATCGGAAATATACTTAGCAGCTCTCTTCTCAGAGCTAGAACCAACATCTCTAGATGACAAACCCAGATTCTGCTTGATGTCTTTTGCTCGACACACGATCACATCAAAGTCAGTATAATCAGCAACCAGCATGTACGTCTTAACTTCCTGTACCAGACCGTACCAAAAGCGATCACATCGATGCCTCTCACTAGGTACCAACTTATGAGCATACTGGCTCAAGCGTACGAATTGGACCTCGTACTCAGCCAACGAAAGGTTACCTTAAACAAGCGACATAAACTCCCATTTCTTTTCATCCAAGTTTTTCACCCCTAGATACTTTCTCCTGAAGGCACCTCTAAAGAACTCCCAATCAACTTCATTAGATTCCATACCAGCTGTGGTAGTCATCCAACAGTTGTAAGAATCACCTTGTAGCAAGGATACTGCGCATCCCAGCTTGCGCACATCATTACAACCCATCTAATCCATAATGCGGATCGTGCTAGATAACCAGGCCTCGGGCGCCTCAGGTGACATACCATAAAACTCCACGGCTTCTAAGCTCCTCAACCTTTCCAAAGGTAAACCCACCTACCCAGCTGTAGGGGCCTGCACATGCGCTCCGGCAACAGCAGCCTGAAACGCTCAAGTGATCTCCTGAACCAGAGGCGCCAAGTCACCCAAACCAAGACCACCTTGTCCTTGTTGCACATGCTCCCCACCTCCAGGTGGTGGCGGAGGAGGTAGATCTCCACCAGGAGGGACATCAGCCCCTTGCTCAGCCTGGTTACCCTGCTCAGCTGCAGGCACTATCGTATTGGAGCTCAACTCTCTTCTAGGTCTCATGTGCTATTTTAACCAAACATAACAACAAAAACAAATCAAACCATTTAGGCCAGCTGCAAGCAAGAATCAAAGTTTACAAAACATTTGATGAGTGTAATAAGGCAATGGGCACCCAATTTTCCCCACAAAGCATAGCATACATGAAACATCATGCTCACATACTTTTCATCATCCCAAAATCAGCACATATCCACATAACATCATCATCATATAATCATATTCATTCCATATGCAATTCACATCAATCAAGCATGGCATAAGGTTGAAAATTCAACCAATAGCATGCTTTTCAAACATCATACTTCAATATATATCAATTTCACATACCAACATTCCCAATTCTTTCGTAACCTAGCTCTAATACCAACAAATGTAACCCCCTTAACCCGGTCTAGACGTTAAACCCGAACTTTGAAGATTAGACGGAGAAAATCAAAGTCAACCCAAAAATCAACCTTGATTTATGACCCTTTTTTTCTTTTTATCTTCTCTAGATGCACATTATTAACCTATGAATTCAACAAAGCAATTAGGAGAAAACGGCACAACGATCAGAGTTCGATTAGGGGTTCAATTGTATATATTTGACTTTTAGGGACTAAATTATAAATTTCATAAATTACAGGGACTCTCATGATTTTAAAATAACCAAACCTCAATTAATCACATAACATACCATCATGTCAAAAATAAACTCAAACAGATCATCCAAACTCATTAATTTAAGCAACCAACATTTACGGACCAAAATGTAAGAAATAGAAACTCAAAGCAGCTCAAAATTCAAATCCAACATCCAAGTGTTTCGATACAGATGGCCCTGTACCAAAACGGTCGTTTTGAAACAGGGTTGACCGTTTTGATACTCGGGTGCGTTCTGAGACCCGTATCGAAACACCCCCTTCTAGTAGCCAAAGCGTTTCGATACGCCTTCATCTGTTCCGAAACCTTAAGGCCATTTCGGGCCCCTGTTCCGAAACAGGCAAGGGCGTTTTGATGCGCCTTGCCTTGCAACAGCAGACTTTGCTGATTTTTCATGCGTTAACACATTCAAATCATTCTCGAAACATGCCGCCGCATGCATACAACATGGATACATGTCAACAATCATCATTTCCAGGCAATAGATTAAACATGACAACCAACATGTAAGTAAAGGCACTAAAGGCATGCTCCCTAGTTCAACAAAACCATAACAAGCTATAACAACTCAAGTATAGGCAATCTAACATGCTCAAAGTAAAGGGAAACATCCTCAACCATTCCAAAGTATAAATCCCACCGATTTCCAATTATTACACTAAAGGTGAATGTAACCCCCTTAACCCGGCCTAGACGGTTGACCCGAATTAAGAAAGTCACACGGGGAAAACCAAAGTCAACCCGAAAGTCAACCTTGATTAACGACCCTTTTTTTTCTTTTTAAAACTTGTCTAGATGCATATTAAGCCTAATTGTGATCACACAAACATCATACCAAAAGATCACAAACATCAGAGATCGAACAGGGACTCAATTGAACAATTTACAACTTTAGGGACCAAATTGTAAATTCTGATAATTATAAGGACTTAACCCAAAATGAAGTTACCATCTTGAAATTAATCATGTTTCATGCTTCTCTGCAAAATTTCAGCTCAAAAGGACTTCCCAAACTCATACAATTGCACAAACAAGTTTCAGGACCAAAACACAAACATTCCAAAACATATAACTGCCAATGTCAGCCCCCAACGGTCACCCGTTCCGAAACAGGTATAGCCCGTTTCGAAACTCGGGGCCGTTCCGCAACGCGTACCGAAACGGGGGTCTGGCAGTGGCCTTTCCGTTTCGGAACGGCCCCTCCCGTTTCGGACGCCTGGGCACAATTAAGGCACCCGTTCCGAAACGGTAGGTGCTGTTCCGAAACACCCTGCACAGATTGCCTAAAAATGCATACTTAAACATGCAATTGACCAACCAATCATGCTCCAAATGCCACCAAACTTTGCCAACATGCAATTCAACATATATGAGACATACTTGCATCAACAATTCATCAAAACATCCACATATATGAAAAGCCCCAAATCTATAGGCATGCTTCATACACAAGTAAGCCATTCAAGCATAAACTTCCAATTCAAGCATAAGAAGGCCAACCACAAAACCAGCATTCTCAACAACATTCAACATACTTAGGGAGTTCAAAACATCTCCCAAAACATACACATAGGTCCCCCATTGCCAAATTACCAAAAGCTAAAATGTACTTAGAAAACCTTCCATACTTAGAGCTTTGTTTCCACTTGGATGCTTGCCCTCCTTGCTGCCCTCAAGTACTCTAATGCTCTGCATTATTGAATTAAGAAAACAAAGAGAGCGTAAGCAAAAGCTTAGTGAGGAATGCTCAATAAAACCATCCAATAATGCATTTATAAAACACTTATAAAACATGCTCCAAATCATCATTTACACATGCTCAAAAGCATACTTAAAACAAGCATCTCATGCTTCATTTCATTACATGTCATATTGGCCTCAAGTGATACATTTCATTTCTTGTAAAAAAGTTCATCAACTTTCACCCCAAGGACTTTTAAACACCTTGGACCCCAAGGACTTTTAAACACCTTGGCCATGGACTTTTAATCACCATGAATTGAATCACCTCAATGACTTTTAAACACCTTGAACCCCAAGGACTTTTAAACACCTTGGCCATGGACTTTTAAACACCATGAATTGAATCACCTCAAGGACTTTTAAACACCTTGAACCCCAAGGACTTTTAAACACCTTGGCCTATGGACTTTTAAACACCATAGAAAGGACCACACAAGGACTTTTAAACACCTTTGTGTCCGTAACAAGAATCATCCAAGGACTTTTAACCACCTTGATGTTCTTAAGTAACAAGGCTCACTCAAGGACTTTTAACCACCTTAGTGACCTTAACCTTTTCAAAACATCACTTGCCAATATACATCATTTTCATCAATTAATCCACTGTTTTAAAGCATTAAACCAAGTCATATTCATCATGCATTTAAAAGCATCAAACCACATTAAATCAATGTTCAAAAACAAGGAACTCTTACCTTGAGCTTCCTTTAACATATGGCTTATCAAAACAGCAAATACCATGCTAAATCATGCTTTCAAAACAGTAATCAAAACATGCAATAAACCACATTGCATCACAACAAAATCATGGCCACCACTAGAGAGAATTTCCGAAAACTTACACTCGAGCTTAGCAAAGATGTTTAGACTTAAACTAAGCTCCCAAGACATTGGTTTCAAAGCCGAAAACCCAATTTCACTCACTGATTCCACTTCGCCTCTTGTCGAAGCACCAAATCAAGCCTCCGGATCACCACCACTTGGATCCAAAGATGCCTCCCCTGATCAAACACATTAAAGCAGAGATTTAATGCATCATCATGCATCAAAAGCTTGAACGAAAGCACTCAAACTCGCTGCTCTCATTCATACTCCAATTTCGGCCACCAAACACAACCGAAATTGCATCAAAACCACTTCTCAACAAAGCCCAGCCATAAACCAGCAAAACCTAACATCCATTAACACCATTTAACATCTAAAAACAACCTATAAACATCCTTATACCTCCAGCAACATCAGATCCACAAGATCACCACAAAAACATCCAAGAATCACAAGCTAAACTTAGGAAACACAACCTATCCGGGATTGCATTAATCAAAACTCATTTCCTTATCAAATTAACATTCATTAATCATCATTTTAGCACCTTAAAACACTGCTTAAACAGATCCAACGAAATTTCATCAAAAACACACCAAATCTTGCATTTTAAGCCAAGATCCACTAAACAATCTTAAAAGCCATTTATAAAACATCAATTAGGGATTGAGAACTTAGGAATTTCATTAAAGAACTTGAAGTTCAGAGGAGAAGGACGTTCTTACCTCCAAACTTGAGTTTCTCCTCTTTTAGAGCCAAAAAGCTTGATGAATCAAGTAGCAAATGCAAAGGTTTTGATGAGAAGATGATTAGGAATCAAATGAGGATTGAAAAGAAGTATTTAGGTGATAAAAATCAGAGGAAAATATCTGGAGAGAATGTGTTTGGTTTGAGAGAAAAGATGAGAGAAAATGAGAATGGAAAATTTAGAAAGTTAGTTAAATGACTAAAAATATCTTTCCCTCCTTTTTACTTTTATTTTAAACCATTATTAAATCATTTAATATTCTAGAAAATCTGGAGAAACTCCCCTTTGGGTAAATAGCTCCCTAAAGATTCAAAGTTTCAATCCTTTTTAAAACAGTCACAAAACTTTCAAAAATTACATTTTGGTCACTAGCCAAAATGTCACCCTTCCGAAACTCATTTTCCAAAATTGATTTCACAGTTCACTTAATTATATTAAAAGATGATTTTAGAACATTTTTCCATATTTTTAATGCAACCCGAACTAGGCTTTCCTAATTTCACTCTCTTAGATTCGAACAGCACTTTGACCAAACCGGTCAACGCCCAAAACTTCTAAGCCCAAAACCGGGGCGTTACAGTGAACCACATACTTCTCTTTAACAAAGGCTTGGATTCCTCTTGCTTTTTAGCTGCCTTCAAAAGTTCAATTCGCTGCATTGATGAAACAAAAGAGCGTAAGCATAATGCTTAGAGAGGATCGCTAAACAACATTCATCAATGCATGTCTCATGTTTTGCAAAACCAACACTTTACATCCCATGCCATTTATAAAACATGTCTTCTCAAGACCTCAATGCACTTTATAATCACATGCTCATATGCATCATTTTAAAATAGCAAATAAACATTTGCTAATTCTTTAGCAAGCATCAAATGCACTCTTGCATCATACACAAATATCTCATGCAACCTTGCATCATATATAAGCATCTCATGCTTCACTTTATTCATTTATTTTATATTGGCTTTCAAGTGATAATCCATAAACCATTTCAACACAAGACACAATCGGATACGTGGATTACAAGCGTTGTCCTTCACGCTTCATACAAACTACCGGATTACACACGGTGGAGATTAATGGCACAATCACAACCCCTCAACATCACTTATCGGTAGTTGTATATTTCCAATAACGAGAGTGTGAGACACATACACAAGACTCACACACGTGACTAACCATTCACCGTTGTGATCTTAACCTCAATTTTTAGGGTACTTGGATGGAGATTACGTCACAATCACAACCCTTCGACATCCAAGGCGACTTTATTCACGGTGCACCCAATCCTATAGCTGGCTAACTATATCCGATTAAAGTAATCAAAAACCATTTTCATCACTTGCCAATATAATCGTTTAACCACATTAATCCATTGTTTTACAAGCATGACCACAATGCCATTTCCACAAGCATAACATGCTTAACATCATATGCATTCAACACATGAAAACCAAGGATCACTTACCTAGTGCATCCTTAACATAATGGCATTAAAATCTAGCATTAAACCATGCTTAAACATGCTTAAAAATAGTAAACAAATCCACTCTTACATCAAGTACAATTTCATCAAACATAGCACATTTCCAAGAGAGGGATTACAGAAACACTTACACTTGAGCTTAGTTAAGTGTATCATACTTACACTAAGCTCCCAAGACCACGCTCAATGAGTTACAACGAAGGAAATTACATTTCCACTCACCGATACGCGAAGCCTCGTTCGTCGACACGAAAATTACACCTCCGGAGCCTCCAAAATCACCTCGTTCGCCTCCGGATCAAGATCCCTTGTTTTCACATCATCAAAACTAATATCTAAATCTATTAAAATGCATTCTAACACCAGCAACAATTCATAAACTCGTTGCCCACTCAAACTACACTAAAATACCCTTCCAAAACAACCGAAAACTCAATCGATTACCTCTTAAACCAAGCCCAGCCATCACACATCACTTCCAAACAATTATCAACATCAAAACACATCTTATAAATATCCTAACTCATCCTTATACCTCCAGCAAGAAGGATTCCACCATTTCACCCCAAAATCTTACTTAAAACTACCAAGAAACTCAAGGATCTAAAAGATTTCAGGATCTATGTTATTAACAAATCATTTTAACATATAAACCAACTTAGAAATCAATTAAAATCAACACAAAACAGAGCCCAACTCATCAAGTCCAAAAATCAAGATTTCATCGACAATTTCACAAGATTTTGATCTCAAATCAAAACTATATTGAAAACTCACTCAAAAATAGTATTTAGAAGCCAAAAATCTTGGGAATTTCAATAAAGAACTTTGATTAGAAGTTGAGCACGGGATTTACCTCCAATCCTTGCTTCCTTCAATTTATGACAAGTTTTCTTTGCAAAAATCTTGAAGAATTAAGGAAGATCTCTTGAAAATGATTTAAGAAATGTTGAGAGAGTTTTTGGAAGGAAGAATTCTGGAAAAAGATGAGAGAAAATGGTGTTTGGCTGAAAATGGGAGGGAATTTGTAGTTACGTAAATGAAAATCCCATTAACTACCTTTTAGTTAAATAATATAAAAACCAATTAAAAATCATTTAATTAAAAACCCTTTTAAATCACATGTCATATTGAATAAAGTTCAAATTGAGTTAAAGCCCCCTAAAGATTCTATGATTTTGGCTTCCACCTTAAAAATCACATTTTTCCCAGTTTTGAAACTTTACTATTTGGTCACTACTCAAAATGTCCATTTTCCAAAACCTTTTTTTGTAAAATTGACTTGACCAACCTCTTAATTATATTTTTAGAGGATTTTATCAATTTTTATCACAATTTTATCCTATCCCGATCCTTGATTTCCTAAAATCACCTTACGTGATTCGAACCGTTCTCGACCGGTCCGATCCGATGTCTAAAACATATAGACCCAAAACCATGGTGTTACATCTTAAGTGGGGGAGAGCTGTAATGCCCTGGTTTTGGGCCTAGTTCAGGATGTTTTAAAAATATGGAAAAATATCTAAGAATATTATATTTTTGTGTAGTGACCAAAATGTAGTTTTTGCAAAAGTTGACTAGTGACTGTTTTGTAAAGGATTTAAACTTTTAATCTTTAAGGAGCTAATTTTACCATTTGTTTTCATCAGATTTCTCTTTAATTTTGGAGCTTTTAATAATGATTTTATTAAAGAAATAAATGGAAATTAATAAGGAAATCAAAGTTGACTTTTCCTAATTAATTTGACGATAGTTTTCTCTTTTCCTTTTCTCTCAACTTCCAATCAGCCAAACACTTTTCTCTCCTTTGATTTTCATCTTGTTTGCTGGGATTTTGTCTTCCAAAGGATTTCATATATTTGTTTCATCAAATCCTTTTGATTCTTGCTTTGGATTTTCAAGAAAACTTGCCCAAGTTGAAGAGAGGTCAACCATAAGAGGTATGCTTCGTCCTTCTCCTCTAATGATCAGTTCTTTACTAAAATTCCCTAGTTATCAATCCTTTGTTAATGGTTTTTGAGTGGTTTTAATGTTAAAAACAAGAAATAGTTTCTAAATTCAAGATTCTTGATGAGATCATGGTGATTTTCGTATTTCTATGTTGAGCTCTATTTTGAGGTTGATTTCTAACATATTTTGGATGATATTTGATGTTTAGAATGAGGTTTTAACAAGTAAATCTCAAATAGGTTTGGGTTCCTAAGTTTGAGATGTAAGATTTGTGGTTTTTGAGGTGTTTGTGGTGATCTATTATTGCTGGAGGTATAATGTTGTGTTTATGGTGATTTTTTATGTTGATTGAAGTTTAGAAAATGTTAGAATTGATAGATCTTGGTTGGGCTTTGATTTGAGAAAGTTTGGAGGTGATTTCGGCTATTTCGGATAGCAGATTTGAGTAGAGCAGCGGGTTAGAATGTGTGGTTGGTGATTTTAATGAAGAGGGGAGACTTCATCAAACGCATTTGGTGTTGATCCGGAAGTGCCAGAAGCCTAGAAATCGTTTCGGCAAGCACGTGAAACGTTACCGGTGAGTGCAATGGTTTTAGAAGTCCTTGAGGGACAAGGAAATAAGGTTTGGGGATTTAGGATTGGTTTGAAACAGCATCCTAAGTCCGTAAGTAGGTATGTTTAGATTTGCTCTCGAAAAGTGGTTGATGCCTCTAAATGCTTTTGACATGCTCTTGATTTGAGATTGACAAATCACTACTTTCTATGCATGATTTATGTCATGAATTGATGTTTCATATTGATCCCATGAGATAGAATGAAATTGCAAAGAGTTTTGAGATTTTGATTAAATGCTATGCATGAATTGTAGTTTTGAAATGGGATGAGATTGATTTTAGAAATGTTGCATCAAAACAGTAGGAGAGATGATGATTTTAAAGTAATATATTGGCATAAATGATGAGAAGATTACCAGATATAATTGGTCGACCAATAGGCTGTAAACTGCACTATAAGCTAAAAGTTCGTACGTGCACTTTGGAGTCGGGCAATGGGGGTAGTGCCATCCCAATCCAAAGTGAGAGTCTGATGATGAGAGATAACATCGAGGTAGGTCTTGGTGAAACACCCAAGCTTTTTGGCGAAGAGAGATACCGCCATGAGAGTTCGGTGGAGAGATCCCACCAAGGTAGGACTTAGCCTCGAGTCAAGCTATCTGCATATCCGAGTAAAGATAGAATATGAAATGTCAATATATGAGAATTAACTTGATTCACATGTACCAATGTTGAAATGATTTTATGCTATGAGAAATGCATATAAGATTTTGAGATTTATGAAATGCTTTTGAATATCAAGCATGTGTGTGGCTTTGCCATGAGATTTGCATTGGTTGAATGCATGCGATAGATAGATAGATAGATGGTACATATGATTTTCAAATGGTGATTTGATTTGAAATGGTTTTCAAGCATGAGATCGAAAGAGCATGGTTTAGAAATGGTTTTCAAGATGGAGTTTTAAAAGCTTGCAATGTTGTGTTGGTGTTTTTAGAGCATGCCTCACTAAGCTATCGTGCTTACGCTATCTTTTACCAACAATGTAGATAATTGAGATATTTCGGTCAACAAGGAGGCTTAAGAGGATCAAAGGAATAGACAAGATCAAGTATGGTGTTATACTTTTACTTTAGTAATGATATATGGCAATGGGATTTTAATGGTTTGTTTGGGAGATGTGTTTTGGACTCCATGTTGTTGATGCAAGTGTTATATTGTTTATTTGGTTTGTAGAAGGCCTTTGTTTCGGGTTTGATGCTTTATCTTACCTTTTGGTATGCTTTTGGTTTGTGGATTAAGCATGCTTCATTATATGCCTTGCTATGCTTGTGTTAATCAACCAAATGTTACAATGTGCTGGGAATTGCATGTTTATATGATTGAGTGGATGCCATAAGCATGTCCATATGATTTGAGGAAGATTTGTTGAAGTTTGATACGGTTTTGGGGCTGTTTTTGGGACAGTTCTGGTATGTGTATCGATACTTGGGCTTGCGTATCGATACGCATAAGCCAAACTTTTGCCTTTTTGTACAGGGGTATCGATACGGATGGATAAGCGACAGTTAATTTTGTTAACGGGCTTGAAGGGCGCATCGATATGCGGGAGAGTGTATCGATACACTTTCTACGACTTTGGTCACTGTCTTCCCGCGTATTGATACGGTCCCTAGGCGTACCGATACGTGACCGTTAATTTTGTTAATGGCGTCTTTTAAAGTTTGAAAATGTTATATTTTTGTCCCTGAACCTAAAGAATGCAATTGGATGTGATTGGTTGGTTAGATTGTTATGAAAATTTCCAGAGAAGCATGAAACATGACTAACTGAATAAAGGTAACCTGAAAATCAGAGAAGTCCTTGTAATTTTTTGAAATTACATTTTAGTCCCTAAATGTCTGGTTTGTGCAATTAAACCCCTAAGCGTAATCCGATCGATGTGCCATTTCTTCCTATGCTCTTGGGTGATCACATAGGACTTAAGTTGCATTTAGAAAAGATAAAAAGAAAAAAAGGGTCATCAATCGGAGTCGGCTTTAACGAGTTGGCTACAGTTTTCCCCGTGTAATCACCTTGGTTCGGGTCAACCGTCTAGACCGGGCTAAGGGGGTTACAAAATCAAATTAAACAACTAAAACAATTAGATTTTACCACACTTGAACTCAAGGGAGGATTGGCAACCTTCCTTTCTCAAGTGTTCTTCCTTGTGTGCATGGAGCTCCCCCTCAAAGTTGGACTTGTTGATCAATCTCCATCGCACCTAAACAAGACAATAAAGTAATTTTTGGTATCCAAATTGCTTTGGATCTATATACATTAGTTGCACAAAATTTAGTCCCCATAGGAATCTATTTTTCAATTTCATCATTTTTAGATGAAGTGGTTAGTCCTTTTGGGATCCAAACACTTCTAAAACATTTTCCATTTATAAATCTAGGGGCACTAGATTGCCTAACATAAAAGTTTAATTTTCCAAAATTAATTTTATTTTCAAGCACTTTGGAAATCAAATCTTTTTCTTCTTGAACTTTCTGAAGCAAATTTTGTAAATCAACACATTTTTGTTCAAACTCATTGAGTTTTGCTTCAAGTTCAATTTTGGTTTTAGAAATCAACTCATTTTGAATTTTCAAATTTGAAACAATTTTCTTGTTTTTCAAAATGTGATTTTTAAATTCTAAAACCAAATCATCATAGGCATCTTGTAATTCATCAAAAGAATATGAACTTGAGGTAGATGAATTAGAAGTTACCTTTGAATCTTCTTCGATAGCCATAAAGCAAAGGTTGGCTTGTTCATTGTCGGTGGAGTCTTCATCACTCCATGTAGCCACATATGCCTTCTTCTTATGGTTTGAAGTGTTTACCATATTTTCCTCATTGATTCATGTTTGAATTCTTTCATTGTTTTCTTCATGAAAGGGGCACACTTCTTGAAGAGATGAACTATCTCATATTCTTCATCCTCATCCTCACTTGTATCAACATGGTTGCACTTGGAGGACTTGAGAGCAATGACATTTGCGTTGATACCTAGCTCCATGATCATCTTCTTCCCCATCTTTCTTATCTCTTCCTTCTTCTTCTCCTCTTCTTTTTCTTTCTTCATGATTTGGTGAGTGAGAAGTGACCCCATAAGTTCATCAAGCTTCAAGGTCTTGAGATTTTTGGCTTCGATGATGGCGGTTTTTTTCGAGTCCCATGACTCGGGAAGTGAATAGATAAGCTTTTGGACAAGTATTTCTTCCAGGATTACTTCTTCATAGCCTTTTATTCCATTGGTGATGGTGGAAAATCGATGGAACATCTTCTTAATGTCCTCTTCCACATCCATCTTGAAGTTCTCATACTCCAGGTTGAGGAGGTCGATCTTTGTCTCCTTTACTTAGTTTGTTCCCTCGTATGTGACTTCAAGCTTGTCACATACTTCCTTGGCACTATCACAAGAAGAGACTTGGGCATAAACATCCTGGCCTAAAGCAAATTAGATAATGTACAAGGCTTTGCAATTGAGCTCCATCATCTTCTTTTCATTGGCATTCCAATCCCCCTTTCTTATTGTTGGCACGAACGGTCCATATTCAACAAGGTCCCATAGATGATAATCTTTTCCCTTGATGAAGAACTCCATCCTAATCTTCCAATAGGCATAGTCTTCACCGTTGAAGAATGGTGGCTTGTCGATTGCGTGTGTCATAGCTCCGGTTGGTTGGATGTTGTATCGAGCTTCCCGGATCACCTCAATATGATGTTAATCCTAATCAATTGAGTCAAACTCTGATACCAATTATTGGGTTTTATGAGCTCGATTACCTTCAACTGTTCTAGCTAGCCAAGTATTGAGTTGATCACACAATTGCAAATGGCAAAGAGGGAGGTGAATTGGCGATAAAAAAATTGGTGGGTGAAAATGTGGAAAAATAAAAATATGACACAAAGCAATTAGAGTGGTTCAAGTTCTCCAAACGAACTCTACATCGACTACCTTAGTTCCCACTACGAATTTTCAACAAATTCACTACTTGAATTCTTCCCCTTTTCTTGGATGAGGAGGGAACCTTACAATTTGATTAAGCTTTCTACCCAAAGCTTAATCCACTCACTATTATAAAGAGAAGTATTTGGTAAACTCTAAAAGTTCCTCTCAAAGGATGAATGTTTACCCAATTACAACTTCACACTCCTCAAACTCACAATAAAAATTACAATTGAGAATACAAGAGTTGGGTACAAGAATTTGACTCTAAAGGTACAAAGTTTGGATTTGAGTGCTTTGATTTTGCTTTTAGGTTCTATACTTGTTGCTTGTTCAATTGAGACTTGTTTTATATTCTTACATTGAATTCTAACCGTTTGGGTAGTTGGGATAATCAATAGAGCCGTTGGGATGCAATTTTCCGCAACAAATGCAGCTCTGCTGCCTACCGTATCGGTACGGCTAAGGGGCGTATCAGTACTTGTATCAAAGAGGAAAGAGCCGTTGTGACTGAAAACATCGTGTATCGATACGCTTAGAAGGCGTATCGGTACGGTTTTTAAGGGGCGTATCGATACGGAAGGGCGTACGATACAGAATTTGCTCCTTGGAATCCCAACTTTGGTTTTGATAAAGAGCGTATCGATACGGCTACTTAGCATATCGGTACGATATAACGGTCATTTAAATTTTGGGATACCAACTAACTGACAAGCTAACGGTCGAAAATTAAATGCAAAGATTTTGCAAAGATAAGCAATTCGTATCGATACAGTTGCAACGCGTATCGGTACGGTATCATTTAAAGAACTGGCCAGATGAATATCGTATCGATACGGGGTAATACCGTATCAGTACGCTATGGTCTATTAAAATTCCAATAACTAAAAACCGTATCGATACGCCTAAGGGTATCCATACGCCTGGGAGTTTTGCTAAAGTTTGGCTTGAAAATACATAAAAAGACTTAGTGGATTTTGAACATTTAAGAGAGTTTTGTCTTGAAGTATAGTTTGGTTCAAAAACACTCGTCAATAGTGAGACTTTGAAGAGTACTTAAAATTTTATTGTTTTGCAAATTAGTCCATAAGTTTAGGTGTTATATCAAAATCAATTTTGGATTCACAATCTCCCCCTTTTTGATATAACAAAACCACATATAAATTTTTAAGTTTTTGAAACTTTTGAAAATCTTTCTCCCCCTTAATTTAAGATGGATTTTCAAAATTAATTTTAAGTTTTCAAAAAGAAATTTGCTCTATAATCCTTCTCCCCCTTTTTTTAGATCAAACATAAGCACAAGGATAATAGCAACAATAATATGATAAACTTCAAAGAAAACTTCAAATTAAAAGCAACTTAATAGTTCAAAGCAAACTTCAAAAGGAAAGGCAACATAATAATCCAAACATAGATCCTAAAACATAAATAAAAGGCGTAAAGTACTAAACATAGGTGCAAAAGCTAAAGAAGCTAAATGACATGAGATGATATGCAAAAAGCTACTCGTCCGCATCATCATCATCTTCTTCATCCTCTTCATCCTCATCGTCTCGAGTAGGTTGATTCCTCCTATTTTTGTTAAGCCAAGCATCATGGAAGGCGGTGAGAGAGACATCCATGGAGTTTTGTTGAAGAGCGGTGACTTTCATTTGATCCTCCAACGATGTGATACGAGTGTCAAAGCTCTTGACTTAATTTTCCAAAAGAAGTGAACCGAGTGTCAATATTTTTGACTCGATCTTCCAAGGATGTGAATCGAGTGTCAATGGCGGCAAACCCGACTTCCATGTTTGTGAATTTCTCATTGAGAAATGTCATTAAGTTGTCTATGGAGGAAGACGCAATCGGAGCTCGTTGAGAGCTTGAAGGAGCATGTGGAGCATCAACCAGAACATCTTTTTGGGGAGCATGAGAGACACGAACCCATTCATTCTTAACATAAGAGAAATGTGCACGAGATAGGGAATGTTCATCGATAGGTTGGCCAAGGGGTTTTGGAAAATCATGTGAACAATCAATATCAAGGGAATGGAATAGGTAACTCAACGCTATAGAATAGTAAAAGGATATGACCTGGTCGGTGTGACGGTGTTGGACTAGATAGACAAGGTCGACAAACATAATTTGACAAAGGTTTGGACGGTGACCCTTCCTAAAGCACCTAAGCTAAAAATCACCGACTTGACGAATTATGGAAAATTTCCCACCCGATGGACGCAAAAACCAAGTAATGATAAGATGAAGAATACGATCATGAGCATTTAAGACTTTGACGGAGCCTAAAGGATCTTGACCTAAGGACTTTTCATCATCAATTCCTATGTTTTCAAAACAAAAAGCCTTGCAAAGAACATTTTGATCAATTTTAAAGGTTTTGCCCATTACATGTGACTCAATTGCAATAACATGTTCTCTAGCCTCATCATGAATGCATATAGCATTTGAAAACAAGATGATGACCAAGTTCCTATATAAAATGGGAGGAAGATTTAAAAAGTTGATAAATTTCCATTGCCTAATCAAAGGGAGGTATTGAAATTTAAAACGGACAGAGTTTAAAAACGGTAAAGACACAATACGTTCTTCCCCAAGATTGAAACCTTGAAAGAGTTTGTAACGAGACATATCCGAAGGTTCGGGAAAACTACATTGGAGAATATAAGGGAGATTTGGTCTAGGGTTACCCTCTTCATCATCAATAGGATCAGTAGTGGCAAGGTGACGTCTAGCTCTCTTTTTCGGTACCATAACCCCGAAAACACATCAAAACGATTCGAATATGTATGCAATTAACATCTTATCCAAACCAATAAATTCTAATAGTTCAAGGTAATTTTAAAAGACAATTTTGTTGTTAAAAATATATATACATATGCTAGAAAGAGTTTAAAATTTTTTTAAAAGAAAAAACAGATAAAAAAATACGATGAGAAGATATATTCGAATGAAAAAAATTTCATTTTGAGAAAATTTTGGTAAAAAGTTTGAAACCCATGTAATAAACGAATGTTTTGTACAACAACTAAGTTGAAACAATTATAAAAATCAAACGAAAATAAAAGAAAATAAAAGAGAAAAGTTGTATACCTTGAATTGTTAGATTGAATGAATGTGTTGATGTGAATGCACTATATTGTTGACAAAGCTTAGCTTTGATGTGGAGATCAAAAACCCTCAACGAATTTTTAAGTTTGATGGAAAAAATTGAAGGATTGAGGGGGTTTTTATAAAGGGCTGCGGCTAGGGTTTGAAGAGAAAAATAGGGGTTTTTTAATTTTTGAAGTATTTTGTAAAAACATCCTTAAATAAACCCTCCGTCGAGACCGTATCGGTACGCTTGTAGTGCCTATCGATACGTGTTTGCCTTATTTTTTTTATTTGACGTTATTATCATTTCGATACACGGGACCGTATCGGTACGTTTTGACCTGGATTACTTCCCTTGACTTATCCGTATCGATACGTGGGGTCGTGTCGATACGCACTTAGCTTTTAAGATTTCCCTTTGATGAACTCGTATCGATACGCTTCAGCCGTATCGATACGCCTTTACTAGATAAGGCATTTTAGATAGATTTAAGTTCAAAAATCCAACTTTAAACGTCCCTAAATGCATGTGAATGACATATGAACAAGTTTTAATGGCTAAACTTAATGCATACTCCCCCTAGCAACATGCATAGAAGCAAAATGAGGCAAATTATCATAAGCATGAATATCAACCAATTTCAATCAAATTATTTACAATTTGGGACCTAAAAAGGGTCAAGAAAGGCTAGTTAAACCTAACTCTCTCCTAAGGGTCCAAAAACACTCTTTATCTAAAGGCTTTGGGAATATATCCGCTAATTTGTTCAAGGTATCAACATAATCTAGAACAACATCATTTTTCAACACATGGTCTCTAATGAAATGCTATCTAACTTCTATGTGTTTGGTTCTAGAGTGTTGGATGGGATTATTAGTGAGACAAATGGCACTACTGTTGTCACACTTAAGGGGTATAGTTTCTACTTCAACACCATGATCTTAGAGTTGTTGTTTCATCCAAAGGACTTGAGCACAACAACTCCCTAAGGATATGTACTCTGCTTCGGTTGTAGATAAGGCTACACTATTTTGTTTCTTAGAGAACCTAGCTGTAACACCCCGGTTTTGGGCTTAGAAGTTTTGGGCGTTGACCGGTTCGGTCAAAGTGCTGATCGAATATATAAGAGTGAATTTAGGAAAGCCTAGTTCGGGTTGCATTAAAAATATGGAAAAATGTTCTAAAATCATCTTTTATTATATTAAAGTGAACTGTGAAATCAATTTTGGAAAATGAGGTTCGGAAGGTTGACATTTTGGCTAGTGACCAAAATGTAATTTTTGAAAGTTCGGTGACAATTTTATAAAGGATTGGAACTTTGAATCTTTAAGGAGCTATTATTCCAAAGGGGATTTCTCCAGATTTTTCTAAGATATTTTAAGGCTTATTCTGATTTTAAAGATTAAGAAAAGGGGGGAAATCATTTTAACTACTTTTCTAACTACTTTTTCTATTTTCTCTCCATTTTCCTTTTCTCTCATTTTCTCTCAAACCAAACGAAATTCTCCAGATTTCTTTCTCTGATTTTGGCATCTAAATCTCCCATTTCAACTCTCATTTGATTCCTAATCATCTCATCAACAAAACCTCTCAATTTGCAAGTTGTTTCATCAAGCTTTTTGGCTCTAAAAAGGAGAAATCCAAGTTTGGAGGTAAGAACGTCCTTCTCCTCTGAACTTCAAGTTCTTTATTGAAATTCCCAAGTTCTCAATCCTTGTTTCATGATTTGTTAATGGTTTTTCAAAAGAAATCTTGATTTTTGGCTAAAATGCAAGATTTGGCGATTTTGGTGAAATTTTCGTGTGATCTGTTTGGGCAGTGTTTTGAAGTGTCAAAATGATGTTAAATGAATGCTAAATTGATTAAGAATTGATGTTTAACTAATGCAATCCCGGATAGGTTGAATTTCCTAAGTTTTGCTTGTGTTTTTGGTTGTTTTTGGAGTGTTTTTGGTGATCTGTTATACCTGGAGGTATAAGGATGTGTTTGTAATCATTTTGGATGTTAATTGATGTATAAGAATGGTTAGAAGTGATAGATCTTGGCTGGGTTAAGTTTTGATAATGTTTGGAGGTGTTTTCGGTTGTGTTTGGTGGCCGAATTGCTAGATTTGTGATGAGCAGCGAGATGTGTTGTTGTTGCTGGTGTTTTAATGCATAAGGATGCATTAATATTCTGTTTTTGTGTGCTTGAAACAGGAGAGTTTGATGCTTGAGCTTTGAAGGTGTTTGCGGAAGGTTTCGGAAGCTAGGAAAGCTTGGTAGCTAGCTTTGTTTTGGTTGTCGGTGAGTGAAGTTGGTTTTCGGCTTTTAACCAAAGGTTTGAAGGTTTTGGGAGCTTAGTTTAAGTCTAAACAACTTTGCTAAGCTCAAGTGTAAGTAAATGGTTTTCTTACTTGGTTAGTGATATGAGTTGGCTTTTGAGCAATTGTGGTTGATGATTGATATGCATGTGTTTTGCATGGTTTAAATCTGTTTTGAAAGCATATTTTAGCATGGTTTAATGCTGGTTTTGAAAGCCATATGTAAAGGATGCTCAAGGTAAGAGATCCTTGGTTTTATACATTGAATATGTGGTTTTGATGCATGATGTTGCATGATGTTCATTGGCTTTGTTTAATGCTTTAAAACAGTGAGTTAATGTTGTTGAATGATGGTTTTGCATATTGGTTATGCATGTGAATCATTGGTTTATTATGAATGGTTTTGCATATTGGTTATGCATGTGAATCATTGGATAAATGTGACATGGTTGTGCATATTGGTTATGCATGTGAAACATTGGATTGATGTGGTAAGATGGTTATATTGGCGAGTGATGTAAGTGGTTCTTGGTTCTTTGATCGGATATAGTTAGCCGGCTATAGGGTTGGGTGCACCGTGAATAAAGTCGCCTTGGAGGTGGAGTGGTCAAGAGTGGACCGGGTAAACTCCCTTCAAGTTTCCTAACGAGATGAGGTCATAGTGGAGGTTGTTGCCCACTCGAGGACCTAGGTTATTTAAGGTCATAATGGAGGTTGTTGCCCATTCGAGGACCTTGGTTAAGCAAAGGTTATATGGTGTTTAAAAGTCCATATGTGAAGACCTTGTGCTTGTTGAGATCACAATGGCGGTGTTAAGTCCATGTGTGGATCTTTGGTGGGGTGTCCCGGATCTCGTTAGATGATGTTCTACAACTACCAATCGGTTATGCAAAGGTTGTATGGTGGTTAAAAGTCCATACGGGAGAACCTTGTGCATGTTGAGGTTGTATGGTTGTCCATACATGGGAACCTCGGGTAAGCTAAGGATGTATGGTGTTTAAAAGTCCATGCATGGGAACCTTAGGCTTGTAAGGTCATAATGGATGTGTTGCTCATTCGAGGACCTTGGATTGGGTAGGGTGTAGGGAGCGTAGGGACAACGCTCGGAATCCGCGTATCCGATTGGGTGTTGAGTTGAAAAGTGGATGTGATTGATCACTTGAAGGCCAATATGATATTCTTGATGCAAGGTTGCATGTGAAGCATGAGATGCTTGGAATGATGCATGGTTGCATGTGAAGCATGAGATGCTTGAAATGATGCATGTTTGCATGTGAAGCATGAATTGCCTGAAAGGATGCATTGTTGCGTGAAAAGTGTAAGATGCATGTGAATGCATGTTTACTTGTTAGGTTAAACAAGTGTTGTTTATCATTTGGTAAATGATGTATGTGAGCATGATTATCTTAAATGCATTGAAGTCTTGCGGGACTTGTTTTAAAAAGCATGTGATGATGATAGTATGGTTTATATGTTGCATTGGTGTAATGCATGTGATGGTTGGTCGAGGAATGGTTTTAAAGGATTTATGTTGAAATGGCTTTCAAGTTTATGAAAGGTATGTTGTGAAATGGAAGTGGTTTTTCCATGGTTTTGTCTTAGCTTTGCATATGGTGTTTATGCATGGTTGGTGCTTGTTGTTGAAAAGGTTTTCAAACAAGGTTTTGTAAACAAATCGGGTTTGTTTTACATATGTTTATGACCCGCTGCATTGATGGTGTTTTGGTTTTGAGCTTTCCTCACTAAGCATTATGTGCTTACGCTCTTTTTGTCCATCAATGCAGATCTTTGAAGTTTGGACAGCAAGGAGCAAGGGATTCAAGGTGGACTCCAAGTGAGACGTATGTCTTGGTGAATAGCTATAGTTAATAAGGGCAATGGGGGTAGAATCCCTCTTGGATTGTTGTGTTTGTGATCGTTTATATTAATCATAAATGTTTTAAATGTTGTTAATGTTGTTGGAACATGTTGTGGCTTAATTGAGATCGTTTGGATGGTTTATGCCTAAAGTGTTGCTTGTGTAGGAAGCATGCCTATAGATTTGGGGTTTTTTGCATATGATGTGTTTCCAATGAATTGTTGATGCAAGCATGTCTCTTTTATGTTGAATTGTATGTTGGCAAAGTTTGGTGGCTTTTGGAGCATGTTCGGGTGGCCAATTGTGTGTTTGAGTGAGCAAAATGCAGCATTCTGGGCTAGGCGTTTCGGAACATGTTGCACCGTTTCGGAACGGGTGCCCTGCATGAACCCAGGCGTCCGAAACGGGTGAGACCGTTCCGAAACGGAAAGGCCTCTGCCCGACCCCCGTTTCGAAACGGGCTATGCCTGTTTCGGAACGGCCCCGCGTTTCGGAACGGGCTGTCCCCCGTTTCGGAACGGTCGACCGTTGGGGCTGACATGTGGCAGTTATATGTTTCAAATTGTTTGCATTTTGGTCCTGAATCTTGTATGTGCATTTGTATGAGTTTGGGATGTCCGTTTGAGCTGAAATTTGGCAGGGAAGCATGAAACCTGATTAATTTCATGATGGTAACTTTAATTTGGGTTAAGTCCTTTTAATTATCAGAAATTACAATTTGGTCCCTAAAGTTGTAATTTGTTCAATTGGGTCCCTGTTTAATCTCTGATGATTGTGATTTTTGAGTATGTTGTCCGTGTGATCACACCTAAGGTTAATGTGCATCTAGACAAGTTTAAAAAGAAAAAAAAAGGGTCGTTAATCAAGGTTGACTTTCGGGTTGACTTTGGTTTTCCCCGTGTGATCTTCGTAGTTCGGGTCAACCGTCTAGGCCGGGCTACGGGGGTTACATTTGGTGGTATCAGAGCTGTGTTGCGAATGCTTGGGGAAAACGGTAAGATGTTGTGATGTGTGTTTGATGTTACTTTGATGTGTGTTGGTTGAAACGTGTGTTTCTGAGCATGTTGCTGATTTTTTTTTCAAGCATGTTTTGTGGTTATGAATTTTGGTTGAGCTCATGTGGTTTGTGCTGATGTTAAGCTGATGTTGTGAGCTGGTCTTATGCTTGTGTTATGCTTGATGGATGTGTAAGTTGTATGTTATGTTGCTAGTATGCTGTGGCATGTGGATGCTGTTGGATGTAAGCATGATCAAAGTATGTTGTTTGATATGCTTGATGTTGTGATATCCATGTTGTGTTGGCTGTTATGTCATGTAAAGGGGAGGATTCGGGATACCCATTGCCTTATTAATATAGCTATTGTGTTACTTTGGAGTTGGAATTTGAATCCTTGCTAATGCTGGTCTAACTGGTTTGTTTGTTTGTTGTGATTGTATGTTTGTTGTTGTTAGTGGTATGGCAAAGTCAGTGGAGGATTGGCGTATGAGGGAGATGGTTGCTGCCTTGGGGCAGGTTGTTAAGGCAAGGAATTCACCCTTTGGTAGTGGAGTTTTGTCTCTGTCTTCTGTGCCTAGTGTTGAGGTGGTAAGGCAAGGGAAAGAAGTGGGTTCTGTGGTGAAGAGTTCATCATCTGCTGAGCAGGAGGTGTTGGGAACATCTCAGGCTATGGTTGAGGTAAAGTCAGTAGATGTGCTGACTGTGGGATGTAAGGGTTTGCCGAAGCAATGTTTGCTTGATTTGGGAGCTGTGGAGTATCATGGTTCTTCCTCGGTGATGTTTGAGGCCTGGTTGGCCAGTGTGGTTCTGATCTTGGATCAGGAAGGCTGTGATCTTGCTTGTAAGCTGGGGAGTGTTGTTTCTCTGATGTTAGAGGATGCATGTGCCTGGTGGACATCTGTGGCAGTTGCGTCACATATCCATGATATTGATTGGGATTTCTTTGTATCTGCTTTTTATGAGAGGTATCTTGGGAGGAAGTTCCTAAAGGTTGAACAAGGCGCGGGTAGTGCTGTTGTTGAGCAAGTATTGCTTGAGCAAGGAGTGGAAGCTCAGTCATCTGTGTGTGACCGTTGTGAAAGGCAACATGTTGGGAATTGTTGGGGTGCAGGTGTTTGTTGGAATTGTGGTTCCAAAGTGCATGTTAAGCGTGATTGTCCTCGTGGTGCGAAGTTAGCTTTGGTGTTAGCTAAAGAGTCTCAGAAAGGTCGTGGGCACGGCCGAGGCAAGGTTCAGAGGTTGCGGAAAAAGCAGAAGGATGTGAAGAGTGTGGGAAATGAGAATTGCTGGAAATGTGGGTCTGCTGGACACATGAGGCGTGATTGTTTGATGATGGCTCGTAATAGCCAAGGCTCTTTATCGCAAGGAGTTGGTGGTGACCCTAGTGTGTTAGCTGGTGCTGCAGTGGTGTGGCAGGAGGATGGTGGTTCCGCAAGGAAGAGAGCTCGTTTGATGAAGCTTCAGGGTGGTGTTGTGCCTTCAGGTAATCTTGTTTAGTAATCTTTGCTCTAGTTGCCTTAGTTGGTTTTTGTTGGTTTTCCTTGCGTGGTAAGTTTAGTCTTGCTGATAGTATGTTGGAGTAATAGTTGTAGTTTGGAAATGTCTTGGGTATGAAGAAGGCTTGGTAAGTATTTTGTAGTTGTGGTTGTTGGTATGTTGGAGTTAGATAAGTTAGAAGTGGGATAGGAGGTTGCTCTTTGACGGATTTGAGGATGTTATTGGAGGGTGTGAATTGGCATTCACGCACAGTTAAAATCATTGTTATATACTATATTATATATGTTGGTCCATGCATACATGTGGCATGACATTAGAGGTTTTGCATTCATGTACATCAGACATTGATAGGGCATGTTGGTGATCATGCATACGATGTTCACACTCGCTAATAACTAATCGAATCTGTTAGTGTGTTGGATTAGGTTGGACGATGGGTTTTCAGAGGTTGTTTGGTGATGGGTGATAGTTAGTAGTGGGGTATATCAAGCTAGTTGCTAGTGAAAGTGAGAGTGGTGTAGTTGCTGGTAGTAGGGTAGTGTTGATGTTCAAGGAGTTTAGTGGTTTGGTGTTGGGTGGTATCGGTTGAGTTTAGAATCGGTTTAGTGGTTTGAATAGCTAGGTGGAAGGGGTAGTTCCTTGGTGATAAGTGATGTTGCAGCTTGATGGTTGTATTTCCAAGAGCTGAAGTAGCTTGGTTTTTTTTGTTGTTGTGGAAGAGTTGTGTTTGTAAGTGCTGGTTCTCAGTGACCTTTGAGAAGTTAAGAAGATGGTTTGTATGTTTAAGCTGGGCGATGTGTTTGTGTGGTAAGTGTTATGGTTGAAGTTTGAAGTGGAAGGTCAATGAAAGATTGAAGTTTTGTTGGTTGTTTGGGTTCTTGTGAAAGTTGGTTGGTGGTGTGAAACGGCTGGCGGAGTCAAGTTGGGGTTGTGATGTGATTCTTGGAATCTGGGTGAGTGTTCCTGGTGAGCTGTTATGGTAATGGTAGCAGCAGTTGTGAGGTTTTATCAGTTTTCGTTGAGGGGTTTGAGTAAGCGGTTGATGTTTAAGGATTTTTGCTTGTTGGGAAATTCTTGGAAGAGGTTTGGGGTTTTGCAAGGGCTTTGAAAGCAGAGAAGGTTGCTTAGTGGCAGGTTTGGGTTGGCTGTGTCTTTGTGTAAACAGGTTTTGGGTATGGTATGTTGCAGTGATGCCTGCTGTAAGAGCTGAAGTTCTTCAGGATGAAGTTTGAGCTGTGTACAGTCTGGTTATGTGAGAGGTTTAGTTGTGGCTATCTCTGTGTGTTCTGGATTCTGTGAACAGCAAGTGGTGGTGCTAGGTTGGTGGAGGTTTTGTGTGGAAGGTGTTCAGTGTTGGTCGAGGCTTTTGTGTTGCCTTGTGTGTTGTTTGAGAAGATTGTGGTTTTCTTTCGCCGGTTAAATTTCGAGGACGAAATTTCCTAAGGAGGGGAGAGTTGTAACACCCCGGTTTTGGGCTTAGAAGTTTTGGGCGTTGACCGGTTCGGTCAAAGTGCTGATCGAATATATAAGAGTGAATTTAGGAAAGCCTAGTTCGGGTTGCATTAAAAATATGGAAAAATGTTCTAAAATCATCTTTTATTATATTAAAGTGAACTGTGAAATCAATTTTGGAAAATGAGGTTCGGAAGGTTGACATTTTGGCTAGTGACCAAAATGTAATTTTTGAAAGTTCGGTGACAATTTTATAAAGGATTGGAACTTTGAATCTTTAAGGAGCTATTATTCCAAAGGGGATTTCTCCAGATTTTTCTAAGATATTTTAAGGCTTATTCTGATTTTAAAGATTAAGAAAAGGGGGGAAATCATTTTAACTACTTTTCTAACTACTTTTTCTATTTTCTCTCCATTTTCCTTTTCTCTCATTTTCTCTCAAACCAAACGAAATTCTCCAGATTTCTTTCTCTGATTTTGGCATCTAAATCTCCCATTTCAACTCTCATTTGATTCCTAATCATCTCATCAACAAAACCTCTCAATTTGCAAGTTGTTTCATCAAGCTTTTTGGCTCTAAAAAGGAGAAATCCAAGTTTGGAGGTAAGAACGTCCTTCTCCTCTGAACTTCAAGTTCTTTATTGAAATTCCCAAGTTCTCAATCCTTGTTTCATGATTTGTTAATGGTTTTTCAAAAGAAATCTTGATTTTTGGCTAAAATGCAAGATTTGGCGATTTTGGTGAAATTTTCGTGTGATCTGTTTGGGCAGTGTTTTGAAGTGTCAAAATGATGTTAAATGAATGCTAAATTGATTAAGAATTGATGTTTAACTAATGCAATCCCGGATAGGTTGAATTTCCTAAGTTTTGCTTGTGTTTTTGGTTGTTTTTGGAGTGTTTTTGGTGATCTGTTATACCTGGAGGTATAAGGATGTGTTTGTAATCATTTTGGATGTTAATTGATGTATAAGAATGGTTAGAAGTGATAGATCTTGGCTGGGTTAAGTTTTGATAATGTTTGGAGGTGTTTTCGGTTGTGTTTGGTGGCCGAATTGCTAGATTTGTGATGAGCAGCGAGATGTGTTGTTGTTGCTGGTGTTTTAATGCATAAGGATGCATTAATATTCTGTTTTTGTGTGCTTGAAACAGGAGAGTTTGATGCTTGAGCTTTGAAGGTGTTTGCGGAAGGTTTCGGAAGCTAGGAAAGCTTGGTAGCTAGCTTTGTTTTGGTTGTCGGTGAGTGAAGTTGGTTTTCGGCTTTTAACCAAAGGTTTGAAGGTTTTGGGAGCTTAGTTTAAGTCTAAACAACTTTGCTAAGCTCAAGTGTAAGTAAATGGTTTTCTTACTTGGTTAGTGATATGAGTTGGCTTTTGAGCAATTGTGGTTGATGATTGATATGCATGTGTTTTGCATGGTTTAAATCTGTTTTGAAAGCATATTTTAGCATGGTTTAATGCTGGTTTTGAAAGCCATATGTAAAGGATGCTCAAGGTAAGAGATCCTTGGTTTTATACATTGAATATGTGGTTTTGATGCATGATGTTGCATGATGTTCATTGGCTTTGTTTAATGCTTTAAAACAGTGAGTTAATGTTGTTGAATGATGGTTTTGCATATTGGTTATGCATGTGAATCATTGGTTTATTATGAATGGTTTTGCATATTGGTTATGCATGTGAATCATTGGATAAATGTGACATGGTTGTGCATATTGGTTATGCATGTGAAACATTGGATTGATGTGGTAAGATGGTTATATTGGCGAGTGATGTAAGTGGTTCTTGGTTCTTTGATCGGATATAGTTAGCCGGCTATAGGGTTGGGTGCACCGTGAATAAAGTCGCCTTGGAGGTGGAGTGGTCAAGAGTGGACCGGGTAAACTCCCTTCAAGTTTCCTAACGAGATGAGGTCATAGTGGAGGTTGTTGCCCACTCGAGGACCTAGGTTATTTAAGGTCATAATGGAGGTTGTTGCCCATTCGAGGACCTTGGTTAAGCAAAGGTTATATGGTGTTTAAAAGTCCATATGTGAAGACCTTGTGCTTGTTGAGATCACAATGGCGGTGTTAAGTCCATGTGTGGATCTTTGGTGGGGTGTCCCGGATCTCGTTAGATGATGTTCTACAACTACCAATCGGTTATGCAAAGGTTGTATGGTGGTTAAAAGTCCATACGGGAGAACCTTGTGCATGTTGAGGTTGTATGGTTGTCCATACATGGGAACCTCGGGTAAGCTAAGGATGTATGGTGTTTAAAAGTCCATGCATGGGAACCTTAGGCTTGTAAGGTCATAATGGATGTGTTGCTCATTCGAGGACCTTGGATTGGGTAGGGTGTAGGGAGCGTAGGGACAACGCTCGGAATCCGCGTATCCGATTGGGTGTTGAGTTGAAAAGTGGATGTGATTGATCACTTGAAGGCCAATATGATATTCTTGATGCAAGGTTGCATGTGAAGCATGAGATGCTTGGAATGATGCATGGTTGCATGTGAAGCATGAGATGCTTGAAATGATGCATGTTTGCATGTGAAGCATGAATTGCCTGAAAGGATGCATTGTTGCGTGAAAAGTGTAAGATGCATGTGAATGCATGTTTACTTGTTAGGTTAAACAAGTGTTGTTTATCATTTGGTAAATGATGTATGTGAGCATGATTATCTTAAATGCATTGAAGTCTTGCGGGACTTGTTTTAAAAGGCATGTGATGATGATAGTATGGTTTATATGTTGCATTGGTGTAATGCATGTGATGGTTGGTCGAGGAATGGTTTTAAAGGATTTATGTTGAAATGGCTTTCAAGTTTATGAAAGGTATGTTGTGAAATGGAAGTGGTTTTTCCATGGTTTTGTCTTAGCTTTGCATATGGTGTTTATGCATGGTTGGTGCTTGTTGTTGAAAAGGTTTTCAAACAAGGTTTTGTAAACAAATCGGGTTTGTTTTACATATGTTTATGACCCGCTGCATTGATGGTGTTTTGGTTTTGAGCTTTCCTCACTAAGCATTATGTGCTTACGCTCTTTTTGTCCATCAATGCAGATCTTTGAAGTTTGGACAGCAAGGAGCAAGGGATTCAAGGTGGACTCCAAGTGAGACGTATGTCTTGGTGAATAGCTATAGTTAATAAGGGCAATGGGGGTAGAATCCCTCTTGGATTGTTGTGTTTGTGATCGTTTATATTAATCATAAATGTTTTAAATGTTGTTAATGTTGTTGGAACATGTTGTGGCTTAATTGAGATCGTTTGGATGGTTTATGCCTAAAGTGTTGCTTGTGTAGGAAGCATGCCTATAGATTTGGGGTTTTTTGCATATGATGTGTTTCCAATGAATTGTTGATGCAAGCATGTCTCTTTTATGTTGAATTGTATGTTGGCAAAGTTTGGTGGCTTTTGGAGCATGTTCGGGTGGCCAATTGTGTGTTTGAGTGAGCAAAATGCAGCATTCTGGGCTAGGCGTTTCGGAACATGTTGCACCGTTTCGGAACGGGTGCCCTGCATGAACCCAGGCGTCCGAAACGGGTGAGACCGTTCCGAAACGGAAAGGCCTCTGCCCGACCCCCGTTTCGAAACGGGCTATGCCTGTTTCGGAACGGCCCCGCGTTTCGGAACGGGCTGTCCCCCGTTTCGGAACGGTCGACCGTTGGGGCTGACATGTGGCAGTTATATGTTTCAAATTGTTTGCATTTTGGTCCTGAATCTTGTATGTGCATTTGTATGAGTTTGGGATGTCCGTTTGAGCTGAAATTTGGCAGGGAAGCATGAAACCTGATTAATTTCATGATGGTAACTTTAATTTGGGTTAAGTCCTTTTAATTATCAGAAATTACAATTTGGTCCCTAAAGTTGTAATTTGTTCAATTGGGTCCCTGTTTAATCTCTGATGATTGTGATTTTTGAGTATGTTGTCCGTGTGATCACACCTAAGGTTAATGTGCATCTAGACAAGTTTAAAAAGAAAAAAAAAGGGTCGTTAATCAAGGTTGACTTTCGGGTTGACTTTGGTTTTCCCCGTGTGATCTTCGTAGTTCGGGTCAACCGTCTAGGCCGGGCTACGGGGGTTACACTAGCACACAAGCAAGCACTAAACATGATATTCGGTCTACTTGTGGTAAGGTAAACCAAAGAATCTATCATGGATCTATAAAGCTTAGAATCAACACACTTACCTCCTTCATCTTTGTCAAGCTTTATGGAAGAGCTCATAGGTGTGGCTTGAGGCTTTACATTCTCCAAGTTGAACTTTTTGAGCATATCTTTCACGTACGTAGCTTGATTTATGAAGGTGCCATCTTTCCTTTATTTGATTTGGAGTCCCAAAAAGAATGAGAGCTCCCCCATCATGCTCATCTCGAACTCACCTTGCATTAGCATATAAAATTCTTTGCAATAACATTCATTAGTAAAACCAAAAATGATATCATCAACATAGATTTGTACTACTAAGATGTCATTATTATATCTTTTTATGAAAAGTGTAGTGCCCACCTTACCTTTTTCAAAACCCTTTTCAATTAAAAAGTTTGAAAGTCTTTCATACCAAGCTCTAGGAGCTTGTTTTAAACCATAAAGAGCTTTAGTTAGTTTGAACACATGATTTGGAAATTTTGAATCCTCAAAACCCGGAGGTTGTTCAACATACACTTCTTCATTTATAAAACCGTTTAGAAAAGCACTTTTCACATCCATTTGAAAAATCTTGAAATCATTGTAACATACAAATGCCAAAAGCATCCTAATGGCTTACATCCTAGCTACGGGTGCATATGTTTCATCAAAATCAATTCCCCCTTCTTGAGTATAGCCTTGAGCAACAAGCCTAGCCTTATTTCTCACTATATTACCATTTTCATCTAGTTTATTCCTAAAGACTCATTTAGTTCCTTTAGTAGATGGATTACTTGGCCTTTCAACTAATGTCCAAACTTTTAATCATCTTTTAATTATTCTTTGATATTTTTAGGCTCAATGCATGAAAGATGTAACCCCCTTAACCCGGCCCAGACGGTTGAACCGAATTAAGAAGTTTACACGGGGAAAACCAAAGTCAACTCGAAAGTCAACCTTGATTAACGACCCTTTTTTTTCTTTTTAAACTTATATAGATGCACGTTAATCCTAGTTAGGTTCATACAAACAACATACTCAAAGATCAGCGCATTCGGAAAACATTCAGGGACTTAGTTGCACAACCTACAACTTTAGGGACCAAAATGTAAATTCTGGAAATTACAAGGACTTAACCCACTTTTAAGTTACCAATATGGAATTAGTCATATTTCATGCTTGTCTGTCAAATTTCAGCTCAAGCGGACATCACAAACTCATTTAATTGCATAAACAAGATTCAGGACCAAAACGCAAACAATGCAAAACACACAACCGTCGATTTCAGTGTTCGACGGTCGGGTGTTTCGGAACAGGGATGATCCGTTCCGAAACGCGGGACCGTTCCGAAACCCGTTGCGCAACATGGCCTGGCAGTGGCCAAACTGTTTCGGAACGGCTCTGCCCGTTTCGAAACGCCTAGGCCATTTCAGACCCTCTGTTCTGAAACGGCAGCACCTGTTCCGAAACAGGCTGCCCAGATTGCAAACTTTTCTCTGGTTTAACATGCTTTTGACCAATCAAACATAATCCAAAGACCCTCAAATTATACCAACAAGTCATTACATGCATAAGGAACATATTGGCATCAACAATTCATCATCATGGCATCAAACATGAAAATCCCCAATTCCATAGGCATGCATCCTATTTAGCAAACCATTCAAACATCAAACCATCAATTCAAACACATAATGGCCAATTACAAGAACCAACAATGTTAACAACATAATACCAACTTAGGGGAGTCCAAAACATCTCCCAAAACAACAACATAGGTCCCCCATTGCCAAATGCCCACAAGCTAATAGTGTTTAAGAAACCTTCACCATACATGAGCTTTATTCACCACTTGGATTCTTGTCCACCTTGCTGCCCTCAAAAGCACTTTAATGCTCTGCATTTTTGGTTTAAGAAAAGAGAGAGCGTAAGCATAAGCTTAGTGAGGAATGCTCAATAAGACCACACAATAATGCATTTACAAAACACCTTTATAAATCATACTTCAAAACAACATTTGAACATGCTCACAAGCATTTAAAAACAAGCAAGTCATGCTTCAATCTTTATCAAGTCATATTGGCAACAAGTGATACATTCAACATAAGATTCACATATGGACTTTCAAACACCATTAATAATCTTATAAGTTCCAAGGACCACACATGGACTTTTAAACACCATTGTGTCCTTAACCCATGGACTTTTAAACACCATGACAAGGACCACACAAGGACTTTTAAACACCTTTGTGTCCTCAACAAGAACCATCCAAGGACTTTTAAACACCTTGATGTTCTTAAGTAACAAGGTTTACACAAGGACTTTTAAACACCTTGAACCTTAACCAAGAACCAACCATGGACTTTTAAACACCATGTTGTTCTTAACAAGAATCATCCAAGGACTTTTAAACACCTTGATGTTCTTAAATAACAAGGCTTACACAATGGCTTTTAAACACCTTGAATCTTAACCAAGAACCAACCATGGACTTTTAAAAACCATGTTGTTCTTAAATAAACAAGGCTCACACAAGGACTTTTAAACACCTTTGTGACCTTAACCATCACTTGCCAATAATCATCATTAACAACCATATTCCACTGTTTGAAAGCATTTAACAAAGCCATAAACATCATGCATCTTTAAGCATCAAACAACATTAGAACAATGTTCAAAAACAAGGAACTCTCACCTTGAGCTTCCTCCTACAAATGGCTTATAATCTCAGCAAATACACATGCTAGATATGCTTTAAAAACAGAATTTAAAACATGCAAACAATCACATTGCACCCAACCATCACATGGTTTCTCAACAAGAGAGTTTTTCCGAAAACTTACTCTTGAGCTTAGCAAAGTTGTTTAGACTTAGACTAAGCTCCCAAACCTTCGAAACATTGGTTTCAAAGCCGAAAACCAAAATCCACTCACCGATTTTCAAAGCCGAAAACCAAAATCCACTCACCGATTCCATTTCGCCTCTTACCGAAACACCAATCAAGCTTCCGGATCAACACCACTAGGATCCAAAGATGACTCCCCTGTTTTAAACACATCAAAACAGTAGATTAATGCATCATCATGCATTAATACCCTCAATGAAAGCATCAAAACTCGCTGCTCTCATCCACACTCCATTTTCGGCTACCAAACACAACCGAAAATGCATCCAAACAACTCCTCAACACTACCCAGCCAAGATCCATCAAATCTAAGCACCCTTAAACATCAAATAACATCCAAAAAGGATCTAACCACGTCCTTATACCCCCAGCTTTAACAGATCAACAAGATCACTCCAAAAACAACCAAGAACACAAGCTAAACTTAGGGAATTCAACCTATCCGGGATTGCATTGATTAAAACTCAATTTGACATCAAATTAGCATTCAATTAACATCAATTTGACACCTCAAAACACAGCCCAATCAGATCATACGAAAATTTCATCAAAATCAATCAAATCTTGCATATAAAAGCCAAGATCAAGAACAAATCAATAAAACCTTTTATAAAACACAATTTAAGGATTGAGAACTTGGGAATTTCAGTAAAGAACTTAAAGTTCAGAGGAGAAGGACGTTCTTACCTCCAAACTTGAGTTTTCTCCCTTTTTGGAACCAAAATCTTGAAAATCCACTTAGCAAATGGTGAGGTTTTGTTGAAGAGATGATTAGAGATCCAAAAGAGAGTTGAATTGTGATATTTAGGTGACAAAATCTGAGGAAAAGCTCTGGAGAAAATGTGTTTGGTTTGAGAGAAAAGATGAGAGAAAATGGAAAAGTTAGTTGGAAAATGATAAAATATCTTCCCTCCACTTTTCTTTTATTTAAAAACCTTTAATAAATCATTTAATATCTTAGAAAAATCTGGAGAAACTCCCATTGTGTAAATAGCTCCTTAAAGATTCAAAGTTTCAATCCCTTTTAAAACAGTCACACAGTTTTCAAAAATTACATTTTTGTCACTAGCCAAAATGTCACCCTTCCAAACCTCATTTTACAAAATTGATTTCACAGTTCACTTATATATATTAAAAGAGGATTTTAGAACATTTTTCCATATTTTTAATGCAACCCGAACTAGGTTTCCCTAAATTCACTCTCATATATTCGAACCGCGAACCGGTCCGAAACTCAAAACTCCTAAGCCCAAAATCGGGGCGTTACAACTCTCCCCCCTTAAGAAATTTCATCCTCGAAATTTACCTGAAGGAAAGAGGTACGGAAACTGCTTCAGCATGTCATCCTTCCGTTCCCAC
This sequence comes from Hibiscus trionum, assembly GCA_030270665.1. Classification (NCBI taxonomy): domain Eukaryota; kingdom Viridiplantae; phylum Streptophyta; class Magnoliopsida; order Malvales; family Malvaceae; genus Hibiscus; species Hibiscus trionum. Next base: position 6,956,580 of record BSYR01000004.1, read on the forward strand.
GTGGCTTCCTCAACACCACGGTGCTTCCACAACACCTTCACCAACTCAATGGTCTTGCCACGAAGAACCTTGCTATCCGAATCCAGAACCTTCACCGGTTCCTCATCATAGGTCAAATCCGGATTCAATTCCACTTCTTCCACAGGCATCACATGCGAAGGATCTGATCTATACTTCCGAAGCATAGAAACATGAAACACATCATGAATCTTCTCCAACTCCTTAGGCAACCTCAACCTATACGCAACAGGACCCACACGCTCAACAACCTCGTATGGTCCAATGTACCTAGGGCTCAACTTGCCCTTACGTCCAAACCTCATCACCTTTTTCCAAGGCGAAACCTTCAAAAACACATGGTCACCCACCGTATACTCAATCTCCTTACGCTTCAAATTTGCGTAAGACTTTTGCCGATCAGAAGCTGCCTTCAAACGCTCACAAATGAGCTTCACCTTCTCGGTGGTTTCTTTCAACAAAGCCGGCATCGACACCAACTTCTGACCCGTTTCAGCCCAACAAAGAGGAGTCCTACACTTCCTCCCGTACAAAGCCTCATAAGGTGCCATTTGAATACTCGCCTGATAACTATTGTTATAAGCAAACTCCACCAAAGGCAAATGTTTCTCCCAAGAGCCCTGGAACTCAATCACGCAGCACCTCAACATATCCTCCAAAACCTGGATAACACGCTCGGACTGACCATCCGACTGAGGATGATAAGATGTACTGAAATTCAACCGTGTACCCAAAGCTTGATGCAAACACTGCCAGAACCGCGATATAAACCTCGGATCCCTATCCGATACAATCGACCTTGGCACACCATGTAGCCGCACAATCTCAGCAATGTACAGCTCCGCAAGCTTATCCAAAGAAAACGTGGTATGCACAGGCAAGAAATGTGCACACTTCGTCAGGCGATCCACAATCACCCACACCGAATTCTTCTTCGACGGTGACAAGGGTAAACCAGATACAAAATCCATGGTAACCCTTTCCCACTTCCACTCAGGGATTCTCAACGGTTGCAACAACCCTGAAGGAACCTGATGCTCAGCCTTAACTCGCTGACACACCATGCACTTGCTCACAAACTCAGCAACATCCTTCTTCAAACCCACCCAATAGTACTCATCACGAAGATCCAGATACATCTTAGTACTACCTGGGTGCATAGCAAAAGGACTACTATGACCTTCAGTCAGAATAGCACGCCTCAACTCAGCATCATTGGGCACTACTATCCGACTCCCAAAACACAACACACCATCATCATTAAAACAGAAATCCGAAGGCCTACCCTCCGCGATATCCTGAACATGAGGTACCAAGGAATCATCCAACAACTGCTTTTCCTTGATCAACTGAACCAAAGATGGTTTCACTTGCAACTCAGCCACAAGACCACCATCACGCGAAATACTCAAACTGGCAAACATAGCCCTCAACTCAACAGCTACCTTCCTACTCAAGGCATCCGCTACAACATTAGCCTTTCCAGGGTGATACTCAATCGTCAAATCATAATCCTTGAGCAACTCCACCCAACGTCGCTGCCTAAGATTCAACTCCTTCTGAGACATCAGATACCTCAAACTCTTGTGATCCGTGTACACAGTACACTTCTCACCATACAAGTAATGTCTCCAGATTTTGAAAGCAAAAACCACCGCAGCCAACTCTATGTCATGCGTAGGATAATTGCGCTCATGCACCTTCAACTGTCGCGATGCATAAGCCACCACCTTACCCTCTTGCATCAACACACATCCTAAACCAACATAGGACGCATCGCTATACACCACAAACTCTTTCCCTGATTCCGGTTGAACCAAGATAGGAGCTTGCGTCAAAGCTGCCTTAAGCTTCTCAAAAGCCTGATGTCTCGCTTCCGTCCACTCATACCTAACATCCTTTTGCAACAACTTCTCCAAAGGTGCAGCAATCTTAGAAAACCCATCCACAAACCTCCGGTAGTATCCCGCCAAACCAAGGAAACTACGAACTTCATGAACAGACTTAGGAACCTTCCAATTCATCACCGCCTCAATCTTCTGAGGATCAACACGAATTCCCTCGGCAGAAACCACATGCCCAAGAAACACCACTTCACTTAACCAGAACTCACACTTGCTCAGCTTAGCATAAAGTTGATTCTCCAACAAAGCTTGCAACACAATCCTCAAATGCTCTTCATGTTCCTCCTCAGTACGCGAGTACACAAGGATATCATCAATGAACACCACAACAAACTTATCCAGGTATTCATGAAACACACGATTCATCATGTCCATGAAAGCTGCAGGAGCATTTGTCAAACCAAACGGCATCACAAGGAACTCATAATGCCCATACCTCGTCCTGAAAGCTGTCTTAGGCACATCCACATCTTTCACCTTCAACTGGTAATACCCTGACCTCAAGTCAATCTTAGAGAACACAACTGCTCCCCAAAATTGATCAAAGAGATCATCAATCCTCGGTAAAGGATACCGATTCTTGACAGTCAACTTGTTCAGCTGGCGATAATCAATGCACATTCTCATAATGCCATCCTTCTTCGTCACAAACAAGACCGGTGCACCCCAAGGTGACACACTTGGCCGAATAAAACCACGATCAAGCAACTCTTGCAACTGCGTCTTCAGCTCCTTCAGCTCCTTAGGTGCCATTCGATAGGGAGTAATGGACACAGGAGTTGTATTCTCATACAGCTCAATCCCAAACTCCACCTCGCGATTAGGAGGTAAACCAGGCAACTCCTCAGGGAACACACTAGGAAACTCCTTCACAATCCTGATATCTTGCACACGCAACTCCTTAGAGCTAGGGTTCATCACAAAAGCTAGATAAGCTTCACAACCCTGCCTCAGCATCCGGCTCGCCTCCAAAGAAGACACCACATTGGCAAGAAACTTCACATTCTCACCAACCACAACCACCTCATAATCATCCGCGAGCTTCAACGAAACTCGCTTATTCTCACAATCCAGAACAGCTCGATGCTCAGCAAGCCAATCCATACCAAGGATTACATCAAAACCATAGAAAGGTAACTCCATAAGGTCAACATGAAAAACATGATCTTGAACAACCAAAGGACACCTTCTATAAAGCTTTCGAGTCACAACAGTCTCTCCAAAAGAACTAGTGACACGCACACCAACATCCAAAGACTCAACAGGCAACCCAAGCAATTCAGCATGCTCGCGCAATATGTAAGAGTGCGTAGATCCAGAATCAATCAAGGAAAGTAATGACAAGGATTGCAAAGTAAAAGTACCTGCGATCACATCCGCGTCATTCCTCCCCTCCCGCTGAGCAAACACCCTGGCCTGGCCGCCACCCTCAGGCTGTATAGCCACAACATGAGCCACACCCCGACCACCTTCCTCTCTCCGCTGGAAATTACCACAGCCGCGCCCACGGCCTCTCTGTGGTGCTGCAACAACAGGAGCACGCCCTTGGCCACCAGCCAACATAGGACACTCTCTCCTCACATGATCCGCAGATCCACAATTCCAGCACACATTACCAGCAGCTACAACAGGAGCTTGCACCTCCCTCACAGCACGAGGACAATCACGTTTCATATGGCCATGCGAACCACATGTCCAACAAGCACTCGGATCAACTCTAGCGTTGCCTCCCCGAACAGGCGCACTACCTCCTCGCTTAGCTGAGGACTGATACTTCTGATCACGTCCCCTCTTGTTCCGTCCACCACCGGAACTATATTCAGCAGCTCACTTACCAGCACTTGATCCAGCACTTCTAGCAGATAAACCCAAGTTCATCTCAATATCCTTTGCTCGGCCCACCAACACTTCGAAATCATCATACTCGGTAGCCAGCACATACATCTTTACATCCGTCACTAAACCATAAAGGAACCTTTCACACCTCGCTCGCTCATCCGGAACCAGCTCAGGTGCATATTGACTGAGTCGAACAAACTGCACTTCATACTCAGCCACCGTCATGCTCCCCTGGGTAAGAGACATGAATTCCCTCTTCTTTTCATCTAGGTACCTCACCCCTAGATACCTTCTCTTGAACACATTCTGAAACAATGTCCAAGTTACATCAGCTTCCGCCATCCCAGAGATAGTGGTTGTCTACCACGTATAAGCATCCTTCTGTAGCAAGGATACTACACAGCCAAGCTTCTGCACATCAGTGCAACTCATCTGACCCAAGATTCTCTTGGTACTCTCTAACCAAGCCTCAGAACCTTCAGCAGACATACCCCTGAACTCCGTCCCTCCCAGACTGCGCAAACGCTCCAAGGGTAGTCTAACTCCAGCATCTTCCTGATGCCCAGCTCCACGAGCTCCAACTACAGCTGCTTGAAAAGCACCAGCTATAGCTTGAATCAGCACCGTCATGTCAGGAACAGCTTGCCCCTGACCAGCCTCAGGTCCAGCAGCCCCAGCACCAGCTGCAGCTCCAACTTCTTCAGCCCCAGCACCACCACCGCCAGGTGGAGGAGGTAAGACCGCACTCTCAACATTCTCTTCATTTTCATTCTCATTCTGAGCCGTAGCTCGCACATTACTCCTCAACTCTCTACGAGGTGCCATACTCTAACTATGCAATTACAGTGCAAATAAACAAAATCAGGCCCAGCAAGGTAAGCAATCCAAGTACTCAAGCTCATTTTCAATTAAAACAATATCACTTCATTAGCTTTGATTTGGCAATGGGTACCCACAACATGCTTCATCACAGCACACATCTCAATTGCAACATACATGCAATTCACTCAACATGCTTTCACCCAACAAGCATACAAAGCATACATACTTAAACATTCACATAAACATTCCCAATTACTCGAGAACTCAGCTCTGATACCACCAAATGTAACCCCCTTAACCCGGCCCAGACGGTTGAACCGAATTAAGAAGTTTACACGGGGAAAACCAAAGTCAACTCGAAAGTCAACCTTGATTAACGGCCTTTTTTTCTTTTTAATCTTATCTAGATGCACATTAACCCTAGTTAGGTTCATACAAACAACATACTCAAAGATCAGCGCATTCGAAAAACATTCAGGGACTTAGTTGCACAACCTACAACTTTAGGGACCAAAATGTAAATTCTGGAAATTACAAGGACTTAAACCACTTTTAAGTTACCAATATGGAATTAGTCATATTTCATGCTTGTCTGTCAAATTTCAGCTCAAGCGGACATCACAAACTCATTTAATTGCATAAACAAGATTCAGGGCCAAAACGCAAACAATGCAAAACACACAACCGTCGATTTCAGTGTCCAACGGTCGGGTGTTTCGGAACAGGGATGATCCGTTCCGAAACGCGGGACCGTTCCGAAACGGCAGCACCTGTTCCGAAACAGGCTGCCCAGATTGCAGACTTTTCTCTGGTTTAACATGCTTTTGACCAATCAAACATAATCGAAAGACCCTCAAATTATACCAACAAGTCATTACATGCATAAGGAACATATTGGCATCAACAATTCATCATCATGGCATCAAACATGAAAATCCCCAATTCTATAGGCATGCATCCTATTTAGCAAACCATTCAAGCATCAAACCATCAATTCAAACATATAATGGCCAATTACAAGAACCAACAATGTTAACAACATAATACCAACTTAGGGAGTCCAAAACATCTCCCAAAACAACAACATAGGTCCCCCATTGCCAAATGCCAACAAGCTAATAGTGTTTAAGAAACCTTCACCGTACATGAGCTTTATTCACCACTTGGATTCTTGTCCACCTTGCTGCCCTCAAAAGCACTTTAATGCTCTGCATTTTTGGTTTAAGAAAAGAGAGAGCGTAAGCATAAGCTTAGTGAGGAATGCTCAATAAGACCACACAATAATGCATTTACAAAACACCTTTATAAATCATACTTCAAAACAACATTTGAACATGCTCACAAGCATTTAAAAACAAGCAAGTCATGCTTCAATCTTTATCAAGTCATATTGGCAACAAGTGATACATTCAACATAAGATTCACATATGGACTTTCAAACACCATTAATAATCTTATAAGTTCCAAGGATCACACATGGACTTTTAAACACCATTGTGTCCTTAACCCATGGACTTTTAAACACCATGAAAAGGACCACACAAGGACTTTTAAACACCTTTGTGTCCTCAACAAGAACCATCCAAGGACTTTTAAACACCTTGATGTTCTTAAGTAACAAGGTTTACACAAGGACTTTTAAACACCTTGAACCTTAACCAAGAACCAACCATGGACTTTTAAACACCATGTTGTTCTTCTTAACAAGAATCATCCAAGGACTTTTAAACACCTTGATGTTCTTAAATAACAAGGCTTACACAAGGGCTTTTAAACACCTTGAACCTTAACCAAGAACCAACCATGGACTTTTAAACACCATGTTCTTCTTAAATAAACAAGGCTCACACAAGGACTTTTAAACACCTTTGTGACCTTAACCATCACTTGCAAATAATCATCATTAACAACCATATTCCACTGTTTGAAACATTTAACAAAGCCATAAACATCATGCACCTTTAAGCATCAAACCACATTAGAACAATGTTCAAAAACAAGGAACTCTCACCTTGAGCTTCCTCCTACACATGGCTTATAATCTCAGCAAATACACATGCTAGATATGCTTTAAAAACAGAATTTAACACATACAAACAATCACATTGCACCCAACCATCACATGGTTTCTCAACAAGAGAGTTTTTCCGAAAACTTACTCTTGAGCTTAGCAAAGTTGTTTAGACTTAGACTAAGCTCCCAAACCTTCGAAACATTGGTTTCAAAGCCGAAAACCAAAATCCACTCACCGATTCCGTTTCGCCTCTTGCCGAAACACCAATCAAGCTTCCGGATCAACACCACTAGGATCCAAAGATGACTCCCCTGTTTTAAACACATCAAAACAGTAGATTAATGCATCATCATGCATTAATACCCTCAATGAAAGCATCAAAACTCGCTGCTCTCATCCACACTCCATTTTCGGCTACCAAACACAACCGAAAATGCATCCAAACAACTCCTCAACACTACCCAGCCAAGATCCATCAAATCTAAGCACCCTTAAACATCAAATAACATCCAAAAAGGATCTAACCACGTCCTTATACCCCCAGCTTTAACAGATCAACAAGATCACTCCAAAAACAACCAAGAACACAAGCTAAACTTAGGGAATTCAACCTATCCGGGATTGCATTGATTAAAACTCAATTTCACATCAAATTAGCATTCAATTAACATCAATTTGACACCTCAAAACACAGCCCAATCAGATCATACGAAAATTTCATCAAAATCAATCAAATCTTGCATTTAAAAGCCAAGATCAAGAACAAATCAATAAAACCTTTTATAAAACACAATTTAAGGATTGAGAACTTGGGAATTTCAGTAAAGAACTTAAAGTTCAGAGGAGAAGGACGTTCTTACCTCCAAACTTGAGTTTTCTCCCTTTTTGGAACCAAAATCTTGAAAATCCACTTAGCAAATGGTGAGGTTTTGTTGAAGAGATGATTAGAGATCCAAAAGAGAGTTGAAATGTGATACTTAGGTGACAAAATATGAGGAAAAGCTCTGGAGAAAATGTGTTTGGTTTGAGAGAAAAGATGAGAGAAAATGGAAAATGGAAAAGTTAGTTGGAAAATGATAAAATATCTTCCCTCCACTTTTCTTTAATTTAAAAACCTTTAATAAATCATTTAATATCTTAGAAAAATATGGAGAAACTCCCATTGGGTAAATAGCTCCTTAAAGATTCAAAGTTTCAATCCCTTTTAAAACAGTCACATAGTTTTCAAAAATTACATTTTGGTCACTAGCCAAAATGTCACCCTTCCAAACCTCATTTTACAAAATTGATTTCACAGTTCACTTATATATATTAAAAGAGGATTTTAGAACATTTTTCCATATTTTTAATGCAACCCGAACTAGGTTTCCCTAAATTCACTCTCATATATTCGAACCGCGATCCGACCGAACCGGTCCGAAACTCAAAACTCCTAAGCCCAAAATCGAGGCGTTACAAAAGAAATGAAACATGGTTCATTAATTTGAGAGATGATCTAGTAGTTACCCCCTTGGATGGATCACCCAAGATTTCACCACCTTTGACATAGTTGAACTCCCTTGGGTAAGATACATCATTTTCCTCAAGAGCCAAATCCTTCAAGGCTTCAAGAGGTGGATCTTGTGCATCTTCATCTTTGGTTGGAATCTCATCCACCTTTGACGTTTGTCCTCCATCAATGACATCAAGAATCCCTATATCAACATCATCACAAGAGTCCTTCCTCGGAAGGAGGTTATCATCGAAAACAACATGTATAGACTCTTCTACTACTAAATTTCTTTTATTAAATACTCGATAGGCTTTAGGGTTTAAAGAATACCTAAGAAAATAACTTCATCACTTTTAGCATCAAATTTACCTAAGTTGTCTTTTCCATTATTTAAAACAAAACACTTGCAACCAAATGGATAAAAATAGCTAATGTTAGGATTTTTAGATTTTAAAATCTCATATGGTGTTTTCTTCAAATTTGGCCTAATGATTACTCAATTTATAATGTAGCAAGCGGTATTTGTGGCTTTCGCCCAAAAATATTTAGGTAAATTATTTTCACAAAGTCTGGTTCTAGCCATTTCTCTTAAAGTTTGATTTTTTCTCTCAACTACCCCATTTTGTTGAGGAGTGAGAGGTGCGGAAAAATTATGGCTAATCCCATTTTCATTTAAAAACTCTTCAAAACCTAGATTTTGAAACTCTTTTTGCATGATCACTTCTAATGTGAGAAATTTTAAGTTCAAGATCATTTTGAGTTATTTTAGAAAAAGTGATGAATTTTTCTAAAGTCTCATCTTTTGTACTTAAGAATAGAACCCAAGTAAACCTAGAATAGTCATCAACAAGTACAAAAGCATACGATTTACCACCCAAGCTCATAGTTCTAATGGGCCCAAAAAGATCCATATGAATCAATTGTAAACATCTACTAGTAGAGACATCATTAATGGATTTAAATGAGGTTCTATGTTGTTTACCCTTAGAGCATGCATCACAAATTTTATCATTAGAGAACTTAAGTTTGGGTAAACCTCTAACTAGATTAAGGGAAACCAATCTTTCTAAAACACTCATGCTAGCATGTCCTATTTTTCTATGCCAAAGCCATGAGTCGTGTTCATCATGTGCAACTAAACATGAATGAGATGTATGGATGTCATCTAAATGCACCATGTAAATATGCCTATTCTATGCCCTATGAGCATCAATTGATTTGTTTTAATGTTTACAATTTTGCAACCACTTTTATCAAATAAAACATTAAAACCCTTATCATATAATTGACTAATGCTCAATAAATTGTGTTTAAGACCATTGACATACAAAACATTTTAAATGAAAATAGAGGAGTGATTACCAATGGAGCCTATTCCTTCAATGTGGCCTTTGGAGTTGTCACCGAAAGTTACCACTCCCCCACTCTTTGACTTTAGTTCCACGAATATACTCTTGTCATCAGTCATGTGTCTTTAGCATCCACTATTAAGGTTCCATGAGTTTTGGCTAGAAGCTTTGGCCTTGTAGCAACGCCCCCTACAAATAAAGAAATTAGGCTTTGATTTTTGGTACCTAAATCATTTTGGGTCCATGTGTGTTAGCCCTCAAAACCTTGGTTCCCTTAGGAATCTAAGAAGCAATAGCATTCTTCTTATTAGAAACAATGAGTTCCTTAGGAACCCAAACACTCCTAACCCTTTGACCTCTAGATTGCTTAGGAAATTTTCTTTGTTTAGGAACAAAAGTTTTTCTTTTTACATATTGGGATTTAGAAGAATTTTCTTTTTCAAAATGGGTTTTCCCAATAGCAATAGATGCTTTAAGATTATCCACTTCCTTTGTGTGATAATCTTAAAAATCGAAAAGAAGTTTTTCAAGTTCAATGTTATTCTTTTTAAGATCATTTGAAAGATTTCCTAAGTACAAAACCTTCTTTTCCAATTCCGAGTTTGTTTTTAAAATAGATTCATTTTGAGTTTTTGAATCGGAAATGTTTTTCTTGTTTCTCAAAATATACTCCTTATATTTTCCAACTAACTCATCATAAACTTCTTGCAATTCATCATAAGCATCTTGAAGTTCATCATATGTAAAATCAAAATTAGATGAGTTAAGGTTTACCTTTGGTTCATCATCAATGGCCATGAGACAAAGATTAGCCACTTCCTCCTCCTCCTCGAATGACTCCTCGTCACTCCAAGTTGCTACTTGAGCTTTGAGCTTGTTCTTCTTCCCAAAGCTCTTCCTTTTCAATTGAGGACACTCAGAACGGATATGGCCGGATTTTTGCACTCATAGCAAATGATTTGGTCCTTCTCCTCTTCTTTTCTCTTGCTCTTGAAGTCTCCTTCTCCAATGAACTTTCTTCCACAGTTGGACTTCATAAAGCGAGTGAATCGTTTGGCCAACATAGCCATCTCCTCATCTTCATCTTCACTAGAATCGCTTTCATGATATGAAGCTTCAAGAGCGATTCAAATTTTCTTCGTCTCAACATCCTTCTTCTCAACCTTCTTCTCCTCCATTTTCTTTTCTTTTTCTATTCCCTTCTTCATGATCTCATGGGTGAGTAGAGATCCAACAAGAGCATCTAGCTTGAGAGTCTTCAAATCTCGTGCTTCAATAATAGCCATTCTCTTGCTATCCCATGATTCTAGAAGAGAGTATAACAATTTCCTCACTAGCTTGTCTTCAAGAATAATCTCACCGAAACCCTTCAACCCTTTCACTATGACCGAGAATCGATCAAACATCTTGGAAACACTCTCATCGAGATCCATTTTTGAAATTTTCGTAGCTTAGATTGAGTAGCACGATTTTTGTTTCCTTGACGTCATTAGTTCCCTCATATGTTGTCTCTAGGGTGTCCCAAACTTCCTTGGAATTCTCAATCGAAGACACCTTGGACTAGATATCAAGACCAAGCGCACAAAAGATGACATGAAGAGATTTATCATTTACTTGCATCCTTCTTCGATCATCTTCGGTCATTTCGGCCTTGACCTTTGGAACAAGTCTTCCTTCACCTTCTCTCTTTATCGGTATGAATGGACCTTCTTCAACCACATCCCACACCATGTAGTCGGTAGACTTGATGACGAGCCTCATCCTATTCTTCCGATATGGGTAGTTATCCCCATTGAAGAATGGTGGCTTGGTGGTAGATTGAGACTCGTAGAGGTTGGAATTTGAGGTGGATTCCATTGCTTGACTAGTTGTTGATCAAACTCTCCTAGAATCGACCCAAGAGGGTTGAAATCCTTCCAATGAATGTAGCTCTAATACCAATTGTTGAGTTGATCACACAATTGCAAATAGCCAAGATGGGGTGAATTGGTGATAAAAAAATTGGTGGGTGAAAATTTGGAAAAATAAAAATATGACACAAAGCAATTAGAGTGGTTCAAGTTCTCCAAACGAACTCTACATCCACTGTAACCCCCTTAACCCGGCCTAGACGGTCGACCCGAATTAAGAAGATCACACGGGGAAAACCAAAGTCAACCCGAAAGTCAACCTTGATTAACGACCCTTTTTTTTCTTTTTAATCTTGTCTCGATGCACGTTAACCCTAGATATGTTCACAAGATAATCATATTCAGACATCATAACAATTAGAGGACATTCAGGGACCCAATTGCACAAATTACAACTTAAGGGACCAAATTGTAAATTCTGATAATTATAAGGACTTAATCCAAATTAAAGTTACCAACTTGAAACTAATCATCTTTCATGCCTCTTTGCCAAATTTCAGCTCAAACGGACATCTCAAACTCATACAATTGCAATAACAAGTTTTAGGACCAAAACGCAAACATTTCAGAACATTCAACCAACAATTTCAGTGCCCAACGGTCGGGTGTTTCGGAACAGGGAAGGCCCATTCCGAAACGCGGGACCGTTCCGAAACTGGTACCGAAACATGGCCTGGCAGAGGCCAAACCGTTCCGGAACAGTGCCTCCCGTTTCGGAACGCCCAGGCCATTTCAGGCCCCCGTTCCGATACGGTAGCACCTGTTCCGAAACAGGATGCCCAGATTGCAGAAAAATTTGCTGGTTTATCATGCAATTGACTTAACAAACATGCTCCAAAAGCAACCAAATTATACCAGCAAGTCATTCAACATACAAGGAACATAATTGTATCAACCAAACATCAACATGGCAACAATTATGAAAAACCCCAAATCTATAGGCATGCTTCCTACTTAGCAAACCATTCAAGCATCAAAATACCAAAACCATCTCACAAAGGCCAATTACAAGCTCCAACATTATTAACATCATTAAACCAACTTAGGGAGTCCAAGACATCTCCCAAAACAACAACATAGGTTCCCATTGCCAAATGCCAAAAGCTAATAGTGTTTAAGAAACCTTCACCATACTTGAGCTTAGTTCACCACTTGGATTCTTCACCACCTTGCTGCCCTCAATGCACCTTAATGCTCGATTCCGTTTCGCCTCTTGCCGAAACACCAATCAAGCTTCTGGATCAACACCACTAGGATCCAAAGATGACTCTCCTGTTTTAAACACATCAAAACAGTAGATTAATGCATCATCATGCATTAATATCCTCAGTGAAAGCACCTAAACCCGCTGCTCCCAACCACACTCCATTTTCGGCAACCAAACACAACCGAAAATGCCTCCAAACAACTCCACAACACTACACAGCCAAGATCCATCAAATCTAATCATCCTTAAACATCAATTAACATCCAAAAAGGATCTAATCAAACCCTTATACCTCCAGCTATAACAGATCATCAAGATCACTCCAAAAACAACCAAGAACACGAGCTAAACTTAGGAAATTCAACCTATTCGGGATTGCATTTATTAAACCTCAATTTCACATCAATTTAACATTCATTTAACATCAAATTGACACCTCAAAACACTGCCCAAACAGATCATACGAAATTTCATCAAAATCAATCAAATCTTGCATTTAAAAGCAAAAATCAAGAATACATCTATAAAACCTTTTATAAAACATAAATCAAGGATTGAGAACTTAGGAATTACAGTAAAGAACTGAGAGTTCAGAGGAGAAGGACGTTCTTACCTCCAAACTTGAGTTTCTCCCTTTTTAGAACCAAAATCTTGAAAATCCAATTAGCAAATGGTGAAGTTTTGTTGAAGAGATGATTAGAGATCAAAAGAGGATTATAATCTCATGTTTGGACATCAAAATCAGAAGGAAAAGCTCTGGAGAAAAGTGTTTGGTTTGAGAGAAAAGATGAGAGAAAATGGAAATGAAATTTTAGGAAGTTAGTTGGAAAATGCCAAAATATCTTCCCTCCTTTTTAGTTTTATTTAAAAACCTTTAATTAATCATTTAATATCTTAGAAAAATCTGGAGAAACTCCCATTGGGTAAATAGCTCCTTAAAGATTCAAAGTTTCAATCCTTTTTAAAACAGTCCCACAGTTTTCGAAAGGTACATTTTGGTCACTAACCAAAATGTCACACTTCCAAACCTCATTTTGTAAAATTGATTTCACCAAACTCTTATATATAATAAAAGATGATTTTAAGACATTTTTCCATATTTTTAATGCAACCCGAACTAGGTTTTCCTAAATTCACTCTTATATATTCGAACCGCGATCCGACCGAACCGGTCCGAATCCCAAAACTCCTAAGCCCAAAACCGGGGCGTTACAACTCTCCCCCCTTAAGAAATTTCGTCCTCGAAATTTACCTGAAGGAAAGAGATACGGGAATTGCTTCAGCATGTCATCCTTCCGTTCCCACGTGGCTTCCTCAACACCACGGTGCTTCCACAACACCTTCACCAACTCAATGGTCTTGCCACGAAGAACCTTGCTATCCGATTCCAAAACCTTCACCGGTTCCTCATCATAGGTCAAATCCGGATTCAATTCCACTTCTTCCACAGGCATCACATGCGAAGGATCTGATCTATACTTCCGGAGCATAGAAACATGAAACACATCCTGAATCTTCTCCAACTCTTGAGGTAACCTCAACTTGTACGCAACAGGACCCACACGCTCAATCACCTCGTATGGTCCAATGTACCTAGGGCTCAACTTACCCTTACGGCCAAACCTCATCACCTTTTTCCAAGGAGAAACCTTCAAAAACACACGGTCACCCACCGTATACTCAATCTCCTTACGCTTCAAATCCGCGTAAGACTTTTGCCGATCAGAAGTTGCCTTCAAACGCTCACAAATGAGCTTCACCTTCTCGGTGGTTCCTTTCAACAAAGCCGGCATCGAAACCAACTTCTGACCCGTTTCAGCCCAACACAAAGGAGTCCTACACTTCCTCCCGTACAAAGCCTCATAAGGTGCCATTTGAATACTTGTCTGATAACTATTGTTATAAGCAAACTCTACCAAAGGCAAATGTTTCTCCCAAGAGCCCTGAAACTCAATCACACAGCACCTCAACATATCCTCCAAAATCTGGATAACACGCTCGAACTGACCATCCGACTGAGGATGATAAGATGTACTGAAATTCAACCGTGTACCCAAAGCTTGATGCAAACACTGCCAGAACCGCGATGTAAACCTCGGATCCCTATCCGACACAATCGACTTTGGCACACCGTGCAGCCGCACAATCTCAGCAATGTACAGCTCCGCAAGCTTATCCAAGGAGTACGTAGTATGCACAGGCAAGAAATGCGCACACTTCGTCAGGCGATCCACAATCACCCACACCGAATTCTTCTTCGTTGGTGACAAGGGTAAACCAGATACAAAATCCATGGTAATCCTTTCCCACTTCCATTCAAGGATTCTCAACGGTTGCAACAACCCTGAAGGAACCTGATAATCAGCCTTTACTCGCTGACACACCATGAACTTGCTCACATACTCAGCAACATCCTTCTTTAAACCCACCCAGTAGTACTCATCACGAAGATCACGATACATCTTAGTACTACCAGGGTGCATAGCAAAAGGACTACTATGAGCCTCAATCAGAATAGCACGCCTCAACTCAGCATCATTGGGCACTACTATCCGACTTCCAAAACATAAAACTCCATCATCATTAAAGTAGAAATCCGATGGCCTATCCTCCGCGATATCCTGAACATGAGGTACCAAGGAATCATCCAGCAACTGCTTTTCCTTGATCAACTGAACCAAAGATGGTTTCACTTGCAACTCAGCCACAAGACCACCATCACGCGAAATACTCAAACTGGCAAACATAGCCCTCAACTCAACAGCTACCTTCCTACTCAAGGTATCCGCTACAACATTAGCTTTTCCAGGGTGATACTCAATCGTCAAATCATAATCCTTGAGCAACTCCACCCAACGTCGCTGCCTAAGATTCAACTCCTTCTGAGACATCAGATACTTCAAACTCTTGTGATCCGTGTACACAGTACACTTCTCACCATACAGGTAATGTCTCCAGATTTTCAAAGCAAAAACCACCGCAGCCAACTCTATATCATGCGTAGGATAGTTGCGCTCATGCACCTTCAACTGCCGCGATGCATAAGCCACCACCTTACCCTCTTGCATCAACACACATCCTAAACCAACATAGGACGCATCACTATACACCACAAACTCTTTCCCTGATTCAGGTTGAACCAAGATAGGAGCTTGCATCAAAGCTACCTTAAGCTTCTCAAAAGCCTGCTGTCTCGCTTCCGTCCACTCATACTTAACATCCTTCTGCAACAACTTCGTCAAAGGTGCAGCAATCTTAGAAAACCCATCCACAAACCTTCGGTAGTATCCCGCCAAACCAAGGAAACTACGAACCTCATGAACAGACTTAGGAACCTTCCAATTCATTACCGCCTCAATCTTCTGAGGATCGACACGAATCCCTTCAGCAGAAACCACATGCCCAAGAAACACCACTTCACTTAACCAGAACTCACACTTGCTCAGCTTAGCATAAAGCTGATTCTCCAACAAAGCTTGCAATACAATCCCCAAATGCTCTTCATGCTCCTCCTCAGTACGCGAGTACACAAGGATATCATCAATGAACACCACAACAAACTTATCCAGGTATTCATGAAACACACGATTCATCATGTCAATGAAAGCTGCAGGAGCATTTGTTAACCCAAACGGCATCACAAGAAACTCATAATGCCCATACCTCGTCCTGAAAACTGTCTTAGGCACATCCACATCCTTTACCTTCAACTGGTAATACCCTAACCTCAAGTCAATCTTAGAGAACACAGCTGCTCCCCGAAATTGATCAAAGAGATCATCAATCCTCGGTAAAGGATACCGATTCTTGATAGTCAACTTGTTTAGCTGACGATAATCAATGCACATTCTCATAGTGCCATCCTTCTTCTTCACAAACAAGACCGGTGCACCCCAAGGTGACACACTTGGCCGAATGAACCCACGATCAAGCAACTCTTGCAACTGCGTCTTCAGCTCTTTCAGCTCCTTAAGTGCCATTCGATAAGGGGTAATGGACACAGGAGTTGTATTCTCATACAGCTCAATCCCAAACTCCACCTCGCGATTAGGAGGTAAACCAGGCAACTCCTCAGGAAACACACCATGAAACTCTCGCACAATCCTGATATCTTGCACACGCAACTCCTTAGAGCTAGGATTCATCACAAAAGCTAGATAAGCTTCACAACCTTGCCTCAGCATCCGGCTCGCCTCCAATGTAGACACCACATTGGCAAGAAACTTCACATTCTCACCAACTACAACCACCTCATAATCATCCGCAAGCTTCAACGAAACTCGCTTATTCTCACAATCCACAACAGCTCGATGCTCAGCAAGCCAATCCATACCAAGGATTACATCAAAACCATAGAAAGGTAACTCCATAAGGTCAACATGAAAAACATGATCTTGCACGACCAAAGGACATCTTCTATAAAGCTTTCGAGTCACAACAGTCTCACCAAAAGAACTAGTGACACGCACACCAACATCCAAAGACTCAACAGGCAAACCAAGCAATTCAGCATGCTTACGCAATATGTATGAGTGCGTAGATCCAGAATCAATCAAGGAAAGTAATGACAAGGATTGCAAAGTAAAAGTACATGCGATCACATCTGCGTCATTCCTTCCCTCTGGCTGAGCATACACCCTGGCTTGGCCGCCACCCTCAGGCTGAATAGCCACAATATGAGCCACACCCCGACCACCTTCCTCCCTCCACTGGAAGTTACCACGGCCGCGCCCACGACCTCTCTGTGCTGCAGCAACAACAGGAGCACGCACTTGGCCACCAGCCAACATAGGACACTCTCTCCTCATATGATCCTTAGATCCACAATTCCAGCACGCATTACCAGCTGCCACAACAGGAGCTTGCACCTCCCTCTCAGCACGAGGACAATCACGTTTCATATGGCCACGCGAACCACATGTCCAACAAGCACTCGGATTAACTCTAGCATTGCCTCCCCGGGCAGGCGCACCAGCACCTCGCCTAGCTGAGGACTGATACTTCTGATCACGTCCCCTCTTGTTCCGTCCACCACCGGAACTACATTCAGCAGCTCGCTTACCAGCACTTGATCCAGCACTTCTAGCAGATAAACCCAAGTTCATCTCAATATCCTTTGCTCGGCCCACCAATACATCAAAATCATCATACTCGGTAGCCAGCACATACATCTTTACATCCGTCACTAAACCATAACGGAACCTTTCACACCTTTCCCGCTCATCCGGAACAAGCTCAGGTGCGTATTGACTGAGTCGAACAAACTGTACTTCATACTCAGCCACAGTCATGCTCCCCTGGGTAAGAGACATGAACTCCCTCTTCTTTTCATCTAGGTACCTCACACCCAGATACCTTCTCTTGAACGCGTTCTGAAAGAACGTCCAAGTTACGTCAGCTTCCGCCATCCCAGCGATAGAGGTAGTCCACCAAGTGTAAGCATCATCTTGCAACAATGATACTACACAGCCCAACTTTTGCACATCAGTGTAACTCATCTGACCCAAAATTCTCTTGGTACCTTCTAACCAAGATTCCGAACTTTCAGTAGACAAACCCCTGAACTCAGTCCCTCCTAGACTGCGCAAACGCTCCAAGGGTAGTCTAACTCCAGCATCTCCCTGATGCCCATCTCCTTGAGCTCCAGCTACTGCTGCTTGAAAAGCTCCAGCAATAGCTTGAATCAACATTTTCATGTCAGGAACAGCTTGCCCCTGACCAGGCTCAGGTCCAGCGACCCCAGCACCAGCTGCAGCTCCCGCTCCTTCACCCTCAGCACCACCACCACCAGGTGGAGGAGGTAAATCCACTGCACTCTCAACATTCTCATCATTCTCGTTCTCGTTCTGAGCCGTAGCTCGCATATTACTCCTCAACTCTCTACGAGGTGCCATACTCTAACAATGCAATCACAATGCAATTAAACAAAGTCAGGCCCAGCAAGGTAAGCAATCCAAGTACTCAAGCTCATTTTCAATTAAAAACAATATCATTTCATTAGCTTTGATTTGGCAATGGGTACCCACAACATGCTTCATCACAGCATACAACTCAATTGCAACATATTCGCAAATCACACATCATGCTTTCACTCAACAAGCATACAAAGCATTCATACTTTAATCACACACACAACCATTCCCAATTACTCGAAAACTCAGCTCTGATACCACCAAATGTAACCCCCTTAACCCGGCCTAGACGGTCGACCCGAATTAAGAAGATCACACGGGGAAAACCAAAGTCAACCCAAAAGTCAACCTTGATTAACGACCCTTTTTTTCTTTTTAATCTTGTCTAGATGCACGTTAACCCTAGATATGTTCACAAGATAATCATATTCAGACATCATAACAATTAGAGGACATTCAGGGACCCAATTACACAAATTACAACTTAAGCGACCAAATTGTAAATTCTGATAATTATAAGGACTTAACCCAAATTAAAGTTACCAACTTGAAATTAATCATCTTTCATGCCTCTTTGCCAAATTTCAGCTCAAACGGACATCTCAAACTCATACAATTGCAATAACAAGTTTTAGGACCAAAACGCAAACATTTTAGAACATTCAACCAACAATTTCAGTGCCCAACGGTCGGATGTTTCGGAACAGGGAAGGCCCGTTCCGAAACGCGGGACCGTTCCGAAATTGGTACCGAAATATGGCCTGGCAGAGGCCAAACCGTTCCGGAACAGTGCCTCCCGTTTCGGAACGCCCAGGCCATTTCAGGCCCTCGTTCCGATATGGTAGCACCTGTTCCGAAACAGGATACCCAGATTGCAGAAAAATTTGCTGGTTTATCATGCAATTGACTTAACAAACATGCTCCAAAAGCAACCAAATTATACCAGCAAGTCATTCAACATACAAGGAACATAATTGTATCAACCAAACATCAACATGGCAACAATTATGAAAAACCCCAAATCTATAGGCATGCTTCCTACTTAGCAAACCATTCAAGCATCAAAATACCAAAACCATCTCACAAAGGCCAATTACAAGCTCCAACATTATTAACATCATTAAACCAACTTAGGGAGTCCAAGACATCTCCCAAAACAACAACATAGGTTCCCGTTGCCAAATGCCAAAAGCTAATAGTGTTTAAGAAACCTTCACCATACTTGAGCTTAGTTCACCACTTGGATTCTTCACCACCTTGCTGCCCTCAATGCACCTTAATGCTCGATTCCGTTTCGCCTCTTGCCGAAACACCAATCAAGCTTCCGGATCAACACCACTAGGATCCAAAGATGACTCCCCTGTTTTAAACACATCAAAACAGTAGATTAATGCATCATCATGCATTAATATCCTCAGTGAAAGCACCTAAACCCGCTGCTCCCAACCACACTCCATTTTCGGCTACCAAACACAACCGAAAATGCCTCCAAACAACTCCACAACACTACCCAGCTAAGATCCATCAAATCTAATCATCCTTAAACATCAATTAACATCCAAAAAGGATCTAATCAAACCCTTATACCTCCAGCTATAACAGATCATCAAGATCACTCCAAAAACAACCAAGAACATAAGCTAAACATAGGAAATTCAACCTATCCGGGATTGCATTTATTAAACCTCAATTTCACATCAATTTAACATTCATTTAACATCAAATTGACACCTCAAAACACTACCCAAACAGATCATACGAAATTTCATCAAAATCAATCAAATCTTGCATTTAAAAGCCAAAATCAAGAATACATCTATAAAACCTTTTATAAAACATAAATCAAGGATTGAGAACTTAGGAATTTCAGTAAAGAACTGAGAGTTTAGAGGAGAAGGACGTTCTTACCTCCAAACTTGAGTTTCTCCCTTTTTAGAACCAAAATCTTGAAAATCCAATTAGCAAATGGTGAGGTTTTGTTGAAGAGATGATTAGAGATCAAAAGAGGATTATAATCTCATGTTTGGACATCAAAATCAGAAGGAAAAGCTCTGGAGAAAAGTGTTTGGTTTGAGAGAAAAGATGAGAGAAAATGGAAATGAAATTTTAGGAAGTTAGTTGGAAAATGCCAAAATATCTTCCCTCCTTTTTAGTTTTATTTAAAAACCTTTAATTAATCATTTAATATCTTAGAAAAATCTGGAGAAACTCCCATTGGGTAAATAGCTCCTTAAAGATTCAAAGTTTCAATCCTTTTTAAAACAGTCCCACAATTTTCGAAAGTTACATTTTGGTCACTAACCAAAATGTCACACTTCCAAACCTCATTTTGTAAAATTGATTTCACCAAACTCTTATATATAATAAAAGAGGATTTTAAGACATTTTTCCATATTTTTAATGCAAACCGAACTAGGTTTTCCTAAATTCACTCTTATATATTCGAACCGCGATCCGACCGAACCGGTCCGAATCCCAAAACTCCTAAGCCCAAAACCGGGGCGTTACATCCACTACCTTAGTTCCCACTACAAATTTTCAACCAATTCACTACTTGAATTCTTCCCCTTTTAATGGATGAGGAGGGAACCTTACAATTTGAATAACCTTTCTACCCAAAGCTTAATCCACTCACTATTACAACGAGAAGTATTTGGTAAACTCTAAAAGTTCCTCTCAAAGGATGAATGTTTACCCAATTACAACTTCACACTCCTCAAACTCACAATAAAAAAATTACAATTGAGAATACAAGAGTTGGGTACAAGAATTTGACTCTAAAGGTACAAAGTTTGGATTTGAGTGCTTTGATTTTGGTTGTAGGTTCAATAGTTGTTGCTTGTTCAATTGAGACTTGTTTTTATACCCTTGCATTGAATTCTAGTCATTTGGGTAGTTGGGATCATCAATAGAGCCGTTGGATGCAATTCCACGCAATAAATGCAGCTCTGATGCCTACCGTATCGATACGGCTAGGGGGCTTATCGGTACTTGTATCAAAGAGGAAAGAGCCGTTGTGCCTGAAAACATCGTGTATCGATACGCTAAGAAGGCGTATCAGTACGGGTTTTAAGGGGCGTATCGATACGGAATTTGCTCACTAGAATCCCAACATTAGTTTTGATAAAGAGCGTATCGATACAACTACTTAGCGTATCGGTACGGTATAACGGTCATTTAAATTTTGGTATACCAACTAACTAACAAGCCAACGGTCGAAAATTAAATGCAAAGATTTTGCAAATATAAGCATGTCGTATCGATACAGTTGCAACGCGTATCGGTACTGTATCATTTTAAGAACTGCCCAGATGAATATCGTATCAATACGGGGTAATACTGTATCGGCAGGCTATGGTCTATTAAAATTCCAATAACTAAAAACATATCGATACGCCTAAGGGTATCGATACGCCTGGGCATTTTGCTGAAGTTTGGCTTCAAAATACATAAAAAGACTTAGTGGATTTTGAACATTTTAGAGAGTTTTGTCTTGATGTATAGTTTGGTTCAAAAAGACTTGTCAATGGTGAGACTTTGAAGAGTACTTAAAAATTTATTGTTTTGCAATTTAGTCCATAAGTTTAGGTGTTATATCAAAATCAATTTTTGTTTCACACCAAGTGTGGAGAAGGTTGGATATTTGGGTGATTTTGTGGGAAGTGAGATATAGAAAATATACACAAGAATTTATAGTGGTTTGGCCTTCTAACAAGCACCTACATCCACTACCTTAGTTTCCCACCAAGGAGGCAACCTTTACACACTCAAAGCTTTCTAACCCAAAGCTTGAGTAAACCCTCTTTACAAGAGAAATTAGAGCAAACTTGAAATCCCTACTAGGTAGATAGTTTTCAGTCTTAAGCTCACTCACCCAAACATAAACACTTGAGCAAATTATACAATTTAGGCTCACAAGTATAGTCTAAACAATGAATGAACAATTTAAGCTCTAAAGACAATTTCACATCATATAGTTGTTGACAATTGAAGCATTTGTCTTCCCTTGATGCTTGGAGGTCCTTTTATACTCTCAATTAAGTTTGTAGTCGTTGAGGACCGTTGGGGTTGTTTTGCAGCCGTTGGAGACTTTATTTCCCACCATAAATGTAGTTTTGGTGATGTCTGTTTCGGAATAGGGGACCCCATTTTGGAACGACCTTCTGCAGAACTAGCAGTTGAAGTCTAATGCAGCAAGTCGTATCGAAACGTCTCTGGCCATTTCGAAACGATCTTGATCTTGTATCGAAACGGTTACAACCGTTTTGGAACGATGACAGTTGAGCTGCAATTTAAAATGTCATTGGGAAAATAGTCGTTGGGGAGGTTTTGACCGTTCAGTGTATCGAAACACCAAAGGGGTGTTTCGAAACACAAACCCTCCGTACCGAAACGGGCAAGCCCTATTTCGGTACTGGTTTTGGAACTTTCAAACTATTTCGATACAGGTCCCCCTGTTTTGAAACGGGTACCTTGAAGACCCTGGTTTGGCTAGTTAAAAATGTTTCAAACCTTGCCAAAGACATTTAAAACATCCACAAACATATTTTCAAGTTGTTTGGACTTAAAGGCATTTTTGAAATCTTTTCAATTTAGTCCAAAAACTATTTTTCAATTATTATATCAAAACATTAGTTCTTCGGAAAGATGTAATCAAATGAGAGAGAGTAGAGGCCATGTTATCGTGAATTTGAAGAGTTCTAATTGTATGGATCGTATTGGTATTTGAGTGAAAAAACGACTCAACTGCTTGGACAGTGGCATCATTCGTTTTGCCAAGGCAATGGGTTAAGCCAATGCCAGGGAAATGAAGGAATGAAGCTAATGTAGGGGCAATGAGTAAAGTTGATGCCCGGGAAATGAGGGAACTAAGTGATTGTCAAGGAAATACCCGAAGCGGATGCCTGGGCAATGTGGAAACGATGTGCTTGACTGGGCAAAGTTCAACAACCTTTAAGGTTCGGCGAAGCATTCTTCAATGATTTCTTCTTATCCCTAAGTCGAAATACTAGTTAATTGTGCAAGCCTAGATAATACTTCCCAGCGTGAACAAAGGGTGGAAAAATACAGATCTTGCACTCCTTTTAGCCGTTGAAAATTTTGACTTATCCCTAAGCTGAATTAGTCTTCACCATCGATAGATTGAATAAAGACCATGTTTATTCGTTTCATGAATCTAACTTTCCCGATATTAGATAAATAGATAGTTTCACGAGATCCTCTACCAATTCAACCACAAACAAAATTTAAAAATCAAGAATGAAAAAACCTTGAATTAAAATTGCAAACTCAAAAACCTAAGCAAAATCCAATCGTTCTTACAACCACAAACCCAAAATAACCCCAGGCAAGTTACATCAATTTATGGCTGGGTTCGAAAGATATACGAAGAATAATCCCCAACCATGAATCGAATGGAAGCAAAGAAGAAGAATAAGAAATCGATTAGCCCTGTAACATAAATAGTACTTTTGAACATTTAACGACAATCCCCTCTAAATTTGAGATGTATGCAACAAAAAATTTGTCCAAAAAACAAAACAAAATACACACACAAAAGGTTAGAACTTTTAAAAAAAACATAAATAAAAACCTAAAAGGTCCAAAATAATTTTTTTGTACGAATAACTATGGGCAGTGCATTCCAACACTCTAGCACATGTCTCCATGGATTATTCTTACGAAATAATTTTGAACAAACTAAAAGCCTAAGGTTTTCCACATGGCTCTATTGTAGTAGGCTCTAAATTCTCACACAAGGTTTGGTTCTCAAAGGTACCCTGTAACCCCCTCGTCCCGGTCCGGACGTTTGACCGGTCCGAGTAGGCTACACGGGGAAAACCGATGTGAAACCCGTTAAGGTCCCACCTCGGTTAGCAACCCTAGAAAGTTTCTTTTAATTATATCTTGTCTAAAGGCATATTTATTTCCTAAGTGATCACGACATCGGAAAATATCACGAGATAAAAGTAACCAAGCCAAAACAACATATTAAACAACCCATTTTTCCTTTTAAAGCAGGTTGTATCGGTACATCTGCAGAGGGTATCGATACGCCTTGACCAAGTCAACTGCCCCTAGTCAAACCAATGAGACCGTATCGATACAGCCCTTGGGTGTACCGATACGCCCTCCTCGGTCAACATCTCGCGGTCAACGATATGAAACCGTACCGATACGCCTAGAGCCTGTACCGATATGCCAAAGTCTCACCAAAATCTCTGATTTCCAGTGAGTTTTGGGCGTATCGATACACCCCCGTGTATCGGTATGCTAAGCCAAATCTGAGTCCCAAGGTGTAGGACCGTATCGATACGGCACTTGGGCGTACCGATACGCCCTGTACTACAAGACCCAAATTTGCAACAAAACGACTTAAGACTCGACTCTAGATGCGATTTACGACTCCCCTAGCCACAAACAACATACATGCAACCTTTAACAACCCAGATATCAACATACTAGACATTCAAAACGAACAAGGATCATGCATCTAAAGGATTCATACATTTACCATAAGAGGACATACTTTGCATTTAAGATTCATGCCTTATAAACAAAACATATAAGAATTCATGACATGCAACATAACAAGGTTTACAATTCAAACAAGCATCCGCAACCCATATTGACATCAACATAACTCCAAAGCATTCAAAACAATAACACCTATCCCATTGCTTGACTATTACAATCTTTCAATTTAAAGTTCATACTTGAGCTAACCAAAAGTGACACTTGGAGGCCCTTCCTTGCCCTTGCCACCCACAAGCTACTGATCTGCATTGTCGAACAAAAAGGAGCGTAAGCATAAAAGCTTAGTGATGGTAAGCTCATAAAACAAACCTCGACAATACAGGGTCCAAGCACGAGCAACAACCAAGATAGAATGTTGATCTTACCTCTGATCCACAAGAGCAAAAATATACATGATGCATGAACATATAATCAACACTATGCCATGATCAACAACTCATAAGCCCAACAAACGAAGATACATATATCAATGTATTAACAACCACATATATCAATCCATATTGGCACCTAGCTATGACTCGAATACGCGGATAACTATTGGAACTTAAATCGTTACACTCATCATCGTTTCTCGCAGAGGGGATTCCACTCATCCTCACGCCCCGTCGATAGGATTCCACTCATCACCGACTAATATATATATAAAGATTTCTGGGCGAACCCGTACTCCATCTTGATGACCACAGTCACCAAGACCACGCGCGCATTTGACTCTCGTGTGCACACTTAACATCCTAATGATCAATCATTGTATCCAAGCATACTAGTGCAAATATTAAACACAATCCATAATCTTTCACAACATCATTTCATATCCACTTCCGTGCTTAGCACGTACACACCATGATCACCATCATGCAAAAATCACAATCTAAACCACATGCATAACAATGCTTCAAACCATGCCTCAACAATATATATAACACAATATACATAATTACCATAAGCGCAAATAAACAAGAGGCATAACAAGCAATTAAGTGTTCAACCAAAAGTTCCTAAACTAAGCTTGAGATTAGGCTACCACTCTAATCTCAACTCTAGGTGGGTTTACCAAGCCCAACCTAGGTCCACATGCTTGAACCAATATTTAAAAATCATTTAAAAACAATAACCACTCACCGACCACTCCATTTAGCACAAGCCGACTAGCCTACCAAGCATCCAAGTCACCGGATTCGAGCCTGAAGCTTCTCCATTATTTTCTCTTGCTTCTAACCATTCAAAAACAATACATTAACCTCAAAATCAGCCATAAACCCAAAGTTTAACACCAACACACAAATCCACTACAATTCTCATAATTCAAAGCCAAGTTCATTCTCCAAATTCTCATTTTCGTACTTCCACAAAAACCCAGCAAAAATCAGCAATATAATCATCCAAAGCACTCTTAAACATGTTCAAATCACTACCCAAACATAGTATAATCATCTGCCAACAAATCCTCACCCAAAACAGCCCCAAAACCTTACCAAGCACACTCCAAAACCCCCATTAAACCCAAATCCGGAAATCGAGTTAAAACAATGTAAAAATCTAGTATGTTGGACCTCTTGGGTTAATATTAACTTATCTATTAACAAAGAATCAAAAGCTCAAGCAATGGATGGTAAAGTTTGCATCTTTTTCTTCCAAAACTCAAAAACACAAAACTCTAAATAATGAATTTTAATGAAAACTAAAAGTATGGGAAGAAAGAGGAAGTTGAGGACAAAATAAATTTGTTGTTACCTTTGCAAAAGCTCCAAAAATGAAGGCAAGATTTGATAGAAAAGTAAAATGGGAGGAGGGGAAGAAGTTCACGTTCAAATGAAAATAAAGGGGAAAAAGATGGTGAAAAGGGATTTTGTTTTTGTTTTATTTATTGGGCTATTTAAAAAAACCCCAATATTACAACTTTGCCATTAATGAGATGACTCTCTCATTAATTCTAAAATCCATGAGATTTGATTTCCAAATCAATTTAAGTCCAACAAAAATGTTTGCTTTGAATATATGAAGCCCAAAATAATATTTTATTATTTTAATTATAAAACCGAAACCCGAACCATTATTTTAATATTATTTTCACCTGACCCCCAAACCTGGGTGTTACAACTCTCCCCCACTTAAGGAAATTTCGTCCCTAAAATTTATCGGACAGGAAGAGTCACTAAACTGCTCCTCCACACTTCCATTTTCTTCTCACCACAACGTTCTAACCAACTCGATAGACTTACCACGTAACATTAGCTATTTGATGCTAAGATCTCAACTGGCTCTTCATTGCACGTCAATTTTAAACTCAACTCAATCTCTTCAACAACATAGCACGGGATAGATCTACTTCACACTTCCGAATCCTAGATACACGGAACACATCACAACCCATTTCTAACTCTGGTGGTAACCACAACAGATAAACAACATAACTAGCCCAATTCACAATCTCATACGACACCGTTTGAATACTTGACTGATAACTTTCTCTGACTGACCATCTGACTTCAACAGGTATCCAAGCACTACACAGACGTCCTCAAAAATCTAGTTGAAATCTCGAATCTCTATCGGTCACTATCTATTTCAAGACACTGTGCAACTCACACTCTTGCTAAGGCAAGACTCTGCCATCTTAAACAGTGTACAAGTAATGTGAACATTTAATAAATGAGCATACTCGGTGCAACTATCCTTGTTTACTCGGCTAAGCTCTCTCGGAGGAAATCAAAGGCGAACCAGACACAAAGTACCTCGGATCTATTACCCACTTTCATTATGAATCTTCCACGGCTGTAACAAACTAGAAGAAAACTGATGCTCGGCCTTGACACACTGGCAAATTACACACTTACACTCATACTGAACCACATCATTCATCAACTCAATATAGAAGTACTCATCTTCAACCCACAATACATCGTCATACTCCTCAGATGCAATACAATGAACTGTCGTGTTTCGGCCAAAACAATACGTCTCAGAACACTATGTCATTCGGCACAACTATTATGTATCTGAAAGGCAAAACTCTATCATCTTTGAAACTGTATTCTGAAGGTCTTCCTTCTGCTATGTCTTGCACGTGAGGTGCCAAGAACCTGTCTTGCAACTGTTTCTCTTTAAGTATCATGACTCAAAGTAGGTTTAACATGAGACTCGACCACAAAACTACTATCATTTGATAAACTGAATTCGACAAATATAGCTCCCAAGTCAAATATAGCTCAGCAAAAACAACTCGAAGCATCGGTTACTACGTTGACTCTCTTCGGATGGTACTCAATCTTGAGATTACGGTCTTCAAGCAATTCTAACAACTTATGTTGTTCAAGTTTTAACCCTTCCTAAGTCGTCAAATATTTCAAGTTCTGATGATATGTATATATCGTGCATTTCTTACTATACATTATTTTTCTCTAAGTCTTCGAAGCAAATACAACTGCAGTTAACTCTATGTCTCGTGTCGGATAATTCTTTTTATGTACTTCCTACTGCCTCGACGAATAGGCCACAAATATTATGTCTTGCATAAGCACACAACCTAACCCTACATGTAACGCTTAACTATGGTTCACAAATTCTTTCTCTGATATAGGCTGGACCAAGGTCGAAGCTTTCATCAAAGTTTCTTTCGGTTTCTCAAGGGCTCGTTGTCTCGCATCTGACCACACAACTGAACATTCTTCTGTAGCGACTTGTCAATGGAGCAGCTATATTCAAAAGGCCATTTACAAACCTCCGATAGTAACAATTCTACACCTAGGAACTATAGATAACTGTCACTGTCTTCGGTTTCATCCGACTCACATCTTCTTCTATCTACATAGGATTTACTCTAATACACTCGGCTGATCTACATGTCCTAGGAGAACATCCTTCTTGACTCGAAGTTCATGTTTGCTCGACTTGGCATACAATTGATTCTCTAATAGGATCTACAACACCAACTCCCAAAAGCTAGTCATGATCTTCCTCGATACTTGAATATACCCATATATCATCTATGAGAACTACTACAAACTGATCAAGGAACTCGGAAATATTCTACTCGACATCTCTGTAATCACCTATTTTTTCTGGGATGTTAAACACGTATATTATGTTATTTTTACTATATTAATAATGGGCTTTATATATTGTGATAAAATATAAAAATTTAAAAAAAGAAAAAAAATAGTATATATTACTACTATTAGAGTCTATTATTATTAGCTATACTATTATCATATACTAGTATTATCCCATAAATTATCTACTATTATTGTATTCTTAAACATAAGTATTATTATTATTTATTATTACTACTATATTACTATCTACTTATTTATATTACCATCCATCATTATCTATTATTATTCATATTATATTGTCTTATTATTATTATTATGAATTATTTATACCTTTTATTAGCTTATATTATTATATTGTTATTATCATCTTTGTTGCCTTACTAGGCTATTATTTATTATTATTATTTATATATATCATAAATGTTATTCTTAATATTATTATTATGGGTACTATGTTATTTATTATATTTATTATTATTATTATTAAATCTGGAAATAAATTGAGTCTAGTAAATAAAAGCCCAACATATATATATATATATATATATTAATTAAATAAAAGCCCAGATTTTTTAATTTAAAATCCATTATACATAAAAAAGCCCAAAAATATTATACATATGTTACATGGCCTGTTTAGGCCCAAAACACTAGCCCTAATCTGCTAAGACACCCTAACCCTAATTCCCTTGTCTTTGCAGCCGCCACCCCATCCCAAATGTTGGATCTGGGATCCAGATCCAACGGTCCAGATCACACAAGGACCAAAAAAAACCCTAGAGGCCCCTTCCTCAAGCCTCAGCGCCGCACAATCCCCATCGTTCGATCAGGAGCGGGCGGCTGAGATCGAGCCAGAGAAGGTTCCAGATCCCCACGTGCGACGCCCCGTCTCCCACGCGCCTCTGTCCGTCTCCCAGATGCGCGCGTGCAGTTCACTGCGTGCCTTTTCGGATGCCTCACGCCTGAGCCAAACCAGCCATGTCGTCCAGCCACGTCTCTCTCGTCCTCTCCTCCTCACGGGCAGTGCATGCAGACAACAGAAAACAACAAAAATTCCAGAAACAAAATAACAGAAATCAGAGGCACAATTGCAGCAACCAATTTCAGAGGCAATTAACAGAAAATCATACAAATCAACAATGTATTTCCAGCATTGTATGTATTTAGAAAAAAACGAAAAATGGAATTTCAAGGCTATAAAAACCCGAGCAAATGTAATGAGGAGGAGGATTTTTCGAGTTTTCAGAAAGGTGTAATCAACTGTTTCGATGAAATACAAGCACAGAGCATTTCAGAGGTATCATCCTCGTTTTTCATTTCCCTTTCGAATCAAATAATAATAATAATAATAATAATAATAATAATAATAATAATAAACAGAGAGTGGCTTAGTTTTTTTACCTTCGCATCTCTCCTTCTCCGCTTCGTTTCTCTCGCCGGTGACAAGCCATCCGGCCCCTTCCGGGACCATGCACGGTGAACCGGTAGAGGGTGAACGTCGATAAGTGGTGGTTTTCAAGCTTTTGGGTTTCTTTTTTGGGTTTTACAGAAACGATTTCGACCTTGGTTTTGGGTTTGGTCGTGAAAAAAAAAGGTTCTCTTTGTTTTGGTTTAGGAAAGAAAAGAAAGAAAAGTTTTTTTAAGGTTCCGGCGCCAGCAACGGCGACCGGAACCCCTTGGCGGTGCCGGATTTTACAGAGTAAAAGGGGGAGCTCTCCTGATTTAGGGTTTTCAAATGGAAAAAAGGGCCGAATTAATTTTTTTAAGTATGTATTTATATTTTTTTGTTTTAATTTTGGTTTATTCGCGTTTGAGCCCTCTCGTGTCACATTAATTACGCGGGGAGGGCTTCCGCGTGTGGAAACCCCATCTCAGGTCCCTCTGTTTTAAAAGTTTTTCAATTCCGTCACCATTTTCATTTCGATTGGCGTTCGGATGGGTTAATTCCCATTCTGGTCCCTGTGGCTTTTCATCTTCTTTTATCTTGGTCCCATCCCGTGTTTTAATTAGTTTTGTTAAATGGTTTATTTACATTTACAGTCCCTTCCAGTTTGCATTTTATTTATTTACATTGCATTTCATTTTGCACATTATGTTTTGTTATCCAATGTTTTTTACATATCGAATATATTTTTTTATGCATATTGTTTGTGTTTGTTAAATATGGTATGTATGTTATTTATTAATGTGTGGCCATTTGTCTTTATATCTTCGGTTTAAGTTTGTTTATTTTTAAATTATGGTTCATATGATGCATAGCATATTTTTATTACGTGACATGTTTTTTTAATATGATTATGCTTCGTTTTTACATGCTTCGAATATATTTTCATGGCATTCATTTTAATTGTCATTACATGTGATTTTAATATTTTGATAAGCATGTTAATTAATTTTTAATTATAAAATGGAGATACTTATTAATTCGCGTATTCGGGTCGACTAGCCTAGCTTATTGGATGTCCCCCGAATATTCGGATTAATTCGAATCGTTTGAGGGTAAATCTGTAATTAAAACGGACAAGACCATAGCACCATATTTTATCTACTTGCATCATGCATAAAGGTGATGTACGGGATCCGAACCATAAACTAACATGACAGTCAATCTTATATGATGTCGGTTTAGTCTTTGGTTCGGTGTACCGTCATCCTTTTTAAATTAAATGTTTAATTAATTTGAAACTACCAATTTGAAAAAAGCTCGTGATAAAAGCCTAATTTTCAATCTAGAACCACTAATTAAATTCATTTTAAATTTCAAATAATTTCCATCATTTAAAAGCAACAATTGGTTTGGTACCGATTTCCGGGCGTGATGGGGGTGCTAACCCTTCCCCACACGTAACCAATTCCCGAACCCTTTCAAACGAATCTCTGGTTTTGTTTTTTTACGGTGTCCAGCCTACCATAGTGCCCGGTGGCGACTCCAAACCGAGAAAAAAGATTTTTTAAAGGTTTTCTCCAAAACCCGAACGAATTAATTTTTATGTTCCCATTTTTTTAAATTGAATACTTTCAAAGTAGTGGGGACTTGCGGGAACAAAACCCCCGTTACAGTCTGGCGACTCCGCTGGGGACGAATTTTCTTTTATAAAACAAAAAGAGAGTTAGGCCAAGAAAATAATTCTTGCTTTTAATGATGGAAATTTTTGAAAATCAACTTGACTTTTAGCGAGATGGTTCTTCCTCAAAAATAGAACTTGAATTATACGAGCTTTGATAATTGGTGGTCTTGAATTAATTTTTCATTTAATTTCAAAGGAAACACCGACATGTGTTGCAGCACGCATTAAGCTCTATACCCGAGCTTCGTCCCTTAAGTGGGAGTGAAACACCCATACCCACGTGAGTCTCCCTCCACGGGTCGGTAATTCACTTCCAGAATCCACGCCTTTGACATGTGAGCAGCCCTCCACGTCATTAGGTAGTGCTTTCCCTCGAACCGAAACCAATTTGCAAGCTTGTAATGGGCCAGAATTGGGGTTCTTGTTACCTTAGTAGGTGATAAGATAGGTTCGGGTACCCTTGTTAGAACCGAACCACATGTGTGTGAATTAAAGAAGACTACCCCGATTAGAGCCATGCGGATAACCGTAGAATTAGAATTCATGCTAATAGGTCTTGCTTTGTTAACCTGCTTTGGTGTTTTCTATGGATTTATTGTATTCAAGTATTCATTATTGGTGTTACTAACCCATTTGCCTTTTTTGTCTTGTTTTGATTATTTTTGCATACTCATCGCATGTTCATACAAAGTGTTGATTCGAGAAGAGTCTAAAGTTGAAAACTTTCACAATGGGAGAAAGAGTCCATAGCAACGGAGTTTTCGGGACCCTAATTCGAAGGAAAGGACGAGGAAATTAAAAGAAAATCGTACCCTGTATTTATTTTCTTGCCTCGTTGTAAAAAGGCTTGATCTCCATTATGGAAAATTATTTAATGAGGATGTCCATCGAATCAACATTTCCTTGCATGCGATTTTGTGTTTTTTAATTTGTTGCCTTCAATCATTTGTTTCTGTTTTGCATACACATTTCATATATTACATCATTAAATCATGGAATTAATTGTTCGGGGTCTTGGCAGCATTTGTGATTACCGAAGATTCCGCACCCACACTTCACTCGCCACCAAAGGAGGAAAATAGAGGAGAGCTTTGCTAAGTTGGAAGTTGATTTGAGAGGTCAGTTAGAGCGAGCCCAGCAAGAGTTGAGGGACTCCATTATCAAGTCCCAACAAGATATAATGAATGAGATATCTCAGTTGTCACCGATACCTCTAAGCCCTCGCAAGGAGCGGCTAACCAAAGAGATGGGGCAACATCACACCAAGCGGGCGCCTCTACCCATGCTCCATCGGGTCTGATTTTTAATGCGGAAAATGTCGGGGATAGTGTCCCGGACTTGGATGAGATCGAGAACTTGAACAAGGTCAAGGCCGAGTTCTCAAAGCAGTTAGAAGAGACCCGGAAGGACCTCGAGGAGAAGTTTCGAACTAAAGAATGAGAAGAGGGGGCATACGGGATGAATGCCAGAGACCTCAGCTTGGTTCCGGATCTGATAATCTCGCCCAAGTTCAAGACACCGGAGTTTGAGAAGTTTGACGGGACGACTTGCCCTACTGCTCATATAACCATGTTTTGTAGAAAGATGACGGGTTTCATAGACAATGAGAAGTTGCTAATTCACTGCTTCCACGACAACTTAGTGGGGCCCGCAGTGAGGTGGTACAATCAGTTGACTCGTTCTCAGATCAGGTCGTGGAAGGATTTGGCCAAGGCTTTCACCGATCAGTATAGGCACATAACCGACATGGTTCCAAACCGACTCATGCTACAAGGTTTGGAGCAAAAGCACAATGAGAGCCTACGTGAATACGCCCAGCGTTGGCGAGATGTGGCGGCACAGGTCCAACCCCCGCTCCGCGAGAATGAGATCTCCCCTATGTTTGTTGACACATTGAAAGGGACCCTCTATGACCGCATGATAAGCAAACCTATTGGTAACTTCTCAGATATGGTTATGACCGGTGAGCTGATCGAGGCAGCCATCAAGACTGGTAGGATTGATGGAGGAGAGAATGCCCGGAAGTAGTTCAAGAAGAAGGATCAGGAGGTAAACAATTTTCAGTACTTACGAGGCTTCTAAGCACTTCACAGTCTCAGCGCCTCAAGCCGCAATCGGGAATGCGCAATGATCAAACCGAAGAAAGAATAGGGCTCCCAAGAAGGAACAAGAGAGAATGACCTTCACCCCTCTACATATACCGTACAAGGAGGTATACAAGCACTTATACGAGGCCGATCTGGTTCGCCCGTATCATGTTACTCCCTTCCAGCCGCCTTACCCTATATGGTACGATGAGAAGGCACACTGTGAGTATCACGGCGGAGTACCGGGACACACGATAGAAAATTGCTTAGCATTCAAGAAGCTCGTGCAAAACATGATTAACACAGGGGTCCTTGAGTTAGAGAAGCCCAATGTGACGACCAACCCACTTCCAAAACATGAAGGTCGGGGCGTGAATGCCCTCGAAGTGGTAGATACGAAGAAGGTGAGGATGGAGGTGTCAGAAATCAAGTCCCCTCTGAGTTGGGTGTACAAACAACTGTGCGCAGCGGGCTTAATTGAGAAGGGCCCGGATGGGGCATGTGACAGCCATGAGTCATTTTGCGAGTACCATCAGACTGCGGGGCATGCGATTCAGATTTGTTCGGAATTTAAGCAGGTAGTCCCGGAATTAATGGACAATAAGGAGGTTGAGTTCCTTGAAGAAGCTTAAGGGGTGGGATGGACGGCCAGCGTAGTTAAGATTTTTAATGCATCCCAAGTTTGTTTGCTTTCATTTCATTGCATTCTAGTTTTTTTCCTTAAAGTGATGTGTGGAATCCAGTTTGCTACCCTTTGCCCGAAGGTAGCAAAGATCTTTTTGTAAGGGCCTCAGACTGTATTAATTTAGTTTCAATGAAAGGATGCCTTATGTTTCAATTGTCTTTCCATTTTGTGTGTATATATTTGTCTATTGAGTCCTCGTATATCAATTACATAAGGGACATAGACTTTGACCCCAAAGGTTGACTTCGAGCCGCCTTTGTCTAGTGGAAATTGAAAGCTTTGAAGATGATGAATATGTGCTTTACACTCCGAGTTAATTTGGTCATCTAATTAAGTACACATAGAATTAGGTTCTTCGGGAGAATAACCAGAAATCTTCCATGCTAAAAGAAGAGAAAAAAGAGAAAAAGAAAATGAAAGAGAGAGAGGGAAAAAGAAAATGAAAAAGAGAAAAACAAAAAGAGAAAAAGAAGAAAAAAAGAAGAAAAAAAGAAAAAGAGAAAGAAAAAAAGAAGAGAGAATACTAAGCCTAACAATAGCACTCCAATGTTCGAAGCCTGGTAATAGGCATTTTTGGATATGAGTGTGAAATTTTTGGGGCACTCCGCTGTAGCAAAAAGACTAATAAGGTTGCTATGCACCATTCACTTTAGCTACATGAGTGATGGTAATATTTTCAAATCATGACAATGCCGAGTAGCTCGGGGTTTTGTTGTTTTCAAATCTAATTGATTAAAAGCTGAAATAACTCGGAGAGTATGTCACATTTTCATACATCAGCTCAGCTTTCGAGGTCTCCTAGACACATGATGCTTGAGGCAATCTGTGGTAAGCCACAATAGTGTCGTTTGTGCACTTGATATTCGGGGTATTTAGTCTGACTTGATATATCCCTAATTTGAAAAGAAAGTATAGTTTTCGAAAACGCATCTCATGTTGAAATTAGAAGATGCAATTTAAATCTTTGTTGAACACAAATTAATTTCCCACTGCTTCGGGGATAAAGTTTAAAATGCAATGTCATGAATACAAATGACAGCTTGTCAGTGGCTATGGTATAGATTGTAATAAGTTCCTACATGCTATAGTTCAGGGACTTGAAGCAAATTTTTGTCAGAAGATGAGAAGTGGACCTTATTGAACTTAGGAGAAAAAGTTCAGGAACTTGGGGGCATGTGCTTCCCCTTTTGTTAAGAGAACAGAAAAGTCATCATGCTGAGTAAAGACGAAGAGAAGTTGAGCACCCAGTTTGAGTAGGGGCAATGTTTTGAGAGCAAGCATTACGAGAAGTGTTATGACCAGTCTAACCAGTGGAAGTCAGTAGTCGTCTTCGGGAAAAGACCAAAAATTGAGATTTGGCAAGGGTGAGAAAGCCAAAAGAGATTAGCAAGAAGAAAAAGGTCAAGATGGACCAGTTTAAAGAGTGAGAGCGTCCGAGCACTTCAGAAAATGAACTCCAGAAAAAGTTCAGGGACTTGGGGGCATGTGCTTCCCCTAATGTTGAGAAGTCGCCGCGTTGAGTAAAGATGAAGAGAGTTGAGCACCCAGTTTGAGTATGGGGCAATGTTGAGAACAAGCCACGAGAAGTGTTATATCCAGTCTGACCAGTGGAAGTCAGCAGTCATCTTTCGAGGAGAGACCGAAAGATTAAGATTTGGCAAAGATAAGAAAGCCCGAAGAGATTGAGAAGAAGAAGAGACAAGAAGAAGGTCAAGATGGACCAACCCAAAGAGTGAAAGCGTCCGAGCAATTTTGATGTCATAATTCATGCATCACTTGTAGTTAGGCATCCCTAGGATTAGGGGCATGCTAACACACATCATCATACATTTTTACCTATTTTCGACTGGTGTTTTAAAGCTTTCCCCGTAAAAGGAAATCGGCCTAACTATTCAGGCTCTTGTAGAATGGAACCCGCATATCTGTTCAGGCTCTTGGAGAATGGAACCAGCCTATCTATTCAGGCTCTTGGAGAATAGAACCGGCCTATCTATTCATGCTCTTGCAGAATAGAACCCGTCTATCCGTTTAGGCTCTTGGAGAATGGAACCCGCCTATCCGTTCAGGCTCTTGGAGAATGGAACCAGCCTATCTATTCAGGCTCTTGGAGAATAGAACCCGCCTATCCGTTCAGGCTCTTGGAGAATGGAACCCGCCTATCGGTTTAGGCTCTTGGAGAATGGGATCCGCCTATCTATTCAGGCTCTTGGAGAATAGAACCGGCCTATCTATTCAGGCTCTTGGAGAATAGAACCCGCCTATCCGTTCAGGCTCTTGGAGAATGGAACCCGCCTATTCGTTCAGGCTCTTGGAGAATGGAACCGGCCAATCTATTCAGGCTCTTGGAGAATAGAACCGGCCTATCTATTCAGGCTCTTGGAGAATAGAACCCGCCTATCCGTTCAGGCTCTTGGAGAATGAAACCCGCCTATCCGTTCAGGCTCTTGGAGAATGGAATCGGCCTATCTATTCGGGCTCTTGGAGAATAGAACCGGCCTATCTATTCAGGCTCTTGGAGAGTAGAACCCGCCTATCCGTTCAGCCTCTTGGAGAGTGGAACCCGCCTATCCGTTCAGGCTCGTGGAGAATGGAACCCGCCTATCCGTTCAGGCTCTTGGAGAATGGATCTTTTGATATTTGTCTATGTTTTCAGACCTCGGAGGGTTGAAGAATGTTGAAGTGAGAAGCAGCTTCGAGCCTTCGCGATAGTTGTATTTTCCCGTACCGACTTCTGGACCGCCAAAAGTTCAAGTGCATGGTGACTCGGAATCCAAACAGGGAAGTCGGACAAAATTGGTGTTTATGGCCTTTGTTTTATCCTTGTTCCACAAGTTTAAGCAAAGGGGGCAGCTGTAATCACCTATTTTGTCCAGGGTGTTAAACCCGTATATTATGTTATTTTTACTATATTAATAATGGGCTTTATATATTGTGATAAAATATAAAAATTAAAAAAAGAAAAAAAAGTATATATTACTACTATTAGAGTCTATTATTATAACCTATATTATTATCGTATACTAGTATATCCCATATATTATCTACTATTATTGTATTCTTAATCATAAGTATTATTACTATTTATTATTACTAATATATTACTATCTACTTATTTATTTTATCATCTATCATTATCTATTATTATTCGTATTATATTGTCTTATTATTATTATTATTATGAACTATTTATACCTTTTATTAGCTTATAATATTATATTGTTATTGTCATCGTCGTTGCCTTACTAGTCTATTATTTATCATTAGCATTTATATATATCATAAATGTTATTCTTAATATTATTATTATGGGTACTATGTTATTTATTATATTTATTATTATTATTATTAAATCTGGAAATAAATTGAGTCTAATAAATAAAAGCCCAACATATATATATTAATTAAATAAATGCCCACAGTTTTTAATTTGAAGTCCATTATACATAAAAATGCCCAAAAATATTATACATATGTTACATGGCCTGTTTAGGCCCAAAACATTAGCCCTAATCTGCTAAGAAACCCTAACCCTAATTCCCTTGTCTTTGCAGCCGCCACCCCATCACAACCGTTGGATATGGGATCCAGATCCAACGGTCCAGATCACGCAAGGACCAAAAAAACCCTAGAGCCCCCTTCCTCAAGCCTCAGCACCGCACAATCCCCATCGTTCGATCAGGTGCACATCGGACGGCTGAGATCGAGCCGGAGAAGGTTCCAGATCCCCATGCGCGACGCCCCGTCTCCCACGCGCGACTGTCTGTCTCCTAGATGCGCGCGTGCAGTTCACCGCGTGCCTTTTCGGATGCCTCACGCCCGAGCAAAACCAGCCACGTCGTCCGGCCACGTCTCTCTCGTCCTCTCCTCCTCACGGGCAGTGCATGCAGACAATAGAAAACAACAAAAATTTCAGAAATAAAATAACAGAAATCAGAGGCATAATTGCAGCAACCAATTTTAGAGGCAATCAACAAAAAATCGTACAAATCAACAATGTATTTCCAGCATTTTATGTATTTAGAAAAAAAAGAAAAATGAAATTTTAGGGCTATAAAAACCCGAGCAAATGTAATGAGGAGGAGGATTTTTTGAGTTTTCAGAAAGGTGTAATCAACAGTTTCGGTGAAATACAAGCATAGAGCATTTCAGAGGTATCATCCTCGTTTTTCATTTCCGTTTCGGATCAAATAATAATAATAATAATAATAAACAGAGAGTGGCTTAGTTTTTTTAGCTTCACATCTCTCCTTCTCCTCCTTCTCCGCTTCGTTTCTCGCCGGTGACAAGCCATCCGACTCCTTCCGGGACCATGCACGGTGAACTGGTAGAGGGTGAACGTCGGTAAGTGGTGGTTTTCAAGCTTTTGGGTTTCTTTTTTGGGTTTTACATAAACGATTTTGACATTGATTTTGGGTTTGGTCGTGAAAAAAAGGTGCTCTCTGTTTTGATTTCGGAAAGAAAAGAAAGAAAAGTTTTTTTTAAGGTTCCAGCGCTGGAAACGGTGACCGGAACCCCTTGGCGGTGCCGGATTTTACAGAGCAAAAGGGGGGAGCTCTCCCGATTTAGGGTTCTCAAATGGAAAAAAAGGGCCGAATTAATTTTTTTAAGTATGTATTTATATATATTTTTTGTTTTAATTTTGGTTTATTCGCGTTTGAGCCCTCCCGTGTCACATTAATTACGCGGGGAGGGCTTCCGCATGTGGAAACCCCATCTCAGGTCCCTCTACTTTTTAAAAGTTTTTCAATCCCGTCACCATTTTCATTTCTATTGGCGTTAGGATGGGTTAATTCCCATACCGGTCCCTATGGCTTTTCGTCTTCTTTTATCTTGGTCCCATCCTGCGTTTTAATTAGTTTTGTTAAATGGTTTATTTACATTTACAGTCCCTTCTAGTTTGCATTTTATTTATTTACATTGCATTTCATTTTGCACATTATGTTTTGTTATCCATGCTTTTTTACATATCTAATATATGTTTTTTATGCATATTGTTTATGTTTGTTAAATATGGTGTGTATGTTATTTATTAATGTGTGGCCATTTGTCTTTATATCTTCGGTTTAAGTTTTTTTCTTTTTAAATTATGGTTCATATGATGCATAACATATTTTTATTACGTGACATGTTTTTTTTAATATGATTATGCTTCGTTTTTACATGGTTCAAATATATTTTCATGGCATGCATTTTAATTGTCATTATATGTGATTTTAATATTTTGATAAGCATGTTAATTAATTTTTAATTATAAAACAAAGATTCTTATTAATTCGCGTATTCGGGTCGACTAGCCTAGCTTATTGGATGTCCCCCGAATATTCAGATTAATTCGAATAGTCTGAAGGTAAATCTGTAATTAAAACGGACAAGACCATAGCACCATATTTTATCTGCTTGCATCATGCATGAAGGTGACGTACGGGATCCGAACCATAAACTAACATGGCAGTCAATCTTATATGATGTCGGTTTAGTCTTTGGTCCGGTGTACCGTCATCCTTTTTTAATTAAATGTTTAATTAATTCGAAACTACCAATTTGAAAAAAGCTCATGATTAAAGCCTAATTTTCAATCTAGAACCACTAATTAAATTCATTTTAAATTTCAAATAATTTCCATCATTTAAAAGCAACAATTGTTTTGGTACCGATTTCCGGGCGTGATGGGGGTGCTAACCCTTCCCCACACGTAACCAACTCCCGAACCCTTTCAAACGAATCTCTGGTTTTGTTTTTTACGGTGTCCGGCCTACCATAGTGCCCGGTGGCGACTCCAAACCGAGAAAAAAGATTTTTTAAAGGTTTTCTCCAAAACCCGAACGAATTAATTTTTAAGTTCCCCTTTTTTTAAATTGAATACTTTCAAAGTAGTGGGGACTTGCGAAAAAAAACCCGTTACAATCTCTTTAAAAGTGGCTGACACACTAGTCAAACAAAACGGCATAACCCAAAACTCAAAGTGATCACATCTTGCCCCCGAAAGCTGTCTTCGGTACATCAACTTCTCTCACTTTCAACTGGTAGTAATCAGATCTCAAATTAATCTTCAAAAAGACAGGAGCACACCCCAACTGATCAACAAATCACTGATGCTCAGAAATGGATACTAACTACTCACTGTCAATTGTTTCAACTACCTATAATCTAAACACATTCTCGTATTGTCATCTCTCTTCTTCACAAATTGCACTGTCGTACTCTAAGATGATGTACTAGGCCTAATGAATCTACGGTCTAACAAATCTCGTAGTTGATTCTTCAACACTCTCAATTCTTTCAGGAACCATAAGATACAGAGCAATCAAAATAGGAGAAAACTCGGAGACGGTATCAATAACAAACTCCCCTTCCCTATCAAGAGACAAACTGGGAAATTGTTCCAAACACTTTTAGGAAAAACACAAACTATTCTAACATTCTCCGGTCTAACCCTCATTTAAAAAACAAATCCATCACATTTGCTAGGCAAGCCTGTCAACCAAACTCAATCAATCTTTGACCTCTAAAGCTGGATCAACATTCGATAAGAAGTTCACATCCTCACCTACCACTACAGTCTCACAGTAATCTGCGACTTCAAGGCAACTCTCTCTTTGTCTTAATGTATACCCTAGCTTTGTGTTCTACGAGCCAAACCATGCCCAATGTTACATCGAAACCGTAAAAAGACAATTACTTCACATCTACTAGAATCGCGTAACCCTGAACCATCAATAAACATCTTCCGTACATTTTCTGACCACCACTATCGCACCAAAAAGGACTAGTCACATGCGTCCCTACGTCTAAGATCTCAACAGGTATATCTAATTTCTTTGCATGCTCACACAAAAGGACGAATCCGCAGAAATTGCAACTTCACATGTACCCAGCTGATAGTTTTCGGTTCTCTTGTTTTCAGGCTGGTCCTTCAACATAACCTAACTCTTCAAAACCGTTCTTAGAGCATCTCGAAACCTCAAAATTTAGTTTTGATCACACACAAACAATCATGCTGGAACTTGTTCTATAACATTAGTCCTGACGACTCAAAACATCCCACTACCAAATAATCTGGAGTTAAAGCTCAAGACTTCCTTCTCGGCTCAACTATATCAGAAGCGACTTCATCTCTCCTTCATGTTGGAAGAGAACTCAGACATACACTGGCTCAATCGCACAAATCGATTCCTACTCACAGGTACTGACCGACTGTATTGTATTAAAACCATAGGCCGAACCCCAACGATCACCAACTAACATTTATGAGTTTCAGATTATTCACACGAGATCCTTACCTTGATCTCGCCAGAAGAACTAAGGTACTCGTACCTACCTCTAACACTTCACCGGGCATATTCAAACTTTGCATGCTTGCTAAAAAATATATAGAAGTACAGATTCAGAATCAACCGGAGGGAACAAACTCAAAACTGTACCAAGGGCTTATCTACTATAACATCGATACCTCTCTAAACCTCACTCATAGGTCTTCACTTCCTTTTTACCAACTAATACCAGAATCGATCACATCGTTCCTTATCAACAAGAATCAACCCACATACACACTGACTCAACAAACAAACTGTACCTCAACTTCGGTACAACCATA
The DNA here is from genome assembly GCA_030270665.1 of Hibiscus trionum. NCBI lineage: Eukaryota > Viridiplantae > Streptophyta > Magnoliopsida > Malvales > Malvaceae > Hibiscus > Hibiscus trionum. The sequence continues at coordinate 6,999,073 of BSYR01000004.1, forward strand.
CTTCTCTGACTGTAGCGATGAACTCCCTCAACATCATCCACATTTTCAGAAACCACAGCTTCTACCTACCGATTCACGGCCCACGCCTTGGCCTCAAACTTACCAAAAGCAATAAATCAACAACAACAACACATTAACATACAAACTGGGTTAGCAAAGGAAAGGGTCCAAGTGGCTCAAGTATGTTTCCCTCACTTAAAATCTCTTTTTCCGATGTAATAGAAGCAATGGGACTCTACTCAACATGCTTCAAACAACATACACATACGATCAAACAAGCATACATCAAGCATACTTGATAAACAAGAAAACATGCTTACATGACAAGCAAACACCGTGCAATTACAATACAAAAATTAAACTTACCTCACTTACCTGCCCAAGGTCTCGAAATCCTTAGGCTCTTATACCAACAAATGTAACACCCTCGTCACGGTCCGGACGTTTGACCGGTCCGAGCAGGCTACACGGGGAAAACCGATGTGAAACCCGTTAAAGTCCCACCTCGGTTAGCAACCCTAGAAAGTTTCTTTTAATTATATCTTGTCTAAAGGCATATTTATTTCCTAAGTGATCACGACATCGGAAAACATCACAAGATAAAAGCAACCAAGCCAAAACAACATATTAAACATCCCAATTTTTCTTTTTAAAGCAGGTTGTATCGATACACCTGCAGAGGGTATCGATACGCCTTGACCAAGTCAACTGCCCCTAGTCAAACCAGTGAGACCGTATCGATACAGGCCTTGGGCGTACCGATACGCCCTCCTCGGTCAACATCTCGCGGTCAACGATATGAAACCGTACCGATACGCCTAGAGCCCGTACTGATACGCCAAAGTCTCACCAAAATCTCAGATTTCCAGTGAGTTTTGGGCGTATCAATACACCCCCGTGTATCGGTACGCTAAGCCAAATCTGAGTCCCAAGGTGTAGGACCGTATCGATACGGCCCTTGGGCGTACCGATACGCCCTGCACTACAAGACCCAAATTAGCAGCAAAACGACTTAAGACTCGACTCTGGATGTGATTTACGACTCCCCTAGCCACAAACAACATACATACAACCTTTAACAACCCAGATATCAACATACCAGACATTCAAAACGAACAAGGATCATGCATCTAAAGGATTCATACATTTACCATAAGAGGACATATTTTGCATTTAAGATTCATGCCTTAGAAACAAAACATAAAATCATTCATGACATGCAACATAACAAGGTTTACAATTCAAACAAGCATCCACAACCCATACTGACATCAACATAACTGGAAAGCATTCAAAACAACAACTATCCCATTGCTTGACTATTACAATATTTCAATTTAAAGTTCATACATGAGCTAACCAAAAGCGACACTTGGAGGCCCTTCCTCGTCCTTGCCACCCTCAAGCTGCTGATCTGCATTGTCGAACAAAAAGGAGCGTAAGCATAAAAGCTTAGTGAGGGTAAGCTCATAAAACAAACCTCGACAATGTAGGGTCCAAGCACGAGAAACAACCAAGATAGAATGCATGATTTTACCTCCGATCCACAAGAGAAAAAATATACATGATGCATGAACATATAATCAACACTATACCATGATCAACAACTCATAAGCCCAACACACGAAGATACATATATCAATGTATTAACAACCACATATATCAATCCATATTGGCACCTAGCAATGACTCGAATACGCGGATAACCGTTGGAACTTACATCCAACCACAACCATTACCTTATGGTGGCATTACACTCATCACCGTTTCTCGCGGAGGGGATTCCACTCATCTTCACACCCCGTCGATGGGATATTCCACTCATCACCGACTAATATATATATGAAGATTTCCGGGCGAACCCGTACTCCATCTTGATGACCATCGTCACCAAGACCACGCGCGCATTTGACTCTCGTGTACACACTAAACATCCTAATAATCGATCATTGTACCCAAGCATACTAGTGTCAATATTAAACACAATCCATAATCTTTCACAACATCATTTCATATCAACTTCCCTGCTTAGCACGTACTCACCATGATCACCATCATGCAAAAATCACAATCTAAACCATATGCATAACAATGCTTCAAACCATGCCTTAACAACATGTATAACACAATATACATAATTACCATAAGCGCAAATAAAAGAGAGGCATAACAAGCAATTAAGAGTTCAACCAAAAGTTCCTAAACTAAGCTTGAGATTAGGCTACCACTCTAATCTAAACTCTAGGTGGGTTTACCGAGACCAACCTAGTTCCACATGATTGAACCACTATTTAAAAACCATTTAAAAACAATAACCACTCACTGACCACTCCATTTAGCACAAGCCGACTAGCCTACCAAGCATCCAAGTCTCCGGATTCGAGCCTGAAGCTTCTCCATTATTTTCTCTTGCTTCTAACCATTCAAAAACAATACATTAACCTAAAAATCAGCCACAAACCCAAAGTTTAACACCAACACACAAATCCACTACAATTCACATAATTCAAAGTCAAGTTCATTCTCCAAATTCTCATTTTCGAACTTCCACAAAACCCAGCAAAAATCAGCAATATAACCATCCAAAGCACTCTTAAACATGTTCAAATCACTACCCAAACATAGTATAACCATCAGCCAACAAATCCTCACCCAAAACTGCCCCAAAACCTTACCAAGCACACTCCAAAACCCTCATTAAACCCAAATCCAGAAATCAAGTTAAAACAATGTAAAACTCTAGTATGTTGGACCTCTTGGGTTAATATTAACTTATCTATTAACAAAGAATCAAAAGGTCAAGCAATGGATGGTAAAGTTTGCATCTTTTTCTTCCAAAACTCAAAAACACAAAACTCTAAATAATGAATTTTAATGAAAACTAAAATTATGGGAAGAAAGAGGAAGTTGAGGACAAAATAAATTTGTTGTTAGCTTTGCAAAAGCTCCAAAAATGAAGGCAAGATTTGATAGAAAAGTAAAATAGGAGGAGGGGAAGAAGTTCACATTCAAATGAAAATAAAGGGGAAGGAGATGGTGAAAAGGGATTTTGTTTTTGTTTTATTTTATTGGGCTATTTCAAAAATCCCCAATATTACAACTTTGCCATTAATGAGATGGCTATCTCATTAATTCTAAAATCCATGGGATTTGATTTCCAAATCAATTTAAGTCCAACATAAATATTTGCTTTGAATATATGAAGGCCAAAATAATATTTTATTATTTTAATTATAAACCGAAACCCGAACCATCATTTTACTATTATTTTCACCCGACCCCCAATCTCGGGTGTTACATACCTGAGTTGTCCTTGTTGTCCACTACTATGGGTAGAAAGGCCCTCGATTCTCATCCATTATAGGCTTCAAACGGATCAAGTTCAACTCAGTAGGACTCACCACCTATGCCTTCTCGAATGATCAATATCCTTACGAAGACAAAGGGCATGAGTCCCGAAGGTACTTGCTAGGCTCATATGGAGAATCAGTATTATGACATGAGAAAAGTGTTTTCCCCTCACTTAAATGAACGAGACATGTAACACCCCAAATTTGGGCCTAGATGTTTAGAGTCCGAATCAGATCGGTCAGAAAACGGTTCGAATCTTAAAGGGAGTTTTAGGGAACACCTAGTTCGGGATGCTTAAAAATATAGAAAAATATCTAAAAATCCTCATTTAATATATGAAAGATAATGGTGGAATCAATTTTACAAAATAAGGTTTGGAAATACTACGTTTCGGTGTAGTGACCAAATCACAATTTTTACAAAGTTAAGTAGTGACTGTTTTGTAAAGGTTTGAAACTTTGAATCTTTAAGGAGCTAATTTTACCAAAATATTTTCATCCAATTTTTCCTTAATTTGGGTGATTTAATTAATGTTTAATTAAATAAAATGAAGGTTGATTAAATTAGAAACTACCTTTGACTATTCATAACCACTTTTCACAAATTTTCCCTCATTTTATTTTCTCTCAAATTCCTTTCAACCAAACACATTCTCCCCAGCAAATATACTTTGATTTTCATTTAATTTGATGAGATTTCAATCTTTCTTTGATTCTTAATAAATTCCTCATCAAATCCTCTTGATTTCTACATTGAATTTTCAAGAAAACTTGCCCAAATCAAGGAGAAATCATCCATTAGAGGTAAGCTCCATCCTTCTCCTCTAATGATCAGTTCTTTACTGAAATTCCCAAGTTATCAATCATTTGCTAATGATTTTTAAGTGGTTTTAATGTTAGAGACAAGAAATTGTCTTAAAACTCAAGATTTTGGAAGAGATCTTGAAGATTTTTGTGGTGAATGATTGGGCTCTGTTTTAAGATGTTTTTCTAATGTATTTTGGATGGTAAATGATGTTGCAAATGAGGTTTTGTCAATCAAATCCCGAATAGGATTGTTTTCAGAAGTTTTTCTTGTTAGAATGATGGTTTTTGGGGTGATTTTGGTGTTATATCATAGCTGGAGGTATAAGGGCGAGTTTGTGGTGGTTTTGATGTTAATTGATGTTTAGAAATGATTAGAATTGATGGATCTTGGCTGGGTTTTGTTTTGGAAGAGTTTGGAGGTGATTTCGGTAGTGTTTGGTAGCCGAAATGTGGTTTTTGTGTAGAGCAGCGAGATTAGGTGTGTGGTTGATGATTTTAATGCATGATGATGCATTAATCCTCTGTGCTTATGTGTTTAAAACAGGGGGGACATCTTTGGACGCCTTTGGAGTTGATCCGGAAGCTTAGATAGCGTTTCGGCGATCAAACGAAATGTAATCGATGAGTGCGTATGGTTTTAGAAGTCCTTGAGGGACAAAGAATCAAGGTTTGGGGATTTAGGAAAGGTTTGAAACACCTTCCTAAGTCTGGAAGTAAGTATTGGCTAGATTGCTCTCATAGATGTTGTGATTGCCCCTAAAATGCTTTTACATGCTCATGGTTTGAGATTGATAAATTCCTATTGTTTTTATGCATATTTTATAGCATGAGATGATGCTTGAAATGATATCATGAAGTGACATGTTGCATAGTTGAGATTTGAGCTTTTATGTTAAAACATAGCAAATGTTATGGTTTTGAAATGAGATGAGAATGTTTTGAGACCTGTTGCATGAAAAACAGTAAGTGAGATGATGTTTTGACATAATATATTGGCATAGATGTTGAGATACTTACCGGATATAATTGATCGATCAATAGGATGAGAGTGCACTATAAACTAAAAATTTGTACGTGCTCTTTGGTTAAGCCAAAGGGAGAGAACCGATAATGGGCATTCCATCGGGTAGGACTTGGTGAAATACCCAAGCTTTGTGGCAATGAGAGATTCCGCCATGTGAGTACGGTGATGGTAGATGCCACCGGAAGTGTCTAGTGAGATGTCCGCATATCCGAGTAATAATGAGATGTGAAATGCCAATATAATATATGAAATGGTTTTGATTGACATGTACCTTTGATGAAATGATTTTTGCTATGAGAAATGCATATGTGAGTTGTATAGGAAATGATTTAGTGTACAAGCATGAGTATGACTTTGCCATGAATTTTGCATTGGTTAAAATGCATGAGATAGAATGAAGGTACATGTGCTTTGATTGATAAGTTGCTTGAATGGTTGTCAAGCATGAGATAGAATGAGCATGTTGTTTAAAAGCTTTTGAGAAAATGTTTTTAAGAAATGCATTATTATGTTGGTTTCTTTAGAGCATGCCTCACTAAGCATTTGTGCTTACGCTCACTCTTTTACCAATAATGCAGATAATTGAGGTGTTTCCGGGCATCAAAGAGGATAAGATCATCCAAGGAAGTACAAGCTCGCGTATAGTGAAGTTTTCATACACTTTAGTTTTGATATAATGGCAATGGAAAACCAAGGTTGTATTGGGAGATGTGTTTGAACTCCCTAAGGTTGTGGCATGTTTATGTTGGCATGTTTGGGTTGTAATTAGCCTTAAATGTTTTGTTTGTGGTTGGATTGCTTATATTGGTTTTGTGATTAGGAAGTATGCCTCTAGACTATGTGAATTTGTGTTTGATGTTATGTTCGTGTTTGAATGTCCTAAATATGTTCCTTTTGTGTTAAATGGTTTGCTGGTATGATTTGGGAGTTTTTGAGGCATGTATGATTAGGCTAAAGGATGAAAAACCAGCAATAGTTTCTATTTCTGGGTAAGGTGTATCGAAACACCCTATAGTGTTTCGAAACGGAGGCCTGAAATGGTCTTTGTGTTTCGAAACGACTGAGGCTATTCCGAAACAGTTTGGCTACTGGAATGCCATGTTTCCGGACTGGTCTCGGAACATACCCGCGTACCGAAATTCAGTTTGTTCGCCTCAGTCAGTATGCACCTGAGCTAATCCCTAATGAGCGGGAGAGGTGCGAACGATTCCGTTATGGACTAGTAGGTGATGTCAAGACCTATATGCTTGCGGCTGATTACACTGATTTCGATGTCCTGGTCACAAGAGCCAAGGACATTGAATCAAATCTTGGTTTGGCAAGTCGAGCTGGTGGCTCTAGCTCGGGAAAGCGAGCTGCGGAACGCAATTTTGGTAGAGATCGCAACAAGAGACAGAAGGATAGGAAGCAGCATTACCATGCTAGACGTGGGGGTGGTAACCCTGGTAGAGGTCGGCAAGGACCTAATGCTTTCCTAAGGACTCTTGAATGTAATCGTTGTGGTAGAAGACATGGTGGTGAGTGTTGGGGTAACCTTGGGACATGTTGGAATTGTGGGAACCGAGGGCATTTCAAGAAAGATTGTCCTCAACCGCTGAGAGAGGGACAGGCTCCAGTGAGAGCAGCAGAGCCACAGAGAGGTCATGGGCGCGGCCGTGTTAATTTTCAGCGTAGGGATGATGGTGGCAGGAACACAGCACATGTTGTGGCCGTTCAACCTGAGGGTGGGGGTCAAGCTCGAGTGTACGCCCATCGTTAGGGAAGGAATGATACGGATGTGATCGCAGGTACCTTTACTTTGCAATCCTTGTCATTACTTTCTTTGATTTATTCTGGATCTACACACTCGTACATATTGCGTGAACATGCTCAAATGTTTTGTTTACCTATTGATTCTTTGGATGTTGGTACGCGTGTGACTAGTTCCTTTGGTGAGACGGCTGTAACAAGAAAGTTGTATAGGAGATGTCCCTTGAAGGTGCAAAATCATGTTTTTCTTGTTGATCTCATGGAATTGCCATTCTATGGCTTTGATGTAATCCTTGGCATGGAATGGCTTGTTGAGCATAAAGCTGTTGTGGATTTCGAAAGCAAGCGAGTTTCGTTGAAACTTGCGGATGATTATGAGGTGGTGGTGGTGGGAGAAAATGTGAAGTTTCTTGCCAATGCGGTGTCTACGTTGGAAGCGAGCCGAATGTTGCGGCAAGGTTGCGAGGCTTACCTAGCCTTTGTTATGAATCCTAGTTCAAAGGAGTTGCGCGTTCAGGATATAAGAACTGTATGTGAGTTTACTGGAGTGTTTCAAGAGGAATAACCTGGATTGCCGCCTAGTCGAGAGGTGGAGTTTGGGATCGAGCTGTATGAAAACACAACTCCGGTGTCCATTGCTCCCTAACGCACGGCACCCAAAGAGTTGAAGGAGTTGAAGACGCAGCTTCAGGAGTTGCTTGAACGTGGCTTCATTCGGCCTAGTGTGTCACCTTGGGGTGCACCGGTCTTGTTTGTGAAAATTAAAGATGGCACGATGAGAATGTGCATCGATTATCGTCAGCTGAACAAGTTGACCATCAAAAACAGGTATCCTTTGCTGAGGATTGATGATCTTTTTGATCAGTTTCGGGGAGCGGCTGTGTTTTCAAAGATTGACCTGAGGTCAGGGTACTATCAACTAAAGGTGAAAGATGTGGATGTGCCGAAAACAGCCTTTAGAACGAGGTATGGGCATTATGAGTTCCTTGTAATGCTGTTTGGCTTGACGAATGCTCCTGCTGCTTTCATGGATATGATGAATAGGGTGTTTTATGAATACTTGGACAAGTTCATTGTGGTGTTCATTGACGATATCCTTGTGTACTCTCGTACTGAGGAGGAGCATGAAGGTCATTTGAGAATTGTCTTGCAAGCGCTGTTGGAAAATCAGCTTTATGCGAAGCTGAGCAAGTGTGAGTTTTGGCTAAAGGAAGTTGTTTTCCTTGGTCATGTGTTTTCGGCTGAAGGGATTCGAGTTGATCCCCAGAAGGTTGAGGCGGTGATGAATTGGAAGCCTCCTAAGTCTGTTCATGAAGTCTGTAGTTTCCTTGGGTTTTAGGATACTACCGGAGGTTTGTGGATGGATTTTATAAGATTGCTGCCCCTTTAACAAAGTTGTTGCAAAAAGATGTTATGTATGAGTGGACGGAAGCGAGACAACAAGCCTTTGAGAAGCTTAAGGCAGCTCTGACGCAAGCTCCTATCTTGGTTCAACCTGAATCAAGAAAAGAGTTTGTGGTGTACAGTGACGCATCCTACGTTGGTTTGGGGTGTGTGTTAATGCAAGAGGGTAAGGTGGTGGCTTATGCATCGCGACAGTTGAAGGTGCATGAGCGCAATTATCCTACGTATGATATTGAGTTGGCTGCGGTAGTTTTTGCTTTGAAGATCTGGAGACATTATCTTTATTGTGAGAAGTGTACCATGTACACGGATCACAAGAGTTTGAAATATTTGATGTCTCAGAAAGTGTTGAATCTTAGGCAACGGCGATGGGTGGAGTTGCTTAAAGATTACGATCTAACGATCGAGGATCACCCAGGAAAGGCCAATGTTGTGGTTGACGCCTTGAGCAGAAAAGTGGCGGTGGAGTTAAGGGCGATGTTTGCTAGCTTGAGCATATCGCGAGATGGAGGTCTTGTTGCTGAATTGCACGTGAAACCATCTCTAGTTCAGTTGATAAAGGATAAGCAGTTGTTGGATGATTCTTTGGTGCCACATGTTCAGGATATTGCTGAGGATAGACCATCGGATTTATGTTTTAATGATGATGGAGTTCTATGTTTTGGAAGTCAGATAGTAGTGCCGAATGATGTGGAGTTAAAGCGTACTATTCTGACCGAAGCTCATAGTAGTCCTTTTGCTATGCACCCTGGTAGTACAAAGATGTATCGTGATCTGAAGGTTGAGTACTATTGGGTGGGTTTGAAGAAAGATGTTGCGGAGTATGTGAGCAAGTGCTTGGTTTGTCAGTGGGTTAAGGCTGAGCATCAGTTTCCTTCGGGGGTTTTGCAACCGTTGAGGATTCCTGAATGGAAATGGGAAAGGATCACCATGGACTTTGTGTCTGGTTTGCCTTTGTCGCCATCAAAGAAGAATACTGTATGGGTGATTGTGGATCGTCTTACGAAGTGTGAGCATTTCTTACATGTGCCTACTACGTATACTTTGGATAAGTTTGCAGAGCTGTACATTGTTGAGATTGTACGTTTGCATGGTGTACCAAAATCTATAGTGTCGGATAGAGATCTGAGGTTCACATCAAGGTTTTGGGAGTGTTTACATCAAGCGTTGGGTACGCGGCTGAATTTCAGTACTTCTTCTCATCCGCAAACGGATGGGTAGTCAGAGCGTGTTATCCAAGTGCTTGAAGATATGTTGAGGTGCTGCATGATTGAGTTTCAAGGCTCTTGGGAGAAGCACTTGCCTTTGGTGGAGTTTGCTTATAATAATAGCTATTGGACAAGTATTCAAATGGCACCTTATGAAGCTTTGTACGGGAGGAAGTGCAGAACTCCTCTTTGTTGGGCTGAAACAGGACAAAAGTTGGTCTCGATGCCGGCGTTGTTGAAAGGAACCACCGAGAAGGTGAAGCTCATTTGTGAGTGGTTAAAGGCAGCATCATATCGGCAAAAGTCTTATGCGGATTTGAAGCGTAATGAGATAGAGTTTGCGGTGGGTGACCGTGTGTTCTTAAAGGTTTCACCTTGGAAGAAGGCGATGAGGTTTGGCCGGAAGGGCAAGTTGAGCCCTAGATATATTGGACCATACGAGGTGATAGAACGTGTGGGTCCTGTTGCTTATAAGCTTAGGCTACCCCAAGAGCTAGAGAGGATACATAATGTGTTTCATGTGTCCATGCTTCGAAGGTATCGGTCGGACCCTTCGCATGTTATGCCTGTGGAGGAAGTTGAGTTGAACCCAAATTTGACTTATGTTGAGGAGCCAGTTGAGATTTTGGATTCGGACAGTAAGGTTCTCAGGGGTAAGACCATTGAACTGGTTAAGGTGTTGTGGAGGCATCATGGTGTTGAGGAAGCCACGTAGGAAAGAAAAGATGATATGAAGAAGCAGTTTCCTTACCTTTTTTCTCCAGGTAAATTTCGAGGACGAAATTTCTTAAGAGGGGGAGAGTTGTAACACCCCAAATTTGGGCCTAGATGTTTAGAGTCCGAATCGGACCGGTCAGAAAATAGTTCGAATCATAAAGGGGGTTTTAGGGAACACATAGTTCAGGATGCTTTAAAAATATAGAAAAATATCTAAAAATCCTCATTTAATATATGAAAGATAATGTTGGAATCAATTTTACAAAATAAGGTTTGAAAATACTACATTTCGGTGTAGTGACCAAATCGAAGTTTTTACAAAGTTAAGTAGTGATTGTTTTGTAAAGGATTGAAACTTTGAATCTTTAAAGAGCTAATTTTACCAAAATGTTTTCATCAAATTTTTCCTTAATTTGGGTGATTTAATTAATGTTTTAATTAAAGAAAATGAAGGTTGATTAAATTAGAAATTACCTTTGACTATTCATAACTACTTTTCACAAATTATCCTTCATTTTATTTTCTCTCAAATTCCTTTCAACCAAACACATTCTCTCCAGCAAATATACTTTGATTTTCATTTCATTTGATGAGATTTCAATCTTTCTTTGATTCTTAATCAATTCCTCATCAAATCCTCTTGATTTCTACATTGAATTTTCAAGAAAACTTGCCCAAATCAAGGAGAAATCATCCATTAGAGGTAAGCTTCGTCCTTCTTCTCTAATGATCAGTTCTTTACTGAAATTCCCAAGTTATCAATCCTTTGCTAATGATTTTTAAGTGGTTTTAATGTTAGAGAAAAGAAATTGTCTTAAAACTCAAGATTTTGGAAGAGATCTTGAAGATTTTTGTGGTGAATGATTGGGCTCTGTTTTGAGATGTTTTTCTAATGTATTCTGGATGGTAAATGATGTTGCAAATGAGGTTTTTTCAATCAAATCCCGAATAGGATTGTTTTCCTATGTTTTGTTTGTTAGAATGATGGTTTTTGGGGTGATTTTGGTGTTCTATCATAGCTGGAGGTATAAGGACGAGTTTGTGGTGGTTTTTGATGTTTAGAAATGATTAGAAGTGATGAATCTTGGCTAGGTTTTGTTTTGGAAGAGTTTGGAGGTGATTTCGGTAGTGTTTGGTAGCCGAAATGTGGTTTTTGTGTAGAGCAGGGAGATTAGGTGTGTGGCTGATGATTTCAATGCATGATGATGCATTAATCCTCTGCTCTTATGTCTTTAAAACAGGGGAGACATCTTCGGACGCCTTTGGAGTTCATCTGGAAGCTTAGATAGCATTTCGGCGATCAAGCGAAACGTAATCGGTGAGTGCGTGTGGTTTTAGAAGTCCTTGGGGGACAAAGAATCAAGGTTTGGGGATTTAGTAAAGGTTTGAAACACCTTCCTAAGTTCGGAAGTAAGTATTGGCTAGATCACTCTCATAGATGTTGTGATTGCCCCTAAAATGCTTTTACATGCTGATGGTTTGAGATTGATAAATTCCTACTGTTTTTATGCATATTTTATAGAATGAGATGATGCTTGAAATGATTTCAGGAAGTGACATGTTGCATATTGAGATTTGAGCTTTTATGTTAAAGCATAGAAAATGTTATGGTTTTGAAATGAGATGAGAATGTTTTGAGACTTGTTGCATGAAAAACAGTAGGTGAGACGATGTTTTGACATAATATATTGGCATAGATGTTGACATACTTACCGGATATAATTGATCGATCAATAGGATGAGAATGCACTATAAACTAAAAATCCATACGTGCTCTTTGGTTAAGCCAAAGGAAGAGAACCGATGATGGGCATTCCATCGGGTAGGACTTGGTGAAATACCCAAGCTTTGTGGCAATGAGAGATTCCTCCATGTAAGTACGGTGATGAGAGATTCCACCGGAAATTGTGTTGCTAGACGAGTGAGTACGGTGATGGTAGATGCCACCAGAAGTGTCTAGTGAGATGTTCGCATATCCGAGTAATAATGAGATGTGAAATGCCAATATAATATATAAAATGGTTTTGATTCACATGTACCTTTGATGAAATGATTTTTGCTATGAGAAATGCATATGTGAGTTGTATATGAAATGCTTTAGTGTACAAGCATGAGTATGGCTTTTGTAACCCCCTTAACCCGGCCTAGACGGTTGACCCGAATTAAGAAAGTCACACGGGGAAGACCAAAGTCAACCCGAAAGTCAACCTTGATTAACGACCCTTTTTTTTCTTTTAAAACTTGTCTAGATGCATATTAAGCCTTAGATATATTCATACAACAGCATACTCAAAGATCATAAACATCATAGATCTAACAGGGACCCAATTGAACAATTTACAACTTTAGGGACCAAATTGTAAATTCTGATAATTATAAGGACTTAACCCAAATTGAAGTTACCATCTTGAAATTAATCATGTTTCATGCTTCTCTGTAAAATTTCAGCTCAAAAGGACTTCCCGAACTCATACAATTGCACAAACAAGTTTCAGGACCAAAACGCAAACATTCCAAAACATATAACTGCTAATGTCAGCCCCCAACGGTCACCCGTTCCGAAACAGGCATAGCCCGTTTCGAAACTCGGGGCCGTTCCGCAACGCGTACCGAAACGGGGGTCTGGCAGTAGCCTTTCCGTTTCGGAACGGTCCCTCCCGTTTCGGACGCCTGGGTTTGTTTAAGGCACCCGTTCCGAAACGGTAGGTGCTGTTCCGAAACACCCTGCACAGATTGCCCAAAAATGCATACTTAAACATGCAATTAAACATCCAATCATGCACCAAACGCCACCAAACTTTACCAGCATGCAATTAAACATAGGAGGGACATATAAGCATCATCAATTCAACAAAATAACATCATAAGCAAAAAGCCCCAAATCTATAGGCATGCTTCCTACACAAGCTAACCATTCAAGCATAAACTTCCAAAACAAGCATGTAAAGATCCAACACCAAAACCAACCTTCTCAACATCAAACAACATACTTAGGGAGTACTAAACATCTCCCAAAACATATACATTGGTCCCCCATTGCCAAATTACCAAAAGCTAAAATGTACTTAGAAAACCTTCCATACTTAGAGCTTTGTTTCCACTTGGATGCTTGCCCTCCTTGCTGCCCTCAAGTACTCTAATGTTCTGCATTATTGAATTAAGAAAACGGAAGAGAGCGTAAGCAAAAGCTTAGTGAGGAATGCTAAAAAAAACATCCAATAATGCATTTATAAAACATTTATAAATCATGCTTCAAAACATCAATTGTACATGCTTAAAAGCTTACTTAAAACAAGCATCTCATGCTTTATATCTCAACATGTCATATTGGCCACAAGTGATACATTTCATTTCTTTAAAACAAGTTCATCAACTTTCACCCCAAGGACTTTTAAACACCTTGGCCCCAAGGACTTTTAAACACCTTGGCCTATGGACTTTTAAACACCATAGAAAGGACCACACAAGGACTTTTAACCACCTTTGTGTCCGTATCAAGTTTCACCTCAAGGACTTTTAAACACCTTGAACCCCAAGGACTTTTAAACACCTTGGCCTATGGACTTTTAAACACCATAGAAAGGACCACACAAGGACTTTTAAACACCTTTGTGTCCGTAACAAGAATCATCCAAGGACTTTTAACCACCTTGATGTTCTTAAGTAAACAAGGCTCACTCAAGGACTTTTAACCACCTTAGTGACCTTAACTTTTTCAAAACATCACTTGCCAATATACAACATTATCATCACTTTATCCACTGTTTTAAAGCATTAAACCAAGCCATATTCATCATGCATTTAAAAGCATCAAACCACATTTAATCAATGTTAAAAAAAAACAAGGAACTCTTACCTTGAGCTTCCTTCAACATATGGCTTACAAAAACAGCATTAACCATGCTAAATCATGCTTTCAAAACAGTAATTAAAACATGCAATAAACCACTTTGCATCACACATAGTCATGGCCACCACTAGAGAGAATTTCCGAAAACTTACACTCGAGCTTAGCAAAGTTGTTTAGACTTAAACTAAGCACCCAAGACATTGGTTTCAAAGCCGAAAACCCAATTTCACTCACCGATTCCACTTCGCCTCTTGTCGAAGCACCAAATCAAGCCTCCGGATCACCACCACTTGGATCCAAAGATGCCTCCCCTGATTAAACACATTAAAGCAGAGATTTAATGCATCATCATGCATCAAAAGCTTCAATGAAAGCACTCAAACTCGCTGCTCTCATTCACACTCCAATTTCGGCCACCAAACACAACCGAAATTGCATCAAAACCACTTCTCAACAAAGCCCAGCCATAAACCAGCAAAACCTAACATCCATTAACACCATTTAACATCTAAAAACAACCTATAAACATCCTTATACCTCCAGCAACATCAGATCCACAAGATCACCACAAATACATCCAAGAATCACAAGCTAAACTTAGGAAACACAACCTATCCGGGATTGCATTAATCAAAACTCATTTCCTTATCAATTTAGAGTTCATTTAACATCAAAAACACACCTCAAATCACAGATTAATCATATCTAACGAAAATCATCAAAAATCACCAAATCTTGCATTATAAGCCAAGATCCATTTCACCACTTAAAATCCTTTAATAAAACTTCAATTAAGACTTGAGAACTTGGGAATTTCAGTAAAGAACTGATAGTTTAGAGGAGAAGGACGTTCTTACCTCCAAACTTGTGTTTCTCCACTTTTTGGAATCAAAAACCTTGTTGAATCAACTAGCAAATGATGAGGTTTTGAAGATATGTTGATTAGAAATCAAAAGAATGTTGAAAGGGGGATTTTAGGTGAGAAAATCAGAAACAACTCTCTGGAAAACAAGTGTTTGGATTGAGAGAAAATGAGAGAAAGAAAATAGAAAAAGTTAGTTAAGAAAATAGCCAAATGGTCTTTCCCTCCACTTTTGATATGTTTTAAAATCAGAATAAATCTCAAAATATCTTAGAAAAATCTGGAGAAACTACTTTTGGAATAATAGCTCCTTAAAGATTCAAAGTTTCAACTCTTTATAAAACAGTCACAAAACTTTCAAAAATTACATTTTGGTCACTAGCCAAAATGTCACTCTTCCAAAACCCATTTTTCAAAATTGATTTCACAGTTCACTTAATTATATTAAAAGATGATTTTAGAACATTTTTCCATATTTTTAATGCAACCCGAACTAGGCTTTCCTAATTTCACCTCTTTAGATTCGAACAGCACTTTGACCAAACCGGTCAACGCCCAAAACTTCTAAGCCCAAAACCGGGGCGTTACAGCTTTGCCATGAATTTTGCATTGGTTAAAATGCATGAGATAGAATGAAGGTACATGTGTTTTCATTGAGAAGTTGCTTGAATGGTTTTCAAGCATGAGATAGAATGAGCATGTTGTTTAAAAGCTTTTGAGAAAATGTTTTCAAGAAATGCAGTCTTATGTATGTTTCTTTAGAGCATGTCTCACTAAGCATTTGTGCTTACGCTCTCTCTTTTACCAATAATGCAGATAATTGAGGTGTTTTCGGGCATCAAAGAGGATAAGATCATCCAAGGAAGTACAAGCTCGCGTATGGTGAAGTTTTCATACACTTTAGTTTTGATATAACAGCAATGGAAAACCAAGGTTGTATTGGGAGATATGTTTGAACTCTCTAAGGTTGTGGCATGTTTATGTTGGCATGTTTGGGTTGTAATTGGCCTTAAATGTTTTGTTTGTGGTTGGATTGCTTATATTTGTTTTGTGATTAGGAAGTATGCCTCTAGACTATGTGAATTTTTTGTTGATGCTATGTTCGTGTTTGAATGTCCTAAATATGTTCCTTTTGTGTTAAATGGTTTTCGAGTATGATTTGGGAGTTTTTGAGGCATATATGATTAGGCTAAAGGATGAAAAACCAGCAATAGTTGCTGTTTTTGGGTAAGGTGTATCGAAACACCCTCTAGTGTTTCGAAACGGGGGCCTGAAATGGTCTTTGTGTTTCTAAACGACTGAGGGTGTTTCGAAACAATTTGGCTAATGGAATGCCATGTTTCGGTACTGGTCTCGGAACATACTCTTGTACCGAAACGGTCAACACAGTTTCGATACATGCGTTTCGGTACGGCGGGTAGGTGTTCCAATACAGGTGATCGTTGGACACAAATTTGAATTACTTTGAGTCTTCATGCTTTACATTTTAGTCCTAAATGTTGTGATTGCAATTGCTTGAGCTTGAGATGTCTTTTTAAGCTGAAATTTGGCAGAGAAACATGTAACGTGATTAATTTCATAATGGTAATCCTAAAATCAATGAAGTCACTCTAATTTACAAATTTTCTAATTTGGTACCTAATATTGTGTAAAGTGCAATTGAGTCCCTAAATGATATCCGATCGCTGTGCCTTTCTCATTCGTGTTTCGTGAGTACTCATTTAGGTTAAAGATGTATTTAGACAAGATTAAAATAAAAAAAGGGTCGTTAATCAAGGTTGACTTTTGGGTTGACTTTGGTTTTCCCTTGTAATCTTCGTAGTTCGGGTCAAGCGTCTAGGCCGGGCTAAGGGGGTTACAGGACAAGCTCGAGTATAGAGCTTTCTTTGAAGAATTTTAGAATGCGTAAAATAGAATTATATTTATTAAACGGACAAATAAATTGAAACTATTGTAAACTTGCAAATTCCATTACTTTTTCTAAGAAAACTTTTTTGAAATAAATTTGTCGCCTGATCCTCTTTTGTTTTTTTTTTTAAACAAACTATTCCCCTGCGGAATCGCCAAGTTGTCGCAACCCTTTTCGAGCACGACTTTTTGAAAACTTTTAAAACACGAAGTCGCCACCAATCTTTTTGAAAAAGTGTGATTGGATCACTTTAAAACGAGTCTATTTTAAATAAATGTTTTATTTGTTAAAATAACGCTTTTGGTCTGTAAAAACTAGAAAACAAGTTCGGGGGTCGGTTACGTGTGGGGAAGGGTTAGCACCCCCACAACGCCCAAAAATTGGTACCTTGTTGATTTCAAAAAAGTTTTCAAAATTGGAATTTGCAAGTTCACAAAGGTTCGATTTGTTCGTCTGTTTTATGAATATAAATCAATTTTAACAGTCTTACCGCCCAGAAAATGAATTCCAATCACTACCAACACTCTCAGCGCTAACCCGTTATTTCCGTTTGATAAAACACCGTATTAGTTAATTTTCACTTTTTAACAAACAACAAAAATTAAATATGTCAAAGTTTTTTATATTAAAATCTAGTTAATGATTAAATCCTAAAAATGACTACATTTATTATATCTATTAAAGTTGTAGTGTAATTAACCATGTCTTATAATTCCAATGTACAAGAGAAATTTTTCATCACACAAGGCTGACCGAACCGAACGAGCTACATTGAGTTTGCCGTAGCAAACTCGTGAAAATATTATTCAAATTTGGTCCATTTTTTTCTTTTATCTTATCGAGATGTATTTTATTAATCTATGGTGTACATGCTACCGGTAGTTCAAATCTCATTCCAAACGGACATCAATAGGGCATTCAATTTCAATCACGAACGTTAAGGGACCAAATTATAAATCTGGAAAAATTAAAAGGACTTAGCCAAATTTTAAGTTATCAATCCTTAATTAATAAAGTTACATACTTCCATTCCAAATTTTAGCTTTAAACGACCACTCGAACATATTTAATTGCATTCATAATACTCAGGGACCAATATAGAAGAATTTAAAACCTTGATTAACTAAAATAACCAACATAACCACCAAACGTATAGGTACGACCCCAAGGTGTATTGGTACGCATGGGCATGTCGATACGGTCGCTAGGCTAATCGATACCCTTTTCTCATGAATTCCAATAGCTCAAAACAGTATCAATACACCTTTACCTGTATTGATACACCTTGTCAAAATACACTTACCTGTATCGATACACCTCTATCCGTATAGATACACCTGGCCAAATTACACTTACTCCTATCGATAAACTTATACCCGTAACGATACACATGGGCCTGGAATGCCCCAATTTACTGGTTTTTCATGCTTTTAAGGTTCCAAACTCATACCAACATGTCTTAAACATAATCACATGCATATTAGAGACCAAATAATGCCAATCCAACACATAATTATCACCAAGAATCAACCACCATGCTTCAAAGGAAATATAGAGGCTTACTTCCTAGAGAATAAACCATCCAACATCTAAATTATTAATCCCAAGCAAAACCAACATATACAAGCCATTTACAACTCCAAAACAACAATATAAACCTACTCAAAATAGGGAGTTTAATAAACACACTCCCAAATCAACAATGAAGCTCATTGCCTTTATTACTAAAAGTCTAGTTTGAAACCATACTTTTAAAGAATGAAGCTCTTGGATCCTCCTTGCTCACTTGTTGACTCCACTCCTTTAATTCTCTGCATTGATGGACAAAGAGATCGTAAGCACACTAGGCTTAGTGAGGAGTGCTCAAAACACAACACCATCAATGCAATTTGAAAATATTTTCTCAAAACCATTGAAATCATCATTTCAATCCATTTATAAAACATCATGCCTTGAAAACCATGTACTTAAACCATTCCAAAACCAACATATTAAATCATATGCCCATGTATCATTAATCAACAACAAATACCATAGCTAAACCTCAATTTAAGCCTTCCCATACATAACAACCATATGCAAAGCTTAAAGAGTAAACATGCATAAATCACATTATACAACATAGACCTTTTCATGACACATCAACAATTATATTGGCTTACAAGTGATCATTAACAAAGTTCCTTTTCCAAAATAGTTCATCAGATACACAGATTCAACAAGTTTCCTCCCGACACTTCAAGCCATCTTAAACGGAATAACGGTGCATTCACAACCAATAGGGAACAATGTAACACCCCTATCCCGGTTTAGAAGAAAACTGACCTAGGAGGTGTTAAGAAACAAACAAACATATTGATATCATGATTAACATGACTTAACCAAGAGGTAAGCAGACATTGATCGTTCCAAAATAGTTCAATCCACTAGCGACCATTAAACCAAAATGTTAACATTGCTTAATCAATAAGAATCCATACTAACATCATGCCAATGGGTCACTTATCAAAAACCATTTAGTCATCATTCAATCATACCTTATTCTTAAAATCATTCTGGTTTGCAACGAATACTCAAGGCATAAGGGATCAATTATTAAAATGATAGCTACTTGAATTCTTATACACCTTCATAAATAAAAGGATTAAGGTCACTCGAAACTTTTCTTTTAACATAACTTGATCTAAATTATGCCAAAACGAGTCTTGTGCGTTGAATGATGTGAATGCATCAAGCAATTGATTAAAAAGATATATATGTGTGCTTTCTATCAAACCTATCTATTCATTACTCATGTTCGAGAATTAATTAAACATACATTACTTAATAAGCAAGTATTATAACAAATCGTTATTTAATCTTAATACTATTTCTCATTACCTTAGCTCATTCTTTTTAATAACTAAGCATACTTATACCACAACAATACATAAACCATATCCAGCAACCCAGTTAGCTTCACAAAATTGTGACTTAGCCACTAAGTAACCAATCATATATATATATATATATATATCACATATTTCAACTACATGTAACTGTTCATTTAACAAGCTAATATAACTTGCTAATTAGGTAACCATTTAAATAACATGTTATCACAACTTACTCAACAAGAGCCGTTCAAACCATTTGAATCTACTTTTAGTATTTTTATGACTACAAGATTCGAACTACCATGTCTTAAACATATAAATTATACTATTCAGAAGATTGACATGCCATTTATTCGAGAGACTATAGTTTGATCAACATGCATACAACAAATTTTAATTGTATTTCATCACACTATCATGCTTAAGCCAAAAGCAAGCATTCGACTATCATAATTTCAAGGCCACATACCATTTCAAACTTTTAAACAAATTGTCATATAAAACATAGATATTTAACTCCTACTTCAAGAAACAAATTTAAGAAATTTTGGTGTACTAATAAGTTATCAATCCTTTAAACAAACATTATCATGATTTTATATAGGCCCTTCATGAATTCTGACCATAGTCTTTACTCAAACATTCACATGTTATCACCACACATGAATACTATAACAATCATTCAATTTCTTATCTAACATGACTTGGTCGACAAGAAAACCTTCAAATACTTATTTAACATTTCTTAACTAACAAGCCATTATTTGAATACCATATCAATCAAAGTCTAGACAATATGCGAACTAAAAGCATATTAGGTTGTTTACAAGACTTAAATTACTTAAGGACTTTAATGCATATACATAACTAAAAGGTCATTCAAATATGCATCATGCGGGATTGAATACATATATGCCACCAACTAGGGGTTTATAGGCCAAAAGCTACAATACGGTGTACAACTTTGGCATAGTAACTTGCAACCTTCAAACACGATCAAAACGCAAAGCTTCGACAATGAATGCATTAGGCTTTTATAGCCTAAGTGAGGTAGTAACCAAGATAGGATAAAGTAATAATCAATAAAGAGGCAAAATGATCAACCAAGATTTTATAAACATTTAGGTTAGATTTAAAGTACAATGTCTTATTTTTAAAGGCTTAATTCAGAAGCTTATTCAAGACTTATGAGTCACATAACTTGTCATGCTCACCAAGAGCCTTATCAAAGTTTATCGGAGTACTTTAATATTCTTTTGAAATTCTTACTTGATTTCTCACATGGTTCATATCTTTTAGGAAGTTTTTTCTTGGATCACTTTTGGTCAAAAATAACATTGGTCCATGTTTGACCGTATAGGTCCATATTACACATAGCATAATACACATAGGAATGGCTAGTGACTGAACATAACAATCCTAACCTCCCTCTATCCAACCAAACTAGCCCCAATCTCCTTACATCTCCCCCGTTACCTCTTACTGTTGCCAATATATCACATATAATGGGTTGTCACCCGAGCCATGGCTCATGGATCGTAGTCCCAAAGTATACCATGTATTATGCAAAAGTGTCCAAGGACTTCCATTGAATAGGTAACTTAGATATCTTATGTTTTAAAGTTAGCATAGATTTCTTATGTTAAAAGTATGCTTATTCATTTCTTCTTTCAGTATCTTATAACACAAGTTGAGCTTCTAGCTCTTAAGACTTTAGAATTCATGAACTTATACTTTGGTATTCAATTCCTTTATTGGAACCTTATGGCCTTATTGGTCAATACTTAGCTTCAAGCTTTACAATAAAGTCTATAAAATCATCCATTACAAACATAGCATATAGCAAGGCACAAGGTGCATATGTGATGCAACATAACCAATTGATTTATCAAAGATGTTATGTTATGAATGCGTTCACACAATTTGCTCTATGTGAGCCTTATGCACATGCTCATGGTTTATACATAACACATAACAGAAACAAGGATCGAGTTGACACCGTGTCACCCAAACAATGCAACTACACTCACTTGTTATCCTGAAGTTACGAGATACATGAACCATAATCAAATCTCTCTTTTCCAACTTACTTCATTTCCTAATGTTCCTCAACCAAGTGTGTACCTCAAACATGAATAACAATTCGTCATAACAAAGACAATTTATTACTTAACCTTATACATTAATAGCTTACCAAGACACATAATTAAACAAAAAACAGTTTCTATTTTATGAATTCATAGATTCATATGCAAGATAATCCTCTAAGACTCATATTCAAGCAAGACAATCACCATTACTCACATATTCACTTAGACATACACATAACAGTCCCTTGAGCCTATTTTTATGCAAAATAGATTCGATTTCAATTATACACAAACACATGTGTAAAACAATCCCCTTGCATGGTTAAATACTAGTTCTAGCTCAACTATAAGATTGATTAATGATCCAATTAGACATGCTTATCATTCGAATGATCAAGAGTTTCACTAAAAACACAAAATAAAGTATCAAAAGAGAGAATATGTATAGTTTCTTTCCGCAAGCTACATGCATGGTTCAATTTAATGCATGAATTATTTAATTGATCTAAAGATGTTTCCTACCATGTCTTAATCATTATAAACACAAGCACAACATAGCTCATGAGAGATAATCAACCAAATTCTCAATTGAACTCCAAAATTAGAAGAAATGGAGAGTTTGCTTACATTACAGTTCCATTTACTTTCATATACATTTATAAACATAATTTTATTCACAAGAGCCCTTAGTATCCAAAATTACAAAAGAACAGTGTCTAAAACTTACTCCCATGTACCCTACAGTCCAATTAACATTCCACACAAATTTTCCCTGTTTTTGAATCCACAAAAATAGTCCTTAAAAGTATATATTAGTGTAAAAACGGTCCTCTTCCTTTTAATGTATTCACATTCTGCATAACACAATTTGATTACATGTATATATCCCAAAATATAGATACAAAACAAATGTCATTTTATATGAACAAGTACTCAACAATATCAGTCACAAGCAAAACATTCAAAGGGGTTCACCAATCTAGTGCTTATCATATTTTCTCTAAAAATTTACATAATACACATGAATTTTCCTATAAACAACCAAATCACAATCCAATACCTATATAACCGAATTCCATATAATACACTCAACCACCTAACAATTACTCAAGCTTAACTTCACATGTAACCCCCTTAGCCCGGCCTAGACGGTTGACCCGAACTATGAAGATTACACGGGGAAAACCAAAGTCAACCCGAATTAACGACCCTTTTTTTCTTTTTAATCTTGTCTAGATGCACTTAAAACCTAAGCGTACTCTTGAGAAACACATACTTGAAAAGCACTGCGATCGGATTACATTAAGGGGCTCAATTGCACAAATTATAACTTTTAGGGACAAAAATGTAAATTCTATAAATTAAGAGGACTTAACTGATTTTTAAGTTACCAAAATGAAATTAACCACATTACGTGCTTCCCTGTCAATTTTCACTTTAATCTGACATCTCAAACTCATTCAATTGCAAATACAAATTCCAGGACTAAAATGTAAAACTTGCAAACCACAAAACCATTCAAATCAGTGCCCAACGGTCGACTGTTTCGGAACATGGGTTGACCGTTCCGAAACGCGGGTTCGTTTCGAGACCTGTATCGAAACAGGGCCTGGTAGTGGCCAAAACGTTTCAGAACGGCCTCTACCCGTTTCGATACACGAAGGCCATTACAGGCCCCCGTTTCGAAACGCTAGGGCTCGTTCCGATACGGATTGCCCAGAAAGTGCAGAATTAGCTGGTTTAACATGCATTTATCCACTCCAACACAACTTAATGACCTCCTAATCATGCCAACAAGTCATCATACATATAAGATACACATTTGCATCATCAAAACTCATTCATGGCATCAATTAGGAAAATCCACAAGTCTATAGGCA
This sequence comes from Hibiscus trionum, assembly GCA_030270665.1. Classification (NCBI taxonomy): domain Eukaryota; kingdom Viridiplantae; phylum Streptophyta; class Magnoliopsida; order Malvales; family Malvaceae; genus Hibiscus; species Hibiscus trionum. The sequence continues at coordinate 7,022,799 of BSYR01000004.1, forward strand.
TGCATCCTAATATTCAAAACCAACCAATCATCAAATCAATCAAAGCAACACCAAAATGGCCATTTACAAGACCAAAACATTAAAGGCATCATGCCCCACTTAGGAAGTCCAAAACATCTCCCAAAATACAACCTAGGTTCCCATTGCCAAAATATCAAAAACTAATAGTGTTGTGAAAACATCACCATACATGAGCTTAGCTTTCCCTTGGATTCTTAGCCTCCTTGCTACCCTCAAAACACTTCAATTCTCTGCATTATTGGTTCAAGAAAGAGAGTGTAAGCACATTTGCTTAGTGAGGAAAGCTCCAAAGAAACAACACAATAATGCACTTATAAAACACCTGTCATAAGGCCTTTAAACTCTTGAACATCATTTCACATGCAACAATGCATACACAACAAGCATCTCATGCATCATTAACATCAACATGTCATATTGGCTTCCAAGTGATAAACCATAACCATTTTCAACATAAAACACAATCGGATACACGGATTACAAGCGTTGTCCCATACGCTTCATACACACTACCGAACACACAAGGTGGAGTTTACCGGTACAATCACAACCCCTCAACACCCGTGATGGAGTTTAACGGTACAATCACAACCCCTCCATATCACTCATCGGTAGTTGTATAACATCACTAACGAGAACACGGGACACACAACACAAGATCCTCACATGGCCTTTTAACCACCATTATGATCTTAAACATCTCGTTAGTGTACTTGGATGGAGTTTATGGCACAATTACAACCCCTCAACATCCAAGGCGACTTTATTCACGGTGCACCCAATCCTATAGCCGACTAACTATATCCGATTCAAGTACCTTAAAACCATTACATCACTTGCCAATATACATCATTTATCATCAACAATCCACTGTTTTAAAGCATTAATCAAAGCCATTAAACCATCATGCATCACTATGCATCAAAACCACATTTATCCATAGCAAACCAAGGATCTCTTACCTTGAGCATCCTTCAACACATGGCTTTCAAAACCAGCATTAATCATGCTAAAACATGCTTTCAAAACAGAATTTAAACATGCAAATTAAATTCATTCCATCCAACCATCTCATGATTCATCAAAGAGAGAGTTTTCCCGAAAACATACTCTTGAGGTTAGTTAAGTTGCTTAGACTTAAACTAAGCTCCCAAACCTTCGAACATTCATTACAAAGCTGGAAATCCCAACTTCGGATCAACCCCACAAGGATCCGAAGATGTCTCCCTTGTTTTAAACACATCAAAGCAGAGGATTAATGCATCACCATGCATTAAAATCTTCAACCATTACATCTAAACTCGCTGCTCTCACCAAATCTAACATTTCAGCTACCAAACACAACCGAAATCACTTCCAAACTCTTCCACCACATTACCCAGCCAAGATCCATCACTTCTAAACATTATTAAACATCAATTAACATCCAAAAAGAACCTAAACTCGTCCTTATACCTCCAGCTATAACAGAACACCAAGATCACCCCAAAAACCACCATTTTCATAAGCAAAAACTTAGGAAATTCAAGCTATTCGGGATTTCATTGATTAAACCTCAATTACACATCATTAAACATCCAAAATACATTAAAAAGCCATCTCAAAACAGAGCCCAAACAATAACCACGAAATTCAGTAGATTTCTCCTTGTTTAGAGCCAAAATCCTTGAAAATTCAATAAGCAAATCAAGAGGTTTTGATGTAGAAAGGATTAGGAATCAATTGATGATTGAAACCTCATCATTTAGTGTGAAAATCAGTAGAAATGTTGCTATGGAAATGTGTTTGGCTGAGGGAATTTTGAGAGAAAATGAGATGGGAAAGTTTTTAAGAAAGTTAGTTATGAAAAGCTAAAATATGGTTTCCCCCTTTTCCTTTAATTAATTAAACATTAATAAAATCATTAAATCTAAGAAAAATCTGGAGAAATCCTTCCTTAGGCAAATTATCTCCTTAAAGATTCAAAGTTTCAATCCTTACAAAACAGTCACCACTGAACTTTTCAAAAATTACATTTTAGTCACTATTTCGAAATGTTGCACTTCCAAACCTTATTTTGTAAAATTGATTTCACCACTCTCTTATATATATTAAAAGAGGATTTTTAGATATTTTTCCATATTTTTAAAGCATCCCGAACTAGGCTTCCCTAAAACCACCTTTTATATTCGAACCGAAAATCAGACCGGTCCGGTTCAGACCCTAAACTTCCAAGCCCAAAATTGGGGTGTTACATCACATGAATAGATAGGAAAACTAGATAGTTACCTCCAAGAAAGAATCTATATGCATACAATCCTCCAAATGAGCCATATCAAGCCTAAATTAAACTTTCTCACACATCTCACTAGGAGTTCGGGTTTTGCTTTGAGGAAAGGATGAATAAGATTAAAATTTTCGTCTAACCTTCTCTCTTTCCCCCAAATGTTGATCCAACATTACTCCTACTTCACACGTGCCAATCTCCAATCGTGACATGGGTATATGCCCTCCATAGAGTTGAATTTTTGCATGTAATCATAAATCTTTGTATTGAATTCTTTTGGATCCTTTTATTTTTACTCTCTAGTTGATCAAAAATGCAAATAAGTCCAGTCAATTCTTAATTGATTAATTAAGAAACACTTTGAATGTTTTGAAATACTATCGATTCATATTAGATAACCTAGGACACATTTTTATGGTATTACAGACAATGACCCTAAGCGAACAACAACCCCAATCATTGGTTAGATGCTTAACCCACTAACGAGAGCTGAGACTGTAACCCCCCCCGACCCGTCCTAGATGCTCGACCGAACCAAACGGGTCACACAGGGAATATTGAAGTAAACTGGGAAGTTTACCTCAATAAACGACCCTATTTTTTCTTTTTATCTTGTCTAGATGAACATTGTTACCCTGAGTGTTTTGACTCACTTCGGAGAAAAGATCAACTCAAACGGACATCGATTTGGCATTCAAATGATTACAAACAAATGTTAAGGACCAATTTGTAATTTTAACGAATTGTATGGACTTTAACCAAATTAAAGTTATCGATAGTTAATTAGTCAGGTTTCATGACCACAAGTCAATTTACAACTTCTTTCAATCATCCAAACTCATTCAATTGAACATCCAAACATTCAGTGATAGAAACAGAAGAAAACATGACATCAAAAAGCCTTAATTAACTAACTTCACAGCCAAGCGTATCGATACACTTCAACCCATATCGATATGTCATTATCTTATTTTGCCCTTTGGCCGTATCGATACGGTCTACCCAGTACCGATACGATATGCCTGTTTTGGCTATACTATACCAATACGGTAGCCCGCGTAACGGTACGCATGGGCTTCTAATGTCACATCTTGCTAATTTTTCAAGTCTAAACACAAAAAATATCAATCCAACATGTTAACAAAGCATAAGCAATCACTTAGGTCATGATTCTAAAGGCAAATAACACCAAGGCATGCTTCCGACATCAATACAACATATTTAGCAATCTATAAGCATGCTCCCTAAGCATAATAGCCATTTAAGTACCAAAATGCAAACCAAACCAAATACCAGCAATTGAAGGCCATTTACAAGTCTATTAAGGCACTACAAACTTGTGCCAAACCAAGGAGTTCACCCCATAAGCTCCCAAATTATCAAGGTAACCTCCCATTACCAACTTATTACTATTGATTCGTTTAAAAACCATACTTGAGCTATGAGCGATGCTTGGACTTCTTCACTTGCTCTCTCGCTGCTCGTTCAATCTACTTTTCTGCATTGTGGTAAAAAGATAGCATAAGCACATTTGCTTAGTGAGGGATGCTTAAAACAAAACCAACCAACAATGTATTTTTAAATCATTTATCAAATAAAAGTCGCTTACACATCATGCTCATCTATCTCATGCTTTAAAACATGTTAAAGCAAAACATTCAACTTTAAAACACATATATCATTTGGCTCATGCATTGATCCCAATGCAAATCTCAAAATAGGCTTCACATGATTTAACTCACAAAATATGCTATAAATAGAATCTCATGTATAATGCTCATCATACAAAACCATTTAAATTAATGATACATGTAATCTCATATATTGGCATTCAAGTGACCCGAATGGCTACACTCCATCCCAAAACATATGGTGGGGTTATTCTCACCATAAAGTAACTCAAATATGCAGATATACCTTATGGCGTGGTTGTTCCCACCATAAGAGGGGCAGAACACTTGGTGTGGTTGTTCCCACCAAAGTATTCACAACCTGTAAATGTTCCTACCTTAATGCTCGTAATTTAACCCTCTTAGCCCGGCCTAGACGGTTGACCCGAACTTACGAAGATTACACGGGGAAAACCAAAGTCAACCCGAAAGTCAACCTTGATTAACGACCCTTTTTTTCCTTTTTACTTGTCTAGATGCACATTAACCCTAAACGTACTCTTGAGAAACATTTATGAGAAAAACTCAGCGATCGGATATCTATAAGGGACTCAATTGCACAAATCACAATTATTAGGGACCAAATTGCAAATTCTGGAAATTAGGAGGTATTAACTACTTTTTAAGTTACTAATATTTAATTAGTCACATTACATGCTTCCCTGTCAAATTTCACCTTAATCGGACCTCTCAAACTCATGCAATTGCAAATACAATTTTCGAGACTAAAACGTAAAGCTTGCAAACCTCAAAACCATTCAAATCAGTGCCCAACAGTCACCTGTTTCGAAACGGGGTTGACCGTTCTGAAACACGGGTTCGTTTCGAGACTTGTTCTGAAACAGAGCCTTCCAGTGGCCAAACTGTTTCGATACGGTCACCAGCCATTTCGAAACACCCAGGCCATTACAGGCCCCCGTTTCGAAACGCCTATGAGTGTATCGATACAAGTTGCCCAGAAGCTACATATTTTGCTGGTTTAACATGCATAAAACCACTCAAATGCATCCTAATGACTTCCTAATCATGCAAACAAGTCATCATACATAAAAGGTACATGTTTGCAACTTCAAAACACATTCATGGCATCAATCATGGAATTCCACAAGACTATAGGTATGCATCTTAATATCCAAAACCAAACAACCAACAAAAAACCAAATCAAGCTTCAAAAGGCCAATTACAAATCCCAAAACATCAAAAGCATCAAGCCACAACTAGGGAGTCCAAAACATCTCCCAAAACACATCTTAGGTTCCCATTGCCAAAATATCAAAATCTAATAGTGTTACGAAAACATCACCATACATGAGCTTAGTTTCCCTTGGACTCTTAGCCTCCTTGTTGCCCTCAAACACTTCAATTATCTGCATTATTGGTTCAAGAGAGAGAGAGTAAGCACAATTGCTTAGTGAGGCATGCTCTAAAGAAACAACACAATAATGCTTTTTATAAAACACTTTTAATAAATCCTTCAATCACATAAACATCCTTATTCATGCAACCTTGCATACATAACAAACATCTCATGCTTCACTAAAATCAACATGTCATATTGGCTTCCAAGTGATAACCCATAACCATTTACAACACAAAACACAATCGGATACGCAGATTACAAGCGTTGTCCCATACGCTTCATACGCACTACCGAACACACAAGGTGGAGTTTACCGGTACAATAACAACCCCTCAACACCCGTGATGGAGTTTAACGGTACAATCACAACCCCTCAACATCACTCATCGGTAGTTGTATAATTTCACTAATGAGAACACGGGACACACAACTCAAGATCCACACACGGACTTTTAACCACCGTTGTGATCTTACCTTACTTGTTAGTGTACTTGGATGGAGTTTACGGTACAATCACAACCCCTCAACATCACTCATCGGTAGTTGTATAATTTCACTAACGAGAACACGGGACACACAACAAAAGATCCACACACGGACTTTTAACCACCGTTGTGATCTTACCTTACTCGTTAGTGTACTTGGATGGAGTTTACGGTACAATCACAACCCCTCAACATCCAAGGCGACTTTATTCACGATGCACCCAATCCTATAGCCGGCTAACTATATCCGATTCAAGTACTTAAAAACCTTTACATCACTTGCCAATATACATCATATAACATCGACAACTCACTGTTTTAAAGCATTAAACAAAGCCATTTAACATCATGCATCACTATGCATCAAAACCACATTTACAATATGTCAAACCAAGGATCTCTTACCTTGAGCACCCTTCAACATATGGCTTTCAAAACCAGCATTTACCATGCTAAAACATGCTTTCAAAACAAAATTTAAACATGCAAATATAATCAATGCATCAAACCACATCATGGCTCATCCAAGAGAGAGTTTTCCCGGAAGCTTACTCTTGAGCTTAGCTAAGTTGTTTAGACTTAAACTAAGCTCCCAAAACCTTCAAACATTTGTTTCAAAGCTGGAAATACAACTTCACTCACCAATTCCGTTTTGCAAACTTGCCGAAACGCCGATCAAGCCTCCGGATCAACACCACAAGTGTCCGAAGATATCTCCCCTATTTTAAACACATCAAATGAGAGGATTAATGCATCATCATGCATTGAAATCTTCAGCCAACACTTTTAAACTCACTGCTCTATCTAAAGCCAACATTTCGGCTACCAAACACAACCGAAATCATCTCCAAACTCTTCCAAAACTTAACCCAGCCAAGATCCATCACTTCCAACCATTTCTAAACATCAATTAACATCCAAAATGAACATAAACTCGTCCTTATACCTCCAGCTATAACAGAACACCAAGATCACCCCCAAAACAACCATTTTCATATGCAAAAACTTAGGAAACACAACCTATTCGGGATTGCATTGATAAAACCTCATTTACACATCATTAGACATCCAAAATACATTTAAGAAACATCTCAAAACAGAGCCCAAGCAATCACCACGAAATTCTTCATGATTTCCTCCAAATCTTGAGTTTTAAGCCAAAATCAAGCTTCTACCATTAAAACCATTTATAAAACTTAAATTAAGGATTGATAACTTGGGAATTTCAGTAAAGAACTGAGTATTTAGAGGAGAAGAAAAACCTTACCTCTAAATGGTGATTTCTCCTTGATTTGAGCCAATTTGCTTGAAAATCCAATGAAGAAATCAAAAGGATTTGATGTAAGATGGATTAGGAACTAATTGATGATTGAAATCTCATCAATTGAAGTGAAGATCAAAGAAAAAATTGCTAGAGAAAAGTGTTTGGATGATGGAATTTTGAGAGAAAAAGGAATGAGAAAGTTTAAGGAAAAAGTAGTTATGATTTTAACAAAAGATAGTTTCTCTTCACTTATAATTAATTAAAACATTAATTACTTCACTCAAATTAAAGAAAAATCTGGAGAAATCATTTTTGGTAAATTAGCTCCTTAAAGTTTCAAAGTTTCAATCCTTACAAAACAGTCACCACCAAACTTTTCAAAAATCGCATTTTAGTCACTATTTCAAAATGTTGTATTTCCATACCTTATTTTGCAAAATTGACTTCACCACTCTCTTATATATATTAAAAGAGGATTTTTAGATATTTTTCCATAATTTTAAAGCATCCCGAACTAGGCTTTCCCTAAAACCTCCTTTTATATTCAAACCGAAAATTAGACCGGTCCGGTTCAGAACCTAAACTTCTAAGCCCAAAATTGGGGTGTTACACGTAAAGATGTGGATGTTCCCATCTTATCACCCGTACGTACGAATTTTGCTAACATTTAATAGTGCACTCTCATCCTATTAGTCGACCAATTATATCTGATAGTATCAAGTCTCATCACTTTGCCAATATACACTGTTAAACCATGTTACTTCATCGTTTTTCATATGCATCATTCAATCCAATTCCATCAAAGTAACTCAAATACATTAAACCATGTATTTAGGCATTTTCTCAAACATGTTGCATACCAGTTTCTAAACACATGAATTATCAAAACATAAACATATGCAACATTTCTCACTTCCAAAACATGCATATAATAGTAGGTAAAACAATACTATCTTCAAAGCATGATCATGAATTTATTAAAACCATGGAAACCGAGAACGAAATCTTCCATACTTACTTCTAAGCTTAGATTAGCGTTTCAAGCTTAATTTAAACCCCCAAACCTTGCTTTCAAACCTTTGAAAAGCTTTAAAACCAGTTCCACTCACCGACAACACCTTGATCGCTTTGTCGAGGCGAAATTAAGCTTTCGAATCAACCGCAACTCCTTCCAAAGATAACGAAACATCATCCCTTGATTCTAGCCAAAGGAAAACAGAGGAAAGAGGTACGGAAACTTCTAAGCCCAAAATTGGGGTGTTACAACTCTCCCCCCTTAAGAAATTTCGTCCCCGAAATTTACCTGGAGGAAAGAGGTACGGAAACTGCTTCTTCATATCATCCTTTATTTCCCACGTGGCTTCTTCAACACCACGATGCTTCCACAACACCTTAACCAATTCAATGGTCTTGCCTCGAAGCACTTTATTGTCCGAATCCAGAATTTCAACCAGCTCCTCATCATAGGTCAAGTCTGGATTCAACTCCACTTCCTCCACAGGCATAACATGCGAAAGATCCGATCTATACCTCCGAAGCATAGAGACATGAAACACATCATGTATCTTTTCCAACTCTTGCGGCAACCTCAGCTTGTACGCAACAGGACCCACACGTTCAATCACCTCGTATGGTCCAATGTACCTAGGGCTCAACTTACCCTTTTGACCAAACCTCATCAACTTCTTCAAAGGCGAAACTTTCAAGAACACACGGTCACCCACCGCAAACTCAATCTCCTTACGCTTCAAATCCGCGTAAGACTTCTGTCGATCAGAAGCTGCCTTCAAACGCTGATAAATGAGCTTCACCTTCTCGGTGGTACCTTTCAACAAAGCTGGCTTTGACACCAACTTCTGACCTGTTTCAGCCCAACAAAGAGGAGTTCTGCACTTCCTCCCGTACAAGGCTTCATAAGGTGCCATTTGAATACTTGCCTAGTAGCTAATGTTATAAGCAAACTCTACCAAAGGCAAATGCTTCTCCCAAGAGCCTTGAAACTCAATCACAAAGCACCTCAACACATCTTCCAGCACTTGGATAACACGCTCAGATTGTCCATCCGACTGTGGATGATAAGAAGTACTGAAATTCAACCGCGTACCCAAATCTTGATGCAAACATTCCCAGAAACGTGATGTAAATCTCGGATCTCTATCCGACACTATAGACTTTGGCACACCATGCAGTCACACAATCTCAACAATGTACAACTCAACGAGCTTGTCCAAAGTATACGTAGTATGCACAGGTATGAAATGCGCACACTTCGTAAGGCGATCCACAATCACCCACACTAAATTCTTCTTCGATGGCGAAAAAGGAAAACCAGACACAAAATCCATGGTAATCCTTTCCCACTTCCACTCAGGAATCCTCAACGGTTGCAACAACCCAGAAGGAAACTGATGCTCAGCCTTAACTCGCTGACAAACCATGCACTTACTCACATACTCTGCAACATCTTTCTTTAATCCCACCCAATAGTACTCATCCTTAAGATCATGATACATCTTCGTACTACCAGGGTGCATAGCAAAAGGACTACTATGAGCTTCAGTCAGAATAGCGCGCCTCAACTCAGCATCATTCGGCACTACTATCCGACTTCCAAAACATAAAACTCCATCATCATTAAAACAAAAATCTGATGGTCTATCCTCAGCAATATCCTGAACATGTGGCACTAAGGAATCATCCATCAGCTGCTTATCCTTTATCAACTGAAGCAAATATGGTTTCACTTGCACTTCAGCCACAAAACCTCCATCTCGCGAAATACTCAAACGGGCAAACATAGCCCTCAACTCCACTGCCACTTTCCTACTCAAAGCATCTACTACAACATTAGCTTTTTCCGGATGGTACTCGATCGTCAGATCGTAATCTTTAAGCAATTCCACCCAACGTAGTTGCCTAAGATTCAACTCTTTTTGAGACATCAAATACTTCAAACTTTTGTGATCTGTGTACACAGTACACTTCTCACCGTACAGGTAATGTCTCCAAATTTTCAAAGCAAAGACCACCGCAGCTAACTCAATGTCATGCGTAGGATAATTGCGCTCATGCACCTTCAACTGGCGCGATGCATAAGCCACCACCTTACCCTCTTGCATCAACACACACCCCAAACCAACATAGGATGCGTCAATGTACACTACAAACTCTTTCCCTGATTCAGGTTGAACCAAGATAGAAGCTTGCGTTAAAGCTGCCTTAAGCTTCTCAAAAGCCTATTGTCTTGCCTCCGTCCACTCAAACTTGACATCTTTCTGCAACAACTTCGTCAAAGGTGCAGCAATCTTTCAAAATCCATCCACGAACCTCCGATAGTATCCTGCCAATCCAAGGAAACTACGGACTTCATGAACAGACTTAGGAGGCTTCCAATTCATCACCACCTCAATCTTCTGAGGATCAACACGAATCCCCTCAGCAGAAACCACATGACCAAGGAACACAACTTCCTTAAGCCAAAATTCACACTTGCTCAGCTTAGCATAAAGTTGATTCTCCAACAAAGCATGCAACGCAATCCTCAAATGCCCTTCATGTTCCTCCTCAGTACGAGAGTACACAAGGATATCATCAATGAACACCACAACAAAATTGTCCAAGTATTCATGGAACAATCTATTCATCATGTCCATAAAAGCTGCAGGAGCATTCGTCAAGCCAAACGGCATCACAAGGAACTCATAATGCCCATACCTCGTCCTAAAGGCTGTTTTTGGCACATCCACATCCTTCACCGTGAGCTGATAATAACCTGACCTTAAGTCAATCTTAGAGAACACAAACGCTCCCCGAAATTGATCAAAAAGATCATCAATTCTCGGCAAAAGATACCGATTCTTGATAGTCAACTTGTTCAGCTGACGATAATCAGTGCACATTCTCATAGTGCCATTCTTTTTCTTCACAAACAAGACCGGTGCACCCCAAGGTGACAAACTCGGCCGAATGAAACCACGATCAAGCAATTCCTGAAGTTGCGTCTTCAGCTCCTTCAACTCCTTAGGTGCCATTCTATAAGGAGTAATGGACACTGGAGTTGTGTTTTCATACAGCTCAATTCCAAACTCCACCTCTCGACTAGGAGGCAATCTAGGTAACTCCTCCGAAAACACTCCAAGAAACTCTCGCACAGTCCTGATATCTTGAACTCACAACTCCTTAGAGCTAGGATTCATCACAAAGGCCAGATAAGCCTCACATCCTTGCCTCAGCATTCGGCTTGCTTCCAAAGAAGACACCACATTCGCAAGAAACTTCACATTCTCACCAACCACCACTATCTCGTAGTCATCCGCATGCTTCAACGAAACTCGCTTGTTCTCAAAATCCACTACAGCTTGATGCTCAACAAGCCAATCCATACCAAGGATTACATCAAAACCATAGATTGGCAATTCCATAAGATCAACAAGAAAAACATGACTTTGCACTTCCAAGGGACATCTTCTATACAACTTCCGTGTCACAACGGTCTCACCAAAGGAACTAGTTACACGCATACCAACATCCAAAGACTCAACAAGTAAACCAAGCAATTGAGCATGTTCACGCAATATGTATGAGTGTGTAGATCCATAATCAATCAAGGAAAGTAATGATAAGGATTGCAAAGTAAAGGTACCTGCGATCATATCCGTATCATTTCTCCCCTCTCGCTAAGCATACACTCAAGCCTGGCGACCACCCTCAGGTTGGACAGCTACCAGATGCGTCATATTCCTCCCACCGTCATCTCTGCGATGGAAGTTACCACGGCCGCGCCCACGACCTCTCTGTGGTGCAACAACCCCAGAAGCACGTCCCTGACAACCACCGGCCAACAAAGGACACTCCCTCCTCATGTGGTCTGCCGAACCACAATTCCATCACGAATTACCGGTCACTGCAACAGGAGCCTGCACCTCCCTCGCTGCTCGAGGACAATCTCGCCTCAAATGGCCACGCGATCCACATGTCCAGCACGTGTTCTGATCAGTTCTCATCCTGCCTCCCTGAACAGGCACACCTTGCCCTCCATTACCACGTCTAGCAGAAGACTGATACCTCTTATCTCGTCCTCTCTTGTTCCGTCCACCACCGGAACTATAATCAGCCACTCTTTTGCCCAAACTAGAACTAACGCCTCTGGAAGACAGACCCTGATTCTGCTCAATGTCCTTTGCCCTACTCACTAACACATCAAAATCCGTGTACTCAGCTGCAAGCATAAAGGTTTTCACGTCCGTCACTAAACCATATCAGAAACGTTCACACCTTTCTCGCTCATCATGGATAAGCTCAGGTGCGTACTGACTAAGACGAACAAACTGGATCTCATACTCAGCCACCGTCATGCTTCCTTGCACAAGAGACATGAATTCTCTTTTCTTTTCATCCAGGTATCGCACACCTAGATACTTTCGCTTGAACGCGTTCAGAAAGAACGTCCAAGTCACATCAACTTCCTCCATTCTAGAGACAGTGGTCGTCCACCACGTATACGCATCATCATGTAACAGCGATACCACACAACCTAATTTTTGCACATCGTTGCAGTTCATCTGTCCCAATATCCTCTTGGTGCTTTCCAACCAAGATTCAGAACCTTCAGGAGATAAACCTCTCAACTCAGTCCCTCCCAGACTGCGAAGACGTTCCAAAGGTAATCTCACGTTAGCATCACCCTGATGCGCAACTCCGTGAGCTCCAGCTACTGCTGCCTGAAAGGCTCCAGCAATAGCCTGTATCAAAACAGTCATGTCAAGAGCAGCTTGCCCCTGCACACCATCAGGTCCAGCGACCCTAGCACCAGCACCATCACCTCCAGCACCACCACCACCAGGCGGTCCACCACCAGGAGGAGGAGGTAAATCCATAACATTATCAGCGTTTTCATCGTTCTCATTCTGAGCCATAGCTCTCGTATTCACCCTCGTTTCTCTACGAGGCCCCATTTACAAGAAAACAATGCACTGACACAAATGCAATAAACATAATTAGGCTCAACAAGGTAAGTAATCCAAGTAATCAAGCTCGTTTTCCAAAAATAATTCATTTCATTAGTTTTGATATGGCAATTGGTTCCCCTAACATGCTTCAACATAGCATAGCATCACAATTGCAACATACTTTACAATTCATACATCATACTTTTATTTAAAAGGCATATCATGCAATCACATAAACTTCACCCACATAACCATTCCCTTTTACACGAGAAGCCAACTCTGATACCACCAAATGTAACCCCCTTAGCCCAGCCTAGACGGTTGACCCGAACTTACGAAGATTACACGGGGAAAACCAAGGTCAACCCAAAATTCAACCTTGATTAACCACCCTTTTTTTCCTTTTTACTTTTCTAGATGCACATTAACCCTAAACGTACTCTTGAGAAACATTCATGAGAATAACTCAGGGATCGGATATCTATAAGGGACTCAATTGCACAAATCACAATTATTAGGGACCAAATTGCAAATTCTGGAAATTAGGAGGTCTTAACTGCTTTTTAAGTTACTAATATTAAATTAGTCACATTACATGCTTCCCTGTCAAATTTCACCTTAATCGGACCTCTCAAACTCATGCAATTGCAAATACAATTTTCGGGACTAAAATGTAAAGCTTGCAAACCTCAAAACAATTCAATCAGTGCCACATGTTTCGAAACGGGGTTGACCGTTCCGAAACACGGGTTCATTTCGAGACTTGTTCCGAAACAGGGCCTTCCAGTGGCCAAACCGTTTCGATACGGTCACCAACCGTTTCCAAACACCCAGGCCATTACAGGCCCCCGTTTCGAAACGCCTATGAGTGTATCGATACGGGTTGCCCAGAAGCTACATATTTTGCTGGTTTAACATGCATAAAACCACTCAAATGCATCCTAATGACGTCCTAATCATGCAAACAAGTCATCATACATAAAAGGTACATGTTTGCAACTTCAAAACACATTCATGGCATCAATCATGGAATTCCACAAGACTATAGGCATGCATCCTAATATCCAAAACCAAACAACCAATAAAACACCAAATCAAGCTTCAAAAGGCCAATTACAAATCCCAAAACATCAAAAGCATCAAGCCACAACTAAGGAGTCCAAAACATTTCCCAAAACACATCTTAGGTTCCCATTGCCAAAATATCAAAATCTAATAGTGTTACAAAAACATCACCATACATGAGCTTAGTTTCCCTTGGACTCTTAGCCTCCTTGTTGCCCTCAAACACTTCAATTATCTGCATTATTGGTTCAAGAGAGAGAGCGTAAGCACAATTGTTTAGTGAGGCATGCATTAAAGAAACAACACAAAAATGTTTTTTATAAAACAGTTTTAATAAAGCTTTCCATCACATAAACATCCTTATTCATGCAACCTTGCATACATAACAAGCATCTCAGGCTTCACTAAAATCAACATGTCATATTGGCTTCCAAGTGATAATCCATAACCATTTACAACACGAAACACAATCGGATACGCGGATTACAAGCGTTGTCCCATACGCTTCATACGCACTACCGAACACACAAGGTGGAGTTTACCGGTACAATCACAACCCCTCAACACCCGTGATGAAGTTTAACGGTACAATCACAACCCCTCAACATCACTCATCGGTAGTTGTATAATTTCACTAACGAGAACACGGGGCACACAACACAAGATCCACACACAGACTTTTAACCACCGTTGTGATCTTACCTTACTCGCTAATGTACTTGGATGGAGTTTATGGTACACTCACAACCCCTCAACATCACTCATCGGTAGTTGTATAATTTCACTAATGAGAACACGAGACACACAACACAAGATCCACACACGGACTTTTAACCACCGTTGTGATCTTACCTTACTCGTTAGTGTACTTGGATGGAGTTTACGGTACAATCACAACCCCTCAACATCCAAGGCGACTTTATTCACGGTGCACCCAATCCTATAGCCAGCTAACTATATCCGATTCAAGTACTTAAAAACCTTTACATCACTTGCCAATATACATCATATAACATCAACAACTCACTGTTTTAAAGCATTAAACAAAGCCATTTAACATCATGCATCACTATGCATCTAAACCACATTTACAATATGTCAAACCAAGGATCTCTTACCTTGAGCACCCTTCAGCATATGGCTTTCAAAACCAGCATTTACCATGCTAAAACATGCTTTCAAAACAGAATTTAAACATGCAAATATAATCAATGCATCAAACCACATCATGGCTCATCCAAGAGAGAGTTTTCCCGGAAGCTTACTCTTGAGCTTAGCTAAGTTGTTTAGACTTAAACTAAGCTCCCAAAACCTTCAAACATTTGATTCAAAGCTGGAAATCCAACTTCACTCACCAATTTCGTTTCACAAACTTGCCGAAACGCCGATCAAACCTCTGGATCAGCACCACAAGTGTCCGAAGATATCTCCCATATTTTAAACACATCAAAGCAGAGGATTAATGCGTCATCATGCATTGAAATCTTCAGCCAACACTCTTAAACTCACTACTCTATCTAAAGCCAACATTTCGGCTACCAAACACAACCGAAATCACCTCCAAACTCTTCCAAAACTTAACCCAGCCAAGATCCATCACTTCCAACAATTTCTAAACATCAATTAACATCCAAAATGAACCTAAACTCGTCCTTATACCTCCAGCTATAACAGAACACCAAGATCACCCCAAAAACCACCATTTTCATAAGCAAAAACTTAGGAAACACAACCTATTCGGGATTGCATTGATAAAACCTCATTTACACATCATTAGACATCCAAAATACATTTAAGAAACATCTCAAAACAGAGCCCAAGCAATCAACGCGAAATTCTTCATGATTTCCTCCAAATCTTGAGTTTTAAGCCAAAATCAAGCTTCTACCATTAAAACCATTTATAAAACTTAAATTAAGGATTGATAACTTGGGAATTTCAGTAAAGAACTGAGTATTTAGAGGAGAAGAACAACCTTACCTCTAAATGGTGATTCCTCCTTGATTTGAGCCAATTTGCTTAAAAATTCAATGAAGAAATCAAAAGGATTTGATGTAAGATGGATTATGAACTAATTGATGATTGAAATCTCATCAATTGAAGTGAAGATCAAAGAAAAAATTGCTGGAGAAAAGTGTCTGGATGATGGAATTTTGAGAGAAAAAGGAATGAGAAAGTTTTAGGAAAAAGTAGTTATGATTTTAACAAAAGGTAGTTTCTCTTCACTTCTAATTAATTAAAACATTAATTAATTCACTCAAATTAAAGAAAAATCTGGAGAAATCATTTTTGGTAAATTAGCTCCTTAAAGTTTCAAAGTTTCAATCCTTACAAAACAGTCACCACCGAACTTTTCAAAAATCGCATTTTAGTCACTATTTCAAAATGTTGCATTTCCAAACCTTATGTTGCAAAATTGACTTCACCACTCTTATATATATATATTAAAAGAGGATTTTTAGATATTTTCCCATAATTTTAAAGCATCCCGAACTAGGCTTTCCCTAAAACCTCCTTTTATATTCGAACCGAAAATCAGACCGGTCTGGTTCAGAACCTAAACTTCTAAGCCCAAAATTGGGGTGTTACACGTAAAGATGTGGATGTTCCCATCTTATCACACGTACGTACGAATTTTGCTCACATTTAATAGTGCACTCTCATCCTATTAGTCGACCAATTATATCTGATAGTATCAAGTCTCATCACTTTGCCAATATACACTTTTAAACCATGTTACCTCATCGTTTTTCATATGCATCATTCAAACAAATTCCATCAAAGTATCTCAAATACATTAAACCATGTATTTAGGTATTTTCTCAAACATGTTGCATACCACTTTCTAAACACATGAATTATCAAAACATAAACATATACAACATTTCTCACTTCCAAAACATGCATATAATAGTAGGTAAAACAATACTATCTTCAAAGCATGATCATGAATTTATTAAAACCATGGAAACCGAGAACGATATCTTCCATACTTACTTCTAAGCTTAGATTAGCGTTTCAAGCTTAATTTAAACCCCCAAACCTTGCTTTCAAACCTTTGAAAAGCTTTAAAACCAGTTCCACTCACCGACAACACCTTGATCGCTTTGTCGAGGCGAAATCAAGCTTTCGAATCAACCGCAACTCCTTCCAAAGATAACGAAACATCATCCCTTGATTCTAGCCAAAGGAAAACAGAGGATTAATGCACAACCTTGCATCAAAAACCCCATCAAGATGAAACTACAGCATCCTCCATCAACAACCAAGTTTTTGCTACCCGAAAACTATCGTAAACACCGATGAAACCTTTCTAACAAATCTCCAACCATTACCCAACGAGATTAACATCAAAACAACATCAATTTAAATCTAAAAACACTTTCTAAATACCAAAGAACCTTCAGCAATCAATCCACCACAAGATGAAGCCAGAAACTCAAGGATTTCTACCTAGAAATCAACCAACTCACCTAGTTTCGTGTTTCCTAAATTAAAATCACTTAATCAACATTTCAATACATCATAATCATGATATAATCTCATTATAAACCCAGACAAACATATTTGAAACAATGATTTCTTGATTTAATCAATTAAACATCATTTAAACCAATTTTCCATAATTGTAACATCAAAACCCAATAGAAAACACTCATAAAAGATCAAAAACTTGGGAATTCCAATAAAGAACCTTTCATTAGAGGAGGAGAACGAAACCTTACCTCTACTGATGACATTTCCCTTCAATTGTAAGGATTTACGTGAGAAATAAAAGATAAAATCGTAAGAATTGATCGAAAAACTGTAAAGTGTCCAAAGGTTATATATTTCATGCACTTTCCAACTCTTATTATTACCGTGTTTAAGCTCATTTTAGGCATAATTAGGCTCATACATAGAATTCTATAGTATTTCATTGTTCTACTTTACTTTTACAACTTATCATTTATTTGGTGAACAAGAGGTACTGTTCTAGTGTATTCTTGCTTGTAGGTACTAACAACTGAACGAGGGAACATAGGAATAGAGGACACAACGCTGAGAAGCAAACCCATGAGTTGTACTGAAGAAGTTCCAGCTGAAGATAAGTTGTTGTCGAGCACATGCCGAGCACCTGTTGAGCAAAGCTGCGGCCAACCTTGCTGCACACGGCAGTTGACTATGGACGTTAGGAGAATCGGAGCACGTTTTGTAGAGATATAACTCTTAAGTATATCACCGGTGGTCACATGATTTTCTGACGTCTATAGCTCCGGCTAAGGCTGCCGGCGTGGAATTTCCAAGCTTACTTGTGGGCGAAGGAAAACGAGGAATAGTCCATATTCGAAGCAAAGAAGTCAACATTTAAATCTACATTAAAGAAAAGCTACTTTAGAGGACTTCTACTTCAAGTAGGACTTGACCTAGTTTTGAATCAATAAATACCCATTGTACTTCTAGTTTAAATCATCCTAGGTTTTCTATAGATTTTTCTTGTGCTCTTCTCTGCCTCCATGTTCTAAATTCCCCTTGGGTTAGGGTTATGTTGTAACTAGAGTGAAACGGTTGTTTTACGTTTTGAGTTATTTCTTCAATAAAATATTCCAAGTTTACTTAATCTATTGTTCTGCATTCTTTCAATCTTTCTACACCAGTCGTTTGAAAGAATCTATTGTCGGGCACGAAAGTGCAAGGCTCACGAAAGGGTTAAGTACTGTCACAACGGGAGGCGTGACTAACTTGGTTCTACACTAGTCCACAAGTTTCAACGGCTAAAAGGGATTACTAACCGAGTTTGTAACGCCTTGTTTTGGGCCTAGATGTTTTAAACGTCAGATCAGACCGGTTGAGAATGATTTGAATTGCGTAAGGTGATTTAAGGAAATCAAGGATCGGGATAGGATAAAAATGTGATAAAAATTGTTAAAATCCTCTAAAAATATGTTTAAGAGGTTAGTTAAATCAATTTGGCAAAAACAGTTTTGGAAATGGAACATTTTGAATAGTGACCAAATTGTAAAGTTTCAAAATTGGGAAAATGTGGTTTTTAATGTAGAGGCCAAAATCTTAGAACCTTTAGGGTGCTTTAAGGAAATTTGACCTTTCCTTAATATGACATGTGTTTTAAAAGGCTTTTAATTAAATGGCTTTAATTCGATTTATATTAATTAATTAAAATAGGTAGTTAATGGGAGATTTTCATTTACGTAACTACCAACTCTTTCTCATTTTCAGCCAAACACTATTTCACTCATCTTTCTCCAGAATTCTTTCTCTAAAAAACTCTCTCAATATTTCCTAAACCATTTTCAAGAAATCTTTCCTAGTTCTTCAAGATTTTGCTAAGGAAAACTTGTCATTCATTGAGGGAAGCAATGATTGGAGGTAAATCCCATTCTCAACCTCTAATCAAAGTTCTTTATTGAAATTCCCAAGATATTTGGCTTCTAAATACTATTTTCGTTGAGTTTTCATTATAGTGTTGATTGGAGACCAAAATCTTGTGAAATTGTGGTTGAAATCTTAATTTTCGGATTTGATGGGATAAGCTCTGTTTTGTATTTATTTTAATTGAGTTCTAAGTTGATTAATATGTTAAAATGAAGTGTTGATAACATAGATCCTGAAATCCTTGAGATGCTTGAGTTTCTTGGTTGATTTAAGTGAGTTTTTTTAGGTGAAATGGTTGAATCTTGATTGCTGGAGTTATAAGGTTGGGCTAGGTTGTTTGTTAGATGTGTTTTGGTGTTTATAATGGGTTGGAAGTGATGTATGTTGGCTGGGCTTGGTTTAGGAAGCAATCGATTGAGTTTTCAGTTGTTTTGGATGGGTAATTTGGTGTAGTTTGGGTGAGCAACGTGTTTGTGAATTGTTGCTGGTGTTGGAATGCATTTTAATGCATTTAGATCTCTGCTTTGGTGATGTGAAAATAGGGGATCTTGATACAGAACCAAACGAGGTGTTGTTGGAGGCTCCGGAAGAGTAATTTTCGTGTCGGCGAGCAAGGCTTCGCGTATCAGTGAGTGGAAATGCAATTTCCTGATATGTAACGTTTTGAGCGTGGTCTTGGGAGCTTAGTGTAAGATTGATACACTTAGCTAAGCTCATGAGTAAGTGATTCGGAAATCCCTCTCTTGGAAATGTGCTATGTTTGATGAAAATGCACTTAAGTTAAGTGTGGATTTGTTTACTGTTTTAAAGCATGTTTTAAGCATGAATGTTGCTGGATTTTAATGCCATTATGTTAAGGATGCAATGGGTAAGTGATCCTTGGTTTTCATGTGTTGAATGCATATGATGTTAAGCATGTTATGCTTTTGGAAATGGCATTGTATTTATGCTTGTAAAACAATGGATTAATAAGGTTAAATGATTATATTGGCAAGTGATTGAAATGGTTTTGGGTTGTGTTAATCGGATATAGTTAGCCGGCTATAGGATTGGGTGCACAGTGAATAAAGTCACCTTGGATGTCGAGGGGTTGTGATTGTGCCGTAATCTCCATCCAAGTACCCTAACGAATGAGGTTAAGACCACAACGGTAGATGGTTTAGTGCCGTGTGTGAGTCTTGTGTATGTGACCTATACTTTCGTTAGTCGAATTATACAACTACTGATGAGTGATGTTGAGGGGTTGTGATTGTGCCATTAATCTCCATCACGTTTGTTGAGGGGTTGTGATTGTGCCATTGATTTCCACCTTGTGTAGTCCGGTAGTATGTATGAAGCGTGCGGGACAACGCTAGTAATTCGCGTATCCGATTGTGTCTTGTGGTTATATGGTTTATGGATTATCACTTGCGAGCCAATATAATGTAAATGATTGATGTTAAGCGTGGGATGCTTGTAAATGATGCAAGGATGCATGAGATGCTTGGTGAAGCATGAGCAAGGTTTATTTGCTGATTTAAATGTTGCATGTGAGCATGTTTTAGAAAGTGCATTGATGTTCTTGAATGTACATGTTTTATGTAAAGGCATGAGATATGAAATGGTGGTTTTGCCAATGGTGTGAAATGCATTGATGAATGTTGCATAGCGGTCCTCACTAAGCTTTGTGCTTACGCTCTTTTGTTTCATCAATGCAGAAAACTAGGCATTCGAGGTAGAAAGTAAGCAAGGGGAATCCAAGCTTTTTTTATATGAACCCGATAATGTGACCCGAGTCATATAGATGTGCCCGATCGTGATTCTAGTAAGAAATATTCTTTGCTACGCTTTGAACTCTGAGATATCACAAAACATACATGTGAGATGAATAGCAATATAATAAAAAAAAATAATGAAGAAAGGAATTGGATAGGTAATTTGGATAGTATGGTGGCTAAGGATGGAGGATGATAATCATGGAAAGGTGTAAATCAAAGAAGAAGTGATGTGAGATGCTAAAGGCGGCGTGGATTTGTATGGTTACAAGGTTAGCGAATTGTGACCCGCTAGCTATAACGAGCTAGGAACCAACAATATACTTTGATGGAGTCGATGTGGAGGAGTGTGGAACGTGAACCACAAGCTATAAGAGAGCTTGGAACCAACGCTATATTAAAATGAAATGGATAGAAGACTACAAGCACAACTTGAAGCCGATAAAGTTCTCGCAAGAACAAGATGAAAGCAATCTTTCAAAGATTTATATTCTCTAAAAAAAAGTCCCTCAAATGAATCTAAGGTGCCTATTTATAGTGTGGCTAGGCACCATATGAAAAGTCACACAAAAGAGAGATGAATGCTCATCTAAATGCTATTGACTACAAATAAATGAAATGTTTCTTTCTTATCCTTTTGATGGATGAATTTAGCCTTAAATTCGTCCAAAAGGAGTGGTGACTCTTGGGTTGCTTCATTTTGCTTGCAAATGGATAAAAGAGAATGAATGTGGACATAGGATGAATGTAGACATCCCACACATCCAAATCAGCTTGTCTCTTTGAATTCTTTGATGATTTTATCACTTAATTTGATGATTAAATGATATTAAACTAGCCTTCATTGCTTTCCCATTTGTGGAATATGATCAACCTTCAAAAATGATAAATAAAAGCCTTGAATGCATAATTTGAATGCTGATTATTGCATGTCCCTTCTCTTGAACGTGAATGGCCTTCATTGGTTCATAATTTCAACCTTGAATAGGTGAATTATGAAGCTTAAATGCTTTGTTACTCTAAGAAGATGAACAGCCTTGAAAAGATGAAAAGAATTCAGCCTTGAATTGCCTTCAATTGCCTTGTTTGGATGAGTAAAGATGGTCATCAATGACTTGTTTCCAAGTTGAAGTTGTAAAGTCTCTTCTTTAATCCACATGTCACATGAACCTAGACACACACAAAGGATTTATTCAAACTTAAAATAATATATGCATGAAACAATTAAATAGTTAGTTAATTGAGTGAACTAGTTAAATGAATGAACTAGTTTAATTAAAGAACTAACTTTATTGAATTTAACTAAATGCATGAATGAAGTTTGAAATACTTAAATTCTCATGCAAATGCATGCATGAGCAAGGTAAGGCATTCCTCCCTTATTATTTCTTCTTTCTCACGTTCATGGCTTGTTGTAAACAAGCTTTCCATGGCTGATTGAAACTCCTTGGCCCGTGCACGTGTAATGGGGCCACTTGGGTACTTCTCTGGGTCATTGTTCTTGATGGTCATATCATTCCCTCCCTCTTTAAAGCGATTTGTCCCCAAATCATCACCTACATCAAAAGGAGATAAATCAGCAACATTAACGGTTGCACTAACATTAAATTCACCTGGGAGGTCTAGTTGATAAGCATTATCATTGATCCTCTTAACTACTTGAAATGGCCCATCTCCTCGAGGCATCAATTTAGATTTCCGTTGGGCTGGAAACCATTCTTTTCTCATGTGCAACCATACCCAATCTCCCGGCTCAAAGACAACTCTCCTTCGACCCTTGTTTGCTTGCTGCTCATATTGCTTGGTTTTCTTTTCAATATTATCTCGCACTTGTTGATGAAGTTTCTTAACAAATTCAGCTTTGTTAAGTCCATCTTTATTCACAATTTGATCAGCGGGTAATGGCAATAAGTCCACCGGAGTTAATGGATTGAACCCATACACAACTTCAAAAGGAGTGTGTCCCGAGGTGGTATGGACTGATCGGTTATATGCAAACTCCACATGTGGTAAGCACTCTTCCCATGTCTTTAGATTCTTCTTAATAATTCTCCTAAGCAACGTGGAGAGTACTCGATTCACCACTTCGGTTTGGCCATCCGTTTGAGGGTGACAAGTGGTGGAAAATAGCAGCTTAGTTCCAATCTTACTCCATAAGGCTCTCCAGAAGTGGCTTAAGAACTTCACGTCTCGATCGGAAACGATAGTTCTTGGCACACGATGTAATCTCAAGACTTCCCTGAAAAACAAGTTAGCAATATGTAAGGCATCATTAGTCTTGTTGCAAGGAATAAAATGAGCCATTTTGGAAAATCTATCCACTACTACAAAGATGGAGTCTTTGTTATTCTTTGTGCGTGGAAGCCCTAGCACAAAATCCATTGAAATGTCCATCCATGGTGCTTCTGGAATAGGTAGTGGTGTGTAGAGTCCATGTGGCATGGATTTAGACTTAGCCTTCTTGCAAGTGATGCAACGTTCACATAACCTCTCTACATCTCGTCTCATCTTTGGCCAATATAAATGCTCTTGAAGTATGGCCAAAGTCTTTGCTATTCCAAAATGTCCCATTAAGCCTCCTCTATGGGCTTCTTTGATAAGTAATTCACGTGTGGAACCTTGTGGAATACAAAGTCTTCCTTCCTTGAATAGGAACCCATTGTCCCTATAATAGTTTTCAAACGTGCCTTTCTCACAAGCTTTGTAAATTTTTTCAAAATCAGAATCATATTCGTATAAATCCTTAATGAAAACAAAACCCAACAACTTAGATTCTAAGGTGTTTAGAAGAGCGTACCTCCGATACAATGCATCGGCAACTATATTCTCCTTACCTTTCTTATATTTGATGACATAGGGAAAAGATTCAAGAAACTCCACCCATTTGGCATGTCGTTTGTTGAATTTATGTTGCCCCCGAATGTGCTTCAATGCCTCATGATCGGTGTGAATAATGAACTCCTTAGGCCATAGATAGTGTTGCCATGTTTCCTTTGCGCGAATAAGGGCATACATCTCCTTATCATATGTTGGATAATTCAACGTAGCTCCACTTAATTTCTCACTAAAATATGCTATAGGACGTCCACCTTGAGATAATACCGCTCCAATTCCCACACCTGATACATCACATTCAATTTCAAACATTTTGTTAAAATCAGGTAAGGTAAGCAAAGGGGCATGAATTAAACATTCTTTAATGTCATTAAAAGATTTTTCTTGGTCTCCCCCCCAGAAAAAGTTAGCATTCTTCTTGATGACACTAGTTAAAGGGGCAGCAATGGTGCTGAAGTTTGGCACAAATCTCCGGTAAAAGCTTGCAAGTCCATGGAAACTCCTAACTTGGGAAATGCTTGCTGGTCGTGGCCATTCTTCAATGGCTTTAACCTTCTCTTTGTCAACCTCTAAGCCTTTAGAACTGACAACAAAACCAAGAAAGACAACTTTGCCAGTACAAAATGTACACTTGTCTAAATTAGCATATAACTTCTCCTTTCTTAAAACCAACAAAACTGACCTCAAGTGTTGAACATGTTCTTCCATTGATTTACTATAGATTAGGATGTCATCAAAATAAACCACACAAAATTTACCCAAAAACGGTCTAAGAACATGGTTCATTAACCTCATGAAAGTACTTGGTGCATTAGTTAAGCCAAAAGGCATAACCAACCATTCATAGAGTCCTTGCTTTGTTTTAAATGTTGTTTTCCATTCATCACCTTCCCGCATCCTTATTTGGTGATAACCACTCTTAAGATCAATCTTAGAGAAAAGTTTAGAACCACTAAGCTCATCTAACATATCATCTAAACGAGGAATAGGGTGACGATACTTTACCGTAATTTTGTTTACCGCTCGACAATCTACACACATGCGCCAAGTTCCATCCTTCTTTGGCACAAGTAATACCGGAACGGAACATGGGCTAAGGCTCTCCCTCACGTAGCCTTTGGCCATTAGTTCAGCCACTTGCCTTTGTAACTCCTTGGTTTCCTCGGGATTGCTTTGGTAAGCTGGACGGTTAGGAATGACGGCACCGGGAATGAAATCTATTTGATGTTCAATGCCACGGATTGGTGGCAGCCCACTTGGTATCTCCTCTAGAAATAATTCGTCAAATTCCTGCAACAAAGACACAATAGAAGAAGGCAAAGTGTGATCAAGTTGGTTAGTGTTCAATAAACTTTCCTTGTACACAAGTACAAGTAATTCCTTTCCCGACAGCAAACACTTTCTCAACTCTCTTTCTTTGGTAAACACACTCATTTTCGCACCCTCACTTTGCTCACTCGCACTTGCTTTTACCTCCATTTTTGACTCTCTCTCTTTGGCTCTTTCAATACTTTCTCTCAAATGTTTTTGGTCTTTGTGAATTTGTTTTGGTGAAAGACGGGCTAAGGTAATCTTTCTTACTCCATGGGTGAGTGTATACCGATTGGTATATCCATCATGTATGACTCGTTTATCGAATTGCCATGGCCTCCCAAGTAGTAAATGGCCAGCGTGCATCGGAACAACATCGCAAAGAACTTCATCCTTATACTTTCCAATGGAGAAAGCAACAAGAACTTGCTTGGTAACCTTGAGTTCTCCTCCGTCATTAAGCCATTGTAGCTTGTAGGGATGTGGATGCTTTGTGGTTGCTAATCCAAGTTTTTCTACCATAAGAGTACTAGCAACATTAGTACAACTACCTCCATCAATAATGACAAAGCATACCTTTCCATTAACATGGCAGCGAGTATGAAAGATATTCTCGCGTTGCTCATTCCCTTCATTCGCTTGCACACTTAGGCTCCTTTTCACAATAAGGGCCTCTCCTTCTGCTGCATACTCTATATCATCATCTTCATCTTCTTGTACGGCAGCAACTTCATCTTCCTCCTCTTGTTCGGATTCAACCTCTCCATCATCACGAAGAAGCATAGTGTTTCGATTTGGGCATTGGCTTGCAATATGCCCTCTTCCCAAGCACTTGAAGCATTGTATATCTCGGGAACGGTTTGGAACATTTGGAGCCTTACCTTTGCTAGTTTCGGCAATGGGTTTGGCACTCTTTGTTGGAACGCTTCGTTCTTTAGGCGTAAAGGATGCCTTCTGTTTGTAGGTACCTTGCCCCCATTTAGGAGAAGAGCCTCCATAGGCACGAGTTGTGCCCTTCCTTTTGAGTTGCCTCTCGACATTCATGGCCATATGAACCATGTCTTCGATCTCCACATAATGTTGCAACTCAACAGTGGCCGCAATATTAGGATCAAGGCCGGATAGAAATCTGGCCATGGTGGCTTCTCGATCCTCATCAATGTTGGCTCGGATCATGGCTACTTCCATCTCTTTAAAGTAATCCTCAACACTACGGTTGCCTTGGGTGAGATTTTGAAGCTTGTTGAACAACTCCCTATGATAATGAGTTGGAACGAACCTCCTACGCATAACAGCCTTCATCTCATTCCAAGTAGAAATTGGATGTTCTCCATTGCGTCTCCTGCTAGATGTCAACTGATCCCACCATATTAGTGCATAATCTGTAAATTCAATGGCTGCAAGTTTTACCTTCTTAAGCTCGGAGTAGTTGTGGCACTCAAAGATGTGCTCAACCTTTTTTTCCCATGCAAGATAAGCTTCAGGATCCGTTCTTCCTTGGAAAGAAGGAATGGTTATTTTGATGTTGCTAAGATTATCATCAACTCTTGGCCGAGCTCTTTTGTACCTAGGTTCTCGATGCCTCAAACTTTGTTGGGAGGCTCGCTCGTCTATGAGTTCTTCGTCCACCTCTCCCTCATACTCTTCCTCGTGATCTGAATTATGCCTTCGTTGAGATCTTTCCTCCAAATGATCTAATCGTTCTTGCATCGGCCCCAACCTTTGTTGCAACAACCTGTCCATCTCTCGGATAATATCTTGAAGATTGGAGTTAGTTGCATCTACGTTAACATTATTACTTCCTCCAACAGAGTTTCTCACGGAATTTTGACACATTATTAGTAACAAAAAAAAATTAAAACCTCACAAACACAAAACCTCACCTATTCCACTCCAAGAAAATGCACTCACACTCGTGTTTCACTCGGGATGGATTTTACCCTTGATGTGCACTATTGCCTTTTTCCACTCTTGCTCTCAATCAAGTCCTTTTAAGAACTTCCTCAAGGCTTGCAAATGGCTTGTAGAATTCGGCTGAAAAAAACAAAACTTGGCGAAAAGAATTTGGAAGGTAGGATAAGAAAAAGTGGCAACAACAAAAAAAAGGTAAATTGTGAGAGTTGGTAAAGATGACAAAATAGTAGTAAAAGAAAAAATGATGTATGATTTTTTTAATGAAGAATAGAGAATACGATGCCCCCTCCCTCTTTAACTTTCTCTAATTTTTTTTCGATTTTTTTCTTTTTTTTTCTTTTCTTTTTTTTCCTTTTTTTTAGAAGAGAGACAACGACTATCTTACTGAATCAACCTTGCTCTGATGCCAATTGATATGAACCCGATAATGTGACTCGAGTCATATAGATGTGCCCGATCGTGATTCTAGTAAGAAATATTCTTTGCTACGCTTTGAACTCTGAGATATCACAAAACATACATGTGAGATGAATAGAAATATAATAAAAAAAATAATGAAGAAAGGAATTGGATAGGTAATTTGGATAGTATGGTGGCTAAGGATGGAGGATGATAATCATGGAAAGGTGTAAATCAAAGAAGAAGTGATGTGAGATGCTAAAGGCGGCGTGGATTTGTATGGTTGCAAGGTTAGCGAATTGTGACCCGCTAGCTATAACGAGCTAGGAACCAACAATATACTTTGATGGAGTCGATGTGGAGGAGTGTGGAACGTGACCCACAAGCTATAAGAGAGCTTGGAACCAACGCTATATTAAAATGAAATGGATAGAAGACTACAAGCACAACTTGAAGCCGATAAAGTTCTCGCAAGAACAAGATAAAAGCAATCTTTCAAAGATTTATATTCTCTAAAAAAAGTCCCTCAAATGAATCTAAGGTGCCTATTTATAGTGTGGCTAGGCACCATATGAAAAGTCACACAAAAGAGAGATGAATGCTCATCTAAATGCTATTGACTACAAATAAATGAAATGTTTCTTTCTTATCCTTTTGATGGATGAATTTTGCTTTAAATTGAGATGAATTTAGCCTTAAATTCGTCCAAAAGGAGTGGTGACTCTTGGGTTGCTTCATTTTGCTTGCAAATGGATAAAAGAGAATGAATGTGGACATAGGATGAATGTAGACATCCCACACATCCAAATCAGCTTGTCTCTTTGAATTCCTTGATGATTTTATCACTTAATTTGATGATTAAATGATATTAAACCAGCCTTCATTGCTTGCCCATTTGTGGAATATGATTAACCTTCAAAAATGATAAATAAAGGCCTTGAATGCATAATTTGAATGCTGATTATTGCATGTCCCTTCTCTTGAACGTGAATGGCCTTCATTGGTTCATAATTTCAACCTTGAATAGGTGAATTATGAAGCTTAAATGCTTTGTTACTCTAAGAAGATGAACAGCCTTGAAAAGATGAAAAGAATTCAGCCTTGAATTGCCTTCAATTGCCTTGTTTGGATGAGTAAAGATGGTCATCAATGACTTGTTTCCAAGTTGAAGTTGAAAAGTCTCTTCTTTAATCCACATGTCACATGAACCTAGACACACACAAAGGATTTATTCAAACTTAAAATAATATATGCATGAAACAATTAAAGAGTTAGTTAATTGAGTGAACTAGTTAAATGAATGAACTAGTTTAATTAAAGAACTAACTTTATTGAATTTAACTAAATGCATGAATGAAGTTTGAAATACTTAAATTCTCATGCAAATGCATGCATGAGCAAGGTAAGGCATTCCTCCCTTATTATTTCTTCTTTCTCACGTTCATGGCTTGTTGTAAACAAGCTTTCCATGGCTGATTGAAACTCCTTGGCCCGTGCACGTGTAATGGGGCCACTTGGGTACTTCTCCGAGTCCTTGTTCTTGATGGTCATATCATTTTTAATCTTGCAAAGTATGTGGCTTTACTTCGGTATAATAAAAGGAAATTGGTGGGATTTATACTTTTGAATGGTTAAGGATGTTTCCCTTTACTTTGAGCATGTTTGTTGGTTTATCCTTGAGTTGTAATTGGCCATTATGGTTTGATTTTGGATGTGAATGTTGGTTTTAGCTTGTTATGGCTTTGGTGGACTAGGGAACATGCCTTTAGTATCTATGTTTGCATGTTGGATGTCATGTCGTAGCTAATGCCTCAAAATGATGACCGTTGGTGTGTATCTTTGTTGTATGCATGTGGTGGCATGTTTCAGAACAGAGGCCTGAAATGGCCATGAGGTTTTAGAACGGGTAGGGACGTACCGAAATGGTTTTGCTACTTGAAAGGATGTTTCGATACGGGTCTCAGAACGCACCCGAGTATCGAAACGGTCAACCAAGTTTCAAAACGATCGTTTCGGTACAGAGCCATCCGTTTCGAAACGCATGACCGTTGAGTTTGAATTTGAACTGTTTCAGGTTTCTTTTTCTTACATTTTGGTCCCTGAGTTTTGGTTGCTTAATTTAATGAATTGAATGATCTGTTTGAGATGAAATTTGACATGATGGCATGTTATATGATTAATTATGGATCGGTAACATTAAAACTTGTTTAGTCCTTATTATTCTGGAAATTTACATTTTAGTCCCTAAAAGACGTCATTATGCAATTGAACCCCTGTTTTGGTTCCGTTCGTTTTGTCGCTTCTGCTGAAATGATTTGCTAATCATATAGGCTAATAATGAGCATCTAGAAAAGATAAAAAGAAAAAAAGGGTCGTTAATCAAGGTTGACTTTCGGGTTGACTTTGGTTTTCCCCGTGTAATCTTCGTAGTTCGGGTCGAGCGTCTAGGCCGGGCTAAGGGGGTTACAGAGTTGACTGACTTGGTTCCACACTAGTCCTCAAGTTATCAATCTCGAGCATCCTAACTTAGAAATAGGAGGGATCACTGTCGACTAGCCTGCCGAACTTGGAGTATCTGCCAGACTTGCCGTCAGGACGTGTTTCCATTACACCTTCCGAGATAGTACACACCTCTGCAGTGGCAGTGACTTGCTGCGGCCGCGTGACAGGGTCGTAGTTTGTCGCCCCCCGTACCTGCCGAGGCAGCATATTGTGGCAGCAAAGGATAACTCATACCTATTACAACACAGTTTTCACACTAAGTGGTAGCATAACCCTACCTGCTCTATCAATCTGATTTACCTCTTCTTTATTACTAGTGTTTTATTTAATTTTCAATCTCAACCAAACATTCACTTGTGTTTTTATTTTGCCATTGTGCAGGAACTAAGGAACAAGACAAGTTGTCCAATCCTCGTGGGATTCGACATCTTAAATACTATAACTTGACAGGAGTGTGCACTTGCGCTCTCACAAAAAGGGAACACCTACACGCCCTACAAGTTTTTGGCACCGTTGCCGGGGATTGGTTACAGCAAATTTCATTTTTCAATTTTTGCACCTTTTTACCTTTTCTTTTATTTTCATTTTTAATCGGAATAAATTTTATCGTGTTCTTTTGCAAGTGTATGACCAGGGCTAACCCTACCGGAAACTTCATTATTTACGATGATCTTGAGTGTGAAAATAGACGAATCAAGAGGGAGCTCAGGGAAGCCTTAAAGAACAAAGACAAAGGCAAAGCAAAGGAAGAGACCATGGTAAAAGAAGACCCACCAATTGATGCCATCGATGGCAGGGGCAGGCAGCCAGATTTGCCGCCCAGAGGACCACCAGTACAACAGAGGCAAGATCCTCCTGATCCACCCCAAATGTGGACAACTAGGGACTACCTTGAACATGACTTACAAAGGTTCAAGCCAATAGTAATGGAACCATAGATTGGGGCACATCATTTTGAACTAAAGCATGTCATGTTCAACATGCTAAACACACTAGAGAACTTCGGAGGGACTACCACAAAAGATGCTCGGCGGCATCTACGAGGATTCCTGGACATTTCCCGAGCATTCAAAATTCATGGGGTACACCAGGACGTATTGCGGCTAAGGCTATTTCCCTATTCACTAAGGGATAGGGCAAAATAGTGTTTGAATAACCAGCCAGTCGGATCTTTCACTTCATGGGCGGAGCTCTGTAAGGACTTTCTAGACCGATTCAGCCCATCCAACGTCATCGATAGGTTGCGGAATGAGATCACAACTTTTAGGCAAGGAGATGACGAGCCAATGTACGAGGCATGGGAGCGGTATCAACAAATGCTGAACAACTGTCTGCTTCATGGTTTACCGGCTTGGGCTCAGGTATCTATATTCCACAATGAGGTTAACTACCCAACTCGGATGTTGATAGATGCCTCGGTTAATGGGATCATCCTAAACGGACCTCCAGAGGAAGCACTACGGCTACTCAACATTGCAGCTAAAAATGATTACAAATATCTGACAGCCCGCCGAGGCGGCACAAGGTGGCCAACTACTGTAAATGAGGTGGAAGCCTTTGAATCTGTTAGTGCCCACCTCGACACTCTAACAGAGCTGGTGATGAAGATGGTGCAATCCCCAGGGAAGGTCCATGAAGTAAAAGGTGTTGAGCCCTTCTGTCGCGAATGTGGGGCCAACCATGATTCCTCTGAATGCACTGCATCTGCAAACTACATCGGGGGATATGAGAGGAATAGCGGGCCGGTCAAGAACACAAACAATCCTAACTGGAGAAACCATCCCAACTTCTCCTGGAGCAACCCAAAGACGGCAGCAAATCCACAACAGCTACGAGCAGAATGAATCTAGGCATCAGACTCAAAAGCCACATCACAATAATGCACTAGAAGCAACTATGCATAATTTTATGAAACAAACTGGTGAATTTATTGTTTATACTAATAAATTTATTGAGAAAACTGAGTCTTTCATAGACAGGACAAAGATGAAGATGAACAATCAGGAGGCTGCTATTAAGAACTTGGAGACCAAGTTTGGGAAGTTCACTGAAATCTACCACAATCGGACCATGGGAGCATCATCCAGCAGCACGCCAGAAGTAGCCAAACCCACCTTTGAACATTGCAAGGCCATAATTACAAGAAGTGGGAAGCAGCTGGATGAACCTAGGATGGTAGAGCAGTTAGGAACTCAGCCAGATCATACAAGTAAGCCTACCTCAGCAGCACCTATATTAGCCGCCCCAGCAGCAACACCGACTCCAGCCGCCCAGCAGCAGAACATGAAACCAGCCCTGACAAGGATGATCCTCCCCGAACTAAGCCCCCAAGCAAGGAGAAAATAGAGGACATCCGCCCACCAGCTCCATTCCCCCAAAAACTCAAACAACAGCAGCTGGAGCACCAATTCAGAAAATTCTTAAACATGCTGAAACAGGTGCACATTAACATACCTCTGATAGAAGCTATACAAAGCATGCCAAACTACGCCAAGCATCTCAGATATACAGTTTCTAAGAAGAGACGGATATAGGAATTTGAGACGGTGGTCGTCACTGAAGAATGCAAGGCTATGTTGCATAACAAGTTGCCGCCCAAGCAGACAGATCCGGGCAGCTTTGTTCTACCATGCGGACTAGGCAGCAAGCACGAGACCAGGGCCCTATATGATTTGGGAGCTAGTATAAACCTGATGCCAAAAGCAGTCTTCGATAAACTAGGAATTAGACCTGCCAAACCAACCTTCGTAATGCTTAAATTTTCCGATCACTCATTCGTGCAACCGAAAGGAAAGATTGAGGACATACTGGTAAAAGTGGGCAGCCTAATTCTCCCAGCCGATTTCCTCATCTTGGATTGTGAGGCCGATGGGAAAGCCCCCATAATTCTCGGGCGACCCTTCTTGGCCACAGGAAGAACGCTGATAGATGTGGAACTCGGGGAACTTACAATGAGGGTAGAGGATCAAAGCATAAGGATGAATGTGCTCCAACCCTCAGAGGCAGGAAAGGAATGCTCGGATGAAAGAGCTGTCAAGATAATTGTGGAAATAGGCCAGGGCAGTTGCTGCCATGGCAGACATCACAGCATATTTAAGGACCCCATTAAACAGAAACTGAAGGAACAAGAGGACCCCCCAGGAGGGGCGAAAAAGCTAAACCACATTAGGAAGTGGTTATGTCTAGGAGATGCACCCAAATGCACTCCTAACATAACTTAATTTTTATTTTATTTTTATTTATTATGAATAAAGTTTATTCTATTTTAGGACTAGATTAATTTTCAGTATTTAATTTTTAAGATTTTATTTAATTATTTTTACTTTAGGATCAAGAATAAAAGAGCATGTTTAAGAGGGGAGCCCAGCAAGACGCCCGCCAACCATCTTGCCGAGTCAGCAGCCAGTGCAGCGAAGTGTAACGGCTAGTTGGCCGCCAACGGCTCTGAAAATAACAGGCAGAAAAATCTGTAACATGCGCAAGGAAATCGGATCGTCGATCATTTACTGCCGCCCCAGCACTTCTCGGCAGCGCCTATGTAAACCACTCATTCATTTCATTTTACTTTACTCCAACCTTTTTGCTAGCTTCTATCTTACTTTTCTGCTCTCTCATAATATTTCCTTTCTATTTTCAGTTAGAATACAATCGATCACATGGCTTCCACATCAACCCAAAAAACCCCTTATAGCAGATTTTGCTTTAAGGCGGACGAGGAGATATTTAGAGCACAATTCTCCAAGCAGGCTATCTATGAAGAACAAGGCTTCCATTACACGAAGCAAACGGGAGATCGTGGTATTGAACCCACCTTGTTTCGAAACATACACTACAAGGGATGGGAGATGTTCACTCAGTAGCCTGATATAGCGAACATCACTATAGTCAGAGAATTTTACTCACATCAGCCCTGCCCAGACAAGCCTTTCGTCTACGTCCGCAGAGAGGGAGTCAAACTCAACCCTGCTGTGATCAACAACTATTATGGCCTTGATATGAACGACAACCCGCACGAGGAATGGAGGCAGTCACTTACGGCTACCCACTATGAGGAGATCAAGGCCAGAATCTGCAAGCCCAACACATCATGGTAGGGGGCAAACATGTGGGATCTGTCCAGCGCCGCCACCTGCTGCCTGAAGCCAAGTTGTGGAATACATTTGTGAAAAGACGCCTGCTGCCCACATCCCACAACTCAACAGTCAAGTGGCCGCGCCTCGCCTTAACCTACAACATCCTGATGAACCGGCTGTCAACATGGGAGAAATCATCTGCACGGAAATATACAACTGCTTCAAGAAGAAGAAGGGCAGGTTGTACTTCATGTCCCTCATCACAGGTCTGTGCACCTATCTCCGAGTCCCGACAGAGCCGACAAATGACTTTACAACTACCAAGGAGGGCTGGACCAAAAAGGTCCGCATTTAGATGATGCAGGATATGGAGAAAGAACCAGCAATGCCCAGTCAGCCCTCCGCCACACAAATTGAAATGCCAGCCACCCCCGGCAGTACTGACGCTGCCCCAAACAGAGAGGTCCTCCCGCTGCTCCACGCACTCCTCGAACACACACACCGGATAAAGCAGTAGCAGTTGGCCTTCATGAAGTACGTGGGGAGGCCCAAGAGGCCCCGGTGGCTTATTTCCTGTAGAAATTCCCTGGTGACATGCCCACCATGCCACCCTTTCGTGATGAGCTTGCAGCAGCAGCAATAGCACGAAGAACTTCACTTGCCGCCACAGCCCGCCAGACAGACCATTAGGTGCCCTCTTGTAACGCCCCGGTTTTGGGCTTAGAAGTTTTGGGCGTTGACCGGTTTGGTCAAAGTGCTGTTCGAATCTAAAGAGGTGAAATTAGGAAAGCCTAGTTCGGGTTGCATTAAAAATATGGAAAAATGTTCTAAAATCATCTTTTAATATAATTAAGTGAACTGTGAAATCAATTTTGAAAAAATGGGTTTTGGAAGAGTGACATTTTGGCTAGTGACCAAAATGTAATTTTTGAAAGTTTTGTGACTGTTTTATAAAGAGTTGAAACTTTGAATCTTTAAGGAGCTATTATTCCAAAAGTAGTTTCTCCAGATTTTTCTAAGATATTTTGAGATTTATTCTGATTTTAAAACATATCAAAAGTGGAGGGAAAGGCCATTTGGCTATTTTCTTAACTAACTTCTCTATTTTCTTTCTCTCATTTTCTCTCAATCCAAACACTTGTTTTCCAGAGAGTTGTTTCTGATTTTCTCACCTAAAATCCTCCTTTCAATATTCTTTTGATTCCTAATCAACATATCTTCAAAACCTCATCATTTGCTAGTTGATTCAACAAGGTTTTTGATTCCAAAAAGTGGAGAAACACAAGTTTGGAGGTAAGAACGTCCTTCTCCTCTAAACTATCAGTTCTTTACTGAAATTCCCAAGTTCTCAACTCTTAATTGAAGTTTTATTAAAGGATTTTAAGTGGTGAAATGGATCTTGGCTTATAATGCAAGATTTGGTGATTTTTGATGATTTTCGTTAGATATGATTAATCTGTGATTTGAGGTGTGTTTTTGATGTTAAATGAACTCTAAATTGATAAGGAAATGAGTTTTGATTAATGCAATCCCGGATAGGTTGTGTTTCCTAAGTTTAGCTTGTGATTCTTGGATGTTTTTGTGGTGATCTTGTGGATCTGATGTTGCTGGAGGTATAAGGATGTTTATAGGTTGTTTTTAGATGTTAAATGGTGTTAATGGATGTTAGGTTTTGCTGGTTTATGGCTGGGCTTTGTTGAGAAGTGGTTTTGATGTCATTTCGGTTGTGTTTGGTGGCCGAAATTGGAGTGTGAATGAGAGCAGCGAGTTTGAGTGCTTTCATTGAAGCTTTTGATGCATGATGATGCATTAAATCTCTGCTTTAATGTGTTTAATCAGGGGAGGCATCTTTGGATCCAAGAGTTGTTGATCCAGAGGCTTGTTTTGGTGCTTTGGCTTGAGGCGAAGTGGAATCGGTGAGTGAAATTGGGTTTTCGGCTTTGAAACCAATGACGTGGGAGCTTAGTTTAAGTCTAAACAACTTTGCTAAGCTCTAGTGTAAGTTTTCGGAAATTCTCTCTAGTGGTGGCCATGATTTTGTTGTGATGCAATGTGGTTATTTGCATGTTTTGATTACTGTTTTGAAAGCATGATTTAGCATGGTATTTGCTGTTTTGATAAGCCACATGTTAAAGGAAGCTCAAGGTAAGAGTTCCTTGTTTTTGAACATTGATTAAATGTGGTTTGATGCTTTTAAGTGCATGATGAATATGGCTTGGTTTAATGCTTTAAAACAGTGGATTAATTGATGAAAATGATGTATATTGGCAAGTGATGTTTTGAAAAGGTTGAGGTCACTAAGGTGGTTAAAAGTCCTTGAGTGAGCCTTGTTACTTAAGAACATCAAGGTGGTTAAAAGTCCTTGGATGATTCTTGTTACGGACACAAAGGTGTTTAAAAGTCCTTGTGTGGTCCTTTCTATGGTGTTTAAAAGTCCATAGGCCAAGGTGTTTAAAAGTCCTTGGGGTCAAGGTGTTTAAAAGTCCTTGAGGTGATTCAATTCATGGTGTTTAAAAGTCCATGGCCAAGGTGTTTAAAAGTCCTTGGGGTCCAAGGTGTTTAAAAGTCCTTGGGGTGAAAGTTGATGAACTTGTTTTCAAGAAATGAATTGTATCACTTGTGGCAAATATGACATGTAATGAAATGAAGCATGAGATGCTTGTTTAAGTATGCTTTTGAGCATGTGTAAATGATGATTTGGAGCATGATTGGTTGGTCAATTGCATGTTTAAGTATGCATTTTTAGGCAATCTGTGCAGGGTGTTTCGGAACAGCACCTACCGTTTCGGAACGGGTGCCTTAATTGTGCCCAGGCGTCCGAAACGGGAGGGGCCGTTCCGAAACGGAAAGGCCACTGCCAGACCCCCGTTTCGGTACGCGTTGCGGAATGGCCCCGAGTTTCGAAACGGGCTATGCCTGTTTCGGAACGGGTGACCGTTGGGGGCTGACATTGGCAGTTATATGTTTTGGAATGTTTGCGTTTTGGTCCTGAAACTTGTTTGTGCAATTGTATGAGTTTGGGAAGTCCTTTTAAGCTGAAATTTTACCGAGAAGCATGAAACATGATTAATTTCAAGATGGTAACTTCAATTTGGGTTAAGTCCTTATAATTATCAGAATTTACAATTTGGTCCCTAAAGTTGTAAATTGTTCAATTAAGTCCCTGTTTGATCTCTGATGTTTGTGATCTTTTGGTATGATGTTTGTGTGATCACAATTAGGTCTAAAGTGCATCTAGACAAGGTTAAAAAGAAAAAAAAGGGTCGTTAATCAAGGTTGACTTTCGGGTTGACTTTGGTTTTCCCCGTGTGACTTTCTTAATTCGGGTCAACCGTCTAGGCCGGGTTAAGGGGGTTACATTTGGTGGTATCAGAGCTGAGTTCTCGAGTAATTGGGAATGTATGTATGCATGATTGAAGTATGTATGCCTTGTATGCTTGTTGAGTGAAAGCATGTTTAATGGCTTGTGATTTTGATGCAATTGAAGTATGTGATGTGATGTAGCATGTTGTAGGTACCCATTGCCAAATCAAAGCTAAAGGAAAGATGTTGTTTTGAAATGAAATTGAGCTTGAATACTTGGATTGCTTACCTTGCTGGGCCTGACTTTGTTTTATTTGTGTTGTGATTGCATGGTAAAAGTATGGCACCACGTAGAGAGTTACGAGGTAATGTGCGAGCTACGGCTCCTAATGAGAACGAGAATGAGGAAAACACGGGTAGTGTGGTGTTACCTCCTCCTCCACCTGGTGGTGGTGGTGCTGGGGCTGAGGAAGCTGGAGCTGCAGCTGGCGCTGGAGCTGCTGGACCTGGGGCTGGTCAGGGGCAAGCTATGCCTGATATGACGATGTTAGTGCAAGCTATTGCTGGTGCTTTTCAAGCAGCAGTAGCTGGGGCTCGTGGAACGGGGCATCAGGAAGATGCTGGTGTTAGACTACCTTTGGAGCGTTTGCGCAGTCTTGGTGGGACTGAGTTCAGGGGTATGTCTGCTGAGAGTTCTGAAGCTTGGCTAGAGAATACCAAGCGAATCTTGGGCCAGATGAGTTGCACTGATGTGCAGAAGCTGGGTTGTGTTGTGTCCTTGCTGCAGAAGGATGCGTATACGTGGTGGACAACCACTATTGCTGGGATGGCAGAAGCTGATGTGACTTGGACATTCTTTCAGAATGTGTTCAAGCGGAGATATCTTGGTGTGAGATATCTAGATGAGAAGAAGCGTGAATTCATGTCTCTTACTCAAGGGAACATGAGTGTGGCTGAGTATGAAGTACAGTTTGTGCGACTCAGTCAGTATGCACCGGAGCTGGTACCTGATGAGCGGGCAAGGTGCGAGAGGTTCCGTTATGGTTTAGAGACGGATGTAAAGATGTATTTGCTGGCCGCCGAGTATGATGATTTTGATGTATTGGTGGGCCGAGCCAAGGACGTTGAGATGAACTTGGGTTTATCTGCTAAGGGTGCTGGCAAGCGATCTGCTGAGTTTAGTTCCGGAGGTGGACGGAACAAGAGGGGACGTGATCAGAAGTATCAGTCTTCAGCTAAGAGAGGTGGTGGTGCACCTGCTAGAGGAGGCAATGCTAGAACTGATCCGAGTGCTTGTTGGATCTGTGGTTCACGTGGTCACATGAAACGTGACTGTCCTCGTGCCGAGAGAGTGGCGCAAGCTCCTGTTGCGGCTGCTGGTAACGGGTGCTGGAGTTGTGGTTCTGCAGACCACTTGAGGCGTGATTGTCCTAGGTTGGCTGGTGATCAGGTGCGTGCTCCTGTTGTTGCTGCACCGCAGAGAGGTCGTGGGCGCGGCCGTGGTAATTTCCAGAGGAGAGAGGAAGGTGGTCGTGGAGTGGCCCATGTTGTGGCTATTCAGCCTGAAGGTGGAGGCCATGCGAGGGTGTATGCTCAGCGTGAGGGAAGGAATGATGCGGATGTGATTGCAGGTACCTTTACTTTGCAGTCCTTGTCATTGCTTTCTTTGATTGATTCTGGATCTACGCATTCATACATTTTGCGTGAGCATGCTGAATTGCTTGGTTTGCCTGTTGAGTCTTTGGATGTTGGTGTTCGAGTCACTAGTTCTTTTGGTGAGACTGTTGTGACTAGGAAGCTTTATAGAAGGTGTCCCTCGGTTGTTCAAGAACATGTTTTCCATGTTGATCTTATGGAGTTGCCCTTCTATGGTTTCGATGTGATCCTTGGTATGGATTGGCTTGCTGAGCATCGTGCTGTTGTGGATTGTGAGAACAAGCGGGTTTCTCTTAAGCTTGCGGATGATTATGAAGTTGTTGTGGTTGGTGAGAATGTGAAGTTTCTTGCCAATGTGGTGTCTACCTTGGAGGCGAGCAGGATGCTGAGGCAAGGTTGCGAAGCCTATCTAGCTTTTGTGATGAATCCTAGCTCCAAGGAGTTGAGGGTGCAAGATATCAGAGTTGTGAAGGAGTTTCCTGGTGTTTTTCCTGAGGAGTTGCCTGGTTTACCTCCTAACCGCGAGGTGGAGTTTGGAATTGAGCTGTATGAGAATACAACTCCTGTGTCCATTACTCCCTATAGAATGGCACCTAAGGAGCTGAAGGAGCTGAAGACGCAGTTGCAAGAGTTGCTTGAACGTGGTTTCATCCGGCCGAGTGTGTCACCTTGGGGAGCACCGGTCTTGTTTGTGAAGAAGAAGGATGGCACTATGAGAATGTGCATTGATTACCGTCACCTGAACAAGTTGACTATCAAGAATCGGTATCCTTTGCCGAGGATTGATGATCTTTTTGATCAATTTCGGGGAGCTGCTGTGTTCTCTAAGATTGACTTGAGGTCAGGGTATTATCAGTTGAAGGTGAAGGATGTGGATGTGCCTAAGACAGCTTTCAGGACAAGGTATGGGCATTATGAGTTTCTTGTGATGCCGTTTGGGTTGACAAATGCTCCTGCTGCTTTCATGGACATGATGAATCGTGTGTTTCATGAATACCTGGACAAGTTTGTTGTGGTGTTCATTGATGATATCCTCGTGTACTCGCGTACTGAGGAGGAGCATGAAGAGCATTTGAGGATTGTTTTGCAAGCTTTGTTGGAGAATCAGCTTTATGCTAAGCTGAGTAAGTGTGAGTTCTGGTTAAGGGAGGTGGTGTTTCTTGGGCATGTGGTTTCAGCGGAGGGGATTCGTGTTGATCCTCAGAAGATTGAGGCGGTGATGAGTTGGAAAGTTCCTAAGTCTGTTCATGAGATCCGTAGTTTCCTTGGTTTGGCGGGATACTACCGAAGGTTTGTGGATGGTTTTTCCAAGATTGCTGCTCCTTTGACGAAGCTGTTGCAAAAGGATGTTAAGTATGAGTGGACGGAAGCGAGACAGCAGGCTTTTGAGAAGCTTAAGGCGGCTTTGACGCAAGCTCTTATCTTGATTCAGCCTGAATCAGGGAAAGAGTTTGTGGTTTACAGTGATGCATCCTATGTTGGTTTGGGGTGTGTGCTGATGCAGGAGGGTAAGGTGGTGGCTTATGCATCGCGGCAGTTGAAAGTGCATGAGCGCAATTACCCTACGCATGATATTGAGCTGGCTGCAGTGGTTTTTGCTCTGAAGATCTGGAGACATTATCTGTATGGTGAGAAGTGTACTGTGTACACAGATCACAAGAGTTTGAGGTATCTGATGTCTCAGAAGGAGTTGAATCTTAGGCAGCGGCGTTGGTTGGAGTTGCTCAAGGATTATGATCTGACGATTGAGTATCATCCTGGAAAAGCTAATGTTGTTGCGGATGCCTTGAGTAGGAAGGTAGCTGTTGAGCTGAGGGCTATGTTTGCTAGCTTGAGCATATCGCAAGATGGTGGTCTCGTTGCTGAGTTGCAAGTGAAACCCTCTTTGGTTCAGTTGATCAAGGATAAGCAGTTGTTGGATGATTCCTTGGTGTCTCATGTTCAGGATATCGCGGAGGGTAGACCTTCGGATTTCTGTTTCAATGATGATGGTGTGCTGTGTTTTGGGAGTCGGATAGTAGTGCCTGTTGATGCTGAGTTGAGGCGTGCTATTCTGACTGAAGGTCATAGTAGTCCTTTTGCTATGCACCCTGGTAGTACTAAGATGTACCGTGATCTTCGTGATGAGTACTATTGGGTGGGTTTGAAGAAGGATGTTGCGGAGTTTGTTAGCAACTGTTTGGTGTGTCAGCGAGTTAAGGCTGAGCATCAGTTTCCTTCAGGGTTGTTGCAACCGTTGAAAATCCCTGAATGGAAGTGGGAGAGGGTTACCATGGATTTTGTATCTGGTTTACCTTTGTCTCCATCGAAGAAGAATTCGGTCTGGGTGATTGTGGATCGCCTGACGAAGTGTGCGCATTTCTTGCCTGTGCATACTACGTTTTCTTTGGATAGGTTGGCAGAGCTGTACATTGCTGAGATTGTGCGGCTGCATGGTGTGCCTAAGTCGATTGTGTCGGATAGGGATCCGAGGTTCACATCGCGGTTCTGGCAGTGTTTGCATCAAGCTCTGGGTACAAGGTTGCATTTCAGTACATCCTATCATCCTCAGTCGGATGGTCAGTCTGAGCGAGTTATCCAGATTTTGGAGGATATGTTGAGGTGCTGCGTGATTGAGTTCCAAGGTTCTTGGGAGAAGCATCTGCCTTTGGTTGAGTTTGCTTATAACAACAGTTATCAGGCAAGTATACAGATGGCACCTTATGAGGCTTTGTACGGGAGGAAGTGTAGGACTCCTCTTTGTTGGGCTGAGACTGGTCAAAAGTTGGTTTCAATGCCGGCTTTGTTAAAAGGGACCACAGAGAAGGTAAAGCTCATTTTTGAGCGGTTGAAGACTGCTTCTGATCGGCAGAAGTCTTACGCGGATTTGAAGCATAAGGAGATAGAGTATGCGGTGGGTGACCGTGTGTTCTTGAAGGTTTCGCCTTGGAAGAAGGTGATGCGGTTTGGCCGAAAGGGTAAGTTGAGCCCTAGGTACATTGGACCATATGAGGTGGTTGAGCGTGTGGGTCCTGTTGCGTATCGGTTGAGGTTGCCTCAGGAGTTGGAGAAGATCCATGATGTGTTTCATGTCTCTATGCTCCGGAGGTATAGATCTGATCCTTCGCATGTGATGCCTGTGGAGGAAGTGGTTTTGAATCCGGATTTGACCTATGATGAGGAACCGGTGAAGGTTCTGGATTCGGATAGCAAGGTTCTTCGTGGCAAGACCATTGAGTTGGTGAAGGTGCTGTGGAAGCATCGCGGTGTTGAGGAAGCCACGTGGGAGCGGAAGGAAGACATGCTGAAGCAGTTTCCTTATCTCTTTCCTTCAGGTAAATTTCGAGGACGAAATTTCTTAAGGGGGGAGAGTTGTAACGCCCCGGTTTTGGGCTTAGAAGTTTTGGGCGTTGACCGGTTTGGTCAAAGTGCTGTTCGAATCTAAAGAGGTGAAATTAGGAAAGCCTAGTTCGGGTTGCATTAAAAATATGGAAAAATGTTCTAAAATCATCTTTTAATATAATTAAGTGAACTGTGAAATCAATTTTGAAAAAATGGGTTTTGGAAGAGTGACATTTTGGCTAGTGACCAAAATGTAATTTTTGAAAGTTTTGTGACTGTTTTATAAAGAGTTGAAACTTTGAATCTTTAAGGAGCTATTATTCCAAAAGTAGTTTCTCCAGATTTTTCTAAGATATTTTGAGATTTATTCTGATTTTAAAACATATCAAAAGTGGAGGGAAAGGCCATTTGGCTATTTTCTTAACTAACTTCTCTATTTTCTTTCTCTCATTTTCTCTCAATCCAAACACTTGTTTTCCAGAGAGTTGTTTCTGATTTTCTCACCTAAAATCCTCCTTTCAATATTCTTTTGATTCCTAATCAACATATCTTCAAAACCTCATCATTTGCTAGTTGATTCAACAAGGTTTTTGATTCCAAAAAGTGGAGAAACACAAGTTTGGAGGTAAGAACGTCCTTCTCCTCTAAACTATCAGTTCTTTACTGAAATTCCCAAGTTCTCAACTCTTAATTGAAGTTTTATTAAAGGATTTTAAGTGGTGAAATGGATCTTGGCTTATAATGCAAAATTTGGTGATTTTTGATGATTTTCGTTAGATATGATTAATCTGTGATTTGAGGTGTGTTTTTGATGTTAAATGAACTCTAAATTGATAAGGAAATGAGTTTTGATTAATGCAATCCCGGATAGGTTGTGTTTCCTAAGTTTAGCTTGTGATTCTTGGATGTTTTTGTGGTGATCTTGTGGATCTGATGTTGCTGGAGGTATAAGGATGTTTATAGGTTGTTTTTAGATGTTAAATGGTGTTAATGGATGTTAGGTTTTGCTGGTTTATGGCTGGGCTTTGTTGAGAAGTGGTTTTGATGTCATTTCGGTTGTGTTTGGTGGCCGAAATTGGAGTGTGAATGAGAGCAGCGAGTTTGAGTGCTTTCATTGAAGCTTTTGATGCATGATGATGCATTAAATCTCTGCTTTAATGTGTTTAATCAGGGGAGGCATCTTTGGATCCAAGAGTTGTTGATCCGGAGGCTTGTTTTGGTGCTTTGGCTTGAGGCGAAGTGGAATCGGTGAGTGAAATTGGGTTTTCGGCTTTGAAACCAATGACTTGGGAGCTTAGTTTAAGTCTAAACAACTTTGCTAAGCTCTAGTGTAAGTTTTCGGAAATTCTCCTAGTGGTGGCCATGATTTTGTTGTGATGCAATGTGGTTATTTGCATGTTTTGATTACTGTTTTGAAAGCATGATTTAGCATGGTATTTGCTGTTTTGATAAGCCACATGTTAAAGGAAGCTCAAGGTAAGAGTTCCTTGTTTTTGAACATTGATTAAATGTGGTTTGATGCTTTTAAGTGCATGATGAATATGGCTTGGTTTAATGCTTTAAAACAGTGGATTAATTGATGAAAATGATGTATATTGGCAAGTGATGTTTTGAAAAGGTTGAGGTCACTAAGGTGGTTAAAAGTCCTTGAGTGAGCCTTGTTACTTAAGAACATCAAGGTGGTTAAAAGTCCTTGGATGATTCTTGTTACGGACACAAAGGTGTTTAAAAGTCCTTGTGTGGTCCTTTCTATGGTGTTTAAAAGTCCATAGGCCAAGGTGTTTAAAAGTCCTTGGGGTCAAGGTGTTTAAAAGTCCTTGAGGTGATTCAA
The DNA here is from genome assembly GCA_030270665.1 of Hibiscus trionum. Lineage (NCBI taxonomy): Eukaryota > Viridiplantae > Streptophyta > Magnoliopsida > Malvales > Malvaceae > Hibiscus > Hibiscus trionum. The sequence goes on from BSYR01000004.1 coordinate 7,067,151, forward strand.
TTCATGGTGTTTAAAAGTCCATGGCCAAGGTGTTTAAAAGTCCTTGGGGTCCAAGGTGTTTAAAAGTCCTTGGGGTGAAAGTTGATGAACTTGTTTTCAAGAAATGAATTGTATCACTTGTGGCCAATATGACATGTAATGAAATGAAGCATGAGATGCTTGTTTAAGTATGCTTTTGAGCATGTGTAAATGATGATTTGGAGCATGATTGGTTGGTCAATTGCATGTTTAAGTATGCATTTTTAGGCAATCTGTGCAGGGTGTTTCGGAACAGCACCTACCGTTTCGGAACGGGTGCCTTAATTGTGCCCAGGCGTCCGAAACGGGAGGGGCCGTTCTGAAACGGAAAGGCCACTGCCAGACCCCCGTTTCGGTACGCGTTGCGGAACGGCCCCGAGTTTCGAAACGGGCTATGCCTGTTTCGGAACGGGTGACCGTTGGGGGCTGACATTGGCAGTTATATGTTTTGGAATGTTTGCGTTTTGGTCCTGAAACTTGTTTGTGCAATTGTATGAGTTTGGGAAGTCCTTTTGAGCTGAAATTTTACCGAGAAGCATGAAACATGATTAATTTCAAGATGGTAACTTCAATTTGGGTTAAGTCCTTATAATTATCAGAATTTACAATTTGGTCCCTAAAGTTGTAAATTGTTCAATTAAGTCCCTGTTTGATCTCTGATGTTTGTGATCTTTTGGTATGATGTTTGTGTGATCACAATTAGGTCTAAAGTGCATCTAGACAAGGTTAAAAAGAAAAAAAAGGTTCGTTAATCAAGGTTGACTTTCGGGTTGACTTTGGTTTTCCCCGTGTGACTTTCTTAATTCGGGTCAACCGTCTAGGCCGGGTTAAGGGGGTTACACCTCTCCTATGCATTCTCTGCATCACTCAACAGCCACCCCATCTATCACAGTGGCAGACTCCCCTGAAAGGCACCAGCTAAATCTCTCCCTAGCCTGCACAACCAATACAGTAGCAAACTCCTCCTCATTAGAGGAGATTGAGCAGCCGCCGCCAGAATCAGACACAACAGTAGTAGCGGCAACATCAACCATCCCAATGGCATTCATCCCTCCAGCAGCACCCACAGAGGAAGGGACAAGGAACTGAAGGCAGCACATAATAGCAGAAGAACCTGTGGACCTCTAGAAAGAGTCAGAAGGAAGTGACGCATCTCCTGCCGTTCCCCCTGCAGAGCCCCCAAAAGAGCCACAACATACACCAAAGAGAGTCTAGCCGCCGCGGAAAGCAAAGACCTCACCCGCCAGAACCGCCGCCAAGGCATCTGCCAACTGCCGCTTTGTTGTCTGAACATCCTCCTCCTCCTCCTCAACTAACTAGAATCCAACCTCCTCTCAACCCTCATCAAACTTTTAACTTATTTTCTTTTCTTTTATCTTTATTTCCTATTTAATTTTTTTAACATGTCTGTTATCTTTTTTTTGTTTTGTGCATTGAGGGAAATGCCTATCTCGAGTTTGGGGGGATAGCTCTCGCATCATTTGTAGGCATTCTTAGTTGCATATAAGTTGCATTGTACTTGCCTTAGTAATAATCGGAAAAGAAAAGTTTGTTATAACTTGTGCCTATGATAGGATAGTCGAGAACCTAATTAAAAATTAAACTTAATCAGCCATGAAATATGACATAGATTTTTTTTTCTTTTTACCTAAAAATGTTAAATATCTCTTTTACTTGCTGAATGTGTTAGAATATTTGATGAACACTGCTTGCTTGTTTTCTTTGCAATATTCTAATAATAATTCTTTGCAAAAGAAACAAAACAATGCAGAACTGCCAAAGGCAGCAAAATAAAAAACAAAGAAAAAAATGTTGTGTTACCCTAGAGGTGCCCGCAACAGGCTCTAGAAGAATAATGTGCGAGGACACTCCGCAGCTATCAAAGTCCATGAATCTGAAAGCCTAAAAGTGACAGACAAATTAGCATGTGTGAATGAAAGCCTTCACAGGATGACTCTACTCCAAGGGTTCGGGGTTCTGTAGTTTGCTCCTATCTAAACGTCAGACCTGGAAGAGTAGTTGTGATAAGCTGAAGTCCTCAATGCCTTGATTAAAAATAATATGCTTGACTTTTTTGCCTCAACAACAACCTTTTAAATTACAGCAGTATCTTTGTCTAATCTTTTATTCTGCATACTCAGCTTGTTTGTAGATTTGCAAACATCACACAAGCATTAGGAATTTAATTCTAAGTTGTTTTCTTTCTTATTTCCATTCATTAAGTTATATATATATATATATATATAGGTGCTACGGCCTCGAGGTAGAAAAGCGGGTTAAAAAAAGTTTTTCTTTCTGACTATTACTAGAGCAAGTACTTTAGATTGCATTGCTTGAGGACAAGCAATAGTTCGAGTTTGATGGTGTGTAAAGTGTCCAAAAGTCCTATATTTCATGCATTTTCCAACTCTTATTATTACTGTTTTTAAGCTCATTTTAGGTATAATTAGGCTCATACATAGAATTCTACAGTATTTCATTGTTCTACTTTGCTTTTACAACTTATCATTTATTTGGTAAACAAGTGGTACTATTCTAGTGTATTCTTGCTTATAGGTACTAACAGCTGAACGAGGGAACAGAGGAATGGAGGACACAACGCTGAGAAGCAAACCCATGAGCTGTACTGAAGCAGTTCCAGCTGAAGATAAGTTCCTGTCGAGCACCTGGTGAGCAAAGCTGTTACCAACCTTGCTGCCCGCGGACGTTAGGAGAACCGGAGCGCGATTTGTAGAGCTAAAACTCTTTAGTCTATCACCGGTGCTCACATGATTTTCTGACGTCTATAGTAGAGGCTAGGGCTGCCGACGTGGAATTTCCAATCTTACTTGCGGGCGAAGGAAAACGAGGAAGAGTCCATATTCCATGCAAAGAAGTCAGCATTTAAAGCTACATTAAAGAAAATCTACTTTAGAGGACTTCTACTTCAAGGAGGACTTGACCTAGTTTTGAATCTATATATACCCATTGTACTTCTAGTTTAATTCATCCTAGGTTTTCTATAGATTTTTCTTATGCTCTTCTTTGCCGCCATTTTCTAAATTCCCCTTTGGTTAGGGTTATGTTGTAACTAGAGTGAAACGGTTTTTTTAGGTTTTGAGTTATTTCTTTAATAAAATATTCCAAGTTTACTTAATCCATTGTTCTTCATTTTTTCAATCTTTCTACACTAGTCGTTTGAGAGAATCTATTTTTCGGGCATGAAAGTGCAAGGCTCACGAAAGGGTTAAGTACGGTCACAACAAGAGGCGTGACTAACTTGGTTCCACACTAGTCCACAAGTTTCACCGGCTAAAACGGATTACTAACCGAGTTGACTGACTTGGTTCCACACTAGTCCTCAAGTTATCAATCTCGGGCATCTTAACCTAGAAATAGGAGGGAACACTATTGACTATCATGTCGAACTTGGAGTATCTGCCAGACTTGCCGCCAGGACGACTTTCCATTCCACCTGCCGAGACAGTACACACCCTTGTAGTAGCAGTGACCTGCTGCAGCCGCGTGACAGGGTCGTAGTTTGTCACCCGCCGAGGCAGCATATCGTGGCAACAAAGGATAACTCGTACCTATTACAACGTAGTTTTCACACTAAGTGGTAGCATAACACTGCATGCTCTATCAATCTGATTTATCTCTTCTTTATTACTTGTGTTTTATTTACTTTTCAATCTCAATCAGTCATTCACTTGGTTTTTATTTCACCATTGTGCATGAACTAAGGAACGAGACAAGTTGTCTAATCCTCGTGGGATTCGACATCTTGTATACTATAACTTGACAGGAGTGTGCACTTGCGCTCTCACAAAAAGGGAACACCTACACGCCCTACAAAAATATTAGGAAATCATTTGTTGTTAAAAGATAAATCTAATCAAGTGTTTACCTCAAACCTTCGAAGAAGAAACTGATGTTTGGCTTGAGAGAATTTGAGAGAAAATGATTGGGAGAAAAGATAGTTACGTAAAATAGGTTTTACGAGTCAAAGTTAATTTAATTCTCTCCATCTTGTTTTATTAATTAAAACCACTTTAAAATTGACCAGTTAAAGGGAAAAGTCTGAATTAGACTTTGGATCAATAGCTCCTTAAAGATTCAAAGTTTTGATCTTTTACGATTTAATAACTAAAATAGTTTTTAGATTTTTATATTTTGGTCGTCGATTTCCAAAATGTCAAACCTCTAAAATCCATTTTCCGAAATTGATCCCACCAAAGTATTATATATATAATGATTTTTAAGCATTTTCCCATACTTTACGGACCACAAAAATCCTTTAAAATAATTAAATCTCAAAACTAGTCTGAGTTGTTCGAACTGGTTCTCCTGAACCGTCTAGCCTAAACTCGGCTAACTCCTAGGCCCAAAATCGGGGTGTTACAACACCAACCTCCTCGGTCGTTAGGGTACTTGGATAGAGATGGGACACCAACCTCCTCGACATCCAAGGTAACTTATTTACAGTGCATTCAATCCTATGGTCGGCCAACTATATCCGATAATATTTTAAACCACATCACTTGTCAATATAGTTCATTATAACCACATACCTCGTTGTTTTCAAATGCATCAACATAAAACCATTTTCCAAAGCATCAAACCATGCTTTAAACACAAGTATAAAACACATACTTACATGGATTACTTACCTCATGCATCCATCATCATCTCATGATTAAAAACAATATATCACATACTTAAAAAATATGCATAAACAGTAGGTATCTTGAAATCAAAACCAAGTACATAAAATCATTTCGTAAAAAGCACGACTGAGAGAGAAAACCACTTATACTTACTTTCGAACTTAGACAAGCATTTCAAGCTTAAATCTAAGTTCCCAAAACTAGGTTTACAACATTTCAAAGATGAAATCCACGTTCTCACTCACCGACACACGAAACATCAATTTGTCTACACGAATTCAAGCATTTGAAGCCTCTAAATCTTCACTGATAGCTACGGAGTCAACTTCCCGTATTTTAAACACACAAAAATAGAGGCATGATGCATCACAGTGCATTCATAAACCCAGCAATAACAATCCTCAACATCGTCTTGCTAAATGCTACCAAACGCCTATCCGAAATCAACATCGATTGACCTCCAAACACGAATTCAATTCGCTTTGATCAAAATCTTTAATTTTGATCGTTAGGTTATTACGAATATATTAAAGTGTTATGTTATCAATATAAGAATTATTCATTTATATGATATGTATATATTGTTTTAATCCAAGTTTTATTTTGGTAAATGCATGTTTAAGGTTTAAGACATTTTTTGAGAAATAGTCAAAGATTTTGGTTTATTCGATTTCTGATAGCCCCATTCAGACAACCTTATTTTGGATTATTTTAGAAACTTAAGTGCTATCAGAAATTTCAGTTTTGACTGTTACAAAATTTTAAATTTGGATATTGGTATATTTATTGTATATATTTTAAAATAATTTAATTGAAACATTAAGTCACCAAAGTGACCACTATTGTGAAAATTATTTTATTTTAAAATATAGAAGGTTTTGTGCATGTAAGTCTGATTATGTTAGTATTAATCAGCCCAAAGGAAGGTTAATAATTGACATTATTACATGTGCATCTATGGTAATAAACATGTGATAATTATTCAGTTTTATATGTGAGCAATATATCGGCCCAAAGGAAGATTTTTGTTTGGCATGTTCTTATTATCATTGTTTGATTACTATACCAAGATATCACTTGCAAGTTAATGTTTTGTCCAAAGATGAAATATTAATGGAGTGTCTAGTATCTTGATATGAGGTTTACCTTTATTCAAATTTACTATTATTTTGGTTATCTTTTAATTTGATTGAAACATAAAATTAAGAAAAATATTTTGAAACAATTAAATTCATATTTTGGCTTCAGATGTTTAATATTTTAATGGATTAATTGAAACATAATGTCACCAAAGTGAATGCTTTGGTGTAGATTAGTTTATTTAAAATATTAAGATAATTATGTGTTTTTGTAATTCATGCGTTTATTAATTGGCCCAATGGAAAGTTAATATTTGATAGAATTGCAACGACAACTGTTGTGATAAATGTGTGACAATTATAAGGTATTTTATGTGAGCAATACGTTAGTCTAAAGATTAACCTATTGTTTGACATAGTTTATTGTCAATGTTTGATTGCTACAACAAGAGTACCGCTTACAGTTAACATTACTGTCCAAAGACATGATATTAATGTTGTGTCTGGTATCTTGAGGGGAGCTAGCCATTATTTCAAATTTATTTGTTTACTTATGAATATTTATGTAAGCTTGTTTTATTTTATTTACTTATTTTTGTTCTATATTTAGGTAAATTATCTTTGTTGTCACAATATCTGTTAAATACATTCTACACTCATGTTTAGTTAAACTAATTTCAAGGAATAGAAAAGACACTTACATATAGTATTTGGTTTTATGAACATAGACTTTTCACTAAGGAACGAACATCTTGCACCTCTCATTGCGATAAGCACTCATAAAAGGAATTTTGAGAGGTAAAATTGTTCGAATCGTATGAGTCTAATGATCATAAAGCACTTCATTTTAGATGTATTTAGGAGCACAAATCTAGAGAAATTACTCACATTATAGGTTTCCTTGACGAAATTAAGAAATGTTTTACCCAAAATAATAAGGTTAAGATGACATCACTTATGTCTTCTTTGATGTCTATGAAGTATAAGGTCCAAGGAAATGTGAGGGGGTACATTATGAAAATGTTTAATATTGCTTCAAAATTTAAGGCACATAAGATCGAACTTTCTAACAATTGTTTGTTCTTATGGTTTTGACATCCCTTCTTATATTGTTTAACCAATTCAAGTTACAATTGTCAAACGGAGAAATAGACTCTATTTGGACTCATTTCTCATTGGGTTAAAGAGGAAGAAAAGTCGAAGCATTATAACTGTAAAAGTACTCATTTGGTTAGTGCTCATTTAGTTAGTGTCTATAAGAATAAGGGTAATAAAAAATTAGAATAAAGCTGCTAAGGGTCCTACTCAAAAGAAACAACAATAAGTTACAAAGTGTTGATTCTTTTGTATAAGTTAGGACACATGTAAAGAAATTAAACTTTAAAAGCGAGCAACTACTTCAGTTATTTTGAGTGATCCATGGGCTGTAAATTTTATGATTCCACAATTAAGATTATTTTAATGAGAGATTTATAACTTTTTTAGGATGTTGAGTTTGGAGGGAGAAATAATGTTAGATACATTGTTGTTGAGGAGGAATTGAAATATAATTTAATTCCTACTATCACTTTTGTTAATGTTTAGGTTTTCACACCTATCATTAATCAAGAAGTGAATCAAGTACCTCAACAAAATAATATTGAACAACTCTCATTCAAGATAAGGTAATTGTTTCAAAAAAACAAAATCAACAACCTTAAATAACAAGTGTCATTAAAGAGGTCCATGAGAGGAAGATGAAATACTAATCTGGATTATTATATTGTATTTCTTCAAGAAAATAAGGTGACAATGAAATGATAGAAAATGATCAATCATTTTTTTATCAGGCCATAAAAGTTTTAACTCTCAAAAGTGGATTAATGTCATTCAAGAAAAGTATAATTTTATGCAAGACAATAAAGTTTATGAACTTGTCTCATTACCTGAAGGTGCAAACCAATTGGTTGTAAATGGATATATAAAACCAAGAGGGATGCAAATGATATTGTGGATAAGTATAAGGCATGTCTTGTATTTAAAGGATACACTCTAAAAGAAGACAATAATTTTTTAAAGACTTTCTCTTGTATTTTAATCTTGAGCTACATAAGATGAATGTTAAGCTTGTGTTTTTCAATGGTGACATTGAAGAAATCGATTATATGGTACAATCATATATTTGTGTCTAATGATACAAAACCAATGATATGTAATTAAAGAAATTCGTCTATGAGCTTAAGTAGGACTCTCATTAATAAAATTATAAATTTCATATTGATTATCACATTCGGTTTTGAGATAAATTTTGTTGACAATTGTATATACTATAAGTTCAGTGAGAGTAAATCAAGTGACACTCATATTGCTAAAGAAGATAAAAATTATCTTACTCAATGCCCTAAAAGTAACCTTGAAATTTATAAAATCCAAAAGATTCTCTATACATAAGCTATTGAGAATCTAATTTATGCTTAAGTATGTATGCGTTCAAAAATTGTGTACATTGTTGGAATGTTAGATAGATGTTTAAGAAAATCTAGTATGGACTATTAGATAGCAGCCAATAGAGTTATGAGATATCTTCAAAGAACAAAAATTACATGCTCACATGTCGGAGTTCTGGTATGTTAGAGATCATTAGGTTTACAAACTTCGATTCTAATATAATACTGATGGAAAAGATTTTTGTCACATGGACTGCTAATTGTATATTGAATAGAAAGATCACTTTAGTTATTTTGTGACAATAAATATGCATTCATTTATTCTATAAACAATAGGAACACTTTAAACTTGAAGGACATAAATATGACGTTCCTAGTTGTTAAAGAAAATTCAGAGTGGTTGTGTGTCTATAGAGCATGTTGGTACAAACTCCATAATTGAGCGCATATTAAGAAACTGTCACCCTAAGTCTTTCATGAGCACACTACCTATGTTGGTGTAATGTTATTTAAGGATATTCGGTTTTAGTGGGAGTTTGTAATTTTGAAAAATGCTCGTTCAGTTTAGACAGAATTTCAGTTACTTCAGTTTAAAGTTATTTAAGATTATTTCTGTAGAAATAAAGTTCTTTTGGTTTATGTACACTCTGAATTAAGTAAAGTTGATCTCACTAAGGTTTAGGAGGACCAGTTGGAAATAAACATGTTCGGTTCACATTTCATGTAATTTTCCATGCTACGCATCCATGATTGATCTATGTCATTTGATTATTTTTGTATACGTGACCATTGGTGGGTTCAATCATGATTGATATGGCGAAGACCGCTTTGATCCTATATGGATATAGTTGATGGACGAGATTGTTATAGGATACATATTATATAATAGCAAATTTTTGAGCTCATAAGGTTGTACATTTATCAAGAAACATATGTTGCCCAAGTGGGAGATTGTTGGATTAAAATCCGCAATTGTGGGCACATATGTAAAATGTATGTTGCTATTATAAAGTATGACACAAAATCAAATGACCAATTATGTTAGGCGTGTCATAGGTATTAAAGTGCCATGGAAATAAAAGTGTAGATATCATAAGATATATTTATAATTCAATGAGGGGCAGAGTTATAAATATTTAAAAGTTGATTTAATAATCAACTATATAAAGAGGTAGTGGTCCCCAAGAAATAGGTTAACTTGTATTACTCTTGTCCCCGTCAGAGAGTTCTTACGGCAAGGGCTAACCTATCTTCTTGGAAGATCAATACCAAAGATTTGGGATTTCAACATGAAGATTCAAGGTTTTCAATATATCGATTAATTCAGGTACACTTCCGCATTCAGTTTATTCGGTTTATTCTTCGTGATGATTTGCATGATAGATCCTGGGTTTTAGGTTTCATATTAATTTATGATTTGGTTCTAACAATATGATGATACAAAAATACATACTAGGAACTATAGTTGATCTCAAAATTGTACTGACATACAAAAATGATCATGTCGTACCATGTGTATGCCAATTTTAGCAGCTATTTTGGACATTTCTACAGTGTGTTAATTGCATTTTGGTACTGTAAGCAAATGGTTCAGATTGATGGCAAATGGTTGTATGGAAAATACACCAAGATCTTGCTATTGGCGGTTGCACAAGACATCAATCGAAAAACTACTCTCACAACCTTTGCAATAGTTGAGAAGTAAGATATCGGCTCTTAGGAATTTTTCTTCACCAACTTTCACATAAATGTTTTTCAAAATAGAGACGTGATATGTGTTATTTTTGAAAGAGGAAAGGAGATTGATTGCACAATCCAACGTTGGGCCGCTCTTGGCTACCTCCCCATATATATCACCTGTAATGTTTACGCCACATTGTTGCCAACTACCATCGAAGGTATAATAATGAAGATGAAAGCCATATGGTTCTTTGCATGGTTACGTCTTTCACTCCTTCCAATATTAATTTTCATCGCATTTATAATTTTTATTAACTATTTCTTTATCAAATTAATAAGCTACGGGCTGCAAAAAGAAGTTTTTGATGAGATTCTAGAATAATTAAGATTCAATAATGAAGATGATTATGACTACCTTGTGGACATACTTAGGGAAAATGGGTTTGAGCATTTTATGATGGTCATCGATACGGTCATATGAAAACAAAAACTTCAAGAAGTCAAAGCAACATATTATCGACTAAGTCCCCTATTTGCAACCCTTTGAAAACAAGCACTCGACTGGATGAAAGTTGGTCACTTCTATTGTTGGTTGTTTTTCTCGTGAACAACATTTATTCTAAGTTATGGAATATTGGAGGTTTTTGGAATGCATCGAGAAAAACTCATACCAAGTTAATCTACAAGAAAAAATATGCACATGTAGAATCTTTCAAACATTCAAATACCCATGTGCGCAAGCGATTTTTGCACATTCCTCTATTAGAATTAATTGTATGACATACGTTGATGTAGTATACTTGCTTGAGATTGTATTCAAGGTTTATGAATAGGAGTTACCCCTAATCAAAAATGAATGTCAACAAAACATAGTTGACAATGAACTTACGATACTACCAGATCCTGCACTACGATGCAATAGTAACCTAAGATGCATTTAAACCAAATGTTATGATCTAACTAATGGTAAATTAAAATTTTAGACTGAAATATTTATTATTTTAAATGTAGAAAGTCTAAAATGCCCTTTTTAATAAAAGAAGGTTCAATATAGACTTTTTATTGTAATACATGTTGCTTTAGCACACTTTAACCGTTAAAATTCTTAGTGCTTTTAATTAAATCAATATATATATACATATATATATATATGAAAATATTAATCAAAAAATTTGAACCAAATGATTGTACTAGAAAGTTCGAATTCAATCCCAAACATTAAAAAATGTTGGGAGCAATGGAAAGACATATTGTATTCTCAAGAGAGAATTGAAGTTCAAACTAAAAGAACTAACATTGTAACTATTCGAATTTTTGAGTCGACGTTTGGGCGTTGACTCGGGTTATGGACCTACGTGCTGGTTTGGGCCATTCGACCTATTGGGCGAAGATTTAGCCTTATTTGGTGAGTTTTGAGCTTTTTGGGTTGGACAAGTGACCAATTTGAAATAGGTGAGGAACTTGGGGGATTTATGTTGTAATTTTATCCTTGGGACAAAGATGGGCTGATCTACCCTTATTTTTTCTTGGCTTCACATGAGTTAAAGGGGAGGGGACAAGATAGCTTTTTTGTCAAGTCACAATTTCCCACCCTTTCCTCGTCTTTCTTCTTCATATTTTCTCTCCAATAACCATGTTTATTTGGATTTAAAGGAGCAAACTTTCCTAATCATTTTTCTCACCCAATATTCAAGATTAAAGTATGTTGATCTTTTCTTCAAGCTTGGAAACATTTATGGAGTTATTATTTTGTTCTAAAGGTTGTATTTTCATAGTTAATATCCTCTTTCATGTTAGACTAGGCTTTGGATCAAACTTTTTGTTTGTATGACAAGTGGAAGGGGTTGGAGAACTTTTGCAAGCTTGAGACAAAGAGGGAAGTCCAAGGGCGCTAGTGTAAGAACTAATTTCGGGTTTATTTCTTAAGGTCAGTATATCTCTAAATCAAGCTCTTGTTGAAGATCATAGAATGATTGTCTTGCTTGATTTTGTGGTTTATGATTGCTAGTTTGAGGTTTTTGTAGCATAAAGCCTTGTTAATGGTAAAATCTGGATTAATTGTTAATAATTTGTAAAAAAAGGTAGCTAACAACCCTAAATAACTCCCATAAAACGTAGAATCGAGTTAAGGTGTCATGGGTTGCGATTTGGGGGGGTTGGGAGTGATTTTTGAGCTGAGGAAGCCATTTATGGTGTTCGGGACTGGTACACGATAAGCCAGTACTAGTACCTAGTGTTCTAGGTTGAAGAACACATATGAAATGTGAGGGTCGTATCGGTAGGAGCTTCAAGTTGTAACGATATGTGAACGAAGCAATATCGGTAGGGGTCGACCCATATCAGTACTCACTATTTTATTGAAATTCTAGTGAGCTAATTTTGTATCAGTACACTGAGTACATATGCCCAGGGTACCGTACCGGTACGCAAGGACCGGTACCAGTGCCCATTGGACAATCTACCTGAAATTGTGCATTTGAGCTCGAAGGGCTGATAATTTGTAGGTTGTCCCCAAATGGACACCTAATGTGGTAAAATAAATGGTAAACTGAGAAACTGTGAATTTGCCTTTATTTACGAGCATAATATTTAAGAACTTGGTAATTGAATTGGGTGAATTGTAATTTGTTAGCAACAGTAGGGTTGCTTGATGCTATATTGATGTGTATGTGCCATGTGTTGATGATTATCGACAATAAGGTGATCCTTGGGATCACGTTACTTGTATGATGGGTAGGCATTTAGATGGTTTAGTTACCTTGATTGATGGGATCCGGATACCCAGTGAGAATGTTGCAACACCATTGTCATAGATGCCAAATGTACGTTCCCGAGGCTATGTGGCCCCGGGTCTCATTCAAAGATACTCGATGGGGATTTCGAGTATAGAGTTTATGTTCTCAACGTTGTGTGGCCCCAAGTCTCACTTAGGTATTGCAGAGTTTATAGCGTATATACCTGATGCAGTGTGGCCCTAGGTCTTGTTCAGAGTGTATGTTCTCGATGTTGTATGGCCCCGAGTCTCACTCTAGGTTTGTGGTTCTACTTTGTGTGTTGCCTTGATGGTCTGATGAGATCTCGTGTATGGTTGGGCCTTGTGTGCCATGTATTATAGCTTATGGATGTATTAACCTCGAGGGGCTAAGTGACCTCGAGTTTTGTGAAGCATTGTAAAGCATGTAAGACTTCTTGTAGGTTTAATGATACATTGATATAGGTGATCCAAGAACTCTAGCTAGTGTAAGCTAGATAATAAGTCATAGATAGTGAGGCCTTATCTATGCTCTCTGAACTATATTTATCTCGCGTGATTATTTTATGATAATCACGAATTGTGATAGAGTAGAAATGTACCACTAAGCTTTGTAAGCTTAGCATTCGAAATTGTTGTTTTCGTTCTTAGGTTTGTAGGTTGATCGTGACCGAGGAGCACATCGAGAATGGATTTCCCAGCACCACATCGCTTCAAAGTACAATTTTAACACCCTCAACCTGGTTCAAAAGATCACCAGAATCGAAGATGCCACCACAAAACAAATCAGAGAAGTAAGCGTTCAAATTAAACTCAAACGAATCACAAAACATGATTAGCCTCAAAACGAAACATCTATTCTTAATAGAAGAGATCTTAAAACAAACATTTCTTTCATTAGCCAACATGGACCAAATTGTAACATTTAAGATTTCAAGGGATCGATCCTTACAAGTTACAAACCATGTACACAGTTTTTTTAGTAGTATTAACAATGACTTAAGTCATTCATTCATACATAAACTCCACTTGATCTATTAATCATAAACAACGTGTTCTTTATAACAATAACAATAACACTTAAGCATGCCTTTTCTTGTTAAGAATCTTGTTAAGGTGTTTATCTAAACAAGAATTACTCACACAACCAAGCAAGAAAGGCTTATTTAAGGATTCATATGATACATAAGGTAATTATGAAACACTATTTAAATGGTCCATATAATTCAAACGTTATCTACTTGACTTAGGAAATATGTATAATTCATTTATATGATTAGTACTAAATTAAACTATTCATAAACCATTCAAATCATGACGCGTTAGAGGCGACTTAAACTTTAAGATAATTCATTTTAAAAATGGATTTATAAATCGAGGCGCCAAATGAAACCTCAACAAAAGGATAAAGCTTGTTTCTTAACTCACATGTTCCAAGCATAGCTATTTTAGATTATTTTAATCCTTAGAAAGAACCAAAGTTACTTTATAAATTACCATATAGTTACATACAGTTGATCAAAATACTCTTGTTAAAAAAATCATGCCTAGTTTGTCTAATCCAATATTACATCTTTGGATCTTACAATCAATACTTTACAAAGTCTTTTAAGGCAACGAAGTCACAAAGTTATAACATCAAAAAGAGCTATAATGGATCGAAAAGGATTCATATCTTTACATAAACCTACAATAATTACCTCATGATCATATTATCACTTACACATGCATATTAATCCCATTCTCGCTATTTAACAAATTCATATGTTCAATTTAATTATAAATCGTCTAATGGTAAACAAGATTCAAGAAAATTGAATTAACCATAACTTGTTCATCACGGGTATTTAAATTCCTTTCTACTTAGTTAAATTAATCAAGTAGGCTTTCAAATTTTATTTTAATCAAAGCTTAGTCTGTAACCCCTTTAGCCCGGCCTAGACGGTTGACCCGAACTACGAAGATTACACGGGGAAAACCAAAGTCAACTCGAAAGTCAACCTTGATTAACGACCCTTTTTTTTCTTTTTAATCTTGTCTAGATGCACGTTAACCCTAAATGAGCACTCATGAAACATACATGAGAAAGGCACAGCGTTCGAATAACAAACATGGACTCAATTGCACTTATTACACGAATAGGGACCAAATTGTAAATTCTGCAAATTAGAAGGTCGTAAGTGATTTTAAAGTTACCAATATGAAATTAGTCGTATTACATGCTTTCCTGTCAAATTTCACCTTAATTGGACATCTCAAACTCATACAATTGCAAACTCGACTTTCGGGACTAAAACGTAAGAATTTCAACCTTCAACACCATTCAAATCAGTGCCCAACGGTCACCTGTTTCGAAACGGCATTGACCGTTCCGAAACGCGGGTTCGTTCCGAGACTGGTTCCGAAACAGGGCATACCAGTAGCCAAAACGTTTCGGAACAGCCTCCAGCAGTTTCGAAACACGAAGGCCATTACAGGCCCCCGTCTCGAAACGACAGTGAGCGTTCCGATACGGTTTGCCCAGAAGCTGCAGATTTTGCTAGTTTTTCAAACAAAGATCCATTCAAACACATTCGTAACTCTTAAACACATTCGTAGCATCAAACATGAAATTTCACTTGTCTATAGGCATGCATCATATTATCCAAAACCAAGTAATCAACCAAACTCCATAACAAGCATTTAAAGGCCATTTACAATCTCAAAATATCAAAAGCATTATGCCACAACTTAGGGAGTTCAACACATCTCCCAAAACACATCTTAGGTTCCTATTGCCAAAATATCAAAACCAATAGTATATGAAAACATCACCATACATGAGCTTGGCTTCCCTTGGACACTCTTGACCTCCTTGTTGCCCTTAACACTTCAATTATCTGCATTATTGGTACAAGAGAGAGAACGTAAGCACAATTGCTTAGTGAGGCATGCTCTAAAGAAAACAACACAATAATGCATTTTTAGAAAACACTTTCAATAAAGCCTTTAAAACACATGCTCATCTCTTTTCATACAACCTTGCATACTTTACAAGCATCTCATGCTTCATTACATTCAACTCATCATATTTGCTTTCAAGTGATAATTCATAACCATTTATAACACAAAACACAATCAGATATGCGGATTACAAGCGTTGTCCCACACGCTTCACACACACTACCGGCTTACAAGGTGGAGTTTATTGGTACAATCACAACCCCTCAACACCTGTGATGGAGTTTAACGGTAAAATCACAACCCCTCAACATCACTCATCGGTAGTTGATAACCTACTAACGAGAGTACGGGACACATAACACAAGATCCACACACGGACTTTTAACCACCGTTGTGACCTTACCAAGAACCACACACGGACTTTTAACCACCGTTGTGATCTTACCTCTCTTGTTAGGATACTTGGATGGAGTTTACGGTACAATCACAACCCCTCCATGTAACCCCCTTAGCCCGGCCTAGACGGTTGACCCGAACTACGAAGATTACACGGGGAATACCAAAGTCAACCCGAATGTCAACCTTGATTAACGACCCTTTTTTTTTCTTTTTAATCTTTTCTAGATGCACGTTAACCCTAAGCGAACACTTGAGAAACATATACGTGAAAAGCACAGTGATCGGATTTCAAGAAGGGACTCAATTGCACAAAATACAAATATTAGGGACCAAAATGTAAATTCTGGAAATTAGAAAGTCTTAACTGATCTTTAAGTTACAAATATTAAATTAGTCACATTACATGCATCTCTGTCAAATTTCACCTTAATCGGACATCTCAAACTCATATAATTGCAATTACAAATTTCGGGACTAAAACGTAAAGCTTGCAAACCTCAAAACCATTCAAATCAGTGCCCAATGGTCACCTGTTTCGAAACGGTGTTGACCGTTTCGAAACATGGGTTCGTTTCGAGTCTTGTTCCGAAACAGGGCCTTCCAGTGGCCAAACCATTTCGAAATAGTCACCAGCCGTTTCGAAACACCAAAGCCATTTCAGGCCCCCATTTCGAAACGCCAATGAGTGTATCGATACGGTTTGCCCAGAAGCTGCAGAATTTGCTGGTTTTTCATGCTCAAACCCAATCAAACACATCTTAATGACCCTCTAACCATACCAACAAGTCATCATACATATAAGTTGCGTGATTGCAGCTTCAAAACACATTCATGGCATCAAACATTAAACTTCACATGTCTATAGGCATGCATCCTAATATCCAAAACCAAACAACCAACCAAAACCAAAAATAAGCATCAAAAGGCCAATTAAAAATCCAAAACATCAAAAGCAACATGCCACAAAATAGGGAGTCCAAAACATCTCCCAAAACCACACTTTAGGTTCCCATTGCCAAATTACCAAAACTAATATTGTATGAAAACTTCACCATACATGAGCTTAGTTTCCCTTGGACTCTTAGCTTCCTTGCTGCCCTCAAACACTTTAATTGTCTGCATTATTGGTACAAAAGAGAGAGAATAAGCACAATAGCTTAGTAAGGCATGCTCTAAAGAAAACAACACAATAATGCCTTATTAGAAAACACTTTCAACAAGCTTAAAAACACAAGCTTAACTCTTGCCAGGCAACCTTGCATACTTTACAAGCATCTCATGCTTCATTACATCAATTCAACATATTGGCTTTCAAGTGATAATTCATAAACTTTTACAACACAAAACACAATCAGATACGTGGATTACAAGCGTTGTCCCACACGCTTCATACACACTACCGAACAACATAAGGTGGAGTTTACGGTACAATCCCAACCCCTCAACACCCGTGATAGAGTTTACGGTACAATCACAACCCCTCCACATCATTCATCGGTAGTTGTAAAACTTCCTAACGAGAGTACGGGACACATAACACAAGGTCCACACACACGGACTTTTAACCACCGTTGTGACCTTAACAAGATCCACACACGGACTTTTAACCACCATTGTGATCTTACCTCTCTCGTTAGGATACTTGGATGGAGTTTTCGGTAAAATCACAAACCCTCAACATCCAAGGCGACTTTATTAACGGTGCACCCAATCCTATAGCCGGCTAACTATATCTGATTCAAGTACTTTAAAACCAATTCATCACTTGCCAATATACATCATATAACATCAACAATTCACTGTTTTAAAGCATTAAACAAAGCCATTTAACATCATGCATCACTATGCATCAAATCCACATTTACAATATGTCAAACCAAGGATCTCTTACCTTGAGCATCCTTCAACATATGGCTTTCAAAACCAGCATTAACCATGCTAAAACATGCTTTCAAAACAGAATTTAAACATGCAAATCAAATCCAATGCATCAAACCCCTTCATGGCTCATCCAAGAGAGTTTCTCTGAAAACTTACTCTTGAGCTTAGTTAAGTTGCTTAGACTTAAACTAAGCTCCCAAAACCTTCAAACATTTGTTTCAAAGCTGGAAACCCAACTCCACTCACCAATTCCGTTTCGCAAGCTTGCCGAAACGCCGATCAAGCCTCCGGATCAACTCCAAAGGTTTCCGAAGACGCCTCCCCTGTTTTAAACACATCAAAGCAGAGGATTAATGCATCATCATGCATTGAAATCTTCCGCCAACACACTTAAACTCGCTGCTCTACCTAAAGCCAACATTTCGGCTACCAAACACAACCGAAATCACCTCCAAACTCTTCCAAAACTTAACCCAGCTAAGATCCATCACTTCTAACCATTTCAAAACATCAATCAACATCCAAAATAAACCTAAACTCGTCCTTATAC
Organism: Hibiscus trionum; assembly: GCA_030270665.1. Classification (NCBI taxonomy): domain Eukaryota; kingdom Viridiplantae; phylum Streptophyta; class Magnoliopsida; order Malvales; family Malvaceae; genus Hibiscus; species Hibiscus trionum. Next base: position 7,085,525 of record BSYR01000004.1, read on the forward strand.
CTCCAGCTATAACAGAACACCAAGATCACCACAAAAACCACCATTTTCATAAGTAAAAACTTAGGAAATTCAACCTATTCGGGATTGCATTGATAAAACCTCATTTACACATCATTATACATCAAAATACATTTAAGAATCATCTCAAAACAGAGCCCAAACAATCACAACGAAATTCTTTAAGATTTCTTCCAAATCTTGAGTTTTAAGCCAAAATCAAGTTCCTATAATTAACACCATTTGTAAAACTTAAATTAAGGATTGACAACTTGGGAATTTCAGTAAAGAACTTAGTATTTAGAGGAGAAGAACAATCTTATCTCTAAATGTTGATTTCTCCTTGATTTCAGCCAATTTTCTTGAAAATCCAACGAGCAAATCAAAAGGATTTGATGCAAGATGGATTAAGAACTAATTGATGATTGAAATCTCATCAATTGAAGTGAAAATCAATGAAAAAGTTGCTGGAGAAAAGTGTTTGGATGGTGGAATTTTGAGAGAAAAAGAGATGAGAAAATTTTAGGAAAAGGTAGTTATGAAATTCTAAAAAGTGGTTTCCCTTTTTCTTTTAATTAATTAAAACATTAATTGAATCATCTAAATTAAGGAAAAAGCTGGAGAAATCATTTTTGGGTAAATTAGCTCCTTAAAGATTCAAAGTTTCAATCCTTACAAAACAGTCACCACTAAACTTTTCAAAAATCACATTTTAGTCACTGCACCGAAATGTAGTATTTCCAAACCTTATTTTGTAAAATTGATTTCACCACTCTTATATATATATTAAAATAGAATTTTTAGATATTTTTCCATATTTTTAAAGCATCCCGATCTAGGCTTTCCTAAAACGTCCTTTTATATTCGAACCGAAAATCAGATCGGTCCGGTTCAGACCCTAAACTTCCAAGCCCAAAATTGGGGTGTTACAACTCTCCCCCCCCCTTAAGAAATTTCGTCCTCGATATTTTCCTGGAGGAAAGAGGTATGGAAACTACTTCTTCATGTCATCCTTCCTTTCTCATGTGGCTTCCTCAACACCACGATGCTTCCGCAACACCTTAACCAATTCAATGGTCTTGCCTCAGAGAACTTTATTGTCCGAATCCAGAATTTCAACCGGCTCCTCATCATAGGTCAAGCCTGGATTCAACTCCACTTCCTCCACAGGCATAACATGCGAAGGATCAGATCTATACCTCCGAAGGATAGAGACATGAAACACATCATGTATCTTTTCCCACTCTTGCGGTAACCTCAGCTTGTACGCAACAGGACCCACACGTTCAATCACCTCGTATGGTCCAATATACCTAGGGCTCAACTTACCCTTACGACCAAACCTCATCACCTTCTTCCAAGGCGAAACCTTCAAGAACACACGGTCACCAACCGCAAACTCAATCTCCTTACGCTTCAAATCCGCGTAAGACTTCTGTCTATCAGAAGCTGCCTTCAAACGCTCACAAATGAGCTTCACCTTCTCGGTGGTTCCTTTTAACAAAGTCGGCATCGAAACCAACTTCTGATCTGTTTCAGCCTAGCAAAGAGGAGTTCTGCACTTCCTCCCGTACAAGGCTTCATAAGGTGCCATTTGAATACTTGCCTGGTAACTATTGTTATAAGCAAACTCTACCAAAGGCAAATGTTTCTCCCAAGAACCTTGAAACTCAATCACACAGCACCTCAACATATCTTCCAACACTTGGATAACACGCTCAGACTGTCCATCCGACTGTGGATGATAAGAAGCACTGAAATTAAACCGTGTACCCAAAGCTTGATGAAAACACTTCCAAAAATGTGACGTAAACCTCGGATCCCTATCCGACACTATAGACTTTGGAACACCATGCAGTCGCACAATCTCAGCAATGTGCAACTCCGCAAGCTTGTCCAAGGTATACGTAGTATACACAGGTAAGAAATGCGCACACTTCCTAAGGCGATCCACAATCAGCCACACCGAATTCTTTTTCGATGGAGACAAAGGCAAACCAGACACAAAGTCCATGGTAATCCTTTCCCACTTCCACTCAGGAATCCTCAACGGTTGCAACAACCCAGAAGGAAACTGATGTTCAGCCTTAACCCGCTGACAAACCATGCACTTACTCACGTACTCCGCAACATCCTTCTTCAAACCCACCCAATAGTACTCATCCTTAAGATCACGATACATCTTAGTACTACCAGGGTGCATAGCAAAAGAACTGCTATGAGTCTCAGTCAGAATAGCACGCCTCAACTCAGCATCATTATGCACTACCATCCAACTCCCAAAACATAGAACCCCATCATCATTAAAACAGAATTCAGATGGTCTATCCTCTGCATTATCCTGAACATGTGGCACCAAAGAATCATCCAACAGTTGCTTATCCTTAATCAACTGAACCAAAGATGGTTTCACTTGCAATTCATCCACAAGACCCCCATCGCGCGAAATACCCAAGCTGGCAAACAAAGCCCTCAACTCCACTGCCACTTTTCTACTCAAGGCATCCGCTACAACATTAGCTTTTCCCGGATGGTACTCGATCGTCAGATCGTAATCCTTAAGCAACTCCACCCAACGTCGTTGCCTAAGATTCAACACTTTCTGAGACATCAGATACTTCAAACTTTTGTGATCCGTGTACACAGTACACTTCTCACCATACAGATAATGTCTCCAAATTTTCAAAGCAAAGACCACCGCAGCAAACTCAATATCATGCGTAGGATAATTACGCTCATGCACCTTCAACTGACGCGATGCATAAGCCACCACCTTAGCCTCTTGCATCAACACACACCCCAAACCAACATAGGATGTGTCGTTGTACACTACAAACTCCTTCCCTGATTCAGGTTGAACCAAGATACGAGCTTGCGTCAAAGCTGCCTTAAGCTTCTCAAAAGCCTGTTGTCTTGCCTCTTTCCACTCATACTTGACATCCTTTTGCAACAACTTCGTCAAGGGTGCAGCAATCTTCGAAAATCCATCCACAAACCTCCGATAGTATCCTGCTAATCCAAGGAAACTACGGACTTCATGAACAGACTTAGGAGGCTTCCAATTCATCGCCGCCTCAATCTTCTGAGGATCAACTCGGATCCCCTCAGCAGAAACCACATGACCAAGGAAAACAACTTCCCTAAGCCAGAATTCGCACTTGCTCAGCTTAGCATAGAGCTGATTCTCCAACAGCGGCTGCAACACAATCCGCAAATGCCCCTCATGCTCCTCCTCAGTACGAGAGTACACAAGGATATCATCAATGAACACCACAACAAACTTGTCCAAGTATTCATAGAACACTCTATTCATCATGTCCATAAAAGCTGCATGAGCATTCGTCAAGCCAAACGACATCACAAGAAACTCATAATTCCCATACCTCGTTCTAAAGGCTATTTTTGGCACATCCACATCTTTCACCTTGAGCTGGTAATAACTTGACCTTAAATCAATCTTAGAGAACACAGTCGCTCCCCGAAATTGATCAAAAAGATCATCAATCCTCGGTAAGGGATACCGATTCTTTATAGTCAACTTCTTCAGCTGACGATAATCGATGCACATTCTCATAGTGCCATCCTTCTTCTTCACAAACAAGACCGGTGCACCCCAAGGTGACACACTCGGCTGAATGAAACCACGATCAAGCAACTCCTGAAGTTGCATCTTCAGCTCCTTCAACTCCTTAGGTGCCATTCCGTAAGGAGTAATGGACACTGGAGTTGTGTTTTCATAAAACTCAATTCCAAACTCCACCTCTCGACTAGGAGGCAATCCAGGTAACTCCTCCGGAAACACTCCAGGAAACTCTCGTACAGTCCTGATATCTTGAACCCGCAACTCCTTAGAGCTAGGATTCATCACAAAGGCCAGATAAGCCTCACAACCTTGCCTCAGCATTCGACTTGCTTCCAATGAAGACACCACATTGGTAAGAAACTTCACATTCTCACCAACCACCACTACCTCGTAGTCCTCCGCAAGCTTCAAAGAAACTCGCTTGTTCTCAAAATCCACTACAGCTCGATGCTCAACAAGCCAATCCATACCAAGGATTACATCAAAACCATAGAATGGCAATTCCATAAGATCAACAAGAAAAACATGGTTTTGCACTTCCAAGGGACATCTTCTATACAACTTCTGTGTCACAATGGTCTCACCAAAGGAACTAGTTACACGCATACCAACATCCAAAGACTCAACAGGTAAACCAAGCAATTGAGCATGTTCACGCAATATGTATAAGTGTGTAGATCCAGAATAAATCAAGGAAAGTAATGATAAGGATTGCAAAGTAAAAGTACCTGCGATCACATCCGTATCATTTCTCCCCTCACGCTGAGCATACACTCGAGCCTGGCCACCACCCTCAGGTTGAACAGCCACCACATGAGCCACATTCCTCCCACCATCCTCTTTGCACTAGAAATTACCACGGCCGCGCCCACGACCTCTTTGTGGTGCAACTACCCCAGGAGCACGTCCCTGACCACCACCGGCCAACAAAGGACACTCTCTCCTCATGTGGTCTGCCGAACCACAATTCCAGCATGAATTACCAGTCACAGCTACCGGAGCCTGAACCTCCCTCGCTGCTCGAGGACAATTTCGCCTCATATGGCCACGAGATCCACACGTCCAGCACGTGTTCTGATCAGGTCTCAACTTGTCTCCCTAAATAGGCACACCATGTTCTCCACCACCACGCCTAGCAGAAGACTGATACCTCTTATCACGTCCTCTCTTGTTCCGGCCACCACCGGAACTATAATCAGCAGCTCTTTTGCCTGAGCTAGAACTAACACCTCTGGGGGACAGACCCAAGTTCTGCTCAATGTCCTTCGCTCTACTCACCAGCATATCAAAATCCGTAATGGAAACGTTCACACCTCTCCCGCTCATCAGGGATTAACTCAGGTCCGTACTGGCTAAGGCGGACAAACTGGACCTCATACTCAGCCACCGTCATGCTTCCTTACACAAGAGACATGAACTCTCTTTTCTTCTCATCTAGGTATCGCACACCTAGATACTTTCGCTTGAACGCGTTCAGAAAGAACGTCCAAGTCACATCATTCTCCTCCATTCCAGAAACAGTGGTCGTCCACCATGTATACGTATCATCATGTAGCAGAGATACCACACAACCCAATTTCTGCAGTTCATTTTCCCCAAAATCCTCTCGGTGCTTTCCAACCAAGATTCAGAACCATCAGGAGATAAACCTCTGAACTCAGTCCCTCCCAGACTACGAAGACGTTCCAAAGGTAATCTCACGTTAGCATCACCCTGATGTGCAGCTTCGTGAGCTCCAGCTACTGCTACCTGAAAGGCTCCCGCAATAGCCTGAATCAAAACAGTCATGTCAGGAGCAGCTTGCCCCTGAACACCTTCAGGTCCAGCGACCCCAGCACCAACACCAGCATTTTCACCCCCAGCACCATCACCGCCAGGTGGTCCACCACCAGGGGGAGAAGGTAAATCCACAACATTATCAGCGTTTTCCTCATTCTCATTCTGAGCCATAGCTCTCGTATTCATCCTCGTCTCTCTACGAGGCCCCATTTACAAGAAAAGCAATGCACTGACACAAATGCAATAAACATAATTAGGCTCAACAAGTTAAGTAATCCAAGAACTCAAGCTGGTTTTCCAAAAACAATTCCTTTCATTAGTTTTGATATGGCAATGGGTCCCCCTAACATGCTTCAACATAGCATAGCATCACAATTGCAACCATACTTCACAATTCAAACAACATTCTTTCATCCAAAAGGCATATCATGCAAAAACACGTACATCACCCACATAACCATTCCCATTTACACGAGAACTCAGTTCTGATACCACCAAATGTAACCCCCTTAGCCCGGCCTAGACGGTTGACCCGAAATACGAAGATTACACGGGGAAAACCAAAGTCATCCCGAAAGTCAACCTTGATTAACGACCTTTTTTTCTTTTTAATCTTGTCTAGATGAACGTTAACCCTAAGAAAACACTTGAGAAACATATACGTGAAAACCACAGCGATCGGATTTCAAGAAGGGACTCAATTGCACAAAATACAAATATTAGGGACCAAAATGTAAATTCTAGAAATTAGAAGGTATTAACTGATTTTTAAGTTACCAATATTAAATTAGTCACATTACATGCATCTCTGTCAAATTTCACCTTAATCGGACATCTCAAACTCATATAATTGCTATTACAAATTTCAGGACTAAAACGTAAAGCTTGCAAACCTCAAAACCATTCAAATCAGTGCCCAACGGTCACCTGTTTCGAAACAGTGTTGACCGTTTCAAAACACGGGTTCGTTTCGAGTCTTGTTCCGAAACAGGGCCTTCCAGTGGCCAAACCGTTTCGAAACAGTCACCAGCCGTTTCGAAACACCAAGGCCATTTTAGGACCCCGTTTCGAAACGCCAATGAGTGTATCGATACGGTTTGCCCAGAAGCTGCAGAATTTGCTGGTTTTTCATGCTCAAACCCAATCAAACACATCTTAATGACCCTCTAACCATACCAACAAGTCATCATACATATAAGGTGCGTGATTGCAGCTTCAAAACACATTCATGGCATCAAACATTAAACTTCACATGTCTATAGGCATGCATCCTAATATCCAAAACCAAACAACCAACCAAAACCCAAAATAAGCATCAAAAGGCCAATTACAAATCCAAAACATCAAAAGCAACATGCCACAAACTAGGGAGTCCAAAACATCTCCCAAAACCACACTTTAGGTTCCCATTGCCAAATTACCAAAACTAATAGTGTACGAAAACTTCACCATACATAAGCTTAGTTTCTCTTGGACTCTTAGCTTCCTTGCTGCCCTCAAACACTTTAATTGTCTGCATTATTGGTACAAAAGAGAGAGCGTAAGCACAATAGCTTAGTGAGGCATGCTCTAAAGAAAAACAACACAATAATGCCTTATCAGAAAACACTTTCCACAAGCTTAACTCTTGCCATGCAACCTTGCATACTTTACAAGCATCTCATGCTTCATTACATCAATTCAACATATTGGCTTTCAAGTGATAATTCATAAACTTTTACAACACAAAACACATTCGGATACGCGGATTACAAGCGTTGTCCCACACGCTTCATACACACTACCGAACAACATAAGGTGGAGTTTACGGTACAATCACAACCCCTCCACATCACTCATCGGTAGTTGTATAACTTCCTAACGAGAGTACGGGACACATAACACAAGGTCCACACACACGGACTTTTAACCACTGTTGTGACCTTAACAAGATCCACACACATACTTTTAACCACCGTTGTGATCTTACCTCTCTCGTTAGGATACTTGGATGGAGTTTTCGGTACAATCACAACCCCTCAACATCCAAGGCGACTTTATTCACGGTGCACCCAATCCTATAGCCGGCTAACTATATCCGATTCAAGTACTTTAAAACCAATTCATCACTTGCCAATATACATCATATAACATCAACAATTCACTGTTTTAAAACATTAAACAAAGCCATTTAACATCATGCATCACTATGCATCAAATCCACATTTACAATATGTCAAACCAAGGATCTCTTACCTTGAGCAACCTTCAACATATGGCTTTCAAAACCAGCATTAACCATGCTAAAACATGCTTTCAAAACAGAATTTAAACATGCAAATCAAATCCAATGCATCGAACCACTTCATGGGTCATCCAAGAGAGTTTCTCCGAAAACTTACTCTTGAGCTTAGTTAAGTTGCTTAGACTTAAACTAAGCTCCCAAAACCTTCAAACATTTGTTTCAAAGCGGGAAACCCAACTCCACTCACCAATTCCGTTTCGCAAGCTTGCCGAAACGCCGATCAAGCCTCCGGATCAACTCCAAAGGTCTCTGAAGATGCCTCCCATGTTTTAAACACATCAAAGAAGAGGATTAATGCATCATCATGCATTTAAATCTTCAGCCAACACACTTAAACTCGCTGCTCTACCTAAAGCCAACATTTCCGCTACCAAACACAATTGAAATCACCTCCAAAATCTTCCAAAACTTAACCCAGCTAAGATCCATCACTTCTAACCATTTCAAAACATCAATCAACATCCAAAATAAACCTAAACTCGTCCTTATACCTCCATCTATAACAGAACACCAAGATCACCACAAAAACAACCATTTCCATAAGTAAAAACTTAGGAAATTCAACCTATTCGAGATTGCATTGATAAAACCTCATTTACACATCATTAGACATCCAAAATACATTTAAGAATCATCTCAAAACAGAGCCCAAACAATCACAACGAAATTCTTCAAGATTTCTTCCAAATCTTGAGTTTTAAGCCAAAATCAAGTTCCTATCATTAAAATCATTTGTAAAACTTAAATTAAGGATTGACAACTTGGGAATTTCAGTAAAGAACTTATTATTTAGAGGAGAAGAACAATCTTACCTCTAAATGGTGATTTCTCCTTGATTTGAGCCAATTTTCTTAAAAATCCAATGAGCAAATCAAAAGGATTTGATGCAAGATGGATTAAGAACTAATTGATGATTGAAATCTCATCAATTGAAGTGAAAATCAATGAAAACGTTGCTGGAGAAAAGTGTTTGGATGATGGAATTTTGAGAGAAAAAGAGATGAGAAAATTTTAGGAAAAGGTAGTTATGAAATTCTAAAAAGTGGTTTCCCTTTTTCTTTTAATTAATTAAAACATTAATTGAATCATCTAAATTAAGGAAAAATCTGGAGAAATCATTTTTGGGTAAATTAGCTCCTTAAAGATTCAAAGTTTCAATCCTTACAAAACAATCACCACTAAACTTTTCAAAAATCGCATTTTAGTCACTGTACCGAAATATAGTATTTCCAAACCTTATTTTGTAGAATTGATTTCACCACTCTCTTATATATATTAAAAGAGAATTTTTAGATATTTTTCATATTTTTAAAGCATCCCGAACCAGGCTTTCCTAAAACGTCATTTTATATTCGAACCGAAAATCAGACCGGTTCGGTTCAGACCCTAAACTTCCAAGCCCAAAATTGGGGCGTTACACTCCACATCCAAGGCGACTTTACTTACGGTGCACCCAATCCTATAGCCGGCTAACTATATCCGATTCAAGTACTTTAAAACCAATTCATCACTTGCCAATATACATCAAATTACATCATCAATTCACTGTTTTAAAGCATTAAACAAAGCCATTAAACACCATGCATCACCATGCATCATTACCAATTTAACAACATGCCAAAACAAGAATCTCTTACCTTGAGCATCCTTCAACACATGGCTTTCAAAACCAGCATTAACCATGCTAAAACATGCTTTCTAAACAGAATTTAAACATGCAATTTATAACCAATGCATCAAGCCACTTCATAGCACATCCGAGGGAGTTTTTCTGAAAACTTACTCTTGAGCTTAGCTAAGTTGTTTAGACTTAAACTAAGCTCCCAAAACCTTCAAATAATCGTTTCAAAGCTGGAAACCCAACTCCACTCACGAATTACGTTTCCCACGCTTGCCGAAACGCCAATCAAGCCTCCAGATCAACTCCAAAAGTGGCCGAAGATGCTTCCCCTGTTTTCAACACATCAAAGCAGAGGAATAATGCATCATCATGCATTGAAATCTTCAGCCAACACACCTAAACTCGCTGATCTACCCGAAACCAACATTTCGGCCACCAAACACAACCGAAAACACCTCCAAACTCTTTCACAACTTAACCCAGCCAAGATCCATCACTTCTAACCATTTCTAAACATCAATCAACATCCAAAATACACCTTAACTCGTCCTTATACCTCCAGCTTTAACAGAACACCAAAAACACCTCAAAAACCATCATTTTCATAAGCAAAAACTTAGGAAATTCAACCTATTCGGGATTGCATTGATAAAACATCATTTCAACATCATTAGACATCCAAAATACATTAAAGAATCATCTCAAAACAGAGCCGAATCAATCTCAACGAAATTCTTCAAGATTTCCTCAAAATCTTGAGTTTTAAGCCAAAAACAAGCTTCTAACATTTAAACCATTTATAAAACTTAAATTAAGGATTGACAACTTGGGAATTTCAATAAAGAACTGAGTATTTATAGGAGAAGAACAATCTTACCTCTAAATGGTGATTTCTCCTTGATTTGGGCTAAATTCCTTGAAAATTCAATGTGGAAATCAAAAGGTTTTGTTGCTAGATTGATTATGCAACAATGAGTGATGGAAAACTCATCAAATGAGGTGAAGATCACAGTGATTTATGCTGGAGAAAATGTGTTTGGATGATGGGATTTTGAGAGAAAAAGAAATGAAAGAAAATTTGGAAAAAGTAGTTATGAGAATCTAAAAGTAGTTTCCATCTTTATTTTAATTAATTAAAACATTAATTAAATCACCCAAATTAAGGAAAATCTGGAGAAAAACATTTTGGGTAATTAGCAACTTAAAGATTCAAAGTTCCAATCCTTTACAACACAGTCACCACTAAACTTTTCAAAAATCGCATTTTGGTCACTACACCGAAATGTAATATTTCCAAACCTTATTTTGTAAAATTGATTTCACCACTCTCTTATATATATTAAAAGAGGATTTTTAGATATTTTTCTATATTTTTAAAACATCCCGAACTAGGCTTTCCCTAAAACCTCCTTTTATATTCGAACCGAAAATCAAACCGGTCCGGTTCAGACCCTAAACTTCCAAGCCTAAAATTGGGGTGTTACAACTCTCCCCCCTTAAGAAATTTCGTCCTCGAAATTTACCTGGAGGAAAAAGGTACGGAAACTGCTTCATCATATCATCATTTCTTTCCCACGTGGATTCCTCAACACCACGATGCTTCCCCAACACCTTAACCAATTCAATGGTCTTGCGTCGAAGAACTTTACTGTCCGAATCCAGAATTTCAATCGGCTCCTCATCATAGGTCAAGTCTGGATTCAACTCCACTTCCTCCACAGGCATAACATGCGAAGGATCCGATCTAGACCTCCGAAGCATAGAGACATGAAACACTTTCTGTATCTTTTCCAACTCTTGCGGTAACCTCAGCTTGTACGCAACAGGACCCACACGTTCAATCACCTCGTATGGTCCAATATACCTAGGGCTCAACTTACCCTTTCGGCCAAACCTCATCACCTTCTTCCAAGGCAAAACCTTCAAGAACACACGGTCACCTACCGCAAACTCAATCTCCTTACGCTTCAAATTCGCGTAAGACTTCTGCCGATCAGAAGCTGCCTTCAATCGCTCACAAATGAGCTTCACCTTCTCAGTGGTTCCTTTCAACAAAGCCGGCATTGAAACCAACTTCTGACCTGTTTCAGCCCAGCAAAGAGGAGTTCTGTACTTCCTCCCGTACAAGGCTTCATAAGGTGCCATTTGAATACTTGCCTGGTAGCTATTGTTATAAGAAAACTCCACCAAAGGCAAATGCTTCTCCCAAGAACCCTGAAACTCAATCACACAGCACCTCAACATATCTTCAAGCACTTGGATAACACGCTCAGACTGTCCATCCGACTGTGGATGATAAGAAGTACTGAAATTCAACCATGTACCCAAAGCTTGATGAAAACACTCCCAAAAACGCGATGTAAACCTCGGATCTCTATCCGATACTATAGACTTTGGCACACCATGCAGTCGCACAATCTCAGCAATGTACAACTCCGCAAGCTTGTCCAAGGTATACGTAGTATGCACAGGTAAGAAATGCGCACACTTCGTAAGGCGATCCACAATCACCCACACCGAATTCTTCTTCGATGGTGACAAAGGCAAACCGCACACAAAGTCCATGGTAATCCTTTCCCACTTCCACTCAGGAATCCTTAACGGTTGCAACAACCCTGAAGGAAACTGATGCTCAGCCTTAACCCGCTGACAAACCATGCACGTACTCACGTACTCCGCAACATCCTTCTTCAAACCCACCCAATAGTACTCATCCCTAAGATCACGATACATCTTTGTACTACCAGGGTGCATAGCAAAAGGACTGCTATGAGCCTCAGTCAGAATAGTACGCCTCAACTCCGCATCATTCGGAACTACTATCCGACTCCCAAAGCATAGAACTCCATCATCATTAAAACAGAAATCCGATGGTCTATCCTCAGCAATATCCTGAACATGTGGCACCAAAGAATCATCCAACAACTGCTTATCCTTTGACAATTGAACCAAAGATGGTTTCACTTGCAACTCAGCCACAAGACCCCCATCTCGAGAAATACTCAAGCTGGCAAACAGAGCCCTTAACTCCACTGCCACCTTCCTACTCAAGGCATCCGCTACAACATTAGCTTTTCCCGGATGGTACTCGATCGTCAGATCGTAATCTTTAAGCAACTCCACCCAACGTCGTTGCCTAAGATTCAACTCTTTCTGAGACATCAGATACTTCAAACTTTTGTGATCCGTGTACACAATACACTTCTCACCATACAGGTAATGTCTCCAAATCTTCAAAGCAAAAACCACCACAGCTATCATGCGTAGGATAATTGCGCTCATACACCTTCAATTGGCGCGATGCATAAGCCACCACCTTACACTCTTGCATCAACACACACCCCAAACCAACATAGGATGCGTCGCTATACACCACAAACTCTTTCCCTGATTCAGGTTGAACCAAGATAGGAGCTTGCGTCAAAGCTGCCTTAAGCTTCTCAAAAGCCTGTTGTCTTGCCTCGGTCCACTCAAACTTGACATCCTTTTGCAACAACTTCGTTAAAGGTGCAGCAATCTTCGAAAATCCATCCACAAACCTCCGATAGTATCCTGCCAACCCAAGGAAACTACGGACCTCATGAACAGACTTAGGAGGCTTCCAATTCATCACCGCCTCAATCTTATGAGGATCAACACGAATCCCCTCAGCAGAAACCACATGACCAAGGAAAACAACTTCCCTAAGCCAGAATTCGCACTTGCTCAGCTTAGCATAAAGCTGATTCTCCAACAGCGCCTGCAACACAATCCGTAAATGCCCCTCATGCTCCTCCTCAGTACGAGAGTACACAAGGATATCATCAATGAACACCACAACAAACTTGTCCAAGTATTCATGAAACACTCTATTCATCATGTCCATAAAAGCTGCAGGAGCATTCGTCAAGCTAAACGGCATCACAAGGAAGTCATAATGCCCATACATCGTCCTAAAGGCTGTTTTTGGCACATCCACATCCTTCACCTTAAGCTGATAGTAACCTGACCTTAAGTCAATCTTAGAGAACACATCCGCTCCCCGAAACTGATCAAAAAGATCATCAATTCTTGGCAAAGGATATCGATTCTTGATAGTCAACTTGTTCAGCTGACGATAATCATTGCACATTCTCATAGTGCCATCCTTCTTCTTCACAAACAAGACCGGTGCACCCCAAGGTGACACACTCGGCCGAATGAAACCACGATCAAGCAACTCCTGAAGTTGCGTCTTCAGCTCCTTCAACTCCTTATGTGCCATTCGGTACGGAGTAATGGACACTGGAGTTGTGTTCTCATACAACTCAATCCCAAACTCCACCTCTCGACTAGGAGGTAATCCAGGTAACTCCTCCGAAAACACTCCAGGAAACTCTCGCACCATCCTGATATCTTGAACTCGCAACTCCTTAGAGCTAGGATTCTTCACAAAGGCCAGGTAAGCTTCACAACCTTGCCTCAGCATTCGGCTTGCCTCCAACGAAGACACCATATTGGCAAGAAACTTCACATTTTCACCAACCACCACTACTTCGTAATCATCCGCAAGTTTCAACAAAACTCGCTTGTTCTCAAAATCCACTACAGCTCGATGTTCAACAAGCCAATCCATACCAAGGATTACATCAAAACCATAAAAAGGCAACTCCATGAGATCAACAAGAAAAACATGATTTTGCACTTCCAAGGGACATCTTCTATACAACTTCTGTGTCACAACGGTCTCACCAAAGGAACTAGTTACACGCATACCAACATCCAAAGACTCAACAGGTAAACCAAGCAGTTGAGCATGTTCACGCAATATGTATGAGTGTGTAGATCCAGAATCAATCAAAGAAAGTAATGACAAGGATTGCAAAGTAAAGGTACCTGCGATCACATCCGTATCATTCCTTCCCTCTCGCTGAGCATACACTCGAGCCTAGAGCACGTCTCTGACCACCACCGGCCAACAAAGGACACTCTCTCCTCATGTGGTCTGCCGAACCACAATTCCAGCATCAATTACAAGTCACTGCTACAGGAGCCTGAACCTCTCTCGCTGCTCGAGGACAATCCTGCCTCAAATGGCCACGAGATCCACACGTCCAGCACGTGTTCTGATCAGCTCTCGTCCTATCTCCCTGAACAGGCGCACCATGTCCTCCACCACCACGCCTAGCAGAAAACTGATACCTCTTATCACATCCTCTCTTGTTCCGTCCACCACCGGAACTATAATCAGCAGCTCTTTTGCCCGAGCTAGAACCAACGCCTCTGGAAGACAAACCCAAGTTCTGCTCAATGTCCTTCGCTCTACTCACTAGCACATCAAAATCTGTATACTCCACAGCAACCATGAAAGTCTTCACGTCCATCACCAAACCATAACGGAAACGTTCACACCTCTCCCGCTCATCAGGGATTAGCTCAGGTGCGTACTGGCTAAGGCGAACAAACTGGATCTCATACTCAGCCACCGTCATGCTTCCTTGCACAAGAGACATGAATTCTCTTTTCTTCTAATCTAGGTATCACACGCCTAGATACTTTCGCTTGAACGCGTTCAAAAAGAACGTCCAAGTCACATCACTTTCCTCCATTCCGGAGACATTGGTCGTCCACCACGTATACGCATCATCATGCAACAGCGATACCACACAACCCAACTTCTGCACATTATTGCAATTCATTTGCCCCAAAATTCTCTTGGTGCTTTCCAACCAAGATTCTGATCCCTCAAGAGATAAACCTCTGAACTCAGTCCCTCCCAGACTGCGAAGACGTTCCAAAGGTAATCTCACGTTAGCATCACCTTGATGCGTAGCTCCATGAGCTCCAGCTATTGCTGCCTGAAAGGCTCCGGCAATAGCCTGAATCAACACAGTCATGCCAGGAGCAGATTGCCCCTGCACACCTTCAGGTCCAGCGACCCCAGCACCAACACCAGCATTATCACCTCCAGCACCATCACCGCCGGGTGGTCCACCACCAGGGGAGGAGGTAAATCCACAACATTCTCAGCATTTTCCTCGTTTTCATTCTGAGCCATAGCTCTCGTATTCATCCTCATCTCTCTACGAGGCCTCATTTATAAAAACAATGCACTGACACAAATGCAATAAACATAATTAGGCTCAACAAGGTAAGTAATAAAAGTACTCAAGCTCATTTTCCAAAAATAATTCCTTTCATTAGCTTTGATATGGCAATGTGTTCCCCTAACATACTTCAACATAGCATAGCATCACAATTACAACCATACATCACAATTCATAAAACATTCCTTCACACAAAAGATCCACCATGCAAAAACACATACATCACCTGCATAACAATTCCCAATTACATGAGAACTAAGCTCTGGTACCACCAAATGTAACCCCCTTAGCCCGGCCTAGACGGTTGACCCGAACTACGAAGATTACACGGGGAAAACCAACGTCAACTCGAAAGTCAACCTTGATTAACGACTCTCTTTTTTTCTTTTTAATCTTCTCTAGATGCACGTTAACCCTAAGTGAACACTCGAGAAACATATATGTGTAAAGCACAGCGATCGGATTTTAGAGAGGGACTCAATTGCACAATATACAAATATTAGGGACCAAAACGTAAATTTTGTAAATTAGAAGGTTATAACTGATTTTAAAGTTACCAATATTAAATTAGTCTTATTACATGCTTCCCTGCCAAATTTCACCTTAAATAGACATCTCGAACTCATACAATTGCAAATACAACTTTCGGGACTGAAACGTAAAGCTTGCAAACTTCAACACCATTCAAATCATTGCCCAACGGTCACCTGTTTCGAAACGGCTTTGACCGTTCCAAAACACGGGTTCGTTCCAAGACTGGTTCCGAAACAGGGCTTGACAGTAGCCAAAACGTTTCGGAACAGCCTCCAGCCGTTTCGAAACACGAAGGCCATTACAGGCCCCCGTTTCGAAACGCTAGTGCCCGTTCCGATATAGTTTGCCCAGAAGCTGCAGATTTTGCGGGTTTTTCATACAAAAAACCACTCAAACACAGCCAAATGACTTCCTAATCATGCCAACAAGTCATCATACATATATAGAGCATGTTTGTAACTCCCAAACACATTCATAGCATCAATCATGGAATTCCACATATCTATAGGCATGCTTCCTATTATCCAAAACCAAGCAATCAAACAATCTCCAAAAGAAGCATTAAAAGGCCAATTACAAATTCAAACCATCAAAAACAACATGCCACAACTTAGGGAGTTCAAAACATCTCCCAAAACACAACCTTAGGTTCTCATTGCCAAATTACCAAAACTAATAGTGTATGAAAACATCACCATACATGAGCTTGGTTTCCCTTGGACACTCTAGCCTCCTTGTTGCCTTTAAACACTTCAATTGTCTGCATTATTGGTACAAAAGAGAGAGCGTAAGAACAATTGCTTAGAGAGGCATGCTCTAAAGAAAACAACACAATAATGCCTTTTAGAAAACACTTTCAACAAGCTTTAAAACACAAGCTTAATTCTTTTCATGCAACCTTGCATACTTTACAAGCATCTCATGCTTCATTACACTCAACTCAACATATTGGCTTTCAAGTGATAATTCATAATCATTTACAACACAAAACACAATCGGATACGCGAATTACAAGCGTTGTCTCATACGCTTCATACACACTACCGAACAACATAAGGTGGAGTGTATCGGTACAATCACAACCCCTCAACACCCGTGATGGAGTTTAACAATACAATCACAACCCCTCCACATCACTCATCGGTAGTTGTATAACTTCCTAACGAGAGTTCGGGACTCATAACACAAGGTCCACACACGGACTTTTAACCATCGTTGTGACCTTACCAAGATCCACAGACGGACTTTTAACCACCATTGTGATCTTACCTCTCTTGTTAGGATACTTGGATGGAGTTTACGGTACAATCACAACCCCTCAACATCCAAGGAGACTTTATTCATGGTGCACCCAATCCTATAGCCGTCTAACTATATCCGATTCAAGTACTTTAAAATCAGTTCATCACTTGCCAATATACATCAATTACCATCATCAATTCACTGTTTTAAAGCATTAAACAAAGCCATTAAACACCATGCATCATTACCAATTTAACAACATGCCAAAACAAGGATCTCTTACCTTGAGCATCCTTCAACACATAGCTTTCAAAACCAGCATTAACCATACTAAATCATGCTTTCAAAACAGAATTTAAACATGCAATTTATAACCAATGCATCAAGCTACTTCATAGCATATCCGAGGGAGTTTTTCCGAAAACTTACTTTTGAGCTTAGCTAAGTTGATTAGACTTAAACTAAGCTCCCACAACCTTCAAATAATTGTTTCAAAGCTGGAAATCCAACTCCACTCACCCATTACGTTTCGCACGCTTGCCGAAACGCCAATCAAGCCTCCGGATCAACTCCAATAGTGTCTGAAGATGCTTCCCCTGTTTTAAACACATCAAAGCAGAGGATTAATGCATCATTATGCATTGAAATCTTCAGCCAACACAAGTAAACTCGCTGATCTACCTAAAACCAACATTTCGACTACCAAACACATCGAAAACGTCTTCAAACTCCTTCACAACTTAACCCAGCCAAGATCCATCACTTCTAACCATTTCTAAACATCAATCAACATCCAAAATACACCTTAACTCGTCCTTATACCTCCAGCCATAACAGAACACCAAAAACACCTCAAAAACCACCATTTTCATAAGCCAAAACTTAGGAAATTCAACCTATTCGGGATTGCATTGATAAAACATCATTTCAACATCCTTAGACATCCAAAATACATTAAAGAATCATCTCAAAACAGAGCCCTTTCAATCTCAATGAAATTCTTCAAGATTTCTTCCAAATCTTGAGTTTTAAGCCAAAATCAAGTTTCTAACATTAAAACCATTTACAAAACTTAATTTAAGGATTGACAACTTGAGAATTTCAGTAAAGAACTGAGTATTTAGAGGAGAAGAACAATCTTACCTCTAAATGGTGATTTCTCCTTGATTTGAGCCAATTTCCTTGAAAATTCAATGAGGAAATCAAAAGGATTTGATGCAAGATTGATTAGGAATTAATTGATGATTGAAATCTCATCAATTGAAGTGAAGATCAATGAAAAAGTTGCTGGAGAAATAGTGTTTGGATGATGGAATTTTGAGAGAAAAAGAAAAGAGAGAAATATAGGAAAAGGTAGTTATAAAATTCTAAAAGGTAGTTTCCTTTTTCATCTAATTAATTAAAACATTAATTAATTCACTCAAATTAAGGAAAAATCTGGAGAAATCATTTTTGGGTATATTAGCTCCTTAAAGATTCAAAGTTTCAATCCTTACAAAACAGTCACCACTAAACTTTTCAAAAATCACATTTTAGTCACTACAACGAAATGTAGTATTTCCAAACCTTATTTTGTAAAATTAATTTCACCACTCTCTTATATATATTAAAAGAGAATTTTTAGATATTTTTCCATATTTTTAAAGCATACCGAACTAGGCTTTCCTTAAAACCTCCTTTTATATTCGAACCGAAAATCAGACCGGTCCGGTTCAGACCCTAAACTTCCAAGCCCAAAATTGGGGTGTTACAACTCTCCCCCCCCCCCTTAAGAAATTTCATCCTCGAAATTTACCTGGAGGAAAAAGGTACGGAAACTGCTCCAATCAAAACTATAATGAAAACTCAACCAAAAACATTTATTAAAAGCCAAATATCTTGGGAATTTCAATAAAGAACTTTGATTAGAGGTTGAGAATGGGATTTACCTCCAATCCTTTCTTTCCTCAATGGATGACAAGTTTTCCTTTGCAAAATCTTGAAAAACTTGATAGGTTTTCTTGAAAATTGTTTAGGAAATATTGGGAGAGTGTTTGGGAGAAAATAATTCTGAAGAAAATGGATGAAAATAGTGTTTGGCTGAAAATGAAGAGAAGTTGGTAGTTACGTAATTAGAAATCTCAAGTTAACCACCTATATTAATTAAATCAAAATCATTTAAAGCCATTTAATTAAAAATAATTTTAAACACATGTCATATTAAGGAAAGGCTAAATTTCCATAAAGCCCCATATAGATTCTAAGAATTTGGCTTCTTCTTTAAAATCACATTTTCCACAGTTTTGAAACTTTACAACTTGGTCACTACTCGAAATGTCCCATTTCTGAAACTGTTTTTGTAAAATTGACTTGACCAACCTCTTAAACATATTTTTAGAGGATTTTATCAATTTTTATCACATTTTTATCCTATTCTGATCCTTGATTTCCTTAAATCACCTTACGCGATTCGAACCGTTCTCGACCGGTCTGGTCCGATGTCTAAAACATCTAGGCCCAAAACCAGGCCGTTACATTCCAAGCCCTTTGAGCTTCTTCACCCCCATAGCTCTAATTTCTTCCCTCTTCTTCTCCTCTTCTTTGTTTTTCTTCATAGTTTGGTGAGTGAGAAGTGACCCCATGAGCTCATCAAGCTTCAAAAGTCTTGAGATTCTTGGCTTCGATGATGGCGGTCCTTTTTGAGTCTCATGACTTGGGAAGGGAGTAGATGAGCTTTCGGACAAGCTTTTCTTCCGGGATGGCTTCTCTAAAACCTTTGAGTCCATTGGTGACGGTGGATAACCTATCGAACATCTTCTCAATGTTCTCTTCCGGGTCCATCTTGAAGTTTTCATACTCTAGGTTGAGGAGCCCGATCTTGGTATCCTTTACTTCGTTTGTCCCCTCGTATGTAACTTCGAGCTTGTCCCAAACTTCCTTGGCACTCTCGGAAGAAGACATCTTCTCGTAGATGTTGAGGCTAAGTGCACAAAAGATGAAGTGCAAAGCCTTGCAATTTAGCTCCATCTTCTTGCGGTAGTTGGCACTCCACTTTTCCATGCTTCTTTATGGTACGAACGGGCCATCTTCTATGATATCACAAAGCTTGTAGTCTTTGGATTTGACAAAGAACATCATCCTCGTCTTCCAATAAGGATAATTGGCCCCGTCGAAGAAGGGCGGTTTGTTGATGGGTTGTGTCATTGAGCCAGTTGTTTGAAAAGTTGACCGAGCTTGCCAAATCTTCTCAATACGATGTTAATCCTCTTCAATTGAGCCAAGCTCTAATACCAATTGTTGAGTTTTATGGTTCTCGATTCCTTCAACCGTTCTTGCTTGCCAAGTGGTGGAGAAGTGGAATTTTGGGTGATAGAGGTGTGGAAGGTAAAAAGCGTAAAGACACGATGATTTATAGTGGTTCAACTTTCTAACCAAGGTCAACATCCACTACCTTAGCTTCCCACTAAGGATTTCCAATCAATCCACTATTGATTCGTCCTCTTTTCTAGGTTTAGGAGGAAACCCTTACAAATCGGTCAAGCTTTCTACCCAAAGCCTTGATCAAACCCTCTTTACAAAGAGATAAAAATAAGCAAACTCAAATCCCTCTAATAGGTATTTGTTTGCACGAATAAGCTCTCACCCAATCCTAAAACACTTGAGCAAATATAACAATTTTGGCTCACTAGTGTTTGTCTATACAATAAATTGACACTTAAAGCACTAAGACATATTCTTGATCATATGATGTTTGAAAAATGAAGCATTAGCCTTCTCTTGATGCTTGGAGGTACGTTTTATACTCCTTCTTGAGTTTGTAGCCGTTACTAGCCATTGGGGTTGACTTGGAGCCGTTGGAGACTTTATTTCCCATATTAAATGCAGTTTTGGAGTCTTCCGTATCGATACACGATAACTCATATCGGTACGCTCTTCTTCAAAAACTAGCTATTGGGCTCTTACCAGCCTAAGTGTATCGATACGCTTGAGGGCGTATCGGTACGATATGTCATTTAAAAGACCGTTAGGAAATAGCCGTTGGGTTGTTAAAATAGGAATCGGTACGCTTAAGGGGCTTATCGAAACGATCCCTATCCGTATCGATACGGTCTCACCCGTATCGATACTGTCTCACCCGTATCGGTACAGGTTTTGGCAGATTCAAAACTTGGGCAAAAGCGTATCGATACGGGGTATACCGTATCAGTACGGGCTTGTTGAACAGTCAAATTTGGCTATTTTAAAGCATTAAGAACTTTGCCAAACACCTTTTAAAATGCCTCAAACTTATTTTCAAGTTGTTTGGACTTAAAGACATGTTTTAAATTCTTTTCAAATTAGTCCAAAACATTTTTCAATTATTATATCAAAACCTTAGTTCTACACTCTCATTCTAAATTGGTTCATGTATTTTAGAATGTTGCAGTTTCATCCTCAAAGCTATAACTCTCATTCTAAATTGCTCTCCAAACATATGAATGTTCTAGTATCATCCCCAAACTCTAACCCTCATTTTAAATTAGTCCTTAAACTTTTGAACGTTCTAACATTATCCTCAAATTATCGTTTATGCCACATCATATTATTACATAATAAACGTCAATGTTTACACGACAACTAACATTTTCTATAACAATTTTATTAACATGGAATATGATTAGCATATACTGATAATTTGGGGATGAAATTAAAATGATAACAAAAAATTTGGGGACCTGTTTAGAATGAGAATCATAGTTTGGGGATGAAATCAAAGCATTTAAAATTTTGGTGGTCAATATAGAATGAGAGTCATAGTTTGACGATGAAATTGGAATGTGGGTTATAGCTTAAGGACGTGTTGTGCAATTAACTAAAAAATACATAATATATTTTATTATAATATTTTAATAAAACAAATTACTAAAAATACTTAATATATATTTTTGAGTTAATTGCGCCACATGTCCTCAACTATGACCCTCATTCTAAATTAGTCCATAACGTTTTAAACATTTCAATTTCATCATCAAACTATGAGCTTCATTCTAAATTTACCCCCGAACTTTTAAACGTTCCAATTTCATCCTCAAACTATGACTCTCATTCTAAATTGGTCCCCAAATTTTTTTTATTTTTATTTCATCCTCAAATTATTAGTATATGCTAATCATATTCTATGTTAATAAAACCATTATAAAAATTGTTAATTGTAATATAAAGATTGATGTGTATTATGCAATAATATGATGCAGCGTAAACGATAATTTGAGGATGAAATTGTACATTCAAAAGTTTGAGAATCAAATTATAATGAGGGTCATAGTTTGAGAATGAAATCAGAACATTCAAAAGTTTGAGAACAATTTAAAATTTCCTCAAATTATAACATCTAAAATGTAAGGCCAATTTAAATTGTTGATAATAGTTTGAGGATGTGTAGGGCAATTAATAATAATAATAATAATAATAATAATAATAATAATAATAATAATAATAATAATAATAAAATTGATGTCTTCTAAAATAATAATAAATAAAAAAATATTTCCTCTCTTTTTTTTTTGAAAGAAAAAAAATGTTAAGCTGCAAAGCTCATGAAAATCGATGCATACTAAAAAACAAAAAGATCTCTGATTGATGATAACGGAAAACAAATCTTTGTGCTAAGAAACCCCAAGGGTGAGATAGAGACTGACATTAAATAATACTAAAATAATAATTACAGCAAATTTGTGGAGCAATAAAAACATTTTTCCTATGGCTGCTCCAAATTCTCTCTTCAATTCAAATCTATTTAGCGCAGATTTATTCCACGCTCTGTTTCATTCACCTGGAATAAATTGCTTACATTGCAATTAACCTCTCAATCTGGCGGAGCTACTACCATTGCTGACTTTGACAATCTCGACGATTCCCCCAGTCAAAGGTGTTCTTTGTCTCTTTCTTTTGAAGTTTGTTCTCATTCCCTTGAGTATTTGGAATCTGGGTTTTTATTTTCCCCACATTTCTTTTCCAGATCCTAAAATAACCCATTGTGATTGAAGTTTTTTTTTTTTTATTTCTCCAGAAAAAAAAAACAGGTGTTTCCTTGAACGACATTATAAGAACTGTATGATTTTGTTTTTTTTGTTTTTTCTCCTTCTTTAACGTAATCGTATCTCTTTAGCCCGCAATAAAGAATGTGTATATATAAATTTAACATGTTTAGATTGCGTTTTCGGTTTTGTTAGCTTTCGGAGTAGGTTGCAGTAATCCAAAGTGAAAACGAACACCGACTACAGAAGATTCTTTATTTTCATGTCGTAATGACTAAATCTTTTCTTGAAATTGATTCTGAATGATTACGTTTGGAGTTTCTTCTTGTCTATATATTTGATTATAGTATTTAATACTGCTACGATCATATATATTTGTATGTACGTGAATACATACATACATACATACATACAAGTATATTTATGGGGTATTTGTGTATGCATGTATATAAAACTATTTGTTGTAGACTGCCTTGTGAAACTGATGCAAATAAAAAAAAAATCATGTGATGTATGCTGCTGAGTTTGTTTTCTATTCTTTAGTAGTATTTTAGAATCTTGAGTCTTAAATGAATAGAAACACCAATGCATTACGTAATCAGATAAGATTTTAAAGCAATAAGTAATCTCCATTATCAAGAATCAACTTTGTTGCAACATATTACAACTATTCCTGCCAATGGTGCCTATCTGCCTAACACACGCTTCTCCGCAATTTTCCCTGTCAACTTTAGTATTTTTTACAATGACTTGATACCGAAGATGACATCTTTTTCCATTTCTTGAACATAAATTACTAGACACGCTTGAAAATTTTACCACATTTTGATGAAGTGTGTTGAGATGCGTCTTGGAAATTCATACAGTGATGCAATTAGGTATGAGAAGCATAATAAAGTACTGTTTAGTTATCTAATGTTTCTGTGGCATTGCATTTTGGTTGAAGAAATGTTGAAATAAGACTTTCTATTAGTTATCATATGATGGAAACGAGTGGGAAAGTAGGCGCTTAAGCATGGTTTGCTTGATGAGAGATATGGAGAAGTTCCTTGGAAGTGAAAATAATGCAGTATTTTGTTGAAACAAGACAATCTGTCTTAATTACTTTGCTGATTCACCCCTTTGTTTGCAGTATAATAAATTTATTCTTCATTGTGGTTGTTTATACTGTTTTCAGATGGAAGTGCAACATTATGAACAAGGGCATGCAATTGATGTACATGGAGATGTTCCAACTGTAGAGATAAGTCAGGGTAGAAATACAATTTGTGAAGGTGCAGTATGTGGGTTTTCTGATGCTCAAACCAGTTCTAAAGATGTGAAGGAACGTGCAGCCTCTATGCGTAAACTTTTGGTTGCAGTAATGCTTTGCATCATCTTTATGAGCGTAGAGGTAGTTGGAGGAATTAAAGCTAATAGTCTTGCAATTTTAACTGATGCAGCTCATCTCTTATCAGATGTTGCAGCATTTGCAATCTCCTTGTTCTCCCTTTGGGCATCGGGTTGGGAGGCAACTCCACGTCAATCTTATGGATTCTTCAGGATTGAAATTCTTGGTGCTCTTGTTTCCATCCAATTGATATGGCTTCTAGCTGGTATACTTGTTTATGAAGCCATAGCTAGACTTATCCATGATACTGGTGAAGTTGAAGGCTTCCTCATGTTTGCAGTTTCTGCATTTGGTCTTGTAGTTAATATTGCTATGGCTCTCTTGTTGGGTCATGACCATGGACATCACCATGGCCATGGTGGGAATGAACATGGACACCATGATCATAGTCATAGCCATGACAGCGAACCACCTAATCGTGGATTAAGTATAACATCTCACCGTCAGCATCACCACTATCATGACTCGAAGTCTAAACTAGATGACGGGCATCCTCATCATACACATGAAGTGGACCATCAAGAGCCTCTGCTTAAGAGTTGTGAACAAGGATCAGAAAGTGGAGTGCCTCAGAAGCAGGAAAGGAATATCAACGTACAAGGGGCTTATCTTCATGTCTTGGGGGATTCCATTCAGAGTGTTGGAGTGATGTTTGGTGGAGCAATCATTTGGTACAAACCTGAGTGGAAAATAATTGATCTGATATGCACCCTTATATTCTCTGTTATTGTGCTGGGAACAACCATCAGGATGCTACGAAACATTTTGGAAGTTCTGATGGAGAGCACACCCCGAGAAATTGATGCCACAAGGCTTGAGAAGGGTTTATGTGAGATGGACGGGGTTGTTGCCGTACACGAGCTGCACATTTGGGCCATAACTGTTGGTAAAGTGCTATTAGCTTGCCATGTATTAATCAGGCCTGAAGCTGATGCTGACATGGTATTGAACAAGGTTATAGATTACATCAAGAGAGATTACAATATCAGTCATGTGACTATTCAGATAGAACGCCAGTGACTCAATGGCGCAGTAAGTTTTTGTAATTTTACTGTTTTGTTTTTTGCTTGTCTATTTTTAAGATATCTACATATTCCTCTATGTTGCATGTGTTTGCAAATCTCCCATCACCTAGCAAGTTGATTATATCCTCCCCTTGTTTTGCCAGGATATGATTTCTTCTGTTTTTTGTTTGCTTTGAATCCCCTTTATTTTAGATAGAAAACTAAGTTATGAGAAAAGGGTGTCAATTTCCATGATAGGAGATGTAGGCCTTTTGTACTTAGATGAAGCTTTAAAGTGGAATAAAATTTATGACATAATTGAACGGTTAACATCTTTAGCACAGATGAATGCGTCAAGAACTATGAACTGAAATCCAAAAGGAGTCTTTAGAAAGCTTCATTATCAATTTTCAAAAGCCACGATTTTATTTTATACAAATAAAAAAACATATAAAGCTCAAGAGTGTTCGGCCATCATCTTTCTAATGAAGCCCAAATTCTAAAGCCCTGATCACCTGTTACCTTTTTATTTTGGTTTGAGCATTTTTGTTGGGATTTCCTAATTAATATCCCTTTTTGTTTAGTGATCCAAATTTCAGTTTCAGTTTTTCATTATTTGGATGATTTAAATTAAGGGCATTGGGTAGTGGATTTGGATTTATATTATTTTAGTGATTCTTGGACACAAATTTTATTGATCAGTCTTTCGTGTTAAATCTTACCAAATTGAGATCATTTGGGATGAATCCAACAAAAAAATTTAACGAGCACGAGTCGAGCACTATTCAATTTGTGATCGACTCACCTTCTAAAATTATAATAAAAAATTAAAATTTATATAATTTACAATAAAAGTCTGTTTTTTATGAATGACAATAAATGCCAAATATTTTTGTAAATTACTATAAAAGCCCAAAGTTTTTACAAATGACAATAACTTCCCAAACATTTTAAAAATTACAATAATATCTCAAAATTATTATAAATCACGTTCAAGAGTTAAGATCCAAATTTTTACAATTTACATTAGAGGTGTTTTTTTGCAGACATTACATTTTGATACATTCCTCGAATGAAAATTACAAAAAACCCTAGCCGCCGCAATTAAGGTCGCTGATGCGTCAAATTCAGCCAGCATGTCCGGGCACCGCACCTACATTGGCCAACCACTGAACCTGCCGCAACTAGTCACTGCCTACTTGCATGCATCACCGACTACCCTCAAAACAACCATATCAAAATTCAAGCTTAAAACATTTTTTTGACACAAACTTCTCAGTTTCATATCTAACGGTGAATAAACGATACAAATATGATTTTGTAGATCAAATCATATTTCTAGGCGATTATGACAATAATAATCCATGTGATTACACGATTTCAATGACCAAAAACAAAATAAAGAACACCCAACACATTACCTTTCTCACAAGCGACCATTGACTCGAAGACAACCTCAATACGATGCATCACGCTAAGGCACCCCAAAACCCCACACACAAAACAACCCACTGCGAACCCCCACACATACTACACACCATGCGACAACATGATTCAAACGGGTTTCAAATGAGGGAAATTGTATGGAAAAGCAAAAGAGGATCCAGGGTCTCAAATCGTGAGAGCAGAGAAATTCAGAGGAAGTTTCAAAGGGTATCGACGGTCAAATGTAAAAAAAAGAAAAATGAAAACTACTCCAATGACCACCGAACTTTTGGGGCGTACCTATTTTGACCACCGAACTATCGAACTCGTCAATCAGACCACCAAACTTATTAAATCAACATATTTTGACTACCGCCGTTAAAAAATTGACGGATAGGGTGACGTGGCACTTAACAGCGGTTAACGAAAATTTGTAAAATTACACATTTAATCCCTATTATTTACTTATTAAATCAATTTGATCCTAATTAAAATAAAATTAATCGACCAATCAGATGATGACATGTGTCATAATTTTATAGGAAAACTACCCCACTGACCACCAAACAAATTGGAGATACCTATTTGAACCACCGAACTATAAAAAACGTCAATCAGACCACCGAACTTATAAAATCAACCTATTTTGACCATCACCGTTAAAAACCTAACGGTGGAGTGACGGAACTGCCACACGGCAATTGACGGAGAAATTTAAAAATTACACATTTGGTCCCTATTATTTACACATTCTTTCAATTTAGTCCTAATTTTAAATTAATAAAATAATAAATTATTTAATTAAGTGGTGACACGTGTCAACACCTTATTGGAGGACTTTAATTATTTATATTTGATTTTATTAATTTATTTTCCCCCTCCAATCAGGTGGTGACATGTGTCACCACCAATTTAGAGGAGAAAAATAAATTTCTCCAATAAGGTGTTGACATGTGTCACCATTTAATTAAATAATTTATTATTTTATTAATTTAAAATTAGGACTAAATTGAAAGAATGTGTAAATAATAGGGACTAAATGTGTAACTTTTAAATTTTTCCGTCAATTGCCACGTGGCAGTTCCGTCACTCCACCGTTAGATTTTTAACGGCGGTGGTCAAAATAGGCTAATTTTATAAGTTCGGTGGTCTGATTGACGTTTTCAATAGTTCGGTGGTCCAAATAGGTATCCCCAATTTGTTTGGCGGTCAGCGGGTAGTTTTCCCTAATTTTATTAAATATTTAATATATTAAAGGAAAACTAAAGAAGAATGAAAAATAAAATTAGTGTGGTTTGACCTTAAAACCTATAGAGTAAAATTCAATGTCTTTACCACTAAACCAAGTTGGTTCTTGATGATATAATTTGCACACTTTGATATTTAATATGTTATATTGCGGTAAATGTTAAAGAAAAATTACAGAAGAAAGAAGAGTGCTAAAGGAAAATATTAAATATTTAATTTTAAAAAAAGAAATTTGATTTAAAAATATTCAAATATTTAAAAAAATATTTAAATATTTAAAAAGTAAAATATTTGAATATTTTAAATCCAATTTCTTTTTTTATCGAATATTTAATAATTTTTAGATTTAACTTAAATTGAATGTTTGTGTGATTATACACATCCCAGGCGATCTAAGTTCGAGTCCCCTTTCAATCATTTTTACTTCTTTTTCCCTAACATTTACTGCATCATAAGATATGTATATAAAGTGTGCAATTCATATTACTAAGAGTAGCTTGGCTCAATGGTAAATGTGTGGGTATTTGTTCTCTTGTTCTTAGGTTCAATCCACCCTAATGATATTCTTCTTTAATTTTCTTTTAACATTTACCGCAATATAAAATATTAAATATCAAAGTGTGCGAATTATATCATCAAGAGCCAACTTGGTTTAGTGATAAAGACATTGGATTTTACCCTATAGGTCTCAGGTTTAAACCACACCAGGTGGTGAATTTTATTAAATATTTAATATATTTTCCCCTCCAATCAGGTGGTGACACGTGTCATCATCTGTTTGGTTGATTAGTTTTATTTAATTAAAATAAAATTAGGATCAAATTGATTTAATAAGTAAATAACATGGACTAAATATGTAATTTTACAAATTTTCGTTAACTACAGTTAAGTGTCACGTCACTGTAACACCCGTGTTTTGGGGTTAGGAGTTAGCCGTGTGATTCGGTTCGAGTCGGTAAAATCAATTTTAATTAAATTAACCTTAGTTTTGATTTAATTGGAATTTAAATCTAAAATGGGTGGCATTTTTGTAATTAAAAGGAAAAGTGGAAGACCACCTTTTTGAATAAAAAAGGAACAAAAATGTTGTCTTCCTCCCCATTTCTCTCCCCCCCCAACGTGAAAAGCAAACAAAACCCTCCCAAGCCCCTAATCACTATTCCATCAAATCTCTCCATTGATTCAAGTGTGTTTTCAAAGAAACAAGAGGAGACATCGGAGAAGCATCGGGATCGAATCCGGGCAATTAGGAGGCTTGCTTGCTCTCTTGAGTTGCTAAGGAAGGGTGGTGAGTAAACTTTAAATTTGTTTTAATGTTGGTTCAAGTGTGTGTAGTGGATGTGTTGGAATGAGCTTGGTAGGCCATTCCTAGGTGGGAGTTAAATTAGTAGTTTAACTCCTTGGTTTCCTATTGATGCTTATTATGCCATTGCATATTTGTTCTTGTGAAATGTGGATTGATTTGTATGTGTATACCTTGATATGTGTATGTGATGAGTATGTGATATAAATGGTGGATGTGTGATGTGGTTAAAGAAATTGGCACTAATTAACTTACCGGGTGTAAATGATTGATCATTAGGATTAGTGTGCACACAATTGAGTTAAAACGTACGTGGCCTTGACGACGTTGAGTCATCAAGGAGGAGTACAGTGATGTAATATTCCACCGGAAATTTATTTATATTCTACGTGATGATGAGTGGAATCCCATCCGTAGGGCATGTGGTGATGAGTGGAATCCCGCCCATGCAAGGTCCGGTGATGAGTGTAATCCCACCGAGGTAATGTTGTTGTTAAGAGTAAATCCGCACATCCGGGTAAACTAATAGTGGCCAATGATATTGCTCTCATGATTATGATGTTATGAATATTGAGATATTTGTTGTTGAGCTTAGTATGATGTGAGATGCCATATTATGACTCTTGAAAGACTAGCTAGGTTGACTTGTTGTTTCCTATGTATGTTGTATGTGAGGTTAAGGATTTGCATGCTTGGACCCTGCATTGTTGTTGTTTTTGATTTTAGAGCATCCTCACTAAGCTTCTAGCTTACGCTCTCATTTTCAACAATGCAGATCATTAGCGTGGTGTTAGCAAGGAGCAAGGCGAAGGGGCTTTCCAAGTTTATTGTTGCTCAAGTATGACTTAGTAATTAATGTGGTAGTCTAGCAATGGGGCAATTATGTGATTTGTATAAGCGATGTTTGACTCTTAAATGATGTGGATGTTCATGTTTTGGCTTGGTTTGTAAAGCATGCTATGCCTTGATGAATGCTTGTGTGTGATGGCATGCCTTCTGGATGTTTAGGTTGCTTTGCTGGGATGTGCAAACCTCATATGTGTTAGCTTGTGCCTTTTGGCCTTTTTGAAACTCTTAAGTTCTCCCAAATATTCAATATTTATCCTTTGTGTTAATGTCATGATGTATAAGTGTTAATGTTCATCTAAGTCGCTCTCTTGGGTAAATCTTGGTCGTGCAATGTTGTATGGATGTTTGTATGTGGCTAGGGAAGTCATATTGTGCTTTTAGAGTTAGAGTCTTGTGTGTTTTAGCTGATAGTGGAGCATTGCAGACCAGGGCGTATCGGAACGCCTAAGGGCCGTATCGATACGGTATTGCTTGCAGAGCTCAGTTTAGGCTGGGCGTATCGATACACAGGGGTGTATCGATACGGTCTTTACTCACTGGAATCGAGTTGTGGCTGTGCGTATTGATACACGGGGGTGTATCGATACGATCTTGGCTCACTGGAATTTTGAGAAATTGGTGAGTTTTTGGCGTATCGGTACGGTGTTGAGGCGTATCGATACGGTTTTGTTTCCTTGACCACGAGATGTTGACCGAGAGGGGCGTATCGATACGCTTAAGGGCTATATCGATACGGTCTTTCCTGAGTTGACTGTCTGGGTTGACTTGGTCAAGGCGTATCGATACCCTTGATTGGTGTATCGATACGGCCTGCCCTGTAAGCTTAAAATGGACTGTTAAAGTGAGGTTGTGGTTAGAATGTATCTCTTACTTGATGTTTTCCGCTGACGTGATCACTTAGAAATTAAAATGCCTTTAGACAAGATTAAAATGAAAAGAAAATTTTTAGGGTTGCTAACCGAGGGGGAACCTTAACGGGTTTCGCTTCAGTTTTCCCCGTGCGGCCCACTCGGACCGGTCATCCGGCCAGACCGGGACGAGGGGGTTACATTTGTTGGTATCATAGTCTGAGGTTACCGAGACCTCGGGCAGGTAAGTGAGGTAAGCTTGGTGTGCTAAGTACTTGTATAGTCTTGGTGTGTGCCTTGCCATGAAATCTCGTTGTTTGATTATTCGTATGATGATTCGAAGCATGAATTGTTGCGTTTGGTGTTGAGTCGAGTGCTTATTGCTACTATTACTTAATTTAAAAAGGTTTTTGTAAAGGAAGTACTTGAGCACTGTTGGACCCTTGCTTTTGCTAACATAATCCTTATCTGTTTATTGTTGTAGTTATTATCTTGCTAGCTGTATCATGAGACCACGTGAGAGGCCTAGGATGGTTCGACCGGAACCACGGGCAGCGGCTCTGGGAGTTGAGCCAGTAGTTAGAGTTGAGGCTCAAGTGGGA
Organism: Hibiscus trionum; assembly: GCA_030270665.1. Taxonomy (NCBI): domain Eukaryota; kingdom Viridiplantae; phylum Streptophyta; class Magnoliopsida; order Malvales; family Malvaceae; genus Hibiscus; species Hibiscus trionum. Next base: position 7,117,295 of record BSYR01000004.1, read on the forward strand.
GAGCCTGTGGTTGGAGTTGGAGCTCCTCCACCACCACCACCTCCTCCGCCAAGAGTAGGAGGCGAGGACAGGGCCGAAGGAGAGCGACCTCAGGGAGGCCAAGGTCCGGCCGGAATAGACTTAGCTCCTTTAGTTCGGGCGATAGCCGGGGCTTTTTAGGCTGCAGTGGCTGGGGGTCAGGCAGCAGCACAACATCAGGGATAGGGCACTGGGTTGCCATTAGAGAGGCTTCGTGGTCTAGGGGCCGAAGAGTTCAGAGGGTCTACCCCGGAGAGATCCGAGTTGTGGTTTGAGAAGATCGTCCGTATCCTCGCACAGATGGGATGTACCGGAGAGCGCAAGTTAGGGTGTGTTGAGTCCTTGCTTCAGGGTGATGCCTACACCTGGTGGGTCACCATCACTACGGGTATGGATGAGGCCGAGATTACTTGGGAGTTCTTTGAGTCAGCATTCCGTAAGAAGTATCTCGGTCCTCGATATCTCGATGAGAGGAAGATGGAGTTTATGGCTTTGCTTCAAAGGAGTATGTCTGTGACCGACTATGAGATCCGATTTGTTAGGCTGAGTCAGTATGCATCTGAGCTTGTTCCTACTGAGGTGGAACGTTGTAACCGTTTCCGTTATGGGCTGAATGAAGAAATCAAGAGGTATACTCTAGCTTCAGACTACACTGATTTTGATGTCTTGGTCGCGAGGGCCAAGGACTTAGAGCACAGTTTGGGCTTGACCAAACGATCTGGTGGCTCTAGTTCCAGCAAGAGGTCTAGTGACTTTGATAGAGGTGATGCCAAGAGGCATCGGTACAACAGGCATCACTATGATCATAGGCGTGGTGGCAGTAACCACGGTAGGGGCCAACAGGGCCAGAGGGCTGGTGGGAAGTTTCCCACATGTGCTACTTGCGGGAGGAACCACACCGGTGAGTGTTGGGGGAATTTTCACTCGTGTTGGAGTTGTGGGGCTGGAGATCATATTAGACGTGACTGTCCACATCAGGTGGGGCAGGCACCAGCTAGAGCCAATGACTTTCAGATAGGCCGCGGGCGCGGTAGAGGTAACTTCCAGCCGAGAAATGATGGTCAGAGGAACATAGCACATGTAGTTGCAGTCCAGCCGGAGGGCGGAGGTCAGGCCAGAGTTTACGCTCAGCGTGGGGATCAGCATGACACAGATGTGATCGCAGGTAACTTCTCGATACAGTCTTTGGGTTTACTTTCTTTGATTGACTCTGGGTCTACACATTCTTATATTCTAAGTGAGCATGCACAATCGTTGAATTTGCCTTGTGAAATGTTAGAGGTAGGAGTTAATGTTACTAGTTCCTTTGGGGACACGGTAGTAGTTAGAAAGATGTACAGAAGGTGTCCGTTGATGGTTCAGGGACATGTGTTTCCAGTGGATATGATGGAACTACCTTTTTATGGCTTTGATGTGATTCTGGGTATGGACTGGTTCACTGAGCATAGAGCTAGGATAGATTTTGAAACCAAGAGGATTTATTTGAGACTCACAGATGACTATGAGATGGTAGTGGTGGGTGAGAACGTGAAGTTCTTGTCCAATGTAGTTTCGGTTCTAGAAGCTAAGCGATTAGTTGAGTTGGGATGTGAAGCATACTTGGCCTATGTGATGAACCCTAACATGAGTGAGGTGAGACCTCAAGACATCCGGACAGTGTGTGACTTCCCTAGTGTGTTCCCGGAAGAGTTTCCAGCGTTACCACTGGATAGAGAGGTAGAGTTCACTATTGAGACTTATTCTGATTCAGCTCCTGTTTCGATTGCTCCGTATCGCATGGCACCGAAAGAACTGAAAGAGTTGAAGACTCAGTTGCAAGAGTTGACAGATAGAGGCTTTATCCGACCTAGTTCTTCACCCTGGGGTGCATCAGTTTTGTTTGTAAAGAAGAAAGATGGAAGCATGAGAATGTGTATAGATTACAGACAGTTGAATCAGCTAACAGTGAAGAATAAGTATCCTTTGCCTAGAATTGATGATTTGTTTGACCAGTTGAGAGGGGCATCAGTCTTTTCGAAGATCGACTTGAGATCCGGCTACTACCAGCTAAAGGTAAGAGAGGTTGATGTACCGAAGACGGCCTTTAAAACTAGGTATGGTCACTATGAGTTTTTAGTCATGCCTTTTGGGTTGACTAACGCATCGTCTGCTTTCATGGATATGATGAATAGGATCTTTCATGAGTACCTAGATCAGTTTATAGTTGTTTTTATAGATGACATCTTGGTGTACTCGCGAACTGAAGAAGACCATGACCGACACTTGAGACTAGTTTTGAAGACCTTGTTAGATAACCAGTTGTATGCGAAGTTGAGCAAGTGTAAATTCTGGATCCGAGAGGTAGTCTTCCTAGGGCATGTAGTGTCAGCCGATGGGATTAAAGTAGATCCGAAGAAGATAGAGGCCATTGTTGAATGGAAGAAACCGAAGTCTGTAACAGAGGTACGTAGCTTCCTAGGCTTAGCGGGATACTATAGAAGATTCGTAGAAGGTTTCTCGAAGTTAGCTGCTCCATTGACACAATTACTTCAGAAGAGTGTTCAGTTTGAGTGGACAGATACAAGACAGAGAGCCTTTGAGAAATTGAAAGAAGCTTTGACCCAAGCACCGATCTTGATTCAGCCGGAGCCTGGGAAAGACTATGTAGTTTACAGTGATGCTTCCTATGTAGGCCTAGGTTGTTTTCTCATGCAAGACAAGAGAGTGGTAGCTTATGCCTCAAGACAGTTGAAGACTCACGAGCGCAACTATCCGACCCATGACATAGAGTTAGCTGCAGTTGTGTTTGCTCTGAAGATTTGGAGGCATTATTTGTATGGTGAGAAGTGCACAGTGTACACAGATCACAAGAGTTTGAAGTACATTATGACTCAACGAGATTTGAATCTCAGACAACGTAGGTGGTTAAAATTGCTAAAAGACTATGATCTTACCATTGAGTACCATCCGGGTAAGGCCAATGTAGTGGCCGATGCATTGAGTAGAAAGATAGCCGTAGACTTGAGAGCCATGTTTGCTAGATTGAGCTTGTCCAGAGATGGTGGCTTGGTAGCCGAGCTTCAGGTTAGACCTACCCTAGGTCAGTTGATTAGAGAGAAGCAACTCTTAGATAGATCTTTGGCACCTCACGTGCAAGATATAGCCAAAGGTAGATCTTCAGACTACATTTTCAGTGCCGATAGGGTTTTGTGTTTCAAAAATAGGATAGTTGTGCCAGAGGACGGTGACTTGAGACGTACGATTCTGGCTGAAGCACACAGTAGTCCGTTTGCTATGCATCCTGGAAGTACGAAGATGTACCGCGATTTGAAGAATGAGTACTTTTGGGTTGGTTTGAAGAGAGATGTGGCCGACTTCGTGAGTAAGTGTTTGGTGTGTCAGAGAGTGAAGGTGGAACATCAGGTTCCCTCAGGTTTGTTGCAACCGTTGAGAATTCCGGAATGGAAATGGGAGAATATTACCATGGATTTTGTTTCGGGTTTGCCTTTGACTCCCACAAAGAAGAAATCAGTTTGGGTTATAGTGGATCGTTTTACGAAGTGTGCCCACTTCTTGGCAGTCAATACCACTTACACTTTAGATAGATTGGCCGATTTGTACATTGGTGAGATTGTTAGACTGCATGATGAGCCGAAGTCTATTGTGTCCGATAGAGATCCGAGGTTTACAGCTCGATTTTGGGAGTGTCTGCATACAGCTTTGGGTACCCGTTTGAATTTCAGCACGTCCTATCATCCTCAGTCAGATGGTCAGTCAGAGAGAGTTATACAGATTCTAGAGGATATGTTGCGTTGTTGCATCATTGATTTTCAGGGTACATGGGAGAAGCACTTGCCTCTAGTTGAGTTTGCTTACAATAATAGCTTCCAGTCGAGTATTCAGATGGCTCCGTATGAGGCCTTGTATGGCCGGAAGTGTAGAACTCCAGTTTGTTGGGCCGAAGTGGGACAGAAGTTGTTACCTATGCCGGATTTGCTCAAGGGGACAACTGACAAGGTGAAATTGATTTGCGATCGATTGAAGGCTGCTTCGGATAGACAGAAGTCCTATGCCGACTTGAAGAGAAAGGAAGTTGAGTTCTCAGTGGGTGAGAAGGTATTCTTGAAAGTGTCTCCGTGGAAGAAAGTAATGAGGTTTGGCCGAAAGGGGAAGTTGAGTCCGAGGTACATAGGACCGTATGAGATTGTGAAGAGGGCTGGTCCAGTTGCTTATCATTTGCGGTTGCCATCCGAGCTAGAGAAGATACACGATGTATTTCATGTTTCGATGCCCCGTAAGTATAGGTCTGATCCATCGCATGTTATGCCTGTAAAGGAAATTGAAAATAATCTGGATTTGACTTATGAGGAAGAACCAGTTGAGATCCTAGCTTCTGACAGTAAGGTGTTGCGGGGTAGATCGATTGAGTTAGTGAAAGTGCGGTGGCAACATCGAGGGGTGGACGAGGCCACTTGGGAGAGGAAGGAGGATATGGAAAAGTAGTTTCCGTATCTCTTTCAGTCAGGTAATTTTGGGGATGAAATTCCTTAAGTGGGAGAGAGTTGTAACACCCGTGTTTTGGGGTTAGGAGTTAGCCGTGTGAGGCGGTTCGAGTCGGTAAAATCAATTTTAATTAAATTAACCTTAGTCTTGATTTAATTGGAATTTAAATCTAAAATGGGTGGCATTTTTGTAATTAAAAGGAAAAGTGGAAGACCACCTTTTTGAATCAAAACACCCGTGTTTTGGGGTTAGGAGTTAGTCGGGTTAATTGGTTTGAGTCGGTAAAAATTTATTTTAATCAAATTGACCTTAGTGTGAGCAAATTGAGTTTAGAAAGAAAGGGAGGGATCATTTTGGTAATTAAACCAAAATAAAAATAAAGACCACCTTATCTATCATATTTTCTCATTTCTTCTTCTTCCTCACCGTGTAAACATCCCAAAATTTCTCCCAAACCCTCTTTACTATTTCCTTTGATTTCTTCATCAATTCAAGGGGTTTTTGAAAGGTAATTATGTTTTCTTAATCTCCTCTTCATCCTCTATCTATCTATAGTCTTAGATTTCAAAGTTATGGAGTTTTGAAAATTAGGGTTCATATCAAAGTTTGGGTTTTTAAGGGGTTTTTCATCTTGTTTTGATAAATTGAGTTGGGGCTTTGTTTAATCATGTTAAAATACACATAATATGTTAAAATGAGTAATTTTTGAGGTGTTTGATAAAATTTCCGAAATTGGGTTTTGGTGGATTTTTAGGAAGGTTTTTAGATGAGTTTTGGGTATGATTTATGTTGGAATTTGATGGTTGATGTTAGAGTAATAGTTGGGGGTTGTTTTGGAAGTGTTTGAATGTGTTAAATATGTTGAAATCACAAGTTTTGGACTGTTTTTCATGGCTGCTCGGATTTGATGATTTTGGGGATTGTTTATGGCTTAAATTGTGTGTTTAATGTTGGAAATTGGGGGTTGATGGTTATACTATAGTTGGGCGGTGTTTTGAACATGTTTAAGAGTGTTTTGGATGTCTACAATTCTGATTTTTGACGGGTTTTAGTGGAAGTACGAAAATGAGAAATTGAAGAATGAACTTGGCTTTGAATTGTGTGAATTATGGTGGATTTGTGTGTGAGTGTTAAACCCTGGGTTTGTGGTTGATTTTGGGGCTAATGTATCGTCTTTGAATGGTTAGAAGCAAGAGAAGACAATGGAGAAGCTTCGGGCTCGAATCCGGAATTTGGATGCTCGGTAGGCTAGTCGGCTTGTGCTATGAAGTGGTCGATGAGTGGTTATTGTTTTTAAATGACTTTAAACATTGGTTCAAGCATGTGGACCTAGGTTGGGCTTGGTAAACCCACCTAGAGTTGAGGTTGGGGTGGTAGCTTAATCTCAAACTTAAGTTAGGAAACTTTGGTTGAACTCCCAATTGCATGTTATGCCTCTTGTTTATATATGTTTACGGTAGTTATGTATATTGTGTTATACATGTTGTTGAGGTATGGTTTGATGCATTGCTATGCATGTGGTTTGGATTGTGAATTGTGCATGATGATGATCATGGTGAGTACATGCTAGGCATGGAAACGAGTTGTGAAATACATGTATGTGAGGCATGATATTTGATGCATTGTTATATGCATGTAGCTATGTAAAATGGATTGCGTTTAATGTTGGCACTAGTATGCTTTGGTACAATGATCGATCATTAGGATGAGTGTGCACACAAATTGAGTCAAAACGTACGTGGCCTTGGTGGCGTTAAGGCACCAAGGAGGACTACGGTGATGTAATATTCCACCGGAAGCTTTTATATATTTCTACGGGATGATGAGTGGAATCCCATCCGTAGGGCATGTGGTGATGAGTGGAATCCCGCCCATGCAAGGACCGGTGATGAGTGTAATCCCACCGAGGTAATGTTGTTGTTGGAAATGCGTTCCAACGAGTTATCCGCGTATTCGAGTCATAGCTAGGTGCCAATATGATGTTGTATGTATATACCAATGTGGGATTATGCTTATGTGCTTATGTGACATGAAATGTGATGCCTTATGAATTGATATTTGATGTGACTAATGATTTGGATTATGTATCATGGTAAGTTGAGCTTATGAGTTGTAGAGCATGGCATGTTGTTGACTATATGTTCATGCATCATGTTCATTTTGGCTTGGCGGACCGGAGGTAAGACCATGCATTTCATCATGGAAATAACTCGTGTTTGGACCCTGCATTGTCAAAGGTTTGTTTTACGAGCTTACCCTTACTAAGCTTTTATGCTTACGCTCTCTTTGTTCGGCAATGCAGATAAATAGCTTGTGGGTGGCAAAGGCAAGGAAAGGTCTCCAAGTGTTGCTTTTGGTGAGTTCAAGTATGAGTTTTAATGTTGAACATGTAATAGTTTAAGCAATGGGACATGTGTTATTTTGTTGGATGTTTGTTAGTTGTTAGGAGCTTGCTAGACTCCTTGTTATCTTGCTTTTGTATGGCTTGTGTTGCCATGTTTGAATTGTATCCCATGCCTAAATTGCTTATCATGGATGTTGCTTATGTGCCTTTGAGGTTGTCTATATGTTTGGATGTTGAAGTATGAACTTTGAATGCTTAAATGCCATCTTGAGTCCTTTGCATGAGTTCCTTGTTGTTTATACATGTTGGGTGCTTGTATGGCTATATAATGGTATGTAAATGTTGTATGTATGTTTGGTTGGGGTTAGGGAAGTCATAGATTGCATTTAGATTCGAGTCTTGATCGTTTTTGCTAAGTTTGGGAGGCTTTGCTGTGCAGGGGTATCGATACGGTTGGCACGGTATCGATACCACCTTCTTGTTCAGGCCTCGTGTATCGATACACTTGAGAGGTGTATCGATACCATTTTGGTCACTGGAGCTACTGTCCAGTTCGGTATCGATACCAGCCTCAGGTGTATCGATACCGTCATCTTAGCTTTGACCGTGGGAAGTCAACCGTTAGGGAGGGTATCGATACACCCCTTGGGTGTATCGATACGGTCTCTATGGGTTGACTTTGACCGGTTGACCTAGTCAAGGGGGTATCGATACACCCCTTAAGGGTATCGATACCGCCTGCAGTACAAGCTTAAAAATTGGGCTGTAACATGTTAGTTTGAGTTCGTTTGTTTGATTCGTGAATGTTGTCCCGCTGTATGACCACTTAGAACTTAATACTCATCTAGACAAGATAATAAATGAAAAAAAATATAGGGTTGCTAACCGAGGGGGAACCCTTTGGGTTTCGCTTCGGTTTTCCCCGTGTGGCTCACTCGGACCGGTCATCCGGCCAGACCGGGACGAGGGGGTTACATTTGTTGGTATCAGAGCCTAAGGTTACCGAGACCTTGGGCAGGTAAGTGAGGTAAGTTGTGTTTTATGAATGATATGCACGGTGTTTGCTTGCTTTGTAAGTATGACTGCTTGTATGACAAATATGTTGATTGTTTGTTTAAAAGCATGTTGTTCGTTATCCGTGTATGCTGTGATGTATGGTCGTTTGATTGAGAATGTATGTTGTTTGATCGTACGCATATGTTTGCTTGTTTAGCAAGTAAGCCTTGTTATATGCTTGTTTGAGCATGTATGTGTGTTGAGTTGTTTGAAACATGTTTAGTAGAGTCTTATTGCTACTATTACATCGGAAAAGAGATTTTAAGTGAGGGAAACATACTTGAGCCACTTGGAAGCCTTGCCTTGCTAACCCAATCTTGTATGTTTTACTGTTGATATTGTTGTTGATTTAATTGCTTTTCGGTAAGTAGAAGTCGTAGTTTCTGAAAGGGTGGACGATGTTGAGGGAGTCCATCGCCTTAGTTAGAGAGGTGTGGTTGTACCGGAATTGAGGTACAATTTGTCCGTTTGAGACGGTGTGTATATGGGTTGATTCTTGCGGATGAAGGACGGTGTGATCAACTCTGGCATCAGTTGGTAAGAAGAAGTGAAGGCCTATGAGTGGGGGTCAGAGTAGTTTCGATGTTTTATCAAATAAGCCCTTGGTACAATGTTAAGTTGCTTCCTCCAGTTGATTCTAAATCCGTGCTTCCGTATATCGTTAGCAAGTATGCAAGTTTGAATATGCCCGGTGAAGTGTCAGAGGTAGGTATGAGTACCTTAGTTCTTTTGGCGAGATCTAGGTAGGGGTCTCGTGTGAGTAATCTGAATTTCGGAAATGTTAGTTGGTGACCGTTGGGGTTCGGCCTATGATTTTAATGCAAGACAGCCGGTCAGTGCCCGTGAATGGGAGCTAGTTTGTGTGATTGGGTCAGTGTACGTTGAGTTGTCTTCCAGCAAGCGGAAGAGATGAAGTCACTCCCGATGTAGTTGAGCCGAGAAGGGAGCCTCGAGCCTTGACTCCAGATTGTTTGCTAGGGGTAGAACAAGTCCAGCATGACTGTTTGTGTGTGTGATCAGAATTGAATCTTGAAGTTACGAGATGCTCTAAGAACAGTTTAGAAGAGTCAGATCTCATTGAAGAACCAGTCTGAAGACAAGAGGACCGAAGACTATCAGTTGTGTACATGTGAAGTTGCAATTTCTGCGGATACCTCCTTTCGTGTGAGCATGTAAGAAATTAGATATCTTTGTTGAGACCTTAGATGTAGGGACACATGTGACTAGCCTTTTTGGGAGATAGTAGTGATCAGAAAGATGTACAGAAGATGTTTGTTGGTGGTTCAGAGTTACTAGTTTCTAGTAGATGTGAAGTGAATGTCTTCATACGGTTTCGACGTACCTTTTTGACATGGTTTGACTTGTAGAGCACAAAGCTAGGATATACGTCGAGACAAAGAGAGAGTTGCCTTGGAGTTGCAGATTTCTGTGTGACTGTAGTAGTAGGTGAGGATGTGAACTCCTCATTGAATGTTGATCCAGCTTTAGAGGTCAAAGATTGGTTGAGTTTAGTCAACAGGCTTGCTTAGCAATTGTGATGGATTTGATTTTGAATGAAGATTAAACCACATAATGTTAGAATAGTTGTGTTTTCTTTACCTAGAAGTGTTTGGAAGAATTGCCGGTTTACCTCTTGTTAGAGGAGAAGAGTTTGTTATTGAGACCGTTTTTGAGGTTGCTTCTGTTTTGTTTGCTCTGTGACTTATGAATCCCAGAAGAATTGAGAATGTTGAAGAATTGACTTCGAGACTTGTTAGACCTTAGATTCATTAGGCCTAGTGCATCATCTCAGAGTTCCACTGTGTAATTTGTGAAGAAGAAAGAGTGACAGTACGAGAATGTGTTCAGATTACATACAGTCGAAATAAGTGACAGTGAATGATTAGTATCCGTTTCCGAGTGTCAGTGATTTGTTGGTCAGTTAGTGTGTGCTTCAGTCTATTTGAAGATTAGTTTGAGATCCGTTTACTACCAGTTGAAAGTGAGAAAAGTTGAAGTACCGAAGACAGCTTTAGGGGCAAGATGTGATCACCTTGAGCTCTGAGCTATGCCGTTTTGGTTGACTAGTGTATTAGTTACCTTCATAGAGAGGTTGAGCAGAATATTTTCCTGAGTTTCTTGATCAGTTGTAGTAGCTCTTCTAGATGTCACGTGAGTATATTCAAGTGCCGAGGAAGATCATGACAAGCTTTGAAGTTAGTGTGGTAGATTCTATTAGAGAATTAATTGTATACCAAGTTGTGCAACGTGAACTTCGAGTTAACGAAGATGTTCTCTTAGGACATGTAAATTAGCCGAGTGTATTAGAACAAATCTTGAACAGACAGAGGAAGATGTGAGTTGGAAGAAATTGAAGACGGTGACAAGAACCTATAGTTCTAAGTCTAGCGGTGTTACTACCGGAAGTTTGTAAATAGTCGTTCGAAGATAGCTGCTCTTTTGTCAGATTGCTACAGAAGAATGTTCAGTTGTGAGGTTAGATACGAGACATTGAACCCTTGAGAAACCGAAAGAAACTTTGAAGAGAGCCTCGACCTTGATCTAGCCTATACTTGAGAAATAGCTTGTGAACTGTAGTGATGTGTTACATGTAGGGTTAGGTTGTGTGTTTATGCAAGACGGAAGTTCGTGACTTGTTCATCGAGTTAGTTGAAAGACCGTGAGAAGAGTTATCTGACACTAGACTTAGAGTTAATTACAGTTGTATCTGCTTCGAAGACTTGGAGACAAAGCTTGTATAGTAAGAAATGCACAGTGTGTACGTACATATTATCAGAACTTGAATTGTTAGACAACTTAGGAAGGGTTGAAACTTGAACAACATAAAGTGTTAGAACTGCTTGAAGACTGTAATATCAAGATTGAGTACCATTCGAAGATAGTCAACGTAGTAACCGATGTTCCGAGTTGTAATTGCTGTTAGATTAGTAGTTGAGTTACGAGTTGCAATTGCCGAATTCCGTATATCAAATGATAGTAGTTTTGTGGCTGAGTTTCGGGTTGAGACTACTTTGAGTCAGAACGTTTGATGAGAAACAGTTGCAAGACAAATTCTTGGCACCTCACGTGCGAGGCATAGTAGAAGGAAGACCTTCAGAATACAGTTTCAGAGATGATAGAGTTTTGCATTTCAGAGACAGAATAGTTGTACCGACTGACCTAGTGTTTTGAGATGTATTGTTTTGGCCGAAGCGCACGGTGGTTCATTTGTATTGCATCTAAGAAGTATGAAGACGTATTGTGGGTTGAAGATGAATGCTTCTGAATTGAGTGGATGAATAATGTGGTTTAGTATGAGAGTAAGTGTATAATTTGTCAGGGTGCTGAGACCGAGCATCAGTTTTCTTCTAGTTTGTTACATCCGTGGAAGATTCGAAATGAAAGTGAGTAATAGAGATCCGGGGTTCCAACTAGATTACTTTTGAAGGCGTCTACATAGTGTTTGGCTACCTGTTAAAGTCAGATGATCTGTCAGAGAAAGTTGAGGGTCAGGTGTTCAAAATAGTGTTGTATGAGATAGTTGAATCGGGCTAGTCCTGTTGTTTATCTGTTGCGGTTACCACCAGAGTTAGGAGGAAGTTTGTGATGTATCTGTGTATCTAAAATACGAAGGTGTGAGTTAGATTTGTTCCGTGCTATGTTGTAGAAGAGATTGAGTTGAGTTTGAAATTTACGTGGAGCGAAGAATCAGTTGAGGTCTTGGTGTTAGATAGCTGTTGTTGCATGGTATGTATACGAGTTGGTGAGTGTGTTGTGGTGAAAAGGAAAGTGTGGAGTAGCATGTTTCAGTGGCTTTTCCTGTTCGATGAATTTCGAGGATGAAATTTCCTTAAGTGGGGGAGAGTTGTAACACCCGTGTTTTGGGGTTAGGAGTTAGTCGGGTTAATTGGTTCGAGTCGGTAAAAATTTATTTTAATCAAATTGACCTTAGTGTGAGCAAATTGAGTTTAGAAAGAAAGGGAGGGATCATTTTGGTAATTAAACCAAAATAAAAATAAAGACCACCTTATCTATCATCTTTTCTCATTTCTTCTTCTTCCTCACTGTGTAAACATCCCAAAATTTCTCCCAAACCCTCTTTACTATTTCCTTTGATTTCTTCATCAATTCAAGGGGTTTTTGAAAGGTAATTATGTTTTCTTAATCTCCTCTTCATCCTCTATCTATCTATAGTCTTAGATTTCAAAGTTATGGAGTTTTGAAAATTAGGGTTCATATCAAAGTTTGGGTTTTTAAGGGGTTTTTCATCTTGTTTTGATAAATTGAGTTGGGGCTTTGTTTAATCATGTTAAAATACACATAATATGTTAAAATGAGTAATTTTTGAGGTGTTTGATAAAATTTCCGAAATTGGGTTTTGGTGGATTTTTAGGAAGGTTTTTAGATGAGTTTTGGGTATGCTTTATGTTGGAATTTGATGGTTGATGTTAGAGTAATAGTTGGGGGTTGTTTTGGAAGTGTTTGAATGTGTTAAATATGTTGAAATCACAAGTTTTGGACTGTTTTTCATGGCTGCTCGGATTTGATGATTTTGGGGATTGTTTATGACTTAAATTGTGTGTTTAATGTTGGAAATTGGGGGTTGATGGTTATACTATAGTTGGGCGGTGTTTTGAACATGTTTAAGAGTGTTTTGGATGTCTACAATTCTGATTTTTGACGGGTTTTAGTGGAAGTACGAAAATGAGAAATTGAAGAATGAACTTGGCTTTGAATTGTGTGAATTATGGTGGATTTGTGTGTGAGTGTTAAACCCTGGGTTTGTGGTTGATTTTGGGGCTAATGTATCGTCTTTGAATGGTTAGAAGCAAGAGAAGACAATGGAGAAGCTTCGGGCTCGAATCCAGAATTTAGATGCTCGGTAGGCTAGTCGGCTTGTGCTATGAAGTGGTCGGTGAGTGGTTATTGTTTTTAAATGACTTTAAACATTGGTTCAAGCATGTGGACCTAGGTTGGGCTTGGTAAACCCACCTAGAGTTGAGGTTGGGGTGGTAGCCTAATCTCAAACTTAAGTTAGGAAACTTTGGTTGAACTCCCAATTGCATGTTATGCCTCTTGTTTATATATGTTTACGGTAGTTATGTATATTGTGTTATACATGTTGTTGAGGTATGGTTTGATGCATTGCTATGCATGTGGTTTGGATTGTGAATTGTGCATGATGATGATCATGGTGAGTACATGCTAGGCATGGAAACGAGTTATGAAATACATGTATGTGAGGCATGATATTTGATGCATTGTTATATGCATGTAGCTATGTAAAATGGATTGCGTTTAATGTTGGCACTAGTATGCTTGGGTACAATGATCGATCATTAGGATGAGTGTGCACACAAATTGAGTCAAAACGTACGTGGCCTTGGTGGCGTTAAGGCACCAAGGAGGAGTACGGTGATGTAATATTCTACCGGAAGCTTTTATATATTTCTACGGGATGATGAGTGGAATCCCATCCGTTGGGCATGTGGTGATGAGTGGAATCCCGCCCATGCAAGGACCGGTGATGAGTGTAATCCCACCGAGGTAATGTTGTTGTTGGAAATGCGTTCCAACGGGTTATCCGCGTATTCGAGTCATAGCTAGGTGCCAATATGATGTTGTATGTATATACCAATGTGGGATTATGCTTATGTGCTTATGTGACATGAAATGTGATGCCTTATGAATTGATATTTGATGTGGCTAATGATTTGGATTATGTATCATGGTAAGTTGAGCTTATGAGTTGTAGAGCATGGCATGTTGTTGACTATATGTTCATGCATCATGTTCATTTTGGCTTGGCGGACCGGAGGTAAGACCATGCATTTCATCATGGAAATAACTCGTGTTTGGACCCTGCATTGTCGAAGGTTTGTTTTACGAGCTTACCCTCACTAAGCTTTTATGCTTATGCTCTCTTTGTTCGGCAATGCAGATAAATAGCTTGTGGGTGGCAAAGGCAAGGAAAGATCTCCAAGTGTTGCTTTTGGTGAGTTCAAGTATGAGTTTTAATGTTGAACATGTAATAGTTTAAGCAATGGGACATGTGTTATTTTGTTGGATGTTTGTTAGTTGTTAGGAGCTTGCTAGACTCCTTGTTATCTTGCTTTTGTATGGCTTGTGTTGCCATGTTTGAATTGTATCCCATGCCTAAATTGCTTATCATGGATGTTGCTTATGTGCCTTTGAGGTTGTCTATATGTTTGGATGTTGAAGTATGAACTTTGAATGCTTAAATGCCATCTTGAGTCCTTTGCATGAGTTCCTTGTTGTTTATACATGTTGGGTGCTTGTATGGCTATATAATGGTATGTAAATGTTGTATGTATGTTTGGTTGGGGTTAGGGAAGTCATAGATTGCATTTAGATTCGAGTCTTGATCATTTTTGCTAAGTTTGGGAGGCTTTGCTGTGCAGGGGTATCGATACGGTTGGCACGGTATCGATACCACCTTCTTGTTCAGGACTCGTGTATCGATACACTTGAGAGGTGTATCGATACCATTTTGGTCACTGGAGCTACTGTCCAGTTCGGTATCGATACCAACCTCAGGTGTATCGATATCGTCATCTTAGCTTTGACCGTGGGAAGTCAACCGTTAGGGAGGGTATCGATACACCCCTTGGGTGTATCGATACGGTCTCTATGGGTTGACTTTGACCGGTTGACCTAGTCAAGGGGGTATCGATACACCCCTTAAGGGTATCGATACCGCCTGCAGTACAAGCTTAAAAATTGGGCTATAACATGTTAGTTTGAGTTCGTTTGTTTGATTCGTGAATGTTGTCCCGCTGTATGACCACTTAGAATTTAATACTCATCTAGACAAGATAATAAATGAAAAAAAATATAGGGTTGCTAACCGAGGGGGAACCTTTTGGGTTTCGCTTCGGTTTTCCCCGTGTGGCTCACTCGGACCGGTCATCCGGCCAGACTGGGACGAGGGGGTTACAAGGGTGTTTTCAAAGAAACAAGAGGAGACATCAGAGAAGCATCGGGATCGAATCCCGGCAATTAGGAGGCTTGCTTGCTCGCTTGAGTTGCTAAGGAAGGGTGGTGAGTAAACTTTAAATTTGTTTTAAAGTTGGTTCAAGTGTGTGTAGTGGATGTGTTGAAATGAGCTTGGTAGGCCATTCCTAGGTGGGAGTTAAATTGGTAGTTTAACTCCTTGGTTTCCTATTGATGCTTATTATGCTATTGCCTATTTGTTCTTGTGAAATGTGGATTGATTTGTATGTGTATACCTTGATATATGTATGTGATGAGTATGTGATATAAATGGTGGATGTGTGATGTGGTTAAAGAAATTGGCACTAATTAACTTACCGGGTGTAAATGATCGATCATTAGGATTAGTGTGCACACAATTGAGTCAAAACGTACGTGGCCTTGATGGCGTTGAGTCATCAAGGAGGAGTACGATGATGTAATATTCCACCGGAAATTTATTTATATTCTACGTGATGATGAGTGGAATCCCATCCGTAGGGCATGTGGTGATGAGTGGAATCCCGCCCATGCAATGTCCGGTGATGAGTGTAATCCCACCGAGGTAATGTTGTTGTTAAGAGTAAATCCGCACATCCGGGTAAACTAATAGTGGCCAATGATATTGCTCTCATGATTATGATGTTATGAATATTGAGATATTTGTTGTTGAGCTTAGTATGATGTGAGATGCCATATTATGACTCTTGAAAGACTAGCTAGGTTGACTTGTTGTTTCCTATGTCTGTTGTATGTGAGGTTAAGGATTTGAATGCTTGGACCCTGCATTGTTGTTGTTTTTGATTTTAGAGCATTCTCACTAAGCTTCTAGCTTACGCTCTCATTTTCAACAATGCAGATCATTAGCGTGGTGTTAGCAAGGAGCAAGGCGAATGGGCTTTCCATGTTTATTGTTTCTCAAGTATGACTTAGTATTTAATGTGGTAGTCTAGCAATGGGGCAATTATGTGATTTGTATGAGCGATGTTTGACTCGTAAATGATGTGGATGTTCATGTTTTGGCTTGGTTTGTAAAGCATGCTATGCCTTGATGAATGCTTGTGTGTGATGGCATGCCTTCTGGATGTTTAGGTTGCTTTGCTGGCATGTGCAAACCTCATATGTGTTAGTTTGTGCCTTTTGGCCTTTTTGAAACTCTTAAGTATGCCCAAATATACAATATTTATCCTTTGTGTCAATGCCATGATGTATAAGTGTTAATGTTCATCTAAGTCGCTCTCTTGGGTAAATCTTGGTCGTGCAATGTTGTATGGATGTTTGTATGTGGCTAGGGAAGTCATATTGTGCTTTTAGAGTTAGAGTCTTGTGTGTTTTAGCTGATAGTGGAGCATTGCAGAGCAGGGCGTATCGGAACGCCTAAGGGCCGTATCGATACGGTATTGTTTGCAGAGCTCAGTTTAGGCTGGGCGTATCGATACACGGGGGTGTATCGATACGGTCTTTACTCACTGGAATCCAGTTGTGGCTGGGCGTATCGATACACGGGCGTGTATCGATACGATCTTGGCTCACTGGAATTTTGAGAAATTGGTGAGTTTTTGGCGTATCGGTACGGTGTTGAGGCGTATCGATACGGTCTTGTCTCGTTGACCACGAGATGTTGACCGAGAGGGGCGTATCGATACGCTTAAGGGCTATATCGATACGGTCATCCCTGAGTTGACTGTCTGGGTTGACTTGGTCAAGGCGTATCGATACCCTTGATTGGTGTATCGATACGGCCTGCCCTGTAAGCTTAAAATGGACTGTTAAAGTGAGGTTGTGGTTAGAATGTGTCTCTTACTTGATGTTTTCCGCTGACGTGATCACTTAGAAATTAAAATGCCTTTAGACAAGATTAAAATGAAAGAAATTTTTTAGGGTTGCTAAGCGAGGGGGAACCTTAACAGGTTTCACTTCGGTTTTCCCCGTGTGGCCCACTCGGACCGGTCATCCGGCCAAACCGGGACGAGGGGGTTACAGTCACTCTATCCGTCAATTTTTTAATGGCGATGGTCAAAATAAGTTGATTTAATAAGTTTGGTTGTCTGATTGACGAGTTCGATATTCAGTGGTCAAAATAGGTACGCCCCCAAAGTCCGGTGGCCACTGGTGTAGTTCTCTAAAAAATAAATATTAGGTTCCTCAAAGTTGAAAATGCTGCATTTATATTCAAATATATTGGATAAATTGTAAGTGTTACCGTGTATTCTCCAGGGTTCACCAAGCGCCCCCCAAAGTTTATCATACACCCATTTCAGTCCTCACTCTAATATTACCCAATTAACCACCCCAAAGTGCCTTTTAACCAATTTGATCCAAGATTAATAAATAAAAATTCCAACCCCAAAACTGGGGTATTTCATGAATAGTTGAGATTGGACTCGATCTAACAATCATAAAGGGAGATCGAAGAAGGTCGATTTTAGTCTTTAAAAGTTAGGTCTAGCGACCGATTTTGGGAAAACAAAGACATATTCGACACAAGGAGGCTAAAAAGAGAAAAGAAAGGTTAACATTTTTCTTGCATCGAAGATCATTTTCATCTTTTAAAGTATTATTGGTATTTTCCATAGATGCTAGAGAAACAAAGAATTTTTTTTTTGTTTGATAAAAGAGAAACAAAGAATTTTAAATCATATAGTAAATTTTATTTTTAGTTGTATTGAATCATATAAATTTTATTTCCTATAGTTGTATTGACATTTTATTTAAGAAATATTTTGAAATTGCAATAATTTTTACATCATTTTGAAAATGAAAGCAAAGGGATCGAATCATAATATTTTCCTAGATGTTGGAAAATGATATTTATTTATTTTCTATAATTCGATCATATCATTTATAAAACATAATATGAGATTCCTAACCACAATAATTAATGATGATTAATTGAAAGCTTAGTTAGCTTGTATTTTGATTTTATTTATTTTATTTGGAGTTTGTATATTATTCTTATTTATTTATCATGGAAAATGTAATAAAAACAATATTAGTAAAAAGAAAACAGCATGAACACTAACAATTTATATTTGTGAGTAAAGTTTACTAACATCGAGTAAAATTGGAAACAATAGTGAATATCTCTAAATTGTATTGTTCATTGGACAAGAATCTCGTCCGTTTTTAAAATTATAAAAATCTCGTCCATTTTTAAAATTAATATAAAATTTTAAAACATAAGAAAGTAAAATGTTACAGTTTTATTTAAAAATATTAAAATGTTTAAAAATATTTAAAAAACTAAAAATATATGGTAGAGGTTCGAACGAGGGATCTATGACACTCTAAAGAAGTAGTTCTTTCGAGAGGGATCTATGACACTCTAAAGAAGTAGTTCTTTCGAGAGGGATCTATGACTTCTTAACAAAATTAATAATTTTTTTAATAATTCATTTATATTGTATAATAATATTGTAATATTTTACAGATTTTAAAATAATTTTGTAATATTTTAGAAGTTTAAAAAATTAATATTTTTACATTTTTAAAAATATTTAAAAAACATAAAATTTGTTAAACCTTTTATTCTTAAATAAATTTCAAAATTTTCAACAAAAAATAATTTAATACTTCCTAATTTAAAAAAATCAAGATTTTCAAACAATTTTAAAATTAAATTTCTAAAATTTTAGAAATATCATGTGACATCACAAGAGTGTCACGTGATACACTAATTTAAAATTTAGTGGTTAAAATTGTTAAAGACTTAATTGGATACAAAAGATAGTAAATGAGTTGAATTAATTTTTTTTTTAAAACATTTTATGATTTTTTTAATCCTTAACTATATATACATTTACCAAAAAAAGGTTTTATATATACATATAAAATATTTATAGAACATATAATTTTGAGAAACTAGTAGGATCATATTTTTAAAATTCACAACTAAGAAGATTTTGAATTAATGGCACACTTTACATGCCACTAAAAAAATTCCTATGTCATTTTCATGTTTATTTGGTGCAAAATATTGAGTGACATGTAGATTTAGTGTCTTTTAAAATCGTTATATAAAATAAAAGAGACATAACAATGAGTGAAAAATAATGTTTTTATTGTGTTAACCTTATTTTTCAACACACAAATAAAATGTCACCTTTTATATCATATAAAATATGACAAATTAAATTATTACGAGTAAAATTCATTGGTAACAAATTTTTATGTCACTGATGAAAATCAAACCATCATAATAACAAATCATCACCAATACTTCCATTTCATTAGAGACAGTTTTGTAATGTTACCATTTTGTTTAAACATCATAGAAAGGTTTCCCACCAAATTTGTTTGGAGTCAAATTTTGGCTCCAAACATATAGGGATGAAAAATTATCATAGAAGATATATCGTTAATCATTAAATGTGACGGAAACAAAAAATCGTCATGTGTGTAGTATATTTTGTGACGTTATATTTTACGTCATACAAAAATTTCGTCATAAATTGATAAATTTGTTGTAGTATGCCTCACCCTCTTCAACTGTCTTTCTCCTTTGTGTGTCAAGATCTCCCAAAAATGTAACTTTGTTCATCAATGTTCAAGAACACCTAAAAAAGATAACAATTTTCATTTTTGGTATCTAAATTTCCTTGGATTTATTGGCGTTACTCTAAAAATTTTAGTCCCCTTTGAAATTCATTTTTTAATGTTTTTATTTTTCTTTGAAGAAATGAGTCTCTTAGGGACCCAAATATTTTTGACTATTTTACCATTAAAAATATAGGGAAACTAGATTATCTTTGATAAAATTTTGTTTGAACAAAATTTGTTTTGGAGCTACCTCAATTTTCACATTTTTAAAAATATTTGTTAAACATTTTTTTGAGATCATCAATTTTCATTTGATGATCCTTTTGAACTTTTAGAAGCAAATTTTGTAAATCCAAGTTATTTTGTTCAAAATTTTTAAACCTTGCTTCAAGTTCGAAATTGGTTTTAGAAAACAATTTATTTTCAATTTTAAATTTTGAAACTAACTCCTTGTTTTTAAAAAATGAAGCCTCGAATTTCAAAACCAAATCATCATAGGCTTCTTTTAACTTATCAAAAGTTTAACAATTTAATTTAGATGAGTTAGAAGTTACTTCTTCATCTTGGATGACCATAAGACAAAGGTTGGATACCTCATCATCATTGGTGGAGTTTTTCTCATCACTCCATATAGCTGCGAATGCCTTCTTCTTTGATCCCTTCTTCTTTATCCATAAGCAATCGTATTTGACATGTCAGGGCTTCTTACACTTGAAGCACACAATGAGATCCTTCTTCCTCCTTGAATCATGTCTCGATTCTTCTTTATCGCACTTCATGAATCGCTTGAGCTTGTTGAAGAGTTTGGCCATCTCTTCATCTTCACTCTCCTCTTCACTCGATGTTTCTTCTTAAGGGGTCGAGGAAGTCTTGAATGCAACATTCTTCTTCTTCTCTTATTCTCTCCCTTTTGACATCAACTCATGGGTGAGCAAGAAACCGATTAGCTTGTTAAGCTTGAGCATCTTGAGGTTCTTTACTTCGATGATGGCGCTTTTCTTGGAATCTCATGATTCGGGAAGTGAGTAGATCAACTTTTGAACTAGCTTGTTCTCCAGAATCACTTCTATATATCCTTTGAGTCCATTGGCAATAGTGGGGAATCGATTGGACATATCCTTGATGTCTTTCGTTGGGTTCATCTTGAAGTTCTCATACTCAAGGTTGAGAATACCAATCTTGGCCTCCTTTACTTCATTGGTTCCTTTGTAAGTGACTTCAAGTTTGTCCCAAATATCCTTGGCATTAGAACAAGATGAGACCCCTTCCGTATTAATTGGGACCAAGTGCACAAAAGAAAATGTGCATGGCCTTGACATTTGTTTGGAATCTCTAATTCTCCGCTTTAATCTAATATCTCATCTCGGAAGTTGGAGTAGTGTAGCATTATATGATGCTCATCCATGCCCAAAGATCACTAGCTTGATTGAATACATTCATCCTATTCTTCCAATAAGAATAGCGAGCTCCATTGAAGAATGGTGGCTTATTGATCGGTTGGGAGTCCTCTAGGTAGTAAGCACCGCAAGTGGAGGATATTACCTTGGTTGATGAAGAAATGAAACGAGCTCTTCGAGGATTGAGTCTTGGATGTTAATTCGATGATAGAGACCTCACTCTGATTGTAACCCCCTCGACCTGGCCTAGACGCCTGACCGAACTGAACGGATCACACAGAGAATATTGAAGTAAACCAGGAAGTTTACCTCGATAAATGACCCATTTTTATCTTGTCTAGATACACATTGTTACCCTAAGTGTTTAGACTCGCAGCGAAAGAAACATCAACTCAAACAGACATCGATTAAGCATTCAATTGATTACAAACACGAGATAGGAACCAATAGGTAATTTTAGCAAATTACAGGGCTTCTTCAAATTTTAAGTTACCGTCCTTTAATTAGTCACATTACATGCCACTGTATCAAATCTCAGCTCAGTCCGATCATTCAAACATGTTTAATTGCATCCACAACATTCAAGGACAGAAACGTAAAGAAACAAAAATTCAAAAGAATCTGATTAACTAACTTAACAGCTTCGTGTATCGATACACTTAGCCTTGTATCGATACACCTTGTATCCGAACAAGTCTGGGTGTTTCGGCACACGTGCCCATTTTAATACGATCTCCAAAACGTATCGATACACAAAATTCAAGTAGCCAACTTAACCGAGCTTGTTTCCATACACCTTTCCCTGTTTCGAAACCCCATGCCCATTTCAAGCTCACTGTTTCGATACAACCTTAGGCTTATCGAAACACCTGAGCTTGTAATGTCACATTTTGCTGGTTTTTCACACCTTAATGCACTTATAACCACTCTAGCACGCTTCCAACATATATATAACATATCCAAACATTAAACATCAATCATTCATGGCATATTCAGCACCATATCATGGAAATTTGTATCATAGGTAAGCTATAGGCATGCAACCTAGTAAACTAGCCAAGCAAGATACCAAAATGCATAGCAAGGCACAAACCAATAACCAAAGGCCATTTACAAGTCTAAAACAACAATATAAACTTCCTCGAATAGGGAGTTTACACAAATCTCCCAAAAACACAACGGATCCTTATTGCCATGATTACTTATAGTCTAAATCGAAACATACATTCTCAAATGAAGTCTCTTGTGATTCCTTGCTCCACGCTCCCTCCAAAACCTCAATTCTCTGCATTGATGGACAAGTTAGAGCGTAAGCACACAAGGTTTAGTGAGGAGTGCTAAAAAACACCATCAATGTATTAAAACCATTTCCAAGTCCACATTGAAATCTCATTTCAATTAACTTAAATAATCATTTGAAAACCATCATGCCTTTAAAACCATGCACTTTCCTTAATGAAAAATCAGCATAATAAACCTTATGCAACATGTATCATGAATCAACATCAAGTCCCATTGCTAACACTCAATTTAATCCTTCCCATGCATAACTAGCATATGAAAAGCTTAAAGATTAAAACATGTATAAATCACAATATACATCATAAGCCATCTAATGATACATCATCAATTATATTGGCTTAGAAGTGATCATTACACAAGTTCATTTCTCAAAACAACCTATGGGATACAAAAATTCAACAAGTGTTCACACAACACTTCAAGCCATCTCAACCGGAATTTGGTACTGTAACCCCCTTAGCCCGGCCTAGACGTCCGACCCGAACCAAGGAGATTACACAGGGAAAATCGAAGCCAACTCGTTAAAGCTGACTTCGATTAACGACCCTTTTTTTTCTTTTTATCTTCTTTAGATGCAATTTAAAACTCTATGTAATCAACAAAAAATTTAGAAAGAAACGGTGCAGCAAACAAATAACGTTTAGGGGTTCAATTGAACATTTAAAGCTTTTAGGGACCAAAACGTAATTTCCATAAATTATAGGGAACTTTCTAATTCTAAGGTTACCAACCTTTTATTAATCATAAAACATACTTCTCTGACTAATTTAAGCACAATCGAACCATCCAAACCCATCCAGTTGCATACACAAAGTTCATGGCCAAAAGTGTAACATTTCAGACTTTTAAAGATTCCATTTAACTAATTTAACGGTCAGGTATCGGTACACCTGTAGCCCGTATCGATACACGAAAGGTAGTAAACAAATTTTGAGAGAGGGTATCGATACCCTTCCCTGAGTATCGGTACAAGTGTGCTTTATGCATAGGGGTGCCGATACACACCTGTGCCAATCTTGCCAAAATTAGCCTATGAGTATCGATACTGAGGCTCGAGTATTGATACCCATACCAGAAGTGCACAAGGAACAACCTCTTAAACGCATCAATCATCATCCGATCATACCCATAACTCATATACATGCATATATAATCACATCAAACAAATATGCATCACAAACTAGCCACATAGCAAGCATTAGGCACATCAATTCATATTGAACAAGCAACTAATAAAGCATGCCTTCAACCACAAACCGAAACATGACCAAAACATCAATTAAAGGTCCAAAAACCATATAGAGGCCAATTACAATATCACGAATACATAATAAACTTGCTCAAAACAAGAAAATACCACAACAACAATATTTAAAGCATTGGACATCCCCATTTCCCTTATTACACTAGTTCAAGTATGCAACTTACTTTTAGCAAAATGTCTTGGTATGATTCCTCAAAGATGCTGCCTCCAATAGTTTAATTATCTGCATTGATGAAACAAGGAGAGCATAAGCATGCAAGCTTAGTGAGGTTTGCTCAAAACCACTGTTGAGTGGATCAATGAAACGATATAAGCCAAGAGGGGGGTGAATTGGATTTTTAGAACTTTTGGTGGTGGAGTGGAAAATTAAGAATGCTAGACAAGAGGATTTAGAGTGGTTCAAGTTCTAATCGAACTCTACATCCACTACCTTAGCTTCACTAAGGATTTTCCAACAATCCACTAATTGTTCTTCCCCTTTTCTAGGCTAAGAAGGCAACCTTTACAATACCGCTCAAATTTTCTACCCAAAATTTGACCCAATCCTCACTCAAGTAATACAAAGAAGATGAAGGCTAAAACTAGTATCTCTCAATACAAAATGTAGCCCTTTTACAAGCACTCAACCCAATTGAACAGATAAGAATTGAAATTATAAAGTTCACAATTGGGGTTTCCAAGAAATAATGGGATTTTGGCACAATTGCTTGGATTTGATGTTTGGATAATTCTTTTGAGATCAATAGTTGTTGTTGGAGCTTTTAGAGGTCCCTTTTATACCTTCTCATTGAATTGTAGCCGTTGGGGTTGTTGCATTCATCAATATAGCCGTTGGGATGTTATCTTCCCTCTATAAATGCAGTTTGCAACTACCCGTTCCGAAACTTCTGACCCTGTTTCGAAACAGACCAAAATAGAAAGAGCCGTTGGGGTGTAATAAATAGACCGTACCAAAACGTGCATGATCGTTTCGATACGCTTAGAGCCCGTTTCAAAACCATTTGCTACTGTCAAAGCCTGTATCGAAACGGCTTAGAAGCATTTCGATACGCCTTAACGACAATTTTAAATTCAGTTAAAAAACTTCAACGATCATATTTTAAAACCAAGTTTGAATTCCGTTTCGAAACGTTTGAGGTCGTTTTGATACTACCGTATCGAAACGGTTCAAACCGTTTCGATGTTCTTAATCTGTTTTGAAACACGTTCTGAAACAGAGGTTAACAGTTTCAAACTGTTCCGAAACGCCCAAAGGCCGTTCAGAAACGGTGACTCGAAAATCATTGTTTTGGCTTGATAAACACTTAGAATTTTTTTGACAAGTTGAGGTTTCGACTTAAACATTTTTCTTTAAATACATAGACAAGTTTTGAGGACTTAAAAATTCATTTTCCATTTTTCAATTTAGTCCTTAAATCATTTGTTATATGAAAATCAATTTATTGGTTTCACAATCTCCCCCTTTTTGATATAACAAAACCAAGTTAGAATTTTTAAGAGTTTTGAAATCTTGAAGACATTCTAACTCCCCCTCAATTTAAGATGGGTTTTAAAGTTTTGAAAAGACTTAAAATTCATGTTTTAAAACTCAAAACCGACTTAAATTTTTTTGGCTCTTATATTACTTCTCCACCTTTTTGTTAGATCAAAAAGAATAATAAATGTAACCCCCTTAACCCGGCCTAGACGGTTGACCCGAATTAAGAAGTTTACACGGGGAAAACCAAAGTCAACCCGAAAGTCAACCTTGATTAACGACCCTTTTTTTTCTTTTTAATCTTATCTATATGCACATTAACCCTAGATATTCTCATAACAACAGCATACTCAAAGATCAGCGCATTCGGAAAACATTTAGGGACTTAATTGCACAACATACAAGTTTAGGGACCAAAATGTAAATTCTGGAAATTATAAGGACTTAACCCACTTTTAAGTTACCATTATGAAATTAGTCATATTTCATGCTTCTCTGTCAAATTTCATCTCAAACGGACATCTCAAACTCATTTAATTGCATACACAAAGTTCAGGACCAAAACGCAAAGGTTTTAAAACATATAACCGTCAATTTCAGTGCCCAACGGTCGGGTGTTTCGGAACAGGGATGATCCGTTCCGAAACGCGGGACCATTCCGAAACACGTTGCGCAACAGGGCTTGGCAGTGGCCAAACTGTTCCGGAACGGCTCTGCCCGTTTCGAAACGCCTAGGCCATTTCAGACCCTCTGTTCCGAAACGACA
The DNA here is from genome assembly GCA_030270665.1 of Hibiscus trionum. Lineage (NCBI taxonomy): Eukaryota > Viridiplantae > Streptophyta > Magnoliopsida > Malvales > Malvaceae > Hibiscus > Hibiscus trionum. The sequence continues at coordinate 7,142,912 of BSYR01000004.1, forward strand.
GCACCTGTTCCGAAACAGGCTGCCCCGATTGCAGAATTTTTGCTAGCTAATCACACAATTGACCCATCAAACATGCTCCAAAGGCAACCAAATTATACCAGCAAGTCATTCGACACTCAAGGAACATAATGGCATCAACAATTCCTAAACATGGCATCAAACTAGGAAAGCCCCAATTCTATAGGCATGTATCCTATATTGAAAACCATTCAAACACCAAGTCACCAAACAATCCTCATAAAGACCATTTACATGTTCCAACATCAACAACAACATAAAATCAACTTAGGGAGTCCAACATACACAATCTCATTAAACATCAACAAGAGATTCTCCCCCCTTTGCCTTTATTATCTATAGCTATTTACCGAGACATACATCTCAAATGGAGCTCTCCTTGAATCCCTTGCTTCTCGCTGTCCCAACTTCAAATATCTACATTGATGGACAAAAAGGAGCGTAAGCACATAATGCTTAGTGAGGAATGCTCAAAACCAAAACACCATCAATGCAGCGAGTCATAAAACCTCTTTTAAAAGCATCACAATTCGATAAACCAAAGCAATGTTTGAAAACCCCTTTAAACAACATGCTTTAGATCATGCATTTCCCAAATATGAAAACCAACCCTTAGCTTAGAAAAGCCAAGTAATTCACTCCAAAGCTCAACCTTGCAAAACCATCAATTTAACCATTCCATGCATGAACATCATATGCAAGTTAAATACAAGAACCTTGGAAAACACTTCCACTTCACATCATACTTTTCCCATACTTGGAAACCATTTCAAAGCAAGAAACCTTTGAAAACCACTTACTCATTCAAACCATCTCATGCATTAAACAAATGCAACATATGAACCACAAAATCAATATTTGCATTTCAAGCCTTTAAAAACAAGTCTTCACAAGACTACAATGCACTTAAGAGATTTCATGCACACATGCACCATTCTCATTAGAAAGTAAACTCTTGTTCAAGCTAACAAGTAAACATGCATTCATAAAACATTACACCCTTCTCATGCATACATGCATCATTTCAAGCATCTCATGCTTCATCATATTCAAGATCATTATATTGGCTTCCAAGTGATAATTCACAAACCATCATAACACAAGACTCAATCGGATACGCGGATTACAAGCGTTGTCCCCACGCTTCATACACACTACCAATCACAAGGTCCACATATGGACTTTTAAACACCATATGACCTTAACATTCACAAGGTCCTCAAATGGAATTTTAACCACCATTATGACCTTACCATACACAAGGTCCTCATTTGGAGTTTTAAACACCATATGACCTTAACATTCACAAGGTCCTCAAATGGAATTTTAACCACCATTTGACCTTAACATCACACATTGGTAGTTGTATAACATCACTAACGAGATCCCGGGACATACAAGATCCACACATGGACTTTACACCACCATTGTGATCTTACCATACACAAGGTCTTCATATGGACTTTTAAACACCATATGACCTTAATGTATACAAGGTCCTCATATGGAATTTTAACCACCATATGACCTTAACACAAGACCCACCCATGGACTTTTAAACACCATGGTGTTCTTAACCATCTCGTTAGTGCACTTGGATGGAGTTACCGGTTCAATCATAACCACTCCACATCCAAGGCGACTTTATTCACGGTGCACCCAATCCTATAGCCGACTAACTATATCCGATTCATGTAACCAAGAACCACTTACATCACTTGCCAATATAACCAATTTACCATATTAATCCTTTGTTTTACAAGCATAACCAAAATGCCAAAACCACCAATTACCATCATCAATCCACTGTTTTTAAAGCATTACACAAAGCCATTAAACAACATGCAACACTATGCAACAATTCCACAATTCCAAAGTACAAAACCAAGGATCTCTTACCTTGAGCATCCTTCACACATGGCTTTCAAAACCAGCATTAAACCATGCTAAAATATGCTTTCAAAACAGAATTTAAATCATGCAAATCACATGCATTGCATCCAACAATCACAAGTGCTTTAAGAACCAAATCATAACACAACCCAAGAGAGAAATTCCATTTACTTACTCTTGAGCTTAGCTAAGTTGTTTAGACTTAAACTAAGCTCCCAAAACCTTCAAACCTTGGTTTTAAAGCTGAAAACCCAACTTCACTCACCGATTTCCGTTTCGCCACTTGCCGAAACACCAATCAAGCTTCCGGATCAACACCACGAGGATCCGAAGATGTCTCCCCTGTTTTAAACACATCAAAACAGTAGATTAATGCACCATCATGCATTAATATCCTCAACCAAGACACCTAAACTCGCTGCTTACATCAACACTCACATTTCGGCTACCAAACACAACCTCACATCCAAACACTTCCAAAACTTAACCCAGCCAAGATCCATCACTTCTAACCATTTTTAAACATCAATTAACATCCAAAATGGATCTCATCACGTCCTTATACCTCCAGCTATAGCAGAACATCAAGATCACTCCAAAAACCACCAAAAAGCTCAAGCAAAACTTAGGAAAATTAACCTATCCGGGATTGCATTGATTAAACCTCAATTTCTCATGAATTATACATTCATTTTACATCAAAATGACATCTCAAAACAGTGCCCAATCAGATCATACGAATTTCATCAAAATTAAAGCAAATCTTGCATTTTAAAGCCAAGATCAAGAACACAATTGTAAAACCTTTAATAAAACACAAATCAAGGATTGAGAACTTGGGAATTTCAGTAAAGAACTGAGAATTTAGAGGAGAAGGACGTTCATACCTCTAAACTTGAGTTTTCTCCCTTTTTGGAACCAAAATCTTGAAAATCCAATAAGCAAATGCTAAGGTTTTGTTGTAGATTTGATTAGAGATCAAATGAGGATAGAAATCTCATCTTAAGTTGTCAAAATCAGAGGAAATTCTGCTGGAGAAATGTGTTTGGGTTGAGAGAAAAGAAAATGGAAAATTTGGGAAAAGTTTGTTAAAATGCCAAAAATATCTTTCCCTCCCTTTTACCTTTATTTTAAAACCATTAATTAATTGATAAATATTCAGAAAAATCTGGAGAAACTCTTTTGGGTAAATAGCTCCTTAAAGATTCAAAGTTTCAATCCTTTTTAAAACAGTCACCCAGTTTTCAAAAATTACATTTTGGTCACTAACCCAAAATGTCACTCTTCCAAACCTCATTTTGTAAAATTGATTTCACATTTCTCTTATATATAATAAAAGAAGATTTTAATACATTTTCCATATTTTTAATGCAACCTGAACTAGGCTTTCCTAAAATCACCCTTTTATATTCGAACCGCAACCCGACCGGTCCGGTCCAAACCCAAAACTTCTAAGCCCAAAATTGGGGTGTTACAACTCTCCCCCCCTTAAGAAATTTCGTCCTCGAAATTTCAACTGGCAAAAAGAGAACAACCAAACTTCTCAAGCACCACACAAGGCAACACAAGAGACTTAACCACCACTGAACACTCTCCTCACAAAACTCCACCAACCCAACACCAACACATACTGTTCACGAATTCCAGAACACTCAAATGTTAACCACATCTTAACCTTTCATACTTCCGGACTACGCATAGCCCCAACAACAACCTGAAAAACCTCCAACTTTTACAGCATACACCACCCTAACTCACAACTCTCAAAACTTGTTCACACAGTGACACCAACCAATCCAGTTCAGTCACCATGTGACCCACAACCTTCACTGCTTCTAAAACTCCTTGCACAACTGCTCAACCTCTTCCAAAGATTACCACATCAAGCAAAAATTTCTAAGCATCAACCGCTTACCCAAACTTTTCAACGTAATGCTGACATTCCTTCATATCCGCCGCTATCATTACCATAACGATTCACCAGACTACTCACCTAACACCTGAGAATCACAACACAAAACCCCAACCGTGACTCCGCTAGCCGTTTCACACACCACCAGCTGACTTCAGAAGGAATTTACTTATACTCAACTAGCCAGCCACTACTCACAAGAACCCGTCCAACCAACAATGGCCTTTGATCTTACACTGCCTTTCCACTTCAAGCCTGGACTAGAACACCAACCTTACCAGGGCACCGCCCATTCTATACATACGTAAGATTATGAAACTTCTATTCTCCCCGGCTAACCCCTTTTCTACAACCCACATCACAACCTCTTCTCAACTCTTCGAAGATTGCTACGAACCATCACCCACAAAAAACAATCCTTCTACTACAACATCAATGCCAAGTTACCTCAGCACTCTGGAACACAGCCACTAACTTACAACATCACTTAACACCAAGAAACTACTACTTCTACCAGCTATTCACAACCACTTTGACTGATTCTAACTTCAACCGGTAATCTCCTCACCACCATACCGCTAAACTCATTAAGCGCCAAACACTTTCCTTCTACTAACATGCTATACCACACTCACTATTATGGTCAGCCCGCTTAATACCCTCCATAACTTCTAACATTCTCCTAGCACCAACACAACCTTTAAAACCCATCATCCAACTTAACCCTATCACAACTCTAACGGACCCGATAAACTATCAGCGAGAGTGAACGTTCGTATGCATGGTCGCCAATATGCCCTATCAATGCCTGATGTACATGCATGCAAAACCTCTAATGTCATGTCACATGTATGCATGGACCAGTACATATATAATATAGCATATAACCAATGATTTTAACTGTGCATGTATGTCGGTTCACACCCACCAATAACATCCTCAGAATCCGCCTAAAAGCAACCTCCTATCTCACTCCTAACTTAACCAACTCCATCATCCTATCAACCCACTATCCACAAGATACTCACTAATGCCCTCTTCACACTAAAGTTGTTTTCAAAACAACACCAACTACTACCCCAAACATGCTAGCAACGAGACCATACCCACTACGCAAGGAAATACCAACTGAAACCCAACTAAGATACTAGAGCAAAGGTTACTTAACAAGGTTACCTGTAAACACCTCACTGCCCCGGAGCTTCAACAGACAAGCTCTCTTTCTCGCAGAACCACCATCCTCTAGCCGTACCACTGCAGCATCTGCTAACACATTAAGGTCATCACCATCTCCCTGCGGTAAAGAACCCTGACTACCCCGAGCCAACTTCAAGCAATTACGTCTCAAATGTCCAAAAAACCCACAACTCCAACAAGATTCATTCTGCAAGCTCCTCACACCTTTCCTCCCTTCCTGCCAATTTCGAACCTTGTCTTGGCCGTGCCCACGACCCTTCAGAGACCCTTCTGCTACCACTGAAGCTGATCTCAACACTTGAGGACAATCCCGCTTCACGTGTTCTTTAGAACCACGGTTCCAACAAGCTCCCGCGCCCCAACAACCTCCAACATGGCGCCTTCCACAACGGTCACACACTGGTAGCTGAGCTTCCACTCCTTGATCATGCGGCACTTGCCCCAGATTTGCACTACCACTCAGACTTCGATTTAAGCAAAACCTTCTATCACGTAGCCTCTTACGCTGACCGCCCTCGAGGTCAGTACCCACAACTCTCTCGCTTAAACTTTTCTCACCTTCATAAACTGGAACCATACCCTCATATTGATTAACCCTTGGGAATTTCTCACCAAGGTACCTTTCATAAAAGGCAGACACAAATAAGTCCCAATCTATATCGTGGATGTGCGATGCCACCGCCACAGATGTCCACCAGGCACAAGCGTTCTCCAACATCAATGAGACCACACTTCCCAGCTTACAAGCATAGTCACAACCTTCCTGATCCAAAATCAGAATTACACTGGCCAACCAGGCCTCAAACATTTCAGGCGTCGAACCATGATACTCCACAGCTCCCAAATCATGTAAACGCTGTTTCGACAAACCCGCACATCCCACAGCCGGCACGTCTACATGCCTTACTTTTGCCACAGCTTGAGATGTTCCCAACACCTCTTGAACTACAGGTGATGAACTCTTCATCACAGAACCAACTTCTTCCTCCTGCCTTACAACCTCAACTCCAGGCACTATAGGCTGAAACGAAACACCTCCACCAAAAGGTGAATTCCACGCCTCAACAACCTGCTCTAAAGCAGCAACCATCTCACCCAACTGCCATTCTCTCATCGATTTCACCATGCTATTAACAACAAACAATCATAACAAAACAAACAAATCAATCAGACCAGCTTTAAGCAAGGATTCAAAGCTCCAACTCCAAATTAACACAATAGCTATAATAATAAGGCAATGGGTATCCCAAATTTCCCCCTTTTACATGACATAACAGTCAATAACAACATGGATATCACAACATTGAGCATATCAATCAACATATTTCGATCATGCTCTCATCAAACAACATTCACTCGCAGCAGCATACTGTCAACATATCATACCCAACACACTTTCATCATTCATAAAATCAGCTCACAACACCAGCATAACATCAGCACAAATCCACATTAGCTCAATGAAGATTCTCAATCAAGAAGCATGCTAAAAACACCAACAACTCGTTCACAAGCACACATTTCAACCGACTTCCAACCACACATCAGAATAAACATCAAACACATATTACAACAATTTACCATTTTCCCCAAGCATTCGCAACTCGGCTCTGATACCACCAAATGTAACCCCCTTAACCCGGCCTAGACGGTTGACCCGAATTAAGAAGTTTACACGGGGAAAACCAAAGTCAACCCGAAAGTCAACCTTGATTAACGACCCTTTTTTTTCTTTTTAATCTTATCTATATGCACATTAACCCTAGATATTCTCATAACAACAGCATACTCAAAGATCAGCGCATTCGGAAAACATTTAGGGACTTAATTGCACAACATACAAGTTTAGGGACCAAAATGTAAATTCTGGAAATTATAAGGACTGAACCCAGTTTTAAGTTACCATTATGAAATTAGTCATATTTCATGCTTCTCTGTCAAATTTCATCTCAAACGGACATCTCAAACTCATTCAATTTCATACACAAAGTTCAGGACCAAAACGCAAAGGTTTTAAAACATATAACCGTCAATTTCAGTGCCCAACGGTCGGGTGTTTCGGAACAGGGATGATCCGTTCCGAAACGCGGGACCGTTCTGAAACACGTTGCGCAACAGGGCCTGGCAGTGGCCAAACTGTTCCGGAACGGCTCTGCCCGTTTCGAAACGCCTAGGTCATTTCAGACCCTCTGTTCTGAAACGGCAGCACCTGTTCCGAAACAGGCTGCCCCGATTGCATAATTTTTGCTAGCTAATCACACAATTGACCCATCAAACATGCTCCAAAGGCAACCAAATTATACCAGCAAGTCATTCGACACTCAAGGAACATAATGGCATCAACAATTCATAAACATGACATCAAACTAGGAAAGCCCCAATTCTATAGGCATGCATCCTATATTGAAAACCATTCAAACACCAAGTCACCAAACAATCCTCATAAAGACCATTTACATGTTCCAACATCAACAACAACATAAAATCAACTTAGGGAGTCCAACATACACAATCTCATTAAACATCAACAAGAGATTCTTCCCCCATTGCCTTTATTATCTATAGCTATTTACCGAGACATACATCTCAAATGGAGCTCTCCTTGAATCCCTTGCTTCGCGCTGTCCCAACTTCAAATATCTGCATTGATGGACAAAAAGGAGCGTAAGCACATAATGCTTAGTGAGGAATGCTCAAAACCAAAACACCATCAATGCAGCGAGTCATAAAACCTCTTTTAAAAGCATCACAATTCGATAAACCAAAGCAATGTTTGAAAACCCCTTTAAACAACATGCTTTAGATCATGCATTTCCCAAATATGAAAACCAACCCTTAGCTTAGAAAAGCCAAGTAATTCACTCCAAAGCTCAACCTTGCAAAACCATCAATTTAACCATTCCATGCATGAACATCATATGCAAGTTAAATACAAGAACCTTGGAAAACACTTCCACTTCACATCATACTTTTCCCATACTTGGAAACCATTTCAAAGCAAGAAACCTTTGAAAACCACTTACTCATTCAAACCATCTCATGCATTAAACAAATGCAACATATGAACCACAAAATCAATATTTGCATTTCAAGCCTTTAAAAACAAGTCTTCACAAGACTACAATGCACTTAAGAGATTTCATGCACACATGCACCATTCTCATTAGAAAGTAAACTCTTGTTCAAGCTAACAAGTAAACATGCATTCATAAAACATTACACCCTTCTCATGCAAACATGCATCATTTCAAGCATCTCATGCTTCATCATATTCAAGATCATTATATTGGCTTCCAAGTGATAATTCACAAACCATCATAACACAAGACTCAATCGGATACGCGGATTACAAGCGTTGTCCCCACGCTTCATACACACTACCAATCACAAGGTCCACATATGGACTTTTAAACACCATATGACCTTAACATTCACAAGGTCCTCAAATGGAATTTTAACCACCATTATGACCTTACCATACACAAGGTCCTCATATCGACTTTTAAACACCATATGACCTTAACATTCATAAGGTCCTCAAATGGAATTTTAACCACCATTTGACCATAACATCACACATTGGTAGTTGTATAACATCACTAACGAGATCCCGGGACATACAAGATCCACACATGGACTTTACACCACCATTGTGATCTTACCACACACAAGGTCCTCATATGGACTTTTAAACATCATATGACCTTAATGTATACAAGGTCCTCATATGGAATTTTAACCACCATATGACCTTAACACAAGACCCACCCATGGACTTTTAAACACCATGGTGTTCTTAACCATCTCATTAGTGTACTTGGATGGAGTTACCGGTTCAATCATAAGCACTCCACATCCAAGGCGACTTTATTCACGGTGCACCCAATCCTATAGCCGGCTAACTATATCCGATTCAAGTAACCAAGAACCACTTACATCACTTGCCAATATAACCAATTTACCATATTAATCCTTTGTTTTACAAGCATAACCAAAATGCCAAAACCACCAATTACCATCATCAATCCACTGTTTTTAAAGCATTACACAAAGCCATTAAACAACATGCAACACTATGCAACAATTCCACAATTCCAAAGTACAAAACCAAGGATCTCTTACCTTGAGCATCCTTCACACATGGCTTTCAAAACCAGCATTAAACCATGCTAAAATATGCTTTCAAAACAGAATTTAAAACATGCAAATCACATGCATTGCATCCAACAATCACAAGTGCTTTAAGAACCAAATCATAACACAACCCAAGAGAGAAATTCCATTTACTTACTCTTGAGCTTAGCTAAGTTGTTTAGACTTAAACTAAGCTCCCAAAACCTTCAAACCTTGGTTTTAAAGCTGAAAACCCAACTTCACTCACCGATTTCCGTTTCGCCACTTGCCGAAACACCAATCAAGCTTCCGGATCAACACCACGAGGATCCGAAGATGTCTCCCCTGTTTTAAACACATCAAAACAGTATATTAATGCACCATCATGCATTAATATCCTCAACCAAGACACCTAAACTCGCTGCTCACATCAACACTCACATTTCGGCTACCAAACACAACCGAAATCACATCCAAACACTTCCAAAACTTAACCCAGCCAAGATCCATCACTTCTAACCATTTTTAAACATCAATTAACATCCAAAATGGATCTCATCACGTCCTTATACCTCCAGCTATAGCAGAACATCAAGATCACTCCAAAAACCACCAAAAAACTCAAGCAAAACTTAGGAAAATCAACCTATCCGGGATTGCATTGATTAAACCTCAATTACTCATCAATTATACATTCATTTTACATCAAAATGACATCTCAAAACAGTGCCCAATCAGATCATACGAATTTCATCAAAATTAAAGCAAATCTTGCATTTTAAAGCCAAGATCAAGAACACAATTGTAAAACCTTTAATAAAACACAAATCAAGGATTGAGAACTTGGGAATTTCAGTAAAGAACTGAGAATTTAGAGGAGAAGGACGTTCATACCTCTAAACTTGAGTTTTCTCCCTTTTTGGAACCAAAATCTTGAAAATCCAATAAGCAAATGCTAAGGTTTTGTTGTAGATTTGATTAGAGATCAAATGAGGATAGAAATCTCATCTTAAGTTGTCAAAATCAGAGGAAATTCTGCTGGAGAAATGTGTTTGGGTTGAGAGAAAAGTTGAGAGAAAAGAAAATGGAAAATTTGGGAAAAGTTTGTTAAAATGCCAAAAATATCTTTCCCTCCCTTTTACCTTTATTTTAAAACCATTAATTAATTGATAAATATTCAGAAAAATCTGGAGAAACTCTTTTGGGTAAATAGCTCCTTATGGATTCAAAGTTTCAATCCTTTTTAAAACAGTCACCCAGTTTTCAAAAATTACATTTTGGTCACTAACCCAAAATGTCACTCTTCCAAACCTCATTTTGTAAAATTGATTTCACCTTTCTCTTATATATAATAAAATAGGATTTTAAGACATTTCTCCATATTTTTAATGCAACCCGAACTAGGCTTTCCTAAAATCACCCTTTTATATTCGAACCGCAACCCGACCGGTCCGGTCCAAACCCAAAACTTCTAAGCCCAAAATTGGGGTGTTACAATAAACAAGGCTCATGAAGAGAAGAAACAAGGTTAAAAGCAATAAACAACATAATATAGATTCATTAAGTTCAAAAAACCAAACATAAAACATAAAACAATAGATATTAAAGCTCAATCCCAAACAAAGCAATCAAAGCATAGGTTCATAAAGCATAAATAAAATAGAAAAGGTGCAAACTTAGTCCTAATATGATACACTAATATGACATGCAATGAAGACCCTAAGCCTCGTCATCATCGTCACCATCAACATCCGAAGAATCATCATCGCGTTTAGCTTGAGTACGACGAAAGGTCATCCATTGACCATAGAAGGTAGAGAATGACAAGTCCATCGATGTTTTTTTGATTCTCAAGAGTGGTGAGACGATTCTCCACGGATTGCAAACGGGTATTGAGAGCACCAAAACCCGAAGCTATGTTTGTATCCATTGTGTTGAGCCGCTCGGTGAGAAAAGCCATCAGAGCTTCATTGATAGGACCCAGCGCTTGAGGTGGGGCTCAACTTGAGGTGGAAAGGCTTGCCTATCAACATGTTCCCATTGGCCAAGAGTGTAGTGGAACCCGGATTTATGGAGAGAAGATTCACCAATCTTGTTCTTACGGGGTTCCGGAAAATCATAGGAGCAATCAAAGTTGAGGGTGCCAAAGATATAGCTCAAAAGATTTCCATAAGTGAAAGATTTAAGAGTATCGGTTTCACGAAGCTTCACATTATTGACCATCTCGGCGAACATACTTTTGACAAGATTTGGCCGTTCTCCTCGGTGAAAGCACTCTAGCCAAAAATAGTCAACTTGACGAATAAGGGAGAATTTACCTCCGGAAGGGCGGATGAACCATGAAATCATCAAGTGAACGAACCGGTCATGAGCGTCCAAAGAAAGAACGGAGCTGGCATGAGCATGAAAGTGGGTCTCATCCTCAATGCCTTCATTCTTGAGCCTAAGAGCAGTTTCTAAAAAGGGTACGTTGATAATGAACTTCTTCCCCAAGAGATACGACTCAATGCCAATCACCTCGGTGTGATCTTCATTGTCAATGAGATAGGCATTTGAGTAGAAAAGTAGGACCATGTTCTTGTAGATAATATCTGATATGCTCAAGAAGGCCATGAAGTTCCATTCTTGCAAATGCTCTAGATAGCGGAAAGCGAAACACTCAGAATCAAGGAATGGGACATCAACAACACTCTCTCGACGAACGACTATATCCTTGACGAAAGAGAAACGATCCTTCATCTCTTGAGTCCGAAGACTCTTGAGAAAAAGTTGGGTGAGATTGGGACATATATTTGCTTGAATTGAGCCTTCACCCGTTTGAGTCATCTTGCGTTTCTTGTTAACGTTGTCCATGGAAAATTCCTAAAAACATAAAGCAAGCAAGTTTAAAAATCTAAGTGTATACATGAACATCCTTAATTCAATCCAATGACAAATCCCATTTAAATTTAAAAAGACTTTAAATTTTTTTAAGAGGAAATAACTTTTTAAAAAACTGTAAAAAAATACGAGTAAAAAAATATATTCGAACCAAAAAATTTAAGATTTTGAAATGTTTTTACAAGTTTTGAAAAACCCAAGATGAAAAACATATAATCTGTACAAAATTAATGTTTTCTAACCTAAAATTCAAATAAAATCAAAGGAAAAAGAAAAAGATGAAAATATACTTTAAATAGGGATTTTCGATGAATGAATGGAATATCTTGCACAAAATTGTTGAAGCTTGCTTAGACTTGAGTTTGTGAGAAAAAGCCCTCAGGATTTGATGAAAAACAATGAGGTTTAGAGGGTTTTTATAGGGAAAAATTGGATTAGGGTTTTTAGGAGTTTTAATTTAAAAGCAACTTTATCATTTAAGACCCTTTTTAAAGCTGTCCGCAGAGCCGTTTCGGAACATGCACGATCATTCTGAAACGTTGACTATCGTTTCGAGTCCATTTGACTGTTCCGATACGGCTTTGACCGTATCGAATCCCACGTGTTGACCCGTATCAAAACTCGTTTCGATACACTTCTTGGCAGAGGCAAAATGTTTCGAAACCCTTTTAAGGCATTTCAAAACACCCTAGTCATAGATCACTCTTTTAAGGCACCCGTATCGAAATAGATTGACCCGTTTCGATACGCCTAGGCCTGGAGGTGCAGATGAGGCTATAATATTGCATAAAAATGAATTTCATGAAGTCTTATATGCATAAATGATAAGAATGAGCAGAAATAACATGTACAAACATAAACATACTCCCCCTAACTACTTGCATGGATGAAATTAGGAGTAAAAACACATAAGCATGGCATTTTTCAAGAAATCAAGCAATTTGATCACAAAAAGGTCCTAAAAGGTCAAGATAGGCTAGGTAGACCTAACTCTCTCCTAAGGGACCAAAAACACTCCTTATCCAAAGGCTTGGTAAAAATGCCCGCTAGTTGGTTTAAGGTGTCAACGAACTCTATAGCAACATCTTCCTTAAGGATATGATTTCTAATGAAATGATGCCTTATTTCTATATGTTTGGTTCTAGAGTGTTGGATGAGATTTCTAGTTAAGCATATGGCACTAGTGTTATCACACTTAAGGGGTATGGTTTCAACTTTAATACCATAATCTAAGAGTTGTTGCTTCATCCAAAGGACTTGAGCACAACAACTCCCTAAGGATATGTACTCGGCTTTGGTGGTAGATAGAGCTACACTATTTTGTTTCTTAGCGAACCAAGATATGATCATACTACCTAAGAATTGACATGTTCTCGAAGTACTCTTCCTATCGATTTTACACCACCCATAATCCGCATCCGAATAAGCATGCAGGTTGAAGGTTGAGTCTCTAGGGTACCAAAGACCTAGACAAGGAGTATCTCTAAGGTACCTAAATATTCTCTTAACGACTATAAGGTGAGATTCTCTAGGACTAGCTTGAAACCTAGCACACAAGCAAACACTAAACAATATATTCGGTCTACTTGCAGTAAGGTAAAGCAAAGATCCAATCATAGAGCAATAAAGCTTAGAGTCAACACACTTACCTCCTTCATCTTTGTCAAGCTTTGTAGATGGGCTCATTGGTGTGGCTTGAGGCTTTGCATTCTCCAAGCCAAACTTCTTGAGCATATCCTTGATGTACTTTGCTTGATTGATGAAGGTGCCATCCTTCCTTTGCTTGATTTGGAGTCCCAAAAAGAATGAGAGCTCCCCCATCATGCTCATCTCGAATTCACCTTGCATTAACTTAGCAAACTCTTTACAATGCCACTCATTAGTAGACCCAAAAATAATATCATCAACATATAATTGTACTACTAAGATGTCAATTTTATACCTTTTTATGAAAAGTGTAGTGTCCACCTTACCTTTTTCAAAACTTTTTTCAATCAAAAAGTTTGAAAGTCTTTCATACCAAGCTCTAGGAGCTTGTTTTAAACCACAAAGTGCTTTAGTTAATTTGAAAACATGATTTGGAAATTTTGAATCCTCAAAACCCGATGGTTGTTCCACATACACTTTTTCATATATAAAACCATTTAAAAATTCGCTTTTAACATCCATTTGAAAAAGCTTGAAATCATGATAACATGCATATGCAAGCAACATCCTAAAAGCTTCCATTCTAGCTACGAGTGCATAGGTTTCATCAAAATCAATTCCCTTTTCTTGAGTGTAACTTTGAGCAACTAATCTAGCTTTGTTTCTCACAATGTTACCACTCTCATCTAGTTTATTCCTAAATATCCATTTAGTTCCTATAGTAGATTGATTACTAGGCCTTTCAACTAATGTCCATACATTACTTCTCTCAAATTTATTTAACTCTTCTTGCATAGCCATAATCCAAAAATCATCTTTTAATGCTTCTTTAATGCTTCTTAGGCTCTATGCATGAGATAAAAGCAACATGATTCATAAGTTTAAGAGAAGATCTAGTAGTTACCCCCTTGGATGGATCACCCAAGATTTCACCACCTTTGACATAGTTGTACTCCATTGGGTAGCTCACTTCCTTTTTCTCAAGAGCCAAGTCCTTCAAGGCTTCAAGAGGTGGATCTTGTTCATCCTCATCTTTAGTTGGAATCTCATCCTCCTTTGAAGTTTGTCCTCCATCAAAGGCATCAAGGATTCCTACATCATCATCATCAAAAGATTCCTTCCTCGGAAGGAGGTTATTATCGAATACAACATGAATAGACTCTTCTACTACTAAAGTTCTCTTATTAAATACACGATAGGCTTTAGAGGTTAAAGAATATCCTAAGAAAATAACTTCATCACTTTTAGCATCAAATTTACCTAAGTTGTCTTTTCCATTATTTAAAACAAAACACTTGTAACCAAATGGATGAAAATAGCTAATGTTAGGCTTTTTAGATTTTAAAATCTCATATGGTGTTTTCTTTAAAAGTGACCTAATCATTACTCGATTTACAATGTAGCAAGCGCTGTTTGTGGCTTCCGCCCAAAAATATTTAGGTAAATTGTTTTCACAAAGCATGGTTCTAGCCATTTCTTGTAAAGTCCTATTTTTCCTCTCAACTACCCTATTTTGTTGAGGAGTTCGAGGAGCCGAAAAATTGTGGCTAATACCATTTTCATTTAAAAACTCTTCAAAACCTAGATTTTGAAATTCGGTTCCATGATCACTTCTAATATGAGAAATCTTAAGTTCAAGATCATTTTGAGTTAATTTTGAAAACGTGATGAATTTTTCTAAAGCCTCATCTTTAGTACTTAAAAATAGAACCCAAGTAAATCTATAATAGTCATCAACAAGTAAAAATGCATCACAAATTTTTGGGATTTAAACATCTACTTGTAGAAACATCATTAATGGATTTAAAGGATGATCTATGTTGTTCACCCTTAGAGCATGCATCACAAATTTTGTCATTTGAGAACTTAACTTTGGGCAAACCTCTAACTAGATTTAGGGAAACTAATTTTTCTAAAACACTAATGCTAGCATGTCCTAGTTTCCTATGCCATAGTCATGCATCATTTTAATTTTGTGCAACAAAACATGCATGGGATGTATGAATGTCATCTAAATGCACCATGTATATATTACCTATGTGATGACCAATGAGCATTATATTATTCGATTTAATGTCAACAATTTTGCATCTATTTTTATCAAATAAGACATTAAATCCTTTATCACACAATTGACTAATGCTAAAAAAGTGTTTTAGACCATCGACATATAAAACACTTTCAATGAGAATGGTAGAGTGATTACCTATGAATCCAATACCTTTAATGTGACCTTTGGAGTTGTCACCAAATGTCACTACTCCTCCACTTTTTGGCTTTAAGTCCATGAATCGACTATTGTCTTCGGTCATGTGCCTCGAGCATCCACTATCAAGGTACCATGAGTTTTGATTTTGTGCTTTGGCCTTGTAGCAATGCTCCCCCTATAAACAAAGAGTTAAACTTTGATTTTTGGTACCCAAATCAATTTGGGTCCACGAGTGTTAGCTCCCTAAAGCTTGGTTCCCTTAGGAATCCAAGGTGACATAGCAACAACATTATTAGACTTAACGAGTTCCTTAAGAACCCATACACTTATAATTTTCTTAGTTCTATTATGCCTATGGAAGCCAGTTTGTTTGTAGTTATATGTCTTTCTCTTAGGCTGGTTAGTTCTAGAGGATTCACCTATCTCATTTTTCACATTACCGACATTTTTGAAAGACTTCTTGAGCTTGTTAAGCTCATCTAACACCTTTAGTGTTCACTATTGCATTGAGAAATAAGATTGTTTAAGTCTAAATTTTCATCTTGAAAGAATTTAAGTTCATCTTGTAAACCTAAGATCTTTTTCTCAAATTTTAAGTTAGCTTGAGAAAGTGAGTCACTTTTAGCATTTAATTCCGAAATGATTTTTCTGTTTTTTAGAACCGACTCCTTATACTTCTCAACTAGCTCATCATATACCTCTTGTAACTCATCATAAGCATCATGCAATTCATCAAATGTAAAATCAAAAGATGATGAGTTAGAGGTTACCATGGAGGAATCCTCCTCAAGAGCCATGAGGCAAAGGTTGGCCACTTCGTGTTCCTCATCCTCGGATGACTCCTCATCACTCCAAGTAGCAAGCTTGGCTTTGAGCTTCTTCTTCTTCTCAAAGCCCTTCTTCTTGAGTTGAGGGCACTTGGAACGAATATGACCCGGTTTTTGCACTCAAAGCAAATGATTTGATCCCTCTATTCTTCTTTGTTTTTGGTCTTGAACTCTATTTTTCTTTGAATCTTCCTTCCTCGGTTGGACCTCATAAACCATGAGAACCTTTTGGCTATCATAGCCAATTCTTCTAGGTCTTCCTCCTCACTAGACGTGCTCTCCTCGTGTAGAGAAGCTTTGAGAGCTACTACTATCTTCTTCTTCTTATCTACCTCAAGCTTCTCCACTCTTCTCTCTTCCTTCTTCCTTTCATCTTCCCTTCCTTGCTTCATTATCTCATGAGTTAGGAGAGAACCCACTAGCTCATCAAGCTTGAGTATCTTCAAATTTTTGGCCTCAATGATGGCAGTTCTCTTCCCATTCCAAGACTCGGGAAGTGAGTAGAGTAGCTTTCGGACTAGTTTGTCTTCCGGGATTATCTCTCCAAAACCCTTTAGCACATTGACGATTGTTGAGAAACGATCGAACATCTTTGACACAGTTTCGTCGGGCTCCATTTTGAAATTCTCATAGCTAAGATTGAGAATTCCAATCTTTGTCTCCGTCACATCACTTGTTCCTTCATATGTAGATGTCGGGACCGAAAGAGCAAAACAACATGTGAAGAGCTTTGTCATTGATTTGAATCTTCTTTCTCTCTTCTACACTCATCTCATTCTTCCTTTTTGGCACCAATCTTTCTTCATCGTCTCTCTTCATCGAAATAGTGGGACCATCTTCGATGACATCCCAAACAAGATAGTAATTGGATTTAATTGTAACCCCCTTAACCCGGCCTAGACGCTCGACCCGAATTAAGAAGATCACACGGGGAAAACCAAGGTCAACCCGAAAGTCAACCTTGATTGACGACCCTTTTTTTCTTTTTAATCTTGTATAGATGCTCATTAACCCTAGATGTGTTCACATAAACATCATACTCAAAGATCACAACCATCAGAGAACATTCAGGGACCTAATTGTACAAAACAGAACTTTAGCGACCAAACTGTAAATTCTGAAAATTACAGGGACTTCACCCAATTAAAAGTTACCAATATAAAATTAGTCATGTTTCATACTTCACTGCCAAATTTCAGGTCAAACGGACATCTCAAACTCATCCAATTGCATAAACATGTTTTAGGACCAAAACGCAAACATTTCGAAACATATAACTGCCCATGTCAGCCTCCAACGGTCAGGTGTTCCGAAACAGGGTAAACCTGTTTCGAAACGCGGGGCCGTTCCGCAACGCGTACCGAAACGAGGCTTGGCAGTAACCAAACTGTTCCGAAACAGTGCCACCCGTTTCGGAACGCCCAGGCCATTTCAGGCACCCGTTCCGATACGGTAGCACCTGTTCCGAAACAGGTTGCCTAGACTGCAGCAACTTTGCTGGTTAAACATACTTTTGACCCACCAAACATGCTCCAAAAGCCACCAAATCACACCAGCAAGTCATTCAACATATAGGGAACATAAATGCATTAAAACTAGATACAAGACCACCCCTAGGTGCACAAACTCATTAAACACATTCAAGGCTCAATCATGCTTTTAAACAAGAAGCATAGCAATACAACTTAAGCATAGGGAGATTCAAACGTTGCAACATTAATCCACATGATTCAAAACCATAACCCAAACTTGTCCAACATACACAATCTCCTTTGACAACAACATAAGAGATTCTACCCCCATTGCCTTTATTAACTATAGCTATTAACCGAGACATACATCTCTAATGGAGTCCTCCTTGAATCCCTTGCTTCTCGCTGTCCAAACTTCAAATATCTGCATTGATGGACAAAAAGGAGCGTAAGCACATAATGCTTAGTGAGGAAAGCTCAAAACCAAAACACCATCAATGCAGCGAATCATAAAACCACTTTTAAAAGCAAACTCGATTCGACAAACCAAAGCAATATTTGAAAACCCTTTTTCAACAACATGCTTTAAAATCATGCCTTGCACAAACATGAAAACCAACCCTTAGCTTAGGAAGCTAAGTAAACCTTTTCAAAACATAAACTTGCAAAACCATCAAATTAGCCATTCCATGCAAAAACACCATATGCAAAGCTAATTTCAAACCTTGGAAAACACTTCCACTTTACATCTTACCATTCTCATACTTGAATGTCATTTCAAAGCAAGAAACCCTTTTTAAACCATTTACTCAAACAATCCAACACATGCATTAAACAAATGCAACATATGAACCACATCATTAACAATTGCATCACATGCCCTTTTAAAACAAGTCTCCACAAGACTTCAATGCACTAAAGAGATTTCATGCACACATGCACCATTCTCAATAGATAATCAACACTTGTTCAAACCAACAAGTCAACATGCATTCATAATACATTTTACACCTTTCATGCAACCATGCATCATTTCAAGCATCTCATGCTTCATTATATTCAAGAACATCATATTGGCCTCCAAGTGATAACCAAATCCTCTTTTCAACTCAACACCCGATCGGATACGGGGATCACAAGCGTTGTCCCCACGCTTCATACACACTACCAATCCAAGGTCTCCAAATGGACTTTTAACCACCATTTGACCTTACCATTCACAAGGTTCCCATGTATGGACTTTTAACCACCATACAACCTTAACATTCACAAGGTTCCCATATATGGACTTTTAAACACCATATAACCTTAACATTCACAAGGTTCCCATGTATGGACTTTTAACCACCATACAACCTTAACATTCACAAGGTTCCCATGTATGGACTTTTAAACACCATACAGCCTTAACATGCACAAGGTTCCCATGTATGGACTTTTAACCACCATACAACCTTAACATTCACAAGGTTCCCATGTATGGACTTTTAAACACCATACAACCTTAACATGCACAAGGTTCCCATGTATGGACTTTTAAACACCATACAACCTTTGCATCACCGATTGGTAGTTGTATAACATCACTAACGAGATCCGGGACACCCTATACAAGATTCACACATGGACTTTACACCACCATTGTGATCTTAACAAGCACAATGTCCTCAAATGGAATTTTAACCACCATTATTACCTTTGCTTAACCAAGGTCCTCGAATGGAATTTTAACCACCATTATGACCTTAACCATCTCGTTAGGATACTTGGATGGAGTTTCCCGGTTCACTCTTAACCACTCCACATCCAAGGCGACTTATTCACGGTGCACCCAATCCTATAGCCGGCTAACTATATCCGATCAAAGAAACCAAGAACCACTTACATCACTTGCCAATATAACCATCTTACCACATTAATCCATTAATTCACAAGCATAATCAAAATGCAATAACCACCATGAACTTTAACCAAGAACCAACCATGGACTTTTAAACACCATGTTGTTCTTAAATAAACAAGGCTTACACAAGGACTTTCAACCACCTTTGTAACCTTAACCATCACTTACCAATGTGAATCATTAACAACAATATTCCACTGTTTTAAAGCATCACACAAAGCCATTAAACAACATGCAACACTATGCACCAATTCCACAATTTCAATGTACAAAACCAAGGATCTCTTACCTTGAGCATCCTTCACATATGGCTTTCAAAACCAGCATTAAACCATGCTAAAACATGCTTTCAAAACAGAATTTAAAACATGCAAATCACATGCATCGCATCCATCAAACACAATTGCTTTTAAAGCCAATTCACAACACAAACCAAGAGAGAAAATCCATTTACTTACTCTTGAGCTTAGCAAAGTTGTTTAGACTTAAATTAAGCTCCCAAAACCATCAAACCTTGGTTTAAAAGCTGAAAACCCAACTTCACTCACCGATACACAAAACAAGGCTAGCCAACAAGCCTTCCAAGCATCTGAAACCTTCCACAACACCTCTAATGCTCACGGATCAACTTCCCCTGATTCAAGCACACAACATCAGAGGATTAATGCATCATAATGCACTAAAAACACCAGCAACACAACTAAACTCGCTGCTCATTGCAAATCCATCATTTCGGCTACCAAACACAACCGAAAACACCTCCAAACACTTCCAAAACTTAACCCAGCCAAGATCCATCACTTCAAACCATTTTTAAACATCAATTAACATCCAAAAAGGATCTAACCACGTCCTTATACCTCCAGCTATAACAGATCACCAAGATCACTCCAAAAACAACCAAAAACTCAAGCAAAACTTAGGAAATTCAACCTATTCGGGATTGCATTGATTAAACCTCAATTATTCATCAATTTAACATTCAATTAACATCAATTTAACACCTCAACACACTGCCCAAACAGATCATACGAAAATTTCACCAAAATCAAGCAAAACTTGCATTTTAAAGCCAAAATCAAGATTACAATTGCAAAACCTTTAATAAATCACAAATCAAGGATTGAGAACTTGGGAATTTCAGTAAAGAACTGAGAGTTTAGAGGAGAAGGACGTTCTTACCTCCAAACTTGAGTTTCTCCCTTTTTGGAACCAAAAAGCTTGAAAATCCAATTAGCAAATGGTGAGGTTTTGTTGTAGAGATGATTAGCAATCAAAAGAGAATTGAAAAGGTATATTTAAGTGACAAAATCAGAGGAAAAAGCTCTGGAGAAAATGTTTGGTTTGAGAGAAAATGAGAGAAAAGGAAAATAGAAGATTTGAGAGAAAAGTTAGTTAGAATTAGGAAAATATCTTCCCTCCACTTTTCTTTAGTTTAAAACCATTTAATTAAATCATTTAATATTCTAGAAAATCTGGAGAAACTCCCATTGGGTAAATAGCTCCTTAAAGATTCAAAGTTTCAATCCTTTTTAAAACAGTCACGCAGTTTTCAAAAATTACATTTTGGTCACTAACCCAAAATGTCACCCTTCCAAACCTCATTTTGCAAAATTGATTTCACAGTTCACTTATATATATTAAAAGAGGATTTTAGGACATTTTTCCATATTTTTAATGCAACCCGAACTAGGCTTTCCTAAAAATCACCTTTTATATTCGAACAACACTTTGACCGAACCGGTCAACGCCCAAAACTTCTAAGCCCAAAACCGGGGCGTTACAACTCTCCCCCCCTTAGGAAATTTCGTCCTCGAAATTTCAACTGGCGAAAAGAGCACAACCAACCCTCTCAAAGCATCCACAAAGCAACACAGGAGACTTAACCACCACTGAACACCCTCTTCACAAAACTCCGCCCAAACTCAACACCACCACACACTGTTCCCGAAACTTGTTCACATAGTGACTCCAACCAATCAGTTCAGCCACTATGTAACCCACAACCTTCACTGCTTCTAAAAACCTTTGCAAAACTACTCAACCTTTTCCAGAGATTTCCACAACAAGCAAGCATTCCCAAGCATCAACTGCTTACCCAAATTTCTCAACGAATGCTGACATTCCTTCACATCCGCCGCTATCATTACCATAACAACTCACCAAGACTACTCACCCATAATCCAAAAATCACATCACAAAACCCCAACCTTGACTCCGCTAGCCGTTCCACACACCACCAGCTGATCTCCAAAAAGAATTCACTTACTCACAACCAGCCAACCACTTCTCACAAGAATCCGTCCAACCAACAATGACCTTCGATCTTTCATTACCTTTCCACTTCAAGCTTTGACCACAACACTTGCCTTACAAGAACACCGCCCAACTTAAACATGCATATCACCATCTCAACTCCTCGAAGGTTGCTACGAACCAACACCCATAAAAACAACCTTTCTACTACCACATCAATGCCAAAATACCTCGGCACTCTGAGAACACATCCACTACATACAACATCATCTAGCTTCCAAGGAACCACCTCTTCCACAAGCTACTCAAAACCACTTGACCGATTCTAACTTCCATCGGCAAACTCCTTACCACCACACCACTAAACTCGATAAGCATCAAACACTTTCCTTCTACCAACATACTATACCGCACTCACTATTACTAACAACTTGCTTAATACTCTCCACTACCTCTAACTTACACTCAGCACCAAACAACTTCTAAAAACCCATCACCAACCTAACCCAACCACAACACTAACAGACTTGATTAGTTATTAGCAAGTGTGAACGTTCGTATGCATGGTCACCAACATGCCCTATCAATGCCTGATGTACATGTATGCAAAACCTCTAATGTCATGCCACATGTATGCATGGACCAGTACATATATAATATAACATATAACAAATGATTTTAACTGTGCATGTATGTCAGTTCACACCCACCAATAACATCCTCAGAGTCCGTCTAAGAACAACCTCCTATTTCACTTTCAACTTGTCTAACTCCATCATTCTAGCAACCATTAACCACAAGATACCCACTAAACCTTCTTCACGTTAAAGATGTTTTCAAAACAACAACAACATCTACTACCCCAACATGCTAGCAACAAGACCAAACTCACAACACAAGGAAACCCAAACCAAAACCAAACTAGGGCACTAAAGCAAAGATTACTTAACAAGGTTACCTGAAAACACATCACCACCCTGGAGCTTCATCAGGCGAGCTCTCTTCCTCACAGAACCACCATCCTCCAGCCGCACCGCTGTAGCATCAGCTAACACCCTGAGATCACCACCATCTCCTTGCGGTAAAGAACCTTGGCTGTTCCGAGCCAACTTCAAACAATCACGTCTCATGTGTCCAGCCGACCCACATTTCCAACAGATTCCATTTCCCAAACTCTTCACAACTTTCTGCTCTTCCTGCCACCTTCGAACCTTGTCTCGGCCATGCCCTCGACCCTTTAGAGACCCTTTTGCTACCACTGAAGCTGATTTCACTATATCAGGACAATCTCGCTTCACATGCTCTTTAGAACCACAGTTCCAACAAGCACCTGCGCCCCAACAACCTCCAACATGGCGCCTTCCACAACGGTTACATACCGGTAGCTGAGCTTCCACTCCTTGATCAAGCAACACTCACCCCAGATTTGCACTACCTTCACATTGCTTAACCCTTGGGAATTTCTCCCCAAGATACCTTTCATAAAAGGCAGACACAAAGAAATCCCAATCAATATCATGGATGTGCGATGACACCGCCACAGATGTCCACCAGGCACAAGCGTCTTCCAACATCAATGTGACAACACTTCCCAGCTTACATGCATAATCACAACCTTCCTGATCCAAAATCAGAACCACACTGGCCAACCAGGCCTCAAACGTCTCAGGTGTCGAACCATGATACTCCACAACACCCAAATCTTGCAAACGCTGCCTCGACAAACCCACACATCCCACAGCCTGAGATGTTCCCAACACCTCCTGAACAACAGGTGATGAACTCTTCATCACAGAACCAACCTCTTCCTCTTGCCTTACCACCTCAACTCCAGGCACAGAAAACTGAGACGAAACACCTCCATTAAAAGGTGAATTCCACGCCTTAACAACCTGCCCCAAGGCAGCAACCATCTCACCCAACTGCCATTCTTTCACCGATTTCACCATACTATTAACAACAAGCAAACACAACAAAACAAACAAAACAATTAGACCAGCTTAAGCAAGGATTCAAACTCCAACTCCAACATAATACAATAGCTATATTAATAAGGCAATGGGTATCCCGAATCCTCCCCCTTTTACATGACATAACAGTCAACAAAAGCATGGATATCACAACATCAAGCATATCAACAACATATCCGATCATGCTTACATCAAACAACATCCACTCGCAATAGCATAACATCAACATATCATACCCATTACACTTCCATCATGCATAACATCAACTCACAACAACAGCATAAACCACATAAGGTCAACGAAGGTTCATAACCACAAAGCATGCTTAAAAACATCAACAATTTGCTCAGAAACACATGTTTCAACCGGCTTTCAACCATACATCAGGATAAACATCAAACACATATCACAACAACTTACCATTTTCCCCAAGCATTCGCAACTCAGCTCTGATACCACCAAATGTAACCCCCTTAACCCGGCCTAGACGCTCGACCCGAATTAAGAAGATCACACGGGGAAAACCAAGGTCAACCCGAAAGTCAACCTTGATTGACGACCCTTTTTTTCTTTTTAATCTTGTCTAGATGCTCATTAACCCTAGATGTGTTCACATAAACATCATACTCAAAGATCACAACCATCAGAGAACATTCAGGGACCTAATTGTACAAAACACAACTTTAGGGACCAAACTGTAAATTCTGAAAATTACAGGGACTTCACCCAATTAAAAGTTACCAATATAAAATTAGTCATGTTTCATACTTCACTGCCAAATTTCAGGTCAAACGGACATCTCAAACTCATCCAATTGCATAAACATGTTTTAGGACCAAAACGCAAACATTTCGAAACATATAACTGCCCATGTCAACCTCCAACGGTCAGGTGTTTCGAAACAGGGTAAACCTGTTTCGAAACGCGGGGCCGTTCCGCAACGCGTACCGAAACGAGGCTTGGCAGTAGCCAAACTGTTCCGAAACAGTGCCACCCGTTTCGGAACGCCCAAGCCATTTCAGGCACACGTTCCGATACGGTAGCACCTGTTCCGAAACAGGTTGCCCAGACTGCAGCAACTTTGCTGGTTAAACATACTTTTGACCCACCAAACATGCTCCAAAAGCCACCAAATCACACCAGCAAGTCATTCAACATATAGGGAACATAAATGCATCAAAACTAGATACAAGACCACCCCTAGGTGCACAAACTCATTAAACACATTCAAGGCTCAATCATGCTTTTAAACAAGAAGCATAGCAATACAACTTAAGCATAGGGAGATTCAAACGTTGCAACATTAATCCACATGATTCAAAACCATAACCCAAACTTGTCCAACATACACAATCTCCTTTGACAACAACATAAGAGATTCTACCCCCATTGCCTTTATTAACTATAGCTATTAACCGAGACATACATCTCTAATGGAGTCCTCCTTGAATCCCTTGCTTCTCGCTGTCCAAACTTCAAATATCTGCATTGATGGACAAAAAGGAGCGTAAGCACATAATGCTTAGTGAGGAAAGCTCAAAACCAAAACACCATCAATGCAGCGAATCATAAAACCACTTTTAAAAGCAAACTCGATTCGACAAACGAAAGCAATATTTGAAAACCCTTTTTCAACAACATGCTTTAAAATCATGCCTTGCACAAACATGAAAACCAACCCTTAGCTTAGGAAGCTAAGTAAACCTTTTCAAAACATAAACTTGCAAAACCATCAAATTAGCCATTCCATGCAAAAACACCATATGCAAAAGCTAATTTCAAACCTTGGAAAACACTTCCACTTTACATCTTACCATTCTCATACTTGAATGTCCTTTCAAAGCAAGAAACCCTTTTTAAATCATTTACTCAAACAATCCAACACATGCATTAAACAAATGCAACATATGAACCACATCATTAACAATTGCATCACATGCCCTTTTAAAACAAGTCTCCACAAGACTTCAATGCACTAAAGAGATTTCATGCACACATGAACCATTCTCAATAGATAATCAACACTTGTTCAAACCAACAAGTCAACATGCATTCATAATACATTTTACACCTTTCATGCAACCATGCATCATTTCAAGCATCTCATGCTTCATTATATTCAAGAACATCATATTGGCCTCCAAGTGATAACCAAATCCACTTTTCAACTCAACACCCGATCAGATACGCGGATCACAAGCGTTGTCCCCACGCTTCATACACACTACAAATCCAAGGTCTCCAAATGGACTTTTAACCACCATTTGACCTTACCATTCACAAGGTTCCCATGTATGGACTTTTAACCACCATACAACCTTAACTTTCACAAGGTTCCCATATATGGACTTTTAAACACCATATAACCTTAACATTCACAAGGTTCCCATGTATAGACTTTTAACCACCATACAACCTTAACATTCACAAGGTTCCCATGTTTGGACTTTTAAACACCATACAACCTTAACATGCACAAGGTTCCCATGTATGGACTTTTAACCACCATACAACCTTAACATTCACAAGGTTCCCATGTATGGACTTTTAAACACCATACAACCTTAACATGCACAAGGTTCCCATGTATGGACTTTTAAACACCATACAACCTTTGCATCACCGATTGGTAGTTGTATAACATCACTAACGAGATCCGGGACACCTTATACAAGATTCACACATGGACTTTACACCACCATTGTGATCTTAACAAGCACAAGGTCCTCAAATGGAATTTTAACCACCATTATTACCTTTGCTTAACCAAGGTCCTCGAATGGAATTTTAACCACCATTATGACCTTAACCATCTCGTTAGGATACTTGGATGGAGTTTCCCGGTTCACTCTTAACCACTCCACATCCAAGGCGACTTATTCACGGTGCACCCAATCCTATAGCCGGCTAACTATATCCGATCAAAGAAATCAAGAACCACTTACATCACTTGCCAATATAACCATCTTACCACATTAATCCATTAATTCACAAGCATAATCAAAATGCAATAACCACCATGAACTTTAACCAAGAACCAACCATGGACTTTTAAACACCATGTTGTTCTTAAATAAACAAGGCTTACACAAGGACTTTCAACCACCTTTGTAACCTTAACCATCACTTACCAATGTGCATCATTAACAACAATATTCCACTGTTTTAAAGCATCACACAAAGCCATTAAACAACATGCAACACTATGCACCAATTCCACAATTTCAATGTACAAAACCAAGGATCTCTTACCTTGAGCATCCTTCACATATGGCTTTCAAAACCAGCATTAAACCATGCTAAAACATGCTTTCAAAACAGAATTTAAAACATGCAAATCACATGCATCGCATCCATCAAACACAATTGCTTTTAAAGCCAATTCACAACACAAACCAAGAGAGAAAATCCATTTACTTACTCTTGAGCTTATCAAAGTTGTTTAGACTTAAACTAAGCTCCCAAAACCTTCAAACCTTGGTTTAAAAGCTGAAAACCCAACTTCACTCACCGATACACAAAACAAGGCTAGCCAACAAGCCTTCCAAGCATCTGAAACCTTCCACAACACCTCTAATGCTCACGGATCAACTTCCCCTGATTCAAGCACACAACATCAGAGGATTAATGCATCATAATGCACTAAAAACACCAGCAACACAACTAAACTCGCTGCTCATTGCAAATCCATCATTTCGGCTACCAAACACAACCGAAAACACCTCCAAACACTTCCAAAACTTAACCCAGCCAAGATCCATCACTTCAAACCATTTTTAAACATCAATTAACATCCAAAAAGGATCTAACCACGTCCTTATACCTCCAGCTATAACAGATCACCAAGATCACTCCAAAAACAACCAAAAACTCAAGCAAAACTTAGGAAATTCAACCTATTCGGGATTGCATTGATTAAACCTCAATTATTCATCAATTTAACATTCAATTAACATCAATTTAACACCTCAACACACTGCCCAAACAGATCATACGAAAATTTCACCAAAATCAAGCAAAACTTGCATTTTAAAGCCAAAATCAAGATTACAATTGCAAAACCTTTAATAAATCACAAATCAAGGATTGAGAACTTGGGAATTTCAGTAAAGAACTGAGAGTTTAGAGGAGAAGGACGTTCTTACCTCCAAACTTGAGTTTCTCCCTTTTTGGAACCAAAAAGCTTGAAAATCCAATTAGCAAATGGTGAGGTTTTGTTGTAGAGATGATTAGCAATCAAAAGAGAATTGAAAAGGTATATTTAAGTGACAAAATCAGAGGAAAAAGCTCTGGAGAAAATGTTTGGTTTGAGAGAAAATGAGAGAAAAGGAAAATAGAAGATTTGAGAGAAAAGTTAGTTAGAATTAGGAAAATATCTTCCCTCCACTTTTCTTTAGTTTAAAAACATTTAATTAAATCATTTAATATTCTAGAAAATCTGGAGAAACTCACATTGGGTAAATAGCTCCTTAAAGATTCAAAGTTTAAATCCTTTTTAAAACAGTCACGCAGTTTTCAAAAATTACATTTTGGTCACTAACCCAAAATGTCACCCTTCCAAACCTCATTTTGCAAAATTGATTTCACAGTTCACTTATATATATTAAAAGAGGATTTTAGGACATTTTCCATATTTTTAATGCAACCCGAACTAGGCTTTCCTAAAAATCACCTTTTATATTCGAACAACACTTTGACCGAACCGGTCAACGCCCAAAACTTCTAAGCCCAAAACCGGGGCGTTACATTAATGCAGAGACGCATCCGGTTCTTCAAAAAAGGGTAGTTATCACCGTTGAAGAAAGGCGGTTTGGTGGTTGATTGAGACTCGTACATGCTTGACCGGGAGGTAGATGCCATGACTTGCTTTGTGGTTGATCACACTCTTCCTAGGAACTTCTCTTGTGGTTGTTAATCCTTCAAAGAAGTAGGCTCTGATACTAAATGTTGAGTTGATCAATGAAACAATATAAGCCAAGAGGGTGGTGAATTGGATTTTTAGAAATTTTGGTGGAGTGGAAAATTAAGAATGCTAGACAAGAGGATTTAGAGTGGTTCAAGTTCCAATCGAACTCTACATCCACTACCTTAGCTTCACTAAGGATTTTCCAACAATCCACTAATTGTTCTTCCCCTTTTCTAGGCTAAGGAGGTAACCTTTACAATACCGATCAAATTTTCTACCCAAAATTTGACCCAATCCTCACTCAAGTAATACAAAGAAGATGAAGGCTAAAACTAGTATCTCTCAATACAAAATGTAGCCGTTTTACAAGCACTCAACCCAATTGAACATATAAGAATTGAAATTACAAAGTTCACAATTGAGGTTTACAAGAAATAATGGGATTTTGGCACAATTGCTTGGATTTGATGTTTGGATAATTCTTTTGAGATCAATAGTTGTTGCTGGAGCTTTTAGAGGTCCCTTTTATACCTTCTCATTGAATTCTAGCCGTTGAGGTAGTTGCATTCATCAATATAGCTTGATAAATACTTAAATTTTTTTTGACAAGTTGAGGTTTTGACTTAAACATTTTTCTTTAAATACATAGAGAGGTTTCGAGGACTTAAAAATTCATTTTCCATTTTTCAATTTAGTCCTTAAATATTTTGTTATATCAAAATCAATTTATTGGTTTTACAACCACGAACATCATCAATGCACAAAACCAGTTTTTACTCTTTTCAAATCTAATATGCCTTTCTTGATAAACCATGCACTTTTTCATCAAACTCACTGATTTAAACATCATGCAACATGATCCAAATCAATAACCAATAATTAACAATTGCTACTCATTTACCAAGCCTTCCAAGCATAAACACCATTATGCTAAGCTTAAACCCAAATCATGCATCTTACAAACTATGCATTGGCAACATTCTCCACAATATACATTTCCATTATATTGGATCACAAGTGATAAAAATAATCTTAAATACAAAGTATCAGATACACGTATTACAAAGGGTTGTCCCACACCCTTCATACACTTTACCGGCATATCAAGGCTCACACACGAGAGCGACCCTCCAACGTTGTGACACTCGTGGTGTTGTATTTGGTACAATCACAACCATCAACACCACTCATCGGTAAATGTATAACCCACTAACGAGATACGGGACAAAACACAAGGTTCACACCCGGGAGCTGCCCTCAACCATTGCAACCTTAACAATCCTCAATCGTTAGGGTACTTAGATGGAGTATTTGGTACAATCACAACCCCTCAACATCCAAGGCGACTTGTTTATAGTGCACTCAATCCTATAGTCGGCTAACCATATCCGATTTCATTTATAAAACATTTTATTCAACATCATTTGCCAATATAACCCATAACTCATGCATAACTAACTGTTTTTACAAAGTATTCATGATAAGCCATCAACAAGCATTAAACCATGCTTAAAACCTCATGCATCAACACATGCATACAAGGACCACTTACCTAGTGCATCCTTAAACCACATGGCATCATCATACACATCTCATGTACTCAAAACATGCTTTAAAATAGTAGATTAATGCATTTAAAATCAAGTGCAACCAAAGGCTCAAAACTAGCACAACCGAGGGAGAAATTTCGTTTTATTTACTTCCGAACTTAATAAAGCGTTTCAAGCTCTTATTAAGTTCCCAAAACCTTTTCTAAAACGTTTCCACACTGGAAAACCAAACTCCACTCACCGACTTGCGAAACCACGCTAGCCGACGCACAAAACAACCGTCCGAAGCTTCCACAAACGCGTCGATTGTTTCCGGAATACTATCCCTTGTTTTCAACACATCAAAATAGAGGCCAATGCATTAAAATGCATTCTAACACCAACAACTTAACACAAACTCGTTGCCCAGCAAAAACACACCAAATTACCCATCCGAAACAACCAAAAACACAATCGATTGCTTCCAAAACAAAGCCCAGTCATCTACTAACACTTGCAAATAATTAGACTCATCAATCCACATCTAAAAACAACCTAAACACTTTCTTATACCTCCAGCAAGCATATAAGCATCAAATCACCTCAAAAACCCAACTAAAACCAAATAAAACTCAAGGATCTCAAGATTTTTGGGATCTATATCATTAAAAATCATCTTTAACATCAAGATCAACTCAAAACTCAATTAAAATCCATCACAAACAGAGCACATTAGGATCACTCCGAAAATTGAGATTTTACTCATCATTTTACAAGATTTTGATCTCAAATCAAAACTATAATTAAAAATCAGTGAAAAACAACATTCAAGAGTCAAAAATCATGGGAATTTCAATAAAGAACCTTGATTAGAGGTTGAGAACGAGATTTACCTCCAATCCTTGCTTTCCTCAATATTTGACAAGTTTTTGCTTCACAAATCTTGAAGAAATTGAAAAAGATTCTTTGAAATGGAAGAGAAATCAAAAACAGAATGTTTGGGAGAAAAGAAATTTGGAGAAATTGGTTTAGAAATGTGTTTGGCTGAAAATGACAACTAACGTGAATTTTTGTTCTCCAAAATAACTAAGTTTTATTAATTAAATAATAAACTAATAAATCAATTATTTAAAGTCCATTTAAAACACATGTCATATTAAGGAATGACTTAATTGCTTAAAAGCTCCCTAAAGATTCTAAGATTTTGACTCTTCTTTTGAAAATTGCATTTTCCCACTGTTTTAAAACTTTACATTTTGGTCACTGCCCAAAATGAACCTTTTCCAAAACCCATTTTGTAGAATTGATTTAACAAACCTCTTAAACATGATTTTAGAGGATTTTAGCAAATTTTGACATATTTTTACCCTATCCCGAACCTTGATTTCCCTGAACCATCTAACATGATTTGAACCATTTCCAATCGATTCACTTAACCCGATATGATGTCTAAAACATCTAGGCCCAAAATCGGGGTGTTACAACTCTCCCCCACTTAGGAAATTTTGTCCTCGAAATTTTACCTGAAGGAAAAAGATGCAGGAATTGCTTCAGCATGTCCGCCTTGCTTTCCCATGTGGCTTCCTCAACTCATCGATGTCTCCACAACACCTTCACAGGCTCTATCGTCTTGCCACGAAGAATCTTACTGCTCGAGTCAAGAATCTTCATCGGTTCTTCATCATAAGACAAATCTGGATTAACCTCTATCTCCTCAACTAGCATCACATGCGAAGGATCCGATCTATGTCCCCACAACATAGATACATGAAACACATTATGGATCTTTTCCAACTCGGAAGGCAACCTCAACCAATATGCCACAGAACCAACTCGCTCCACAACTTCATAGTCTCCAATAAACCTCAGACTAAGCTTTCCCTTTCGTCTGAACCTCATTACCTTTCTCCAATGTGATACTTTAAGGAAAACGCGATCCCCAACCGCGAACTCAACCTCTTTACGCTTCAAATCCGCGTAAGACTTCTGGCAATCCGATGCAACCTTCAACTGCTCACAGATGAGCTTCACCTTCTCTGTTGTCCCCTTGAGCATATCCGGCAAGGAAAGCAACCTTTGCCCCACCTCAGCCCAACAAAGAGGCCTTCTACACTTTCTACCATACAAGGCCTCATATGGTGCCATTTGAATACTTGCCTGAAAACTATTATTATAGGAAAACTCAACCAATGACAGATGCTTTTCCCAAGAACCCTTGAAATCAATTACACAACATCACAACATATCCTTGAGCACTTGGATAACCCGTTCTGATTGCCCATTCGATTGAGGATGATATGAAGTGCTGAAATTCAACAACGTACCTAACGCCTGGTGCAAACACTCCCAGAACCTCATTGTAAACCTCGAATCTCTATCCGACACTATAGACTTGGGCACACCATGAAAACACACAATCTCAGCGATATACAGCTCAGCTAGCTTGTCTAACGTATACGTAGTATGCACAACCAAGAAATGTGCACACTTCGTAAGGCGATCCACAATCAACCACACTTAGTTCTTCTTCGTTGGTGTTAAAGGCAACCCAGATACGAAATCCATCGTAATCCTCTCCCATTTCCACTATGGTATCCTCAAAGGCTGTAACAAACCGGAAGGAAACTGGTTCTTAGCATTCACCCGCTGGCAAACCATACATTTGCTAAAAAATTCTGCTACATCCTTTTTCAACCCCACCCAATAGTACTCATCCTTTAAACCACGATACATTTTGGTACTAACAGGGTGCATATCAAAAGGACTACTATTAGCCTCAGTCATGATGGTGCGTCTCAACTCAGCATCTTCCGACACCACTATCCGACTTTTAAAACATAGAACACTATAATCATTAAAGCAGAAATCCGTAGCCTTTCCATCGGCTATATCTTGAATGTGAGGCACCGACAAATTAAGGAGGGTTTCACCTGCAACTATGCTATCAAGCCTCCATCATGCGATATACTGAAACGAGCAAACATAGCCCTTAGCTCAACAACCACCTTCCTACTCAAAGCATTGGCCACAACATTGGCCTTTCTCGAATGATACTCAATGGTCAGATCACAATCCTTAAGTAATTCCACCCATCGTCGCTGCCTAAGATTCAATTCCTTCTGAGACATAAGGTACTTCAAACTCTTATGGTCGGTGTAAACCACACATCTCTCACCATAAAGATAGTGTCTCCAAATCTTTAGAGCAAACACCACCACCGTGAGTTCGAGATCATGTGTAGGATAGTTGCGCTCATGCACTTTCAGCTGTCTAGACGCATAAGCCACAACCTTTCCACCTTGCATCAATACGCATCCCAAACCAACGTATGACGCATCACTAAACACTACAAACTCCTTACCCGATTTTGGTTGAATCAAGATAGGAGCTTGCATCAAAGCCTCCTTGAACTTTTTGAAAGCTTGCTGCCTATCATCCGTCCACTCGAAGCCAATATTCTTTTGCAGCAACTTGGTCAAAGGAGCAGCAATCTTAGAAAAACCTTCAACAAACCTTCGGTAGTAACCAGCCAAGCCAAGGAAACTATGCACCTCCGTCACTGACTTAGGTGTCTTCCAATTCATCACCGCCTCAACCTTATGTGGATCAACCCGGATACCTTCGGCCGACACCACATGTCCAAGAAAAACCACCTTCCTGAGCCAAAACTCACACTTGCTAAGCTTAGCATAGAGCTCATTCTCCAACAACACTTGCAACACAATCCTTAAGTGCTTTTCATGATCCTCTTTGGTACGTGAGTACACAAGAACATCATCGATGAACACACCCACAAACTGATCCAGATACTCATGGAACACCCTATTCATCATATCCATGAATGCAACCGGTGCATTTGTCAACCCAAACGGCATCACCAGAAACTCATAATGGCCGTACCTAGTCCGAAAAGTTGTCTTAGGGACATCCACATCCTTAACCTTAAGCTAATAGTACCCAGACCTCAAATCTATCTTCGAGAACACCGAAGCGCCCCGAAACTGATCGAACAAATCATCAATCCTTGGCAACGGGTACTTGTTCTTAATCGTCAACTTGTTCAATTGCCGATAATCAATGCACATACGCATGGTACCATCCTTCTTCTTTACGAACAAAACTGGTGCACCCCAAGGTGAAATACTCGGCCTTATGAACCCTTGGTCAAGTAACTCTTCAAGCTGCATCTTCAATTCCTTCAACTCCTTAGGTGCCACGCGATACAGAGCAATGGATACCGAAGTCGTATTCTCATACAACTCTATGCCAAACTCAACTTCTCGGTTAGGTGGAAACCCTGGAAACTCCTCCGGAAAGACACCTGGAAACTCGTCTACAATTTGTATGTCTTGCAAACGCACTTCTTTCATGCCATGATTCATCACGTACACCAAGAAAGATTCGCAACCCAACTCTAGCATCCATCTTGCTTCAAGAGCCGAAATTGTGTTAGACAAGAACTTCACATTTTCACCTACGATTACTACCTCATAATCATCTGCAAGCTTTAGGGTAACACGCTTAACGTCAAAATCCACCACAACTCAGTGTTCAACCAACCAGTCCATTCCAAGAATCACGTCAAAACCATAAAAAGACAATTCCATTAGATCAACAGGAAATACATGACCTTGAACAAACAACGGGAACCTCCTATACAGATTCCTTGTAACCACAGTCTCACCAAAAGAAATTGTTACTTGCATTCCTACATCTAACACATCAACATGAATTTCAAGCAAATGCGCATGCTCACTCAAGATGTATGAATGCGTAGATCCAAAATCAATCAATGCTAACAAGGATAGAGATTACAATGTGAAGGTACCTGCGATCACATCGGTGTCGTTGCGTCCCTCATGTTTCGCATACACCCTTGCGAGACCACCTCCCTCAGGCTGAACCACAACAACATGGGCCATACCTATCTGGCCTTCCTCCCTCCTCTAGAAGTTGCCTCAGTCGCGCCCACAACCTCTCTGTTGTGCAATAGCTGGTGCACGACCCTGACCACCTCCCGCTAAGAGGGGACATTCACGTCTCATATGGTCAGCAGATCCACAGTTCCAACACGAGTTAGCTCCAACCACATGAGCCTGAACCTCACGAGCCACACGAGGGCAGTCCTTCCTCAAGTGCTCATGCGAACCACATGTCCAGCACGTATATTGTTCAGCTCTCCGTCTGTTGCCCTGAACCGGTGCATCACGTCCAAAATTGCCATGCCTAACCGCAGGCTGATATCCACGGTCCCGATTTCTCTTACTCTGCACACCACTACGGCCAGCTTCAACAGCTCTCTTGCCCAGATTGGAACCACCCCCACACGAGATTAAACCCAAGCTCTGCTCTATATCTTTAGCTCGAGTCACGAGCACATCAAAATCTGTATAATCTGTGGCAAGTATATACGTCTTATGTAACCCCCTCGACCCGACCTAGCCACCAGACCGTATCGAGTGGACTACACGGGACTAATCGAAGAAAGATCAGAAGATTTCCCTCCAACTAGCAACCCTAAACACGTTGATTATTATCTTTTCTAGATGCTCAAGTTAATCTCATGTTTAGGAACATGCAAAGGAAGAAAGAACAACGAAAACGAGCATCGATTCGAACAAAAAGGCAACTGGGGACCAAAATGAAAAACTTGCATAATATAGGGACCTATGATGCAATTAGGGTGATCTTGGTTTAATTAAACCTATTTCATACTTCCATGATGAAATGCAACATAACACAGGCGCAAAAACATCCACAATTTAAAACAACATAAACTAGGACCAAAACACAAGAGAAATAACTTTAAAGATGCCTTTAACTAACTTCAACGACCCTCGTTTCGGTACCTGTATCGAAACGGTGCTTTACAATGGTAATATGTTCTAAAACGGCTTGAGACTGTTCCGGCCATGCTTACCTCGTTTCGATACGCATTCCGAAACGCCAAGGCAAAAACAAGGGCTGCTTTGAAACGTTCGAGCCCGTTTCGAAACACCCTGTTGCAGAAACAACAAAACTGCAATTTAAGCATCTCTTAGGGTATTTAACTTGGTTCCAATCACCACATACGTCAGAGCAACAACAAAGAAGACATACATACACAAAAATCATCCAACACACATGTCCAAGATCAAGGTAAACATAAACGCGCTTTACATACTATTAAAAAGAAGCTTCAAGATCAAACATAAGAAGGACAAGGTCCAAAATCATAACCACAAGACATAAGGTTGGAACAAGCCAACAAGGTAAACATCAACATATTCTCAACACAAGGAGTTTACAAACATTCCCAAAGACACAAACAAGGTCCACCCTCATTGCCACACACACTATTATCTAGGCAAAGTCATACTAGAGCTAAGACCGGACACTTGGATCACCTCCCTTGCACCGTTGCCTTCCAAAGGGTCTACGGATCTGCATTGTTGGAAAAAGAGAGCGTAAGCTATAAAGCTTAGTGAGTGGAGCTCAAAAACCAACTACAACAATGCAGTTTCAAAAACGACATTAATTTAGGAAACCAAACCATTTCTTGAAAACACTTCCACAAAACATTTCCAAATCATTTCCTTTTTCATCATGCTAACTTGAAACAAGTTTAAGCAATGCAACCACACATGCCATAGGCAATGAACATGCATCAACCGTGCATAAACCATATATGAATTATATACGCAAACCAAGCCTACCGGCTCCATAAATTATATCACATGCTTTAAGCACAAAAACATAACCATATGAGTTTACCAAGTTCATATAAAAACATATCGAATGAGTATACCGACATTATTGACACGTTGCTCGGATAAGCGGGCACCTTGATGGCACAACCCCCATCAAGTCACATGGTGAAACAACCCTCACCACAAACACACTTCGAACGAGATGCTACTACCCGCATTGCCCGTTGGTGATAGCACAACCCCTACCACTTGCATCACAATAACACAACCCCTATTGTGAAACCGAAGAATTTCTCACGCGCGAATTTCATAATTATAGTTGTAACCCCCTTAACCCGGCCTAGACGGTCGACCCGAATTAAGAAGATCACACGGGGAAAACCAAAGTCAACCCGAAAGTCAACCTTGATTAACGACCCTTTTTTTCTTTTTAATCTTGTCTAGATGCACGTTAACCCTAGATATGTTCACAAGATAATCATATTCAGACATCATAACAATTAGAGAACATTCAGGGACCCAATTGCACAAATTACAACTTAAGGGACCAAATTGTAAATTCTGATAAATATAAGGACTTAACCCAAAATAAAGTTACCAACTTGAAATTAATCATCTTTCATGCTTCTTTGCCAAATTTCAGCTCAAACGGACATCTCAAACTCATACAATTGCAATAACAAGTTTCAGGACCAAAACGCAAACATTTCAGAACATTCAACCAACAATTTCAGTGCCCAACGGTCGAGTGTTTCGGAACAGGGAAGGCCCGTTCCGAAACGCGGGACAGTTCCGAAACTGGTACCGAAACATGGCCTGGCAGAGGCCAAACCGTTCCGGAACAGTGCCTCCCGTTTCGGAACGCCCAGGCCATTTCAGGCCCCCGTTCCGATACGGTAGCACCTGTTCCGAAACAGGATGCCCAGATTGCAGAAAATTTGCTGGTTTATCATGCAATTGACTTAACAAACATGCTCCAAAAGCAACCAAATTATACCAGCAAGTCATTCAACATACAAGGAACATAATTGTATCAACCAAACATCAACATGGCAACAATTATGAAAATCCCCAAATCTATAGGCATGCTTCCTACTTAGCAAACCATTCAAGCATCAAAATACCAAAACCATCTCATAAAGGCCAATTACAAGCTCCAACATTATTAACATCATTAAACCAACTTAGGGAGTCCAAAACATCTCCCAAAACAACAACATAGGTTCCCATTGCCAAATGCCAAAAGCTAATAGTGTTTAAGAAACCTTCACCATACTTGAGCTTAGTTCACCACTTGGATTCTTCACCACCTTGCTGCCCTCAATGCACTTTAATGCTCTGCATTATTGGTTTAAGAAAAGAGAGAGAGCGTAAGCAAAAGCTCAGTGAGGAATGCTCATTTAAAACCACACAATAATGCATTTACAAAACACATTTATAACCCTTAAATCCAATCATCATTTGTACATGCTCATAAGCATTTAAAACAAGCAATACATGCTTCAAGTTCATAACATGTCATATTGGCAACAAGTGATACACTCAACATAAGATCCACACATGGACTATTAAACACCATTGTGATCTTACACTTTCCAAGGACCACACATTGACTTTTAAACACCATTGTGTCCTTAACCCCATGGACTTTTAAACACCATGGCAAGGACCACACAAGGACTTTTAAACACCTTTGTGTCCTTAACAAGAATCTCCCAAGGACTTTTAAACACCTTAGAGTTCTTAGATAACAAGGCTTACACAAGGAATTTTAACCACCTTGAACCTTAACCAAGAACCAACCATGGACTTTTAAACACCATGTTGTTCTTAAATAAACAAGGCTTACACAAGGAATTTTAACCACCTTGAACCTTAACCAAGAACCAACCATGGACTTTTAAACACCATGTTGTTCTTAAATAAACAAGGCTCACACAAGGACTTTTAACCACCTTTGTGACCTTAACCATCACTTGCCAATGTGCATCATTACAACAATATTCCACTGTTTTAAAGCATTTAACAAAGCCATAGACATCATGCATCATTATGCATCAAAACCACATTTAACAATGTTCAAAACAAGAATCTCTTACCTTGAGCATTCTTCAATACATGGCTTATAAAATCAGCAACTAACATGCTAAAATATGCTTTCAAAACAGAATTTAAAACATGCAAACAACCACATTGCATACAACCAATCCATGGTTCATCATCAAGAGAGTTTTTCCGAAAACTTACTCTTGAGCTTAGCTAAGTTGCTTAGACTTAAACTAAGCTCCCAAACCTTCAAAACATTGGTTTCAAAGCTGAAATCCAAAATCCACTCACCGATTCCGTTTCGCCTCTTGCCGAAACACCAATCAAGCGTCCGGATCAACACCACTAGGATCCAAAGATGACTCCCATGTTTTAAACACATCAAAACAATAGATTAATGCATCATCATGCATTAATATCCTCAATGAAAGCACCTAAACCCGCTGCTCTCAACCACACTCCATTTTCGGCTACCAAACACAACCGAAAATGCCTCCAAACAACTCCACAACACTACCCAGCCAAGATCCATCAAATCTAATCATCCTTAAACATCAATTAACATCCAAAAAGTATCTAATCAAACCCTTATACCTCCAGCTATCACAGATCATCAAGATCACTCCAAAAACAACCAAGAACACAAGCTAAACTTAGGAAATTCAACCTATCCGGGATTGCACTTATTAAACCTCAATTTCACATCAATTTAACATTCATTTAACATCAAATTGACACCTCAAAACACTGCCCAAACAGATCATACGAAATTTCATCAAAATTAATCAAATCTTGCATTTAAAAGCCAAAATCAAGAATACATCTATAAAACCTTTTATAAAACATAAATCAAGGATTGAGAACTTAGGAATTTCAGTAAAGAACTGAGATTTCAGAGGAGAAGGACGTTCTTACCTCCAAACTTGAGTTTCTCCCTTTTTAGAACCAAAATCTTGAAAATCCAATTAGCAAATGGTGAGGTTTTGTTGAAGAGATGATTAGAGATCAAAAGAGGATTATAATCTCATGTTTGGACATCAAAATCAGAAGGAAAAGCTCTGGAGAAAAGTGTTTGGTTTGAGAGAAAAGATGAGAGAAAATGGAAATGAAATTTTAGGAAGTTAGTTGGAAAATGCCAAAATATCTTCCCTCCTTTTTAGTTTTATTTAAAAACCTTTAATTAATCATTTAATATCTTAGAAAAATCTGGAGAAACTCCCATTGGGTAAATAGCTCCTTAAAGATTCAAAGTTTCAATCCTTTTTAAAATAGTCTCACAATTTTCGAAATTTACATTTTGGTCACTAACCAAAATGTCACACTTCCAAACCTCATTTTGTAAAATTGATTTCACCAAACTCTTATATATAATAAAAGAGGATTTTAAGACATTTTTCCATATTTTTAATGCAACCCGAACTAGGTTTTCCTAAATTCACTCTTATATATTCGAACCGCGATCCGACCGAACCGGTCCGAATCCCAAAACTCCTAAGCCCAAAACCGAGGCGTTATAACTCTCCCCCTTTAAGAAATTTCGTCCTCGAAATTTACCTGAAGGAAAGAGATACGGGAACTGCTTCAGCATGTCATCCTTCCGTTCCCACGTGGCTTCCTCAACACCACGGTGCTTCCACAACACCTTCACCAACTCAATGGTCTTGCCACGAAGAACCTTGCTATCCGATTCCAGAACCTTCACCGGTTCTTCATCATAGGTCAAATCCGGATTCAATTCCACTTCTTCCACAGGCATCACATGCGAAGGATCTGATCTATACTTCCGGAGCATAGAAACATGAAACACATCATGAATCTTCTCCAACTCTTGAGGTAACCTCAACTTGTACGCAACAGGACCCACACGCTCAATCACCTCGTATGTTCCAATGTACCTAGGGCTCAACTTACCCTTACTGTAACCCCCTTAACCCGGCCTAGACGGTTGACCCAAATTAAGAAAGTCACACGGGGAAAACCAAAGTCAACCCGAAAGTCAACCTTGATTATCGACCCTTTTTTTTTCTTTTAAAAACTTATCTAGATGCACATTAACCCTAAAAATGATCATACAAACGACATACTAAAAGATCATAAACATCAGAGATCAAACAAGGACCCAATTGAACAATTTACAACTTTAGGGACCAAATTGTAAATTCTGATAAATATGAGGACTTAGCCCAAATTAAAGTTACCATCTTGAAATTAATCGTGTCTCATGCATCTCAGCCAAATTTCAGCTCAAAAGGACATTCCAAACTCATACAATTGCACATACAAGATTCAGGACCAAAATGTAAACAATCCGAAACGTATAACTGCCACTGTCAGCCCCCAACGGTCAGCCGTTCCGAAACGGGGGACAGCCCGTTTCGAAACTCGGGGCCTTTCCGCAACGCGTACCGGAACGGGGTCGGGCAGTAGCATATCCGTTCCGGAACGGTGTTGCCCGTTTCGAACGCCTGGGCTGCTTCGAGGCACCCGTTCCGAAACGGCAGGCACTGTTCCGAAACGGCCTGCACAAAATGCAGAATTTTACCTACTTTAACATGCAATTGACCAACCAATCATGCTCCAAATGCCACCAAACTTTACCAGCATGCAATTCATCATACAAGAGACATGTTTGCATCAACCAATCAACATATTAGCATCACATATGAAAAGCCCCAAATCTAATGGCATGCTTCCTACACAAGCAACTATTCAAGCATAAAACCTCCAATCCAAACATGTAAAGGCCATTTACAAAACCAGCATTATCAGCGACATTAAACATATTCAAGGAGTTCAAAACAACTCCAAACAACATTCACAAAGGTCCCCCATTGCCATACACCAAAAGCTAAATGTGTTCGATAAAACCTTTCCATACTTGAGCTTAGTTTTCCCTTGGTTGCTTGCCTTCCTTGCTGCCCTCAAATCACCTTAATGTTTTGCATTATTGGTTTAAGAAAACGACAGAGATCGTAAGAAAAAGCTTAGTGAGGAAAGCTCCTTAAAACCACACAATAATGCATTTATAAAACTCATTCATAAATCATGCTTCAAGATACACTTTAACATGCTCACAAGCAAACTTTAAACAAGCATCTCATGCTTCATATCATTACATGTCATATTGGCCACAAGTGATACATTTCATCTTTTAAAAAAAACAAGATCAACATAAGACTCACACATGGACTTTTAAACACCATTGTGATCTTATAATTTCCAAGAACCACACAAGGACTTTTAACCACCTTTGTGTTCTTCCCAAGGACTTTTAAACACCTTGGCCCCAAGGACTTTTAAACACCTTGGCCCATGGACTTTTAAACACCATGGCAAGGACCACACAAGGACTTTTAACCACCTTTGTGTCCTTAACAAGAACCATCCAAGGACTTTTAACCACCTTGATGTTCTTAAGTAACAAGGCTCACTCAAGGACTTTTAACCACCTTAGTGACCTTAGCAAGAATCATCCAAGGACTTTTAACCACCTTGATGTTCTTAAGTAACATGGCTCACTCAAGGACTTTTAACCACCTTGGTGACCTTAACCTTTTTCAAAACATCACTTGCCAATATACATCATTTCATCATTAAATCCACTGTTTTAAAGCATTAAACCAAGCCATATTCATCATGCATTTCAAAGCATCAAACTACATTTAATCAATGTTCAAAAACAAGGAACTCTTACCTTGAGCTTCCTTCAACATATGGCTTACAAAATCAGCAATAACCATGCTAAATCATGCTTTCAAAACAGAATTTAAAACATGCAATAAACCACATTGCACAACAACCAAACCATGGCCACCACTAGAGAGTATTTCCGAAAACTTACACTTGAGCTTAGCAAAGTTGTTTAGACTTAAACTAAGCTCCCAAGACATTGGTTTCAAAGCCGAAAACCCAATTTCACTCACCGATTCCACTTCGCCTCTTGTCGAAGCACCAATCAAGCCTCCGGATCACCACCACTTGGATCCAAAGATGACTCCCCTGTTTAACACATCAAAATAGTAGATTAATGCATCCTCATGCATTAATATCCTCAATGAAAG
Source organism: Hibiscus trionum (assembly GCA_030270665.1). Classification (NCBI taxonomy): domain Eukaryota; kingdom Viridiplantae; phylum Streptophyta; class Magnoliopsida; order Malvales; family Malvaceae; genus Hibiscus; species Hibiscus trionum. The sequence goes on from BSYR01000004.1 coordinate 7,186,440, forward strand.
CACCTAAACTCGCTGCTCTCATCCCCACTCCATTTTCGGCCACCAAACACAACCGAAAATGCATCCAAACCACTTCTCAACAAAGCCCAGCCATTAACCATCAAAACCTAACATCCTTTAACATCATTTAACATCTAAAAAGAACCTAATAACATCCTTATACCTCCAGCAACACCAGATCCACAAGATCACCTCAAAAACAATCAAGAATCACAAGCTAAACTTAGGAAACCCAACCTATCCGGGATTGCATCAATCAAAACTCAATTCCTTATCAATTTAGAGTTCAAATAACATCAAAAACACATCTCCAATCACAGATTTAACAGATCAAACAAAAATCATCAAAAATCACCAAATCTTGCATTATAAGCCAAGATCCATTTCACAACTTAAAAGCCTTTAATAAAACATCAATTAAGGATTGAAAACTTAGGAATTTCAGTAAAGAACTGATAGTTTAGAGGAGAAGGACGTTCTTACCTCCAAACTTGAGTTTCTCCTCTTTTTGGAATCAAAAACCTTGATGAATCAAGTAGCAAATGATGAGGTTTTGTAGATATGATGATTAGGAATCAAAAGAGAGTTGAAAGGAGAGATTTAGGTGAGAAAATCAGAAACAATTCTCTGGAAAGAAAGTGTTTGGGTTGAGAGAAAATGAGAGAAAAGAAAATAGGAAGTTAGTTATCAAAATGGCCAAAATGGCTTTCCCTCCTCTTTTGATATGTTTTAAAATCAGAATATAGCTTAAAATATCTTAGAAAAATCTGGAGAAACTACTTTTGGAATAATAGCTCCTTAAAGATTCAAAGTTTCAACCCTTTCTAAAACAGTCACTAAACTTTCAAAAATTACATTTTGGTCACTAGCCAAAATGTCACCCTTCCAAAACTCATTCTCCAAAATTGATTTCACAGTTCACTTATATATATTAAAAGATGATTTTAGAACATTTTTCCATAATTTTAATGCAACCCGAACTAGGCTTTCCTAAATTCACCCTTTTAGATTCGAACAGCACTTTGACCAAACCGGTCAACGCCCAAAACTTCTAAGCCCAAAACCGGGGCGTTACAACTCTCCCCCCCTTAAGAAATTTCGTCCCCGAAATTTACCCGAAGGAAAGAGATAAGGAAACTGCTTCAGCATGTCTTCCTTCCGCTCCCACGTGGCTTCCTCAACACCTCGATACTTCCACAGCACCTTCACCAACTCAATGGTCTTGCCACGAAGAACCTTGCTATCCGAATCCAGAACCTTCACCGGTTCCTCATCATAGGTCAAATCCGGATTCAATTCCACTTCCTCCACAGGCATCACGTGCGAAGGATCAGATCTATACTTCCGGAGCATAGAAACATGAAACACATCATGAATCTTCTCCAACTCCTGAGGTAACCTCAGCTTGTACGCAACAGGACCCACACGCTCAACCACCTCGTATGGTCCAATGTACCTAGGGCTCAACTTACCCTTCCGGCCAAACCTCATCACCTTCTTCCAAGGCGAAACCTTCAAGAACACACGGTCACCCACCGCATACTCAATCTCCTTACGCTTCAAATCCGCGTAAGACTTTTGCCGATCAGAGGCAGCCTTCAACCGCTCACAAATGAGCTTTACCTTCTCTGTGGTCCTTTTCAACAAAGCCGGCATCGAAACCAACTTTTGACCAGTTTCAGCCCAACAAAGAGGAGTCCTACACTTCCTCCCGTACAAAGCCTCATAAGGTGCCATCTGTATACTTGCCTGATAACTGTTGTTATAAGCAAACTCAACCAAAGGCAGATGCTTCTCCCAAGAACCCTGAAACTCAATCACGCAGCACCTCAACATATCCTCCAAAATCTGGATAACACGCTCAGACTGACCATCCGACTGAGGATGATAGGATGTACTGAAATGCAACCTTGTACCCAGAGCATGATGCAAACACTGCCAGAAACGCGATGTGAACCTCGGATCCTTATCCGACACAATCGACTTAGGCACACCATGCAGCCGCACAATCTCAACAATGTACAGCTCTGCCAACTTATCCAAAGAAAACGTGGTATACACAGGCAAGAAATGCGCACACTTCGTTAGGCGATCCACAACCACCCAAACAGAATTCTTCTTCGAGGGAGACAAAGGTAAACCAGATACAAAATCCATGGTAACCCTTTCCCACTTCCATTCAGGGATTTTCAACGGTTGCAACAACCCTGAAGGAACCTGAAGCTCATCCTTAACTCGCTGACACACCAAACACTTGCTCACAAACTCCGCAACATCCTTCTTCAAACCCACCCAATAGTACTCATCACGAAGATCATGATATATCTTGGTACTACCAGGGTGCATAGCAAAAGGACTACTATGACCTTCAGTCAGAATAGCACGCCTCAACTCAGCATCAGCAGGCACTACTATCCGACTCCCAAAACACAACACACCATCATCATTAAAGCAGAAATCCGAAGGTCTACCCTCCGCGATATCCTGAACATGAGACACCAAGGAATCATCCAGCAACTGCTTATCCTTGATCAACTGAACCAAAGATGGTTTCACTTGCAACTCAGCAACAAGACCACCATCTTGTGATATGCTCAAGCTAGCAAACATAGCCCTCAGCTCAACAGCTACTTTCCTACTCAAGGCATCCGCAACAACATTAGCTTTTCCAGGATGATACTCAATCGTCAGATCATAATCCTTGAGCGACTCCAACCAACGCCGCTGCCTAAGATTCAACTCCTTCTGAGACATCAGATACCTCAAACTCTTGTGATCTGTGTACACAGTACACTTCTCACCATACAGCTAATGTCTCCAGATCTTCAGAGCAAAAACCACTGCAGCCAGCTCAATATCATGCGTAGGGTAATTGCGCTCATGCACTTTCAACTGCCGCGATGCATAAGCCACCACCTTACCCCCCTGCATCAGCACACACCCCAAACCAACATAGGATGCATCACTGTAAACCACAAACTCTTTCCCTGATTCAGGCTGAATCAAGATAGGAGCTTGCGTCAAAGCCGCCTTAAGCTTCTCAAAAGCCTGCTGTCTCGCTTCCGTCCACTCATACTTAACATCCTTTTGCAACAGCTTCGTCAAAGGAGCAGCAATCTTGGAAAAACCATCCACAAACCTTCGGTAGTATCCCGCCAAACCAAGGAAACTACGGACCTCATGAACAGACTTAGGAACCTTCCAGTTCATCACAGCCTCAATCTTCTGAGGATATACACGAATCCCCTCAGCAGAAACCACATGCCCAAGAAACACCACCTCCTTAAGCCAGAACTCACACTTGCTCAGCTTAGCATAGAGCTGATTCTCCAACAAAGCCTGCAGCACAATCCTCAAATGCTCTTCATGCTCCTCCTCAGTACGCGAGTACACGAGGATATCATCGATGAACACCACAAAAAACTTGTCCAGGTATTCATGAAACACACGATTCATCATGTCCATGAAAGCAGCAGGAGCATTTGTCAAACCAAACGACATCACAAGGAACTCATAATGCTCATACCTTGTCCTGAAAGCTGTCTTAGGCACATCCACATCCTTCACCTTCAACTGATAATACCCTGACCTCAAGTCAATCTTAGAGAACACAGCAGCTCCCCGAAATTGATAAAAAAGATCATCAATTCTCGGCAAAGGATACCGATTCTTGATAGTCAACTTGTTCAGCTGACGGTAATCAATGCACATTCTCATAGTGCCATCCTTCTTCTTCACAAACAAGACCGGTGCTCCCCAAGGTGACACACTCGGCCGGATGAAACCACGATCAAGCAACTCTTGCAACTGCGTCTTCAGCTCCTTCAGCTCCTTAGGTGCCATTCTATAAGGAGTAATGGACACAGGAGTTGTATTCTCATACAGCTCAATTCCAAACTCCACCTCGCGGTTAGGAGGTAAACCAGGCAACTCCTCAGGAAAAACACCAGGAAACTCCTTCACAACTCTGATATCTTGCACCCTCAACTCTTTAGAGCTAGGATTCATCACAAAAGCTAGATAGGCTTCGCAACCTTGCCTCAGCATCCTGCTCACCTCCAAGATAGACACCACATTGGCAAGAAACTTCACATTCTCACCAACCACAACAACTTCATAATCATCCGCAAGCTTAAGCGAAACTCACTTGTTTTCACAATCCACAACAGCACGATGCTCAGCAAGCCAATCCATACCAAGGATTACATCAAAACCATAAAAGGGCAACTCCATAAGATCAACATGAAAAACATGTTCTTGAACAACCAAGGGACACCTTCTATAAAGCTTTCGAGTCACAACAGTCTCATCAAAAGAACTAGTGACACGAACACCAACATCCAAAGACTCAACAGGCAAACCAAGCAATTCAGCATGCTCAAGCAAAATGTATGAATGCGTAGATCCAGAATCTATCAAAGAAAGCAATGACAAGGATTGCAAAGTAAAGGTACCTGCAATCACATCCGCATCATTCCTTCCCTCACGCTGAGCATACACCCTCGCTTGGCCCCCACCTTCAGGCTGAATAGCCACAACATGGGCCACTCCACGACCACCTTCCTCTCTCCTCTGGAAATTACCACGGCCGCGCCCACGACCTCTATGCGGTGCAGCAACAACAGGAGCACGCACTTGATCACCAGCCAACCTAAGACAATCTCGCCTTAAATGGTCTGCAGATCCACAAATCCAGCAACCATTACCAGCTGTCGCAACAGGAGCTTGCACCTCCCTCACAGCACGAGGACAGTCACGCTTCATGTGACCCCGTGAACCACAAATCCAAAAAGCACTCGGATCAGCTCTAGCATTGCCTCCCCGAGCAGGTGCACCACCACCCCTCCTAGCTGAGGACTGATACTTCAGGTCACATCCCCTCTTGTTTCGTCCACCTCCGGAACTATACTCAGCAGCTCTCTTACCCGAACTTGCTCCAGCACCTTTCGCAGATAAACCCAAGTTCATCTCAATGTCCTTGGCTCGACCCACCAACACATCAAAATCATCATATTCGGTGGCCAACACATACATCTTCACATCTGTCACTAAACCATAACGAAATCTTTCGCACCTTGCCCGCTCATCAGGTACCAGCTCAGGTGCATACTGACTGAGTCACACAAACTGTACTTCATACTCAGCCACATTCATGCTCCCCTGGGTAAGAGACATGAACTCTCGCTTCTTTTCATCCAGGTACCTCACACCAAGATACCTCCTCTTGAACACATTCAGAAAGAATGTCCAAGTTATGTCAGCTTCAGCCATCCCAGCTATAGTGGTCGTCCACCACGTATACGCATCATCCTGCAGCAAGGATACAACACACCCCAGCTTCTGCACATCAGTGCAACTCATCTGGCCCAAAATCCTCTTGGTACTCTCTAACCAAGCTTCAGAACCTTCCGCAGACATACCCCTAAACTCAGTCCCACCAAGACTGCGTAAGCGCTCCAAAGGTAGTCTAACACCAGAATCTCCCTGATGCCCAGCTCCTTGAGCTCCGGATACTGCTGCTCGGAAAGCACCCGCAATAGCTTGTACCAACATCGTCATGTCAGGCATAGCTTGCCCCTGACCAACCTCAGGTCCAGCAGCTCCAGCACCAGCTGCAGCCCCAGCTTCCTCAGCCCCAGCACCACCACCACCAGGTGGAGGAGGAGGTAACACCGCACTACCCGCATTCTCTTCATTTTCATTCTCATTCGGAGCCGTAGCTCGCACATTACTTCTCAACTCTCTACGTGGTGCCATACTTTAACCATGCAATCACAATGCAAATAAACAAAGTCAGGCCCAGCAAGGTAAACAATCCAAGTACTCAAGCTCAATTTCATTTAAAAGCAACATCATTTCTTAGCTTTGATATGGCAATGGGTACCCACAACATGCTTCATCACAACATACAACTCAATTGCATCAAACTCACATACTACTCAACATGCTTTCACTCAACAAGCATATATAGCAGACATACATCAAACATTCACATACACATTCCCAATTACTCGAGAACTCAGCTCTGATACCACCAAATGTAACCCCCTTAACCCGGCCTAGACGGTTGACCCGAATTAAGAAAGTCACACGGGGAAAACCAAAGTCAACCCGAAAGTCAACCTTGATTATCGACCCTTTTTTTTCTTTTAAAAACTTATATAGATGCACATTAACCCTAAAAATGATCATACAAACGACATACTAAAAGATCATAAACATCAGAGATCAAACAAGGACCCAATTGAACAATTTACAACTTTAGGGACCAAATTGTAAATTCTGATAAATATGAGGACTTAGCCCAAATTAAAGTTACCATCTTGAAATTAATCGTGTCTCATGAATCTCAGCCAAATTTCAGCTCAAAAGAACATTCCAAACTCATACAATTGCACATACAAGATTCAGGACCAAAATGTAAACAATCCGAAACGTATAACTGCCACTGTCAGCCGTTCCGAAACGGGGGACAGCCCGTTTTGAAACTCGGGGCCTTTCCGCAACGCGTACCGGAACGGGGTCGGGCAGTAGCATATCCGTTCCGGAACGGTGTTGCCCGTTTCGAACGCCTGGGCTGCTTCGAGGCACCCGTTCCGAAACGGCAGGCACTGTTCCGAAACGGCCTGCACAAAATGCAGAATTTTACCTACTTTAACATGCAATTGACCAACCAATCATGCTCCAAATGCCACCAAACTTTACCAGCATGCAATTCATCATACAAGAGACATGTTTGCATCAACCAATCAACATATTAGCATCACATATGAAAAGCCCCAAATCTAATGGCATGCTTCCTACACAAGCAACTATTCAAGCATAAAACCTCCAATCCAAACATGTAAAGGCCAATTACAAAACCAGCATTATCAGCGACATTAAACATACTCAAGGAGTTCAAAACATCTCCAAACAACATTCACAAAGGTCCCCCATTGCCATACACCAAAAGCTAAATGTGTTCGATAAAACCTTTCCATACTTGAGCTTAGTTTTCCCTTGGTTGCTTGCCTTCCTTGCTGCCCTCAAATCACCTTAATGTTCTGCATTATTGGTTTAAGAAAACGAAAGAGAGCGTAAGCAAAAGCTTAGTGAGGAAAGCTCCTTAAAACCACACAATAATGCATTTATAAAACTCATTCATAAATCATGCTTCAAGATACACTTTAACATGCTCACAAGCAAACTTTAAACAAGCATCTCATGCTTCATATCATTACATGTCATATTGGCCACAAGTGATACATTTCATCTTTTAAAAAAAAACAAGATCAACATAAGACTCACACATGGACTTTTAAACACCATTGTGATCTTATAATTTCCAAGAACCACACAAGGACTTTTAACCACCTTTGTGTTCTTCCCAAGGACTTTTAAACACCTTGGCCCCAAGGACTTTTAAACACCTTGGCCCATGGACTTTTAAACACCATGGCAAGGACCACACAAGGACTTTTAACCACCTTTGTGTCCTTAACAAGAACCATCCAAGGACTTTTAACCACCTTGATGTTCTTAAGTAACAAGGCTCACTCAAGGACTTTTAACCACCTTAGTGACCTTAGCAAGAATCATCCAAGGACTTTTAACCACCTTGATGTTCTTAAGTAACATGGCTCACTCAAGGACTTTTAACCACCTTGGTGACCTTAACCTTTTTCAAAACATCACTTGCCAATATACATCATTTCATCATTAAATCCACTGTTTTAAAGCATTAAACCAAGCCATATTCATCATGCATTTCAAAGCATCAAACTACATTTAATCAATGTTCAAAAACAAGGAACTCTTACCTTGAGCTTCCTTCAACATATGGCTTACAAAATCAGCAATAACCATGCTAAATCATGCTTTCAAAACATAATTTAAAACATGCAATAAACCACATTGCACAACAACCAAACCATGGCCACCACTAGAGAGTATTTCCGAAAACTTACACTTGAGCTTAGCAAAGTTGTTTAGACTTAAACTAAGCTCCCAAGACATTGGTTTCAAAGCCGAAAACCCAATTTCACTAACCGATTCCACTTCGCCTCTTGTCGAAGCACCAATCAAGCCTCCGGATCACCACCACTTGGATCCAAAGATGACTCCCCTGTTTTAACACATCAAAACAGTAGATTAATGCATCATCATGCATTAATATCCTCAATGAAAGCACCTAAACTCGCTGATCTCATCCCCACTCCATTTTCGGCCACCAAACACAATCGAAAATGCATCCAAACCACTTCTCAACAAAGCCCAGCCATTAACCATCAAAACCTAACATCCTTTAACATCATTTAACATCTAAAAATAACCTAATAACATCCTTATACCTCCAGCAACACCAGATCCACAAGATCACCTCAAAAACAATCAAGAATCACAAGCTAAACTTAGGAAACCCAACCTATCCGGGATTGCATCAATCAAAACTCAATTCCTTATCAATTTAGAGTTCAAATAACATTAAAAACACATCTCCAATCACAGATTTAACAGATCAAACGTAAATCATCAAAAATCACCAAATCTTGCATTATAAGCCAAGATCCATTTCACAACTTAAAAGCCTTTAATAAAACATCAATTAAGGATTGAAAACTTAGGAATTTCAGTAAAGAACTGATAGTTTAGAGGAGAAGGACGTTCTTACCTCCAAACTTGAGTTTCTCCTCTTTTTGGAATCAAAAACCTTGAGGAATCAAGTAGCAAATGATGAGGTTTTGTAGATATGATGATTAGGAATCAAAAGAGAGTTGAAATGAGAGATTTAGGTGAGAAAATCAGAAACAATTCTCTAGAAAGAAAGTGTTTGGGTTGAGAGAAAATGAGAGAAAAGAAAATAGGAAGTTAGTTATCAAAATGGCCAAAATGGCTTTCCCTCCTCTTTTGATATGTTTTAAAATCAGAATATAGCTTAAAATATCTTAGAAAAATCTGGAGAAACTACTTTTGGAATAATAGCTCCTTAAAGATTCAAAGTTTCAACCCTTTCTAAAACAGTCACAAAACTTTCAAAAATTACATTTTGGTCACTAGCCAAAATGTCACCCTTCCAAAACTCATTTTCCAAAATTGATTTCACAGTTCACTTATATATATTAAAAGATGATTTTAGAACATTTTTCCATAATTTTAATGCAACCCGAACTAGGCTTTCCTAAATTCACCCTTTTAGATTCGAACAGCACTTTGACCAAACCGGTCAACGCCCAAAACTTCTAAGCCCAAAACCGGGGCGTTACAACTCTCCCCCCCTTAAGAAATTTCGTCCCCGAAATTTACCTGAAGGAAAGAGATAAGGAAACTGCTTCAGCATGTCTTCCTTCCGCTCCCATGTGGCTTCCTCAACACCTCGATACTTCCACAGCACCTTCACCAACTCAATGGTCTTGCCACGAAGAACCTTGCTATCCGAATCCAGAACCTTCACCGGTTCCTCATCATAGGTCAAATCCGGATTCAATTCCACTTCCTCCACAGGCATCACGTGCGAAGGATCAGATCTATACTTCCGGAGCATAGAAACATGAAACACATCATGAATCTTCTCCAACTCCTGAGGTAACCTCAGCTTGTACGCAACAGGACCCACACGCTCAACCACCTCGTATGGTCCAATGTACCTAGGGCTCAACTTACCCTTCCGGCCAAACCTCATCACCTTCTTCCAAGGCAAAACCTTCAAGAACACACTGTCACCCACCGCATACTCAATCTCCTTACGCTTCAAATCCGCGTAAGACTTTTGCCGATCAGAGGCAGCCTTCAACCGCTCACAAATGAGCATTACCTTCTCTGTGGTCCCTTTCAACAAAGCCGGCATCGAAACCAACTTTTGACCAGTTTCAGCCCAACAAAGAGGAGTCCTACACTTCCTCCCGTACAAAGCCTCATAAGGTGCCATCTGTATACTTGCCTGATAACTGTTGTTATAAGCAAACTCAACCAAAGGCAGATGCTTCTCCCAAGAACCCTGAAACTCAATCACGCAGCACCTCAATATATCCTCCAAAATCTGGATAACACGCTCAGACTGACCATCCGACTGAGGATGATAGGATGTACTGAAATGCAACCTTGTACCCAGAGCTTGATGCAAACACTGCCAGAAACGCGATGTGAACCTCGGATCCCTATCCGACACAATCGACTTAGGCACACCATGCAGCCGCACAATCTCAACAATGTACAGCTCTGCCAACTTATCCAAAGAAAACGTGGTATGCACAGGCAAGAAATGCGCACACTTCGTTAGGAGATCCACAACCACCCAAACAGAATTCTTCTTCGAGGGAGACAAAGGTAAACCAGATACAAAATCCATGGTAACCCTTTCCCACTTCCATTCAGGGATTTTCAACGGTTGCAACAACCCTGAAGGAACCTGATGCTCATCCTTAACTCGCTGACACACCAAACACTTGCTCACAAACTCCGCAACATCCTTCTTCAAACCCACCCAATAGTACTCATCACGAAGATCACGATACGCGTTCCGAAACGCCAAGGCAAAAACAAGGGCTGTTTTGAAATGTTCGAGCCCGTTTCGAAACACCCTGTTGCAGAAACAACAAAACTGCAATTTAAGCATCTCTTAGGGTATTTAACTTGGTTCCAATCACCACATACGTCAGAGAAACAACAAAGAAGACATACATACACAAAAATCATCCAACACACATGTCCAAGATCAAGGTAAACATAAACGCGCTTTACATACTATTAAAAAGAAGCTTCAAGATCAAACATAAGAAGGACAAGGTCCAAAATCATAACCACAAGACATAAGGTAGGAACAAGCCAACAAGGTAAACATCAACATATTCTCAACACAAGGAGTTTACAAACATTCCCAAAGACACAAACAAGGTCCACCCTCATTGCCACACACACTATTATCTAGGCAAAGTCATACTAGAGCTAAGACCGGACACTTGGATCACCTCCCTTGCACCGTTGCCTTCCAAAGGGTCTACGGATCTGCATTGTTGGAAAAAGAGAGCGTAAGCTATAAAGCTTAGTGAGTGGAGCTCAAAAACCAACTACAACAATGCAGTTTCAAAAACGACATTAATTTAGGAAACCAAACCATTTCTTGAAAACACTTCCACAAAACATTTCCAAATCATTTCCTTTTTCATCATGCTAACTTGAAACAAGTTTAAGCAATGCAACCACACATGCCATAGGCAATGAACATGCATCAACCGTGCATAAACCATATATGAATCATATACGCAAACCAAGCATACCGGCTCCATAAATTATATCACATGCTTTAAGCACAAAAACATAACCATATGAGTTTACCAAGTTCATATAAAAACATATCGAATGAGTATACCGACATTATTGACACGTTGCTCGGATAAGCGGGCACCTTGATGGCACAACCCCCATCAAGTCACATGGTGAAACAACCCTCACCACAAACACACTTCGAACGAGATGCTACTACCCGCATTGCCCGTTGGTGATAGCACAACCCCTACCACTTGCATCACAATAACACAACCCCTATTGTGAAACCGAAGAATTTCTCACGCGCGAATTTCATAATTATAGTTGTAACCCCCTTAACCCGGCCTAGACGGTCGACCCGAATTAAGAAGATCACACGGGGAAAACCAAAGTCAACCCGAAAGTCAACCTTGATTAACGACCCTTTTTTTTCTTTTTAATCTTGTCTAGATGCACGTTAACCCTAGATATGTTCACAAGATAATCATATTCAGACATCATAACAATTAGAGAACATTCAGGGACCCAATTGCACAAATTACAACTTAAGGGACCAAATTGTAAATTCTGATAATTATAAGGACTTAACCCAAAATAAAGTTACCAACTTGAAATTAATCATCTTTCATGCTTCTTTGCCAAATTTCAGCTCAAACGGACATCTCAAACTCATACAATTGCAATAACAAGTTTCAGGACCAAAACGCAAACATTTCAGAACATTCAACCAACAATTTCAGTGCCCAACGGTCGAGTGTTTCGGAACAGGGAAGGTCCGTTCCGAAACGCGGGACAGTTCTGAAACTGGTACCGAAACATGGCCTGGCAGAGGCCAAACCGTTCCGGAACAGTGCCTCCCGTTTCGGAACGCCCAGGCCATTTCAGGCCCCCGTTCCGATACGGTAGCACCTGTTCCGAAACAGGATGCCCAGATTGCAGAAAATTTGCTGGTTTATCATGCAATTGACTTAACAAACATGCTCCAAAAGCAACCAAATTATACCAGCAAGTCATTCAACATACAAGGAACATAATTGTATCAACCAAACATCAACATGGCAACAATTATGAAAATCCCCAAATCTATAGGCATGCTTCCTACTTAGCAAACCATTCAAGCATCAAAATACCAAAACCATCTCATAAAGGCCAATTACAAGCTCCAACATTATTAACATCATTAAACCAACTTAGGGAGTCCAAAACATCTCCCAAAACAACAACATAGGTTCCCATTGCCAAATGCCAAAAGCTAATAGTGTTTAAGAAACCTTCACCATACTTGAGCTTAGTTCACCACTTGGATTCTTCACCACCTTGCTGCCCTCAATGCACTTTAATGCTCTGCATTATTGGTTTAAGAAAAGAGAGAGAGCGTAAGCAAAAGCTCAGTGAGGAATGCTCATTTAAAACCACACAATAATGCATTTACAAAACACATTTATAACCCTTAAATCCAATCATCATTTGTACATGCTCATAAGCATTTAAAACAAGCAATACATGCTTCAAGTTCATAACATGTCATATTGGCAACAAGTGATACACTCAACATAAGATCCACACATGGACTTTTAAACACCATTGTGATCTTACACTTTCCAAGGACCACACATGGACTTTTAAACACCATTGTGTCCTTAACCCCAAGGACTTTTAAACACCATGGCAAGGACCACACAAGGACTTTTAAACACCTTTGTGTCCTTAACAAGAATCTCCCAAGGACTTTTAAACACCTTAGAGTTCTTAGATAACAAGGCTTACACAAGGAATTTTAACCACCTTGAACCTTAACCAAGAACCAACCATGGACTTTTAAACACCATGTTGTTCTTAAATAAACAAGGCTTACACAAGGAATTTTAACCACCTTGAACCTTAACCAAGAACCAACCATGGACTTTTAAACACCATGTTGTTCTTAAATAAACAAGGCTCACACAAGGACTTTTAACCACCTTTGTGACCTTAACCATCACTTGCCAATGTGCATCATTACAACAATATTCCACTGTTTTAAAGCATTTAACAAAGCCATAGACATCATGCATCATTGTGCATCAAAACCACATTTAACAATGTTCAAAACAAGAATCTCTTACCTTGAGCATTCTTCAATACATGGCTTATAAAATCAGCAACTAACATGCTAAAATATGCTTTCAAAACAGAATTTAAAACATGCAAACAACCACATTGCATACAACCAATCCATGGTTCATCATCAAGAGAGTTTTTCCGAAAACTTACTCTTGAGCTTAGCTAAGTTGCTTAGACTTAAAGTAAGCTCCCAAACCTTCAAAACATTGGTTTCAAAGCTGGAATCCAAAATCCACTCACCGATTCCGTTTCGCCTCTTGCCGAAACACCAATCAAGCGTCCGGATCAACACCACTAGGATCCAAAGATGACTCCCCTGTTTTAAACACATCAAAACAGTAGATTAATGCATCATCATGCATTAATATCCTCAATGAAAGCACCTAAACCCGCTGCTCTCAACCACACTCCATTTTCGGCTACCAAACACAACCGAAAATGCCTCCAAACAACTCCACAACACTACCCAGCCAAGATCCATCAAATCTAATCATCCTTAAACATCAATTAACATCCAAAAAGTATCTAATCAAACCCTTATACCTCCAGCTATCACAGATCATCAAGATCACTCCAAAAATAACCAAGAACACAAGCTAAACTTAGGAAATTCAACCTATCCGGGATTGCATTTATTAAACCTTAATTTCACATCAATTTAACATTCATTTAACATCAAATTGACACCTCAAAACACTGCCCAAACAGATCATACAAAATTTCATCAAAATCAATCAAATCTTGCATTTAAAAGCCAAAATCAAGAATACATCTATAAAACTTTTTATAAAACATAAATCAAGGATTGAGAACTTAGGAATTTCAGTAAAGAACTGAGAGTTCAGAGGAGAAGGACGTTCTTACCTCCAAATTTGAGTTTCTCCCTTTTTAGAACCAAAATCTTAAAAATCCAATTAGCAAATGGTGAGGTTTTGTTGAAGAGATGGTTAGAGATCAAAAGAGGATTATAATCTCATGTTTGGACATCAAAATCAGAAGGAAAAGCTCTGGAGAAAAGTGTTTGGTTTGAGAGAAAAGATGAGAGAAAATGGAAATGAAATTTTAGGAAGTTAGTTGGAAAATGCCAAAATATCTTCCCTCCTTTTTAGTTTTATTTAAAAACCTTTAATTAATCATTTAATATCTTAGAAAAATCTGGAGAAACTCCCATTGGGTAAATAGCTCCTTAAAGATTCAAAGTTTCAATCCTTTTTAAAACAGTCTCACAATTTTCGAAATTTACATTTTGGTCACTAACCAAAATGTCACACTTCCAAACCTCATTTTGTAAAATTGATTTCACCAAACTCTTATATATAATAAAAGAGGATTTTAAGACATTTTTCCATATTTTTAATGCAACCCGAACTAGGTTTTCCTAAATTCACTCTTATATATTCGAACCGCGATCCGACCGAACTGGTCCGAATCCCAAAACTCCTAAGCCCAAAACCGGGGCGTTACAATAGTGCACTTCACATCCTATTGATCGATCAATCTATCCGATATAACCCATGTGTCAATATACTCATCGCAACATCAAAATCCACTGATTTTCACCGGGGATAACCACCTCCCTAAAACACATCCCAATAGCCATAACCACAAGCTCAAGCATAGCATGAATTCAACCAACATTTAGTAAATAACATGGCATTCATATGGGACAACAACAACATGTATTTAATGCATAACAACAACAGAGGAAACATCATTTAAATTGACATGCACATGATCCAATACATGATCAAATATAAGAAGGCGAAAAGCCGAAACAACACCAAAACTTACTCTTGAGCTTGGATTGGCCTAATAGCTCAATCCAAACCCTTAAAACACTTCTTCCACCTTAATAAACAGTAAAAATCATTTCCACTCACCAGCGATTACCAAAACCAAGTCGAAACCCCTTTCTAGCTTTCCGGTTCGCCTACAATTGAGTTCAACAATTCCGGATCTTCAATCCCATCCTCTAACCAACCCAAAACAAAGGATTTAGAGATATTTTCAACACTCTAACTTGATGGAAAGCAAAGATTCAAAAACTCAATCAAAACACCTATCGAACATATCTGATACAAGCCGTAAACATCGAAAAACCCAATTCGGACAATCTCTAGCAAAACCCAGCATTTGATAACATCAAAACACATAGATAAACAACTAAAAACATCAACCCAACATCAGATTAACACCATCTATCGATTTACCTCAAAATTCACCCAAATTCGGGATTCTTACCAATCACCCAACATCTCAACTCAAATTCGGGATTCCTACCAATCACCCAACATCTCAACTCAAATTCGGGATTCCTACCAATCACCCAACATCTCAACTCAAAAACCACATTGTAGAACTAATGTTTTGATATAATAATTGAAAAATGTTTTGGACTGATTTAAAAAGTATTTAAAACAATTTCCAAAGTCCAAATATTCTGAAACTATGTTTAGGGATGTTTTTAAATGGGTTTTTAATGTGTTTCAAGGCCAAATTATACAAACCTGTCCAGGTGTTTCGAAACACCTTAGGGCGTTTCGAAACAGGGGATTCCAGTAGCATATTCGTTTCGAAACGTGTTTCGAAACGGGCTTTCCCTGGACTTGATTTTTGCCCAGCGTTTCGAAATGGGCTAGGCCGTTTCGATACGCCCACGTGGCAATGACCCCAATGGTCATAAACCCCAACGGCTATTTTCCCAACCAACTTTTAAATGCAGGCGTTTTGATACGGGACTACAGCGTTTCGATACGAGTTTCGAAATGGCCAGGAGGCGTTCCGAAACGGATGCCCTGACAGACTGCAACGGCTCTTTCTACATTGAGAGTGTTTCGAAACAACATCGAGCGTTTCGAAACGGGGAGCTGCAGAATGCATTTATGGTGGGAATTAAAGTCCTCAACGGCTCCAATTTGATCCTAACGGCTAGTAACGGCTACAAACTCAATTGGGAGTATAAAAGGGACCTCCAAGCATCAAGAGAAGGCTAATGCTCATATTGTCAAACATCAAATGATCAAACATTGTCTTAGTGCCTAAATTGTAAATTCTTGTATAGACAAACACTAGTGAGCCAAAATTGTCAAATTTGCTCAAGTGTGTTAGGTTTTGGGTGAGTGCTTCATTGTGCAAACAAACTCCTATTAGAGGGTTATAAGTTTGCTTTGTTTATCTCTTGTAAAGAGGGTTTCAATCAAGGCTTTGGGTAGAAAGCTTGATTGGTTGTAAGGGTTTCCTCCTAAGCCTAGAAAAGGGGACGAATCAATTAGTGGATTGATTGTGAAATCCTTAGTGGGGAGCTAAGGTAGTGGATGTAGGTGCTTGTTAGAAGACCGAACCACTATAAATCTTTGTGTCACATTTATTTTTAGCTTCCTTTACCCTTCCACCCAAATATCCACCTCTCCACCACTTGGTGAGCATAATCGGTTGAACGAATCGAGCCCCAAACAACTCAACAATTGGTATCAGAGCTTGGCTCAATCGAAGAGGATTAACATCCTATTGAGGAGATCCGGTAAGCTCGATCACTAGTTCATCAACCGGCTCAAAATGGCGCAATCCATAGACAAACCGCCTTTCTTCGACGGAACATTCTATGCCCATTGGAAGATAAAGATGAAGTTCTTCATCAAGTCTAGAGATTACAAGCTATGAGACATAGTTGAAGATGGTCCGTTCGTGCCTCAACGAAGCAAAGCGGAGTGGAGTGCCGACGATCGCAAGAAGATGGAGCTTAATTGCAAAGCCTTGCACATCTTGTTTTGTGCTTTTGGCCCATCCATGTATGAGAAGATGTCTTCTTGTGAGAGTGCCAAGGAGGTATGGGACAAGCTTGAAGTCACATACGAAGGGACCGCTGAAGTCAAGGAGACCAAGATTGGGCTCCTAACATTAGAGTATGAGAACTTCAAGATGGATCCGGAAGAGAACATCGAGAAGATGTTTGATAGGTTCTCCACCATCACCAACGGTCTTAAAGGTTATGGAGAAGCCATCCCGGAAGAGAAGCTTGTCCGAAAGCTCATCTACTCACTTCCCGAGTCTTGGGACTCAAAGAGGACCGCCATCATCGAAGCCAAAAATTTGAAGACTTTGAAGCTTGATGAACTTATGGGGTCTCTTCTCACTCATCAAATTATGAAGAAGAACAAGGAAGAGGAGAAGAAAAGGGAAGAAATTAGAGCTATGGGAGAGAAGAAAATCAAAGGGCTTGGCATCAATGCTAGTGCCATGGCTCTCAAATCCTCCACTTTCCATCATGTCTACTCAAGTGAAGAGGAGGATGAAGAAGAAGAGATAGTTCATCTCTTCAAGAAGTGTGCCCCGTTCATAAAGAAAGCCTTGAGAGAGCTTGAACGAGAACCTAAGAGAAAGGAGAGGGCAAGCATTTCAAGCCATAAGAAGAAGGCACATTTGGCTACTTGGAGCGATGAAGACTCCACCGACGATGAACAAGCCAACCTTTGCCTTATGGCCATCGAAGAAGATTCAAGGGTAACTTCTAATTCATCTACTTCATGTTCTTATTCCTTTGATGAATTACAAGATGCCTATGACGATTTGGTTTTAGATTTTAAAAGCCACATTTTGAAAAACAAAAAATTGGTTTCAAAGTTAAAAATTCAAAATGATTTGCTTTCTAAAACCAAACTTGAACTTGAAGCAAAACTTGAAGAGTTTGAATTAAAATGTTTTGATTTACAAAAATTGCTTCAAAATGTTCAAGAAGAAAAAGATTTGATTTCCAAAGAGCTTGAAAAGAAAAACAATTTTGGAAAATCAAATTTTTATGTTAGACAATCTAGTGCCCTTAGATTTAAAAATGGTAAATGTTTTAGAAGTGTTTGGGTCCCAAAAGGACTAACCACTTCAATTAAAAAGGATGACATTGAAAAATGGATTCCAAAGGGGTCAAAAATTTGTGCTACTAACGTTCATGGATCCAAAGCAATTTGGATACCAAAAGTTACTTGATTGTCTTTTGCTAGGTGTGATGGAGATGTTCAACAAGTCAAACATTGAGGGGGATCTCCATGCACACAAGGAAGAACACTTGAAGAAGGAAGGTTTCACATCCTACCTTGAGTTCAAGTGTGGTAAAATTCTAGTTGTTTTAATTTTATTTGTTTATCTTTGTTTAAATTCAATTAGATGGTCATATATGTTGTGACTAACATTTGGATGATGCTTTGAGTAAGGGGGAGCCATTTTAAAACCAAATTCTTACTTTTGTCAAACTTTTACCTCTATTGTTATTTTTGAACTTAATGTTTTAAATTCTTTTTGATATAACAAAAAGGGGGAGAAATGGTTTGAAAAATTGAATTTTCAAATGAATAAGGGGGAGCTTTATTTGATTTCATATCTTTAGTCTCTTATTCACATTTTTAAAGTTAAAGGGGGAGAATCCCAAACAATTTTTCAAGAGAGTTTTATTATATCAAAAAGGGGGAGATTGTAGAACTAATGTTTTGATATAATAATTGAAAAATGTTTTGGACTGATTTAAAAAGTATTTAAAACAATTTCCAAAGTCCAAATATTCTGAAACTATGTTTAGGGATGTTTTGAAATGGGTTTTTAATGTGTTTCAAGGCCAAATTATACAAACCTGTCCAGGTGTTTCGAAACACCTTAGGGCGTTTCGAAACAGGGGATTCCAGTAGCATATTCGTTTCGAAACGTGTTTCGAAACGGGCTTTCCCTGGACTTGATTTTTGCCCAGCGTTTCGAAACGGGCTAGGCCGTTTCGATACGCCCACGTGGCAATGACCCCAACGGTCATAAACCCCAACGGCTATTTTCCCAACCAACTTTTAAATGCAGGCGTTTCGATACGGGACTACAGCGTTTCGATACGAGTTTCGAAACGGCCAGGAGGCGTTCCGAAACGGACATGAGGCGTTCCGAAACGGCCAGGAGGCGTTCCGAAACGGATGCCCTGACAGACTGCAACGGCTCTTTCTACGTTGAGAGTGTTTCGAAACGGCATCGAGCGTTTCAAAACGGGGAGCTGCAGAATGCATTTATGGTGGGAATTAAAGTCCTCAACGGCTCCAATTTGATCCTAACGGCTAGTAACGGCTACAAACTCAATTGGGAGTATAAAAGGGACCTCCAAGCATCAAGAGAAGGCTAATGCTCATATTGTCAAACATCAAATGATCAAACATTGTCTTAGTGCCTAAATTGTCAATTCTTGTATAGACAAACACTAGTGAGCCAAAATTGTCAAATTTGCTCAAGTGTTTTAGGTTTTGGGTGAGTGCTTCATTGTGCAAACAAACTCCTATTAGAGGGTTATAAGTTTGCTTTGTTTATCTCTTGTAAAGAGGGTTTCAATCAAGGCTTTGGGTAGAAAGCTTGATTGGTTGTAAGGGTTTCCTCCTAAGCCTAGAAAAGGGGACGAATCAATTAGTGGATTGATTGTGAAATCCTTAGTGGGGAGCTAAGGTAGTGGATGCAGGTGCTTGTTAGAAGACCGAACCACTATAAATCTTTGTGTCACATTTATTTTTAGCTTCCTTTACCCTTCCACCCAAATATCCACCTCTCCACCACTTGGTGAGCATAATCGGTTGAACGAATCGAGCCCCAAACAACTCAACACACATCAAAACAAAGGTAATAACATCAACAAACCCAACAATAACAGATCCCACCTGAAAATCTTACTAAAAGCTCATTTTCATCAATTTTAGCCAAGTTTCATTAAGATTAACACAAGATTACAAAACCTTAGCATTTAAAAGAATCAAAGCATGAGAATTTCATTAAAGAACCTTACATTAGAGGAGAATCACGTTGCTCACCCCCAATCCTAGCTATTTCCCCTTGTTTGGCAAAATTCATTGAGAAAAACAATGAAATAAGCTTTGGGTTTTAGGAAATCAAAATAGGAGAACCATTTAGCAATATTAGATTGATAAGAAAATGCTTTTACCTTGAGAAAATCAAGATCAAAGGCTATTTGGTTGAAGAGAGAAGATGATAAAGCTTGAAAATGGTTTTTAACGTATAATATGAAATTTTATAAAACCTTATTTTAATTAATTCTTAAAATCTATTTTAAAATATTTGATTAGTCAAAATAAAGGGAATAATAGCCATATTGGCCCAACCAAAATAGCTCCTTAAAGATTCAATGTTTTGATCTTTTACAAAATGGTCACTAAAAAAAGATTTTACAAACTTTACAATTTGGTCACTAAACCAAAATGTCATGGTTCAGAAAGCGTTTTTCCAAAATTGTTTTTACCAAAACCTTAAACATATTTATTAATGATTTTAGAGATTTATTTCATATTTTTCCCAACCTCCGAGAACCACTTTCCCTGAATTCACTCACAACTCCCAACACCGGTCTTTCAGACCTCAAAAACTTCACTGGATCTTCTAGACCCTAAACTGGGATGTTACAACTCTCCCCCACTTAAGAAATTTGTCCTTGAAATTTACCTAATGGAAAAATTTGCGGAAACTGACGCTTCATGTCGTCTTTCCTCTCCCAAGTGGCTTCTTCAACACATCGGTGTTGCCACTTTACTTTGACCAGCTCAATAGATCTACCTCGCAAAAGCTTGTTGTCCGTAGCTAAGATCTCAACCGGTTCCTCACCATACGACAAATCTGGATTCAGTTCGATTTCCTCAACAGGCATTACATGCGATGGATCTGACCTATACTTCCGAAGCATAGAAACATGGAATACATCATCTATCTTCTCTAATTCCGGAGGCAAACTCAATCTATAAGCCACAGGGCCAACTCGTCCAACGATCTCATATGGGCCAATGAATCTCGAACTCAGTTTACCTTTTCTACCGAATCTCATCACTTTCTTCATGGCTATACTTTCAAGAAGACTTTCTCACCCACATCATACTCAATCTCACGACGCTTCAAGTCTGCATAAGATTTCTGTCGACCGATTGCTGCTTTCAAGCGATCACATACCAATTTCACCTTCTCAGTAGTGCCCTTAAGCATAGCATGTAATGATACCAATTTCTGACCAGCTTCTGCCCAACAAACAGGAGTTCTACACCTCCTACCATACAAGACCTCAATCGGTGCCATCTGAATACTAGCTTAATAGCTATTGTTATAAGCAAACTCAACTAACGACAAATGTTTCTCCCAAGAGCTCTGGAAATCTATAATACAACAACGCAACATATCCTCAAGCACTTGTATTACTCGTTCTAACTGACCATCTGACTGAGGATGATATGAGGTACTAAAATTCAATCGGCTACGCAAAGCACTATGCAAGAAATCCCAAAACCTCGATGTGAACCTTAGATCTCTATCCGATACAATTGATTTCGGTACACCGTGTAATCTCACTATCTCGCGATATAAAAATCAGCCAATTTATCCAAGGAACCGGCCGTGTTAACAGCTAGGAAATGTGCACACTTGGTGAGTCGATCAACTATCACCCAAACTGAATTCTTCCGCGAAGGAGACAACGGTAAACCTGATACAAAATCCATAGTTATCCTCTCCCATTTCCATTCCGGAATCCATAAAGGATGTAACAATCCTGATGGAAACTGATGTTCGGCCTTCACTCGTCGACAAACCATACATTTACTTACGAACTCAGCCACATCCCTTTTTAAACCAACCCAGAAATAATCATTCTTCAAATATCGGTACATCTTCGTGCTTCCTGGATGCATAGCAAACGGACTAGCATGTGCTTCATTCAAAATGGTACGTCTCAAATCAGCATCTTCAGCCACAACAACTCTATCTTTGGAACAAAAAACATTACTCTCACTAAAACTGTACTCGGTCAGTTTACCTTCCACAATATCCTGAACATGTGAAGCTAAAAAACTATCTTGCAACTGTTTCTCACGGATCAACCGTTCAAGAGAAGGTTTCACTTGCAATTCTGCGATCAATCCACCATCATGCGACAAGCTCAATCTAGCAAACATCGCTCGAAACTCAACTGCCACTTTCCTACTCAACGCATCGGCTACCACATTGGCTTTACCTGAATGGTACTCAATAGTGAGATCATAATCCTTCAATAACTCAACCCATCTACGCTCTCGAAGATTCAACTCTTTCTGAGACATCAAATACTTCTGACTCTTGTGATCGGTATACATTGTGCATTTTTCACAATACAAATAGTGTCTCCACACTTTCAAAGCAAACACAACAACGACTAACTCAATATCATGCGTGGGGTAGTTCTTTTCATGAGTTTTCAACTGTCTCGATGCATATGCAACAACTCTCCCATCTTGTATCAATACGCAACCTAGGCCTATATACGAGGCATCACAGTAAATTACATAATCCTTCTCTGTTACCGGTTGCACTAACACATGTTCTCTAGTCAAAGCATCTTTAAACGATCAAAAGCCATACGTCTCGCTTCTGTCCACTCATATCTAACATCCTTTTGTAACAATTTCGTCAACGAAGCAACTATCTTAGAAAATCCTTCTACAAACCAACGGTAGTAGCCTGCTAAGCGTAGGAAACTACGAACCTCAGTCATAGACTTCTGTTGCTACCAATTCACAACAGCTTCCACTTTCTTAGGATCAACTCTAATGCCATCCGCTGACACAACATGCCCTAGAAAGACTACCTCTCTAATCCAAAACTCGCATTTGCTCAACTTCGCATATAATTGATTATCTAGCAAAGTCTTCAACACAAGTCGTAAATGTCTATCATGGTCCTTCTCAGTGCGCGAATAAATAAATATATCATCAATAAACACTAGAACAAACTGATCTAGGAACTCATGAAACACACGGTTCATCATGTCCATAAACGCGGCTGGTGCATTAGTCAACCCAAACGGCATTACCAGAAACTCATAGTGGCCATAACGTGTACGGAAAGCTGTTTTCGGTATGTCATGCTCCTTCACTTTCAACTGATAATACACTGATCTCAAGTTTATCTTCGAAAACACTGATGCATCCCGCAACTAATCAAACAAATCATCTATTCTCTGTAACCCCCGTAGCCCGGCCTAGACGGTTGACCCGAACTACGAAGATTACACGGGGAAAACCAAAGTCAACCCGAAAGTCAACCTTGATTAACGACCCTTTTTTTTTCTTTTTAAACTTATCTAGATGCACATTAGTCCTATATGTGGTCACACAAACAACATACTCAAAAATCACAGCCATCAGAGATCATTCAGGGACCCAATTGCACAAAACACAACTTTAGGGACCAAAATGTAAATTTTGAAAACTTTGAGACCTTAACCAGATTTTAAGATACCAACTTAAAATTAATCATGTTTCATGCATCTCGGCCAAATTTCAGCTTAAACGGACATCCCAAACTCATACAATTGCTCATACAAGATTCAGGACCAAAACGCAAACAATCCAAAACACATAACTGCCCATGTCAGCCCCCAACGGTCGACTGTTCCGAAACGGGAGACAGCCCGTTCCGAAACGCGGGGCCGTTCCGAAACAGGCTTAGCCCGTTTCGAAACGGGGGTCTGGCAGAAGCCTTTCCGTTTCGGAACGGTGTCACCCGTTTCGGACGCCTGGGCTGCTTCGAGGCACCCGTTCCGAAACGGTTCACCCTGTTCCGAAACACCCTGCACAAAATGCAGAAATTTGCCTAATTAAACATGCAATAGGCCAACCAAACATGCTCCAAACGCTACCAAACTTTGCCAACATGCAATTCAACATAAACGAGACATGCTTGCATCAACAATTCATCAGAAACACATCATATACAAAAAGCCCCAAATCTATAGGCATGCTTCCTACACAAGCAACCATTTAGGCACAAACCTTCCAAAACAATCTCAATTAAGCCAAATCATGGTCCAACAACATTAACAACATTAGAACATTCTTGATCAACATAAACTATCACAAACACAATAATCCCAAGAGATTCTACCCCTATTGCCTTTATTAACTATAGCTATTCACCGAGACATACATCTCACTTGGAGTCCACCTTGAATCCCTTGCTCCTTGCTGTCCAAACTTCAAAGATCTGCATTGATGGACAAAGAGAGCGTAAGCACATAATGCTTAGTGAGGAATGCTCAAAACCAAAACACCATCAATGCAGCGGGTCATAAAACGCTTGTAAAACAAACCCGAATTGTTTACCAAAACCATGTTTGAAATCCTTTTCAACAACAAGCATCAACCATGCATAAACACCATATGCAAAGCTACAACAAAACCATGGAAAACACTTCCATTTCACAACATACCATTCTTAAACTTGAAAGCCATTTCAAACAAGAATCCTTTTAAAAATCATTACTCAAGCAATCCATCACATACATTTAACCAAGGCAACTTATAAACCATACTAACATAATCACATGCCTTTTAAAAACAAGTCCTACAAGACTTCAAAGCATTAAAGATATTCATGCTCACATACATCATTTACCAAATGATAATCAACACTTGTTCAACCAACAAGTAAACATGCATTCACATGCATCATACACCTTTCATGCAACAATGCATCTTTTCAAGCAACTCATGCTCCACATGCAACCATGCATCATTTCAAGCATCTCATGCTTCACATGCAACCATGCATCATTTCAAGCATCTCATGCTTCACATGCAACCATGCATCATTTCAAGCATCTCATGCTTCACATGATCAAGAATATTACATTGGCATCCAAGAGATCAACCACGTTCACTTTCCAACACAACAACCCGATCGGATACGCGGATTCCGAGCGTTGTCCCTACGCTCCCTACACCCTACCCAATCCAAGGTCCTCGAATGGGCAACACCTCCATTATGACCTCAACATCCTAAGGTTCCCATGCATGGACTTTTAAACACCACACAACCTTAGCTTTTCCTCAAGGATCCCATGTATGGACTTTCAACCACCATACAACCTTGACATGCACAAGGTTCTCCCGTATAGACTTTTAACCACCATACAACCTTTGCATAACCGATTGGTAGTTGTAGAACATCATCTAACGAGATCCGGGACACCCTACACAAGATCCACACATGGACTTAACACTGCCATTGTGATCTCAACAAGCACAAGGTTCTCACATATGAACTTTTAAACACCATATAACCTTTGCTCAACCAAGGTCCTCGAATGGGCAACACCTCCATTATGACCTCAAATAACCAAGGTCCTCGAGTGGGCAACAACCTCCACTATGACCTCATCTCGTTAGGAAACTTGAAGGGAGCTTATCCGGTCCTCTCTTGACCACTCCACCTCCAAGGCGACTTTATTCACGGTGCACCCAATCCTATAGCCGGCTAACTATATCCGATCAAAGAACCAAGAACCACTTACATCACTTGCCAATATAACCACCTTACCACATTAGTCCAATGTTTCACATGCATAACCAATATGCAAAATCATTACCACATTAATCAAATGATTCACATGCATAACCAATATGCAAAAACCATCATTTACCAACATTAATTCACTGTTTTAAAGCATTAGACAAAGCCATAGAACAACATGCAACACCATGCATCAAAACCACATTTTCAATGTATAAAACCAAGGATCTCTTACCTTGAGCATCCTTCACATATGGCTTTCAAAACCAGCATTAAACCATGCTTAAACATGCTTTCAAAACAGAATTAAACCATGCAAAACTCATGCATTCTAATCATCAACCACAATTGCTTAAAAGCCAATTCATATCACAAATCAAGTAAGAAATCCATTTACTTACTCTCGAGCTTAGCAAAGTTGTTTAGACTTAAACTAAGCTCCCAAAACCTTCAAACCTTTGTTTAAAAGCCGGAAACCCAACTTCACTCACCGATAACCAAAACAAGACTAGCCCACAAGCCTTCCAAGCTTCCGAAACCTTCCGCAAACACCTTCAAAGCTCAAGGATCAAACTCCCCTGTTTCAAGCACACAAAAACAGCACATTAATGCATCATTATGCATTAAGAACAGCAGCCACACAACCAAACTCGCTGCTCAACACAAATCCAACAATTCGGCTACCAAACCCAACCGAAAACACCTCCAAACATTACCAAAACTTAACCCAGACAAGATCCATCACTTCTAACCATTTTTATACATCAATTAACATCCAAAATGAATACAAACACATCCTTATACCTCCAGGTATAACAGATCACCAAAAACACTCCAAAAACAACCAAAAACTCAAGCAAAACTTAGGAAATTCAACCTATCCGGGATTGCATTAGTTAAACACCAATTTCTAATCAACTTAGCATTCATTTAACATCATTTTGACACTTCAAAACACTGCCCAAACAGATCACACGAAAATTCCACCAAAATCACCAAATCTTGCATTTTAGCAAAAAATCAAGATCTCATTTGAAAAACCATTAACAAATCATAAATTAAGGATTGAGAACTTGGGAATTTCAATAAAGAACTTGAAGTTCAGAGGAGAAGGACGTTCTTACCTCCAAACTTGAATTTCTCCTTTTTAGAGCCAAAAAGCTTGATGAAACAACTTGCAAATTGTGAGGTTTTGTTGATGAGATGATAAGGAATCAAGTAAGAGTTGAAATGAGAGATTTAGATGTCAAAATCAGAGAAAGAAATCTGGAGAATTGTGTTTGGTTTGAGAGAAAATGAGAGAAAAGGAAAATGGAGAGAAAATGAAAAGTTAGTTAAGAAATGGTAAAAATGATTTCCCTCCTCTTTCATAATCTTTAAAATCAGAATAAAGCCTTAAAATATCTTAGAAAAACCTGGAGAAATTCTTATTGGAATAATAGCTCCTTAAAGATTCAAAGTTTCAATCCTTTATAAAACTGTCCCGCAACTTTCAAAAATTACATTTTGGTCACTAGCCAAAATGTCAACCTTCCGAACCTCATTTTCCAAAATTGATTTCACAATTCACTTTTATATAATAAAACATGATTTTAGAACATTTTTCCATATTTTTAATGCAACCCGAACTAGGCTTTCCTAAATTCACTCTTATATATTCGATCAGAACTTTGACCGAACCGGTCAACGCCCAAAACTTCTAAGCCCAAAACCGGGGTGTTACATTCTCGGCAATGGATATTTATTCTTCACAGTTAACTTATTCAACTGACGGTAATCGATACACATACACATACTTTCGTCTTTCTTCTTGATAAACAACACTGGTGCACCCCAAGGTGATATACTCAGACGGATAAAACAACGATCTAATAATTCCTGAAGCTGAGTCTTCAGTTCTTTCAACTCTTTCGGAGCCATCTGATACGGAGCAATCAAAACAGGAGCTGAATCGGAATACAACTCAATAGCAAACTTGACTTCTCTATCCTGTGGCAAACCAAGCAACTCTTCTGGAAACACCTCATGAAAGTCACAAACTGCTCTAATGTCTTTTGGTCGGACCTTACTCATATTCGGATTGATCACATAGGCTAGGCACGCTTGACATCCCTGATCTAACATCCTTTGAGCCTCTAAAGCAGAAGCTACGTTGGATAAGAATTTAACATTCTTACCAACCACTACTACTTCATAATCATCTGAAAGTCTCAAACTCACCCGCTTAGTCTCGAAATCTACCTTTTCCTTGTGTTCTACTAACCAATCCATCCCTAAAATCACATCAAACCCGTAAAACGACAATTCCATCATGTCAACTGGGAATACGTGACCCTGAACCATCAACGAACATCTGCGATACATCTTTCTGACCACGTCTGTCTCACCAAACGAAGTAGTCACACTCATACCCACATCAAAAATTTCACACGGTACATCCAACTTCTTAGCATGCTCACTCAGAATATAAGAATGCGTAGAGCCAGAATCAATCAACAAAAGCAATGTCAAAGATTGTAACACGAAATTAGCCGCGATAACATCGGTGTCGTTCCTGCCTTCTTTGTGTGCATACAGTCTCGCTGGTCCGCCTCCCTCATGCTGAACTGCGACTACAAGTGCCACATTCCTTTGACCATCGTTCCGTGGCTGAAAGTTCCCTCGGTCGTGCCCACGGCCTTGCTGGTACTCGACAGCTCGTACCGGTGCTTGACCACCTCTAGCTAGCTGAGGACAATCTCGCTTGAGATTATCCTTCGATCCACACTGCCAGCATGTACCATAGGTTCCGCAACACTCTTCTGGATGAGACCTACCACACTTGGTGCATTCGGGTGCACGATGAGCAAAACCTTGGCCTTGATGGCCACGTCCGGGGTTACCACCCCCACGTCTATGATCAAAATGCTCCCTCTTGTCCTTGTGCCCCTTGGCACGATCGCGATTCCACTATACAGGTTGTTTCCCTGAACTAAACCCGCCTCCCCTAGTAGACAAACCAAGACTATGCTCTATATCTTTGGCTCGAGCTACTAGCACATCAAAATCTGTATAATCAGTAGCCAACATAAAGGTCTTCACTCCCTCGGTCAAACCATATCGAAACCTCTCACAACGTTTGTTCTTAGTAGGAACTAGCTCAACAACATACTGACTAAGTCTAACAAATTGAACCTCGTACTCCGAAACGGTCATGCTCCCCTGAACTAAGGCCATGAACTCACATTTCTTCTCATCTTGATACCTCAGCCCCAAATACTTCTTCCGAAAAGCAAAACAGAAGAAATCCCAAGTAATATCAGTAGTAACTATACTCGCGGTAATCGTAGTCCACTAGACATATACGTCACCCTAAAGCAGGGATTTCACACAACCAAGCTTACGTGCATCATTGCACTCCATCTGGTCCAGAATCCTGGTAGTTCTAGCTAACCAAGCCTCAGCTCCCTCGGGAGATTACCCACGAAACTCTACTCCACCAAGACTACGGAGCCTCTCAAGGGGCTTGCAACTTTTGACACCATGCAACAATTTTCTTTTATGCAATTCAACCATTCCACGTTCACTAAGATGACCAAGACGCATATGCCACAATTTTGTATTATCATCATTTGACTCAACAAAATGAGCTCCACCTACAACTGTACTCCCTAACAGTTTATAGATATTCACTGCAGTTATCTTTCCTTTCATCATAGTTAATGCACCTTTAACAATCCTAATAGTTTCTCTATCCTCGTCATCTTGAGGAATTAATCCGTTCTTATGCAAAGTGCCTAAAGAAATTAGATTCCTTTTCAAATATGGTATATGCCTAACATCACATAATGTTCTAATAGTACCATCATACATCTTAATTCTGACTTCACCAATACCGATAATATTGCAACATATATCATCACCTAAATAGACAGAACCAGAATCAACAGACATATAGGTAGAAAACCACTCCATGTTAGGCGTTATATGATAAGGGCATCCTGAATCAAGAATCCAAGAATCTGTGAACTGAGTTGTTGAAATAGAAAGCATATCACCATCACTGCAATCCAAATTCTCATTTTGTGCCACATTCAGAGTTTTGGATGATGCATCATGTTTATCATCTAACTCATTTTTTCCACTTTGGACAGTCTCGCTTCATATGTCATGGCTTCTTGAACTTGTAGCAACGAAACATCTTCTTGCCTCTAGATATTGATCTAGAATTCTGTCTTTAAGAACCCACATTCTCTAACTTCCTTCCACGGTCGTGATTACCCTTAACATATAAACCATCAGCGTGAGAGCTTTCGCATGTATCTTGTCTTCGTTGGTTGTGGGCCAACAAGGTTGCAGTAATCTCTTTAACTCCAATTGTTTCTTTCCCATATGTAAGAGTAGTCACAATGTGTTCGTAAGAAGAAGGCAACAAACACAACAAAATCATTGCTTTGTCTTCATCTTCAATCTTCACATCAAGTTGACTTAAATTAGTAATTATTTGATTGAAGATATTCACGTGTTGCGCCAAATCTTAACCTTCCTACATCATTAGCCCATACAACCTCTGCTCTGGATACAATTTATTTGTTAGAGACTTAGACATAAATTGACTTTCCAACTTGGTCCATATCTCTCCTAGAGACGCCAGATCCATAATGTGATACATAATCTCATCTGCCAAACATAACTGTATGGTTCCAATCGCTCGTTGCTGTAGTTCTTCCCAATCGTCGTCCTCCATCAACAATGGTTTTTTAGATCGTAAAGCCTATAAAATCCCTTATTGTGCCAACATATCTTTTACCCTCGTCTGCCACAATCCGAAGTTACCTTCACCATTGAACTTGACCACTTCTGAATTTTGCACTGGACATAGCCATCGCAACCAGGCTCTTGATACCAGCTGTTGTGCACACGACAAACGAAAAAGAAAATCAAACAAGCAAGAACACAAGAGATTTAACGAGGTTAAATATTGTGCTTACGTCCTCGGGGAGAAAAGAGTGGTTGTTTTCTTTCATTCGTTCGATAAAGCCCGACAAAAATAAGGCTTAAATCCTAAAAAGAAAAATTGATGATGTGCCTAATGAGGTGGGGGTAAGCCGTTTTATATAGCCTCTTACATCCAAGTCATATTCTAACTAGGATAACTACTACTCAATCCTACTTTATTTAGGATTACAATTTTTCTAATCCATCGGGGAGTAGTATTCCTTATCCTTCAAGGATTCATACTCCCTAACCTCCTAGGATCCCTCTTGTCGGTTTGTTATTAAACCCATTTGTCTTTTTACAGTATATGAGCCATACTTAACATCTTTTAACAATTCGCCTTGGATTCTAATTGATTATGAATATGATTGGTATGTGTTTTGACCATATAGGTCCAAGCGATAATTAGCTCAAGCATAAAGCAATGGCTAATATCGAAACATAACAATCCTATCTCCACATCTATCCAACCAAATTGTTGCCAAACTCCGTAGAACTCCCCTGTTACCTCCTACAGTCGCCAATAAACATATCACATATAATGAGGCATCCCCCGAGCCGTAGCTCATGGATCGTAGTCCCAATAATACCATGTATCATACAAATGAATCCAAGGACTTCCATTGTAGGCAACTTACGCATTTTATCTTATCTTTGATATTGGGGAAAGTATCTTATTGCACAAGTATCTTGCTTGTCATTTATTAAATGTCTTATATCAATTTTTGAACTTTTGATACTTTAGGCTTATTAACTCATAGGTTTTTGAGTCGGGAGTATTCATTATTATTTAAAATCCAAGGCGTCATCATTCAATAGTTAACTTCAAACAAGATACAAATTATACATAGCCATCTATTACCAAAATAACAGCAAGGCACAAGGTACTTACGTAATGTAAAATCAAATGCTTTCAAGAATGTCGTGCTATGAAATGAGTACCCTTTCCCAATTTGCTCTAATTAAGCCTTATGCACAATGTATATGATCAATGTAACACAACCATAAGCATTCAGTCTCTCAATCGAATATAACTAATAAAATCGGGATAGCACTGTGTCATCCGAAACATAACAACTACACTCACATGTTATCTCAACATTACGAGATACCTGAACCTCAATCACTTCTAGATTTCAACTAACTTCTTTCCTTTACTCTTCAATATCATGTCATGTACCTCAAAAAATTAACAAGGAATTAAAACTAATTTAATCTATTCAACAGTCTCAAAGAATGGACATACATCTATGCATTTATTCATCATAAAAGCAGCTCTTATAACTTCTTAATTAAGCAAAACAATCTAACATACTCATATTTACAATCACACGAATCAATATAGTTCACTTATATGATCTCAATCTTCTCAAACAATCCCTTCATTAAGAAAGTATTCAAAACTGTCCTTTTACGTTCATACCAAAACATGACTATGTGATTACACATACTGAAATCAATTCTATTATTCATTTATATATAAGCACATCAACTTAAATCCATATCTACAAAAAAATCTATCCCATGTATATTCGATCCATAACAAACAATCAAAACTTCATTCTTGTAACGCCCAAGTTTTGGGCCTAGAAGCTTTTAGTGTTGGTTTGGGGTTAGTAGAACCTAAACTAGAGATCTGAGTTTTCGGGAGTAGTTCAGGGAAAATGTAGTTCGGGGTATGATAAAATTATAGAATATTCCTAAAATCTTCTAAAAGTATATAGAAAGGTTTGGTAAAGAGAATTTTAGAAAATAGCCTTTGGAAGATCGAGATTTCACTTTAGTTACCATTTCGTAAACAATGCAAAATCTGTTTTTAAGGCTATTTTAAAAGAAGGCCAAAACTTAGAATCTTTAGGGAGCTACCATTTAATTAATGAACCTTTTCCTTTAACTTGACCATTTTAAATGATTTAGTAAAAAGGAAATAAAAGGAGATTTAAATAAAAAGGGGTTTTAGTTTTCTAAAAGGCAAATTGACGTAACTTCCATTCTCTCATTTTCCAAATAGCAAATAACTCTATTTTCTCTCTAAAGATCTAGATATCTTCATCTTTCAACTTATTTTTGCTTTACAAATGATTTCCTTAACTTTTCCATCTTTTACCTTAAAACAATTTTGAGGAACTTTTATCAAATCTTGTCAATTGAAGAAAAAGGTAAAGGTTAGAGGTAAGATTCGTTCAACTCCTCTAATCAAGGTTCTTTAATGAAATTCCCAAGTCTCTAGCTCTCTAAATATGGTCATTAATAATGTTTTATGATTTAATTAGTGAAAATTGAAGAATCGGGCTTTAAAAGGTGATTTCTTAGTATTTTTTATTGCTACTATTTTGATTGGTTTTAGTTATGATTTAAATGTTAAATGATGTTAAAATAAAGGTTTTATCATAAAAATCTCGAAATGGATTAGATTTCTAATAGTTTAGGTTGTTAGATTTGGGTTTTTGTAGTGTTAATATAGTTTTGGTGTTGCTGGAGGTTCTTGGAGCAATTATGGTGTTTTTGGATGTTAATTGATGATTAGAATTGGATGGAAGTGTTATATTTTGGCTGGGTTAAGTTTAGGAAGCAATCGAAGGTGTTTTTGGTTGTTTTGGATAGGGGTTTGGTGTTCTTGGGCAGTGCAGGGAGATAACATGGGTTACTGGTGGTTTTAATGCATTGAGATGCGTTAATCCTCTTTTTTGTGTGGTATAAATAGAGGAGTTTGTATCGGATACAATCACTGAAGTTTCAGAAGCTTGATTTTGCTTCGGTAAAGCAAGCGAGGCGTGATCGGTGTGTGGAATTGGTTTTAACATTTTGTCAATCACTTGAAAGCCACTGTTTGGGCATGATTTAAGAAATGTTCTGATGGCTTAATTAATCCCTTGAGCTAGAATGTTGATTTCAAAGAGATTGAGTTGTTGTGAAAAATGCTATATTTTAAATATGCATTTGATGTGGGATGAAATTATTTTATGTTGATGCATTGAAAATAGTGGGTATTTGATGTTTAAAATGTTATTTACTGGCATAAAATGAGATTATTGTTACCAGATATAATTGATCGATTAATAGGATGAGAAGTTAAATATAATATACAAAATTCGTACGTGCTCTTTGGTTCGGGCAATGAGGTATTGCTATCCCGCTCCAAAGTGAGAGTGTGGTGATGAGTGATTCACCACGGTAGGTTCTAATGAAACACTCAGGCTTTGTGGTGAAGAGAGAAGCCGCCATGAGAGTTTGGTGATGTGAGATTCCACCAGGGTAGGACTTGACGATGTGAGATTCTATCAAGCTATCCGCATATCCGAGTAATGTTACTAAAATGCCAATATATGAGATTGATAATGAGATTCACATGTACCTTACTATAAATTTTTTATGAAATGAGATGCATATGAGATCATGTTTTGAGAAATGCTTTTGATGATACAAGCATGTAAGGCTTCGCCTTGAGACTTTGCGTTTTGGCTAATGCATGAGATAGATGGTACATGTGGTATTTAAAATGATGTGGAATTTGCTTTGAAAATGATTTCAATCATGAGATAGATAGAGCATGATGAGATAGATTTCTAAATGAGAAATGGTTTTAAAATGCATTGTTGTTGTTGGTTTGTTTTGAGCATCCCTCACTAGGCATTATTGCTTACGCTCTCTTTTTCCAACAATGCAAGAAGAAAAAATAGGGTCATTTATTAGAGTAAACTTTTCGGTTTCTTTCAATATTCCCCGTGTGGCCCATTTGGTTCGGTCTATTGCCTAGGTCAGGTCGAGGGGGTTACATTTGGTGGTATCAGAGCCAGGTTTGCGAAAGAATGGGAAGGTAAGATTGATGTGTTATTGTTAATTTGCTGAATAAATGATGAATGTTATGCATGATGGTTGTATATATTGTGGAATGATCGTTGAATGCTTTGATTGAGATGTTTAGTGATTGATAGTAAGATTTATATTTGTATGTGTTGATTGGGGGAGAGAATAAGGGTACCCATTTCCATATTATTACTAATGTAAAAGAAGATTTTTGGTTTTAAAGTGAAACTTGAGATCCTTGGATTCTTGCTTTTGGGTTTGCCTATTTGATAGCAAGATTTATGTTTGTATGTGTAGATTAGCATATGTTTTCAAATGGGAACCAGGCGAGTGCATAGATATGGTAATCGCGTGGCTCTGAACGTTAATGTTGAGGATTTGTCGCCCCTCCACCTTCTTCTGGTGATGATGGAGCTGGTGCAGGAGGTGGCGTTGGAGGTGATGGACCTCGGGCAGCTCAAGGGCAAGCTGCTACCGATATGACACCGTTGAATCAGACCATAGCTGGGGATTTTCAGGCAGCGATAGAAGGAATGCACGTGGCTGCACATCAGCCTGGTGATGATGTCGGCTTACCTTTAGAGCGTTTGCATAGTTTGGGGGGAACTGAGTTCCGAGGATTGTCTCCTGAAGGTTTTGAGGCATGGTTTGAGAGCACCCGAAGGATTCATAGACAGATGGGGTGCAATGATGTGCATAAGTTGGGTTATGTTGTATCTTTTCTCCATAGAGATGCTTATATGTGGTGGATGACCATCACCGCTAGTATGGAACCTGCTGATGTAACTTGGGAGTTCTTTGTAACTACTTTCATGAGGAAGTATATGTTGTTCCCTATGTTGATGAGAAGAAGCGATAGTTCATATCGTTGGTGCAAGGGAACATGATTGTCTTGGAGTATGAAGTTCAATTTGTTTGGTTGAGCCATTATGCTCCTAGACTAGTTCATGATGAACGTGTGAGGTGCGATCGTTTTCGCTACGGACTTGAGAAGGATGTTAAGAGGTATATGTTGGCTTCAAACTACACTGATTTTGATGTCTTAGTCACTCGAGCTAAGGACATAGAACAAAATTTGGGCTTGGTTGCATGTTCCTGTGGATCTAGCTCTAGGAAGAGATCGGCCGAGTTAGATGTTGGCAAGGATAGCTATAAGAAGCATAAGGATAGGAGGTATCAGCTTGAACCAAGGCGAGGTGGTGATAACTCCGGCCGAGGTCATCAAGGGAAAAATGCTTTTGTTCGTACACCAGATTGTAACTGGTGCGGTAGAAGGCACATGGGAGAATGTTAGGGTAATTTGGGTTCATGATATAACTGTGGATCACGAGGACATAAGAAGCGTTATTGCTCACAACCCGTTAGAGATGAACAAGCTCCGGTGTGAGCTGCTAAGCCACAGAGAAATCGTGGAAACTTTTAGCGTAGGGATGATGGTCAGAGGAATGTTGCACATGTGGTTGCTATTCAGCCTGAGGGAGGTGGACTGGCTAGGGTGTATGCACATCGTGAAGGAAGGAATGACACGAATGTGATCACATGTACTTTTACTTTGAAATCCTTGTCATTACTTTCTTTGATTAATTCTGGGTTTACTCATTCATACATTTTGCGTGAGCATGCACAAGCGCTTGATTTTCCTGTTGAATTGTTAGATATTGGTATGCGTTTAACTAGTTCATTTGTTGAAACGGTAGTTACAAAGAAGTTGTATAGAAAATGTCCTTTAACTGTTCAGGGTCATGTGTTTGAGGTTGATCTTATGGAGTTGCCTTTCTATGGTTTTTGTGTGGAATAAAGAGGGGAGTTTGTATCGGACACAATCGATGAAGTTTTGGAAGCTTCAAAAGCTTGATTTTTGCTTCGACAAAGCAAGCGAGGGGTGATCGATGAGTGGAATTTGTTTTAAAATGAGGTCAATGACTTGAAAGCGTGGTTTGGGGTTTAGATTGAGTTTGAAACGCAAATCTAAACCCAGAAGTAAGTTTAAGTTGTTCCTCTCTCATTTCTCGGCTTTTGTCTCATTGATTTCCATGTTCATGCTCTTGTTTTAAAGATAGATGATAATCCACTGTTTATGCATGATTTGAGGAATGTTTTGATGGCTTAATTAATCCCATGATATAGAATGTTGACTTCAAAGAGATAGAGTTGTTGTGAAAATGCTATATTTTAAATATGTATTTGATATGGGATTAAATTGTTTTATGTTATGCATTGAAAACAATGGGTATTTGAAGTTTAAAATGTTATATATTGGAGTAAAATGCGATTATTGTTACCAGATATAATTGGTCGACCAATAGGATGAGAAGTACACTATAATATACAAAATTCGTACCTGATCTTTGGTTTGAGCAATGGGGTAATACTATCTCGTTCCAAAGTGAGAGTGTGGTGATGAGTGATTCCACCACGGTAGGTGTAAAGTGCTCATTAGTCCTATATTTTACATGCATTCCATAATATGAGTTGTTCTTAAGTACATTTTAGGCATATTTAGGTTCATGCATTGCCTATTTACTGTATTCTTTATTTTACCCTATTTATGTTGATTATCTTTTATTTGGTAAGGAAAAGAGACTGTTTTAGTTTAGTTTTCATTTCAGGGCTAGAAGTGGTTAGGAGGAGGACATACCAGAGGAGAGGCTGCAGAGATAGCAGACCAAGGAGCTGTATTGATGAAGTTCCAAGTAGAGAAAGCCGTTGCCAAGTAGCTGTCGCCGCTATACCTACCGCCCAGGGCAGCAAGCTGAGGAATTGGAGAACTGGAGCGCAATCTGTAGAGTAGAAAATCCCAATTCCAACGATGCCACCAAGTCAATTTTCTGACGCATGGAGCAGCGAACAGAGGCACCGAATGAGGAGATCAAGACAACTTGCAGTGCAAGGTATCGAGAAGAAGTCCACATTCAAATCAAAGAAGTCAGAATTAAAGGTTGCATTTAATGCAAAAGCTACTTTGAAGACTTCTACTCCAAGGAGGATTTGACCTAGCTAATGCCTATATATACTTGACATATTTTGTAATTGTAGACAACTTAGGTTTTCCTTTGGGCATAGTTTAGGTTTTCTTGTCGCCTTTATGTTCTAAATTCTCTCTTGGGTTTGGGTTATGTTGTAAACTGGTGTGAGAACGGTTGTTTAGGAATTAAGTTTGTTTTTGCAATAAAACATCAAGGTTTTCTTATTCCATTCTCTTCATAGTTTTCAATTAAGTTCGAAAGATTAGTTGTTAACTATCTATTTGTTCGGTATCGAGAGAGCCGAACTCACGAAAGAGATAAGTGCGATCCTCATCCTAATCATGTGTTGATCAATTAGGCCTAGACATAGGTGCGAGTTTAAGGGGCCTAAAAGAAGACGAACCAAGGTTGTTGTCTTTGCAAGATTCACGCTAAGACGGGTGTCATCTGCAGTGGGAAACAATAATATTCTGACTTAGGCATAAGGGAGATCAGTATCGAAGCGTTTTGCCGAGCCTTGAAGGCCTGCCGAGTTTGCCGCCGAGCCAATTGCCCGTTCAACTACCGAGGCAGCGAATGCGTCGAAGTAGCCAATCTGCCATACTCGGTCGAGGCAGCAAATTCTGGCAGCGCAAAGCAACATAACCTATTCAACGTAGTTTCACACTACTTAGCAGCATAGCCTGACCCATTCTATCACCCTAATCTTTTCTGTCAATTACTTGTGTTTTATTTACTTTTTATTCTTTTATAAACTAAAGTTCATTTGTGCATTTAATTTTCTTTCGGCAGGAATTACAACTCGAATAAGCTATCTAATCCCTGTGGGAGACGATATCTTTTATACTATAACTTGATAAGAGTGTGCACTTGCGCTCCTATTTAGAGAACAACTATACGCTCTACAAGTTTTTAGCGTTGTTGCCGGGTATTAGCAATAGTAAATTCGTTTTTATATTTCTGCACTTTTATTTTTATTTGCATTTTATTTTTAGTTTTTATTTTTCTATTATAATCGAAAAAAAGAATTTTACATTTTTCTTGTCTAGTGCATGACCAGGACAAACCCAAAGGGAGAAATCCCTCGGGAAAGCCAAGAAAGAGAGAAAAGCAAAAGCAACCATGCATAACGGCCAAGAAGACAACCCTGCCATCGATGCTCAAAACTGTAACGCCCCGATTTTAGGCTTAGATGTTTTGGGCGAGTCGAGTTGGACCGGTGGAACCGGTGTTGGTTTTTCGAACCGTTAAAAAGGTGGTTTAGGGAGATTGGAGTTCGGGATAGGATAAAAATGTGATAAAATTTTCTAAAATCATCTAAAACGATGTTTGAGAGGTTGGTCAAATCAATTTTACAAAACGAGTTTTCGAAAGTATATATTTTTGGTAGTGACCAAAATGTAATGATTTAAAAGTAGGGAAAATGGTTTTTCAAGAAGAGTCAAAATCTTATAATCTTTAGGGAGCTACTTGGAAAGTATGTCTTTCCCCTAATTTGGCATGTGTTTTAAATGCTATTAATGATTAAAAAGGTTTTAATTAAATTAATTAACAAAGGTAGTTAATCGGTTAGAGAAAACTTCTGAAGAGCTTTCATTTTCTCAATTTTGCTTCAGCCAAACACCATTCTTTCTCTCAATTTTCTAGAAATCTTTTGCTCTCAAATCCTTTTTTGATTTCTTATCATTATCCATTGAATTCTTCCATTATCCTTCAAGTTTCTTCAAGCAAAACTTGCCAAATTAAAGTAGAAGGAAGGATTGGTGGTAATTTTCGTGCATTCCCTCTAATCTAAGTTCTTTAATAAAACTCCAAACATATTTGACTCTTTAATGCTGATTTTAATTGAGGTTTTGTTATTAGAGTATTAAACTCTTGAAATCTTGATGAAAATTGGTTTAAAAAGTGATTTTCAGACTTTGATTGATTTGGTTGTTTTTAAATGAGTTTTGAGAGGTTTTTGGTGGATGAAGTCTTAATCATATAGATCCCGAAATCCTTGAGATCCTTAGTTTTTGGAAGTGTTTTGGTTGAGTTTTTGAGGTGTTCTTGTGGAATCCGAGTTGTTGGAGGTATAAAGTTGGTTTAGGTGGTTTTTGGATGTTGAATAATGCTTAGAATGTGTGTGATGAGTTGGGTAATAGCTGGGCTGAGGTTTGTGATCAATCGATTGAGTTTTCAGTTGTTTTGGATGAGTGTTTTGTTGCTTTAGAGCAGGGCTGTGGGATTTCTTGTGTGTGCTGGAGTTTTGGATGCCTTTTTAATGCACTGAGCCTCTGTTTTGATGTGATGAAAATAGGGGATGGTGATCCGAATGCAAAGGAAGTGTTTTGGAGGCTTCGGAATATCGTTAGTTGAATCGGTAAGTGTGGTTTCGCATGTCGGTGAGTGGAATTTGGTTTTCCAACGTGGAAACGTGTTAGAAAAGGTTTTGGGAACTTAATAAGAGCTTGAAACGCTTTATTAAGTTTGGAAGTAAGTAAATCGAAATTTCTCCCTTGGTAGTGCTAGTTATGAGCCTCTGTGTGTCCCGTCTCTCGTTACTGGGTTATACATTTACCGATTAGTGGTGTTGAGGGGTTGTGATTGTACCGAATACTCCACCACGAGTGTCACAACAATGGAGGGTCTCTCTCGTGTGTGAACCTTGAGATACCGGTAAAGTGTATGAAGGGTGTGGGACAACCCTTGGTAATCTGTGTATCCGATACTTTATTTTTGAGATTGTTGTTTATCACTTGTGAGCCAATATAATGACATGAAACATTGTGGAAAATGTTGTTAATGCATATGTTGAAAGATGCATGTTTTGGTTTAAGTTTAGCATAATGGTGTTTATGCTTGGAATGGTTGGAATATGAGTAGCAATGATTTAAAAGCTGAATTTGTAAGAATCATGGTGCATGATGTTTAATACAATGGTTTTGAAGTTAAAGTGCATGTTTTGAAGAGAAAGGCTTGATGGTTTTGAAGAGAGTGAAAACGGATTTTGAGCATTGATGATGTTAGTGATTTTGAGCATTCCTCACTAAGCTTGTATGCTTATACTCTCTTTGTTCATCAATGCAGTAACATTAAGCTTTGGAGGCGACACTTGCAAGGGGATCAGCGGAAGACTTTGATTGAAGGTAATTCTTGGTTTTGGAACTAGTGTAATGAAGGTAATGGGGCGCTTTATGTTATAAATGTTGGTTGCTTTAATGTTTTTCGTGTATGTGCAAGTTTGATATGCGTATTTAGTTGTGTGGATGACCTTTACGTTTTGGATTATGCTTGAATATGCAATTTAGCCTATTTGTACTGTTGCGTGTAAAAGAGTTTATCGCAATGTAGTGCAAGTGTACACGACGCAAGTAGTAAAGTGATACGTAAGTATCAGATATAGTCTCCACAGGGACTGGGCTAATAGCTTTAACCTTGGATTGCTGCACAAGAGGGAAAAGAAAGAGTTTAATTGTTTGTCACGAAATAATAAAGAAGACTGAAAATAAAGGATGAAAATATTCAGAATAAAGAGTAGGTCGGTATTGATCTGCTCCGTAGTGCAGGTGTTTGCACTGTCTAAGACTTCTCTGTTCTGTCATAGCGCCTGTCGCGGCAGCACCTGGTGCGGCAGCAGTCTGTTGTTGTCACGACAGCGATCACACAACTCAGTACTTCAAGCTTGGCAAGAATCCCTGCTATGCCTTAGCCTATCCCTAGGTCCAAGTCTGTCGATGAACACGTCTTTGATGATACCTCCCGACATGAATCAAAGGATGAACACCGATGTTGTTGAATTCATCCTTAGCCACTTAACCTCGTCCTATCCCTAGGTCCGAGATAGTTCAACCATAAACTGGAGAACCCGTACTTATTCCTTTCGTATACTTAACTCTCCCGATATTAAGTAAATGAGTAATCTCACAATGCTCTCCCGACACTCTTACAAGATGTTGAAAACCATAATAAGCAAACTTGAAGTCTATTTTATTGAACAGAAAAAAATCCTAAACAATGCAATCCTTGCAACTACTTTACAAAATCAAGCCTTAGCCCTAGGGGAATTTTAGAACATGATGAGAAGGGGGAAAACGACTAGGCTTTAGGGGAAGACGGCTAGAGAATAAGATATCATTCCCTAGGTCGAATTACATGCCTTTATATAGGCCTTGGGTTCAAGTTTTCTAATATGGCAAGAATACAAGTTTAAATTAAAGTGCAACTATATTAAAGACTAAATCTTCAAAGTAGATGTCTTTAATTCGTCCTCTCTTCTTGCTTGGAATTTCTTCCTTGAACTTTGGGCATGGCATTCATTCTGATCTAGGGCTCAGAAAAATATAAGAGTGCATCACGACAGACCGGCTTAATTTCCTCTTTCTGTCGAGCTCCGCTTCACTTCTTCCCTTCATTATTTCTATCGTCATTGGCTGCCACGGCAGCGGCCATGACAGCTTCGTCCTTCTCGTCTACAATCCTTTGTTCCAGCTCTGCTTCTCCACTGCCCTGAGTCTGCTACAGCAGCTACCTGCAAAAGTAACCAATTTCAGTAGAAACTGTGCCATTTAATATAATTGTGATGTATGAATGAAATCTATCCTAAATGCAATGAATTATACTTGAATGCAGCAGAAATATGGGTTAAATAGGGGGTAAAATATAGAACATTTACACACTCAACACACCCCCAAACTCAAGTTTTTGCTTGCCCTCAAGCAATTAAGAACTAAAAAAGAAATAAAAAATTTTGTTTGGCTTAAAACAATGAACTTTTCCTTACCTACCATTCATTCCCTATTGTGAGCACAACCCTGTTGGATAATTCAGGATTCATCCGGAACCTTGCTATAATTCTCGTGTAGTGTGTGCATGTTTTGTGAACAATTATATGCCTAGACTCCCTTAGTTTACTAGAATAGCTAAGCTTCTGACTTGAATTTTTATGCCAACTTTCATCTTTTTGGAGGCAATTCTTAGGCTCCTTTAGTTTTTACTTAGACTCGATTCTCTTTTCTTAGTTTAAGTTTAACGAGAGCCAGTTTCAGGCACCTCTAGCTAACTTCCTAGAGCCGGTTTCGGGCACCTCTAGGTGTTTTGAGTCTACTTTTTCTTAACTTCTTTTCCTAGAGCCAGTGTTAGGCACCTCTAGGGGCGATTCAAGTGTTAAACTTTTCCCTATTCTAGTTTACTAGTAGAGTTCTAGACAGTATAAAAGTCACAAAGGGTGTTTAAGAATCAGAACTATAGTAAGGCTCTAAACTGCTCCTAAAACTATCCTAAAGGCACTGCCACTACAAAGGCTATCACGGCAGGTAAGTTCAGATCAAAGACTTAAGCCAAATTTTCATTTTTTAGCAAAAATAAACTAACACTTAGACACAATTCTTAAACAGAAAAGACACTTCATTAATGGAGGGATGCCACCCCCAAACTCAAGGGTTGCATTGCCCTCAATGCATGATGACAAAATGATAAAAAGAAAATAAAAATGACATCACAATTATAACAAAATAGCAGACAACAAAGATAAGAAAAGAAACTTAAATTTTAAGCGTTGTCGTCGCTGCTACTACTGCTGCTGTTGATCTGAATCTACCGGCGGGCAGTGACTTTCCTCGTTGGTGCAGAGAGATGGCTTGGAGAGGCAGAGGTGGTCTTGTTCTTGGCTTCCCTCGGAGGCTGGATGCGGGTAGGTGAGATATGGGGTGGTTTCTCCAGCACCTGAACCTCCTCGGAAGAGCTGCTGTTGTTGCTACCGCTATTTCGGCCAGATATCCCTTGGCCGGATGATCCGACTCCGGTGTTGGGTTTCTGTCATTTCATTTGAGTGAATTCTTTGGACAGGTTCCTCTTGACAGAGGGCTCTTCATCAGATTCCCCCCAAATTGAGGAAGAGGAGAAACCAGCTATGTATCTATCAAGGTCAGACATGGGCTCTTTTCTCTTTTCTCCCCTGGCAGATGCTGTTGCAGTGTGGCTGCCACCTACAGCTGTCGTGGCCGGGGTTGGGGTGGACGCGACAGATGGTGTTCTTGGTGTGGCAGCAGGGGTAAGGGCATGGGCAGGGGTGGGGGCAGCAAAATAATGATCGGGGAAAGCAGGAAACAGTACATCTGGAAAATTTAAATTGCTTTTAATGAAATGTACCGTTGCTGTTGTGAAGTCCCGGATAAAGATCATCAGGCCCAGCTGTCGTTCCTCCATTTTCTGCAGGGTGGCAAGGATTTGGGTAGAGGAGTCGACTGGGGGCGCTGCTGCTGTTGGCTGCCTTGTTTCTGTAGCGGCAGGCTCTGTTTGGGTGGGCTCTGTTGGCTCACCTGCTACAGCAGACGGGTTAAAGCTGGATATTGGCGTTGCAGCTTTCAGCTCCATCAAGCTAAGGATGTTCCTCTCCGTCCATCCTTTTCCTCGGATTCTCAAACCCTCTGCAACTTCAGGGACGTTGTGGCCACGACAGAGGGTTGTTATGAGGTGGGGAAAGACAAGTGGTCCCAATGGCCGAAATGCACAATCCAAAGTCCTCTCTCGAGCATATCTACCAACATTAATAAGCCTCTTGTTTAGAATTGAATGGACGAGAGCTAACCTTGGTTGGTCTACCGTGTTGTTGTGTTAGGAGGGCATAATCCTCTTTTTGATGAATGCGTTCCACAGCTTGGCTTCGGGGGTGAGTTGAACTCGTTTCACCGTCCTTGGGTGTTTGGGATCTGTGTTCCACTAGGTTCCTTCCTCGGTGAGTTCTGCCATGACAGCATCATAATCTGCTGCCTCCAGTCTCTCCACAAATCTCTGATGCCCATCTTCCCTTATGCCGACGTAGAATCCATAAAAGGTGTTGATGTACTCTGGCTCAAAGGGGACTTCCTTTCCACGAACCGTCACTGCTGTCAGGTCTCTGCTGTCGATGGCAGCATAAAACTCTCTGACCAGGGTGACGTTCATCTCTTCGGGTTGCTTGGCAAACATTTGCCAATGTAGGGCTCTGATCTTACAGGCTATGAATGGTTTGAGCCTGAGATTCTCCGTTCGTGTGCTGTAGATGAAGCCTTTTTCTTCCCACATATCTCTGCCTTGGAAGG
This sequence comes from Hibiscus trionum, assembly GCA_030270665.1. Lineage (NCBI taxonomy): Eukaryota > Viridiplantae > Streptophyta > Magnoliopsida > Malvales > Malvaceae > Hibiscus > Hibiscus trionum. The sequence goes on from BSYR01000004.1 coordinate 7,230,928, forward strand.
AGCTGGGAGTGGCTGCTGCTGGGGCAGAGCCTGAGGCAGCAATGCGTCGGGTGTTTCTGGTACTCATGGTTGCATGGGATTGTAGAAAAAATGAAGCAAATGAAATTCTAGAGAGGAAACAAGTAGAGAGAGTAAAACTGAAGTGAAAAATGAATAGTAAAACGGGGTTTATATAGATGAAGAGTATGCTGCCCGTTGTAGCTGTAACGACAGGCGTGAATAACGGGGACAGTTGTTACGCGGTTTCTAAAGCGTCAGTCACGCGTTTTCGTGTCTGTTGCACGTCTGTGACGCGTTTGCGTGTCTACCGCGACAGCGTGTCGACAGGCTTGATTTTCCGCGTCTGTCACGGTAGCTGTAACGACAGGCTCCTATTTTGGGCTTTTTGGGCTGATGGCGAGGTGGTGAGCTGTAACCCCCTTAACCCGGCCTAGACGGTTGACCCGAATTAAGAAAGTCACACGGGGAAAACCAAAGTCAACCCGAAAGTCAACCTTGATTAACGACCCTTTTTTCTTTTTAAAAGTTGTCTAGATGCATATTAAGACTAATTGTGATCACACAAACATCATACCAAAAGATCACAAACATCAGAGATCAAACAGGGACTCAATTGATCAATTTACAACTTTAGGGACCAAATTGTAAATTCTGATAATTATAAGGACTTAACCCAAATTGAAGTTACCAACTTGAAATTAATCAGGTTTCATGCTTCTCTGTGAAATTTCAGCTCAAAAGGACATCCCAAACTCATACAATTGCACAAACAAGTTTCAGGACCAAAACGCAAACAATTCAAAACACATAACTGCCAATGTCAGCCCCCAACGGTCAACCGTTCCGAAACGGGAGACAGCCCGTTCCGAAACGTGGGGCCGTTCCGAAACAGGCATAGCCCGTTTCGAAACGGGGGTCTGGCAGTGGCCTTTCCGTTTCGGAACGGCCCCTCCCGTTTCGGACGCCTGGGCACGATTAAGGCACCCGTTCCGAAACGGTAGGTGTTGTTCCGAAACACCCTGCCCAGATTGCTCCAAAACTTCACTTTAAACATGCAATTACACAACCAATCATGCTCCGAATGTCACCAAACTTTGCCAACATGCAATTCAACATATAAGGGACATAATGGCATCATCAATTCAACCAAACATCATCATATGCAAAAAGCCCCAATTCTATAGGCATGCTTCCTACACAAGCTAGATATTCAAGCACCAAACTTACAAAACAAGCATATAAAGATCCAATCCAAAGACCAACAATCTTAACATCAAGAAACATACTTAGGGAGTACAAAACACCTCCCAAAACATACACATGGTTTCCCCATTGCCAAATCACCCAAAAGCTAAAATGTTTAACAAAAACCTTCCATACATTGAGCTTTACTTGCACTTGAATTCTTGCCCTTCTTGCTGCCCTCAAAAGGTCTCTAATGCTCTGCATTATTGAATCAAGGAAAACGAAGAGAGCGTAAGCAAAAGCTTAGTGAGGAATGCTCTTAAAAACCATCCAATAATGCATTTGTAAAACACTTTAAAAATCATGCTTCAAACCATCATTTACACATGCTCAAAAGCATACTTAAACATGCATCTCATGCATCAAATCATAACATGTCATATTGGCCACAAGTGATAAATTCCATTTCTTTAAACACAAGTTCATCAACTTTCACCCCAAGGACTTTTAAACACCTTGGTCCCAAGGACTTTTAAACACCTTGGCCTATGGACTTTTAAACACCATAGAATATATCACATCAAGGACTTTTAAACACCTTGATCCCAAGGACTTTTAAACACCTTGGCCATGGACTTTTAAACACCATGAAATGTAACTCATCAAGGACTTTTAAACACCTTGATCCCAAGGACTTTTAAACACCTTGGCCTATGGACTTTTAAACACCATAGAAAAGGATCACCTAAGGACTTTTAACCACCTTAGTGTCCACAACATGAACCATCCAAGGACTTTTAACCACCTTGATGTTCATAAGTAACAAGGCTCACTCAAGGACTTTTAACCACCTTAGTGACCTTAACATTTTAAAAACATCACTTGCCAATATACATCATTTTCATCACTTACATCACTGTTTTAAAGCATAAAACCAAGCCATATTCATCATGCATTTAAAAGCATTAAACCACATCATTTCAATGTACAAAAGCAAGGAACTCCCACCTAGAGTTACCTTCAACATATGGCTTACATCATCAGCAAAAACCATGCTAAAACATGCTTCCAAAACAGTATGTAAAACATGCAAATTATCATTTCGCATCACAACAAAATCATGGCCACCACTAGAGAGAAATTCCGAAAACTTACGCTCGAGCTTAGCAAAGTTGTCTAGACTTAAACTAAGCTCCCAAGACATTGGTTTCAAAGCCGAAAACCCATTTTCACTCACCGATTCCACTTCGCCACTTGCCGAAGCACGAAATCAAGCTTCCGAATCAACAACTCTTGGATCCAAAGATGCCTCCCCTGATTAAACACATTAAAGCAGAGGTTTAATGCATCATCAAGCATCAAAAGCTTCAATGAAAGCACTCAAACTCGCTGCTCTCATTCCCACTCCAATTCCGACCACCAAACACAACCGAAATTGCATCAAAACCACTTCTCAACAAAGCCCAGCCATAAACCAGCAAAACCTAACATCCATCAACACCATAAAACATCTAAAAACAACCTACAAACATCCTTATACCTCCAGCAACAACAGATCCACAAGATCACCACAAAAACATCCAAGAAACATAAGCTAACTTAGGAAACACAACCTATCCGGGATTGCATCAATCAAAACTCATTTCCTTATCAATTTAGAGTTCATTTAACATCAAAAACACATCTCAAATCACAGGTTAATCAGATCTAACGAAAATCATGAAAAATCATCAAATCTTGCATTATAAGCCAAGATCCAATTCCAAACTCAAAAGCCTTTAATTAAACATCAATTAAGAGTTGAGAACTTGGGAATTTCAGTAAAGAACTGGTAGTTTAGAGGAGAAGGACGTTCTTACCTCCAAACTTGTGTTTCTCCACTTTTTGGAATGAAAATCCTTGTAGAATCAATAAGCAATTGAAGAGGTTTTGAAGATATGTTGATTAGGAATCAAATGAGAGTTAAAAGGAGAGATTTAAGTGAGAAAAACAGAATCAAATCTCTGGAAATGGTGTGTTTGGTTTGAGAGAAAAAGAGAGAAGAAAATTGGAAGTTAGTTGAGAAAATTGTCAAATGAGTTTTTCCCTCCTTTTGATTCACTTTAAAATCAGAATTAAAACACTAAATATCTTAGAAAAATCTGGAGAAATCACCTTTGGATTAATAGCCCCTTAAAGATTCAAAGTTTCAACTCTTTATAAAATAGTCACAAAACTTTCAAAATTTACATTTTGGTCACTAGCCAAAATGTCATACTTCCAAAACCCATTTTTCAAAATTGATTTCACAGTTCACTTAATTATATTAAAAGATGATTTTAGAACATTTTTCCATATTTTTAATGCAACCCGAACTAGGCTTTCCTAATTTCACCTCTTTAGATTCGAACAGCACTTTGACCAAACCGGTCAATGCCCAGAACTTCTAAGCCCAAAACCGGGGCGTTACATGAGCTGAGTTCACTTCTTCTCTACTCCTTATCTCCTTTATTTAAAAATAAAAAACTTAGTTCCTAAAAATAAAATAATTCTAATTACCTAGTAAATAAATATATATATATATATAAATAATAAATAATAAAATTAGGTTAAAATAGGGATGCCAGGAGGGGAATCTCCTAAAGTAACCACTTCCTATATTCTTGGGGCTTCAATCCCCTGATAATGCTTTAATCTCTGTCCGTTGACTTTAAATTGGTGCCCGTCTTTTAAGGATTTGATCGTGATGGCACCATGAGGAAAAACTTGCACCACTTGAAACGGGTCGGACCATCTAGATTTCAACTTTCCTGGGAAGAGTTTCAACCTAGAGTTGAATAAAAACACAAGCTGTCATGGGTAGAATTGTTGCGGCAGCAGTTTCTTGTCATGCCACTTTTTTGTCTTGTCCTTGTAAATCCTTGCGTTGTCGTAGGCCATTGCTCGAATTTCTTCGATCTCATTCAAGTCAAGTAGCCTTTTCTGTCCTGCCTTTTCCATGTCCATATTCACTGCCTTAATGGCCCAGTATGCTCTGTGCTCAATCTCAATAGGTAGATGGCATGTTTTTCCATAAATCTGCCGGTAGGGTGACATTCCCAATGGAGTTTTAAATGTTGTTTTGTAGGCCCAGTGTGCATCATTGAGGTGTAGGGACCAGTCCTTTCGAGTTGGCTTAACCATCTTCTCAAGAATGTTTTTTACCTCTATGTTAGATATTTCAGCCTGTCCATTGGTCTGAGGGTGGTAAGCTGTTGCGATACGATGTTTGACACCATACTTTTTTAAAGCAGCAACTATTACCCTATTGTCAAAATGCCTCCCTTCATCACTGATGATTGCCTTAGGGATGCCAAATCTGGATAAAATGTTCTTGTGAAAAAACCTCTGAACAGTCTTGGCATCGTTTTTCTGTGTGGCGATTGCTTCTACCCATTTGGACACATAGTCCACTGCCAGGAGGATATATAGATTCCCACATGATGCTAGGAATGGTCCCATAAAATCAATCCCCCAAACATCGAAGATTTCGACTTCAAGAATGTTTTGCAGTGGCATCTCATGTCTTCATGAGATATTTCCAGTATGTTGACATTTATCACAACTTTTGCAGAATGCCTGGGCATCCTTGAACAGTGAAGGCCAATAAAAACCAGACTGCAAAACCTTGGCAACAGTTTTGTTACCACTTAAGTGTCCTCCATATTGTGAAGCATGGCAGTGATGAAGCACAACTTTCTGCTCATCCTGTAGTACACATCTCCTGATGATCTAATCTGTACACATTTTGAAAAGAAGAGGTTTGTCCCAATAATAATGTTTAACATCATTTTGGAACCTCTTCCTAGCTTGATAGGTAAGGTCAGGAGGAAATATTTCGCTAACTAATTAGTTAACGAAATCAGCATACCAGGGGAGTTCAGAAATCTTACCTGCCGCCATGGATGTCACAACAGTGCTTATGGCAGCGAACATCTGCTCGTCAGGGAAGGTCTCCAGTATGTGTGTCTCGTCTGTTGGGAGACTCTTTCCCTTCTCTAATCATGACAAGTGATCTGAAACTTGAGTCTATGTCCCCATTTTATCCTTGATTTCTATGTCGAATTCTTGCAGCAGTAGAATCCAACGAATCAGTCTGGGCTTTGCGTCTTTCTTAGCAAACAGATATTTCAGTGCAGAGTGGTCTGTGTGGACCACCATTTTGTTCCAAGTATGTAGGATCGAAACTTGTCAATTGAAAACACCACAGCCAACAATTCCTTTATGTTGTGGTGTAATTCACTTGGGCATCATTGAGTGTTTTGCTAGCATAGTAAATTACATGAAATAGCTTGTCCTTCCTCTGCCCAAGTGCTGCCCCTACAACATAATCATTGGCATCACACATAATCTCGAATGGCAACTTCCAGTCTGGTGGCTGTACGATCGGGGCAGTTACTAGCTTCTCTTTTAGAATTCTGAATGCCTCAGAACATTCAATGTTGAAGTTGAAGGGACGATTCTGCTCTAGTAGGAGATATAATGGTTTGGCGATCTTTGAAAAATTGGCTATAAACCTTCGATAGAAACCAACATGCCCTAAAAAACTTCGAATTCCCTTGACTGTGGTGGGTGGTGGCAGCTTTTCAATTACCTCAATTTTTGCCCTGTCAACCTCTATGCCGCATCAGCTTACTTTGTGGCCTAGGACTATCCCTTCATCCACCATGAAGTGACATTTCTCCTAGTTTAATACCAAGTTCGCTTTCTCGCATCTCTCGAGCACTTTCTGCCGGTTGCCTAAGAAGATTTCAAAATTGTCTCCAAAGATGGAGAAATTGTCCATGAATATCTCAAGGAAATCCTCCACCATGTCGGAAAATATAGCCATCATACACCTCTAAAAAGTTGCTAGTGCGATGCAAAGTCCAAATGGCATCCTCCAAAAAGCGTAAGTACCGTACGGGCAAGTGAAGGTTGTTTTCTCTTGATCCTCCGGTGCGATGGCTATTTGGTTGTAACCTGAGTAACCATCAAGAAAACAGTAATAAGGCTTTCCCGCTAATCTATCAAGCATTTGATCAATAAAAGGCAGGGGAAAGTGGTCCTTCCGGGTAGCTTTGTTAAGCTTCCGGTTGTCCATACAAACCCTCCAACCGGTCACAGTCCTAGTTGGGATTAACTCGTTTTCTTTGTTGGTCACCACGGTTATTCCTCCTTTCTTAGGAACGAACTGCACCGGGCTCACCCACTTACTATCCGAGATGGCATAAATTATCCCAGCATCTAGCCATTTGATAGTTTCTTTTCGTACCACTTCTCGCATAATATCATTTAAGCGTCTTTGGGCATCAATGGTCAGCTTGTGATCATCCTCTAAGAGGATTTTATGCATGCATAGTGCCCGACTGATGCCTTGGATATCAGCTATCGTCCACCCAATAGCCTTTTTATGCTGCTGCAGCATCCCTATCAGCTGATGTTCCTGTTCCTGCATCAACTTGGAAGAGATGATTACAGGCAACGTATCATTTAATCCAAGGTAAACATATTTGATCTGCCCTGGCAGGGGCTTAAGATCTAGAACAGGCGGCTCTACAGTTGATGGCTTTTGGATGACATGTTCATTCGAGGTATAATTTAAGGGCTCGAATAACTTACCTGGACGATTGCCTATCCAGTTTACCTCCTCATGACCTTTAGTGTCAGATATATCAGAATCTGAGGAGATGCTGTCGTCATCGCTGCAGTGACAGTCTTCTAAATGGCTGCTGGGGCAGTGGCCAAATTTGATGTCATGGCAGTCCGACCTGATGCGGGGTTGGTCAAGGATAACTTTAGTGATAGCCTTGCATTCTTCTTCTGCATCAGCGTGCTTTATTGCTTGGAGAACATTCAGCTTGATCTCTTGATCATTCACTCTCATAGTGAGTTCTCCCTTCTCTACGTCAATCAGTAATCTTCCTGTGGCTAAAAAGGGTCGCCCAGGATGATTGGTGCATTCTCATCTGCTTCACAATCTAAAACAAGAAAGTCAGCAGGAAAAATAAATTTATCCACTCTTACCAGAATATCTTCAATTTTTCCTTCCGGTTGCACGTAAGAGCGGCCTGCCAGCTGCAGCATAACTGTTGTGGGTCGTGCTCGTTCAATACCTAATTTTTGAAATACAGATTTTGGCATTAAATTAATACTAGCACCTAGATCACAAAGTGCCTTACCCACAAATTTATCTCTGATTATGCACGGTATTATGAAGCTCCCAGGATCCTTCTTTTTCTGGTGTGAATGCTTGTGCAGAATAGTCATGCATCCTTCTGTCAGCTTAACCGTCTCAAATTCCCCAAGTCTGGATTTCTTCGACATAGCATCCTTGAGAAATTTGGCATAACCAGGCATCTCTTTGATAGCATCTAACAGCGGAATATTGATGTGGACCTGCTTAAAAATATCATAATTCTTCTTAAGCTGGGATTCCTGTTTCAACTTCTGTAATCCCTGAGGAAAAGGAGTTAGAGGAAGATAGTCTTCAATGCGTCCTTCCATCTGTATTCCGATCTAAGGAGGCTTAGGTTCTTCATCCTTCTACTCTGTCCCTTCTGCTGTCGTGGCAGGTATATCGGCAGCATGCTATTTGTCGTCTTCCGGGGCAGCGTTCTCGGCAGTCGATTCTAGTGCTGGTTCCTTAACTGGTTCAGCTTCCTTCTCTGGCCCTGGTAATTTCTTCCCACTCCTAGTTGTGACAGCCTTGCACTGCTCATGTGTGGGTTGTCTAGCGTTCTCATTATCGCTAAGGAATCCTCCATTCTGCCTCAATTTAATATGTTGGGAAACCTGACCCATTTGTGTGTCCAGTGATTTCAGAGTAGCTTCATGGTTAGTCATCCGCATCTTTGTTTTATCCATGAATGACTCAGTCTTCTTGACGAAGTGATTCATGTTCTCAATGTAAGTTCCTGTTTGAGACATAAACGTAGCCAAGGTCTGCTCCAATATACTAGTCGTGGCTACTGGTGGCTGTTGCGGCTGCTGCTGCGGTTGCTGCCGAGTCAGAAGTCTAGGTGCCCCCTGATTTTGAGTGTTCTGTACTTGAGGGTTCAGGGCATTGTTTGGGTTGCTCTAAGAGAATTTGGGATCTTTTCCCCAGTTGGGATTGTAGTTGTTGGAATTGTAGTTCTGCTTGTTATAGTTCCCAACGTACATCCCTTCCTCTAGCTTTAGTGGGCAGTCCTCCGAACTATGATTCCCACCGCAAGTTCCACATACCTCTTCTGCAGCATAGACAGGTTGAGAATCCTTCTTCAGCAAGTTCTCTACTGCCTTTGTGAGATATGCAACTTGTGTCTTTAAGGAATTATCGGCTTCGTAATCCTTCACAGCTAGTACTCGTTTACCTCTCCTCGATGTGGGGAACTGTTCTTCATTCTTAGCCAAATTCTTTAATACTACCATGGTGTCCTCTGGATCTTTATCTAACAACAACCCATTGGCTGCTGAATCGATTCTCATACGAGTCTGTAGGTTGGCAGCATTGTAAAATTTGATTACCTGATTCCAAACTGGGAATCCATGCATCGGGCAGTTCCTCAGTAGAGTGGTAAACCTGTCCCATGCCTCGTGCATTGGCTCGTCATCTTCCTGTTCAAAAGTAGCAATTTCATTACGTAATCGCTCAGATAAATGGGAGGGGTTAAAACGAGAAAAAAATCACGAGTTAAATCTGCCCAAGTTCATATTGAACACGGCGTTAGTTTGTTCCACCAAGTTTTAGATCTGTCCCTCAATGAATGAGGAAATAACTGAAGCCTCGGTATCTCTGAATTTACTCCTGGTAGTCTAAACGAACCACAGATTTTCTGGAACATTTTCAGATGTTCCCTAGCATCCTCTGTAGCAGCACCACTAAATTGGCCAGCGGAATTAATCATGCTGAACATGACACGGTTCTGTTCGAAATTCTCAGCTTCCACATCTGGCAGGGTGGTCTCTAGTTCCACATGATCATTGATCATGTAGTCTCGGCATGACCGGCGTGCCGCCGCAGCAGGAAAATCGACAGGTTGTTCGTTTCCTCCATCTCCGATAGGATCTTCAGGACCTTGGGGATTCCCTTGGTTGTTCCTCCTTTCTTCATGTCTTCCGTTCACCATTTCCTCTAATTGTTCCTCTATGTACTCGTTTCTTTCTACTAGGAGGCAGACTCGTTTCCTGAGGTTGCACGTTTGTTCGATTTCAGGATCTAACTTGTGCTCAGGTTCTTTCCCTTGCTGAGATCTGCGCATAAGCAAACAAAAGACCTTGTGAAAAGCACAGGGTGAACAATCCAAGTAAAAACAGAAAAATTAAAAAAAGTACAGTAAAAGTAGGGTAAAGATATGTTGCCAGTCCCCCGGCAACGGCGCCAAAAACTTGTTGCGTGTAAAAGAGTCTATCGCAATGTAGTGCAAGTGTACACGACGCAAGTAGTAAAGTGATACGTAATTATCAGATATCCTCTCCACAGGGACTGGGCTAATAGCTTTAACCTTGGATTACTGCACAAGAGGGAAAAGAAAGAGTTTAATTGTTTGTCATGAAATAATAAAGAAGACTGAAAATAATGGATGAAAATATTCAGAATAAAGAGTAGGCCGGCATTGATCTGCTCTGTAGTGCAGGTGTTTGCACTGTCTAAGACTTCTCTGTTCTGTCGTAGCGCCTGTCGCGGCAGCACCTGCTGCGGCAGCAGTCTATTGTTGTCGCGGCAGTGATCACACAACTCAGTACTTCAAGCTTGGCAAGAATCCCTACGATGCCTTGGCCTATCCCTAGGTCCAAGTCTGTCGATGAACACGTCTTTGATGATACCTCCCGGGGTGAATCGAAGGATGATCACCGATGTTGTTGAATTCTTCCTTAGCCACTTAATCTCGTCCTATCCCTAGGTCCGAGATAGTTCAACCATAATCTGGAGAACCCGTACTTATTCCTTTCGTATACTTAACTCTCCTGATATTAAGTAAATGTGTAATCTCACAATGCTCTCCTGATACTCTTGCAAGATGTTGAAAACCATAATAAGCAAACTTGAAGTCTATTTTATTGAACATAAAAAATCCTAAACAATGCAATCCTTGCAACTACTTTACAGAATCAACCCTTAGCCCTAGGGGAAGTTTAGAACATGATGAGAAGGGGAAAATGACTAGGGTTTAGGGGAAGACGGCTAGAGAATAAGATATTCTTCCCTAGGTCGAATTACATGCCTTTATATAGGCCTTGGGTTCAAGTTTTCTAATATGGCAAGAATACAAGTTTAAATTAAAGTGCAACTCTATTAAAGACTAAATCTTCAAAGTAGATGTCTTTAATTCGTCCTCTCTTCTTGCTTGGAATTTCTTCCTTGAACTTTGGGCTTGGCCTTCATTCTGATCTAGGGCTCAGAGAAATATAAGAGTGCTTCACGACAGACCGGCTTAATTTCCTCTTTCTGTCGAGCTCCACTTCACTTCTTCCCTTCATTATTGCTGTCGTCATTGGCTGCCACGGCAGCGGCCATGGCAGCTTCGTCCTTCTCGTCTGTAGTCCTTTGTTCCAGCTCTACTTCTCCACTGCCCTGAGTCTTCTACAGCAGCTACCTGCAAAAGTAACCAATTTCAGTAGAAACTATGCCATTTAATATAATTGTGATGTATGAATGAAATCTATCCTAAATGCAATGAATTATGCTTGAATGCAGCAGAAATATGGGTTAAATAGGGGGTAAAATATAGAACTTTTACACGCTCAACATGTACTTTTGACATCTAGGAAACATGTCTTTAGTTCCATAGCTTGAGTGAATTATGCTATGAAGTAGCTTGTGCTTCGTGATGATGGTTATTGATGATAATTCATGGTGTACGTTTGTTGAGGCATGTGTCGGGAAATTTGCAGGCCCAGGCATTTCAGAACGCCCTTACCTGTTTCAGAACGATGGCCTGTAATGGCCATGGTGTTCCAGAATAGTGAGGCTCGTTCCGAAACAAATTGTCTCTGTGAACCAACGTACCGAAATATGTCTCTTGGGGTTTCGAAACGCACTCACGTATCGAAAAGGTCAATCTTGTTCCGAAACGACCATTCCGATACGTGATCCTCAGTTCCGAAACACTCAACCGTTGGGTCTAAATTTGAATTGTCCTGAGTTCTGTTTTCTTGCAATTCGGTCCATGTTTTCTCACATGCAATTGATTGAGTTGTAAATGTCTTTTTGAGCTAGAATTTCACCAGTAGGCATGTGATGAATCTAATTGAAGATTGGTAACTTTAAATTGGTTAAAGCCCTTAAAGCTTATCAAAATTACAAAATGGTCCCTAAACCTCATTCGGTCTTAACCGATAGGTGGTTGCATTGATTTTGTATCCGCTGCTTGTGTACATACACATAGGAACCTAAGTTGCATCAAGACAGGATTAAAAGAAAAAAAGGTCGTTTATTGAGGTAAACTTTCCTAGTTTTCTTCAATATTCCTCGTGTGAACCGTTTGGTTCGGTCTATCGGCTAGGCCTGGTTGAGGGGATTACATTTGGTGGTATCAGAGCCATGTTATTAAAGGTTGGGATAATGGTAAGTTGTTGGTAAGTGACGTTATTGAAACCATGTATGTTTTTGTGATGTTTGCCTTGTCTTGTGAATGTTTAAGCATGTTTAGGTTGAATGTGTGATAGTGATGCTATACGAGATGAATGAATATGGATATGAGTTGTTCTACGATGATGATTGGGCTGAATCTTGTTGTTTGAGTCATAGGATGGTTGCAGTTTGCATGTAGTATGCTTTATGCTATGTTGGGGGGAATTGGGATCCCCTTGCCTTATTACCTAGTGAAATGTTTTAAGTTGTAATAAAAGTCTTGGATCCTTGCTTGGAGCTGGCCTTGAGCGATTCGTTTTGTAAGTTGTTATCATACATTAAAAATAATAGCACAATAACTCGAGGAGAGAGTAGCGATCTGGTATGATTGTTGTTGTCTTTGGCAAGGAATAAAGGAGTGTGTAAAGTCTCATGGGGGGCTAGACTCCTCGATGTAAGTACAACCTATGTTGATTGGGTAAGAGTTGGATTGTATGGCGCCATGTATATAGGTGATGTTATAGCTTTTGAAACTGTTAATGCTAAGATGCATGTGACTGCACTAGCTGGTGGATGTTTGTGAGCTGTGGTTAACGCTTACCTGTATGAATAAGAATGTGGAATAAATGGAGTGTAGTGATGTCCATAGTGTAAGGTTGAGTTGTATCTCAGTTATATAGAGATGTGTTTAGTTGTTGGACAACTGTGGTTGTGGGCATAGAACTTGATGTTGTGTTCTGAGAAACAGTGAATCAATGATGATTAATGATTATATTGGCAAGTGATGGTAAATGGTTTTGGTTACTTTAATCGGATATAGTTAGTCGACTATAGGATTGGGTTCACCGTGAATAAATTCACCTTGGATGTCGAGGGGTTGTGATTGTGCCGTAAACTCCATCCATGTACCCTAACGATTGAGGCTAAGATCGCAATGGTGGATGGTTTAATCTGGTGTGCGAATCTTGTGGTTTGTGTCCCGCGCTCTCGTTAGTGAGATTACACAACTACCAATGAGTGATGTTGAGGGGTTGTGATTGTGCCAAAAACTCCATCACAGGTGTCGAGGGGTTGTGATTGTGCCATTATACTCCACCTTGTGAATCCGGTAGTGTGTATGAAGCGTGTGGGACAATTGTGTCAATTGTGTTGCTTTTGATATGAGTTGTTATTGATCACTTGCGAGCCAATATAATTATGTGGATATAATGAGTTAATGTTGAACTCTTATTTGAGAAAGCATGAGATGCTTGAGAGATATGCTTGAATGCATATGATGCTTGGATTAAGCATGCGCAAAGGTTTTTTCTGTTGTAATTAATGATGCTATGAGCATGTGGTTTTGAAAGTGGAAATGATGTTTTAAAGTGCATGTTTTAAAGAAAGGCATATGTTTTTAAAGAATGATGACTTGGTTTTATAAGATGCATTGATGAATGTTTTGTTGTTAGCGGTCCTCACTAAGCTTTATGCATACGCTCATTTGTTTCATCAATTCAGAGAATTGAGCATCTTTGGCAGCAAGAGAGCAAGGGGAATCCAAGTGATTTTAGCTAAGCAAAGTATGTGTTTTCACTTTAGTGTAATAAGAGGCAATGGGAGGGATTTCTATTCATGGATTTGTTTGGTGATGTTACACACCTTGAGCATGTTTGGTTTTTATTTTGGGACTTGTAAATGGTCTCTATATGGTTTATGGTCTTACCTTTGGTGTTTTGGCTATGTTATGGTTTGTGTTTAGAAGTATGCTTGAGTAGTTATTGTCTCTTCATGAATTTCCATGCTTGATGCATATGTTGTGAGTGTTTGATGATGCATGAGTGTTGGGAATATTTATCATAACATGTATGAATGTTTTAAACATATTTAGGTGTTGTTAAATGTGATTTGAGGCTGTGGTGTAACCCCCTTAGTCCGGCCTAGACGCTCGACCCGAACTACGAAGATTATCAGGGAAACCCAAAGTCAATCCAAAAGTCAACCTTGATTAACGACTCTTTTTTTCTTTTTATCTTATCTAGATGCACTTTTATTAACCTATGTGATTAGCAAATCATTTTAGCGGAAGCGACACAGCGAACGGAACTCAAACAGGAGTTCAAAAACATAGAAACGTCTTTTAGGGGCCTAAATGTAAATTTCCAGAATTATAAGGGCTAACCAATTTTTTAATGTTACCAATCTTTAATTAAACATATAACATGCCATCGTGTCAAAATTAATCTCAAACGGATCACTCAAACTCATTTTATTAAGCAATCTAGAATCAGGGACCAAAACGTAAGAAACAGAAACCTAAAACAATTAAAATTCAAACTTCAACGGTCAGGTGTTCCGAAACTCGGAGACATGTATCGGAACGGTCGTTTCGAAACCAGGTTGACCGTTTCGACACTCGGGTGCATTCCGAGACCCGTATCGAAACACCCCTTTCCAGTAGCAAAACCGTTTCGGTACGTTCCTACCCGTTCCGAAACCACATGGCCATTTCAGGCCTCTATTTCGAAACAGGCAAGGTCGTTCTGATACGCCTTGCCCTGCAACAACAGATTATGCTGATTTTTCATATCTTTTCATGTTCGAATACATTCCAAAACATGTCGTAACATACACAACATATTTAAGCATTAAGGATCATCATGATAAAGCCAAAGCTAAAGCATAGCATCAACCATGCAAAAAAATGAAACTATAGGCATGCTCCCTAGTCCACCAAAGCCATACAAAGCTAAAATCCACATTTAAACATAAATTAATCCATAAAGGCCATTTACAACTCAAGGATCAACAACCAAACATGATCAAAGTAAAAAGAGATATCCTTAACCATCCAGGAATATAAATTCCACTCATTTCCTCTTATTACACCAAGGTAAAGCCACATACTTGCTAAATCAAAATTCTTGGATTCTCCTTGCTTTTGTGTTGCCTCAAACACCTAGTTCTCTGCATTGATGAAACAAATGAGCGTAAGCATGAAGTTTAGTGAGGAATCACTAAACAATATTCATCAATGCATTTCAGGCAACCGGCAAAACTACCATTATTCAACTCGTGCCCTTTCTATAAAACATGTCTTCTCAAGACCTCAATGCACTTTATAAACACATGCTCAAATGCAACATTTTAAAACAGCAAAATAAACCTTTGCTCATGTTCTACCAAGCATCTCATGCATTCTTCCATCATTTACAAGTATTTCATGCTTCACATTAATCATTAACATTATATTGGCTCACAAGTGATAATCCATAAACCATACCACAATAGACACAATCGGATACGCGTATTACAAGCGTTGTCCCAGACGCTTCGTACACACTACCGGACTACACAAGGCTCACACATGAGAGTAACCCTCTATCATTGTGACACTCGTGGTGGAGTATAAGGGTACAATCACAACCCCTCAACACCACTCATCGGTAGTTGTATAATTCCACTAACAAGAGCACGGGACACATAGCACAAGATCCACACACGGAATTAACATTCACCGTTGTGATCTTAACCTCAATCGTTAGGGTACTTGGATGGAGTATACGGTACAATCACAACCCCTCGACATCCAAGGCGACTTTATTCACGGTGCACCCAATCCTATAGCTGGCTAACTATATCCGATTAACACAACCAAAAACCATTTCCATCACTTCCCAATATAATTATTTAACCTCATTAATCCACTGTTTTACAAACATAAACACAATGCCATTTCCACAAGCATACCATGCTTAACATCACATGCATTTAACATATGAAAACCAAGGATCACTTACCTAGTGCATCCTTAACACAAAGGCATTAAAAACCAGCATTTAACCATGCTTAATCATGCTTTAAAATAGTAATCAAAACCATAATTATCACAAGTGCATTTTCATCAAAACATAGCACATTTCCGAGAGAGACTTTCGAACCACTTACTCTTGAGCTTAGCTAAGTGTTTCAAACTCACTCTAAGCTCCCAAGACCACGCTCGCAGCGTTACAAAGTAGGAAATTGCATTTCCACTCACCGATGCGCGAAGCCTTGCTCGTCGACACGCAAATTACCCTTCTGGAGCCTCCAACAACACCTCGTTTGCTTCTGGATCAAGATCCCATGTTTTCACAACATCAAAACATAGATCTAAATGCATTAAAATGCATTTCAACACCAGAAACAATTCACAATCTCGTTGCTCACCCAAACTACACCAAATTACCAATCCAAAACAACCGAAAACCTAATCGATTGCTTCTTAAACCAAGCCCAGCAAACATACATCACTTCCAAACCATTTTAAACACCAAAACACATCTAACAAACAACCTAACCCAACCTTATACCTCTAGCAAGCAAGATTCCATCATTTCACCTCAAAAACTCATTTACCAAGAAACTCAAGGATCTCAAGGATTTCGAGATCTATGTTATCAAAACTTCATTTCAACATAATAAACAACTTAGAACTTAATTAATATCAATCCAAAACAGAACTTAACACATCAAATCCGAAAATCAAGATTTCAACCATAATTTCACAAGATTTTGATCTCCAATCAAAACTATGATGAAAACTCAACCAAAAATAATATTTAGAAGAAAAATATCTTGGGAATTTCAATGAAGAACTTTGATTAGAGGTTGAGAAGGGGATTTACCTCCAATCCTTACTTCCCTCAATGAATGACAAGTTTTCCTTAGCCAAATCTTGAAAAGCTTGAAAGGATTTCTTGAAAATTGATTAGGAAATGTTAGTAGAGTATTTGGGAGAAAAGAATTCTGGAGAAAAAAGGATGAAAATAGTGTTTGGCTAAGAATGAAGAGAAAATGGTAGTTACGTAATAGGATCTCCCATTAACTACCCATTTAATTAATTAAAATAAAACCAATTAAAGCCATTTAATTAAAAACCATTTAAAATACATGTCATATTAAGGAAAGGCTAAATTGCCATAAAGCCCCCTTTAGATTCTAAGAATTTGGCTTCTTCTTTAAAAATCACATTTTCAACAGTTTTGAAATTTTACAATTTGGTCACTACTCAAAATGTCCCATTTCCGAAACTCTTTTTGTAAAATTGCCTTGACCAACCATTTAAACATATTTTTAGAGGATTTTCGCAATTTTACCACATTTTTATCCTATCCCGGTCCTTGATTTCCTTAAATCACCTTATGTAATTCGAACCGTGCTCGACTGGTCCGATCCGATGTCTAAAACATCTAGGCCAAAAACCAGGGCGTTACATGTGGAGTGTGATTTTCTGGTATGCATATCGATACTCGGGGTTGAGTATCGATACACTACGGAAAATTCAGGCAAATTGATACAGGGGTATCGATACGAGTTTCCTGCATATCGATACGCCTAGGCAGAAATTTGAAGGACGTACCGATACGCGGGGAAGCATACCTATACTCTTTTCACCATTTTGACTACTGCCATTCCGCGTATCGATATGGGCTTAGGTGTACCGATACTCGTTGGTTATTTTCTGTTAAAGGTATCTTTTAAAGTTCTGGAAAGTTGCATTATGGTCCTTGAATGTTGTATGTTCAATTGGTTGAGTTTGGATGACTCGTTTGTGATGAAATTTGACATGGAAGTATGTTACATGACTAATTAAGGTTTGTTAATCCTAAAATTGGATTAGTTCCTGTAATTTTCAGATATTACAGTTTAGTCCCTAAAAGTTAAATGTATGCTATTGAACCCCTAATCGAACTCCGATCGTTGTGTCGTTTTCTTCTAAGTGTGTTGTTGATTACATAGGATCTGAATGTGCATCTAGAGAAGATAAAAAGAAAAAAGGGTCATTAATCGAAGTCGCCTTTAATGAGTTGACTTCGGGTTTTCCCCGTGTAATCTTCTTAATTCGGGTCGGGCGTCTAGGCTGGGCTAAGGGGTTACATTTGTTGGTATTAGAGCCAGGTTTCGAAAGAATTTGGGATGATGGTAAGTGAAATTGGTATGTTTTGATGTTCGATTCGATGATAAATGGCATGTTGTTTGAAAATCATGTTTTTGGTTGAGTGTTGGTATCTTTGTCATGCTTTGTTGTTGTGAATCATGTGGGAGTTAAATATGATTGTATGTTGATGGTGTGAAGCGTGATGAGTATGATATGCTATGGTATGCTATGTTATGCTTGAGGGAAATCGGGGTGCCCATTGCCTTATTACACTAATTGAATGTTTTAAGTTGGTTTTTAAACTTGGATCCTTGCTTGAGGCTGGCCTAAATCATGGTTTGATTCGTTTTTGTTGTTATGCCTTGATGAAAATAGCACAATGGGTCCGCAGAGAGAGCTTAGATCGAATACAATCATGACTGCGCTTGAGCAGGGTAATCAGGGGGTCGAGAACCCAACTGATGAAACTCTACCTCTGCCACCACCTGCTGAAGGTGGAGAGCCAGAGCAATGTGGACAGGCTGGTCCAGGATTGGGTGATCTAGCGCCTCTGGTTCAGGCGATCACCAGAGCGTTTCAAGCTGCGGTAGCTGGAGCGCAAGTTCAGGCACCTGCAGCTAGGCAGGTGGGTTTACCTTTGGAAAGGCTGAGGAATTTTGGAGCTGTTAAGTTCCGTGGTATGTCTCCTGAGGCATCGGAGGCATGGTTAGCTAGTACGATCCGCATTATGGATTAGATGGGCTGCATTGATGTGCGCAAGCTGGGGATTCGCATTTTCCTTGCTCCAGGGTGATGCTTATAATTAGTGGATGATTATCACCGCTCGAATGGAACCCAATGAGGTGGATTGGGTGTTATTTCGGAGTTCCTCTAAGAATAAGTATCTTGGTGTGAGATACTTGGATGAAAAGAAGCGTGAGTTCATGTCCCTTGTACAAGGAAATCTTTTGTGGCTGAGAACGAAGTCCAGTCTATACGTCTAAGCCAATATGCACCTTAGTTGATGCCGAGTGAGAGGCATCGTTGTGATCTCTTCCGATATGGGCTTGTGAAGGAAGTAAAGACCTTTATGTTGGCTACATACTACACAGATTTTGATGTGGTCGTATGTCGGGCTAAGGACATCGAGCAGAGCATGGGTCTGACATCTCGTGGAGGTTGTACTAGTTCTGGTAAGAGGGGTGCTGAGTATAGTTCCGGAGGTGCACAAAACAAAAGAGGCCGAGATAGGAAGCATCAGCCTAATGTGAGGCGAGGTGCTCCAGGACAGGGTGGACAAGCTCAGGGTGGACGAGTGAGGTCTGAGCAGCACACGTGCTGGACCTGTGGATCGAGGGACCATCTGAGGCGAGATTGTCCACGTGCGGCTAGATAGGCACATGCTCTTGTTGTGGTGATAGGGAATTCTTGCTGGAACTGTGGTTCGGCAGATCACATGAGGCGTGAGTGTCCTCTGTCGGCTGGGGGAGGCCAGGGACGTGCACCTGTTGTGGCTGCACCTCAGAGAGGTCGTGGGCGCGACCAAGGTAACTTCTAGAGGAGGGAAGAAGGTTAGAGAGGTATCGCTCATGTTGTAGCAATTCAGCATGAGGAAGGTTGTCCTGCGAAGGTCTATGCTCAGCGCGAGGGGCGTAACGACACCGATGTCATCGCAGGTACCTTTGTTCTACAGTCTTTATCATTGTTGGCATTGATTGATTCTGGATCCACGCATTCTTATATCTTGAGTGAGCATGCACATTTGCTTGATATACCTGTTGAATTGCTTGAAGTAGGAATGCAAGTGACTAGTTCTTTTGGTGAGACTGTGGTCACAAGGAAGTTGTATCGGAGGTGTCCGTTATCTGTTTAGGGTCATGTCTTTCGTGTGGATTTGATGGAGTTACCCTTTTATGGATTTGACTTGATTCTTGGTATGGATTGGTTGTCTGAGCATAGAGCAGTGGTTGACTTTGATATTAAGCGAGTCACATTAAAGCTTGCTGATGATTACGAGGTGGTGATAGTAGGCGAGAATGTGAAATTCTTGGCTAATATTGTTTCGGCTTTGGAAGCAAGCCGTGTGATAAGGTTGGGTTGTGATACTTATCTTGCATTTGTGATGAATCCTGGTGCAAAGGATATACGTGTGCAAGACATCAGAACCATTTGCAATTTTCCGGGAGTCTTTCCAGAAGAGTTGCCTGGGTTGCCACCAAACAGGGAAGTTGAGTTCGGTATCGAGTCGTATGAGAATACAACTCTGGTGTCCATTGCTTCTCATCGAGTGGCACCTAAAGATTTGAAAGATTTGAGGACGCAACTTCAGGAGTTGCTTGATCGTGGGTTCATCCGGCCTAGTGTATCACCTTGGGGTGCGCCGGTGTTGTTTGTTAAGAAGAAAGATGGGACAAGTGCGGATGTGTATAGATTATCGATAACTGAACAAGTTGAGGATCAAGAACAAGTATCCCTTGCCAAGGATTGATGATCTCTTTGATCAGTTTCGAGGAGCCTCGGTGTTTTCTGAGAATGACTTGAGGTCAGGGTATTACAAGTTGAAGGTGAAGGATGCGGACGTACCTAAGATGGCGTTTCAGACAAGGTATGGGCATTATGAGTTCTTGGTTATGTCTTTTGGTTTAACCAACGCACCTACTGCTTTCATGGACATGATGAATCACGTATTCCATGAGTTCTTGGATCAGTTTGTGGTGGTGTTCATCGATGACATCCTTCTGTACTCTCGTACCAATGAGGATCACGATCGACACTTAAGGATAGTGTTACAAGTGTTGTTTGAAAACCAGCTTTATGCTCAGCTGAGCAAGTGTGAGTTTTGGCTTAGGGAGGTAGTCTTCCTTCGACATGTTGTATCAGCCGAGGGTATTTGTGTTGATCTACATAAGGTTGAGGTAGTGATGAGTTAGAAAGTGCCTAAGTTAGTGACAGAGGTGCGAAGTTTTCTTGGTTGGATATTACCGTAGGTTTGTTAAGGGTTTCTCGAAGATTGTTGCACCTTTGACCAAGTTGTTGTAGAAGAATGTTCGTTTTGAGTGGACAGATGCGAGGCAGCTAGCTTTCAAGAAACTGAAGGAAGCTTTGACGCAAGCTCCTATCCTGATTCAACATGAGTCTGGTAAGGAGTTTGTAGTTTATAGTGATTCGTGCTATGTCAGTTTGGGTTGTGTGCTGATGCAAGAGGGTAAGGTAGTTGTGTATGCATCTAGGCAGTTGAAGGTGCATGAGCGTAACGACCCTACTCACGATCTTGAGCTCGCGGCTATTGTGTTTGCCTTGAAGATTTGGAGGCATTACCTATATGGCGAGAAGTGTGTAGTTTTCACATATCATAAGAGTTTGAAGTATATTATGTCTTAAAAGGAGTTGAATCTTAGGCAACATTGAAAGGTGGAGTTGCTTAAGGATTATGATCTGTCGATCGAGTATCATCCTAGAAAGGCCAATGTTGTGGCCGATGCTTTGAGTAGGAAAGTGGCTGTGGAGTTGAGGGTGTTGTTTGCTCGTTTGAGCATATCGCGTGATTGTGGTCTTGTTGCTAAATTGAAAGTGAAACCATCCTTGATCCAGTTGATCAAAGATAAGCAGTTACTCGATTATTCACTTTTTCCTCATGTTCATGATATTGCGGAGGGTAAGCCTTCAGATTTTTGTTTCAATAATGATGGTGTTCTATGTTTTGGGAGTCGGATAGTGGTGCCAAATGATGTTGATTTGTGGCGCATTATTCTGACTAAAGCTCATAGTAGTCCTTTCGCTATGCACCCTGGTATTGCTAACATGTATCGTGGTTTGAAGGATGAGTACTATTGGGTGGGATTGAAGAATGATGTTGCTGAGTTTGTTAGCAAATGCATGGTTTGTCAGCGAGTGAAGGCTGAGCATCAGGTTCCTTCTAGATTGTTGCAACCTTTTGAAAATCCTGGAATGGAAGTGGGAGAGGATTACCATGGATTTTGTGTCTAGTTTGCCTTTGTCACCATCAAAGAATAATTTTGTTTGGGTGATTGTTGATCGTCTTACGAAGTGTGCACATTTCTTACCTGTGCATACTATGTATACCTTGGATAAGCTGGCAGAGCTGTATATTGCTGAGATTGTGCGGTTGCGCGGTGTGCTGAAGTCTATAGTGTTAGATAGAGACCCGAGGTTCACGTTGAGATTTTGGGAATGTTTGCATCAAGCCTTGGGTACACGGTTGAATTTCAGTACTTCTTATCATCCTCAGACGAATGGGCACTCGGGGCGTGTTATCCAAGTGCTTGAGGACATGTTGAGGTGTTGTGTTATTGATTTC
Source organism: Hibiscus trionum (assembly GCA_030270665.1). Taxonomy (NCBI): domain Eukaryota; kingdom Viridiplantae; phylum Streptophyta; class Magnoliopsida; order Malvales; family Malvaceae; genus Hibiscus; species Hibiscus trionum. The sequence goes on from BSYR01000004.1 coordinate 7,252,861, forward strand.
CAAGGTTCTTGGGAGAAGCCCTTGCCTTTAGTTGAGTTTGCTTACAACAATAGTTACCAGGCAAGCATTCAAATGGCTCCATATGAGGCTTTGTATGGGGGAAAGTGTAGAATGCCTTTTTGTTGGGCGGAAGCTGGGCAAAAGTTGATTCCGATGTCGGCTATGTTGAAAGGAACCACCGAGAAGGTGAAGCTCATTTGTGAGCGCTTGAAGGCAGCATCGGATCGGCAAAAGTCTTACGCGGATCTGAAGCGTAAGGAGATTGAGTTCGCGGTTGGCGAACGTGTGTTCTTGAAAGTGTCGCCTTGGAAGAAGGTGATGAGATTTGGACGTAATGGTAAGCTTAGCCCGAGGTTTAATGGACCTTATGAGGTTGTGGAGCGTGTTGGTCTTGTGGCTTATCGGTTGAGGTTGCCTCCCGAGTTGGAAAGGATTCATGATGTGTTTCATGTTTCGATGTTGCCGAGGTACAGATCGGATCCTTCACATGTGATGCCTGTTGAGGAGATAGAGTTGAATACGGATTTATCTTATGATGAGGAACCGGTGAAGATGCTTGATTCGAGTAGCAAAGTTCTTCGTGGCAAGACAATAGAGCTTGTGATGGTGTTGTGGCGACACCAAGGAGTTGAGGAGGCCACTTGGGAAAGCAAGGCAGACATGTTGAAGCAATTTCCGCACTTTTTCCTTCAGGTAAAAATTTTGAAGACGAAATTTCCAAAGTGGAGGAGAGTTGTAACACACTGGTTTTGGGCCTAGATGTTTTAGACAACGGATCGGGCCGGTCGGAAACGGTTCGAATCGTATTAGGTGGTTTAGGGAGATCAAGGTTCGGGATAGGATAAAAATATGACAAAAATTGCTAAAATCCTCTAAAATCATGTTTAAGAGGTTGGTCGAATCAATTTTACAAAATGAGTTTTTGAAAGTGGTACATTTTGGGTAGTGACCAAAGTGTAAAGTTTTAAAACAGTGGAAAATTGCAAATTTCAAAAGAGGAGTCAAAATATTATAATCTTGAGGGAGCTCTTGTACAATTAAACCTTTCCTTAAATTGACATCTGTTTTAAATGAGTTTTAAAATAATTAAATAAAAATGATTTTTATTTTATTTAATTGCTAAATAGTAAGATGAGAAGTTTTTGACGTAACTAACGTTCATTTCAGCAAAACCCATTTTCTCAAACCATTTCTCCAAATTTCTTTTCTCCCAAACACTCTCTCTTTAGTTTCTCACCTTTAGTTTAAAATAATTAAACACTCTCTTTCATTTTCTTCAAGGTTTGTGGCGCAAAAACTTGTCAATCTTTAAGGAAGGCAATGATTGGAGGTAAATCCCATTCTCAACCACTAATCTAGGTTCTTTATTGAAATTCTCAAGATTATTGGCTCCTAATTGTTTTTTTTAACTGAGTTTTGATTATAGTTTTGATTTAAGATAAAAAATCTTGTAAAATAATGGTTTAAATCTTGATTTTCAGAGTGTTGTTAATGAGCTTTTTTTTAGATTGATTCTAATTGAGTGTTGAGATGATTATGATGTTGAAAATATGTTTTTATAATATAGATCCCGAGATCCTTGAGTTTCATGATAATTTTAGTTGGGTTTTTGAGGTGTTTTGATGGTGTTATGCTCGTTGGAGGTATAAGGAAGGGTTATGTTGTTTTTAGATGTGTTTTGATGATTATTAATGGTTGGAAGGGATGTATGTTGGTTGGGCTTGGTTTCGGAAGCAATCGATTGAGTTTTCGGTTGTTTCGGATAGGTACATTGGTGTAGTTTTACTGGGCAACGAGTTTGTGATTAGTTGGTGGTGTTAGAATGTATTTTAATGCATTTGGATCTCTCTTTTGATGCTCTGAAAACAGGGGATCTTGATCCGGAAGCAAGTGAGGCATTTTTGGAGGCTTCAGACGAGTAATCTTCTCGTCGGCAAGTAGAGTTTCGCGTATCGGTGAGTGGAAAAGAGTTTTCTAGCTTTGAAACGCTTTGAGCGTGGTTTTGGGAGCTTAGTGTAAGTTTGAAACACTTAGCTAAGGTCAAGAGTAAGTAAATCGAAAGTCTCTCTCGGATTGTGCTATGTTTTGGTTTGAAATGCACTTGATTTAAATGTGGTTTGATTACTGTTTAAAGCATGTTTTAAGAAATGATATTGGTGGTTGTAAATGCCATTTTGTTAAGGATGCACATGGTAAGTGGTCCTTGAGTTTATATGATTTATGCATTTGGTTTTGAGCATGTTAATCCTTGTGAAAATGGCATTGTGGTTTATGCTTGTAAAACAGTGAATCAATGATGATTAATGATTATATTGGCAAGTGATGGTAAATGGTTTTGGTTACTTTAATCGGATATAGTTAGGCGGCTATAGGATTGGGTGCACCGTGAATAAATTCGCCTTCGATGTCGAGGGGTTGTGAATGTGTCGTAAACTCCATCCAAGTACCCTAACGATTGAGGCTAAGATCGCAACGGTGGATGGTTTAATCCCGTGTGTAAATTTTGTGGTTTGTGTCCCGTGTTCTTGTTAGTGGGATTATACAACTACCGATGAGTGATGTTGAAGGGTTGTGATTGTGCCGTAAACTCTATCACGGGTGTTGAGGGGTTGTGATTGTGCCATTATACTCCACCTTGTGAATTCCATAGTGTGTATGAAGCGTGTGGGACAAAGCTTGTAATCCGCGTATTTGATTGTGTGAATTGTGTTGGCTTTTATATGAGTTGTTATTGATCACTTGCGAGCCAATATATTGATGTGGATATAATGAGTTAATGTTGAACTCTTATTTTAGAAAGCATGAGATGCTTGAGAGATATGCTGGAATGCATATGATGCTTGGATTAAGTATGAGCAAAGTCTTTTGCTGTTGTAATTAATGATGCTACGAGTATGTGGTTTTGAAAGTGGAAATGATATTTTAAAGTGCATGTTTTAAAGAAAGGCATATGTTTCCAAAGAATGATGACTTGGTTTTATAAGATGCATTGGTGAATGTTTTGTTGTTAGCGGTCCTCACTAAGCTTTATGCTTACGCTCATTTGTTTCATCAATGCAGAGAATTGAGCATCTTTGGCAGCAAGAGAGCAAGGGGAATCCAAGTGATTTTAGCTAAGCAAAGTATGTGTTTTCACTTTAGTGTAATAAGAGGCAATGGGAGGGATTTCTATTCATGGATTTGTTTGGTGATGTTACACACCTTGAGCATGTTTGATTTGTATTTTGGGACTTGTAAATGGTCTCTATATGATTTATGGTCTTACCTTTGGTGTTTTGGCTATGCTATGGTTTGTGTTTAGAAATATGCTTGAGTAGTTATTGTCTCTTCATGAATTGCCATGCTTGATGCATATGTTGTGAGTGTTTGATGATGCATTAGTGTTTGGAATATTGTTTATAACATGTATGAATGTTTTAAACATGTTTAGGTGTTGTTAAATGTGATTTTAGGGGTGTGGAATGTGATTTTCTTGTATGCGTATCAATACTCGGGGTTGAGTATCGATACACTAAGTCAAATTCAAGTATATTGATACAGGGGTATCAATATGATTTGCCCACGTACCGATAGGCCTAGGCTGAAATTTGATGGTCGTACTGATATGCGGGGAAGCGTACCGATATCATTTTCCCCATTTTGTCTACCGCCATTCCGTGTATCGATTGGGGCTTAGGTGTACCGATACCCGTTGGTTATTTTCTATTAAAAGTATCTTTTAAAGTTCTCGAAAGTTGCATTATGGTCCCTGAATGTTGTATGTTCAATTGGTTTAGTTTGGGTGACCCATTTATGATGAAATTTGACATGGAAGTATGTTACATGACTAATTAAGGTTTGGTGATACTAAAATTGGTTTAGTCTCTGTAAGTTTCATAAATTATAGTTTAGTCCCTAAAAGTTAAATGTATGCAATTGAACCCCTAATCGAACTCCGATTGTTGTATCGTTTTCTTCTAAATGTGTTGTTGATTACATAGGATCTTAATGTGCATCTAGAGAAGACAAAAAGAAAAAAGGGTCGTTAATCGAAGTCAGCTTTAACGAGTTGGCTTTGGTTTTCCTTGTGTAATCTTCTTATTTCGGGCCGGGCGTCTAGGCCGGGCTAAGGGGGTTACAGAAGATCTATCCAAAAACTTTTAGCCCATTGACGATGGTTGAAAAGCGATTAAACATCTTAGATACAGTTTTGTCGGGCTCCATCTTGAAATTCTCATAGCTAAGATTGTGATTTCCAATCTTTGTTTCCTTCACATCGCTTGTCCCATCATAGGTTGTCTCAAGTGTATCTCACACTTCTTTAGAACTTTCAATGGAAGAAACTTTGGAGTAGATATCCAGTCCAAAAGCACAAAATAGCATGTGAAGAGCCTTGTCGTTGATTTGAATCTTCTTTCGATCATCTTCACTCATTTCTATTTTTCTTTTCGGCACAATTCTTCCTTTATCGTCTCTCTTCTTAGAAATGATGGGATCATCCTTTATAGCATCCCAAACAAGGTAATAACTTGACTTTATGAAGAGCTGCATATGGTTCTTCCAAAAAGGATAGTTGTCACTGTTTAAGAAAGGCAATTTGGTGACCGATTGAGACTCGTACATGCTAGAGACGGAGGTAGATGTCATGGCTTGTTATGTGGATGATCACACTCTTCCTAGAATCTCCTCTTTCAGACGTTAATCCTTCAAAGAGGTAGGCTCTTATACCAATTGTTGAGTGGATCAAAGGATTGATCAAAGCCAACAGGGGTGAATTGGGTTTTTAAAATTTAGGAAGTGAAGTGGAATGAATAAAAATGAAGAACAAGGGAATTATAGTGGTTCAAGTTCCAAATGAACTCTACATCCACTACCTTAGCTCCCACTAAGGATTTTCCAACAACTCCACTAATTGACCAAACTCTCACTTGGTTACAAAGAAGAAATTAAAGGCAATAAGAATATCTCTCAATACAAATTTGCCCCTTTGAATACAAGCACTCTACCCAAATTGAAATACAAGATAAGAATTTCACTCAATACAATTTAGGATTTTACAAGAATAGGAATTTTGGCACTTGAGCTTGGATTTTTTGTATGGATGTTTCTCTTAGATGCAATAGTTGTTGATGGTGCTTTTAGACGTCTTTTTTATACCTTCTTATTGAATTCTAGCCGTTGAGGTTGTTGCCTTCATAATTATAGCCGTTAGGATGTTATCTTCCCACCATAAATGCAATCTACAACTACCTGTTTCGAAACGCCTGATCCTGTTTCAAAACAAACCAAAATAGAAATAGTCGTTGTGGTGTAATTAATAGGCTGTACTGAAATGGGTACGATCGTTTCGATAGGCTAAGAGCATGTTCTGAAACGTGCTGAAGCTAGTTTTGAAACATTTTTCCACTATCCAAACTTGTATCGAAACGTCTCAAAAACGTTTCGATATGCTTTAACTGTATCTTAAAAATTAGTTATGAAATTCCAATGGTCATATTTTGAAACCAAGTTTGAAATTCGTTTCGAAACGCTTGAGGTCGTTTTGATACAGCCGTATCGAAATGGTTCAAACTGTTATGTTGTTCTTCATCCGTTTCAAAACACAAAGACCTGTTTCGATACACATGTATCAAAACGGGAAAGCTAGTTCCGAAACAGAGGTTAACAATTTCAAATAGTTCCGAAACGCCTGAAGGCCGCTCCGAAACGTTGAATCGAAAATCATTATTTTGACTTGGGAAACACTTAGAAAATTTTGAGTAAGCTTAGGTCTTGACTTAGATATTTTTCTTAAACAGTTAGGGAAGTTTTGAGGACTTAAAAATTCATTATCCTTTTCAATTTAATCCTTAAATTCTTTGTTATATCGAAATCAATTCATTAGTTTTACAGGGTGTTTTTCAAAATAATATGTCTAAAAAAGTAAAAAATAAAAGATACTTTTTTTTAAAAAGGGTTTTAAAAAAAATAGCCATAGGTTAGTATTTTAGATTTTCAAGAGAATAAAAGTTTAAAAACATAAAAAAAATCTTTTCTAAATAAGGTTTTAAAAATTTCTCAAAATCATCTTTTAAAAAGGCTTTTAAGAAAATGTAAAAATTTAAAGAAAATAAAGGATAATAATAATATTTTAAGTTTTAAAAGAAAAAACTTTGTTTTGAAAATAAAAAATAAAAAGATTAAAAATGTAGAAAATAAATAAGACAAAAACCGAAATTTTCAAAAAAAGAGTTTGGGTTTTAAGGTAAAGAAGAAAAGAATAAAATATTTTATTTAAAAAGTAAAATGCAATAGAGAAATTCAAGTTTCTTGTTTGTTCTTTAGAAATAGGTCAAAACTTAGGACTACGTTCTAAAAGCTTAGATAGAGATGTGTTTGCATAAAGATTTTCTTCACAAAAGAAAAACAAATAATACACGCTTAAACAAACTCAAACTCTCAACTAGGAATAAAAGACTTAGACCTTTTTAGGATTTAAAATAATAAAACCTAGTATAAATAAAAAAGGCTCAACACATTGAATTTTCATGTTGTTTGAAAAAGTGAAATTAATTTTATGCGGTGTTTCATCAAACGGGAATGACGGGTTAGCGCCAGAAATGTTGGCGGTGATTAAAGTTCATCTCCCAAGCAATAAGACCGTTAAAATATATTGATATTCATTAAACAGACAAATAAAATCGAACCTTCGTGAACTTGCAAATTCTCGTTTTGTAAACGATTTTGAAATCAATTAGGTACCAATTTTGGGCATTGTGGGGGTGATAACACTTCCCCACGCATAACCAACCCCTTAACCTGTTTTCTGGTTTTCGTAGACCAAAATCGTTGTTTTATTAAAACAAAACATTTTATTAAAATAACTATGTTTTAAAGTGATCCAATCTCTCTTTTCAACAAAGATTGGTGGCAAATCCGTTTTTTTAAGTTCACCAAAACGTCGAATCCTCCTAAAAAGGGTTTAGACAACGAGATCACTTCTTTTCAACAGGTTGATGATGAGTCCATACATGAGGCTTGGGAGCGATATAGAGAGCTATTACACAAATGCCCCTTGCACGAATTCCCAGTATGGACGCATGTGACCATGTTCTACAATGCGATTAACAGGGCAACTAGCATGATGTTCGATATCTCGACAAACGGCATACTCTTAGACAAAGAGCCGGAAGAAGCTATGGAGATTCTAAACAGGACAACCAAGAACGACTAGCAGTTCCCCTGTAACCCCCTTAGCCCGGCCTAGACGGTTGACCCGAACTACGAAGATTACATGGTGAAAACCAAAGTCAACCCGAAAGTAAACCTTGATTAACGACCCTTTTTTTCTTTTTAGCCTTCTCTAGATGCACGTTAACCCTAAGTGAGTACTCATGAAATATATATGAGAAAGGCACAGCGATCGAACAACAAAGAGGGACTAAATTGCACTTATTACAAGTTTAGGGACCAAATTGTAATTTCTGTAAATTACAAGGTCATTATTGTTTTTAAAGTTACCAATATGAAATTAGTCACATTACATGTTTCTCTGCCAAAATTCGACTTAATTGGACATCTCAAACACCAGCAATTGCAACATCAACATTTGGGACTAAAATGTAAAGCTCGCAAACTTCAGCACCATTCAAATCAGTGCCCAACGGTCACCTGTTTCGAAACGGCATTGACCGTTCCGAAACGCGGGTTGGTTCCGAGACTGGTTTCGAAATGGGGCCTTCCAGTAGCCAAATCGTTTTAGAACGCCCCTTACCATTTCGAAACACGAAGGCCATTTCAGGCCCCCGTTTCGAAACACTATAGGGTGTTTCTATACGGTTTGCCCAGATTCAGCAGCAAAGTCTGGTTTTTCATACATAAACCCAATTAAACACCACCTATTGACTCCCTAATCATGTCAACAAATCAACAAACATATAAGGGATTAGCTCAGGTGCATACTGACTAAGGCGGACAAACTAAACCTCGTACTCAGCTACCGTCATGCTTCCTTGCACAAGAGACATAAATTCTCTTTTCTTCTAATCTAGGTATTGCACACCCAGATACTTCTGCTTGAACGCATTCAAGAAGAACGTCCAAGTCATATCAGTGTCCTCCATTCCAGAGACAGTGGTCGTCCACCACGTATAAGCATCATCATGCAGCAGTGACACCACACAACCCAACTTCTGCACATTGTTGCAGTTCATTTGCCCCAAAATCCTCTTGGTGCTTTCCAATCAAGACTCAGATCCTTCCGGAGATAAACCTCTAAACTTAGTCCCTCCCAGACTGCAAAGACGTTCCAAAGGCAATCTCACATTAGCATCACCCTGATGCGCAACTCCGTGAGCTCCAGCTAGTACTGCCTGAAAGGCTCCAGCAATAGCCTCAATCAACACATTCATGTCATGAGTAGCTTGCCCCTGCACACCTTCAGGTTCAGCGACCCCAGCACCAGCACCAACACCAGCATTATCACCTTCAGCACCACCACCGCCGGGTGGTCAACCACCAGGGGGAGGAGTTATATCCACAACATTCTCAGCATTCTCCTCATTCTCATTCTGAGCCATAGCTCTCGGGTTCATTCTCATCTCTCTACGCGGCCCCATTTACAAGGAAACAATACACTGACATAATTAGGCTCAACATGGTAAGTAATCCAAGTACTCAAGCTCTTTTTTGAAAACAAATCCTTTCATTAGTTTTGATATGGTAATGGGATCCCCTAACACACTCCATCATAGCATATCATCACAATCGAAATCACGCATCACTATTCACACAACATACTTTCACCCAAAAGGTATATCATGCAAATACACATACATCATCCTCGTACAAATCCCAAGGATACGAGAACTAAGCTCTGATACCACCAAATGTAACCCCCTTAGCCCGACCTAGACGGTTGACCCGAACTACGAAGATTACACGGGGAAAACCAAAGTCAACCCGAAAGTCAACCTTGATTAACGACCTTTTTTTCTTATTAACCTTGTCTAGATGCACGTTAACCCTAAGCGAGTACTCATGAAACATATATGAGAAAGGCACAGCGATCGAACAACAAAGAGGGACTCAATTTCACTTATTACAAGTTTAGGGACCAAATTGTAATTTCTGTAAATTAGAAGGTCATTACTGTTTTTAAAGTTACCAATATGAAATTAGTCACATTACATGCTTCTCTGCCAAAATTCGACTTAATTGGACATCTCAAACACCAGCAATTGCAACATCAACATTTGGGACTAAAATGTAAAGCTCGCAAACTTCAGCACCATTCAAATCAGTGCCCAACGGTCACCTGTTTCGAAACGGCATTGACCGTTCCGAAACGCGGGTTGGTTTCGAGACTGGTTTCGAAATAGGGCCTTCCAGTAGCTAAATCGTTTTAGAACGCCCCTTAGCGTTTCGAAACACGAAGGCCATTTCAGGCCCCCGTTTCGAAACACTAGAGGGTGTTTCGATACGGATTGCCCAGATTCAGCAGCAAAGTCTGGTTTTTCATACATAAACCCATTTAAACACCACCTATTGACTTTCTACTCATGTCAACAAATCAACAAACGTATAAGGTGCAAGTTTAGAACTCCTAAACACATTCATAGCATCAAACATGGTAAACTCATATTTCTAGAGGCATGCTTCCTAGTCAAGCAAACCAATAAGCAATCCAAACCAAAATCAAGCATTAAAGGCCATTTAGAATTCAAATCAACCAAGGCAAACATGCCACAACCACAGGGAGTTTAATACATCTCCCAAAACAAAGTTTAGATTCCCATTGCCAAGTTACCAAAACTAATAGTGTATGAAAACATCACCATACATGAGCTTGGTTTCCCTTGGACACTCTTAGCTTCCTTGTTGCCCTCAAACACTTCAATTATCTTCATTATTGGTAAAAGAGAGCGTAAGCACAAATGCTTAGTGAGGCGTGCTCTAAATATAACCAATACTACAATGCATTTTTAGGAAACACTTTCAACAAAGCTTTTAAATCATATGCTCATCCCTTTTCATGCAACCTTGCATACTTTACAAGCATCTCATGCTTCATTACATTCAAAACATTATATTTTCTTTCAAGTGATAGATCATAACCATTTCAACACAAAACACAATCGGATACGCGGATTACAAGCGTGGTCTCACACGCTTCATATACACTACCGGACTACACAAGGTTCACACTCAAGAGCAATCCCTCCATTTATGTGACACCCGTGGTGGAGTATAACGGTACAATCTCAACCCCTAAACACCACTCATCGGTAGTTGTATAATTCCACTAACGAGAGTACGGGACACATAACACAAGATCCACACACGGACTTTTAACCACCGTTGTGATCTTACCTCAATCGTTAGGGTACTTGGATGGAGTTTACGGTACAATCACAACCCCTCAACATCCAAGGCCACTTTACTTACGGTGCACCCAATCCTATAGCCGGCTAACTATATCCGATTCAAGTACTTTAAAACCATTTCATCACTTGCCAATATACATCAAATACCATCATCAATTCATTGTTTTAAAGCATTAATCAAAGCCATTAAACATCATGCATCCCCATGCATCATTACCAAACTAATAACATGTCAAACCAAGGATCTCTTACCTTGAGTATTGTAACGCCCCGGTTTTGGGCTTAGAAGTTTTGGGCGTTGACCGGTTTGGTCAAAGTGCTGTTCGAATCTAAAAGGGTGAATTTAGGAAAGCCTAGTTCGGGTTGCATTAAAATTATGGAAAAATGTTCTAAAATCATCTTTTAATATAATTAAGTGAACTGTGAAATCAATTTTGGAAAATGAGTTTTGGAAGGGTGACATTTTGGCTAGTGACCAAAATGTAATTTTTGAATGTTTTGTGACTGTTTTAGAAAGGATTGAAACTTTGAATCTTTAAGGAGCTATTATTCCAAAAGTAGTTTCTCCAGATTTTTCTAGGATATTTTAAGCTATATTCTGATTTTAAAACATATCAAAAGAGGAGGGAAAGCCATTTTGGCCATTTTGATAACTAACTTCCTATTTTCTTTTCTCTCATTTTCTCTCAACCCAAACACTTTCTTTCCAGAGAATTGTTTCTGATTTTCTCACCTAAATCTCTTCTTTCAACTCTCTTTTGATTTCTAATCATCATATCTACAAAACCTCATCATTTGCTACTTGATTCATCAAGGTTTTTTATTCCAAAAAGAGGAGAAACTCAAGTTTGGAGGTAAGAACGTCCTTCTCCTCTAAACTATCAGTTCTTTACTGAAATTCCTAAGTTTTCAATCCTTAATTGATGTTTTATTAAAGGCTTTTAAGTGGTGAAATGGATCTTGGCTTATAATGCAAGATTTGGTGATTTTCGTTTGATCTGTTAGATCTGTGATTTGAGATATGTTTTTGATGTTATTTGAACTCTAAATTGATAAGGAATTGAGTTTTGATTGATGCAATCCCGGATAGGTTGGGTTTCCTAAGTTTAGCTTGTGATTCTTGATTGTTTTTGAGGTGATCTTGTGGATCTGGTGTTGCTGGAGGTATAAGGATGTGGTTAGGTTCTTTTTAGATGTTAAATGATGTTAAAGGATGTTAGGTTTTGATGGTTTATGGCTGGGCTTTGTTGAGAAGTGGTTTGGATGCATTTTCGGTTGTGTTTGGTGGCCGAAAATGGAGTATGGATGAGAGCAGCGAGTTTAGGTGCTTTCATTGAAGCAATTAATGCATGATGATGCATTAATCTACTGTTTTGATGTGTTAAAACAGGGGAGTCATCTTTGGATCCAAGTGGTGGTGATCCGGAGGCTTGATTTGGTGCTTCGGCAAGAGGCGAAGTGGAATCGGTGAGTGAAATTGGGTTTTCAGCTTTGAAACCAATGTCTTGGGAGCTTAGTTTAAGTCTAAACAACTTTGCTAAGCTCAAGTGTAAGTTTTCGGAAATACTCTCTAGTGGTGGCCATGATTTGATTGTTGTGCAATGTGGTTTATTGCATGTTTTAAACTTTGTTTTGAAAGCATGATTTAGCATGGTTAATGCTGTTTTTGTAAGCCATATGTTGAAGGAAGCTCAAGGTAAGAGTTCCTTGTTTTGAACATTGATTAAATGTGGTTTGATGCTTTTAAATGCATGATGAATATGGCTTGGTTTAATGCTTTAAAACAGTGGATAAATTGATGATAATGATGTATATTGGCAAGTGATGTTTTGCAAAGATTAAGGTCACTAAGGTGGTTAAAAGTCCTTGAGTGAGCCTTGTTTACTTAAGAACATCAAGGTGGTTAAAAGTCCTTGGATGATTCTTGCTACGGACACAAAGGTGGTTAAAAGTCCTTGTGTGGTCCTTTCCATGGTGTTTAAAAGTCCATGGGCCAAGGTGTTTAAAAGTCCTTGGGGCCAAGGTGTTTAAAAGTCCTTGGGGCCAAGGTGTTTAAAAGTCCTTGGGGTGAAACTTGATACGGACACAAAGGTGGTTAAAAGTCCTTGTGTGGTCCTTTTCCATGGTGTTTAAAAGTCCATGGGCCAAGGTGTTTAAAAGTCCTTGGGGCCAAGGTGTTTAAAAGTCCTTGGGGGAAAGTTGATGAACTTGTTTTTAAAGAAATGAAATGTATCACTTGTGGCCAATATGACATGTAATGATATGAAGCATGAGATGCTTGTTTAAAGATTGCTTTTGAGCATGTGTAAATGATGATTTGAAGCATGATTTATAAGTGTTTTATAAATGCATTATTGAATGGTTTTATTGAGCATTCCTCACTAAGCTTTTGCTTACGCTCTCTCTTTGTTTTCTCAAATCAATAATGCAGAACATTAAAGTACTTTGAGCGCAGCAAGGAAGGCAAGCATTCAAGTGGAAGTAAAGCTCAAAGTATGGAAAGTTTTCTTAAGTACATTTAGCTTTTGGTAATTTGGCAATGGGGGACCTATGTGTATGTTTTGGGAGATGTTTTGAACTCCCTAAGTATATTGAATGTTGTTGAGAATGCTGGTTTTTATGGTTGACCATTATATGCTTGAATTGGAAGTTTATGCTTGAATGGTTGCTTGTGTAGGAAGCATGCTTATAGATTTGGGGCTTTTCACATATGTTGATGTTTTGATGAATTGTTGATGCAAGTATGTCTCATATATGTTGAATTGCATGTGGGTAAAGTTTGGTGGCATTTGGAGCATGATTGGTTGGTCAATTGTATGTTTAAGTAGGTAAAATTCTGCATTTTGTGCAGGCCGTTTCGGAACAGTGCCTGCCGTTTCGGTACGGGTGCCTCGAGGCAGCCCAGACGTTCGAAACGGGCAACATCGTTCCGGAACGGATATGCTACTGCCCGACCCCGTTCCGGTACGCGTTGCGGAACGGCCCCGAGTTTCGAAACGGGCTGTCCCCCGTTTCGGAACGGCTGACCGTTGGGGCTGACAGTGGCAGTTATATGTTTTGAATTGTTTGCATTTTGGTCCTGAATCTTGTTTGTGCAATTGTATGAGTTTGGGAAGTCCTTTTGAGCTGAAATTTCACAGAGAAGCATGAAACCTGATTAATTTCAAGTTGTAAACTTTAATTTGGGTTAGGTCCTTATATATATCAGAAATTACATTTTGGTCCCTAAAGTTGTAATTTGTTCAATTGGATCCCTGTTTGATCTCTGATGTTTATGATCTTTGAGTATGCTGTTGTATGATCATATCTAAGGATTAATATGCATCTAGACAAGTTTAAAAAGAAAAAAAAGGGTCGTTAATCAAGGTTGACTTTCGGGTTGACTTTGGTTTTCCCCGTGTGACTTTCTTAATTCGGGTCAACCGTCTAGGCCGGGTTAAGGGGGTTACAAGTATCCTTCAATACATGGCTTTCAAAACCAGCATTAATCATGCTAAAACATGCTTTCAAAACAGAAATTAAACATGCAATTCATAACCAATGCATCAAACCACTTCTTAGCACATCCGAGGGAGTTTTTTCCGAAAACTTACTCTTGAGCTTAGCTAAGTTGTTTAGACTTAAACTAAGCTCCAAAAACCTCCAAATAATCGTTTCAAAGCTGGAAAACCATCTCCACTCACCAATTACGTTTCACTTGCTTGCCGAAACGCCAATTAAGCTTCCAAATCAACTCCAAAGGTGTCCGAAGATGTCTCCCCTATTTTAGACACATCAAAGCAGAGGATTAATGTATCATCATGCATTGAAATCTTCAGCCAACACACCTAAAACCAACATTTCGGCTACCAAACACAACCGAAATCACCTCCAAACTCTTCTAAAACTTTACCCAGCCAAGATCCATCACTTCTAATCATTTCCAAACATCAATCACCATTAAAAACAAACCTAAACTCGACCTTATACCTCCAGCTATAACAGAACACCTCAAAAACCACCATTTTCTTGAACAAAAACTTAGGAAACACAACCTATTCGGGATTAGATTGATAAAACCTCATTTCTTATATCATTTAATATCTAAAATACATTAAAGAACCACCTCAAAACAGAGCTCAAACTATCACAACGAAATTCTTCAAGATATCTTCCAAAATTTTGAGATTTAAGCCAAAATCATGTTTCTAACATTAAAACCATTTATAAAACTTAAATTAAGGATTGACAACTTGGGAATTTCAGTAAATAACAGAGTATTTAGAGGACAAGAACAATCTTACTTCTAAATGGTGATTCCTCCTTGATTTGGGCAAAATTCCATGAAAAATCAACGTGGAAATCAAAAGGTTTTGTTGCTAGATTGATTATGAAACAATGAGTGATGGAAATCTCATCAAATGAGGTGAAGATCAAAGTGATTTGTGCTGGAGAAAATGTGTTTGGATGATGGGATTTTGAGAGAAAAAGGAATGAGAGAAAATTAGGAAAAGGTAGTTATGAGAATCTAAAAGTAGTTTCCATCTTTATTTTATTAAATTAAAACATTAATTAAATCACCCAAATTAAGGAAAAATATGGAGAAAAACATTTTGGGTAGTTAGCTCCTTAAAGATTCAAAGTTCCAATCCTTTACAAAACAGTCACCACTAAACTTTTCAAAAATCGCATTTTGGTCACTACACCGAAATGTAGTATTTCCAAACCTTATTTTGTAAAATTGATTTCACCACTCTCTTATATATATTAAAAGAGGATTTTTAGATATTTTTCTATATTTTTAAATATCCCGAACTAGGCTTTCCCTAAAACCTCCTTTATATTCGAACCGTTTCTCAAACCGGTCCGACCAAACCCTAAACTTCTAAGCCCAAAATTGGGGTGTTACAACTCTCCCCCTCTTAAGAAATTTCGTCCTCGAAAGTTACCTGGAGGAAAAAGGCACGGAAACTGCTTCTTCATGTCATCCTTTCTTTCCCACGTGGCCTCCTCAACACCACGATGCTTCCACAACACCTTAACCAATTCAATGGTCTTGCCTCGAAGAACTTTACTGTCAGAATCCAGAATTTCAACTGCTCTTCATCATAGGTCAAGTCCGGATTCAACTCCACTTCCTTCACAGGCATAACATACGAAGGATCCGATCTATACCTCCGAAGCATAGAGACATGAAACACATCATGTATCTTTTCCAACTCTTCTGGCAACCTCAGCTTGTACGCAACAGGACCCACACATTCAATCACCTTATATGGTCCAATATACCTAGGGCTCAACTTACCCTTCCGGCCAAACCTTATCACTTTCTTCCAAGGCGAAACCTTCAAAAACACACGGTCACCCACCGCAAACTCAACCTCCTTACGCTTCAAATCCGCGTAAGACTTCTGTCGATCAGAAGCTGCCTTCAAACGTTCACAAATGAGCTTCACCTTCTCGGTGGTTCCTTTCAACAAAGTCGGCATCGAGACCAACTTCTGACCTGTTTCAGCCCAGCAAAGAGGAGTTCTGCACTTCCTCCCGTACAAGGCTTCATAAGGTGCCATTTGAATACTCGCCCGGTAGCTATTTTTATAAGAAAACTCCACCAAAGGCAAATGCTTCTCCCAAGAACCTTGAAACTCAATCACATAGCACCTCAACATATCCTCAAGCACTTGGATAACACGCTCAGACTGTCCATCCGACTGTGGATGATAAGAAGTACTGAAATTCAACCGTGTACCCAAAGCTTGGTGCAAACACTCCCAAAAACGCGATGTAAACCTCGGATCTCTATCCGACACTATAGACTTTGGCACACCATGCAGCCGCACAATCTCAGCAATGTACAGCTCTGCAAGCTTATCCAAGGTATACATAGTATGCACAGGTAAAAAATGCGCACACTTCGTAAGGCGATCCACAATCACCCACACTGAATTCTTCTTTGATGGCGAAAAACGCAAACCAGACACGAAGTCCATGGTTATCCTTTCCCATTTCCATTCAGGAATCCTCAACGGTTGCAACAATCCTGAAGGAAACTGATGCTCAGCCTTAACCCGCTGACAAACCATGCACTTACTCACGTACTCCGCAACATCTTTCTTCAAACCCACCCAATAGTACTCATCCTTCAGATCACGATACATCTTTGTACTACCAGGGTGCATAGCAAAAGGACTACTATGAGCTTCAGTCAGAATAGTATGCCTCAACTCCGCATCATTCGGCACTACTATCCAAAACATAGAACTCCATCATCATTAAAACAGAATTTCAGTGGTCTATCCTCAGCAATATCCTGAACATGTGGCACCAAAGAATCATCCAACAACTGCTTTTCCTTTATCAACTGAACCAAAGATGGTTTCACTTGCAACTCAGCCACAAGACCTCCATCTTGCGAAATACTCAGGCTGGCAAACATAGCCCTTAACTCCACTACTACCTTTCTACTCAAGGCATCTGCTACAACATTAGCTTTTCCCGGATGGTACTCGATCGTCAAATCGTAATCCTTAAGCAACTCCACCCAACGTCGTTGCCTAAGATTCAACTCTTTCTAGGACACCAGATACTTCAAACTCTTTTGATCTGTGTACACCGTACACTTCTCACCATACAGATAATGTCTTCAAATCTTCAAAGCAAAAACCACCGCAGCTAACTCAATTCATGCGTAGGATAATTGTGCTCATGCACCTTCAACTGGCGCGATGCATAAGCCACCACCTTACCCTCTTGCATTAGCACACACCCCAACCCAACATAGGATGCGTCGCTGTACACCACAAACTCTTTTCCTGATTCAGGTTGAACCAAGATAGGAGCTTGCGTCAAAGCTGCCTTAAGCTTCTCATACTTGACATCCTTTTGCAACAACTTCGTCAAAGGAGCAGCAATCTTCGAAAATCCATCCACAAACCTCCGGTAATACCCTGCCAACCCAAGGAAACTACGGACTTCATGAACAGACTTAGGAGGATTCCAATTCATTACCGCCTCAATCTTCTGAGGATCAACACGAATCCCTTCAGCAGAAACCACATGACCAAGGAAAACAACTTCCTTAAGCCAGAATTTGCATTTGCTCAGCTTAGCATAAAGCTGATACTCCAACAGCGCCTGCAATACAATCCTCAAATGCCCCTCATGCTCCTCCTCAGTACGAGAATACACAAGAATATCATCAATGAACACCACAACAAACATGTCCAAGTATTCATAGAACACCCTATTCATCATGTCCATAAAAGCTGCAGGAGCATTCGTCAAGCCAAACGGCATTACAAGGAACTCACAATGCCCATACCTCGTTCAAAAGGCTGTTTTTGGCACATCCACATCTTTCACCTTAAGCTGGTAGTAACCTGACCTTAAGTCAATCTTAGAGAACACATCCGCTCCCCAAAATTGATCAAAAAGATCATCAATCCTCGGCAAAGGATACCGATTCTTGATAGTCAACTTGTTCAGCTGACAATAATCAATGCACATTCTCATAATGCCATCCTTCTTCTTCACAAACAAGACCGGTGCACCCCAAGGTGACACACTCGGCCGAATGAAACCACGATCAAGCAACTCCTGAAGCTGCGTCTTCAACTCCTTCAACTCCTTAGGCGCCATGCGGTAAGGAGCAATGGACACTGGAGTTGTGTTTTCATACAGCTCAATTCCAAACTCCACCTCTCGACTAGGAGGCAATCCAGGTAACTCCTCCGGAAACATTCCAGGAAACTCTCGCACAGTCCTGATATCTTGAACGCGCAACTCCTTAGAGCTAGGATTCATAACAAAGGCTAGGTAAGCCTCACAACCTTGCCTCAGCATTCGGCTTGCTTCCAACGTAGACACCACATTGGCAAGAAACTTCACATTCTCACCAACCACCACTACTTCGTAATCATCCGCAAGTTTCAACGAAACTCGCTTGTTCTCAAAATCCACCACAGCTCGATGTTCAACAAGCCAATCCATACCAAGGATTACATCAAAACCATAGAATGGAAATTCCATGAGATCAAAAAGAAAAACATGGTTTTGCACTTTCAAGGGACACCTTCTCTACAACTTCCGTGTCACGACGGTCTCACCAAAGGAACTAGTTACACGCATACCAACATCCAAAGACTCAATAGGTAAACCAAGCATTTGAGCAAGTTCACGCAATATGTATGAGTGTGTAGATCCAGAATCAATCAAGGAAAGTAATGACAAGGATTGCAAAGTAAAGGTACCTACGATCACATCCGTATCATTCCTCCCCTCACGCTGAGCATACACTCGAGCCTGGCCACCACCCTCAGGTTGAACAGCCACGACATGCGCCACATTCCTCCCACCATCATCTCTACGCTGAAAGTTACCACGGCCGCGCCCACGACCTTTCTATGGTGCAACTACCCCAGGAGCACACCCCTGACCACCACCGGCCAACAAAGGACATTCTCTCCTCATGTGGTATGCCAAACCACAATTCCAGCATGAATTACTTGTCAATGCAACAGGAGCCTGAACCTCCCTCACTGCTCGGGGACAATCTCGCCTCAAATGGCCACGAGACCCACACGTCCAGCACGTGTTCTGATCAGCCCTCATCCTATCTCCCTGAGCAGACGCACCATGCCCTCCATTACCACGCCTAGTAGAAGACTGATACCTCTTATCTCGTCTTCTCTTGTTCCGTCCACCACCAGAACTATGATCAGCAGCTCTTTTTCCCGAGCTAGAAATAACGCCTCTAGAAGACAAACCCAAGTTCTGCTCGATGTCCTTCGCTCTACTCACAAGCACATCAAAATCTGTATACTAAGCCGCAAGCATAAAAGTCTTCACGTCCGTTACCAAACCATAACGGAAACGTTCACACCTCTCCCGCTCATCAGGGATTAGCTCAGGTGCATACTGGCTAAGGCAGACAAACTAAACCTCGTACTCAGCTACCGTCATGTTTCCTTGCACAAGAGACACAAATTCTCTTTTCTTCTCATCTAGGTATCACACACCCAGATACTTCTGCTTGAACGCATTAAAGAAGAACGTCCAAGTCACATCAGTGTCCTCCATTCCAGAGACAGTGGTCGTCCACCACGTATAAGCATCATCATGCAGCAGTGACACCACACAACCCAACTTCTGCACATTGTTGCAGTTCATTTGCCCCAAAATCCTCTTGGTGCTTTCCATCCAAGACTCAGATCCTACCGGAGATAAACCTCTGAACTCAGTCCCTCCCAGACTGCGAAGACGTTCCAAAGGCAATCTCATATTAGCATCACCCTTATGCGCAGCTCCGTGAGCTCCAGCTACTGCTGCCTGAAAGGCTCCAGCAATAGCCTGAATCAACACAGTCATGTCAGGAGCAACTTGCCACTGCACACCTTCAGGTCCAGCGACCCCAACACCAGTACCAACACCAGCATTATCACCTCCAGCACCACCACCGCCGGGTGGTCAACCACCAATGGGAGGAGGTATATCCACAACATTCTCAGCATTCTCCTCATTCTCATTATGAGCCATAGCTCTCGTGTTCATTCTCATCTCTCTACGCGGCCCCATTTACAGGAAAACAATGCACTGACACAAATGCAATAAACATAATTAGGCTCAACATGGTAAGTAATCCAAGTACTCAAGCTCTTTTTAGAAAACAAATCCTTTCATTAGTTTTGATATGGCAATGGGATCCCCTAACACACTCCATCATAGCATATCATCACAATCGAAATCACGCATCAAAATTCACACAACATACTTTCACCCAAAAGGTATATCATGCAAATACACATACATCATCCTCATACAAATCCCAAGGATATGAGAACTAAGCTCTAATACCACCAAATGTAACCCCCTTATCCCGACCTAGACGGTTGACCCGAACTACGAAGATTACACGGGGAAAACCAAAGTCAACCCGAAAGTCAACCTTGATTAACGACCTTTTTTCTTATTAACCTTGTCTAGATGCACATTAACCCTAAGCGAGTACTCATGAAACATATATGAGAAAGGCACAGTGATCGAACAACAAAGAGGGACTCAATTGCACTTATTACAAGTTTAGGGACCAAATTGTTATTTCTGTAAATTAGAAGGTCATTACTATTTTTAAAGTTACCAATATGAAATTAGTCACATTACATGCTTCTCTGCCAAAATTCGACTTAATTGGACATCTCAAACACCAGCAATTGCAACATCAACATTTGGGACTAAAATGTAAACCTCGCAAACTTCAACACTATTCAAATCAGTGCCCAACGGTCACCTGTTTCGAAAGGGCATTGACCGTTCCGAAACGCGGGTTGGTTCCGAGACTGGTTTCGAAATAGGGCCTTCCAGTATCCAAATCGTTTTAGAACGCCCCTTAGCGTTTCGAAACACGAAGGCCATTTCAGGCCCCCGTTTCGAAACACTAGAGGGTGTTTCGATACGGTTTGCCCAGATTCAGCAGCAAAGTCTGGTTTTTCATACATAAACCCATTTAAACACCACCTATTGACTCCCTAATCATGTCAACAAATCAACAAACATATAAGGGATTAGCTCAAGGATTAGCTCAGGTGCATACTGACTAAGGCGGACAAACTAAACCTCGTACTCAGCTACCGTCGTGCTTCCTTGCACAAAAGACATAAATTCTCTTTTCTTCTCATCTAGGTATCGCACACCCAGATACTTCTGCTTGAACGCATTCAAGAAGAACGTCCAAGTCACATCAGTGTCCTCCATTCCAGAGACAGTGGTCGTCCACCACGTATAAGCATCATCATGCAGCAGTGACACCACACAACCCAACTTCTGCACATTGTTGCAGTTCATTTGCCCCAAAATCCTCTTGGTGCTTTCCAAATAAGACTCAGATCCTTCCGGAGATAAACCTCTGAACTCAGTCCCTCCCAGACTGCGAAGACGTTCCAAAGGCAATCTCACATTAGCATCACCCTGATGCGCAGCTCCGTGAGCTCCAGCTACTGCTGCCTGAAAGGCTCCAGCAATAGCCTGAATAACCACAGTCGTGTCAGGAGCAGCTTGCCCCTTCACACCTTCAGGTCCTGCGACCCCAACACCAGCATTATCACCTCCAGCACCACTACCGCCGGGTGGTCAACCACAAGGGGGAGGAGTTATATCCACAACATTCTCAGCATTCTCCTCATTCTTATTCTGAACCATAGCTCTCGTGTTCATTCTCATCTCTCTACGCGGCCCCATTTACAAGGAAACAATGCACTGACACAAATGCAATAAACATAATTAGGCTCAACATGGTAAGTAATCCAAGTACTCAAGCTCTTTTTCGAAAACAAATCCTTTCATTAGTTTTGATATGGCAATGGGATCCCCTAACACACTCCATCATAGCATATCATCACAATCGAAATCACGCATCACTATTCACACAACATACTTTCACCCAAAAGGTATATCATGCAAATACACATACATCTTCCTCATACAAATCCCAAGGATACGAGAACTAAGCTCTGATACCACCTAATGTAACCCCCTTAGCCCGACCTAGACGGTTGACCCGAACTACGAAGATTACACGGGGAAAACCAAAGTCAACCCGAAAGTCAACCTTGATTAACGACCTTTTTTTCTTATTAACCTTGTCTAGATGCACGTTAACCCTAAGCGAGTACTCATGAAACATATATGAGAAAGGCACAACGATCAAACAACAAAGAGGGACTCAATTGCACTTATTACAAGTTTAGGGACCAAAATGTAATTTCTATAAATTAGAAGATCATTACTGTTTTTAAAGTTACCAATATGAAATTAGTCACATTACATGCTTCTCTGCCAAAATTAGACTTAATTGGACACCTCAAACACCAGCAATTGCAACATCAACATTTGGGACTAAAATGTAAAGCTCGCAAACTTCAGCACCATTCAAATCAGTGCCCAACGGTCACCTGTTTCGAAACGGCTTTGACCGTTCCGAAACGCGGGTTGGTTCCGAGACTGGCTTCGAAATAGGGCCTTCTAGTAGCCAAATCGTTTCGGAACGCCCCTTAGCGTTTCGAAACACGAAGGCCATTTCAGGCCCCCGTTTCGAAACACTAGAGGGTGTTTCGATACGGATTGCCCAGATTCAGCAGCAAAGTTTGGTTTTTCATACATAAACCCATTTAAACACCACCTATTGACTTTCTACTCATGTCAACAAATCAAGAAACATATAAGGTGCATGTTTAGAACTCCTAAACACATTCATAGCATCAAACATGGTAAACTCATATTTCTAGAGGCATGCTTCCTAGTCAAGCAAACCAATAAGCAATCCAAACCAAAATCAAGCATTAAAGGCCATTTACAATTCAAATCAACCAAGGCAAACATGCCACAACCACAGGGAGTTTAATACATCTCCCAAAACAAAGTTTAGATTCCCATTGCCAAGTTACCAAAACTAATAGTGTATGAAAACATCACCATACATGAGCTTGGTTTCCCTTGGACACTCTTAGCTTCCTTGTTGCCCTCAAACACTTCAATTATCTGTATTATTGGTAAAAGAGAGCGTAAGCACAAATGCTTAGTGAGGCGTTCTCTAAATATAACCAATACTACAATGCATTTTTAGGAAACACTTTCAACAAAGCTTTTAAATCATATGCTCATCTCTTTTCATGCAACCTTGCATACTTTACAAGCATCTCATGCTTCATTACATTCAATACATTATATTGGCTTTCAAGTGATAGATCATAACCATTTCAACACAAAACACAATCAGATACGCGGATTACAAGCGTTGTCCCACACGCTTCATACACACTACCGGACTACACAAGGTTCACACTCAAGAGCAATCCCTCCATTTATGTGACACCCGTGGTGGAGTATAACGGTACAATCTCAACCCCTCAACACCACTCATCGATAGTTGTATAATTCCACTAATGAGAGTACGAGACACATAACACAAGATCCACACACAGACTTTTAACCACCGTTGTGATCTTACCTCAATCGTTAGGGTACTTGGATGGAGTTTACGGTACAATCACAACCCCTCAACATCCAAGGCGACTTTACTTACGGTGCACCCAATCCTATAGCCGGCTAACTATATCCGATTCAAGTACTTTAAAACCATTTCATCACTTGCCAATATACATCAAATACCATCATCAATTCACTTTTTTAAAGCATTAATCAAAGCCATTAAACATCATGCATCCCCATGCATCATTACCAAACTAATAACATGGCAAACCAAGGATCTCTTACCTTGAGTATCCTTCAATACATGGCTTTCAAAACCAGCATTAATCATGCTAAAACATGCTTTCAAAACAGAAATTAAACATGCAATTCATAACCAATGCATCAAACCACTTCTTAGCACATCCGAGGGAGTTTTTCCGAAAACTTACTCTTGAGCTTATCTAAGTTTTTTAGACTTAAACTAAGCTCCAAAAACCTCCAAATAATCGTTTTAAAGCTGGAAAACCATCTCTACTCACCAATTACGTTTCACTTGCTTGCTGAAACACCAATTAAGCTTCCAAATCAACTCCAAAGGTGTCCGAAGATGTCTCCCCTGTTTTAGACACATCAAAGTAGAGGATTAATGCATCATCATGCATTGAAATCTTCAGCCAACACACCTAAACTCGCTGCTCTACTTAAAACCAACATTTCGGCTACCAAACACAACCGAAATCACCTCCAAACTCTTTCAAAACTTTACCCAGCCAAGATCCATCACTTCTAATCATTTCCAAACATCAATCACCATTAAAAACAAACCTAAACTCGACCTTATACCTCCAGCTATAACAGAACACCAAGAACACCTCAAAAACCACCATTTTCTTGAACAAAAACTTAGGAAACACAACCTATTCGGGATTAGATTGATAAAACCTCATTTCTTATATCATTTAATTTCTAAAATACATTAAAGAACCACCTCAAAATAGAGCCCAAACAATCACAATGAAATTCTTCAAGATCTCTTCCAAAATCTTGAGATTTAAGCCAAAATCATGTTTCTAACATTAAAACCATTTATAAAACTTAAATTAAGGATTGACAACTTGGGAATATCAGTAAATAACTGAGTATTTAGAGGACAAGAACAATCTTACTTCTAAATGGTGCTTCCTCCTTGATTTGGGCAAAATTCCATGAAAAATCAATGTGGAATTCAAAAGGTTTAGTTGCTAGATTGATTATGAAACAATGAGTGATGGAAATCTCATCAAATGAGGTGAAGATCAAAGTGATTTGTGCTGGAAAAAATGCGTTTGGATGATGGGATTTTGAGATAAAAAGGAATGAGAGAAAATTAGGAAAAGGTAGTTATGAGAATCTGAAAGTAGTTTCCATCTTTATTTTTTAAAATTAAAACATTAATTAAATCACCCAAATTAAGGAAAAATATGGAGAATTTTTTTTGGGTAATTAGCTCCTTAAAGATTCAAAGTTCCAATCCTTTACAAAACAGTCACCACTAAACTTTTCAAAAATCGCATTTTGGTCATTACACCGAAATGTAGTATTTCCAAACCTTATTTTGTAAAATTGATTTCACCACTCTCTTATATATATCAAAAGATGATTTTTAGATATTTTTCTATATTTTTAAAGCATCCCGAACTAGGCTTTCCCTAAAACCTCCTTTATATTCGAACCATTTCTCAGACCGGTCCGACCAAACCCTAAACTTTTGATGTGACCCCAACCAGCAAGAATTCCAATGAATTTCCTAGAGGTCCTATTACTCGTGCAAGAGCTAAAATGATTCAAGATGGTGTGGAAAGTTTGCTTTGCCAATGCTGGAAAATGAATGAAGAAATGATAGCAACAATTAGATCTTGCAACGTTTTGAGTTTGTTGGAAAGTTGAAATAAGTTGCATAAGAATTTGCATGAGTAGTTGCATAATAGTTCATTCATTTCATGAGAATAAATATGCTTGTTTATGCATTTATGCAAGCACTTCATTTATGAAAATACTTCACTTATGTATGTGTTTCATTTAAGCATGTAGGTTCATTAATTAAACTAGTTCATTCATTGAACTTGTTCATTCATTGAACTTGTTCAATTAATTCTTTAAGTTTGCATAACATTTTTATCATATTTTGATTAATATTTTATGTGTTTTTAGTGTCATTATACGTTGGGATTAAGATGGAAACAATTGAAGACTTTGCATCTTCTTCAAGGAGACATGCCATCTTTATCACCATTCAAAGAGAGAGTCTTTTTGAATTCCATGGGGGATGAAGCATTTAGAAGACTTTATTATGCTTTTATTCAGCCAATAAAGTTGAGAAATAAAGAAAGGAAGTGGAAGAGACACATACACTTAGATGCAAACATTGGCAGATTCATTCCAAGTCATCTAATTGCACTATTAAGAGCCAAGCAAGTGGAATATCAAAGGATCCATCACTTGGACGTGTATAAGTCTTCATTCAAGCCTTATTATGTCCAAAATCATTCTAAATTACACAAATGGCCAGCCACACTTGATAGGATTGAAGACAAACCATTGCATGTCATAAATTGGAGCCTTAATGCATTGTTTTGTCCATTCAAATTCTAGGCTGCCATGTACTATAAATAGGATGCTCATTTGCCTTTGTAGGGGACCTTTTTTGATGAAAATATATGAGATTGTTCTCTTCATTGTTCTTTAAGAACTTTATCGGCTTTCAAGCTAGTCTTGTGGCAAATTTTCCCTTTTCATTTCATTCTATTTATAGCATTGGTTCCTAGCTTTCTAGCTAGCGGGTCACGTTCCACCATTCCACCATCACTTCCATTTGATTATATTGTTGGTTCTTAGCTCAATTATAGCTAAAGGGTCACAATCCAACTTTCTTCCATCATTTCACAAAGGGTAAGAACATGTAAGGTTTGGGTCAACATTCAATATTTTGTTGGTTCTTCCTTGTTCCACACTGATTCTATTCCATGTATCCATATCAACTTCTATCCATTTTTTCCCCTTACATTTATCTTTCAAACCATAATCACCAACCATTCCAGCACCTATTAAAACAACAACTTTCACCATCTTCATTCCATATACATCACTTCCACATTCAAGTTTCAAGTTTGCAACTTCATACTAGAATCACGATCGGGCAACATCACATACGAATTCGGTCATCACACAACCGGATACGTATCATTTGGTATCAGAGCTATTTTGATTCAGTAAGTTAAGTGTTTCTCTCTCCCAGTTTGCATAAAAAAAGAAAAAATGAAAAAAAAAGAAAAAAAGGAAGTTTGGTTGTTGTTGGTATTACTTAATTCAGCAAATTATTATTTCCTATTGCCTTGTTATTTTCTAATCATTCTACTTTTCTACCTATAGCCTTTTTTTTCTAAACCCTTTCTTCCAGCCAATTTCCACAAGCAAATTTGTTAAGCCTTGAGTAAGTTCTCTAAGGACTTTGATAGGAGAACAAGAGCGGTAAAAGGCAAGTGTGCACATCAAGGGTAAAAGCCATCCCGAGTGAAACACGAGTGTGAGTGTTTTCCTTGGAGTGTAACGGTGAGAATTTGTGCTAGTGAGGTTTATTAGTTAATCATGTCTCAAGATTCCGTGAGAAACACTATTAGTGCTAGTAACAATGTTAACATTGATGCAACTAACTCCAATCTTCAAGATATTATCCGAGAGATGGACAGGTTGTTGCAACAAAGGTTGGGGCCGATGCAAGAACGATTAGATCATTTGGAGGAAAGATGTCAACGAAGGCATAATTCAGATCACGAGGAAGAGTATGAGGGAGAGGTGGATGAAGAACTCATAGACGAGCGAGCCTCCCAGCAAAGTTTGAGGCGTCGAGAACCTAGGTACCAAAGAGCTCGGCCAAGAGTTGATGATAATCTTAGCAACATCAAAATAACCATTCCTTCTTTCCAAGGAAGAACGGAACCTGAAGCTTATCTTGCATGGGAAAAAAAAGTTGAGCACATCTTTGAGTGCCACAACTACTCCGAGCTTAAGAAGGTAAAACTTGCAGCCATTGAATTTACAGATTATGCACTAATATGGTGGGATCAGTTGACATCTAGCAGGAGACGCAATGGCGAACATCCAATTTCTACATGGAATGAGATGAAGGCTGTTATGCGTAGGAGGTTCGTTCTAACTCACTATCATAGGGAGTTGTTCAACAAGCTTCAAAATCTCACCCAAGGCAACCGTACTGTTGAGGATTACTTCAAAGAGATGGAAGTAGCCATGATCCGAGCCAACATTGATAAGGATAGAGAAGCCACCATGGCCAGATTTCTATCCGGCCTTGATCCTAATATTGCGGCCACTGTTGAGTTGCAACATTATGTGGAGATCGAAGACATGGTTTATATGGCCATGAAGGTCGAGAGGCAACTCAAAAGGAAGGGCACAACTCGTGCCTATAGAGGCTCTTCTTCTAAATGGGGGCAGGGTACCTACAAACAGAAGGCATCCTTTACACCTAATGAACGAAGCGTTCCAACAAAGAGTGCCAAACCCATTGCCGAAACTAGTAAGGGAAAGAGCACCGCTATGCCAGTTCGATCCCGTGATGTGCAATGCTTCAAATGCTTGGGGCGAGGTCACATTGCTAGCCAATGTCCAAATCGCAAGACAATGCTCATTCGAGAAGATGGAGAGATCGTAATTGACCAAGAGGAGGAAGAAGATGATGTTCCTATCCAAGAAGAAGAAGAGATGGAACATGTTGTAGATGGTGAGGTTCTTGTTGTGAAAAGAAGCCTAAGCGTGCAAGCCATAGAAGGAGAAGATCAACGCGAGAACATCTTCCATACTCGCTGCCATGTAAACGAAAATGTATGCTTTGTCATTATTGATGGAGGAAGTTGTACTAATGTTGCTAGTACTTTGATGGTAGAGAAGCTTAGATTGTTAACAACAAAGCATCCTCATCCTTACAAGCTACAATGGCTCAATGATGGAGGAGAACTCAAATTCACCAAGCAAGTTCTTGTGCCATTTTCCATTGCTAAATACAAAGACGAGGTGTTGTGTGATGTTGTACCAATGCACGCTAGCCATATCTTGTTGGGGAGACCGTGGAAATTTGACAAAAAGGCTATACATGATGGTTATACCAATCGTTACACTTTCACCCATCAAACCAAAAAGATCACTTTAGCCCCTCTTTCACCAAAACAAGTCCATAAAGACCAAATCCACTTGAGAGAGAGTTTCAAAACAGCCAAAGAGAAAGAAAAATAGTTTAAATCCAAAGAGAGTGACAAAAATGAGGGAAAACAAACCATTCTTTTTGCAAGAGAGAAAGAGATCAAAAAGTGTCTGCTTTCAGAGAAATTGGCACTTGTACTAATGTACAAGGAAAATGTTTTGAACACTAATGATCTTGATCATGGTTTGCCATCTTTTATTGTCTCTTTATTGCAGGAATTTGAAGATTTGTTTTCGTAGGAGATTCCGAATGGGCTTCCACCAATTCGTGGAATAGAGCATCAAATTGATTTCATTCCCAGAGTTATCATTCCAAATCGATCAGCATATAGAAGCAATCCGGAAGAAACTAAGGAGTTGCAAAGACAAGTATCCGAGTTAATGGAAAAAGGCTATGTGAGAGAGAGCCTTAGTCCATGTGCCATGCCGGTTTTACTTGTACCTAAGAATGATGGAACTTGGCGTATGTGTGTGGACTGTCGAGCAGTGAACAAGATAACGGTAAAGTATCGTCATCCTATTCCTAGATTAGATGATATGCTTGATGAATTAAGTGGTTCTAACATCTTTTCTAAGATTGATCTTAAGAGTGGGTACCACCAAATAAGAATGCAAGAAGGAGATGAGTGGAAGACAACATTCAAAACCAAGCAAGGTTTGTATGAGTGGTTGGTTATGCCATTTGGCTTAACTAATGCACCAAGTACATTCATGAGGTTAATGAATCATATACTTCGACCATTCTTGGGTAAGTTTTGTGTGGTGTATTTTGATGACATACTTGTGTATAGCCAAACTTTGAATGATCATGCTCAACATTTAAGGTTAGTATTGGATGTTTTGCGAAAAGAAAAGTTGTATGCTAACCTACAAAAATGTACATTTTGCACTAACAAAGTTGTGTTCTTAGGTTTTGTTGTTAGTTCAAAGGGTTTAGAGGTTGATCAAGAAAAGATTAAAGCAATTGAGGAATGGCCGAGACCTACTAACATTAGTTAAGTGAGGAGTTTTCATGGACTTGCTAGTTTCTATCGTCAGTTTGTTCCCAATTTCAGCACCATAGCCGCACCTTTGACCAGAGTTATCAAAAAGAACTCTAGCTTCTTTTGGGGAGACGAACAAGAGAAGTCTTTTTGTTTGATTAAACAACTTTTAACCAATGCGCCCTTATTATCTTTACCTGATTTTGATAAAGTTTTTGAAATTGATTGTGATGCATCAGGTTTAGGAGTTGGAGCTGTATTATCTCAAGAAGGACGTCTTATTGCATATTTCAGTGAGAAATTGAGTGGAGCAACTCTAAATTATTCAACTTATGACAAGGAGATGTATGCTCTCATAAGGGCATTAGAAACGTGGCAACACTATTTATGGCCTAAGGAGTTTATCATCCACACGGATCATGAGGCGCTGAAACACTTGAAGGGACAACACAAGCTTAATAAGAGACATGCCAAGTGGGTTGAATTCCTAGAAACATTCCCATATGTTATCAAATATAAGAAGGGTAAGGAAAATGTTGTTGCTGATGCTTTATCAAGAAGGTATACTCTTCTTAACCTTTTGGATTCTAGATTGGTAGGTTTTGCCTTAATCAAAGAACTTTATGAATCTGATTATGATTTTGGTGAAATTTACAAAGCTTGTGAAAAAGGAACATATGATAAGTTTTGTAGGGTTGAAGGCTATCATTTCAAGGAAGGAAAGCTTTGTATCCCTCAAGGATCCATTAGAGAATCGCTTATCAAAGAGGCCCATTGTGGATGACTAATGGGACACTTTGGAGTGGCCAAAACGCACTCTATATTGCAGGAACATTTGCATTGGCCAAAGATGAAACGAGACGTGGAGAAGTGGTGTGAGCATTGCATCACATGTAAGAAGGCAAAGTCCAAAGTCATGCCCCATGGACTTTACACACCATTACCAATTCCAAATGCTCCATGGGAGGATATTTCCATGGATTTTGTGCTAGGACTTCCACGCACAAGGAATAACAAAGATTCCATTTTTGTTGTTGTAGATAGATTCTCAAAAATGGCTCATTTCATTCCATGCAACAAGACTAATGATGCTCCCCATATTGCTTATCTGTTTTTTAGGGAAGTTGTGAGATTACATGGAGTTCCAAGAACTATTGTGTCTGATCGAGATGTGAAGTTCTTGAGTCACTTTTGGAGGACGCTATGGAGTAAGATTGGAACAAAGATGTTGTTTTCTACAACTTGTCATCCACAAACGGATGGCCAAACTGAAGTTGTCAATCGTGTATTGTCCATGCTTCTTAGGACAATTATACGCAAGAATCTAAGGACTTGGGAAGAGGACTTGCCACATGTTGAGTGTGCATACAATCGCTCCATGCATTCCGCCACTAAATGTTCTCCATTTGAAGTGGTATATGGTTTCAATCCTTTGACCCCAATTGATTTGCTTCCTTTTCCTATTGATCAATTCAAAAATAAGGATGGGCAAAATAGAGCTGAATTTGTGAAGAAGCTTCACCAACAAGTGAAGGAGAACATTGAGAGGAGAACAAAGCAATATGAGCAGCAAGCTAACAAATGGAGGAAACAAATAACTTTTGAACCTGGAGATTGGATTTGGTTGCACTTGAGGAAAGAGAGGTTTCCAGCCCAACGCAAATCAAAACTTATGCCTCGAGGAGATGGTCCTTTCCAAGTGGTCAAGAGGATTAATGATAATGCTTATCAAATAGACCTTCATGGTGAGTATAATGTGAGTGCTACTTTCAATGTTGCTGATCTATCTCCTTATGATACATGTGACGATTTGGGGGCAAATCGCTTTCAAGAGGGAGGGACTGATGTGACCACAACCAGCAAGAATTCCAATGAATTTCCTAGAGGTCCTATGACTCGTGCAAAAGCTAAAATGATTCAAGATGCTGTGGAAAGTTTGCTTTGCCAATGCTGGAAAATGAATGAAGAAATGATAGCAACAATTAGATCTTGCATTGTTTTGAATTTGTTGGAAAGTTGAAATAAGTTGCATAAGAATTTGCATGAGTAGTTGCATAATAGTTCATTCATTCCATGAGAATAAATATGCTTGTTTATGCATTTATGCAAGCACTTCATTTATGAAAATACTTCACTTATGTATGTGTTTCATTTAAGCATGTAGGTTCATTAATTAAACTAGTTCATTCATTGAACTTGTTCAATTAATTCTTTAAGTTTGCATAACATTTTTATCATATTTTGATTAATATTTTATGTGTTTTTAGTGTCATTATACGTTGGGATTAAGATGGAAACAATTGAAGACTTTTCATCTTCTTCAAGGAGACATGCCATATTTATCACCATTCAAAGAGAGAGTCTTTTTGAATTCCATGGGGGATGAAGCATTTAGAAGACTTTATTATGCTTTTATTCGGCCAATAAAGTTGAGAAATAAAGAAAGGAAGTGGAAGAGACACATACACTTAGATGCAAACATGGGCAGATTCATTCCAAGTCATCTAATTGCACTTTTAAGAGCCAAGCAAGTGGAATATCAAAGGATTCATCACTTGGACGTGTATAAGTCTTCATTCAAGTCTTATTATGTCCAAAATCATTCTAAATTACACAAATGGCCAGCCACACTTGATAGGATTGAAGACAAACCATTGCATGTCATAAATTGGAGCCTTAATGCATTGTTTTGTCCATTCAAATTCTAGGCTGCCATGTACTATAAATAGGATGCTCATTTGCCTTTGTAGGGGACCTTTTTTTTTGATGAAAATATATGAGATTGTTCTCTTCATTGTTCTTTAAGAACTTTATCGGCTTTCAAGCTAGTCTTGTGGCAAATTTTCCCTTTTCATTCCATTCTATTTATAGCGTTGGTTCCTAGCTTTCTAGCTAGCGGGTCAAGTTCCACCATCACTTCCATTTGATTATATTGTTGGTTCTTAGCTCAATTATAGCTAAAGGGTCACAATCCAACCTTCTTCCATCATTTCACAAAGGGTAAGAACGTGTAAGGTTTGGGTCAACATTCACTATCTTGTTGGTTCTTCCTTGTTCCACACCGATTCTATTCCATATATCCATATCAACTTCTATCCATTTTTTCCCTTACATTTATCTTTCAAACCATAATCACCAACCATTCCAGCACCTATTAAAACAACAACTTTCACCATCTTCATTCCATATACATCACTTCCACATTCAAGTTTCAAGTTTGCAACTTCATACTAGAATCACGATCGGGCAACATCACATACGAATTCGGTCATCACACAACCGGATACGTATCAACTTTTAAGCCTAAAATTGGGGTGTTACATCCCCACAACCATAAGAGTAGGAATCCGATGTTAACCCAAAGTAAATGAAATAGGGTCCTCAGACACATTTTTATCTCAGATCGCCACCTTGACAAAGCTGGTTCTAAACTTGTAGTCGTAAAACAATCAACAAGAAGTCCAGGTAATAGATTTATTTTGCGAAAACTCTGGAGGTAACCACACTTTTTCTGAATGTCCGTAGAACCCAAAGTCAGCTTGCCATGTTGGAAACTTCAATCGCAACAACAACCAGATGTCCAACAACTACAATCCAGCCTGGAAAAAGCACCCAAACTTCTCCTAGAGCAACCCTAACAATGCACTCAATCTGCAACATCAAAATGCTCTAGCCACATGATTCCAAAAAACTTTTCCGCCGCAGCAGCACATGCCGCCGCAACAGTTGATGCAGTTTAGTTCTTTAGAAAAACCCGCAATGCCTTTATGAATCAAACTAGTGCATATATGGCTAACACTGACAAGTTCACAAAAAAGACTAAAACTTTTATGGACAAGACAGAGATGCGGCTGCAAAACAACGAGGCAACGTTGAAATCCCTGGAAACTCAAGTGGGGCAGATCGCAAAAATACTGAACACCAGGCCAATCAGAGGCTTTCCTAGCGATACTGAAGCTGCTAAGGGGACATCGTACGAACAATGCAAAGCTATAACCACTAGGAGTGGTATTCAACAATAGGGGCCGCAGAGGAAGTCAACTGCCACAACACAGACCAAAGACAATGGGGCCGCATCAGCAACCACAAACAATGTTCTGCTGGCAGACCCTGTGGCAGCACGTGGGATAGAACCAAGAATCAGCACACCAGCTCCATCATTCCCACAAAGGTTGAAACAACAAAAGCAAGAGTTCCAGTTTAAGAAGTTCTTGGACATCCTTAAACAGGTACATATTAATATACCTTTGGTGAGGCAATCAAGGAGATCCCAAACTATGACAAGTTCCTCAAGGACATAGTGTCCAAAAGAAAATGGATTGGGGAATTTGAAACAGTGGCCGTAACGGAGGAATGCATGGTCGTATTACACTACCGAGCTTTGCCCAAGATAAAGGATCTCATAAGCATTCTCATACCATGCACAATCAGGAATAACTATGAGGGGAAGGCACTTCGTTATCTAGGGGCAAGCATAAACATCATGCCCAATTCAGTCTTCCAAAAGTTGGGGATTGGGACGGCTAGACCAACAACGATAATGCTACAACCTGCCGATGGATCCCATGTGCAACCTGAGGGGAAAATCGAGGACCTACTGGTAAAAGTCAATAAATTTATTCTCCCTATTGACTTTCTCAATCTAGATTGCGATACGAATGGAAGAACCCCACTTATTCTGGGATGGCCGTTCCTTGCTACCGGGAGGGCAAAAATTCATGTTGAGAAAGGAGAGCTAACAATGCGAATCAATGACGAGCATGTAAAATGCTACATATGAAATACAAGGAAACATGCTGAAGATTCTTAAAGATACCAAGCACTCCAAGCCACAGGGGAACCAGACCGCAAGACGGACCCAATCTGCATAGGCATAGAAGTAGCACAATGCTGCGGCAAACATGTAGGACCCTGCCAAGACCATTGCCACGTCACATTAATGGGAGAACTTGGACACCAACTGCCACCTCTCAATAGATCACATGTGATGAGGGATAAGGAAGTAAACACTCTAGGAGATGCATCCCCATGCACTCCTACAGTGCTCTAATCTTTTCTCTCAAATTTTTAATCTATTTTATTTATTAATTTTTTAGTTGTTAGTTGTTAGTTTTAATTTCAATTATTTTTAAATTTTCTACATTTTTAGGACTAATATTTTGTTTTATTGTTTATTGTTAGGACGGAGATCAAGAAAGAAAAAAGAGATTAACAAACAGCATGGAGGAAAGATCGTTAGCTGTCGCGGCATTCGTCGCCCAATAAGCCGCAAGAGCCGCAACAGCTAGTTTACAACGGGCATAAAAGGTTCATAACAGCTAGAAGCGCTGCGACTGAGATTTACATTCCAACGACATGATATGCCAAACCTCTATATAAGGGCCACTATTCTCCATTATTCTTCACCTTAACATTCTCTTCTATTGCCTTGCAATTCTCCAAAGCTTTTATTATCTTTTACTCTAAAACAACTACTCTCAAATCCTCTCCAATTTTAGATGGCTATCCGAGGAAAAAGCTCTAGCACTGCTCCGGCACAGACCTACAACCGCTTTACACCGCTGGGAGTCGAACAAGATTCAAGAAATATTTTATCTCTCGACAAGTATGGGAAGAACAAGGCTTCCAAGTTTCCTACGAGCCCAACATCGGCATTGACCACTATCTATTCAACAAGATCAACCATCATAAGGGGTTCATATCTTGCCTTCAACCTGCCCGGGCGAACATCACCATCGTCCGTGAATTCTATGCCCATAGGCCCAGTGACAAAATGCTACTCGTACAAGTAAGATGGAAAGCAATAAGGGTTGATGTCGACGCCATAAATCAGTTTTATGGCTTGCACATTGTAAGTGATGAACACACGGAGGTCTTGGAAGCACTAACGGAAGAGGATTACCAATAGATCAAAGAGGATCTTTGCTATATCGGCACGACATGGGAGGCTGGGGCACACCGAGGGTCAGTCCAAAGACGAAGCCTCAGACCAGAAGCGAAGCTGTGGAACAAGTTCATTCGCCACCTCCTCATGCCGACCTCCCACAACACAATCATTGATCGGCCCATGCTTGCTCTTATTCATTCTATTATGCATAATCGAAAGATTAGTGTTGGTAATCTCATTTGTCAAGAAATTTACAAATCTGCGCAAAAGGAAAAGGGGCCGCTTTACTTCCCTTCGTTGATCACCGACCTATGCACGGAAAAAGAGGTGTTCGTTGATGAAGCCGGCGAATACACACCGCATCGGAAAGGATGGGTTCAAGAAGCCTACCTCCGATTGATAAACAACACTAAAGCCGACTCAGTCCAGGCCATGCCAATGCAGGGCATTGTCGGGGCAGTAGCCACGGAAAACATCCCAGAAACGCCGCATACACGTGCACCGGCCGCGGCAGACCTCCAACAGATTATGCAAAAACTGGAGGAAATGGACCAATGCCAGCAGTTTTTCATGGCACACACAAGGGTCTTCTAGGCCTCCATTGTCAGCTGATCCAAATGAAGTTCCCAGACTTTTCGGTCCAGTTTCCTTCCTTCCCTGCCGTCTTTACCTGCACCACACTTGAGCCTAGAGAAGAAGCAACACTTGTTGCTGCCGCCACTGCCCAGGCTACCCAAGATCCGACTGTCGTGGCCTTTGACACCTTTTTGGCCGTGGCAAAGGATAGGCAAGCGCAAGGTTGGCTTGGATACACCTGTCGGATATCTGTACCACACTACCTCCACCTGGTCCGATCATTCGGTCAGTCGGGTCTTCGAAGAACTTAAATGCACGGCAGCAACCGCAGAAGAAGTCTGTCCCGACACAAAGGACGAAGAGGTCACTGCCCCAGTAGCAAAGCCTGCCCCAACCTCACGCATCCAGCCACTCCGCGAATCCAAATGACTCAAGCACACGACATCTAAGCCGAAGAGGCTCATCTTAACGAGTAAAAGTGAAGAAGAAGAAAAATCTTCCAAATCACCATCCATTTATAATTCTCTTCTTTATGCCGTTTATTTTTAATGCCCTCATATTTTGTGTGCTAATTCTTTCTACCATTGTATATGAAATATAAGCATTAGGGCAATACTTGGTTTGAATTTGGGGGTGTAGGTTCAGTGGCCAAGGCAATGAGATGCTGCAGCATTATAATATAATTGTCATGCAGTTTTGTTCTTTTACTTTTCAATATTGTTTTGATTAGTGCATTGCCTTAACCGAATTTTTCTTATACCTCGGCAGTACTTTCTATCAATTGCCTTAGTTTAGTTTTAATTAAATCTTCCTTCTTGGCAATAGAACTCTCTATTCTTACCATTGTTTAGAATTGTTTAGAGCCTTTATTTCTAGGATGCTTAAAGGAAGATAAATTAGGATCACACTATGAGGTTAGAACTTTAAAACACCTTTGTGA
This sequence comes from Hibiscus trionum, assembly GCA_030270665.1. Taxonomy (NCBI): domain Eukaryota; kingdom Viridiplantae; phylum Streptophyta; class Magnoliopsida; order Malvales; family Malvaceae; genus Hibiscus; species Hibiscus trionum. Next base: position 7,289,785 of record BSYR01000004.1, read on the forward strand.
CTTACATGATATAAGGAATTCTAGTACACTTAGGACATAGACTAGCTTAGAAAGAAAATTGGGTAAAAATTTAGAGGTGCCCAACACTGGCTCGAGCTTAAGGAAGCCCTAGAGGTGCCTGTAATCGGCTCTAGGCTAATCACTAGAGGTGCCCAAAATTGGCTCTTGCTGGTTAGGTTGCTTATATAAAAATATTTAATTATCCAAGTTAATTAGGTTAATGCTTAAGTGTTTGCTTAGAATCCATATAATCATCTTGTTCACAATGCATGCACACACTCACGAATCTTATAGTTTGATTCCGGGGAATTCCTAAGGCATCCAAAGATTTAAGGGTCGAGCGTTCTTCGCCATGGTTTGAAGAGAAAAGGAAAAGTAAGACAAAGGAAACAGTTTATAAAAATTAAGGTTTGGTAATTGATGGTTTGCATTGCTTAAGGACAAGTAATAGTTCGAGTTTGGGGGTGTGATAAGTGCCCAAAACTTCTATATTTTGACCCCTTTTCTAGCAATTATCACTTAACCTACACCCATTTGAGCTGCATTATGGCCCTTGATGCATGGATTTCAGCATTTATGCCTTTGAGCTTTATATTCTGTTTATTCTATGAAAAATTTATTATATGAAACATGTTTGGTGCCTTTGCAGATTTGCACGATGCGAGGGCAGGATAATGTCGTGACGGCACTGGAATTTAAGGGAAGAAAGAGGCAGAACTAGCTTGTAGCAGACCCTGATCGAGTCAAGCCACAACCTATAGCTTCTATTGAGGGAAGTTGACTAATGATGAAGCCTTGCGGAGCAGAGCCATTCACAGACCCATGTCGAGGCAGTAAAAACCCATGTCGCGACCGTGTACTATTGTACCTGTCGAAGGGAAAATCGGGCAAAGTTGTGGCCGATTTGAAGAGCTTTAAACTTCGGATTTTTTTACACACTTACGTGGCAGTTGAAGCTCGAGAAGTGGACAAAAACATGAAAGGAATGATAAAGTTGGCCTTTTAGCCAAAAGTGTGTATTGTAATAAATTAAAGAGATTCGCCTCTTTAATAACGATTAGTCCAAGTCCAACTTAACTTCCTCTCCAAGAAGGATTTGTGCCTACACCTTCCCCTATAGAAAGAGGCTTGACGCCATCAAGGAAGAAGATGAAGAGGGGAGTTCGAGAGAGAAAAGAGGTTAGGATTTTAGATTGTGTTTTCTTTTCATCCATTATGTTCTAATTTCCTTAGGGTTAAGATTACTTTGTTTAGTAGTTGTGTGAAGACTATTGTACTTTCGTTTTTGTTCTTAGTACAATTAAGTTGAGGTTTGCTTATTCTTGGTGTTAATTATTCTTGCATTCTCATTGAGATAGAGTTTGTGAGATTATCCATTTATTCGATGTCGAGAGAGTTGAATTAACGAAACAAGTAAGCGCGGTTTTCATCGAAGGGTGTTAACTAATTCAGCTTAGAGATAGGTTAAGAATTTCAGCAGCTAAGAGAAGTGTGTGATTGGTTGGTGTTTGACTTTGGTTTACGCCGACAGGCATGGTCAGAGTTCAGCCATCAACAATTTTCCAAGCTTAGAGATAAGGAGGAGCCATTCAAGGACGCTTTGCCGAACCTTAACAAGCATCTTCCCAAGAGCAAGAGATTGTCACGGCAGAGAATCAACCTTTGCGACCGTGGTAGGAACTTAGGTTACTGACACGGCGGTATAATGTTATATCATTCAAGAACAGAGACAAGTCAATAGGATTCCAAACTACGACGCATTCTAATACGGCACATTCTATCAACCCGATCTTCTTTTTACTTTTATTTCTAGCTTACTTAAGTTTTTGTATTTTTAGTTTACTCAACAACCCAACTCATCTGTGTTTTTATTTTAATTGTTTTGCAGTGCGAGAAAGTAGGACCAAAAGGCTCGCCCGATCCCTGTGGAGACGATACTCGATATATTTATCAATGTATTACTTGACGTGTACACTTGCACTATTGCGGGGCACTTTTACGTGAGCATCAACATACAAGACATTATCAGTGAGTATGGAAGAGTGATTACCAATGAAACCAATTCCTTCAATGTGGCCTTTGCAGTTGTCACAAATTGATACTACTCCTCCACTTTTTGACTTTAGCTCCAAGAATATACTCTTGTCACTAGTCATGTGTCTTTAGCATCCATTGTTAATGTACCATGAATTTGCACATGTAACTTTGGCCTTGTATAAATGCTCCCCTTACCAATAAAGAATTAAGCCTTTGTTTTTTATACACAAATCATTTTGGGTCCATGAGTATTAGCTCTGTAAGACCCCAATTTTGGGCTTAGAAGTTTAGGGTCTGAATCAGACCGGTCTGATTTTCGGTTCGAATATAAAAGGAGGTTTTAGGGAAAGCCTAGTTCGGGATGTTTTAAAAATATGGAAAATATCTAAAAATCCTCTTTTAATATATATAAGAGAGTGATGAAATTAATTTTACAAAATAAGGTTTGGAAATACAACATTTTGGAATAGTGACTGAAATGCGATTTTTGAAAAGTTCAGTGGTGACTGTTTTGTAATGATTGAACTTTGAATCTTTAAGGAGCTAATTTACCCAAAAAGGATTTCTCCAGATTTTTCCTCAATTCAAGTGATTTAATTAATGTTTAATTAATTAAATGAAAAAGAGAAACCACTTTTTAGATTTTCATAACTAACTTTTCCTAAAATTTTCTCATTTCTTTTTCTCTCAAAATTCCATCATCCAAACACCTTTCTCCAGTAACTTTTTCATTGATCTTCACTTTAATTGATGAGATTTCAATCATCAATTAGTTTTGTAACACCCCGGTTTTGGGCTTAGAAGTTTTGGGCGTTGACCGGTTCGGTCAAAATGTTGTTCGAATATAAAAGGTGATTTTTAGGAAAGCCTAGTTCGGGTTGCATTAAAAATATGGAAAAATATCCTAAAATCCTCTTTTAATATATATAAGTGAACTGTGAAATCAATTTTGCAAAATGAGGTTTGGAAGGGTGACATTTTGGGTTAGTGACCAAAATATAATTTTTGAAAACTGCGTGACTGTTTTAAAAAGGATTGAAACTTTGAATCTTTAAGGAGCTATTTACCCAATGGGAGTTTCTCCAGATTTTCTAGAATATTAAATGATTTAATTAAATGTTTTTAAACTAAAGAAAAGTGGAGGGAAGATATTTTCCTAATTCTAACTAACTTTTCTCTCAAATCTTCTATTTTCCTTTTCTCTCATTTTCTCTCAAACCAAACATTTTCTCCAGAGCTTTTTCCTCTGATTTTGTCACTTAAATATACCTTTTCAATTCTCTTTTGATTGCTAATCATCTCTACAACAAAACCTCACCATTTGCTAATTGGATTTTCAAGCTTTTTGGTTCCAAAAAGGGAGAAACTCAAGTTTGGAGGTAAGAACGTCCTTCTCCTCTAAACTCTCAGTTCTTTACTGAAATTCCCAAGTTCTCAATCCTTGATTTGTGATTTATTAAAGGTTTTGCAATTGTAATCTTGATTTTGGCTTTAAAATGCAAGATTTGATGATTTTTGATGGATTTTCGTATGATCTGATTGGGCTGTGTTTTAAGGTGTCAATTTGATGTTAAACGAATGTTAAATTGATGAGTAATTGAGGTTTAATCAATGCAATCCCGAATAGGTTGAATTTCCTAAGTTTTGCTTGAGTTTTTGGTTGTTTTTGGAGTGATCTTGGTGATCTGTTATAGCTGGAGGTTTGAGGACGTGGTTAGATCCTTTTTGGATGTTAATTGATGTTTAAAAATGGTTTGAAGTGATGGATCTTGGCTGGGTTAAGTTTTGGAAGTGTTGGAGGTGATTTCGGTTGTGTTTGGTAGCCGAAATGATGGATTTGCAATGAGCAGCGAGTTTAGTTGTGTTGCTGGTGTTTTTAGTGCATTATGATGCATTAATCCTCCGATGTTGTGTGCTTGAAACAGGGGAAGTTGATCCGTGAGCATTAGAGGTGTTGTGGAAGGTTTCGGATGCTTGGAAGGCTTGTTGGCTAGCCTTGTTTTGTGTATCGGTGAGTGAAGTTGGGTTTTCAGCTTTTAAACCAAGGTTTGAAGGTTTTGGGAGCTTATTTTAAGTCTAAACAACTTTTCTAAGCTCAAGAGTAAGTAAATGGATTTTCTCTCTTGGTTTGTGTTGTGAATTGGCTTTAAAAGCAATTGTGTTTGATGGATGCGATGCATGTGATTTGCATGTTTTAAATTCTGTTTTGAAAGCATGTTTTAGCATGGTTTAATGCTGGTTTTGAAAGCCATATGTGAAGGATGCTCAAGGTAAGAGATCCTTGGTTTTGTACATTGAAATTGTGGAATTGATGCATAGTGTTGCATGTTGTTTAATGGCTTTGTGTGATGTTTTAAAACAGTGGAATATTGTTGTTAATAATGCATTTTGGCATGTGATGGTTAAAGTAAATTGTGAAAGTCCTTGTGTGAGCCTTGTTTATTTAAGAACAACATGGTGTTTGAAAGTCCATGGTTGGTTCTTGGTTAAAGTAAATGGTGGTTTATGCATTTTGGTTATGCATGTAAATCAATGGATTAATGTGGTAAGATGGTTATATTGGCAAGTGATGTAAGTGGTTCTTGGTTTCTTTGATCGGATATAGTTAGCCGGCTATAGGATTAGGTGCACCGTGAATAAGTCGCCTTGGATGTGGAGTGGTTAAGAGTGAACCGGGAAACTCCATCCAAGTATCCTAACGAGATGGTTAAGGTCATAATGGTGGTTAAAATTCCATTCGAGGACCTTGGTTAAGCAAAGGTAATAATGGTGGTTAAAATTCCATTTGAGGACCTTGTGCTTGTTAAGATCACAATGGTGGTGTAAAGTCCATGTGTGAATCTTGTATAGGGTGTCCCGGATCTCGTTAGTGATGTTATACAACTACTAATCGGTGATGCAAAGGTTGTATGGTGTTTAAAAGTCCATACATGGGAACCTTGTGCATGTTAAGGTTGTATGGTGGTTAAAAGTCCATACATGGGAACCTTGTGAATGTTAAGGTTATATGGTGTTTAAAAGTCCATATATGGGAACCTTGTGAAAGTTAAGGTTGTATGGTGTTTAAAAGTCCATATATGGGAACCTTGTGAAAGTTAAGGTTGTATGGTGGTTAAAAGTCCATACATGGGAACCTTGTGAATGTTAAGGTTGTATGGTGGTTAAAAGTCCATACATGGGAACCTTGTGAATGTTAAGGTTATATGGTGTTTAAAAGTCCATATATGGGAACCTTGTGAAAGTTAAGGTTGTATGGTGGTTAAAAGTCCATACATGGGAACCTTGTGAATGGTAAGGTCAAATGGTGGTTAAAAGTCCATTTGGAGACCTTGGAATGGTAGTGTGTATGAAGCGTGGGGACAACGCTTGTGATCCGCGTATCCGATCGGGTGTTGAGTTGAAAAGTTGATTTGGTTATCACTTGGAGGCCAATATGATGTTCTTGAATATAATGAAGCATGAGATGCTTGAAATGATGCATGGTTGCATGAAAAGTGTAAAATGTATTATGAATGCATGTTGACTTGTTGGTTTGATCAAGTGTTGATTATCTATTGAGAATGGTGCATGTGTGCATGAAATCTCTTTAGTGCATTGAAGTCTTGTGGAGACTTGTTTTAAAAGGGCATGTGATGCAATTGTTAATGATGTGGTTCATATGTTGCATTTGTTTAATGCATGTGTTGGATTGTTTGAGTAAATGGTTTAAAAAGGGTTTCTTGCTTTGAAATGACATTCAAGTATGAGAATGGTAAGATGTAAAGTGGAAGTGTTTTCCAAGGTTTGAAATTAGCTTTACATATGGTGTTTTTGCATGGAATGGCTAATTTGATGGTTTTGCAAGTTTATGTTTTGAAAAGGTTTACTTAGCTTTCTAAGCTAAGGGTTGGTTTTCATGTTTGTGCAAGGCATGATTTTAAAGCATGTTGTTGAAAAAGGGTTTTCAAATATTGCTTTGGTTTGTCGAATCGAGTTTGCTTTTAAAAGTGGTTTTATGATTCGCTGCATTGATGGTGTTTTGGTTTTGAGCTTTCCTCACTAAGCATTATGTGCTTACGCTCCTTTTTGTCCATCAATGCAGATATTTGAAGTTTGGAAAGCGAGAAGCAAGGGATTCAACGAGGACTCCATTAGAGATGTATGTCTCGGTTAATAGCTATAGTTAATAAAGGCAATGGGGGTAGAATCTCTTATGTTGTTGTCAAAGGAGATTGTGTATGTTGGACAAGTTTGGGTTATGGTTTTGAATCATGTGGATTAATGTTGCAATGTTTGAATCTCCCTATGCTTAAGTTGTATTGCTATGCTTCTTGTTTAAAAGCATGATTGAGCCTTGAATGTGTTTAATGAGTTTGTGCACCTAGGGGTGGTCTTGTATCTAGTTTTGATGCATTTATGTTCCCTATATGTTGAATGACTTGCTGGTGTGATTTGGTGGCTTTTGGAGCATGTTTGGTGGGTCAAAAGTATGTTTAACCAGCAAAGTTGCTGCAGTCTGGGCAACCTGTTTCGGAACAGGTGCTACCGTATCGGAACGGGTGCCTGAATTGGCCTGGGTGTTCCGAAACGGGTGGCACTGTTTCGGAACAGTTTGGCTACTGCCAAGCCTCGTTTCGGTACACGTTGCGGAACGGCCCCGCGTTTCGAAACAGGTTTACCCTGTTTCGGAACACCTGACCGTTGGAGGCTGACATGGGCAGTTATATGTTTCGAAATGTTTGCGTTTTGGTCCTAAAACATGTTTATACAATTGGATGAGTTTGAGATGTCCGTTTGAGCTGAAATTTGGCAGTGAAGTATGAAACATGACTAATTTTATATTGGCAACTTTTAATTGGGTGAAGTCCCTGAAATTTTCAGAATTTATAGTTTGGTCCCTAAAGTTGTGTTTTGTACAATTAGGTCCCTGAATGTTCTCCGATGGTTGTGATCTTTGAGTATGATGTTTGTGTGAACACATCTAGGGTTAATGAGCATCTAGACAAGATTAAAAAGAAAAAAAAGGGTCGTTAATCAAGGTTGACTTTCGGGTTGACTTTGGTTTTCCCCGTGTGATCTTCTTAATTCGGGTCGAACGTCTAGGCCGGGTTAAGGGGGTTACAAGTTCCTAATCCATCTTGCATCAAATCCTTTTGATTTTCTCATTGGATTTTCAAGAAAATTGGCTCAAATCAAGGAGAAATCACCATTTAGAGGTAAGGTTGTTCTTCTTCTCTAAATACTCAGTTCTTCTCCTAATCCCGAATAGGTTGTGTTTCCTAAATTTTTGCTTATAAAAATGGTGGTTTTGGGGGTGATCTTGGTGTTATGTTATAGGTGGAGGTATAAGGACGAGTTTAGGTTCGTTTTGGATGTTAATTGATGTTTAGAATTGGTTAGAAGTAATGGATCTTGGCTGGGTTATGTTTTGGAAGAGTTTGGAGGTGATTTCAGTTGTGTTTGGTAGCCGAAATGTTGGCTTTAGGTAGAGCAGCGAGTTTAAGTGTTTTGGCTGAAGATTTCAATGCATGATGATGCATTAATCATCTGTTTTGATGTGTTTAAAACAGGGGAGACATCTTCATATACTTGTGGTGTTGATCCGGAGGCTTGATCGGCGTTTCGGCAAGCTTGCAAAACAGAATTGGTGAGTGAAGTTGTATTTCCAGCTTTGAAACAAATGTTTGAAGGTTTTGGGAGCTTAGTTTAAGTCTAAGCAACTTAACTAAGCTCAAGAGTAAGTTTTCGGGAAAACTCTCTCTTGGATGAGCCATGAAGTGGTTTGATGCATTGTCTATAATTTGCATGTTTAAATTCTGTTTTGAAAGCATGTTTTAGCATGGTTAATGCTGGTTTTGAAAGCCATATGTTGAAGGATGCTCAAGGTAAGAGATCCTTGGTTTGACATAATGTAAATGTTGTTTTGATGCATAGTGATGCATGATGTTAAATGGCTTTGTTTAATGCTTTAAAATAGTGAGTTGTTGATGTTATATGATGTATATTGGCAAGTGATGTAATGGTTTTAAAGTACTTGAATCGGATATAGTTAGCCGGCTATAGGATTGGGTGCACCGTGAATAAAGTCGCCTTGGATGTTGAGGGGTTGTAATTGAACCGTAAACTCCATCCAAGTACAATAACGAGAAAGGTAAGATCACAACGGTGGTTAAAAGTCTGTGTGTGGATCTTGTGTTATGTGTCCCGTGTTCTCGTTAGTGGAGTTATACAACTACTGATGAGTGATGTCGAGGGGTTGTGATTGTACCGTTAAACTCCATCACGGGTGTTGAGGGGTTGTGATTGTACCGGTAAACTCCACCTTGTGTGTTCGGTAGTGTGTATGAAGCGTATGGGACAACGCTTGTAATCCGCGAATCCGATTGTGTTTTGTGTTGTGAATGGTTATGGATTATCACTTGGAAGCCAATATGACATGTTGATTTTAATGAAGTATGAGATGCTTGTTATGTATGTAAGGTTGCATGAATAATGATGATTATGTGATGGAAGGCTTTGTTTAAAGTGTTTTATAAAAAGCATTATTGTGTTGTTTCTTTAGAGCATGCCTCACTAAGCAATTGTGCTTATGCTCTCTTTCTTGAACCAATAATGCAAATAATTGAAGTATTTGAGGGCAACAAGGAGGCTAAGAGTCCAAGGGAAACTAAGCTCATGTATGGTGATGTTTTCATAACACTATTAGTTTTTGATATTTTGGCAATGGGGACCTAAGATGTGTTTTGGGAGATGTTTTGGACTCCCTAGTTGTGGCTTGATGCTTTTGATGTTTTGGGATTTGTAATTGGCCTTTTGATGCTTCATTTGGTGTTTTGCTGGTTGTTTGGTTTTGGATATTAGGATGCATGCCTATAGACTTGTGGAATTCCATGTTTGATGCTATGAATGTGTTTTGAAGTTGCAAACATGTACCTTATATGTATGATGACTTGTTGGCATGATTAGGAAGTCATTAGGATGTGTTTGAGTGGTTTTATGCATGTTAAACCAGCAAAATCTGCAGCTTCTGGGCAACCCGTATCGATACAATCATAGGCGTTTCGAAATGGGGGCCTGTAATGGCCTTGGTGTTTCGAAACGACTGGTGACCGTATCGAAACGGTTTGGCCACTAGAAGGCCCTGTTTCGAAACAAGTCTCAAAACGAACCCGTGTTTTGGAACGGTCAACACCGTTTCGAAACAGGTGACCGTTGGGCACTGATTTGAATGGTATTGAGGTTTGCAAGCTTTACGTTTTAGTCCCGAAAATTGTATTTGCAATTGCATTAGTTTGAGATGTCCGATTAAGGTGAAACTTGACAGGGAAGCATGTAATATGACAAATTTAATAATGGTAACTTAAAAATCAGTTAAGACCTCCTAATTTCTAGAATATGCAAATTGGTCCCTAACATTTGAGATTTGTGTAATTGGGTCCCTTATTGATATCCGATCGCTGTTTTTTTCACATAAATGTTTCTCAAGAGTACGCTTAGGGTTAATCTGCATCTAGACAAGATTTAAAAGAAAAAAAAAGGTCGTTAATCAAGGTTGACTTTCAGGTTGACTTTGGTTTTCCCCGTGTAATCTTCGTAGTTCGGGTCAACCGTCCAGGACGGGCTAAGGGGGTTACATTTGGTGGTATCAGAGCTGAGTTCTCGTGTAAATGGGAATGTTTATGTGGGTGATGTATGTGTGATTGCATGATATGCCTTTTAAATGAAAGTATGTTGTATGAATTATAAAGTATGTTGCAATTGTGATGCTATGCTATGTTGAAGCATATTAGAGGAACCCATTGCCATATCAAAACTAATGAAAGGAATTGTTTTTGGAAAATGAGCTTGAGTACTTGGATTACTTACCTTGTTGAGCCTAATTATGTTTATTGCATTCGTGTCAGTGCATTGTTTTTCTTGTAAATGGGGCCTTGTAGAGAGATGAGGATGAATACGAGAGCTATGGCTCAGAATGAGAACGGGGAAAACATTGAGAATGTTGTGGAAATACCTCCTCCTCCTGGTGGTTGACCGCCCGGTGGTAGTGGTGCTGGAGGCGATGGTGCTGGTGTTGGTCTTGGTGCTGGGGTTGCTGGACCTGATGGTGTGCAGGGGCAAGCTGCTCATGACATGACTGTTTTGATACAGGCTATTGCTGGAGCCTTTCAGGCAGTAGTAGCTGGAGCTCACGGAGCTGTGCCTCAGGGTGATGCTAATGTGAGATTACCTTTGGAACGTCTTCGCAGTCTGGGAGGGACTGAGTTCAGAGGTTTATCTCCTGAGGGTTCTGAATCTTGGTTGGAAAGCACCAAGAGGATATTGGGACAAATGAACTGCAACGATGTGCAGAAGTTAAGATGTGTGGTATCGCTGTTACATGATGATGCGTATACGTGGTGGACGACCATTGTCTCCGGAATGGAGGAAGTTGATGTGACTTGGACGTTCTTTCTGAACGCGTTCAAGCGAAAGTATCTAGGTGTGTGATACCTGGATGAGAAGAAAAGAGAATTCATGTCTCTTGTGCAAGGAAGCATGGCGGTGGCTGAGTATGAGATCCAGTTTGTCCGTCTTAGTCAGTACGCACCTGAGCTTATCCCTGATGAACGGGAGAGGTGTGAACGCTTCCGATATGGTTTGATGCCGGATGTGAAGACCTTTATGCTTGCTGCTGAGTATACAGATTTTGATGTGCTGGTGAGTAGAGCGAAAGACATTGAGCAGAATTTGGGTCTGTCTTCCAGAGGCGTTAGTTCTTGCTCGAGCAAAAGAGCTACTGATTATAGTTCCGGTGGTGTACGGAACAAGAGAAGACGAGATAAGAGGTATCAGTCTTCTGCTAGGCGTGGTAGTGGAGGGCATGGTGCGCCTGTTCAGGGAGACAGGACGAGAGCTGATCAGAACACGTGCTGGACGTGTGGATCGCGTGGTCATTTGAGGCGAGATTGTCCTCGAGCAGCGAGGGAGGTGCAGGCTCCTGTTGTAGTGACCGGTAATTCGTGCTGGAATTGTGGTTCAGCAGACCACATGAGGAGGGAGTGTCCTTTGTTGGCCGGTGGTGGTCAGGGACGTGCTCCTGGAGTTGTTGCACCACAAAGAGGTCGTGGGCGCGGCCGTGGTAACTTCCAGCGCAGAGATGATGGTGGAAGGAATGTGGCGCGTGTGGTGGCTGTTCAACCTGAGGGTGGTGGCCAGGCTGGAGTGTATGCTCAGCGAGAGGGGAGAAATGATACGGATGTGATCGCAGGTACCTTTACTTTGCAATCCTTGTCATTACTTTCCTTGATTGATTCTGGATCTACACACTCATACATATTGCGTGAACATGCTCAATTGCTTGGTTTACCTGTTGATTCTTTGGATGTTGGTATACATGTGACTAGTTCCTTTGGTGAGACCGTTGTGACACGGAAGTTGTATAGAAGATGTCCTTTGGTAGTGCAAAATCATGTTTTTCTTGTTGATCTCATGGAATTGCCATTCTATGGTTTTGATGTAATCCTCGGAATGGATTGGCTTGTTGAACATCGAGCTATGGTGGATTTTGAGAACAAGCGGGTTTCGTTGAAACTAGCGGATGATTATGAGGTAGTGGTGGTTGGTGAGAATGTGAAGTTTCTTGCCAATGTGGTGTCTACATTGGAAGCAAGCCGAATGCTGAGGCAAGGTTGTGAGGCTTATCTGGCCTTTGTTATGAATCCTAGCTCTAAGGAGTTGCGAGTTCAAGATATCAGGACTGTGCGAGAGTTTCCTGGTGTGTTTCCGGAGGAGTTACCTAGATTGCCTCCTAGTCGAGAGGTGGAGTTTGGGATTGAGTTGTATGAAAACACAACTACAGTGTCCATTACTCCTTACCGAATGGCACCTAAGGAGTTGAAGGAGCTGAAAATGCAACTTCAGGAGTTTCTTGATCGTGGTTTCATTCGATCGAGTGTGTCACCTTGGGGTGCACCGGTCTTGTTTGTGAATAAGAAAGATGGCACTATGAGAATGTGTATCGATTATCGTCAGTTGAACAAGTTGACTATCAAGAATCGGTATCCTTTGTCGAGGATTGATGATCTTTTTGATCAATTTTGGGGAGCGGCTGTGTTCTCTAAGATTGACTTAAGGTCAGGTTATTACCATCTCAAGGTGAAGGATGTGGATGTGCCAAAAACAGCCTTCAGAACGAGGTATGGGCATTATGAGTTCCTTGTGATGCCGTTTGGTTTGACGAATGCTCCTGCAGCTTTTATGGACATGGTGAATAGAGTGTTCCATGAATATTTGGACAAGTTTGTTGTGGTGTTCATTAATGATATCCTTGTGTACTCTCGTACTGAGGAGGAGCATGAAGGGCATTTGAGGATTGTGTTGCAGGCTTTGTTGGAGAAACAGCTTTATGCTAAGCTAAGCAAGTGTGAATTCTGGCTTAGGGAAGTTGTTTTTCTTGGACATGTGGTTTCTGCTGAGGGTATTCGTGTTGATCCTCAGAAGATTGAGGCAGTGATGAATTGGAAGCCTCCTAAGTCTGTTCATGAAGTCCGTAGTTTCCTTGGGTTGGCAGGATACTACCGTAGGTTTGTGGATGGACTTTCTAAGATTGTTGCACCTTTGACGAAGTTGTTGCAGAAGGATGTTAAGTATGAGTGGACAGAAGCGAGGCACCAGGCTTTTGAGAAGCTTAAGGCAGCTTTGACGCAAGCTCCTATCTTGGTTCAACCTGAATCAGGGAAAGAGTTTGTGGTGTACAGTGACGCATCCTATGTTGGTTTGGGGTGTGTGTTGATGCAAGAGGGTATGGTGGTGGCTTATGCATTGCGCCAGTTGAAGGTGCATGAGCGCGATTATCCTACGCATGATATTGAGTTAGCTGCGGTGGTCTATGCTTTGAAAATTTAGAGACATTACCTATATGGTGAGAAGTGTACTGTGTACACGGATCACAAAAGTTTGAAGTATTTGATGTCTCAAAAAGAGTTGAATCTTAGGCAGTGACGTTGGGTGGAGTTGCTTAAAGATTACGATCTGACGATCGAGTATCATCCGGGAAAAGCTAATGTTGTAGCGGATGCCTTGAGTAGAAAGGTGGCAGTGGAGTTTAAGGCTATGTTTGCCAGCTTAAGCATTTCGCGAGATGGAGGTCTTGTGGCTGAATTGCAAGTGAAACCATCTTTGGTTCAGTTGATAAAGGTTAAGCAGCTGTTGGATGATTCCTTGGTGCCACATGTTCAGGATATTGCTAAGGATAGACCATCAGATTTTTGTTTTAATGATGATGGAGTTCTATGTTTTGGGAGTCGGATAGTAGTGCCGAATGATGCTGAGTTGAGGCGTGCTATTCTGACTGAAGCTCATAGTAGTCCTTTTGCTATGCACCCTGGTAGTACAAAGATGTATCGTGATCTTAAGGATGAGTACTATTGGGTGGGATTAAAGAAAGATGTTGCGGAGTATGTGAGTAAGTGCATGGTTTGTCAGTGAGTTAAGACTGAGCATCAGTTTCCTTCTAGGTTGTTGCAACCGTTGAGGATTCCTGAGTGGAAGTGGGAAAGGATTACCATGGACTTTGTGTCTGGTTTGCCTTTGTCTCCATCAAAGAGGAATTCGGTGTGGGTGATTGTGGATCGCCTTACGAAGTTTGCGCATTTCTTACCGGTGCATACTACGTACACCTTGGATAAGCTTGCAGAGCTGTACATTGCTGAGATTGTGCGGCTGCATGGTGTGCCAAAGTCTATAGTGTCGGATAGAGATTCGAGGTTTACATCGCGTTTCTGGGAGTGTTTGCATCAAGCTTTGGGTACACGACTGAATTTCAGTACTTCTTATCATCCACAGTTGGATGGACAGTCTGAGCGTGTTATCCAAGTGCTGTGTGATTGAGTTTCAGGGTTCTTGGGAGAAGTATTTGCCTTTGGTAGAGTTTGCTTATAACAATAGCTACCAGGCAAGTATTCAAATGGCACCTTATGAAGCCTTGTATGGGAGGAAGTGCAGAACTCCTCTTTGTTGGGCTGAAACAGGTCAGAAGTTGGTTTCGATGCCAGCTTTGTTGAAAGGAACCACCGAGAAGGTGAAGCTCATTTGTGAGCGATTGAAGGCAGCTTCTGATCGACAGAAGTCTTACGCGGATTTGAAGCGTAAGGAGATTGAGTTTGCGGTAGGTGACCGTGTGTTCTTGAAAGTTTCGCCTTGGAAGAAGGTGATGAGGTTTGGCCGGAAGGGTAAGTTGAGCCCTAGGTACATTGGACCATACGAGGTGATTGAACGTGTGGGTACTTTTGCGTACAAGTTGAGGTTACCGCAAGAGTTGGAAAAGATTCATGATGTGTTTCATGTCTCTATGCTTCGGAGGTATAGATCGGATCCTTCGCATGTTATGCATGTGGAGGAAGTGGAGTTGAATCTAGACTTAACCTATGAGGAGGAGCCGGTTGAAATTCTGGATTCGGACAGTAAAGTTCTTTGAGGCAAGACCATTGATTTGGTAAAGGTGTTGTGGAAGCCTCGTGGTGTTGAGGAAGCCACGTGGGAAAGGAAGGATGATATGATGAAGCAGTTTCCGTACCTTTTTCCTCCAGGTAAATTTCGAGGACGAAATTTCTTAAGGGGAGAGAGTTGTAACACCCCAATTTTGGGCTTAGAAGTTTAGGGTCTGAATCGGACCGGTCTGATTTTTGGTTCGAATATAAAATGAGGTTTTAGGGAAAGCCTAGTTCGGGATGTTTTAAAAATATCTAAAAATCATCTTTTAATATATATATATATATATAAGAGTGGTGAAATCAATTTTACAAAATAAGGTTTGGAAATACAACATTTTGGAATAGTGACTGAAATGCGATTTCTGAAAAGTTCAGTGGTGACTGTTTTGTAAGGATTGAAACTTTGAATCTTTAAGGAGCTAATTTACCCAAAAAGGATTTCTCCAGATTTTTCCTTAATTCAAGTGATTTAATTAATGTTTAATTAATTAAATGAAAAAGAGAAACCACTTTTTAGATTTTCATAAATAACTTTTCCTAAAATTTTCTCATTTCTTTTTCTCTCAAAATTCCATCATCCAAACACCTTTCTCCAGCAACTTTTTCATTGATCTTCACTTTAATTGATGAGATTTCAATCATCAATTAGTTCCTAATCCATCTTGCATCAAATCCTTTTGATTTTCTCTTTGGATTTTCAAGAAAATTGGCTCAAATCAAGAAGAAATCACCATTTAGAGGTAAGGTTGTTCTTCTCCTCTAAATACTCAGTTCTTTACTGAAATTCCCAAGTTATCAATCCTTAATTTAAGTTTTATAAATGGTTTTAATGATATGAACTTGATTTTGGCTTAAAACTCAAGATTTGGAGGAAATCTTGAAGAATTTCGTTGTGATTGTTTGGGCTCTGTTTTGAGATGATTCTTAAATGTATTTTGGATGTTTAATGATGTGTAAATGGGGTTTTATCAATGCAATCCCGAATAGGTTGTGTTTCCTAAGTTTTTGCTTATAAAAATGGTGGTTTTTTGGGTGATCTTGGTGTTCTGTTATAGCTGGAGGTATAAGGACGAGTTTAGGTTCATTTTGGATGTTAATTGATGTTTAGAAATGGTTAGAAGTGATGGATCTTGGCTGGTTATGTTTTGGAAGAGTTTGGAGGTGATTTTGGTTGTGTTTGGTAGCCGAAATGTTGGCTTTAGGTAGAGCAGCGAGTTTAAGTGTGTTGGCTAAAGATTTCAATGCATGATGATGCATAAATCCTCTACTTTGATGTGTTTAAAACAGGGGAGACATCTTCGGATACTTGTGGTGTTGATCCGGAGGCTTGATCGGCGTTTCGGCAAGCCTGCGAAACGGAATTGGTGAGTGAAGTTGGATTTCCAGCTTTGAAACAAATGTTTGAAGGTTTTGGGAGCTTAGTTTAAGTCTAAGCAACTTAACTAAGCACAAGAGTAATTTTTCGGGAAAACTCTCTCTTGGATGAGCCATAAAGTGGTTTGATGCATTGTCTATAATTTGCATGTTTAAATTCTGTTTTGAAAGCATGTTTTAGCATGGTTAATGTTTGTTTTGAAAGCCATATGTTGAAGGATGCTCAAGGTAAGAGATCCTTGGTTTGACATATTGTAAATGTGGTTTTGATGCATAGTGATGCATGATGTTAAATGGCTTTGTTTAATGATTTAAAACAGTGAGTTGTTGATGTTATATGATGTATATTGGCAAGTGATATAATGGTTTTAAAGTACTTGAATCGGATATAGTTAGCCGGCTATAGGATTGGGTGCACCGTGAATAAAGTCGCCTTGGATGTTGAGGGGTTGTAATTGTACCGTAAACTCCATCCAAGTACACTAACGAGAAAGGTAAGATCACAATGGTGGTTAAAAATCATTGTATGGATCTTGTTTTATGTGTCCCGTGTTCTCGTTAGTGGAGTTATACAACTACCGATGAGTGATGTCGAGGGGTTGTGATTGTACCGTTAAACTCCATCACGGGTGTTGAGGGGTTGTGATTGTATCGGTAAACTCCACCTTGTGTGTTCGGTAGTGTGTATGAAGCGTATGGGACAACGCTTGTAATCCGCGTATCCGATTGTGTTTTGTGTTGTGAATGGTTATGGATTATCACTTGGAAGCCAATATGACATTTTGATTTTAATGAAGTATGAGATGCTTGTTATGTATGCAAGGTTGCATGAATAATGATGATTATGTGATGGAAGGCTTTGTTTAAAGTGTTTTATAAAAAGCATTATTGTGTTGTTTCTTTAGAGCGTGCCTCACTAAGCAATTGTGCTTACGCTCTCTTTCTTGAACCAATAATGCAAATAATTGAAGTATTTGAGGGCAACAAGGAGGCTAAGAGTCCAAGGGAAACTAAGCTCATGTATGGTGATGTTTTCATAACACTATTAGTTTTTGATATTTTGGCAATGGGGACCTAAGATGTGTTTTGGGAGATGTTTTGGACTCCCTAGTTGTGGCTTGATGCTTTTGATGTTTTGGGATTTGTAATTGGCCTTTTGATGCTTGATTTGGTGTTTTGCTGGTTGTTTGGTTTTGGATATTAGGATGCATGCCTATAGACTTGTGGAATTCCATGTTTGATGCTATGAATGTGTTTTGAAGTTGCAAACATGTACCTTATATGTATGATGACTTGTTGGCATGATAAGGAAGTCATTAGGATGTGTTTGAGTGGTTTTATGCATGTTAAACCAGCAAAATTTGCAGCTTCTGGGCAACCCGTATCGATACACTCATAGGCGTTTCGAAACGGGGGCCTGTAATGGCCTTGGTGTTTCGAAACGGCTGGTGACCGTATCGAAATGGTTTGGCCACTGGAAGGCCCTGTTTCGAAACAAGTCTCGAAACGAACCCGTGTTTCGGAACGGTCAACACCGTTTCGAAACAGGTGACCGTTGGGCACTGATTTGAATGGTATTGAGGTTTGCAAGCTTTACGTTTTAGTCCCGAAAATTGTATTTGCAATTGCATGAGTTTTAGATGTCCGATTAAGGCGAAACTTGACAGGGAATCATGTAATATGACTAATTTAATAATTGTAACATAAAAATCAGTTAAGACCTCCTAATTTCCAGAATTTGCAAATTGGTCCCTAACATTTGAGATTTGTGCAATTGGGCCCCTTATTGATATCTGATCGCTGTGTTTTTCACATAAATGTTTCTCAAGAGTACGCTTAGGGTTAATGTGCATCTAGACAAGATTTAAAAGAATAAAAGGGTCGTTAATCAAGGTTGACTTTTGGGTTGACTTTGATTTTCCCTATGTAATCTTCGTAGTTCGGGTCAACCGTCCAGGCCAGGCTAAGGGGGTTACAAGCTCCAAAAAACTTGGTTCCCTTAGGAATCCAAGAAGCAATGTAATGAATATTATTGGAAGTAACTAGTTCCTTATGAAATCATACACTCCTAATCCTCTTACCTCTAGAGGGCCTTTAGAAGCCTCTTTGTTTGTTGTTAACAAGGTTTCTTTTTACATAGTTGGGTTTTGAAGATTCACCTTTCACAAAACTAGAATTCCCAACTTTTTTCAAAGAAGCTTTGAGATCATTCACCTCCTTATGGTGATGATCATGAAACTTAGAAAGACTGTTGTTTAAAACAACATTTTCTTTTTTCAAAATATTTTAAATTGTCTTGTAAATCACAAACCTTCTTTTCAAGTTCAAAATTGGTTTTAGATAAGAAATCATTTTTTGTTTTTAAATCAAAATTATTTTCTTTTTTTTTCAAAATTGATTCCTTATACTTCTCAACGAATGTGTCATATACCTCTTGCAACACATCATAAGCTTCTTGAAGCTCATCAAAAGTGAAATCAAATGTAGATGAGTTAGAGGTTACCTTAGGATCTTCATCAAGAGCCATGAGATAAAGGTTGGCAACTTCTTGCTCCTCTTCATTGGATGATTCCTCATCACTCCAAGTAGCAACATTTTCCTTGAGCTTCTTCTTCTTTCTGAAGATCTTCTTTTTGAGTTGGGGACATTCGATCTTATGTACCCCAACTTCTTGCACTCATAGCATATGAGTTGATCCTTATCCTCCTCCTTGTTCTTGTTCTTGCTCTTGAAGTCTCCCTTTCGGTTAAAATTTCTTCCTCTATTGGACTTCATGACCCGAGTGAATCTTTTGGCTAGCATAGCCATCTCTTCGTCATCCTCCTTACTGGAATTGTTCTCTTCAAAAGAAGCTTTGAGAGCACTTCTGAGTTTCTTCTTCTCTACCTCATTCTTCTCGGTCTTCTTTTCTTCTCTTCTCTTTTCTTCTTCTCTTCCTTGCTTTATAGTCTCATGTGTAAGAAGAGAACCCATGAGAGCATCAAGCTTCAAAGTCTTCAAATCCTTTACCTCGATGATAGCGGTTCTTTTCCCATCTCATGACTCGGTAAAAGAATAGAGAAGTTTCCGGACAAGCTTGTCTTCGGGGATGACTTCTCATAAGCCCTTGAGACCGTTTACAATGACGAAGAAATGATCGAACATCTCTTTGACAATCTCATCGGGCTCCATCTTGAAATTCTTGTAGCTCAAGTTGAGAAGTCCAGTCTTGGTCTCCTTTACATCATTGGTTCCCTCATAGGTTGTCTAGAGCGTGTCCCACGCCTATTTTGCACTTGTACACGAAGACATCTTTGAGTACATATCCAGTCCAAGTGCACAAAAGAGAATGTACAAGGCATTGTCATTAACTTGTAGCTTCCTTCTTTCTTCATCTGTCATCTTTTGCTTTGATTTCAGAACTTGCCTATCTCTTTCTTGCTCCATCGGAATAGATTGTCCATCTTCGATTACATCCCAAGGGACATAATCATTTGACTTGATGAATAGTCTCATCCTATTCTTCCAATAGGGATAATTGTCTCCATTGAAGAAAGGTGGTTTAGTGATCAATTGAGACTCGTACAAGCTATTGCCGGAGGTAGATGACATGGCTTGAGTGTTGGATTGATGTATCTCTCCTAGAATCGACTGAAGAGGATGTTAATCCTTCCAATGAGTGTAGCTCTAATATCAATTGTTGAGGCGATCAGTTGAATCCAAATGGCCAAGAGGAGGTCAATTGGCAATTAAAATTTTGAAAGGAGCAAGTTGGAAAAAAAATAATGAAGAACAAGAGATTCACATTGGTTCAAGATTCTAACAAGCTCTGCATCAACTACCTTATCTCCCCACTAAGGATTTCAAACAATTCACTATTGAATTCGTCCCTTTTTCTAGGCTTAGGAGGAAACCGCTACAAATCGATCAAGCTTTCTACCCCAAAGATTGATGAAGATCAATCTTTAACAAAGGCGTTGTGGCAAACTTAAATTGACCTCTCACAAAGGCTTATAATTTGCACAATTACAACTGAACTCTCCCCAAACTTGAAATAAAGGATTACAATGAAGAATCACAAGTTGGATACAAGGGTTTGACTCTCAAAGGCTCAAAGAGATTGAATTTTTACTTCAATGCTTCTCACTTGATGAATAGTTGTTGTTGTAGCTTTTGAGTCTTGCTTTTATACCCTAATTGATTTCTAACTGTTTGGGTAGCTGAGATCATAAATAGAGTTGTTAGAGACCATTTTTCCTGCTATAAATGCACTTCTAAAGCAGGGTGTGTCGGTGTACGGGAGCCCCGTTTTGGTACCTATAAGATAGAAACTAGCCATTGCAAGAGTAAATGCATGTGCGTATCATTACGCGGGAAAGCATATCGAAATGGTCTTAGTGTAAAATGGGGGTCATATCGAAACAACTAGGTCGTATCGGTACAACTTTTACTCACTCGAATCGGAGATAAAATTCTTTGGAAAAAGACATTGGTACGCTTCAAGGGTGTATCGAAACGAAAAGCATGTTTTTACAAGGGTGTAACACCCCAATTTTGGGCTTAGAAGTTTTGGGTTTGGATCGGATCGGTCGGGTTGCGGTTCGAATATAAAAGGGTGATCTTAGGAAAGCCTAGTTCGGGTTGCATTAAAAATATGGAAAAATATCTTAAAATCTTCTTTTATTATATATAAGAGAATGGTGAAATCAATTTTACAAAATGAGGTTGGGAAGTGTGACATTTTGGGTTAGTGACTAAAATGTAATTTTCGAAAACTTGGTGACTGTTTTAAAAAGGATTGAAACTTTGAATCTTTAAGGAGCTATTTACCCAAGAAGAGTTTCTCCAGATTTTTCTTAATATTAAAGGTTTTATTAATGGTTTTAATTAAAGGAAAAAGGAGGGAAAAAGATATTTTGCTCTCATAACTAACTTTTCTCAAAAATTTCCATTTCTTTTCTCTCAACTTTTCTCTCAACCCAAACACTTTTCTCCAGCAAATTTCCCTCTGATTTTGACATTCAAAGATGAGATTTCAACTTCCTTTTAATCTCTAATCATTTCTACAACAAAGCCTTAGCAATTTCTTATTGGATTTTCAAGAATCTTGGTTCCAAAAAGGGAGAAACTCACATTTAGAGGTATGAACGTCCTTCTCCTCTAAATACTCAGTTCTTTACTGAAATTCCTAAGTTCTCAATCCTTGATTTGTGTTTTAATAAAGGTTTTGTAGTTGTGTTCTTGATCTTGGCTTTAAAATGCAAGATTTGGTTAGTTTTTGATGAAATTCGTATGAAATGGTTGGGCACTGTTTTGAGGTGTGTTTTTAATGTAAATTGGAAGTATAATTGATGAGAAATTGAGGTTTAATCAATGCAATCCCGGATAGGTTGATTTTCCTAAGTTTTGTTTGAGTTTATGATGGTTTTTGGGGTGATCTTGATGTTCTGCTATAGCTGGAGGTATAAGGACGTGTTTAGATCCTTTTTGGATGTTAATTGAGGTTTATGAATGTTTGGAATTGATGGATCTTGGCTGGGTAGTGTTGTAGAGATGTTTGGATGTGATTTCGGTTGTGTTTGGTAGACGAAATGAGAGTGTTGATGTGAGCAGCGAGTTTAGGTGTCTTGGTTGAGGATATTAATGCATGATGGTGCATTAATCTACTGTTTTGATGTGTTTAAAGCAGGGGAGACATCTTCGGATCCTTGTGGTGTTGATCCGGAAGCTTGATTGGTGTTTCGGCAAGTGGCGAAACGGAAATCGGTGAGTGAAGTTTGGTTTTCAGCTTTGAAACCAATGTTTGAAGGTTTTTGGAGCTTAGTCTAAGTCTAAACAACTTAGCTATGCTCAAGAGTAAGTTTTCGGAAAAACTCTCTTGTTGATGAGCCATGAGTTGGTTGAATGCAAAGGGATTTGTTGCATGTTTAAATTCTATTTTTGAAAGCATATTTTAGCATGTTTATTGTTGGTTTCATAAGTCATGTGTTGAAGGATGCTCTAGGTAAGGGATCCTTGTTTTTGTACATTGATAAATGTGGTTTTGATGCAAAGTGATGCATGATGATAATTGCTTTGTTAAATGCTTTAAAACAGTGGATTAATGTTGTTAAGTGATGTATATTGGCAAGTGATGTGGTTTGTCTAAAAGTACTTGAATCGGATATAGTTAGCCGACTATAGGATTGGGTGCACCGTGAATAAAGTCGCCTTGGATGTTGAGGGGTTGTGATTGTACCATGCTCCATCCAAGTACACTAACGAGATGGTTAAGAACAACATGGTGGTTAAAAGTCCATGGGTGGTTCTTGTTTTAAGGTCAAAATGGTGGTTAAAATTCCATGTGTGGACTTTGTGTATGGTAAGATCACAATGGTGGTTTAAAGTCCATGTGTGGATCTTGTGTTGTATGTCCCGTGATCTCGTTAGTGATGTTATACAACTACCAATGAGTGATGTGGAGGGGTTGTGATTGTACCATAGTCTCCATCACGGGTGTTGAGGGGTTGTGATTGTACCATGCTCCACCTTGATATTGGTAGTGTGTATGAAGCGTAGGGACAACGCTTGTAATCCGCGTATCTGATTGTTGGTTGTAAATTGTCGTTTGTGTTTTGGAACATGGTTATGATTATCACTTGAAAGCCAATATGACATGATAATGGTTTGAAGCATGTAATGCTTGGTTTATGTACATATGTGCATGATGAAATGTTGTTTGGGCTAAAGGTTTTGAAAAAGAGTTTTTATTAATGCGTTATTGTGATGTTTTAAATGAGCATTCCTCACTAAGCTATGTGCTTACGCTCTCTCTTTTCTTAAACCAATAATGCAGAGCATTGAAGTGCTTAAGGGAAGCAAGGGGGTCAAGAATCCAAGTGAAGAACTAAGCTCATGTATGGTGAATATTTTCATAACTTGTTTAGCTTTTGGCATTTGGCAATGGGGAACCTATGTTGTTGTTTTGGGAGATGTTTTGGACTCCTTAAGTTGGTTTTATGCTTTTGATATTGTTGGAACTTGTAATTGGCCTTTATGAGGATTGTTGGTGTTTTAGTGTTTGAATGGTTTTCAATATAGGATGCTGCATGCCTATAGAATTGGGGCTTTCCTTGTTTGATGCCATGTTTACGAATTGTCGATGCCATTATGTTCCTTAAGTATATAATGACTTGCTGGTATAATTTGAGGGTCTTTTGAATGCGTTTGATGGGCCAATTGTGTAATAAACCAGCAAAAATTCTGCAATCTGGGCAGCCTGTTTCGGAACAGGTGCTATCGTTTCGGAACAGAGGGCCTGAAATGGCCTAGGCGTTTCGAAACGGGCAGAGCCGTTCCGGAACAGTTTTGCCACTGCCAGGCCATGTTGCAGAACGGGTTTCGGAACGGTCCCGCGTTTCCGAACGGATCATCCCTGTTCCGAAACACCCGACCGTTGGGCACTGAAATTGACGGTTATGTGTTTTGAAATCTTTGCGTTTTGGTCCTGAACTTTGTTTATGCAATTGAATGAGTTTGTGTTGTCCGTTTGAGTTGAAATTTGGCAGAGAAGCATGAAACATGACTAATTTCATAATGGTAACTCAAAAGTTTGTTAAGTCCTTGTAACTTTCAGAATTTACATTTTGGTCCCTAAACTTGTATGTTGTGCAATTGAGTCCCTGAATGTTATCCGATTGTTGTGGCTTTTGAATATGTTTGTCTCAAGTGTTCACATAGGGTTAATTTGCATCTAGATAAGATTAAAAAGAAAAAAAAAAGGTCGTTAATCAAGGCTGACTTTCGGGTTGACTTTGGTTTTCCCCGTGTAAACTTCTTAATTCGGTTCAACCGTCAGGGCCGGGTTAAGGGGGTTACAAAGGGCGTTTCGAAACGGACGTCACCCGTATCGGTACGGTATAACAAACTTTTAAAGCTTTAACTTACATTCAACGGTCAAAAAATTTAATGCAAAGTTTTTAAAAATCTAAAAACCCCATATCGATACGCTACTGTGTCGTACCAAAACTGAGGATCGGTATGCCTAAGCCATGTACTAAAACTCATAAGTATAAACCCATGTTAAAGGCGGTATCAAAACGGGCAATCCCGTATCGCAACATCTTATCGAAATGGTGTGAGCCATATTGAAACGATGTGTTCAATTAAAATTTCAGTTGCCAAATTTCGTATCGAAACGCTATAGGGCATATCGATACGCCTGGGCGATTTGGTTAAGTTTGGCTTGAGACACTTGGAAAATTTTGGGGTTTAAGTTTTGACTTTGAGTAGACTTTTTAGTACTTAAAAATTTATTTACTTTTGCAAATTGGTCATTGAATAATTTGTTATATCAAAAATCAAACATAGGTTTTACAATTCTTTACAGTGTCGATTCATTCCTCGTTACTTTCCATTTTTATCATTTCCAACATCCACATATCCTTCACCACCATCTTCCATTCGATTTATTACACACTCATCATATCATTTCATTAGCTTCCGCTATCATATCAATTCTACCAATATTTTCCTTAGACGATAACCCCCTTTGAAACCATTTCAAAACCTTACGAAATACTTATCGCGTTCACGATCGAGCAACTAGTGAATTTTGGCTATTCCACAATCGAGACTTGGGCGGATGCCTTTTTTGCCCTTGCCTAATGACTGCTCTAAATATAGGCAACTAGTTGCGGTGAAAGGGAAGGTAGTAAGGATGGTGGTGATGAGACTAATGGAAAAGTGGATGTTAATAGGTGATTGATCACAAGTTCTGAAGAAGAAAAAGAAAGAGACTTTAACATGTCATATCAGTATTTTTAACGACATTAATCGAAATAAAAGAGAATTAAAAGTTTAGTAATTGTAATATAAGTTTTAAAACTTCAGTGACTATATTATAAGAGTCCTAAAGTTCAGCGGCTCCTAATGTAATTTACCCTAATTTTTCATGTAGCTAACTCGTGCATCGCGCTGAACGAAAACTAGTGATATAAATGAAACGAAAGATGAGTTGCGTTGTGTCAACGTAAACGTCTTAATTTAATTTGATAATGACTTTTGAACTTCACGAAACCATAACTTAATTAAGGACGTCTATTTGAGGGAGGTTAGAACTTAATAGCATGAATAAACTTAATGGTCATTTGCACTAAAGAATTTGACTGTTGGCATTTGGCGTAGTTTCAAAAGTTGGCAAGCCTACACCATGTAGTTGTCTGTTCGCTATCTTAGGCGTAATTGTGGATTGTCCCACGGATTTATGGAACAAACTGCTCCCGCTGAAACGCGGATAATGAAATTAATCACGCCCGTCAATGGTGTGTGTTGCACGATCTTATATCATTTTCTATGAACAGCGAGATGGGTCAATCATCCATGGCTGGTATATAAAGAAGTGGAAGCTTACCAAAAATAACATCCTCCCCAAAAGAAGAAAAAATGGAGCATTTGCAATGTAATTTGAACTACTTAAGCAGGGACATCCTAGCCGATATCATGGCTCGACTAGATGGTTCAACTCTGGCCTCAGCGGCATGCACATGTTTGGATCTCCGTGCTATAGCTCGAGACCAAAGGTTATGGAAACACTTGTGTCACTCCACATGGCCTTCTACTGCACTAAAGGGAGCCCAACACCTTATTCCATCTTTGCCAGTGGATGGTTTCCGCAGATTCTATGCTGATTCTTATCCTTTTATTCTGCATGATGCTCACAAAGATGCTGAAATCTTTCCTGCCCAACATCCCCACATTTCCCCGTTTAATTTTGCTTCCTTTATAGACGTTTACTACAGAGAAAAATGCGTTATATCCCGTGTGCAAGACGGCATACCAGGGACAGCGGATTTCGACCAAGACAATGAGACGACGACTGGCCTTATGGGAGACATGGAAGATGGTGACGAACTCCAGTTTGCCAACAACGAATATGGCTTTGTATCACTTGAGCATATAGGAGAATCGACAGATCTTTGCGATGAGCTGAAAGAGGGCATTCGATTAAGTTGGGTGCTATTGGATAAGAAGAGCGGCAAGGCGGGAAATCTCTCAAGCGGGAAGCCATTGTTAGTGAAGAAAATATGGGAAACTAATGGTGAATATGTTGTACATTTTGGGTGCATCATCCCAGTCCAGGAGAGTGTAGTGCCTCACAAGTTAGCCAAGTGTCTTATAGTGGCAAGATGCATCGTAGAGGGAAAACAATGGTATTTGAGATGGAAAGAGATAAGAATGCACATTGAGGACCCTAATGGAGCATATATAAACGGGGGCAAGAGTTTGATGATTTTGAACCAGGCCCTATATTGCTCACGAAGTAATAATCTCCATGTTGTTCAAAAAGCCTTCCAACAATTCGAGAAGCGAAAGCAAGAGATGACGAGGAAAAACAAGCTCAAAGGAACCATTGCTGATTGGGTTTTTATAACTATTGAAGTTGCAATCCTAATAACTTTAGGGTACCATATTTTACCCATTGGTCTATTGGGATGAAACAATATATCCTTTAAGTTAGTTTATGGTTTCGAGTTTCGGTGTTATGAATGAAATAAATTGAGTTGTCAGAGTCACCCACATAATGGATCACTCAGTACCTAATCTAAATTAATCGATCAATGAACTGAATATTGATGGTTATAAAAAAATAAAGTTTAGATTTTCCGGGTTGAGATAGTCCACGAACATCATTATGGTCGAATGCAGTGACGGGGCTATGTTAGGGCCCAAGGGGGGCCCGACCCCTGTTAAATATTTTATACATTGAATAAATTTTGGTTTAATTGTATTTTGACCCCTGCAAAAATGAGTATTTAAATTAAGAAATAAAATTATTTATTAAATATTTAGTCAAGTAGGGTTGAACCAAAGAATGATGTGTCCATGTTATCAAATTTCTTAGTCTAAGAACAATTTATATTATAATATCGAGTATGATTTTGAGCAATAAATACAAACAATTTTGAAGAATATTGTATCATTTATTTTTTATGATTATATTGGAGAAGAATGATAAGAGAACTAAATTTGACAAAAAAAATTAAATTTTGAGATTTGAGAAAGGAAATTAAATATTAATTAGAATAATTATTTTTAGGGGCTCCTGAACAGTCGCTCATAGTGCTCCTCTAATAGTCAGCTCTAGCCCTTATAAATTTAAATATTAAAAAAATTAGATATTATCTTCTAAATTTTGAGTTTAGATTTTTAATAAGTCATTGTATTTTTACTAAATTAAAATATTTCAGTCCCTCCGAACATTCATTCCTGGCTCTGTCCCTGTAGAATGAGGCAATTTAGGTAACATAAAATAAGAGCATAGTAACAATGCAAATTACATTGTAGATATCCACAACCTTTATAAAATCAAAATGAAAATTTGAGACATTGCCAAAGAACTTGATTGGTTTCAGAGACATAAAAGCAGACAAAGAATGTAAGAGGCAAAATGTTAAAAGTAGTCCTCAACATTTGACTTTTTTGTCATTTTGACCCCTATTCTTCTTCTTTTTTATCTAAACAACCACCTAATAATTTATTTTTGTTCAAATTTCATCTCGGTTGTATGAAAACCGTTGGTCAACTGACGGTCAACGCTTGAAGCTGACGTGGCATGTCTGCATGACATCATGAGATGATGTGGCAGTGTCATGTGACATTTTGTTAATGTGGAATTTAAAATATATAAAAATTAAAATATATTTTTTTAAAAATATTATATATATATATATATATATTTAAAAAATCTAAAAAAATTTAAATAATTTCAAAATAGTCCTCAAAACCCTAAAATCCCAAATTCAGCCACTCCCGTCAGCGTTGCTCACGTTGTCGGTGACTGAATGAAACACCCTCCCAAAGCTGAACGTCCCACACATCGTTCGTCGTTCGTTCTGTTGTCGTTGGTCGTGAATCGTTGAAATAAACCATTCGACGATTTTTACCTTCGTCTGACGTTTCGCACTGCGTCGGTCGACTTCCGGCAATGGGATGGTGGGGTAAATGATCGTGGTGGTCCGGCGACCGATATGGTGGGCGGCGGCGTGGAAATCGACAGTGAAATCGGCTCAAATCGGGATTTGAGTTTGGGGAAGTTAGGGATTTCGAAATTTAGGTGCTATTTTGTGAAATCTGGAAAATTTGGGGTCATTTTTTAAAAGAATATTTTTTTAAAATATAATTTTTTTATTTTTAAAAATTACACGTCAGCAAAATGCCACGTTGCATTGTCACGTCATCTCCCTATACCATGCAGACATGTCACGTCAGCCTCAGGCGTTGACCTTTAATTGACTAACGGTTTCCATCCAACGAGGATAAAATTTGGACAAAAATAAAACGTTAAATGATTGTTTGGATAAAAAAAAAATAAGAGCCAAAGTGTCCAAAAGATCAAACGTTAAGGGTTACTTTTCCCTATTGCCCTGCTTTTATTAGTGTTGAATCTGTTGATACCATCCATATATTGGCTAACTAGCAAAGGAGAAATTTCAATTGTAGACGAGCTTTAAAATCTTCCAACTATCTAGCCAGCCCGGGATTTGATGATTGGGCTAGGCTCACTGAATTAGATATGTAATACGTATAGGCTTAGATTGTATCCAATTTTACGCTGGATTTAAAGAAGGCCCCATTCTTGGTAATAGGTCTCATAAATTTAAGTTCAGGGTCAATAAGTTTTAAATAACGTGCTTTATTTTTAATTTTAAGAAATGTATCTTATAGAAGCTTTGTTTTTAAACTGATTTGGTCATTTGGTTGCTTTGCAACAAGGTCGATTTCAAACAAAGATTTGTCTTATATAATTTATAACAATTCTCAATTGGTTCCTGCATAAGCAACACATATAGAGTACAGAACGTTTAAAAGTAGATAATAATGTATGTAGCAAAGCACTTAAAACTTGATATAAAAATGTCTAAAACCCTTGGTGACGATCACGTGATTGCCATTCTGAGGTAGAGAAGTGGAGCAGATGACGTAAATGCACCAATGGGGGTTTGGGATTTTAAAAATGAAACCATGATGCCAGGCCCCATCAAAAGAGGTAAAGGACAACACTATGAAATCGTCTTATATTTGTTACAAGTAAATACCAACACTTATAATTAGAGACGAAGCCACCTTGTGGCTTGGGGATGTAGGCCCCCTAAATTTTTTATGTTAAAAAATATAGAGTGAAATTTATCTATTTAGACCTTCAATTTTTAATTCTTTTAAACTTTCCTCTTATTTTTATGGTTAATTATCATTTGCTTCTTTAATCTTAATTCTTGGCTTCGTCCCTACATATAATACCATAATTCTATAGCATATCATTTGATATTTTGGCCCGTGTTTTTCGACTATATGTCGGTCTAAGACGAAGTTCTCTGTTGATGAAAATATTGGTGTATAGTCAACAATTTTAGTTATGTTGGAAAAACATCAAACATTTTGTTGCTCTATACAAATTTTGGATATTCGAATAAATATCTTGATAAATTGTTTTAAATTTTTGCATGAAATGATGTTATAAGAAAAAAAGCATTTTCTAGCTACATACTCCAATCACAATGATGGTAAAGCCAACCGGTCACAATGGAGGTAGTTCCCCAGAATCTCTCACCTACTTTTCACCAATTATAGTGTGGTCTTATATCAACTGTTTGACAGGATGAAAGTCATTACTTCATCTGTACAATCTCATCCCATGCATATAAAAATATGGTAATATTTTGTAAAACAAAATAACATCATAATTATTTCGTACTAAATACGAGGATCACTGTAACGACCCAATTTCGGGTTTGTGATATGGGTCTTGGATCCGTATTTGAGTATTTTAAGATTAAAATTTTAAATTTGGAAGCTCAATTAAATGGATTTTTGGATTGATTCGAATAAAAAATTTAAGTTCAAGTCTAAAAGTGATAGAAAGGATGAAAGACATGTCTCAATTATTTATGGGCCCATTATATTAGGAGATAAGGTGTTTGAATTTTGAAAAGTGGATAAGAGTGGAGAAAAAGTAAAAAGTGGACGAGGAGAGAAAGAATAAGAAAAGAGAGAAAAAGTTTGAGGGAAGAGTCTTGAAACTCTAATTTACAGAGATCAAGTCGTTCGTTGTCGACACTTCCATCGCCATTGTGTTCATCTCGTCGAGATGAGTTCGTCGATACCAGAGACGTTGCCATCGAAGCTGCTGTTGGAAAGGGTGAGAGAAAAGAAAATTTTGGTTTTTTGTGTTGGGATAGTTCGAGAGCTCTAAACGAAAAACCGAAGCCACCATCGTGCTTAGCGGCGTCGAGAGAGTCGGAATAAAGCTTTGTAGCTGTAGTACATGTAACGTCTCGGTTTTGGGCCTAGGTGTTTCTAGGCTGATTGGACGGTCTGGTGGATCGAGATTAGAGATTTAAGTCAGAATTGAGAATTAAAATCGAAGTAAATATTTTTGAGGGAGATAAAAATATGGAAATATTATCAAATCCTTATTCAATATATGGATATATTTGGTAAAGTTAATTTCGGAAAATGGATTTCGGAATTGGACATTTTGGGCTGGTGACCAAACTCTAAAGAATGTAAAACTATTTTTAGTGACTGTTTTGTAAATGTTAAAATCTTAGAATCTTTTAGGAGTTATTTTACCTAAATGTTTTATCAAACTTTTCTCTCAATTGGGATTATTTTCTAAGGTTTTAATTAAAGGAAAAATGATTTAGTTAAAGAGAATTGATTATTTTCCTAAAAACTATTTTGACGTAACTTTCTTTCTCTCAAAATCGTTCCAGACAAACACTCTCATTTTCATCAAAGATTTTAGGTAATGCTCTTGATTTATTGAACTTCTGATTTCTAAATTGATTCTTCAATATTGTTTTCCAAATCTCATTATTTTCTTTTGCTTTTCAAGAGAGAAAAAAACATCCAAATGAGAGGAAATTCATCCATTAGAGGGGAGATTGATCCTACAACGATTGGGGACGTTACGGAAGCTTTGGATACTTGATTTCGCATCGACAAGTGGAGTTTTGAGTAGTTCGCGAGTGAGAACGTGGAATTCAACTTTGAAAATGGTTTAAAGGTTATTTTGGGAGTTTAAATTAAGCCTGAAATGCTAGTTTAAACTCGGAAGTAAGTATGATGAGATTTCTCCCTCGATCTTGCTTTTGCAAAAATTGGTTTTATGCACTTGTTTTTTAATTACATGGTACCTACTGTTTAAGCATGTTTCAAGTATGTTTTACACTGATCTTGATCATATATTCATGATGGATGCATTGGGTAAATGATCCATATAAGTATGAGGAATACATTTAATGGATGGTTTAATGCATTGGAAATGGTTTTGGATGTTGCTTATAAAAACAATGAGGTACATGGTTAATAATGAATTATATTGGAAATTGATGTGGATTAAAATATTATCAGATATAGTTGGTCGGTCATAGGATTTAGCACTATAAATAAGTCACCTCGGGTGTTGAGGGTTTTATGTGTACCGAATACTCCACCATAAGTACCCTAATTGTTGAGGGGTTATATGGCACCGAAAACTCTCGTTAGTGGATTTTTTGTCTAGCTGATGATTGGGTTGTGATGGTACCCGGTTGTGATTATACCTTAATTCCGGTTGAGATGTCATCAAGTGTTGAGAGGACACTTGTTGAATCTGTATATCCGGTGTAATATTTTGTAAAGTGGAACTTGTTTGATGATCACTTGAAAGCCAATATAATTAATGATGTATCATGTTAATGGATTGTGTTGTTTAATGGTTGTTTATACAAGTTTACTCTTTAAGCCTTGCATATGGGTAGTTATGTATGTGAAAGCTTAAATTAAGGGTAGCAAATGGGAATTTACCATTGATCCATGATACATGTTGCATATGGTTTAATATGTTGGTTTCCGGAAATGTTAAGTGCATGATTTTTCAAGGCATGATGTTTTGAAAAATGATTGGAATGATTATTTCAATGTGTTTTGAAAAAAATGGTTTAAATTGCATTGATGGTGTTTTGTTTTTTAGCACTCCTCACTAAGCGTAGTGTGCTTACGCTCTCTTTGTCCATCAATGTAGAGAATTAAAGGTTAGAGGCAGTGAGTAAGCTAGGGGAAATCCAAGGCCTTGAACAATTGAAAGTATGATTTTCGAACTAGACTAGTAGTAATAAAGGTAATGGAGTTCATTGTTGTTTTGGGAGGGTTTTTGCTAAACTCCATGTTTGAGCAGGTTTGTATTGTTGTTTGAGATTGTAATTGGCCTTATATGTTTGGTTGTTGCTTTGAATTGGTAATTCATGCTTTGGATGGATTGATTCTTGGATGCATGCCTCTAGATTCTTTGTTGAAGAATGTTGTGATGTTTTAAGCATGTAACCTTGATGTTTTGGTGTGATATGATTCCTAGTATAGTTTGGCATATGGTTGAATCATGTTCAAGCATGTTTGAGTTAATGAATGTGTGAAAAAAACAGAAAATTGAGACATTTCAGGCCCAGGTGTATCGGTACACGCGTTCCTATACCGATACGGCTAAAGTATATTTTGGGTCTATGTTTCGGTACACGGGAACTTGTATCGATACGACCTAGTGCATTATGGCTAGGCATATCGATACGTAAGGGACTGTATTGGTACGATTTTGAGCTACTGAAATTTGAAAATTTGAGACGGGAAAAACGTACCGATACACCTATTCTTGTATCAATACGGGCATTAGTTATTTCAGTTAAAGTGACTCTTGAGGTTTCTGATTCTTACATTTTAATCTCTAGTTCTTGATGATGCAATTGTATGAGTTTGGATGATCGTTTTGAGCTGAAATTTGGTATGAAAACATGAAACCTGATTAATTAAGTTTTGGAAACTTCAAATCTAATTAAGTCCTTTTAATTTTCAAGATTTTTTATTTGGTCCCTAAGTGTTTGTGTTTGCAATTGAATGTCTTATTAGTGTCCGAATTAAATGAGAATTGAATTGCTACCAGCATGTTCACCATAGGTTAATAATTTGCATCTAGACAATATAAAAGAAAAAAATGGACGTAATTCTAGTAATCTTTTTACATGTTTGTTTCGGGTGCTATAGAATGGGTTTGGCTGATTAGGACAACCGTTTGTGCCGGCTTGCTGAGCCGAGCCGCGAGCCCAACAAGTCAGTCTGTATGTGGAATGAGCCAGCCCTTTGAGCCGAGCCGCCAGACGTAGTTAACTTTTTCTGTTGGATCCTACTCGAGTGTTTCTCGATGTTCTGAGTCTGTTAGAACAGTCCATTTCGCCAAGTTCAAACCTGGTAAGCTGTTTTTATGCTTTTTATCCCCTAAAGTAGTCCGATAATGTGAAATGGTGTATATATTCATATTTTTTTATCTGAGGAATTTCTTGGACTCGAATATATGATTTAAGGAGACATTTGAAGGAGCTTGGTTGAGGATTTATCGCTTTGAGTTAAGGTTAGTACACCTCGAACTTTTATAGCTTCATGAGCATTATAAGTGTGATTGCTTTGTGTGTTAGTGTCTGCAAAATAGGAAGATGATAAATGTAATGCCCCAGTTTTGGGCCTAGATGTTTTAGGCATCGGTTTAGGTTAGCCGAACCTAAAATTGGAGATCCGAGTCTTTAGAAGCGGTCCAGGGAAAATGTAGTCCGGGATGTGATAAAATTATGACAAAATTGCTAAAATATTTTAAAAATTCATATTGAAGGTTGGTCAAATCAAATTATGAAAAAATTGCTAAAATATTTTAAAAATCCATTGTTTTTCATCAAATCTTGAGGGCTTTTACACACAAACACAAGTCTAAGCAAGCCTCGTCAATCTTGTGTAAGATTTTCTATTCATTCATCCAAAATCCCCATCTAAGATATATTTTCTACTTTTTTTTCCTTTTCCTTTGATTTAATTCGATATTTAGGTTAGAAAATCTCAATTTTGTATAGATTATATGTTTTGCCTATTGGGTTTTTCAAAACTTGTAAAAAAATTTCAAAAACTTGAAATTTTTTGTTCAAATATATTATTTTTCACTCGTATTTTTTTTAGTTTATCAAAAGTTGTTTTTCTCTTAAATATATTTCTAAAACCTTTTTAAACCTAAGTGAGATTTGTTATTGGATTGAATTGAGGATATTCATGCATACATCTTAATTTTAAAATTGCTTGCTTTATGTTTTTAGGATTTTGTCAATGGAAAACGTTAACAAGAAACGTAAGACGGGTCAATCGAGTGAAGCCGGTATCCGTCCTAATCCCACCCAGCTTTTTCTCAAAAGTCTTCGGACTCTAGAGATAAGGGAACATTTCACTTATGTCAAGGAGATTGCCGTTTGTCGCGAACGTGTGGTTGATGTTCTGTTTCTTGATTCAGAGCGTTTCGCCTTCCGTTATCTAGAGCGTCTACGAGAATGGAACTTCATGGCTTTCTTGAACATACCTGATATTGTCTACAAGCACATGGTTCTCATCTTCTACTCAAATGTTTAGCTTGTTGATAATGAGGACCACTCTGAAGTTGTTGGCATTGAGTCCTTTCTCTTAGGAAAGAGGTTCGTCATCGACATACCCTTTTTAGAGTCTTCTCTTTGCCTTAAGAACGAAGGTATCGAGAATGAGACCCATTTTGGTGCTCACACCGGTTTTATGCTTTCCTTGGATGCTCATGATCGGTTCCTCCACTTGATGATCTCGTGATTTATTTGCCCCTCCGGAGGTAAATTCTCTCACATTCGTCAAGTTGATTATTTTTGGCTTGAATGTTTTCGCAGTAGAGAACGCCCAAATCTTGTTAAGATTATGTTTGCCGAGATGGTCAACAATGTGAAGCTTCGTGAAATCGATGCTCTCAAATCCTTCACCTATGGGACTGTTTTGAGCTATATCTTTGGGATGCTCAATTTTGACTGCACTTATGACTCTCTAGAACCCCGTAAGCAAAAGATTGGTGAAGCTTCTCTCCACAAGTCCAAGTTCCATTACAACAATCTTGGCCAATGGGAACGAGTTGATAGGCATGCTCCTCCACCACAAGTTGAACCACAACCTCAAGCTCTGGGTCCCAACAATGAAGCTCTTATAGCTTTTTCTCACCGTGCGGTACAACACAATGGAGGTGGATCTTGGTACTATTAATAATCGTTTGCAATCCGTGGAGAATCGTCTCACCTCCTTTGAGAATCAACATCAATCAATGGACTTGTCATTCTCTACCTTTTATGGTCAATGGATGACCTTTCGTCACTCTCAAGCTAGGAACGATGATGATTCCTCCGATGTTGATGGTGACGATGATGAGGCTTAGGGTTTTTTTATTGCATCGCATTCTACATTATCATATTAGGACTAAGTTTGCACCTCTATTTCATTTATGTTTCATGAACCTATTCTTTGATTACTTTGTTTGGGATTGCGCTTTATGTAACCCTCGTAGCCCGGCCTAGACGGTTGACCCGAACTACGAAGATTACACGGGGAAAACCAAAGTCAACCCGAAAGCCAACCTTGATTAACGACCCTTTTTTTTCTTTTTAATCTTGTCTAGAAGCTCATTAACCCTAGATGTGATCACACAAACAACATACTCAAAGATCACAACCATCAGAGATCATTCAGGGACCCAATTGCACAAAACACAACTTTAGGGACCAATTTGTAAATTCAGAAAACTTTGAGGCCTTAACCAGATTTTAAGTTACCAACTTAAAATTAATCATGTTTCATGCATCTCGGCCAAATTTCAGCTCAAACGGACATCTCAAACTCATACAATTGCTCATACAAGATTCAGGACCAAAATGCAAACATTTTGAAACACATAACTGCCACTGTAAGCCCCCAACGGTCAACCGTTCTGAAACGGGAGACAGCCCGTTTCGAAACGCAGGGCCGTTCCGAAACAGGCATAGCCCGTTTCGAAACGGGGGTCTGGCAGAAGCCTTTCCGTTTCGGAACGGTGTCACCCGTTTCGGACGCCTGGGCTGCTTCGAGGCACCCGTTCCGAAACGGTTCACCATGTTCCGAAACACCCTGCACAAAATGCAGAAATTTGCCTATTTAAACATGCAATAGGCCAACCAAACATGCTCCAAACGCTACCAAACTTTGCCGACATGCAATTTAACATAAAAGAGGCATACTTGCATCAACAATTCAACAAAATAACAACATATACAAAAAGCCCCAAATCTAAAGGCATGCTTCCTACACAAGCAACCACTTAAGCACAAACTTTCCAAACCAAGCTCATTTATGCCAATACATGATCCAACAACAACATTAACATAAAAACATCCTTGTTCAAACATAAACGAACACATACACGTTAACCCCGAGAGATTCTACCCCCATTGCCTTTATTAACTATAGCTATTCACCGAGACATACATCTCACTTGGAGTCCACCTTGAATCCCTTGCTCCTTGCTGTCCAAACTTCAAGAATCTGCATTGATGGACAAAAAGGAGCGTAAGCACATAATGCTTAGTGAGGAATGCTCAAAACCAAAACACCATCAATGCAGCGGGTCACAAAACACTTTTAAAACAAACCCGATTTATTTACCAAAGCCATGCTTGAAACCCTTTTCAACAACAAGCATCAAAACCATGCATTGCACATACATGAAAACCAACCCTTAGCTTAGCAAGCTAAGAAAACCTTTTTAAAGCACAACTTACAAATCATCCATTTAGCCAAACCATGCATAAACACCATATGCAAAGCTAAAACAAAGCCTTGGAATACACTCCCATTCCATAACATACCTTTCTTAAACTTGAGAGCCATTTCAAGCAAGAAACCTTTTTAAAACCATTACTCAAGCAATCCATCACATGCATTTACCAAGGCAAAAATATAAACCATACTATCATCATCACATGCCTTTTAAAACAAGTCTTCCAAGACTCCAATGCATTAAAGATATATCATGCTCACATGCATCATTTATCAAATGATAAACAACACTTGTTCAACTTAACAAGTAAACATGCATTTACAAGCATTATACAATTTCCATGCAACCATGCATCTTTTCAAGCATTTCACGCTCCACATGCAATTATGCATCTTTTCAAGCATCCCATGCTTCTTCATAATCAAGAACATCATATTGGCCTTCAAGTGATCAATCACATCCACTTTTCAACTCAACATCCAATCGGATACGCGGATTCCGAGCGTTGTCCCTACGCTCCCTACACCCTACCAATCCAAGGTCCTCGAATGGGCAACAACCTCCATTATGACCTCAACATCCTAAGGTTCCCATGTATGGACTTTTAAACACCACACAACCTTAGCTCTTCCCCAAGGTTCCCATGTATGGACTTTTAACCACCATACAACCTTGACATGCACAAGGTTCTCACATATGGGCAACACCTCCATATAACCTTTGCATTCACCGATTGGTAGTTGTAGAAATCACTAACGAGATCCGGGACACCCTATACAAGATCCACACATGGACTTAACACCGCCATTGTGATCTCAACAAGCACAAGGTTCTCACATATGGACTTTTAAACACCATATAACCTTTGCTCAACCAAGGTCCTCGAATGGGCAACACCTCCATTATGACCTTAACCATCTCGTTAGGATACTTGAAGGGAGTTTCCCGGTCCACTCTTGACCACTCCACCTCCAAGGCGACTTAATTCACGGTGCACCCAATCCTATAGCCGACTAACTATATCCGATCAAAGAACCAAGAACCACTTACATCACTTGCCAATATAACCATCTTACCACATTAGTCCAATGTTTCACATGCATAACCAATATGCAAAACCATTACCACATTAATCAAATGATTCACATGCATAACCAATATGCAAAACCATTACCACATTAATCAAATGATTCACATGCATAACCAATATGCAAAACCATCATTTACCAACATTAATTCACTGTTTAAAAGCATTAAACAAAGCCATTGAACAACATGCAACACCATGCATCAAATCCACACTTTCAATGTATAAAACCAAGGATCTCTTACCTTGAGCATCCTTCATATATGGCTTTCAAAACCAGCATTAAACCACGCTAAAATATGCTTTCAAAACAGATTTAAACCATGCAAAACACATGCATTTCAATCATCAACCACAATTTCTTAAAAAGCCAATTCATATCACAATCAAGTAAGAAATCCATTTACTTACTCTTGAACTTAGCAAAGTTGTTTAGACTTAAACTAAGCTCCCAAAACCTTCAAACCTTTGTTTAAAAGCCGAAAACCCAACTTCACTCACCGATACACAAAACAAAGCTAGCCACCAAGCCTTCCAAGCATCCGAAACCTTCCGCAACACCTCTAAAGCTCACGGATCAAACTCCCCTGTTTCAAGCACACAAAAACAGCACATTAATGCATCATTATGCATTAAGAACAGCAGCCACACAACCAAACTCGCTGCTCGACACAAATCCAACAATTCGGCTACCAAACACAACCGAAATCACCTCCAAACATTTCCAAAACTTAACCCAGCCAAGATCCATCACTTCTAACCATTTTTAAACATCATTTAACATCCAAAATGATCACAAACACGTCCTTATACTCCCAGGTATAACAGATCACCAAAAACACTCCAAAAACAACCAAAAACTCAAGCAAAACTTAGGAAATTCAACCTATCCGGGATTGCATTAATTAAACCTCAACTTCTAATCAATTTAGCATTCATTTAACATCAT
This sequence comes from Hibiscus trionum, assembly GCA_030270665.1. Lineage (NCBI taxonomy): Eukaryota > Viridiplantae > Streptophyta > Magnoliopsida > Malvales > Malvaceae > Hibiscus > Hibiscus trionum. The sequence goes on from BSYR01000004.1 coordinate 7,328,301, forward strand.
TTTGACACTTCAAAATACTGCCCAAACAGATCACACGAAAATTTCACCAAAATCACCAAATCTTGCATTTTAAGCCAAAATCAAGATTTCTATTGAAAAGCCTTTAACAAAACACAAACCAAGGATTGAGAACTTGGGAATTTCAGTAAAGAACTTGAAGTTCAGAGGAGAAGGACGTTCTTACCTCCAAACTTGAGTTTCTCCTTTTTGGAGCCAAAAAGCTTGATGAAACAACTTGTAAATTGAGAGGTTTTGTTGATGAGAGGATTAGGAATCAAATGAGAGTTGAAATGAGTGATTTGAGTGACAAAATCAGAGGAGGAAATCTGGAGAGAATGTGTTTGGTTTGAGAGAAAAGATGAGAGAAAATGGTTGAGAGAAAAGTTAGTTAGATTTAGGAAAATATCTTCCCTCCACTTTTCTTTTGTTTAAAAACACTTAATTAATCATTTAATATATTTAGAAAATCTGGAGAAACTCCCATTGGGTAAATAGCTCCTTAAAGATTCAAAGTTTCAATCCTTTATAAAACTGTCACCGAACTTTCAAAAATTACATTTTGGTCACTAGCCAAAATGTCAACCTTCCGAACCTCATTTTCCAAAATTGATTTCACAGTTCACTTTTATATATTAAAAGATGATTTTAGAACATTTTTCCATATTTTTAATGCAACCCGAACTAGGCTTTCCTAATTTCACTCTTATATATTCAACCAGCACTTTGACCGAACCGGTCAACGCCCAAAACTTCCGAGCCCAAAACCGGGGCGTTACAACTCTCCCCCCCTTAGGAAATTTCGTCCTCGAAATTTCAACCGGCGAAAAGAGAACAACAACTTTCTCAAAACACACACAAGGCAACACAAAACCCTCAACCAACACTGAACACTTTCCACACAAAACTCCACTGAACCCAACACCACTACATGTTGTTCACAAACCCAGAACACTCAAAGATAGCCACAACTTAACCTTCCACATATCCGAACTGTACACAGCCCCAACTTCAACCATAAAGAACTTTAGCTTTCACAGCACACACTACTGTAACACACAACTCCCAAGACTGGTTCACACAGGGACTCTAACCAATCCAATTCAATTCCACCACCACACAAACTTCTCTGCTTCCAAAACTCTTGCAACTCTCAAACCCCTTCCATGAATCTTCCCAACAAGCAAGAATTCTTAAGCATCAACTACTTACCCAAACTTCTCAACAAAAGTTGATAAACCTCCACAACTGTTGCTAACATTACCACCACGACTCACCAGGTCTACTCACCCACAAACCAAAATTACATCACAACCTCAACTCGGCTCCGCCAGCTGCTCCATACACCACCAGCTGACCTCAAAAGAAATTCACATACACACAACCAGCCAACCACTTCTCATAAGAATCCTTCCAAACAACACAAGCCTTCGATCCTTCATAATCCTTCCACTTCAAACTTCAACCATAACACTTACCATACTAAAACATCGCCCAGCTTAACATACAACCATCTTCTCAACTACTCAAAGGTTACTAAGAACCAGCACTTACAAACACAACCCTTCCACAACAACTTAAAAGCTAAGCTACTTCAGCACTTGGGAACACTACCACTAAGCTGCAACACAAACACCAAGAAACTACCCCTTCCACTTAGCTATTCAAACCACTTAACCGATTCTAGCCTCAACCGGTACTATCCACCACCAAACCACTAAACTCTTTAAGCAACAAACACAATTCTTCTACCAACATGCCATACTACTCCCACTAACACTAGCAACTAGCCTAACATACTCCATTACTTCCAACTTTCACCCAGCACCAAAACAACCTCTAAAAACCCATCATCCAACCTAATCCAACCACCACACTAACAGATTCGATTAGTTATTAGCGAGTGTGAACATCGTATGCATGATCACCAACATGCCCTATCAATGCCTAATGTACATGTATGCAAAACCTCTAATGTCATGCCACATGTATGCATGGACCAACATATATAATATAGCATATAACAATGATTTTAACTGTGCATGAATGCCAATTCACACCCTCCAATAACATCCTCAAATCCGTCTAAGAACAACCTCCTACCTCACCTCTAACTTATCTAGCTCCAACATACCAACAACCATAACCACAAGATACTCTCTTAAACCTTCTTTACACCAAAGATATTACCAAACTACAACTATTACCCCAAACATGCCAGCAACAAAACTAAACTTACCACGCAAGGAAAACCAACAGGAACCATACTAAAGCAACTAGAGCAAAGATCACTTAACAAGGTTACCTGAAAGCACAACACCACCCTGAAGCTTCATCAAACGAGCTCTCTTCCTCGCGGAACCATCATCCTCCTGCCGCACCACTGCAGCACCAACAAACACACTAGAGTCAACACCAACTCCTTGCGGTAAAGAACCTTGGCTGTTCCGAGCCAACATCAAACAATCACGTCTCATGTGTCCAGCAGACCCACATTTCCAGCAACTCTCCTTCCCCGCACTCTTCACAACTTTCTGCTCTTTCTGCCACTTCTGAACCTTGCCTCGGCCGTGCCCACGACCTTTCTGAGATCCTTTGGCTATCACTGAAGCTGACTTCACCCCTAAAGGACAATCACGCTTAACATGCACTTTGGAACCACAGTTCCAGCAAACACCTGCGCCCCAACAACCTCCAACATGATGCCTTTCACAACGGTCACACACCGATGGCTGAACTTCCACTCCTTGCCCAAGCAACACTTGCTCCACAACAGCACCACCGTCACTTTGCTCAACCCTTGGAAACTTCCCTCCAAGATACCTTTCATAAAAGGCAGATACAAAGAAATCCCAATCAATATCTTGGATATGTGACGCCACCGCCACAGATGTCCACCAAGCACATGCATCCTCCAACATCAGAGAAACAACACTTCCCAGCTTACAAGCAAGATCACAGCCTTCCTGATCCAAGATCAGAACCACACTGGCCAACCAGGCCTCAAACATCTCCGGTGAAGAACCATGATATTCCACAGCACCCAAATCAAGCAAACGCTGCTTCAGCAAACCCACACATCCCACAGCCAGCACATCCACTGACTTTACCTTTACCACAGCCTGAGATGTTCCCAACACCTCCTGAACATCAGATGATGAACTCTTCACCGCAGAACTAGCTTCTTTCCCTTGCCTTATCACCTCAACCCCAGGCACAGAAAACTGAGACAAAACACCTCCACGAAAGGGTGAATTCCACGCCTTAACAACCTGCCCCAAGGCAGCAACCATCTCACTCAACCGCCATTCTTTCATCAACTTTGCCATACCACTAACAACAACAAACATACAATCACAACAAGCAAACAAACCAGTTAGACCAGCATTAAGCAAGGATTCAAACTCCAACTCCAAATAACACAATAGCTATATTAATAAGGCAATGGGTATCCCGAATCCTCCCCTTTACATGACATAACAGTCAACACAACATGGATATCACAACATCAAGCATATCAAACAACACACCTTGATCATGCTTACATCAAACAGCATCCACTTGCAACAGCATATTATTACATAACATACTCACAGCACTTTCATCATGCATAAAACCAACTCACAACATCAGCTTATCATCAGCACAAACCACATAAGCTCAACCAAGATTCATAACCATAAAACATGCTTGAAAACATCAGCAACATGCTCAGAAACAACAACAATTTGCTCAGAAACACCAGCATCATGCCCAGAAACACGTGTTTCAACCAACATTCAACCACACATCAGAGTAAACAGCAAGAACACATCACAACAACTTACCGTTTTCCCCAAGCATTCGCAACTCAGCTCTGATACCACCAAATGTAACCCCCGTAACCCGGCCTAGACGGTTGACCCGAACTACGAAGATTACATGGGGAAAACCAAAGTCAACCTTGATTAACGACCCTTTTTTTTCTTTTTAATCTTGTCTAGAAGCTCATTAACCCTAGATGTGATCACACAAACAACATACTCAAAGATCACAACCATCAGAGATCATTCAGGGACCCAATTGCACAAAACACAACTTTAGGGACCAATTTGTAAATTCAGAAAACTTTGAGGCCTTAACCAGATTTTAAGTTACCAACTTAAAATTAATCATGTTTCATGCATCTCGGCCAAATTTGAGCTCAAACGGACATCTTAAACTCATACAATTGCTCATACAAGATTCAGGACCAAAATGCAAACATTTTGAAACACATAACTGCCACTGTCAGCCCCCAACGGTCAACCGTTCCGAAACGGGAGACAGCCCGTTTCGAAACGCGGGGCCGTTCCGAAACAGGCATAGCCCGTTTCGAAACGGGGGTCTGGCAGAAGCCTTTCCGTTTCGGAACGGTGTCACCCGTTTCGGACGCCTGGGCTGCTTCGAGGCACCCGTTCCGAAACGGTTCACCCTGTTCCGAAACACCCTGCACAAAATGCAGAAATTTGCCTATTTAAACATGCAATAGGCCAACCAAACATGCTCCAAACGCTACCAAACTTTGCCGACATGCAATTTAACATAAAAGAGGCATACTTGCATCAACAATTCAACAAAATAACAACATATACAAAAAGCCCCAAATCTAAAGGCATGCTTCCTACACAAGCAACCACTTAAGCACAAACTTTCCAAACCAAGCTCATTTATGCCAATACATGATCCAACAACAACATTAACATAAAAACATCCTTGTTCAAACATAAACGAACACATACACGTTAACCCCGAGAGATTCTACCCCCATTGCCTTTATTAACTATAGCTATTCACCGAGACATACATCTCACTTGGAGTCCACCTTGAATCCCTTGCTCCTTGCTGTCCAAACTTCAAGAATCTGCATTGATGGACAAAAAGGAGCGTAAGCACATAATGCTTAGTGAGGAATGCTCAAAACCAAAACACCATCAATGCAGCGGGTCACAAAACACTTTTAAAACAAACCCGATTTATTTACCAAAGCCATGCTTGAAACCCTTTTCAACAACAAGCATCAAAACCATGCATTGCACATACATGAAAACCAACCCTTAGCTTAGCAAGCTAAGAAAACCTTTTTAAAGCACAACTTACAAATCATCCATTTAGCCAAACCATGCATAAACACCATATGCAAAGCTAAAACAAAGCCTTGGAATACACTCCCATTCCATAACATACCTTTCTTAAACTTGAGAGCCATTTCAAGCAAGAAACCTTTTTAAAACCATTACTCAAGCAATCCATCACATGCATTTACCAAGGCAAAAATATAAACCATACTATCATCATCACATGCCTTTTAAAACAAGTCTTCCAAGACTCCAATGCATTAAAGATATATCATGCTCACATGCATCATTTATCAAATGATAAACAACACTTGTTCAACTTAACAAGTAAACATGCATTTACAAGCATTATACAATTTCCATGCAACCATGCATCTTTTCAAGCATTTCATGCTCCACATGCAATTATGCATCTTTTCAAGCATCCCACGCTTCTTCATAATCAAGAACATCATATTGGCCTTCAAGTGATCAATCACATCCACTTTTCAACTCAACATCCAATCGGATACGCGGATTCCGAGCGTTGTCCCTACGCTCCCTACACCCTACCAATCCAAGGTCCTCGAATGGGCAACAACCTCCATTATGACCTCAACATCCTAAGGTTCCCATGTATGGACTTTTAAACACCACACAACCTTAGCTCTTCCCCAAGGTTCCCATGTATGGACTTTTAACCACCATACAACCTTGACATGCACAAGGTTCTCACATATGGGCAACACCTCCATATAACCTTTGCATTCACCGATTGGTAGTTGTAGAAATCACTAACGAGATCCGGGACACCCTATACAAGATCCACACATGGACTTAACACCGCCATTGTGATCTCAACAAGCACAAGGTTCTCACATATGGACTTTTAAACACCATATAACCTTTGCTCAACCAAGGTCCTCGAATGGGCAACACCTCCATTATGACCTTAACCATCTCGTTAGGATACTTGAAGGGAGTTTCCCGGTCCACTCTTGACCACTCCACCTCCAAGGCGACTTAATTCACGGTGCACCCAATCCTATAGCCGGCTAACTATATCCGATCAAAGAACCAAGAACCACTTACATCACTTGCCAATATAACCATCTTACCACATTAGTCCAATGTTTCACATGCATAACCAATATGCAAAACCATTACCACATTAATCAAATGATTCACATGCATAACCAATATGCAAAACCATTACCACATTAATCAAATGATTCACATGCATAACCAATATGCAAAACCATCATTTACCAACATTAATTCACTGTTTAAAAGCATTAAACAAAGCCATTGAACAACATGCAACACCATGCATCAAATCCACACTTTCAATGTATAAAACCAAGGATCTCTTACCTTGAGCATCCTTCACATATGGCTTTCAAAACCAGCATTAAACCACGCTAAAATATGCTTTCAAAACAGATTTAAACCATGCAAAACACATGCATTTCAATCATCAACCACAATTTCTTAAAAAGCCAATTCATATCACAATCAAGTAAGAAATCCATTTACTTACTCTTGAGCTTAGCAAAGTTGTTTAGACTTAAACTAAGCTCCCAAAACCTTCAAACCTTTGTTTAAAAGCCGAAAACCCAACTTCACTCACCGATACACAAAACAAAGCTAGCCACCAAGCCTTCCAAGCATCCGAAACCTTCCGCAACACCTCTAAAGCTCACGGATCAAACTCCCCTGTTTCAAGCACACAAAAACAGCACATTAATGCATCATTATGAATTAAGAACAGCAGCCACACAACCAAACTCGCTGCTCGACACAAATCCAACAATTCGGCTACCAAACACAACCGAAATCACCTCCAAACATTTCCAAAACTTAACCCAGCCAAGATCCATCACTTCTAACCATTTTTAAACATCATTTAACATCCAAAATGATCACAAACACGTCCTTATACTCCCAGGTATAACAGATCACCAAAAACACTCCAAAAACAACCAAAAACTCAAGCAAAACTTAGGAAATTCAACCTATCCGGGATTGCATTAATTAAACCTCAACTTCTAATCAATTTAGCATTCATTTAACATCATTTTGACACTTCAAAACACTGCCCAAACAGATCACACGAAAATTTCACCAAAATCACCAAATCTTGCATTTTAAGCCAAAATCAAGATTTCTATTGAAAAGCCTTTAACAAAACACAAACCAAGGATTGAGAACTTGGGAATTTCAGTAAAGAACTTGAAGTTCAGAGGAGAAGGACGTTCTTACCTCCAAACTTGAGTTTCTCCTTTTTGGAGCCAAAAAGCTTGATGAAACAACCTGTAAATTGAGAGGTTTTGTTGATGAGAGGATTAGGAATCAAATGAGAGTTGAAATGAGTGATTTGAGTGACAAAATCAGAGGAGGAAATCTGAAGAGAATGTGTTTGGTTTGAGAGAAAAGATGAGAGAAAATGGTTGAGAGAAAAGTTAGTTAGATTTAGGAAAATATCTTCCCTCCACTTTTCTTTTGTTTAAAAACACTTAATTAATCATTTAATATATTTAGAAAATCTGGAGAAACTCCCATTGGGTAAATAGCTCCTTAAAGATTCAAAGTTTCAATCCTTTATAAAATTGTCACCGAACTTTCAAAAATTACATTTTGGTCACTAGCCAAAATGTCAACCTTCCGAACCTCATTTTCCAAAATTGATTTCACAGTTCACTTTTATATATTAAAAGATGATTTTAGAACATTTTTCCATATTTTTAATGCAACCCGAACTAGGCTTTCCTACTTTCACTCTTATATATTCAACCAGCACTTTGACCGAACCGGTCAACGCCCAAAACTTCCGAGCCCAAAACCGGGGCGTTACACTTTAAACCTTATTGTTTAAGTTTTATGTTTGGATTTGAATTATATGAATCTATATTATGTTGCATATTGCCTTTGACCTTGTTTCTTCTTTTTGAGCCTTGTTTATTATTCTTTTTGATCTAACAAAAAGTGGGAGAAAATATAAGAGCCAAAATTTGTTTTCTGTGGTTTAAAAACTTGAATTTTAAATCTTTTCAAAACATTAAAACCCATCTTAAATTGAGGGCGAGTTAGAATGTATTCAAAAGTTCAAAACTCTTAAAAAATCTAACTTTAGTTTTGTTATATAAAAAAGGGGGATATTGTGAAACCGATAAACTAATTTTGATATAACTAAAGAATTTAAGGACTAATTTGAAAAAAGATAAAACAAATATTAAGTCCTCAAACCTCTCTATATATTTAAAGGAAAATGGTTAAGTTAAAAACTCAAGTTGTCAAAACTTTTCTAAGTGTTTTTGAAGCCAAAATAGTGATTTTTGAGTCACCGTTTCGGAACGGCCTTTGGGCATTCCGGAACACTTTTGAAACTGTGAACCTTTATTTCGGAACGGGTGAAGAACATCGGAACGATTTGACCCGTTTCAATACAGTAGTATCAAAACGACTTCAAACGTTTCGAAACGACATTCAAACTTGGTTTTAAAAATATGACCGTTGAAGTTTTTAACTGTTTTTATACTTGTCGTTAAGGCGTATCGAAACACTTCCAAGACATTTCGATACGGGCTTTGACAATGGCTAAGTGTTTTGAAACGAGTTTCGAAACGACTCTTAGAGTATCGACACGATCATACCCAATTCGGTACGGTCTATTTAATACACCCAACTGCTCTTTCTTTTTTGGTTTTTTTCGAAACAAGATCGGGCGTTTCGAAACGGGTGGTTGCAGACTGCATTTATGGAGGGTAGATAACATCCCAACGGCTCTATTGATGAATGCAAAAACCCCAACGGCTAGAATTCAATGAGAAGGTATAAAAGGGACCTCTAAAAGCTTCAGAAACAACTATTGATCTCAAAGAAAACATCTAAACATCAAAGCCAAGCATTTGTGCCAAAATCCCATTATTTCTTGTAAACCCCAATTGTGAAGTTGTAATTTTCATTCTTATGTATTCAATTGGGTTGAGTGTTTGTATTTGGGCTACATTTTGTATTGAGAGATACATGTTTTAGCCTTCATCATCTTTGTTTTTTTGTGTGAGGATTGGGTCAAATTTTGGGTAGAAAATTTGATCGGTTTTGTAACGGTTACTTTCTTAGCCTAGAAAAGGGGAAGAACAATTAATGGATTGTTGGAAAATCCTTAGTGAAGCTAAGGTAGTGTATGTAGAGTTCGATTGGAACTTGAACCACTCTAAATTCTCTTGTCCATCAATTTTAATTTTCCACTCCACCACCAAAAGTTCAAAAAATCCAATTCACCCCCTCTTGGCTTATATCATATCATTGATCCACTCAACAGATGTGCTGTATGGATGTTGGAATGTTTTTGTATGGATTAAAGTATGAAAAACCAGCAAAAAGTGTCATTACAGACCCCAGGTGTTTCGGTACTGTAACCCCCTTAACCCGGCCTAGACGATTGACCCGAATTAAGAAGTTTACATGGGGAAAACCAAAGTCAACCCGAAATTCAACCTTGATTAACGACCTTTTTTTTTCTTTTTAATCTTATCTAAATGCACATTAACCCTGGATATGTTCATACAATCGGCATACTCAAAGATCAGCGCATTCGGAAAACATTTAGGGACTTAATTGCACAACATACAAGTTTAGGGACCAAAATGTAAATTCTGGAAATTATAAGGACTTAACCAACTTTTGAGTTACCATTATGAAATTAGTCATGTTTCATGCTTCTCTGCCAAATTTCAACTCAAACGGACATCTCAAACTCATTCAATTGCATACACAAAGTTCAGGACCAAAACGCAAAGGTTTCAAAACATGTAACCGTCAATTTCAGTGCCCAACGGTCGGGTGTTTCGGAACAGGAATGATCCGTTCCGAAACGCGGGACCGTTCCAAAACCCGTTTCGCAACATGGCCTGGCAGTGGCAAAACTGTTCCGGAACGGCTCTGCCCGTTTCGAAACGCCTAGGCCATTTCAGGCCCTCTGTTCCGAAACGGTAGCACCTGTTCCGAAACAGGCTGCCCAGATTGCAGAAATTTTGCTGGTTTAAAACACAATTGGCCCAACAAACATGCTCCAAAGGCAACCAAATTATATCAGCAAGACATTACATGCATAAGGAACATAATGGCATCAACAATTCATAAACATGGCATCAAACAAGGAAAGCCCCAGTTCTATAGGCATGCATCCTATATTGAAAACCATTCAAACACCAAATCACCAAACAATCCTCTTAAAGGCCATTTACAAGTTCCAACAATATCAAAAGCATAAAACCAACTTAAGGAGTCCAAAACATCTCCCAAAACAACAACATAGGTTCCCCATTGGCAAATGCCAAAAGCTAATAGTGTAAAGAAACTTTCACCATACATGAGCTTAGTTCTTCACTTGGATTCTTGACCCCCTTGCTGCCCTTAAGCACTTCAATGCTCTGCATTATTGGTTTAAGAAAGGAGAGAGCGTAAGCACATAGCTTAGTGAGGAATGCTCATTTAAAACAACACAATAATGCATTTATAAACACCTTTATAACCTTAGTTCAAAACAACCTTTATCCATGCACAAAAGCATTTAAAACAAGCATACATGCTTCAAATTATTAACATGTCATATTGGCCACAAGTGATAATCATAATCTTTTCATTTCACAATACAATCAACATAAGATCCACACATGGACTTTTAACCACCATTGTGATCTTACAATTCACAAGGACCACACATGGACTTTTAACCACCATTGTGTCCTTAGCACAAGAATCACCCATGGACTTTTAACCACCATGGTGTTCTTACAATACACAAGGTCCACACAAGGACTTTTAACCACCTTATGACCTTAACACAAGAATCACCCATGGACTTTTAACCACCATGGTGTTCTTAAAATACACAAGGCTCACACAGGGACTTTTAACCACCTTTGTGACCTTAACACAAGAATCACCCATGGACTTTTAACCACCATGGTGTTCTTAAAACAAGAACCACCGATGGACTTTTAACCACCATAGTGTTCTTAACCTTTCTCGAAACATCACTTGCCAATATGCATCATTTAACAACAATAATCCACTGTTTTAAAGCATTTAACAAAGCCATTAATCATCATGCATCCTTATGCAACAAAACCACATTTTATCAAATGTTCAAAACAAGGATCTCTTACCTTGAGCATCCTTCAACACATGGCTTATAAAACCAGCAATAAACATGCTAAAGTATGCTTTCAAAACAGAATTAAAACATGCAAACAATCACATTGCACTCAACCAACTCATGGTTCATCAACAAGAGAGTTTTTCCGAAAACTTACTCTTGAGCTTAGCAAAGTTGTTTAGACTTAAACTAAGCTCCCAAACCTTCAAAACATTGGTTTCAAAGCTGAAAACCAAAATCCACTCACCGATTCCGTTTCGCCACTTGCCGAACACCAATCAAGCTTCCGGATCAACACCACAAGGATCCGAAGATGTCTCCCCTGTTTTAAACACATCAAAACAGTAGATTAATGCACCATCATGCATTAATATCCTCAACCAAGACATCTAAACTCGCTGCTCACATCAACACTCACATTTCGGCTACCAAACACAACCGAAATCACATCCAAACATCTCCACAACACTACCTAGCCAAGATCCATCAATTTCAAACATTCATAAACCTCAATTAACATCCAAAATGGATCTCATGACGTCCTTATACCTCCAGCTATAGCAGAACATCAAGATCACTCCAAAAACCACCAAAAACTTAAACAAAACTTAGAAAAATCAACCTATTCGGGATTGCATTGATTAAACCTCAATTTCTCATCAATTATACATCCATTTTACATCAAAAATACATCTCAAAACAATGCCCAATCAGATCATACGAATTTCATCAAAATTAAAGCAAATCTTGCATTTTAAAGCCAAGATCAAGAACTCAATTACAAAACCTTTAATAAAACATAATTCAAGGATTGAGAACTTGGGAATTTCAGTAAAGAACTGAGAATTTAGAGGAGAAGGACGTTCATACCTCTAAACTTGAGTTTCTCCCTTTTTGGAACCAAGATTCTTGAAAATCCAATAAGCAAATGCTAAGGTTTTGTTGTAGAAATGATTAGAGATCAAAAGGAAGTTGAAATCTCATCTTTGAATGTCAAAATCAGAGGGAAATTTTCTGGAGAAAAGTGTTTGGGTTGAGAGAAAAGTTGAGAGAAAAGAAAATGGAAAATTTGAGAAAGTTAGTTAAAATGACAAAATATCTTCTTCCCTCCCTTTTTACCTTAATTAAAACCATTAATAAAATTGATTAATATTCAGAAAAATCTGGAGAAATTCTTTTGGGTAAATAGCTCCTTAAAGATTCAAAGTTTCAATCCTTTTTAAAATAGTCACCCAGTTTTCAAAAATTACATTTTGGTCACTAACCCAAAATGTCACTCTTCCAAACCTCATTTTGTAAAATTGATTTCACCTTTCTCTTATATATAATAAAATAGGATTTTAAGACATTTTCCATATTTTTAATGCAACCCGAACTAGGCTTTCCTAAATTCACCCTTTTATATTTGAACTGCAACCCGACCGGTCCGGTCCAAACCCAAAACTTCTAAGCCCAAAATTGGGGTGTTACAGGTACACCCTAGCCATACCAAAACAGTGTGCCTGGAATGGCTTATGGATTTCGAAACGGGGAATGGGTGTTTTGATACGTTTTGCTACTAGAATCTCGTGTTCTGAAACACCCTTGAGGCTGTTTCGATACGAGCCCGAGCTTCGAGCCACTTGACCCTGTTTCGATATGGCCGTTTTGATAGAAGGACACCTATACCGAAACACCCAGCTGTTAAGTTGGTTATTGGAATCTTTTGAAGTTATGTTTCTTTACGTTTTAGTCCTTAAATGTTGTGGATGCAATTAAATGAGCTTGGATGATTGTTTTGAGCTTAGATTTGACATAGAGACATGTAATGTGACTTATTAAAGGTTGGCAACATAAAAATAAAATAAGCCTCTGTAATTGGTAAAATTACAAAATGGTCCCTAAAATGTGTTTGCATGCAATTGAGTCCCTAAGTGTTGTTTGATCGAGTTGCAAATTGTTCCGTTGCGATATTTATCACCAAGGTTAATAATGAGCATCTAGACAAGATAAAATGAAAAAAATTAGGGTCGTTTATTGGAGTAAATTTCCCGGTTTACTTCAATATTCCTCGTGTGACTCGTACAGTTCAGTCTATCGTCCAGATCAGGTCGAGGGGGTTACATGAATTAAGTATGAGAAGTCGGTACCAAGTAGAACCTGATAAAGGTCATTGGGTTGCAGTAAAAAAGATTCTTAAGTACTTAAGAAGAACTAAGGATACATTCCTTATGTATGGATGTGAGGAAGAGCTAAGTATAAAAGATTATATAGACACAAGCTTCCAAACCGATAAGGATGATTCTCGATCGCAATCAAATTTTGTGTTTTAGCTTAATGGAGGAACTATGAGCTGGAAATATTCAAATTCAAGATACAATAGTTGTTTCTACAAAAAAACTGAGTATATTGCAGCATGCGAAGGTGCAAAAGATGGTGTTTGGATCAAGAAGTTTATATCTGAACTAGGGGTTGTGTTGAGCATATTGAATGTTATAAATCTACGTTGTCATAACAACTTAGTCATCGCACAAGTAAAAGAACCCAGATCTCACCAATGATCCAAGCAGATACTTAGGCGTTACCATCTCATTCGATAAATTATAGATCGAGGAGATGTGAAAATATGTAGAGTACCAACAGATGATAACATTGTCGATCCACTAACAAAGCCTCTGACGCAACAGAAGCATGATCGTCACACTAAGTCATTTGGTATTAGATACATGAGTGATTGGTCTTAGTGCTAGTGGGAGATTGTTAGAGTATACCCAATGATCAATCATGAGATGATTGTAAATGACATTCGTTTTTACCTTGTTTATTCATAAAGAGGCATTGTCGTTATTATTTTCAGTTACAATTATATGTGCATAAATAAACTGAATTATAATAAAGTCCTTAAAATAATATGATTATTCTAAAATGTCCTTAATCGAGTATTATTGTGGGCATTAGCAACAATAATGCATTAGACTAATATGTAGTTGATTGATGACAAAGTGTTGTCATTGAAATAAAAATGTCAAAACCAATACATAAGTATGTATTAGAGAACGTCGACATACTGGACTATCCCGATATGAGCATGTTTCTTGGATTATTATGTGAGAGTCACAACATTGCTCATAGTGATAACTACATTTATGATCCTCAGACTTGAGATCACTATTATTTCAATATCGTGATTGACATATTTTGATTTGGTCAAACGTGTGTCGTAATTGACTGCACTATAAAGACTGGTATTGGATATGTCACAATCTATGTAGTGGAATATGGTTGATAAAGATATGATTTGTCCCTCCTACATAATAGGAATATTATCGTAGGTCACTTGATTGAGTGAGACTAGAAATGCATAGCAATGCTCGAATAAGTTGATATGAGATATCATAGTTATTCGTTTATAATAGTCTACTCAACATATCAATAAATATTAGATGGACTATACAAGTGTGATTGTTCCATGACTTGTGTCCAATCTAGATATAAAGGAAAAAAGGATGTAATACATAAATAGAGTTAATCACGTAAAGGTTATGTCGAATCATGATTTCTTGTAGCTTAGGTGACAATGACATATTGCTAGATGCCACTCATTGTTTGTAATATTAGAAATGTTCTTATATTTACTACTAACGTTACATGAACCTACATATTCACACCCACAATTGAAATGAGCATATATTAAACGAATTAAATATGTACAAATTTGTTATACACGAATTTAGTTAAATTAATATACATATATGTATATATATATATATTTGATATATGTAATTTAATTATTGGGTAAATATTAAAAGAAAAATAATTATTGTAATTATGTATCTTTTAATATATAAATTATATAATTCGGTTTAAATCAATATATATATATATATATATATATTAAAATCACAATTAAGTTGAATTGGGATTATATATATTTTATATATAAATATTGAAATCCTAGTTAAGTTGAATTAGGATTATATATATTTAATATATATATATATATATGTTCAGATGCTAATTAAGTTGAATTGTTATTATAAATATATATATATATATATATATTTAATATATATGTATATATTAAAATCCTAATTAAAGTTAAATTATGATTATATATATTTAATATATATGTATATATTAAAATCCTAATTAAAGTTAAATTATGATTATATATATTTAATATATATATATATATATATATATATTTTGAATTTCAAATTAAATTGAATTGAGATTATATATATTTAATATATATATTGAAATCTTAATATGAGTTAAATGAAGATTTCAAAGGCTATATAATGGCATGAGAGATCTAGCAGTCATTAATGTTTTTTGGGAAAACCCTCTAAATAGTTTAGAGAGTTTTTATATGCTTGTTCCCTTCTGAATGGTTTAGAGAATTTTTGTATGCTCGTTTCAACTAGGTGAACTACGTAGAGGTCGGAGCGTTATCGTTGCGGCTTAGGAATCGACATTGTAAAATCGTGATTGAATAACTATCTTCTCCAAATTCAAAATTCCAGATTTTAAATAGGTAATTATTCACCTTTATTTACCCCGATTCGTTCCTCGTACATGAATTTCTGGTGGTCATCGCCAGATAATTTTTCCGCTGCGCCATGAAATGTACCGGTGTGACCCAACACAAGCATCACTCATCACTATTTCTTTTCCATACTTCGGAGTGTTAAAAGATTGTTAATAGGTATAGGGTCAAGATTATCATTGACCATGTCGTTTGAGAGGGAAACATAATCACCTATGTTATGTGTACATTTGACTCAATAGTCGTTTTGACCTATATTCTTTTTTTAAAGCATTTTAATTCTCAACATTCTATTTCAGGTCAAAATGATCCATCTACGGATGAAAACTTATAGTCAATTAAAATTAAACTGCTTGAAAGGACGTGTCAAACCTACACAACAGTGCACGCTGACATAACAATGTCATATAGACTAATGTGCCGACTTTATTGAATGACGCATAAATCAAAAAATAGTTTTATAAAATGTATAAAATATAAAGTTATTTTTTTCAATAGCGTGTCATTCTGTCATGTCATTTCAAGTTGTTTACCGCGAATTGACTGACAGTTTTCATCAATGAAGGTGCTATTTTGACCCAAAATGAAAGTTCAAGTTAAAATGCTTCAAAAAAGAATACGAATCAAAATGACTATTCAATCAATGCATTTGTATTACTATTTATATAATAAAATTTTAAGTAAATATCATGTTACATATTGACACAAATTTTAATTAGTATATGTTATAATGGTCCATATCTTATTGGATGGAAATTTTAATTTTTTTTTCTTTTGCATATACATAATTCATTTTTTTATTTCTTTAACATGATTTCAGGTGAATGGTACAGTAATTGAACCGAAATGAGATTAAGGAATGGTTTAGATTGTCTTGTGCCGAAAGTGGTGAATGAAGTAACCATTTCAAGGAACTTCACTTTATTTTAAGGTTGTTTAAATAATACGGAGAGATATAATAGATCATATTTTGAGAGCAGCAATGAAGGCTTCATCATTTTCCAAGGCCTGAATTTCCTCCGGCGATAAGCAAACTCTAATCTCAATATCTCCTTGTTCAACTCCGGTTGCTAGCGTCAACAGCCCATGTATCTTGAACTCTGCCCCAAGGGTCATTGCTATCGGTCTTCCCCATCCAAGATCAGTGCCATACATATCGAACCTTGGTGAATTCCCAGTTAACAAGGCATTGTTCGTCAATTTCCCACTTCGGAATAGCAAAGGACTATTTGCCCATGACTTGGAAAGGTTTACGAAATTTTCCTCCCTGTGATTCGCAATAACCTGGTTGATTTCCCATGCAGCGTTTCCAATCCCATTCTCCTCCAGCTCCCCCGCTTTCAAACTCACTAATGCAGCCTGAATTGCATTCCCAAAATATTCTTGTGGCACCTGCTGCAGCCTTTGTCTAACACCAATTACTAAAAAAATCATGGTCTCTTCATTCGGGTCGAGCTGCCTATTTCGCATGATAGATTTCCAAAACAGAGACAAGAGTGCTTGAAGAGAGGAAATCTTTTCAGTGTTCATCTCAGAATTAGCTTTTCCTTTTATTCTCACAACACTCTGTTTCGTAAAATAAAAAACTCTTGATTTCAAATTGCCTGGTTGAGTGACATGTTGTTGAATTTGCACCTGTTCTGAAGGAATCCGAATAGGGTAATCTATATCACCAATAACTGGTCTCTCGAATACGGGAGGCTTAGATAAACAATCAAAGCCACGGGAAATTTCGGACCAAGAACTAAAGAAATGCCAAAACGAGGTACCATCCACAACAGAATGATTCATACTGCAACCAATGGAAATGCCATCAACAAGCTCAGTTACTTGCACAGCAAGCAATGGTTTTGAAGTGCCCTGGATGTTCTTAACCCCGTCGAATTGGAAAAAGGCGTCAACGATTTCCGGAACATAGAGGGGTTCCAAGATATCAGATATGGTAAGTTGATCGGCTACAGCATGGACAAACAAGGCTCCGGCATTGTTGCAGTCAATGAAAAAGGAAGTTGTTTTATCTTCATGTTGAGTGGTGCCAAGGCGTCCTGCAAGGGGAGTAAACAAGTCCAGCGTACGTGAAAGGGACGTTTTCAAGTGGTGGATTGAGGCCTTTTCTGCTTCATCTGCATTGGGTTTTGGCTTACGGAAGAGCAATCCTTTTTGGATGTAGCTTACCATCAAGTGTTTCAGATCCCATGGTGTTAGCTCCACCCTCTCCGGTTCTTTGCTGGGCTTGCCTGCCTGGACCATACTCCACGAAATGATGCGGATGCCTGCCATTTTTTTTTCTAATATGAAATTCAAATTCAAATTTGGGTTGCTTCTTATACTTGATCTTCATTCGCATTCAAGGCTTTCTGGAATCTTTTTTCTGTAAATTTTCTTTTCAGTTTCAGGAACGTAATAAAGGCTAAATCAATCTCCTCATTTAATTTCTTCTTTGTTAATAATGTTCAAAAATATATTCCTTCTTTTGCTACTAATATATGGACTCTTACATTATTATATTCCATGATCTATAAATATTAATATAACAAACATATAGTTTGTAAAAGCAACAGGAATTCATATTATTATTTTTTATGGAAAATTCTTTTTATTTTAATGTAATAAAAACCGAATTGAATTTAATATAATTAATTTATGCAGTTACCAATATTTAATAAGTCAGTTTCTTTGAAAAAAAGTCAAAATTTTAATAAATTAATTTCTGAATTAGGATTTCATACGACGATAAACCGACATAAATGACAAAAACAAAAAAATATCGAAAGGGGTAACATTAAATTAGGGCGGGTAATTTTTTCTTGACATAGTCAATGAAGCTGTTGTTTACTTATTATCGAAGTGCTAATGATTTTGGTTAAAATTTACAAGTCATCTATATTTTTTGAATTGAGAGTGAAAGTTATAAATATTTCTTTTACAAATTTAACAGTGTCATAAAACTAAAAAGGCAGAAGCTTTCAAATTAAAAAAAATCAAATAAATCTTTAATTTTTTCACCCAATTAAGTCCTTAAATTAACAAGTTGAATTAATTAAGCCTTTTGACCACTTATGACCATAATCTTAACAATTTTTTTCTTTAGAATTTACTGGCACATGATACACTACTGTTCTATCATGATGCATTTATAAATTTTTCAAAAAAAAATATTTTTTAATAAATTTTATAAGTTTTTTGTATAGAATTTTAAAAACTTAAAAAAAATCTTGAAAGTCAGATGAAAATACTGTGAGACGACGCACTACACTAACAATCTAAAAAACTGTCAAGATTTAATTGTCAAAATTAGTCAAAGGGCTTAATTGATACAAGAGCTTAATTGTATTTTTTTTAAGTTCAACCGTTTCTTACACTCTTAAGCCAACTAAAAATAACATCGAAAGCTTTGTAAAAAACTTCACTAAGCCTAGATAAAGAGAAAAGAGTATTAATGATAATATTCAAATGACAAATACACTCTCAAAATTTAAACCAAACAGCCTACATGAACAAGCAAGCTAACACACAAAAAAAAAAACAACTCACTCTAGTGTTGCCCACACAACCATGACACATGAAACCATGCTACACCTACATTCTAGCCAACAACCACACCCAGATTAGAGGTGGCAAATAGGTCGACCGGTTCGAGTTATTTCGGGTTTGATTATATTTAGTTTAAGTTTGGTTCGGGTCAGGTTTTGATTTAATTCGGGTGTATGGTGATTTCGGGTTAGGTCGATTGACTTTCAGTTCGGTTAATATCATGTCGGTTATTTTCGTGTCGGTGTATTTTGAATTTGGTCAATATCGGGTTAATAAGAGATCGATCAATTTTAGTTGGGTTTCCAGGCCGAGTTATGTTTTTCCACCCTATATATGACTTTATGTAGCATGCATATTTGGCTTTTTGTTGAGCTGTGTGACAGTTCACATCCTATCTTTTATTTATTTACTTTAATATATTTTCTTTATTTCAGGTTGTCTTCGGTTTAGGTCTATTTCGTTCAGGTCTATTTTGGTTCAACTAAAATTAGGCTCGTTTCGGTTCGGTTTATTTTGAGTTTCGGGTTAAATTCAGGTCATCGTGTCTGAGTATTGGTTTGAGTAAATCGGTTCGAGTCTTGGGTCAAATTTGCCAAGTCTAACCAAGACAAAATCATCCACCATTAAAAGATCTATTTTCACTTCACAGCTATCAAACCACAACAAAGAGATATGCGGTATGAAACCAGAACACAACCATCTCAATCACAAAGTTACGCAAAACCATGATGTTTGAGTCACACCCCTTTTCGCCAACGCATTCGCCGTAGCGTTGGCTTGGTGAAATATCGAATGAAAACACACGCAACGTAACCAAGGGCGGTTCAAAGATTTTAAGGGCCCTGTGTAATTTATAAAAATAAGACCCTTAATTTATACTCAGTAAGGTATAAATTCCCCCCCCCCCCCAAAAAAAAAAATTATTTTAATATAAAAAGTATTATTAGATTATACTCTTGAACAATAAAAAATTAACCTACAAACATCCAAAAACCAAATATTTTCATTTAAAAATGTCATTTTTTTTGCATGCTTTAACTTTTAGATTATTGTTATATATATACACATAATTATATATATATATATATATATATATATATATATATATATATATATATATATATATATATAATTTTTGGGGCCCCTTCTCTCCTGGGGGGGCCTGTGCGATCGCTCCTATTCTGCCTGTCCAGAACCTCCACTGAACGTAACACACGACATGCCTCGTCAATTTGATTGAACCAATGCCACAAGTTCTATGGCCGTTTCGTAATATGTAGTATACATGCCATAGCTATGCGAGAATCAAATTCAATGATAATAGATGGGCCTTCACACCAAGCAGAATGCACCACCAGATCGAGTGCATATGCAATAGCTCGCAGCTCCATTTCATTGGAATCTGATACCCCAAGAGGGCCTGAAAACATAGACAAAACCTGACGTAATGACGTTAAATTTCCCTCTCATCACGCAACACCCCTCAACATTCTATAGAGCGAGGTTTCCCCCTCGCCAAGCCAACAACGTTAAATTTCAAAGAACCAACACCATGTGGGGCCCATGATATACCGAGTCATGGCAGTCTTCCTAGGACATATGGAATGCATAGTTTTAGACAGTCTCACCAAGTTGAATCCAAAATTACAAGATCCTTATTCGCAGCCTTTACCCAATACATCACCCTCAGTTTAATTATGAAGAAGAGATCCTCCAAAGCGATTGACTTCATATTAAAAACCATATCACTGCGAGCAATCCACACCCCGAAATCCACCAATTCTTTAGTGTGTCAAAAATCCAACATGGAAATATTGTCAGAACATCTCATCCACTTACCTTGGTTGAAAAACACATAATTCCACCACATGAAAAATAATGTCCACACTTCGTCGATAAAATTTCAAGAACATAAATTATGATCAGTGTCGTTGTCCCTTTCTCCGCACCTCACACAATGCAACGACATAGCATTCAATGGAATTCCATGATCATGTAGCGTGCATAACGTTGAAAGACGTTGCATGCGAGTGAACCATAAAAAAATTTGAATCTTGGGCGACACCTCTAAATTCCAGATTCGAAAAGCTTCCAGTGCATCCACCCCAATCCCAAATGAAGACATCAATTTTACAAGTTCTCCAACCAAGAACATCCCTTGCGTATTGGGACACCATATCAATCGGTCATCTCGCATGGAAGAGAAAGGCATATTCCCAACTATTGTACGCAAATCAGCCACTTGCCATAACTCAAACATTCACTGTTGTCTAGAAAAGAAATCATTCCAATTTGTTGTGCTCCCATGAATTCTCAATTACATAAGATCGAACTCATGCCAATTTGTCTCTTGCCAACCAAAAAAAGTGGGGGGAAATTTAAAAATCGGTTCCGACGAACACCAATTATCATGCAAGAACAAAGTCTTCGACCCATTCCCCATTATCCAACAAAATTTATTAGCCCCCATAAAATGCATCACCTGATCAACCACCTGGGCCTCCACGATTTGTCTCCAAACAATCAACATACGATTTTACCAAAGGAGTTGAAACACCAAAAAGGAGTTTGTGCACCATATTTTGCTACAATCAACGACCTCCAGAGTGAACCCACCTCCTTCGCATACCACCAAGCCCACTTAGCAAGTAATGAAATTTTACATACTCGAAGATCAACAACACCCAACCCTTAAGCTTCTTCGGACGACATAAAATATTCCAATTAGCACAACTCAATTTCCTATTCAAATCAGTATCTCACCATAAAAACGCCATGTAACCCCTTTAACACGATCTAACTATTTAACCGACTTGAGCGAGTTACATGGAGAATATTGAAATAAACCGATGAAGATATATCTCTATAAACAACCCTTCTCAAAAGCTCACTTTCTAGTTTAGGTCCACTCAAAACGAGCATCTTTTTGCAAGAACTTCGTCAAAGGAGCAACAACCTTTGAAAAACCATCCACAAAACGATGATAATACCCAGCCACAACTGCTTCTCTTTGATCATTTGTACCAAAGAAGGATTCACCTGCAACTCAGCAACCAACCTGCCATCTTGCAACACACTTAATCGAGCAAACATTGCTCTCAGCTCTACAACCATCTTCCTACTCAAAGCATCAACCACAATATTGGCCTTCTGTAGAGTGTCCAAAAGTTCTATATTTTGTCAATATTTCTGCCCTTATTATTTCTGTTCTTAAGCTCATTTAGGCATATTTAGGTGCATTACATGCATTATGACAATATCTTCTCTTTTACCATGTTTCTATTAAATATTTTATGTTTGATTGAGAAAAGTTACTATTTTAGTTTAGTTTATATTTATAGGTTCTATAGCTAGGAGAGGAGAGGAAAGGACAAGACCAGAAAAGAAAGCTGGAACCAAAGGAGCTGTACTGAAGCACCTCAAGATGCCACCAAGGACACTGCCGAAGCAGCATTGCCGCAAAACGCCGCCTGGGCAGGAGTTACACTGATTTAGCCAAGATGGGTCGCGATTTCAAGAGAGCAATTTCCTAAGTCCAATGAGCACAGTCTTGCAATTTTCTGAAGCCTGTAGCGGCCGGTAGAGCTGATCCAAGACCGATAAAAAAGAACACTTATCCTTACTTGCAGAAGAAGGCAACGTCCAAAGAGTCCATATTTAAGTAATAAAGGAGTTTGTATTTAATGTAATTTACTTTTAGAACTCGTACTTCAAGGAGAACTTAAACTTAGGCCACGAGCCCTATATATACCCAATGTATGTAAGGGTATAGGGGCATGACGAGGGTGAGGGGATGCGATCCTGAGCAGCTGCACAACGGAGATGTAGCTAGATAGGTTGGAGTGTTGGGGGTCGCGGCCCAACTCTCCTAGGGTTTAGGCACTTGTAAGTAAAGTAATTTGAGGGAAACAATTGTATAGGTTTGAGTTGTTTTCAATAAAATTCTGAGTTTGCTTAATCCATGCTCCTTGTTCGTTCAATTAGTCTACACCAGTCAGTTGAAGATAAAATCCATTTGTTGGGCACGAAAGTGCAAGGCTCACGAAAGGGTTAAGCATGGTCACAACTTACAAGGGCGTGAGTAACTTGGTTCTACACTAGTCCACAAGTTTCAGCGGCTAAAAGGGAGTACCAACCGAGTTGACTAATTTGGTTCCACACTAGTCCACAAGTTAGCATGTCGAGCATCCTAACCTAGAAATAGGAGGGATCATGGTCTACTATCCTGCCGAACATAGAATGTCTGCCAGACGAGCCGCCATGACTTCTTTTCGTTCCACCTGCCGAGACAGTACACACCCCTGAAATGGAAGTGACCTGCTATGGCCGCATGGTAGGGTCGTAGTTTGCTGCCCGCCATACCCACCGAGGCAGCAACTCATGGCAGCGTAAAACATACTCAAACTTTACAATGCAGTCCACGCGCTACTGAGTTGCACCAGTCTTACCCAGCTTATCACCCAAATCTCTCCCTATCATCTCTCTCATCACTATCTTTATTTTTACTTGTGCTTTTATATTTCCACATCTTGGGATTTAATGGTGCATTTGCTAAATCTTTGTGCAGGAAACCATTCATAGGAGCTGCTCCAATCCCTATGGGAGACGATATCTTTCATACTATAACTTGACAAGAGTGTGCACTTGCGCTCATAAATGGAGAACACCTAGACGCACTACAAGTTTTTGGCACCGCTGCCGGGGAATGGCAATAGCAACTACGTTTGAATTTCTGCACTCCTATTTAGTTTTTTGCACATTAAATCTCTTTTCATTATTTGCTTTTAAAAAAGAAAGCCTCTTTGTTTTCTTGGTGTATGTCCCGTCAGGGCAGCAAGGTTGGCAGCAACATCCACCTGAGGAGGGGAAGGACATGCCCAGACGACTAGCAAAACACAAAGACCCTCAGGAAGTAGTTATGCTTGGTAAAAGCGCAGCCCAACATAATCTAATTATCATTTTTATTTTAATTTTTAGCATTAGATTAGATATAATTTTTATTTAATTTCTGTATTTAATTTATTTCAGGTTAGGAATGAAGGAAAGATCACGAAAGATGAAAGAACAAATGAGAGGCCCAACTAGCAGCCAGGGCAGCCCAAGGCAGATAAGCATAATGGCTAGTGGCTTCATAACGGCTAGCCGCAACGACTATATTTTGTTCCAGCGAGCAGAACGAATATCTGTGTAACAGTTAGAATCCCGTTATTCGCGCCACAATAATTGCCACCCATTGACAGCGTGCCCGCCAAGGCAGTGGAGAGAAACAACTATATAAAGCCAACTATTCTCCTCTCGTTCTTCACTTTCCTTTCTCCTATACTCTGAATTCTTTCTGCAATCTTTGCTTCCAAGATTTTCTTTGCTTTATTTTCTTTCACGTTCTTTATTTTCTTTCTTTAGGAAACACATCCGTCTCACAAACTATGGCCTAATCACAGCAACCTGCCACCACCTCCAAAACTTCTTACAAAAGTTTCTTGAAACCTGCTGTCGAGGAGACCTACAACAAGTTCTACAGAGAAAGGCAACTATGGGAGGAGATAGGTTTCCAATACACCTAATCTGAAGGTGATTTTTGGTTAGAACCCTTCCTATTCGAGAGGATCCATAATATGGGCTGGAACCAATTTGCACGGCAGCCAGAAGGAATCAACAGCAACCATGTGCGAGAATTTTATGCCCACCAGCCAAACCCAGAGAGCCATTTCGTTTACGTTCGGGGAGAAGGTGTCAAGTTCACTGTTGATATGATCAACAACTTTTACAGCATAGAGGTCAGCGGCGACCCGCACGGAGAGTGGGAATCATATCTGACAGGGGCTGACTACAACAAGATCAAGAAGGAGCTCTGTAAGCCAAACACCAAATGGCTGACAGGCAAAAACAATGGGTCAGCCCTTTGGAGTTACTTTGTCCAGCGCTGCCTGATGCCCACCTCGCACAGATCGATAGTAAACAGGCTGCGGCTCGCCTTTATCTATAGCATAATGAAGGGGCGACAAATAAATTTTGGCGAGGTAATAATAAAGGAGATCTACGCCCACGCAGAAAAGCCAAACGTCAAAGGTCCACTCTTCTTCCCTGCACTCATCACTGGCATGTGTGCCAATTTTGGCGTGCCGCTGCACCCAAAAGATAAAATTCTCCCTAACAAGGAAGGATGGACTAGAAGGGTACGCCAACAGATGATGCATAACGCGGAGCCAGACACACCTTCCACCGCCCAACCGCCGTCCCAAGCTGTCGCAACCTCAACTGCAGCAGGCAGTACTGACGTTGCCCTCTCGTCTACCGCAATTCTCCTACTACACAACCTAGTGGAAAGCTGCTAGAGGATCAAGCACAATCAAGTGATCTTCACCAAATACGTAGCAGACGTTCAAGGGGCTTTTGTAGCCTACCTGCTGGACAAGTACCAGGACGCCGTCTCACATTTTCCCGCCTTTGCAACGGAGATAGCAGCATCCAAGCCAGTCCACATCACTCCAAGACCAGCTGTTGCTCCTGCCGCCGACGACAGCGAGGGGCCAAACTACCTCCCCAAGAGAAAAAGCTCTCCAACCCCTATCCCACCATACAACCTCTCTTCCTCATCAGAATTAGAGAAGGAGGAAGAAACCACTGCTGCCTCCCCAGTAGCCAAAACGACCGCTGGCAAGGACATCGGCTACTCAGACATGGAGATTTCATACTCCCTTGACGACGAACTGGCAGAGGCATCCAAAAAGAGAAAGTGGCCAGCAGCAGATCTCCAGGGTGGAGAAGATGAAAGACAAACCAAGAAAGCCACCCCCAGCCGCATCCAGCCGCCGCGTAGCTCGAAGAAGAGCCTAACATAAAGTCCAACGAGTCTATTTTATTGCAAAAACTCAATTTCTGTACTTTTTAGTCAGTTAAAAGTCCAACGGGTCCATTTTACCGCCCATTTTACTTTTTAGTCAGTCAAATTTTTGTACTTTCTGATTCGACCGCAACAGAGGGGAACTCCCCGAGCTTATAACACCGTTTTTCTTTCTTTCCTTTTTAATTTTTATGTTTTATTTTATTTTCCTTTTTATGTTTATTTTTCTGTTTTTAATTTTTCTTTTTATATTTTATGTTTTGTTTTTAATTTTTGTTTTGTAGAGGCATTGAGGACAATGCCAACCTTAAGTTTGGGGGGAATTAGTCCTCTTTGTTTTAGGTTCATAGCATTTAGATGCATTTGTAAATTCTGCCCCCTAGCACTTAACGAAGTAGAAGTCTTTAGCTTAAAAACTGTAACCCCCTTAACCCGGCCTAGACGGTTGACCCGAATTAAGAAAGTCACACGGGGAAAACCAAAGTCAACCCGAAAGTCAACCTTGATTAACGACCCTTTTTTTTCTTTTTAAAACTTGTCTAGATGCACATTAAGCCTAAAGGTGATCACGCAAACATCATACCAAAAGATCACAAACATCAGAGATCAAACAGGGACTCAATTGAACAATTTACAACTTTAGGGACCAAAATGTAAATTCTGATAATTATAAGGACTTAATCCAAATTGAAGTTACCAACTTGAAATTAATCATGTTTCATGCTACTCTGTGAAAATTCAGCTCAAAAGGACTTCCCAAACTCATACAATTGCACAAACAAGTTTCAGGACCAAAACGCAAACTTTTCAAAACATATAACTGCCAATGTCAGCCCCCAACGGTCGACCGTTCCGAAACGGGAGACAGCCCGTTCCGAAATGCGGGGCCGTTCCGAAACAGGCTTAGCATGTTTCGAAACGGGGGTCTGGCAGAGGCTTTTCCGTTTCGGAACGGCCCTTCCCGTTTCGGACGCCTGGGCACGATTAAGGCACCCGTTCCGAAACGGTAGGTGCTGTTCCGAAACACCCTGCCCAGATTACTCCAAAACTCAACTTTAAACATGCAATAACACAACCAATCATGCTCCAGATGCTACCAAACTTTGCCAACATGCAATTCAACATATAAACAACATATTAGCATCATCAATTCAACCAATCAACATCATATGCAAAAAGCCCCAATTCTATAGGCATGCTTCCTACACAAGCTAGGCATTCAAACACCAAACTTACAAAGCAAGCATATAAGGTTCCAATTCAAAAGCCAGCAAACACATCAATATTTAGCATACTTAGGGAGTCTCCAACACCTCCCAAAACATACACATTGGTTCCCCATTGCCAAAACATACAAAAGCTAAATTGCACTTATAAAACCTTCATACTTTGAGCTTCACTTGAACTTGATTGCTTGCCCTTTCTTGCTGCCCTCAAGGTACTCTAATGCTCTGCATTATTGAATTAAGAAAACGAAGAGAGCGTAAGCAAAAGCTTAGTGAGGAATGCTCTTAAAAACCATCCAATAATGCAACTTAAAACATTTACAAAACATGCTTCAAATCCACATTTGCTCATGCTCAAAACCTTACTTTAAACAAACAAATCCATGCTTCAACATAAACATTAAAAACAAGCATCTCATGCTTCATATTATACTCAACATGTCATAATGGCTCAAGTGATTCATTTCATTTCTTAAATCAAGTTCATCAACTTCCCAAGGACTTTTAAACACCTTGGCCATGGACTTTTAAACACCATGAAGTAATACATCAAGGACTTTTAAACACCTTGATCCCAAGGACTTTTAAACACCTTGGCCATGGACTTTTAAACACCATGAAGTAACACATCAAGGACTTTTAAACACCTTGATCCCAAGGACTTTTAAACACCTTGGCCTATGGACTTTTAAACACCATAGAAAAGGATCACCTAAGGACTTTTAACCACCTTAGTGTCCACAACATGAACCATCCAAGGACTTTTAACCACCTTGATGTTCATAAGTAACAAGGCTCACTCAAGGACTTTTAACCACCTTAGTGACCTTAACATTTTAAAAACATCTCTTGCCAATATACATCATTTTCATCACTTACATCACTGTTTTAAAGCATCAAACCAAGCCATATTCATCATGCATTTAAAAGCATTAAACCACATCATTTCAATGTACAAAAACAAGGAACTCCTACCTAGAGTTACCTTCAACATATGGCTTACATCAACAGCAAAAACCATGCTAAAACATGCTTCCAAAACAGTATGTAAAACATGCAAATAATCATTTTGCAACACAAGAAAATCATGGCCACCACTAGAGAGAAATTCCGAAAACTTACACTCGAGCTTAGCAAAGTTGTTTAGACTTAAACTAAGCTCCCAAGACATTGGTTTCAAAGCCGAAAACCCAATTTCACTCACCGATTCCACTTCGCCACTTGCCGAAGCACGAATTCAAGCTTCCGGATCAACAACTCTTGGATCCAAAGATGCCTCCCCTGATCAAACACATTAAAGCAGAGGTTTAATGCATCATCAAGCATCAAAAGCTTCAATGAAAGCACTCAAACTCGCTGCTCTCATTCATACACCAATTTCGGCCACCAAACACAACCGAAATTGCATCCAAACCACTTCTAAACAAAGCCCAGCCATAAACCAGCAAAACCTAACATCCATCAACACCATATAACATCTAAAAACAACCTATAAACATCCTTATACCTCCAGCAACAACAGATCCACAAGATCACCACAAAAACATCCAAGAAACTTAAGCTAAACTTAGGAAACACAACCTATCCGGGATTGCATCAATCAAAACTCATTTCCTTATCAATTTAGAGTTCATTTAACATCAAAAACACATCTTAAATCACAGATCAATCAGATCTAACGAAAATCATGAAAAACCATCAAATCTTGCATTATAAGCCAAGATACAATTCCAAACTCAAAAGCCTTCAATTAAACATAAATCAAGAGTTGATAACTTGGGAATTTCAGTAAAGAACTGATAGTTTAGAGGAGAAGGACGTTCTTACCTCCAAACTTGTGATTCTCCACTTTTTGGAATGAAAATCCTTGAAGAAACAAGAAGCAATTGAAGAGGTTTTGAAGATACAATGATTTGGAATCAAATGAGAGTTGAATGGAGGGATTTAGATGAAGAAATCAGATCCAATTCTCTGGAAAAGTAGTGTTTGGTTTGAGAGAAAAAAGAGAGAAGAAAATTGGAAGTTAGTTGAGAAAATTGTCAAAATGGCTTCCCTCCAATTTCAATAACCTTTAAAATCAGATTTTAGACTTAAAATATCTTAGAAAAATCTGGAGAAATCATCTTTGGATTAATAGCCCCTTAAAGATTCAAAGTTTCAACTCTTTATAAAATAGCCACCAAACTTTCGAAAATTACATTTTGGTCACTAGCCAAAATGTCATACTTCCAAAACCCATTTTTCAAAATTGATTTCACAGTTCACTTAATTATATTAAAAGATGATTTTAGAACATTTTTCCATATTTTTAATGCAACCCGAACTAGGCTTTCCTAATTTTACCTCTTAAGATTCGAACAGGACTTTGACCAAACCGGTCAACGCCCAAAACTTCTAAGCCCAAAACCGGGGCGTTACAACTCTCCCCCCTTAAGAAATTTCGTCCTCGAAATTTACCTGAAGGAAAGAGATAAGGAAACTGCTTCAGCATATCTTCCTTCCGCTCCCACGTGGCTTCCTCAACACCGCGATGCTTCCACAGCACCTTCACCAAATCAATGGTCTTGCCACGAAGAACCTTGCTATCCGAATCCAGAACCTTCACCGGTTCCTCATCATAGGTCAAATCCGGATTCAAAACCACTTCCTCCACAGGCATCACATGCGAAGGATCAGATCTATACTTCCGGAGCATAGAAACATGAAACACATCATGAATCTTCTCCAACTCCTGAGGTAACCTCAACCGATACGCAACAGGACCCACACGCTCAACCACCTCATATGGTCCAATGTATCTAGGGCTCAACTTGCCCTTCCGACCAAACCGCATCACCTTCTTCCAAGGCGAAACCTTCAAGAACACACGGTCACCCACCGCATACTCTATCTCCTTACGCTTCAAATCCGCGTAAGACTTCTGCCGATCAGAAGCAGCCTTTAACCGTTCACAAATGAGCTTCACCTTCTCTGTGGTCCCTTTCAACAAAGCCGGCATCGAAACCAACTTTTGACCAGTTTCAGCCCAACAAAGAGGAGTCCTACACTTCCTCCCGTACAGAGCCTCATAAGGTGCCATCTGTATGCTCGCCTGATAACTATTGTTATAAGCAAACTCAACCAAAGGCAGATGCTTCTCCCAAGAACCTTGGAACTCAATCACGCAGCACCTCAACATATCCTCCAAAACCTGGATAACTCGCTCAGACTGACCATCCGACTGAGGATGATAGGAGGTACTGAAATGCAACCTTGTACCCAGAGCTTGATGCAAACACTGCCAAAACCGCGATGTGAACCTCGGATCCCTATCCGACACAATCGACTTAGGCACACCATGCAGCCGCACAACCTCAGCAATATACAGCTCTGCCAGCTTATCCAAAGAGAACGTAGTATGCACAGGCAAGAAATGTGCACACTTCGTCAGGCGATCCACAATCACCCAGACCGAATTCTTCTTCGATGGAGACAAAGGTAAACCAGATACAAAATCCATGGTAACCCTCTCCCACTTCCACTCAGGGATTTTCAACGGTTGCAACAGCCCAGAAGGAAACTGATGCTCAGCCTTAACTCGCTGACACACCAAACACTTGCTCACGAACTCCGCAACATCCTTCTTCAAACCCACCCAATAGTACTCATCAAAAAGATCACGATACATCTTAGTACTACCAGGGTGCATAGCAAAAGGACTACTATGACCTTCAGTCAGAATAGCACGCCTCAACTCAGCATCATTGGGCACTACTATCCGACTACCAAAACACAGCACACCATCATCACTGAAACAGAAATCCGAAGGTCTACCCTCCGCGATATCCTGAACATGAGACACCAAGGAATCATCCAACAACTGCTTATCCTTGATCAACTGAACCAAAGATGGCTTCACTTGTAACTCAGCCACAAGACCACCATCACGCGATATGCTCAAGCTAGCAAACATGGCTCTCAACTCAACAACTACCTTCCTACTCAAGGCATCAGCAACAACATTAGCTTTTCCAGGATGATACTCAATCGTCAGATCATAATCCTTGAGCAACTCCAACCAACGCCGCTGCCTAAGATTCAACTCCTTCTGAGACATCAGATACCTCAAACTCTTGTGATCCGTGTACACAGTACACTTCTCACCATACAGATAATGCCTCCAGATCTTCAGAGCAAAAACCACTGCAGCCAGCTCAATATCATGCGTAGGGTAATTGCGCTCATGCACTTTCAACTGCCGCGATGCATAAGCCACCACCTTACCCTCCTGCATTAGCACACACCCCAAACCAACATAGGATGCATCACTGTAAACCACAAACTCTTTCCCTGATTCAGGCTGAATCAAGATAGGAGCTTGCGTCAAAGCCGCCTTCAGCTTCTCAAAAGCCTGCTGTCTTGCTTCCGTCCACTCATACTTAACATCCTTCTGCAACAGCTTCGTCAAAGGAGCAGCAATCTTGGAAAAACCATCCACAAACCTTCGGTAGTATCCCGCCAAACCAAGGAAACTACGGACCTCATGAACAGACTTAGGAACCTTCCAGCTCATCACCGCCTCAATCTTCTGAGGATCAACACGAATCCCCTCAGCTGAGACCACATGCCCAAGAAAAAACCACCTCTCTTAACCAGAACTCACACTTGCTCAACTTAGCATAAAGCTGATTCTCCAACAAAGCTTGCAAAACAATCCTCAAATGCTCTTCATGCTCCTCCTCAGTACGCGAGTACACGAGGATATCATCAATGAACACCACAACAAACTTGTCCAGGTATTCATGAAACACACGATTCATCATGTCCATGAAAGCAGCAGGAGCATTTGTCAACCCAAACGGCATCACAAGGAACTCATAATACCCATACCTTGTCCTGAAAGCTGTCTTAGGCACATCCACATCTTTCACCTTCAACTGATAATACCCTGACCTCAAGTCAATCTTAGAGAACACAGCAGCTCCCCGAAATTGATCAAAGAGATCATCAATCCTCGGCAAAGGATACCGATTCTTGATAGTCAACTTGTTCAGCTGACGGTAATCAATGCACATCCTCATAGTGCCATCCTTCTTCTTCACAAACAAGACCGGTGCTCCCCAAGGTGACACACTCGGCCGGATGAAACCACGATCAAGCAACTCTTGCAACTGCGTCTTCAGCTCCTTCAGCTCCTTAGGTGCCATTCTATATGGAGTAATGGACACAGGAGTTGTATTCTCATACAGCTTAATTCCAAACTCCACCTCGCGGTTAGGAGGTAAACCAGGCAACTCCTCAGGAAAAACACCAGGAAATTCCTTTACAACCCTGATATCTTGCACCCTCAACTCCTTAGAGCTAGGATTCATCACAAAAGATAGATAAGCTTCGCAACCTTGCCTCAGCATCCTGCTCGCCTCCAAAGAAGATACCACATTGGCAAGAAACTTCACATTCTCACCAACCACCACAACCTCATAATCATCCGCAAGCTTAAGCGAAACAAGCTTATTCTCACAATCCACAACAGCACGATGCTCAGCAAGCCAATCCATACCAAGGATCACATCAAAACCATAGAAGGGCAACTCCATAAGATCAACATGAAAGACATGCTCTTGAACAACCAAAGGACACCTTCTATACAACTTTCGAGTCACAACAGTCTCACCAAAAGAACTAGTGACCCGAACACCAACATCCAAAGACTCAACAGGCAAACCAAGCAATTCAGCATGCTCACGAAGAATATATGAATGCGTAGATCCAGAATCAATCAAAGAAAGCAATGACAAGGACTGCAAAGTAAAGGTACCTGCAATCACATCTGCATCATTCCTGCCCTCTCTCTGAGCATACACCCTCGCTTGGCCTCCACCTTCAGGCTGAATAGCTACAACATGAGCTACCCCACGGCCACCTTCCTCTCTCCTCTGGAAATTACCACGGCCGCGCCCACGACCTCTCTGCGGTGCAGCAACAACAGGAGCACGCACCTGCTCACCAGCCATCCTCGGACAATCTCGCCTGATGTGGTCCGCAGAACCACAATTCCAGCACCCATTTCCACCAGCATTACCAGCTGCCACAACAGGAGCTTGTGCCACTCTCTCAGCATGAGGACAATCACGCTTCAAGTGACCACGGGAACCACAGATCCAACAAGCACTAGGATCAGCTCTAGCACCGCCACCCCTAGCAGGCACACCACCACCTCTCCTGGCTGAGGACTGATACTTCTGATCTCGTCCCCTCTTGTTCCGTCCACCACCGGAACTATACTCAGCAGCTCGCTTGCCAGCACCCTTAGCAGACAAACTCAGGTTCATCTCAACGTCCTTAGCTCGGCCCACCAACACATCAAAATCAACATACTCGGTGGCCAGCAAATACATCTTAACATCCGTCACAAGACCGTAACGAAACCTCTCGCACCTAGCCCTCTCATCAGGTATCAGCTCCGGTGCATACTGACTGAGCCGTACAAACTGTACCTCGTACTCAGCCACACTCATGCTCCCTTGGGTAAGAGACATGAATTCCCGCTTTTTCTCATCCAGATATCTCACTCCCAGATATCTTCTTTTAAACACATTCTGAAAGAATGTCCAGGTAACATCAGCTTCAGCCATTCCAGCAATGGTAGTCGTCCACCATGTATAAGCATCGTCCTGCAGCAAGGACACAACACAGCCCAGCTTTTGCACATCCGTGCAACTCATCTGACCCAAGATACGCTTGGTACTTTCCAACCAAGCCTCAGAACTCTCAGCTGACAACCCTCTAAACTCAGTCCCTCCAAGACTGCGCAGACGCTCCAAAGGCAATCTGACTCCAGCATCTCCCTGATGCCCAGCTCCCTGAGCTCCAGCTACTGCTGCTCGAAAAGCACCCGCAATAGCTTGTACCAAAGCAGACATATCAGGCATAGCTTGCCCCTGACCCACCTCTGGTCCAGCAGCTCCAGCACCAGCATCAGCTGCAGCTTCAACTCTCGCATCTCCAGCACCACCACCAGGCGGAGGAGGGGGTAACACAGCTCTACCAGTGTGCTCTTCATTCTCGTTCTCGTTAGGAGCCGTAGCTCTCGCATTACCTCTTAACTCTCTACGTGGTGCCATACTTTTACCATGCAATAACAATGCAAAATAAACAAATCAGGCCCAACAAGGTAAGCAATCCAAGTATTCAAGCTCAATTTCATTCAAAATCAATTTCATTTCATTAGCTTTTGTTTGGCAATGGGTACCCTCAGCATGCAACATCACAACATACAACTCAATTGCATCAACACCTCAAGCCACTGAACATGCTTTCAAACAACAAGCACACAAGGCAAACATGCTTCAATCATGCATACAAACATTCCCAATTACTCGAGAACTCAGCTCTGATACCACCAAATGTAACCCCCTTAACCCGGCCTAGACGGTTGACCCGAATTAAGAAAGTCACACGGGGAAAACCAAAGTCAACCCGAAAGTCAACCTTGATTAACGACCCTTTTTTTTCTTTTTAAAACTTGTCTAGATGCACATTAAGCCTAAAGGTGATCACGCAAACATCATACCAAAAGATCACAAACATCAGAGATCAAACAGGGACTCAATTGAACAATTTACAACTTTAGGGACCAAAATGTAAATTCTGATAATTATAAGGACTTAATCCAAATTGAAGTTACCAACTTGAAATTAATCATGTTTCATGCTACTCTGTGAAAATTCAGCTCAAAAGGACTTCCCAAACTCATACAATTGCACAAACAAGTTTCAGGACCAAAACGCAAACTTTTCAAAACATATAACTGCCAATGTCAGCCCCCAACGGTCGACCGTTCCGAAACGGGAGACAGCCCGTTCCGAAACGCGGGGCCGTTCCGAAACATGCTTAGCATGTTTCGAAACGGGGGTCTGGCAGAGGCTTTTCCGTTTCGGAACGACCCTTCCCGTTTCGGACGCCTGGGCACGATTAAGGCACCCGTTCCGAAACGGTAGGTGCTGTTCCGAAACACCCTGCCCAGATTACTCCAAAACTCAACTTTAAACATGCAATAACACAACCAATCATGCTCCAGATGCTACCAAACTTTGCCAACATGCAATTCAACATATAAACAACATATTAGCATCATCAATTCAACCAATCAACATCATATGCAAAAAGCCCCAATTCTATAGGCATGCTTCCTACACAAGCTAGGCATTCAAACACCAAACTTACAAAGCAAGCATATAAGGTTCCAATTCAAAAGCCAGCAAACACATCAATATTTAGCATACTTAGGGAGTCTCCAACACCTCCCAAAACATACACATTGGTTCCCCATTGCCAAAACATACAAAAGCTAAATTGCACTTATAAAACCTTCATACTTTGAGCTTCACTTGAACTTGATTGCTTGCCCTTTCTTGCTGCCCTCAAGGTACTCTAATGCTCTGCATTATTGAATTAAGAAAACGAAGAGAGCGTAAGCAAAAGCTTAGTGAGGAATGCTCTTAAAAACCATCCAATAATGCAACTTAAAACATTTACAAAACATGCTTCAAATCCACATTTGCTCATGCTCAAAACCTTACTTTAAACAAACAAATCCATGCTTCAACATAAACATTAAAAACAAGCATCTCATGCTTCATATTATACTCAACATGTCATAATGGCTCAAGTGATTCATTTCATTTCTTAAATCAAGTTCATCAACTTCCCAAGGACTTTTAAACACCTTGGCCATGGACTTTTAAACACCATGAAGTAATACATCAAGGACTTTTAAACACCTTGATCCCAAGGACTTTTAAACACCTTGGCCATGGACTTTTAAACACCATGAAGTAACACATCAAGGACTTTTAAACACCTTGATCCCAAGGACTTTTAAACACCTTGGCCTATGGACTTTTAAACACCATAGAAAAGGATCACCTAAGGACTTTTAACCACCTTAGTGTCCACAACATGAACCATCCAAGGACTTTTAACCACCTTGATGTTCATAAGTAACAAGGCTCACTCAAGGACTTTTAACCACCTTAGTGACCTTAACATTTTAAAAACATCTCTTGCCAATATACATCATTTTCATCACTTACATCACTGTTTTAAAGCATCAAACCAAGCCATATTCATCATGCATTTAAAAGCATTAAACCACATCATTTCAATGTACAAAAACAAGGAACTCCTACCTAGAGTTACCTTCAACATATGACTTACATCAACAGCAAAAACCATGCTAAAACATGCTTCCAAAACAGTATGTAAAACATGCAAATAATCATTTTGCAACACAAGAAAATCATGGCCACCACTAGAGAGAAATTCCGAAAACTTACACTCGAGCTTAGCAAAGTTGTTTAGACTTAAACTAAGCTCCCAAGACATTGGTTTCAAAGCCGAAAACCCAATTTCACTTACCGATTCCACTTCGCCACTTGCCGAAGCACGAATTCAAGCTTCCGGATCAACAACTCTTGGATCCAAAGATGCCTCCCCTGATCAAACACATTAAAGTTGAGGTTTAATGCATCATCAAGCATCAAAAGCTTCAATGAAAGCACTCAAACTCGCTGCTCTCATTCATACACCAATTTCGGCCACCAAACACAACCGAAATTGCATCCAAACCACTTCTAAACAAAGCCCAGCCATAAACCAGCAAAACCTAACATCCATCAACACCATATAACATCTAAAAACAACCTATAAACATCCTTATACCTCCAGCAACAACAGATCCACAAGATCACCACAAAAACATCCAAGAAACTTAAGCTAAACTTAGGAAACACAACCTATCCGGGATTGCATCAATCAAAACTCATTTCCTTATCAATTTAGAGTTCATTTAACATCAAAAACACATCTTAAATCACAGATCAATCAGATCTAACGAAAATCATGAAAAACCATCAAATCTTGCATTATAAGCCAAGATACAATTCCAAACTCAAAAGCCTTCAATTAAACATAAATCAAGAGTTGATAACTTGGGAATTTCAGTAAAGAACTGATAGTTTAGAGGAGAAGGACGTTCTTACCTCCAAACTTGTGATTCTCCACTTTTTGGAATGAAAATCCTTGAAGAAACAAGAAGCAATTGAAGAGGTTTTGAAGATACAATGATTTGGAATCAAATGAGAGTTGAATGGAGGGATTTAGATGAAGAAATCAGATCCAATTCTCTGGAAAAGTAGTGTTTGGTTTGAGAGAAAAAAGAGAGAAGAAAATTGGAAGTTAGTTGAGAAAATTGTCAAAATGGCTTCCCTCCAATTTCAATAACCTTTAAAATCAGATTTTAGACTTAAAATATCTTAGAAAAATCTGGAGAAATCATCTTTGGATTAATAGCCCCTTAAAGATTCAAAGTTTCAACTCTTTATAAAATAGCCACCAAACTTTCGAAAATTACATTTTGGTCACTAGCCAAAATGTC
Source organism: Hibiscus trionum (assembly GCA_030270665.1). Classification (NCBI taxonomy): domain Eukaryota; kingdom Viridiplantae; phylum Streptophyta; class Magnoliopsida; order Malvales; family Malvaceae; genus Hibiscus; species Hibiscus trionum. The sequence continues at coordinate 7,366,085 of BSYR01000004.1, forward strand.
ATACTTCCAAAACCCATTTTTCAAAATTGATTTCACAGTTCACTTAATTATATTAAAAGATGATTTTAGAACATTTTTCCATATTTTTAATGCAACCCGAACTAGGCTTTCCTAATTTTACCTCTTAAGATTCGAACAGGACTTTGACCAAACCGGTCAACGCCCAAAACTTCTAAGCCCAAAACCGGGGCGTTACAAAAACTTTTGCCTATGATAGCTTATCTGACTACATATACGCGCACCATTTTAAAAAAATTTAACCTAAATATGGGAAGAAGCATGAAAAATACTTAGATTTTTTTTTCTTTTTTGCCAATTATCTTTACACTTGTATGTTAAATGCTAAGTTTTGCTTGAGTTTTGAGTTTAACATTGCATGCCTTAATAAAAATTCCTTGATTGAGTACAGGTTTACCGCCACGGCAGCATAGGGCAGCACAACAAAAATAATGAAAAATCTAGAGGTGCCCGAAACAGGCTCTATGCAGAAAGATTAATACTCTAGAGGTGCCCGAAACAAGCCCTAGGAAAGATCATGAGCAAGGACACTCCGCTGCTATCAAAGTCCGTGAATCTAAACCAAGTGACAGACAAATTAGCAAAAGTGAATGAAAGTCTTCAAGTGTAACGCCCCGGTTTAGGGCCCGAGAGTTATCGATTTTGATCTAGGACTAGTTTCGTGTTAAAATTAGATTGAAATGCTGATTTTATTAAAAAAATTCCATTATTTACAATAACTCCATTAATGAATTCGAAAAGGGGATTCTGAGATTGAAGTGTCATCTTTATTTCAAAAAGAAAACCTTAAAGCTAAACTTTCTCCTAAAAGCTCTCCACCACCTCTCCTTTGGCTCAAAGGTTTTTCCATAGAAGTTTTCCAAAGGTAATCATCACTTTTAACTTGGCTTTTGTTTATTGAATTTTATCTTTTTGAAAACCTAGAAAAGTATTGATTTTTCACTCAGGTTCCAAAGTTTTGATGGAAGAGATATGGGTTTGTGGAATTTTCGTATGGTTTTTTAATGGGTGCTTGGTGGGGTGTTTTTGAACTATTTTTGGTTGCTAAATAATGTTAATAAGTAGCTTAAACCCATAAAACCCGAAACTAGGTGCATTGGGTGATTTTTGAAGGTGAAAAAGTGGTGTTTTTGGCTTAGTTTTTTGATAAAACGAGGGCTGGAGATATACGGACCTAGGATGGGTGTTTTTAGATGATTTTGGTGTGTTTTGGGTGTTTAATTTGATTGGCTATTGCTGGGCTTTGCTTAAGAACGGATTTGATGATATTTTGATGGATTTTGGCTTTGTTTTGATTGAGTAAATGCGTTGATCGATGGGTTGTTGCTATTCAATAAATTTATGGAGAAATAGGGGAGTAATACTTTGTTTTGGTTGATTAGAAATAGGGAAAACAAGTTTGGGTAATTTGGACACGATACCGGGTGATACGAGGGCTTGAGATCAGTGTTTCAGCTTCCGGTTGGGCTCAATCAGTGAGTGGTAATGTTTTGAAATTTAAAATATTTCAAAGTGGTTTCTTGGGGGTTTGGGTGGAGCCTTAAGGGCTAACCTAAACCCAAGTGTAAGTTTGCTAAATTTACCTTGTTTCGTTAAGTGTTTGTGTGTGCAATTATTTGTGTTGTTGTGTGATTTTTGGATTGCCTTTACTCCCCATTTTAATGTTGTCGTGTAATCATTCTTGATGTCAAGCCTCACGTGATGGTTAGTCATTGTATACGGTGATGTGTAGTTCCACCGGTAATGACTAGTAGATGAGTACGTTGATGTGTAGTCCCATCAGAAAAATGCTAGTTGTTGTGAACGGTGATGAGTAGTCCCAATGGAATGGTTCTGCATGTGAAAACCATGTTTCATCTATGATTGCGTTATTGCATCTCTTTCTTAAATGGTTTTGCTTTTAAACTAAGATATATGTTCTAAACTGCATCGTTGTAGTGTTTTAGAGCTCCGCTCACTAAGCTTTTAAGCTTACGCTCTCATTTTCCAACAATGCAGATCGTTAGAGGTTTCAGGAGGCAAGTGGGCAAGAGAGGAGTTGGTGTTCAAACTCCTATGTTGGCCTTGTTTATCATGCTAGCATGTTTTAATTGTTGATACCATGTATTGTTGAAGTTTGTTATGGCTTTTGGTGGATTACTTTGTATTTTGGCATGTTGGTGTTTTTGAAGCTAAGTGTTCTTGTAAGCATGAGCTTGAGATCCATTTTATTGCGTGTATGCATTTTTGAGGTCGTGTTTAGGGTGTCTTGCCCCTAGATATATTGTATATTGAGATGCCGTATGGTTTGTGATGTCTCGGGGGCAAGTTTGGGGATGTCAAAATATGTTTTCGGGCCAAATTGTGCCCAGGCGTTTTGGAACGCCTGATATGGTTTCAGAATGGTCGAGCTCCAGGGGTACCCGTATCGGAACGGGGGTGGTGCCGTTTCAGAATGATTTGCAACTGGAGGTTCCTGTTTCAGAACCATGTAGGGTCGTTCCGGTACGTTTGGCCACTAGAGGCTCCTTTTCCGGAACAAGGTGGGACCATTCCATAACGACCTGGTGTCACTTTTTTGAATGAAGCTCGCGTTTCGAAACGGGAAGGCCTGTTTCGAAATGCAGACAGTTAAAACGGTTATAAGGCATCTTCGGGGGTTTCCAAACGTTACTTTTTATTCCATAATGCTTGTATGCTTGCTAAATGAGTCATGTGTGCTCCTTTGTGATAGTTTTGCCTCGTGAGTATGAATTTGACAAATAAGCTACTCGGTAAGTTTAAATTATTGTATGCCTTCTGATTGGTTCGTGTTTCCTCTTTCGTTTTTCCGATGTTACCTCCACGCAAAGGATTAAATATGATATCTAGACAAGAGAAATAAAATGAAAAAATAGGGTCGCTAATCGGAGTGAGACCTTAATGGGTTTTGCTTCGGTTTTCCCCGTGTAACACGTTCAGTTCAGTCTGTTGGCTAGGCCGGGACGAGGGGGTTACATTTGGTGGTATCAGAGCCTCGGTTACGAGGTCTCCCGAAAAGGTAAGTCAGGTAAGTTGGTTTGTTTGGATTAGTTGTTATTGCACGGTGTATGAAAAGCATGTTTTATTGTTCTTGTTGTTGGTTGAAGTTTAGTTGAGTGTTCCCATTGCTAGGAGTTGTTGTTGGAAAATGGTTTTGGTTTAAAGAGCTTGAGAACTTGGATACTTGCCCTTGTTAACCTCATGTTTTCTTGTGTGTGATGTGTTTGTTGTTTTAGATTTTATCTTCGCTATGGTAAGACCGAGAGGACGACCTAGAGCGGGTGACCAGGCACCCGAGGATGTGCCTCATGTTCCTCCTGCTCCTGATGGTAATGGGGTGGATGGCGAAGGTAATGTGCCTCAGGCCGGTGCGAATGCTGGAGGTGATGGTAAATGACCTTAGGATGGTGCAAATGTTGGGGGTAATGGAGCTCAGGCGGGTCAGGGTCTGGCAGGTGCGGACATGACTCATATGATTCAGATTATGGCCGGGGCTTTTCAGACAGCTTTGGCTGGTATGCATGCTGTAGCACCACCTTAGGGTACGAGGACATGTTTACCCCTTGAGAGGCTTCATATTTTGGGTGGAGTTGAGTTCTGTGGTTTGACTCCCGAGGGTTGAGAGGCTTGGCTCGAGAGCACTACACGAATCTTAGGCCAGATGGTGTGCTCAGACACTTGTAAGTTGGGTTTTGTTGTCTCCTTGCTTTAGGGAGATGCGTATGCTTGGTGGACTATCGTTAATTCGGGTATGACAAAAGCGGATGTCACTTGGGAATACTTCAGTACTACCTTTAAGAAGAAGTATCTTGGAGTCCAATATCAGGATGAAAAGAAGAGAGAATTTAAGTCCTTGGTTCAGGTAGTAAGTCGGTGTCACAGTATGAGGTTCAGTTTGTGAGGTTGAGCCAGTATGCTCTCGAGTTGGTTTCGAGTGAGAGGGAACGGTGTGAGCGTTTCTGTTATGGTCTGACTAGGGATGTGAAGACGTATATGCTCGCTTCTGACTACACCGAGTTTGATGTTTTGGTCTATAGGGCCAAGGATATTGAGCAGAACTTGGGCTCGAGTACATGTGCTAGTGGGTCTGATTTCGGGAAGAGACATGCGGATTGGGACAGAGATCATGCCAAGAGGCATAGAGATAGGAGATATCAGCCAGATTCGAGACATATGGGCGGTAACCATGGACGATGCCATTAGGGCCCAGGGGCTGTTGTTCACACTCCTGAGTGCACTAGGTGCGGGAGACGCCATTAGGGCGAGTGTATGGGTACCTTTAGGGTATGTTGGAACCGTGGTTCCCGAGACCATTTGGGACGTAATTGTCCACACCTGGTTAGGAGCGGACCGGCTCCAGCTAGGGGGTTTGAGCATCAGAGAGGCTGTGGGCACGGTCGACAAACTTTTCAGCTGAGGAACGATGGTTAGAGGAACTTAGCTCATGTGGTGGCGGTTCAGCCCGAGGATGGAGGACCGGCTAGGGTGTATGCACAACGAGAGGTTGGGAATAACACGGATGTCATCCCAGGTAATTTCTCGTTATAATCTTTGACTTTGCTTTCTTTGATAGACTCGGGTTCGACACATTCATAGATTTTGGGTGAACATACAAGATCTCTAGGTTTACCGTATGAGTGGTTAGAGGTAGGTGTAAATGTTACTAGTTCTTTCGGTGAGACCGTGGTAGTTAGGAAGATGTATAGGAGGTGTCCTTTGATGATTCAGGGCCGTGTGTTTTCGGTTGACATGATGGAATTTTCGTTCTTGGTTTTGATGTGATTTTAGGCATGGATTGGTTCGTAGAGCATAGAGCTAGGGTAGACTTTGAGACTAAGAGAGTCTCCTTGAGGCTTACGGATGATTTTGAAGTTGTAGTGGTGGGCGAGAACATTAAGTTCTTGTCCAATGTTGTTTCTGCCTTAGAAGCTCAGAGATTGATGGATTCGGGTTGTTAGGCGTATTTGGCTTATGTGATGAATCCTAATATGAGTGAGGTTAGACCGCAAAACATTAGAATATTTTTTGATTTTTCGAGTGTTTTTTCAGAAGAGTTTTCGGGTTTGCCTCCAGATAGAGAAGTTGAGTTTTCTATTGAGATGTATTCCGATTCTGCACCCGTGTTTATTGCTCCGTATAGAATTGAACCGAAGGAGATTAAAGAGTTGAAGACACAACTTCAGGAATTGTCAGATAGAGGTTTCATTAGGCCTAGTATTTCTCCGTGGGGTGCTTCGGTCTTGTTTGTGAAGAAAATTGACGGTAGTATGAGGATGTGTATAGACTATAGACAGTTGAACAAGGTAACAGTGAAGAACAAATATCCTTTACCGCAGATAGACGACTTGCTTGATCAGTTGAGAGGTGCTTCAGTGTTTTCGAAGATTGATTTGAGATTGAGTTACTATCAGTTGAAGGTAAAAGATGTGAACATACTGAAGACCACTTTTCGTACACGTTAAGGGCACTATGAGTTCTTGTTAATGCCTTTCGGTTTGACTAATGCTCTCGTTGCATTTATGGATATGATGAACCGAGTGTTTCACGAGTTTTTGGATAGATTTGTGGTAGTGTTCATAGATAATACCTTAGTGTACTCTAGGACCGAGGAAGAACATGATGAGCATTTGCGGTTAGTGCTTCAGACTTTGCTTGAAAACCAGTTGTATGCCAAGTTGAGTAAGTGTGAGTTTTGGATTAAAGAGGTAGTCTTCCTAGGTCATGTGATATCAGCCAGTGGAATTAGTGTGGACCCCAAGAAGATATAAGCCATAGTGAATTGGAAACAACCGAAGTCAGTGACAAAAATCTGTAGTTTCCTAGGCTTGGCGGGGTATTATAGAAGATTTGTCGAGGGATTTTCAAAGATTGCGGCACCCTTGACTAAATTGCATCAGAAGAATGTTCCGTATGAGTGGTAAGATGCAAGGCAACAAGTGTTTGAGAAGTTGAAGGAAGCTTTGACCGAAGCTCCTATTTTGATTCAGCTTGAGTCGGGGAAAGAGTTTATGATTTTCAGTGATGCATCGTATGTAGTTTAGGTTGTGTGCTTTTGCAAGAGGGTAAGGTCGTAGCTTATGCTTCGAGACAGTTAAAGGTTCACAAGAAGAACTATCCCACTCATGATATTGAGTTAGCCACAATAGTGTTTGCTTTGATGATTTGGAGACACCACCTTTTTGGTGAGAAGTGCACCGTTTATACCAGCCACAAGAGTTTGAAATACTTGATGACTCAGAGAGAGTTGAACCTTATACAGCGTAGGTGGTTAGAGCTTTTTAAGGATTATGACCTTATGATAGAGTACCATCCGGGTAAGGCAAACGTAGTGGCCAATGCTTTGAGTAGAAAAGTGGTAGTTGAGTTGCGAGCCATGTTTGCGAGATTGAGTGAGTCACGGAATGGCGGTTTGATAGCCAAGTTGCAAGTTAAACCTTTGTTGGTTTAACTGATTCGAGAGAATCACTTGCAAGACGAGTCTTTGGCACCTCACGTGCAAGATATAGCCTAGGGTAGACCCACAGATTTTTGCTTTGGTGAGAACGGGATCCTATGTTTCAAGGATAGGATAGTGGTCCCAGAAGATGCCGAGTTAAGGCGTACTATCTTGAATGAAGCCCACAACAGTTCTTTTTCTATGCATCCGAGTAGTACGAAGATGTACCGTGGGTTAAAAGAATATTACTACTGGATTGGGTTGAAGAGAGATGTGGCCAAGTTTGTGAGTATGAGTATGGTATGTCAGCCGTTGAAGATTCCAGAATGGAAGTGGGAACGTATTACCATGGACTTTGTGTCAGGTTTACCGTTGACTCCTTCGAAGAAAAATTCAGTATGGGTGATAGTCGATAGATTCACTACATGAGCCCATTTCATACCTGATCATACTACCTACACCTTAGATAAGTTGGTCGATCTGTACATCAGTGAAATAGTGAGGTTGCATGGGGTACCGAAATCGATTGTATCAGACCGAGATCTGAGGTTTATAGCTAGATTTTAGGAGTGTTTGCATCGTGCCTTGGGTACTTGGTTGAACTTTAGTACTTCGTATCATCCGCAGTTAGATGGTCAGTCAAAGAGAGTTATTTAGGTGTTGGAGGACATGATGAAGTGTTTTATCATCGACTTTCAGGGTTCTTAGGAGAAACACCTACTGTTAGAAGAGTTTGCATATAACAACAATTACCAGGCTAGTATTCAGATGACGCCGTATGAAGCTCTGTATGGTAGGAGGTGTAGAACACCTATTTGTTGGGCCGAGGCCGGACATAAGCTAGTACCGATGCCAGACTTGCTTAAGGGCACTACCGAGAAGGTAAAACTGATCTGTGATCGCTTGAAGGCAGCTTCAGACCGAAAAAAATCATATGCTGACTTGAAGAGAAAGGAGATAGAGTATGTCGTGGGCGAAAAAGTGTTTTTGAAAGTCTCACCTTGGAAGAAGGTGATGAGGTTTGGTAGGAAAGGTAAGTTGAGTCCGAGATTCATTGGTCCTTACGAGATAGTTGAGCGAGTTGGTCCCAGTGCTTATAGATTGAGAGTGCCGACAGAGTTATAGAAGATTCACGATGTGTTCCATGTTTCGATGCTTCAGAAGTATAGATTTGATCCGTCTCACGTAATGCCAGTGGAAGAGATTAAGTTGAACCCCGACCTTTCATATGATGAAGAGTTGGTTGAGATTCTTGCTACGGACAGGAAAGTGTTGCGTGGGAGATCTATCGATTTGGTCAAAGTTTTGTGGAGACACCGAGGTGTAGAAGAGGCTACTTGAGAGAGGAAGGAAGACACAGAGAACAATTTTCGTATCTTTTTCCGTCAGGTAATTTCGAGGACGAAATTCATTAAGTGAGGGAGAGTTGTAACTCCCCGGTTTAGGGCCCGAGAGTTATCGGTTTTGATCTAGGACTAGTTTCGTGTTAAAATTAGATTAAAATGTTGATTTTATAAAAAAAATGCCATTATTTACAATAACACCATTAATGAATTTGAAAAGAGGATTTTGAGATTGAAATGTCATCTTCATTTCAAAAAGAAAACCTAAAAGCTAAACTTTCTCCTAAAAGCTCTCCACCACCTCTCCTTTGGCTCAAAGGTTTTTCGATAGAAGTTTTCCAAAGGTAATCATCACTTTTACCTTGGCTTTAGTGTAACACCCCGAAAACCGGTCTGGTCGGAAATAGATTCCGATGATCGGAATAGGAAAATTAAAAGTCTTTGAAATCTTGAATTAATGTTAGATTTTGTCCAAAAAATTAAAATCTCAAAGTTAAGATTGTTTTATGTGCTCAAGTTAACGTTTCTGGGCCAGGCGTTTCGATACGCTTAAGACCCGTATCAAAACGGCCTAGCTAAAGTGTACCGAAACAGATTTTGACGTTCTGATACGGTCCAACGACAATATCTAACTTTTTGGAATTTTTCTAGACCGTATCGAAACGGCCTCGACCGTTCCGAAACGGTTCCCTGCAGAAAACAGGGCAAGTGCCCCAAAAGTCAAAGAATTCGGCCCTTAGGTGACTCACCTGCTTGCTTGGCACCCTTTCACGTGATTTTATGGCTGAGAGGATGTCTTTTGCTCAGCTTATAATGAGAAATAGATGTGGGATGTTGGGTTTAGCAAACCCACTTAGCAAGGAAAGCTTTCTATTGGCCTTTAGTGGGGCAAACCCTTGGAGATAGGAAACTCTCCTATTGGTTAGTTTGAAGGTGAGAATTAAATAATGATTCTTCAACCCTCTATAAATAAAGAAAAGATGAAAAGAGCTTTGTTTGGATATTCCTACGAAAAGCTTAAAAACACCTTTCTTTCCAAGATTAAGCTAGCACCACCATTGTTGTCTTCTAACTTAAGCCTAAGCAAGCACCTCCATGGAAGCTTAACCAAAGCTTTGTTCTCCCTTGTTTAAGAAGCTCGTTTTGTCCGAACAATCATAAGAGAAAAGACTCAAGCATCGAACGAGGTATTATCGACCTTAGGAGTCTTAGCCAATCAAGGTGAGTGTAGTAGCGTCTCGAGTTAGGCAAGGGCCTACTCGTATGTGTCGTTATAATTATTAATACTAATGTTTGAGTTAGTGTGTTGCAATGATGATTACATGATAGGTAAGTGTACGGTAAGTAATTCCTTGATTCTATGATTTTAAGCATGTTGATTGTTGTCATTCAAGTGTTGACATGTGATAAGCATAACATGCATAATTGATATTGTTATTGCTATGAACTATGAACTATGAAACACTATGATTGAACCTTGGGATCGAAGTATTGGATACAAGTGGCATGCCATATAATTCATGAGCTCTGTGGAAGAAGAATGACTTGGTGTAGTGGAGGGATGTGTCATGTGATGGTCAAAATTGGTGTAGTGGAGGGTATGGACCATAATGATCATGAATGGTGTAGTGGTGGATTCGTGTATCCAAATACAAGAAATCGATCCAAGGGAAAGTATGAAACCAAGATGATGAATTGCTATGATGCTATGAAAATAATATATGTTATGTTATGATCATGAAATATGCTATGACCTTGCATGTTTATTGATATGATTTAATGAGCTAGTTGTAAGGCATGATATATGTTATTCACTGTTATGTGACTACCTCACTAGGCAAGTGTGCCTAATGCATTTCATGTATCCATTTTAGGGTAAGCAAGTAGAAGGGAATTCGAGGTCGGAGAAGTTGGAGCGTTGAGCAAGTCACGATCAAGATCAAGTAAAGTGTTTTGTCTTTTAAACTCCTAGTATGGTGCAAGGTCTATGTATTAAGTAATATGTCGTTTTGAGTTTCTAAGTGTTGTTCAAGTGCCTTGTCTTAAATTAGATGAAAATAATGTTCTTGTATTAAGGATTTAGCTTTATAGATCATGTTTCATGTTTAAATTGGTAAAACTGAGCAAATCGATTCAAATGGCCTTAAAACTTGGCATGACAGTAGTTTATAACCTTAGAAAGTTGTGGGTAAAATTTCATTGTAATCGGATTATGTTTGCCTCGTCAAAACGTATAAAAACCAGTTAAAATCTGTCATTTCAGGCCTGCCGTTTCGAAACGGGTTGTAGTGTTTCGATACGTTTTTGCTACTGGAGACCCCTGTTTCGATACGAATTTCGAAACGTGTATAGGTCAAGTCAAAGTCAGTCAACCAGTACCGATACGGGTCAAGCCGTATCGATACGGTCAAGGAAGAAAAGTCAAAAGTTCTGACTTGGTCAAACCGTATCGAAACAGTTTAGGGTGTTTCGATACGGGCAATCTCTTTTAGGCTCTTGTGAGTTAAATGGACTAATACATAAATTCGGTTAAACGCTTTAAGTATAGAGTCTGATAGAATTCAGATAATAATGCTTTAAAGGGGTTCAATAAATTTAATAAGTCACGTGTTCGATAAGTTTCAAGACAGTTTTATGAAAAAAGCGATTAATAGATTTATGCATCGTTTCCGGTAACGCTCTCCGACCCGAGTTCTCTACCAGGCCGGGAAGGGGGTGTTACAATAGTGGTATCAGAGCTAGAGTTTAGTCGGTTCTGGACTAAACTTAAGTATGTTTGAATTGTAAGTTACGTTACTTTGCCACCTAGGAGATTCCATTGAGTACTGTGACTTGTCAACTGATCCAATCTCTTTTATATATATAGATATGTCTCGTACTAACGAAGCGTGTAATAATGAGTCTGCTGCTAACTCCTCGATTGGTGGCGAGGAAGTGCAGGGAGGAAATCCTCCGAACCCAAGAAACCCACCTGCTCAGAATGTAGAGCCTGAAGCACCTGCCGCTCAGGCAACATGCTATCAGAACATGGCTAATATGTTTCAGCAATTTATGAATGTGATGAAGGCTAGCCAAGTTGTGCAACCTACGGTGCCTGTTGCTCAACCTCTTCGAGCCCCAATCGATAAGTTATCCCAATATAGAGCTTATACCTTTACTGGTCGGGACGATGATGATCCCGAAATAGCCGAGTATTGGTTAGACAATACTTTAAGAATTTTGGAAAAGCAGTTAAGGTGTTCGGATGAACATAAGCTTGAATGTGTTCTCGCATTGCTCGCTGATGAAGCTTTAAAGTGGTGGGAGACTACCGTCCTCACTGTCTCCGAAGAAACCGTGAGTTGGGAATTCTTTCTGAGAGAGCTCCGTAATAAGTACATAAGTGAATTCTACCTTGCCGAGAGGCGAAGCATTTTCCTCCATCTTCAGCAAGGAGGGCGGCTAATCGAACAATATATCCACGTCTTTTGCAAATATTGTAGATATGGTGCAGACTTTATGAAAAAGGAAGAAGAGAAGTGTCGGATGTTTATCGCAGAACTTAACGATGACTTACGTCCCATGTTTACCGCCTTGAGTATCTCAAATTTCCAAGATCTCGTAAACAGAGTTAAAGCTACAGAAGGAGCGAAAAGAGCTCAGACAGTTAGTGGGTTCAGTAAATCCGAAAAGAGAAATCGGGATGAATCTCATTTCTCAGGGTCTTCTAAGAAGTGGAGGCATTACAATTCGGAACAAATGGTGTACTCGCAGCCTTCTCAGTTTGAACATGTTGATAGAACTGTTGAAAGTGTTGATGGTTCAGGACAAGGAATGAAGTTCCAGTTTGTGGCTATTGTCGACACAAACACCCGGAGGGGCAATGTCGCAAGAAATCCATAGCTTGCTTCTTTTGTGGAGAAATGGGGCATATTAGGCGAGACTGTCCCAAAAAAAAGTTTGCTAATTCGACCCCTGTTCAATCCTTTCGAGGCAAGGGAACAAGACAAGAGTCTTTCGAAAAGTCAGGAGTTTCACCCAAAGCATCATATAGGCCCGAAACGAAGACTTCTGCACAGATGTGCCACATGAGGGGCAAGGAACAAGTGGATGATCACATTTCAGGTAAAAAAAATATTCTTTATGTTAAAATAAGATCAAGAAATCCTTGCCTAAATAAGACCAGATTTTGAGTAAAAGTTTGGCTTGAAATTAAAGAATGATGACTCACCCTATATGTTAGACACCTAAGTGATTGATCACCAATATATAGTACAAGGTGTCAAGTGAGTACGAAGAGGTGAAAGGATGAACTTTGCAAAAGCCTTAAGAGAATTTTGATTGGATCTTAGAAAGGTGGGAAAAAGACAAATTTGAAATTCTATATATGATAGTTACCTCCAGCAACAATAAGACCAAAACCATCTTTGTTTCAAAAGTTTGCAATAAGTATTCTCCCTGAAAGATACCCTTGTTTCTAAGTGATGTCGGATCCAGTCAAGAAACCGAGTGAGTCAAATCAAGAAAAATTTCTTTGTAACTTGTGCAAGGATAATCATCCGATTGGGTGGTGTAAAAAGGAACTCGAAGCTTGTTTCGATTGCGATAAGAAGGATCATCTCGCTCGAGATTGTCCTAAGAAATTTCTTACGAAACGTCGACGTATAAGCGCAAAGCGAACATGGCCAGAAGGATTAGGAAAGGTGAATTCCTCATCTCCAGAAGATTCTAATCCCGAAGAGTGCACGGATGAACAAACCGAAGCTTCAGGTAAGAATTCGAGGACGAATTCTTTTCTAAGGGGGGGGGGGGGAGAGTTGTAACACCCCGAAAACCGGTCTGGTCGGAAATAGATTCCGATGATCAGAATAGGAAAATTAAAAGTCTTTGAAATCTTGAATTAAGGTTATATTATGTCCTAAAAATTAAAATCTCAAAGTTAAGATTGTTTTATGTGCTCAAGTTAACGTTTCTGGGCCAGGCGTTTCGATACGCTTAAGACCGGTATCGAAACGGCCTAGCTAAAGTGTACCGAAATGGATTTTGACATTTCGATACGGTCCAACGGCAATATCAAACTTTTTGGAATTTTGCTAGACCGTATCGAAACGGCCTCGACCGTTCCGAAACGGTACCCTGCAGAAATAAGGGCAAGTGCCCCAAAAGTCAAAGAATTCGGCCCTTAGGTGACTCACCTGCTTGCTTGGCACCCTTTCACGTGATATTAAGGCTGAGAGGATGTCTTTTGCTCAGCTTATAATGAGAAATAGATGTGGGATGTTGGGTTTAGCAAACCCACTTAGCAAGGAAAGCTTTCTATTGGCCTTTAGTGTGGCAAACCCTTGGAGATAGGAAACTCTCCTATTGGTTAGTTTGAAGGTGAGAATTAAATAATGATTCTTCAACCCTCTATAAACCGAGACAAGATGGAAAGAGCTTTGTTTGGACATTTCTACGAAAAGCTTAAAAACACCCTTCTTTCCAAGATAAAGCTAGCACCACCATTGTTGTCTTCTACCTTAAGCCTAAGCAAGCACCTCCATGGAAGCTTAACCAAAGCTTTGTTCTCCCTTGTTTAAGAAGCTTGTTTTGTCCGAACAATCATAAGAGAAAAGACTCAAGCATTCAACGAGGTATTATCGACCTTAGGAGTCTTAGCCAATCAAGGTGAGTGTAGTAGCGTCTCGAGTTAGGCAAGGGCCTACTCGTATGTGTCGTTATAATTATTAATACTAATGTTTGAGTTAGTGTGTTGCAATGATGATTACATGATTGGTAAGTGTACGGTAAGTAATTCCTTGATTTTATGATTTTAAGCATGTTGATTGTTGTCATTCAAGTGTTGACATGTGATAAGCATAACATGGATAATTGATACTGTTATTGCTATGAACTATGAACTGTGAAACACTATGATTGAACCTTGGGATCGAAGTATTGGATACAAGTGGCATGCCATAGAATTCATGAGCTATGTGGAAGAAGAATGACTTGGTGTAGTGGAGGGATGTGTCATGTGATGGTCAAAATTGGTGTAGTAAAGGGTATGGACCATAATGATCATGAATGGTGTAGTGGTGGAATTCGTGTATCCAAATACAAGAAATCGATCCAAGGGAAAGTATGAAACCAAGATGATGAATTGCTATGATGCTATGAAAATAATCTATGTTATGTTATGATCATAAAATATATTATGACTTTGCATGTTTATGGATTTGATTTAATGAGCATGTTGTAAGGCATGATATATGTTATTCACTGTTATGTGAATACCTCATTAGGCAAGTGTGCCTAATGCATTTCATGTATCCATTTCAGGGTAAGCAAGTAGAAGGGAATTCAAGGTCGGAGAAGTTGGAGCGTTGAGGAAGTCACGATCAAGATCAAGTAAAGTGTTTTGTCTTTTAAACTCCTAGTATGGTGGCAAGGTCTATGTATTAAGTAATATGTCGTTTTGAGTTTCTAAGTGTTGTTCAAGTGCCTTGTCTTAAATACGATGAATATAATGTTCTTGTATTAAGGATTTAGCTTTATAGATCATGTTTCATGTTTAAATTGGTAAAACTGAGCAAATGGATTCAAATGGCTTTAAAACTTGGTATGACAGTAGTTTATAACCTTAGAAAGTTGTGGGTAAAATTTCATTATAATCGGATTATGTTTGCCTCGTCAAAACGTATAAAAACCAGTTAAAATCTGTCATTTCAGGCCTGCCGTTTCGAAACGGGTTGTAGTGTTTCGATACGTTTTTCTACTGGAGACCCTTGTTTCGATACGAGTTTCGAAACGGGTCTAGGTCAAGTCAAAGTCAGTCAACCAGTACCGTTACGGGTCAAGCCGTATCAATACGGTCAAGGAAGAAAAGTCAAAAGTTCTGACTTGGTTAAACCGTATCGAAACAGTTTAGGGTGTTTCGATACGAGCAGTCTCTTTTAGGCTCTTGTGAGTTAAATGGACTAATACGTAAATTCGGTTAAACGTTGTAAGTATAGAGTCTGATAGAATTCAGATAATAATGCTTTAAAGGGGTTCAATAAATTTAATAAGTCACGTCTTCGATAAGTTTCAAGACAGTTTTATGAAAAAGGGATTAATAGATTTATGCATCGTTTTCGGTAACGCTCTCCGACCCGAGTTCTCTACCAGGCCGGGAAGGGGGGTGTTACATTTATTTTATTGAATCTTATCTTTTTGAAAACCTAGAAAGTATTGATTTTTCACTTAGGGTTTCAAAGTTTTGATGGAAAAGAGATGGGTTTGTGAAATTTTCGTATGGGTTTTTAATGGGTGCTTGGTGGGGTGTTTTTGAACATTTTTGGTTGCGAAATATTGTTAATAAGTACCTTAAACCCATAAAACCCGAAACTAGGTGGAGTGGGTGATTTTTGAAGGTGAAAAAGTGGTGTTTTTGGCTTAGTTTTGTGATAAAACGAGGGCTGGAGATATACGGACCTAGGATGAGTGTTTTTAGATGATTTTGGTGTGTTTTGGATGTTTAATTTGATGGGCTATTGCTGGGCTTTGCTTAAGAATGAATTTGATGATATTTTGATGGATTTCGGCTTTGTTTTGATTGAGTAAATGTGTTTATTGATGTGTTGTTGCTATTCAGTGAATTTATGGAAGAATAGAGGAGTAATACTTTATTTTTGGTTGATTAGAAACATGGGAAACGAGTTTGGGTCCTTTAGACGAGATATCGGGTGATACAGGGGCTTGAGATCAGTGTTTCAGCTTCGGGTTGGGCTCAATCGGTGAGTGGTAATGTTTTGAAGTTTAAAATGTTTCAAAGTGGTTTCTTGAGGGTTTGGGTACAGCCTGAAGGGCTAACCTAAACCCAAGTATAAGTTTGCCAAATTTACCTTGTTTCGTTAAGTGTTGGTGTGTGCGATTATTTGTGTTGTTGTGTGATTTGTGGATTACCTTTACTCCCCGTTTTAATGTTATCGTGTATTCGTTGTTGATGTGAAGCCTCACATGATGGTTAGTTGTTGTATACGTTGATGTGTAGTCCCACCTATAGTGACTAGTAGATGAGTACGTTGATGTGTAGTCCCATCAGAAAAAGGCTAGTTGTTGTGAACGATGATGTGTAGTCCCACCGGAATGGTTGTGCATGTGCAAACCATGTTTCGTCTATGCTTGCGTTATTGCATCTCTTTCTTAAATGGTTTTGCTTTTAAACTAAGATATATGTTTTAAACTGCATTGTTGTAGTCTTTTAGAGCCCCGCTCACTAAGCTATTAAGCTTACGCTCTCTTTTTCCAACAATGCATATCGTTAGAGGTTTTAGGAGGCAAGTGGGCAAGGGAAGAGTTATTGGAGTTCTTGGTAAGCTCAAAGTACGGTTTTATGGTTGTAATAATGCTTAGACAATGGGAATACTAGGCTTTTATGTTAGGGAGTTGGTGTTCAAACTCCTATGGTGTGCCTTGTTTATGATGCTAGCATGTTTTAATTGTTGATACCATTTATTGTTGACGTTTGTTATGGCTTTTGGTGGATTACTTTGTATTTTGGCATGTTGGTGTTTTTGAAGCTAAGTGTTCTTGTGAGCTTGATCTTGAGATCCATTTTATTGCGTGTATGCATGTTTGGGGTCATGTTTAGGGTGTCTTGCTTCTAGATAGATTGTATATTGAGATGCCATGTGGTTTGTGATGTTTCGGGGCAAGTTTGGGGATGTTTCGAGATGTCAAAATATGTTTTCGGGCCAAACTATGCCCAAGCATTTCGAAACACATGATATGGTTTTGGAACGGTCGAGCTCCAGGGGTACCCGTATCGGAACGGGGGTGGTGTCATTTCGGTACGATTTTCCACTGGAGGATCCTTTTTCGGAACCATGTAGGGTCGTTCCGGTACGTTTGGCAATTGGAGGCTCCCGTTCTGGAATAAGGTGGGACCGTTCCGGAACGACCTGGTGTCACTTTTTTTGAATGAAGCCCCCATTCCAAAACGTAGGCAGTTAAAACGGTTAAAAGGCATCTTCAGGGGTTTCTAAATGTTACTTTTTAGTCCCTAATGCTTGTTTGCTTCCTAAATGAGTCATCTGTTTTCCTTTGTGATAGTTTTGTCTCGTGAGTATGAATTTGACAAAGAAGCTACTTGGTAAGTTTAAATTATCGTATGCCTTCTGTTTGGTTCGTGTTTCCGCTGTTGCCTCCACGCATAGGATTAAAGATGATAATTAGACAAGATAAATAAAATGAAAAAATAGGGTTGCTAATCGGAGTGAGACCTTAACAGGTTTTGCTTCGGGTTTCCCCGTGTAACCCGTTTGGTTTGGTCTGTTGGCTAGGCTGGGACGAGGGGGTTACATCACGGGATGACTCTATTCAAAGGATTCGGAGTTTCGTAGAGTGCACCTATCCTTGCTTCAAACCCAGAGAATAACTGTGCTGCCAAGGCAACAACTCGTATCCTTTCCAGTACTTGAATTATTTTAGGCATTCTTTGTTAACTCTTTAATTTCAGCATATTTAGCATGAACTCAGACTTGCACACACTGCACTGGTATTAAGAAAATTAAATCTAAGTTATTTCATGACATTCCCTATCACTAACATTAAATAGGTGCCACTACCTTGAGGTAAGAAATCATGTTGAAGGCTAATGTTTCTATTAATTTTGTGCTAAGGGAAAATTTACTAGCTAGGTTGCATTGCTTGAGGACAAACAATAATTCAAGTTTGGGGGTGTGTAGATTGTCCAAAACTTCTATATTTTGTCCACATTTCTGCCCTTATTATTGTTGTTCTTAAGCTCATTTAGGCATATTTAGGTGCATTACATGCATTATGACAGTATCTTCTCTTTTACCATGTTTCTATTGAATATTTTATGTTTGATTGAGAAAAGTTATTGTTTTAGTTTAGTTTATATTTACAGGTGCTATAGCTAGGAGAGGAGAGGAAAGGACAAGACCGGACAAGAAAGTTAGAACCAAAGGAGCCGTACTGAAGCAGCTCAAGATGCCGCCAGGGACGCTGCCGAAGGAGCATTGCCGCCAAATGCCGCCTAGGAAGGAGTTACACCGACTTAGCCAATATGGGTCGCAATTTCAAGAGAGCAATTTCCTAAGTCCAATAAGCCTAGTCTTGCAATTTTCTGAAGTCTGTAGCGGTCGGTAGAGCTGATCCAAGACCGATAAGAAGGAGCACTTATCCTTACTTGCAGAAGAAGGCAACGTCCAAAGAGTTCATATTTTAGTAATAAAGGAGTCTGTATTTAATGTAATTTACTTTTAGAACTCCTACTTCAAGGAGGACTCAAACTTAGGCCATGAGCCCTATATATACCCAATGTATGTAAGAGTATATGGGCATAACGAGGGTGAGGGGATGCGAGCCTGAGCAGCCGCACAACAGAGATGTAGCTAGATAGGTTGGAGTGTTGGGGGTCGCGGACCAACTCTCCTAGGGTTTAGGCGCGTGTATGTAAAGTAATTTGAGGGAAACAATTATATAATTTTGAGTTGTTTTCAATAAAATTCAGATTTTGCTTAATCCATGCTTCTTGTTCGTTCAATTAGTCTACACCAGTCAGTTGAAGAGAAAATCCATTTGTCGAGTATGAAAGTGCAAGGCTCGCGAAAGGGTTAAGCACGGTCACAACTTACAAGGGTGTGACTAACTTGGTTCCACACTAGTCCACAAGTTTCAGCGGCTAAAAGGGAGTACCAACTGAGTTGACTAATTTGGTTCCACACTAGTCCACAAGTTAGCATCTCGAGCATCCTAACCTAGAAATAGGAGGGATCATTGTCGACTATCCTGCCGAACTTAGAATGTCCGCTAGACGAGCCGTCAGGACTTCTTTCCGTTTCACCTACCGAGACAGTACAGACCCCTGTAGTGACAGTGACCTAATGCGGCCGCATGACAGGGTCGTAGTTTGCTGCCTGCCATACCCGTCGAGGCAGCAACTCATGGCAGCGCAAAACATACTCAGACTTTACAATGCAGTCCACACGCTACTGAGTTGCACCAGTCTTACCCAGCTTATCGCCCAAATCTCTCCCTATCATCTCTATCATCACTATCTTTATTTTTACTTGTGCTTTTATATTTCCACATCTTGATATTTAATGGTACATTTGCTAAATCTTTGTGCAGGAAACCATTCATAGGAGCTGCTCCAATCCCTGTGGGAGACGATATCTTTTATACTATAACTTGGCAAGAGTGTGCACTTGCACTCATAAATGGAGAAGACCTAGACGCTTTACACCTTCCCGGGGTGATACTCTATCGCCAACTCATAATCCTTAAGCCACTCCAACCATCTTCGTTGCCTCCAAACATCAAATACTTTAAACTCTTATGATCTGTATACACCACACACTTTTCATCATAAAGATAATGCCTCCAAATCTTTAGCGCAAACACCACCGCGACCAATTCAATATCATGAGTAGGGTAATGGACTTATGCACCTTCAACTGCCTAGATTCATAAGCCAGAACTCTCCAATCTTTTATCAACACTCACCCTAAACCAACATAAGATGCATCGCTATAGATCATAATCTCTTTCCTTGACTCAAGTTAAATCAAGATTGGAGCTTGCGTCAAAGCTTCCTTCAACTTCTCGAAAGCTCGTTGTCTAGTTTTCGTCCACTCAAAATGAACATCTTTTTGCAAGAACTTCGTCAAAGGAGCAAAACCCTTTGAAAAACCATCCAAAAATCAATTTCTAATCTCATTCAAAAGTATAAACCATGCATAACATTTTCTCAACAAGTTATAAACTCTTTCAAATCATAAATCAATTCTCATATGATCATATTCATCAAAGCTCAATGCTCAAAACATGCATAAACACTAGGTAAGGAATCTTCTTCTCAAACATGAGCATGATAAATCAAAACAACGAGAAAACCATTAAACCACCTAAACAAGCTATAAACTCAAAGATTCCAACCTAGAAATCTAGCAATTCACCTAGTTTCGGGATTCCCTTTATTCAAACCAATTTTACCACATGATTTAATATCAAGATTATGATTATAATCAATCTAAAACCCAACAAATACAACCCATAATGATACCCAACCAATTTCATCAATTTAACTCCATTTAAAGCTTAATTAAAGAAATATACCATCATTTATAACCCAAATCAATTTAGAAAACAATTTACAAGAGTCAAGAACTTGGGAATTTCAATAAAGAACCTTTGATTAGAGAAGAATTAAGAAGATCACCTCTAACACAAGTTTTTCCCTTGCTTGGCAATAGTTTGGATGAAATTCTTCAAGAAATCCAAGAATACTTGATGTAGAAATCCAAGGAAACTATTTAAAATAAAAAGTGGCTGAAAAGGAAAAATTCTCTTGAGATTTTAGTGATGAGAAAGTAGTTTCACCGATGGGAAAATTGAGAGAAAAAGTTGGGGGAAAAGAAGTTACGTAAGAAAATGTTTAAGACGTTTGAAATTCTATTATTAAAACCCCTTTTATTAAATATTTTAATTAAACCTTTAAAATTTCCAAAATTAGGGAAAATGTTGATAACACCTTGGTGTAATAGATCCCTAAAGATTCTAAGCCTTGACTCTTTTTAATTTAGTCATTAAAACGTATTTTTCAATTTTTACGATTTAGTCACCATTTTCAAAATGCCAATTAAATCATTCCAATTTTATCAAACTGAACTCTCCAAAACCTTCAGAACATTATTTTAGGATTATAGAACATTTCCCATATTTTATTTCACTGAAAACTTCTTAAATCAATTTACTCCCAACTAGTCTAAATTATATAAACTGATCCACTCGAACTGTCTAGCCAAACCCGATTAACTTTCAACCCCAATATCGGGGCGTAACAACTCTCCCCCACTTAAGAAATTTCGTCCTCAAAATTTACCGAGAGAAAAAAGATAAGGGAACTGCTTCCTCATGGCATCATTCCTTTCCCACGTGGCTTCCTCAACACCTTGATGTCGCCACAACACCTTAACCAACTCAATGGTCTTACCTCGATGAACTTTACTAATCGAATCCAAGATCTTAACCGGTTCCTCTTCATAAGAAAAATCCAGATTCAATTCAATCTCATCAATTGACATAACATGCGACAGATTCTAAGCTTCTAAGGATCTCGGATGACGATACCTTTATCCCTAGCTTTCGATGGATGCGATGGACTCCGACTACACTCACCTTGACAATCCGAAGCTTCTAAGGATCTCAGATGACGATACCTTTATCCCTAGCTTTTGATGGACGCGATGGACTAATCTTTTCAACTTCTTGAGCCGATCGATAGCTATAACTTGGTGTTCTTACAACAAAGAAAGACTAAGCTTAAGGTTCACAAATGGAGAGGTGTGTGCTTGAGCTCGTTGGAGAAGATGACAATGGTGGTGCTTGCTTAGTATCTTGAACAAAAGATGGGTGTTTGTCTCGGTTAAACTTAAAGCAAGGGTGAGCTTCTTTCCTTTTTATAAAGAACCAAAGCTTTATTCATTACTCCACCTCCCACTTAGCCAATAAAAGATTTCCTCCTAGCAAGGGTTTGCTAAATCCAAAATTTGTCTCTTCAAGACAAAGAATGAAATTTAGCTTCGATGAAGCTTAAACAAAGATGAGATATTTATCAATTTCCTTTATTTATTTTAACCTCTACCATTTCCCCACTTCCCTTGCAACCAATGAAAAGGTTTCCCTTAGCAAAAGGAAAGCTTAAAATATAATTTCTATCTTTCCTTCATCCTCTTCAGAAACTAATCATGTAGGTAACTTTTTTGATGATAACCATGCGGGAAGGGCAGTAATAAGCAGAAGAATCATTACCTTATCCTTTCCTCTCAATTCTTCCTTTAAACTTATTCGAAATAAGGGACCCGTTTCGAAACGAGTGAGACCGTATCGAAACGGTTGAGAAAAAGTCCAAAAGTTAGTTATTACAGTTATACCATTTTGGAACGCCTCTTAACCATTTCAAAACACCTTTCCTAGGCCTTTTCGGTACGAGTCTGATCTTATCAAAATGCCTAGCCCAAAACATAATCTTTAAACATTTCAAGGAAGTCTGAACTAAAGATAAGATCTCCTAACAATAAAATCCATCCTTGGATATTTGAAGACTTTAACATCAATATCCTGATCATCGGAATCCAATTCCGACTAGACCAGTTTTCAGGGTGTTACACATAATGTATCTTCTCTAACATAGGTGGCAATCTCAATTTTTAAGCCACCAGACCAACTCGCTCCAACACCTCATGTGGTCCAATATACCTTAGACTCAACTTGTCATTCCGGTGAAATCTCCTCACGCTTTTCCAGGCGAAACTTTCAAAAACACCTTATAACCAACTGTATACTCAAATTTCCCTACGCTTCAAATCCGCGTAAGACTTTTGCCGATCCAAAACCGCTCCAACGTTTCACTAATAAGCTTTACCTTCTCATTGGTCTCCTTTAGCATATGAGCTAAAAAAACATATTTCTCGCCTACCTCCACCAAACATAGTGGTGTACGACACCTCCTACCATACAAAGCTTCACAAGGAGCCATTTGAATGCTCGCTTGATAACTGTTAATATAATCAAACTCTACCAAAGGCAAGTGCTTCTCCCAAGACCCTTGAAAATCAATGATGCAACATCTCAACATATCTTCTAACACTTGAATAACACGCTCAGATTGACTATCCGACTGAGGATGATACGAAGTAATGAAATGTAACCTTGTACCTAAGGCTCGATGCAAACACTCCCAAAACCCTATGATAAAATGCAGATCCCTACCTGATACTATAGACTTTAGGCAATCCGTGCAAACAAACGATCTCCGAGATATACAAATTTGCCAACTTATCTAACGCATACGTAGTATGCACGGGTAGGAAATGCGAACGCTTCATAAAGCGGTCTAAAATCACCCAAATAGAGTTCTTCTTTGACGGTGTCAAAAGCAACCCTGACATAAAATCCATGGTACTTACTAACAAACTCGGCCACATCTTTCTTTAAACCAACCCAATTGTACTCATCCTTCAAACTGCGATACATCTTAGTACTACCAGGATGCATAGCTAAAGGAACACTATGCGCTTCAGTCAAGATAGTGCGTTTTAACTCACCATCATCTAGCACGACTACTCGACCTTTAAAACATAGAACACCATCATCATTAAAACAAAATTCCGTTGGATTACCTTTTGCAATCTCCTAGACAAGCAATACTAACGAATAATCCAACAAATGCTTCTTTTCATCATTTTGAAATGCCCTGAGTTTAGGGTTTGGAAGTTAACCAAATTCGATTGAAGGTTCGTTTGAGTTAGATTTACTAGTTTACACTAGTTTCATGATTTATTTCAAATAAAAGATTTTTGAAGGATTTGAATTATGGAAACGTAGTTTTAAATCATTATTTATATATACATGTTTTGTGGTGGAACCAATTTTGGAAAATTATTTTTAGAAAGTATACATTTTAGCCTAGTGACTAAAATACAAAGTTTCAAAACTGTTTTGGTGACTAGTTTGTAAAAGAATCATAACGATGAATCTTTAAGGAGCTATTTATCCAAGTTTAATTTTAGATTTTCCCCTAAATATTTTGGTCTTTAAAATGTTTAAAAAAGGAATTTTAAATTGAATAAAAGATATTTCAAAAAGGTTATCCTCTTTGCATTATTTGACGTCATATTTTTCTCTCAACATTTCTCTCAAGAACTTCATCCAAACGGCCATTTCCTCTCACGATTCCAAAGGTAAATCTTTGTTTACATTGAGTTTTCACCATCAAACTTGTTTTCAATGTTTCCTCTCTAAAACCCAATCAATTTCTTTTAGTTTTCTCAATACTTTTCATTGCAAAAAAGGGGGGGGGAATCCATCATTAGGGGTGAGCTACATTTTTCTCCTCTAATGTAAGTTCTTTATTGAAATTCCCACGTTATTGATTCTTTTATAATGTTTATTTCACAATTGTATATTAGGTTTGATGGAGAAATGCTTAATCAAGCTAGTTAAAGGTGGTTTTGTGAGATTTTCTTGTGGGTTTTGTTTTGCTGGATTCGTGGTTGCTAATAAATTTGTTTTTGATGTTAGAAAATGTTGAAATGATGGTTTGATAATATAAAACCCGAAATTAGTTGAGTTGGTAGTGTTTAAGGTTGAAGTCTTGAGTTTTTGGCTTGGTTTTGTGGAGAATCAGTGGCTGATGGTTTTTTGCCTTTGGGTTGATGTTTTTAGTTGTTAATAGATGTGATTTTTGTTGATAATATCGATGTGCTTTAGTTGGAGTTTGTTGGGAGTTAGTTATTTGATGTTTTCGTTGATTTCGACTATGAATTGATGGGAAAATGTTGCTAAATGTTGGATTTCTTAGTTTATGCAGGTTTGTGGGTTGAATAAGCTCTAATGCTCTGTTTTGAATTGTTTAGAATTAGGGGATTTCAGATTGGAAACTTCGGACGCGATATCGGACAATTCGGGATCTTAATTTAGGTGTTCGACTAGCATTTGTATAGTGCTGGTGAGTGGAACGGTTTTTTAAAAGCCATAACGTGGTTAAGGGAAAGTTTTTTTTGGGGTTTAGATTGAGCTTGAAAGGCCAATCTAAACTCAAGAGTAAGTTTGGCTATTTTCGCCTTTGATTTCGGCTTATTTTACCTTGTTTTTGAAAAGCATGTTCATGTTATGTGCTTATCTTGTATACCATTATTTTAATGCATTTTGAGATATGTACTTGTTATATATATGATCCCCCTTGTTTAATGATAGTTGTTCATGAGATATATGTATTTGAGTACATGTTATGCATGGAAACGTGATATGAAATAGTATGTGAAATAATGTGTTGTGGCCATGAGAAATAGTGGACAAGTGTTGGCCTTGATGGGTTTATTGACATTCGATGAGATCTTATTTATCAGATATAATTGGTCGACCAATAGGTTGAGAGCGCAATATTATGGTAAAATTCGCGTGTGGCCTTAGTGGTGTCAGATTCCACTAAGGAGGAGTACAGTGACGTGAGATTCCACCGGAAGCCTTGTTGTTGTTATGAGTACGATGATGTGAGATTCCACCGGAAGCTATCTGCATATCCGAGTAAATTTGATAAAGATGTCAATATACTCATGTGTGTTAAAGTTGTTCTTTATGCTATGTTTGCATGAATGATGTTGTGAAGCTTTGAGCTTGTCATGTTTCGTGATGAGAATTTATGATGTTATGCCTTGAATTGTAGTTAAAGCATGAAATGCATATGAGAATGTCGCTGGAAAGTTTTCTTATGAACTGATTTGAAGAATGGTTTTGGTCTTCAAATGTATTAAATGATTCTAAAACTGCATTGTTGTTGTTATTGTTTTGAACACCGCTCACTAAGCATTCTTGCTTACGCTCTCTTTTCCAACAATGCAGATCCGTAGACCATTCGTGGCAGCAAGGAAACATGGAAGTGTCCAAGAGTTTACTCTTTTGCTCAAGTATGGTTGTGGCATCCAATATTAGTATGTTAGCAATGGGAAAGGGCCTTTATGCTTGGGAGGTTTTGTTTTGAGACTCCCTATGTTGAGACATGTTTATGATGCCTTTTTAGAGTTGTAAACTACCTTTATATGTTGGAGCATGGTTTGGTTTGAAGTTTGACCATTTTGTGAATTTTTTATGCTTAGGTTGCTTTCATCTAGAATCTTGCTATGTCGTTCTTGCTATGTTGATGTCGTTGCCATTCTTGTTGAGGCTTTGTTGTATGTTTGAGTTGTATGCATGTTTATGTCTTGTTTGGAGGGTCTTTAGGGGGCTAATGTTGAAAAAACCAGCAAATTGAGGCATTGCATGTCGAGCGTATCGATACGGTTGAGACAGTATCGATACGGGGTACCTGAAATGGCCTAACTGTATCGATACGTGGAGGCTCATTCCGGTACATTTTGCTACTGGATACCTCAGTTCCGAAACGCCCCCGAGGGTGTTTCGATACGGGCTAGTGTTTTGAGCCCTTAATTCAATGCTAGGTTTCTATAGTATGATAGGTTTGCATTTTGGTCCCTTGGTGCTTGAATTGCTTAATTAATGTCGTTCTCGTTTTCTTCCGCTGCGAGTTCCTATCACATAGGATATTATTGGCATTTAGAAAAGAAAAAAAGTAGGGATGCTAATCGGAGGGAATCCTTTCTGGTTTACTTCGGTTTTCCCCGTGTAACCCGTTTGGTTCAGTCTGGTGGCTAGACCCGACTAAGGGTGTTACATTTTTTGGTATTAGAGACAAGTTATTGAGCAACCAGGAAGGTAAGTGAGGTAAGTTTGACGTGTTTGACTATTGCTTGCGATGCACGATGTTTCTGAGCATGACCATTGGTTTTGTCGTTGGTTGTTTTGTAGATAAAGGCACTCATTGCTATAATACTATTAGTGAAAATGGTTTTGATTAAAAGACTTGAGCATCTTCGACCCTTGCTATTGCTGACCCAAATCATTTCTGTGTTTTATTTGTTTGTTGTTGTTAGATTTGCTTTCTTGGTAAGATGAGGCCTCGTTGTGGCCCTACAGTTGGTAATACGGGTAATGAGATTTACTTTCGATTTGCGTATCGATACGAAGAAAAGTGTATCGATACGGGTTAGTTATTTTCAGTTAATGGAATCTTTTAAGTTCTGAATTTATGCATTTTGGTCCTTGAATATTGTTTGTTCAATTAGTTGAGTTTGGATGGTTTGTTTGGGATGAAATTTGATATGCTGCCATGTTACATGACTAATTATGGATTGGTAACTTTAAAAATGGAAAAGTCCTTGTATTTTCTACAAATTACATTTTGGTTCCTAAAAGTCAAAATATGCAAATTGAACCCCTAAATGAACTCTAATCGTTGTGCCGTTTTCTTCTAAGTGCTTTGTTGAACACATAGGATAATAATGTGCATCTATAGAAATTAAAAAGGAAAAAAAGGGGTCATTAATCTAGGTTGACTTTTATAAGTTGACTTCGGTTTTCCCCGTGTAATCTTCTTAGTTCGGGTCGGGCATCTAGGTCGGGCTAAGTGTGTTACATGTAAAGTACCTTTATATGTTGAAGCATGGTTTGGCTTGAAGTTTGATTGTTTTGTGAATTGTTTATGCTAAGGTTGCTTTCATATAGAATCTTGCAATGTCGTTCTTGCTATGTAGATCTCGTTGCCATGCTTGTTGAGGCTTTGTGGTATGTTTGAGTTGTATGCATGTTCATGTTTTGTTTGGAGGGTCTTTAGGGGGCTAAGGTTGAAATAAACCAGCAAATTGAGGCATTGCAAGTTGAGCGTTTCGATACGGTCAAGACTGTATTGATACAGGGTACCTCAAATTGCCTAAGTGTATCGATACGTTGAGGTCCGTTCTATACATTTTGCTACTGGAAACCTCGATTCCGAAACGCCCCCGAGGGTATTTCGATACGAGCTAGTGTTCTGAGCCCTTCGAACCTATTTCGATACCCACGTATTGATACAGGGCAACCTATACCGAAACAACCGGCAATTTTGTTAGTTATTGGAATCTCTAAAGTTCTATTTTCTTATGTTTTAGTCTCTGTTTGTTATGCGATCGTTTAAATGAGTTCGGATGGTTGTTTTAAGCTGCATTTTGTCATGTAAGCATGAAACTTGATTAATTTAAGATTGATAACCTTAATTCCAAGCTAGGCCCATGTAGTATGCTAGATTTGCATTTTGGTACCTTGGTGCTTGAATCGCTTAATTGATGTCGTTCTCGTTTTCCTCCTCCACGAGTTCCTATCACATAGGATGCTATTAGCATTGAGAAAAGAAAAAAAATAGGGTTTCTAATCGAAGGGAATCTTTTTGGGTTTTCTTCGGTTCACAACGTGTAACCCGTTTGGTTCAGTCTGACGGCTAGACCGTGCTAAGAGGGTTACACATTTTTACCAAAGAAGGCTTCACCGGCAACTCAACAACCAACTCGCCATCTCGCGACACACTTAATGGAGCAAACATTGCTATCAACTCTACAACCACTTTCCTACTCAAAGCATCAACCACAATATTGGCCTTCCCAGGGTGATACTCTATCGCCAAGTCATAATCCATAATCAACTCCAACCATCTTCGTTTCCTTAGATTCAACTTCTTCGGTGACATCAACTACTTTAAACTCTTATGATCTGTATACACCACACACTTTTCACCATAAATATAATGCATCCAAATCTTTAGCGCAAACACCACCGCGGACAATTCAATATCATGAGTAGGGTAATTGCCCTCGTGCGCCTTCAACTGCCTAGATGCATAAGCCATAACTCTCCCATCTAGCATCAACACGCACTATAAACCAACATAAGATGCATCACTATAGATCATAATCGGTTTCCTTGACTCAGGTTGAATCAAGATTGGAGCTTCTTTCAACTTCTCGAAAGCTCACTGTCTAGGTTCTGTCACTGACTTAGGTTGTTTCCAATTTATAATCGCTTCAACCTTTTGTGGGTCCACGCGAATTCTTTCGGCCGATACAAATCAAGGAAAACCACTTTCTTAATCCAAAGCTCACACTTACTCACTTAGTATAATGCTAATTATCCAACATGACTTGGAAAACAATCCTCAAATGCTTATCATGATCCTCCTCCGTACGAGAATACGCAAGGATATCATCGATAAACACAACCACAAATTGATCCAAGAATTCATTGAACACTCGATTCATCGTGTCCACAAAAGTTGTAGGCGCGTTTGTCAACCCAAACAGTATCACCAAAAACTCATAATGCCAATAACTGTGCATGCTCACTCAAGATATATGAATATGTAGAACCAGAATCAGACAAAGAAAGTAATGACGAGGACTACAATGTAAAGGTACCTGCAATCACATCAATGTCATTCATTTTCGAGCGGTGCGCATACACCCTCGCCTGAACACATCTCTCAAGCTGAACAAATACCACATATGCAACATTCCTCTCACCATCCTAGCTATGCTGGAAATTTCCACGACCTCTTTGTGGCTGGACAGCACGCGCAAGAGCTTGCTTATCCCTGATCGGATATGGAAAACCATGCTTCTTTTGACCTTGTGAACTACAATTCCAACAGACACCAATATTACTCCAACACTCATCCATGTGTCGCCTCCTACAACGGTTACAATAAGAAGTGTAAACAATAACATTCTGGCCCTGCTGTTCTTGACCAACATTACCACCACCACCTCGCTTATGATCTAGGTAGTACTTCTTGTCACACTACCTCTTATAGCAATCTCTACCAACATCAGACTCATGAACTCTTTTACTAGCAGATGAACTCCCTAAACGAGGTACCAAACCCAAATTCTGCTCCATGTCCTTAGCTCGAGTAACCAAAACATCAAAATCTTTATAGTCTAAAGCGAGCATGTAGATCTTCAGTTCTATCACCAACCCATAACAAAAACGATGACATTGCTTTTGTTCGTTGGGAACTAGCTCAAGGGCATATTGGCTCAACTGAACAAATTAAACCTCATAGTCTGCAACAGACATGTTCCCCTAAACTAAAGCCATGAACTCCCGCTTTTTCTCATCTATATATCGAGTACCCATACATTTCTTCTTGAAAGCAACACAAAAGAATTCCCAATTCGCATCCGCGGGTTCCATTCCCATGGTAGTGGTCGTCCACCATGTATAAGCATCACCATGCAATAGGGACACAATGCAACCCATCTTACGTGCATCCATACATTCCATCTGACCAAGAATCCCTTTTGTGCTCTCAAACCATTCCCCTGATGCTTCCAGGCTCAAACCTCTGAAGTCAGTACTATCCAGACTGTGCAAACGCTCCAAAGAAAGTACAGGGTTTCCACTGCAGGTTGCGGTGTAGCCGCGTGCACACCCGCCATCGTTACCTGAAAAGTTCCAGTTATAGCTTGAATCGAAGGCGCCATATCTCCCACTGCCTGCCTTTGTGGTTCCTGATATGCAACACCTCCAATTCCTGCACCACCACTAGGAGGAGGCGAAGGGGGCAACACCTCCTCTTTACACTATTCATCAGAATTATGAGTATTAATCATTAGCTCTCATCTCGGTCCCATTTGAAAATAGTATGAATCTCTAGTATAAAAATGCAACCAGTAAAACGAATCAGGCCAGCTCGAACCAAGAATCCAAGTCGCTCAAGTTTAAAAATAAGAAAATCTCTTTATTTTAATAGTAATAAGGCAATGGGTAACCCAATATCTCTCCCCCAAACATCATATAATATCCACATCATCATGTTATTAAACACCGTGTGTAACACGCAATCAATATACTATTAAAACATATCATAAGAAATCACTGTGCATAGAAAACATCGAGAAATCATTCAAGCAATGATAATTCAACCAACTTACCTCATAATTTTTAGTAAAACTGGCTCTGATACCAAAAAATATAACCCCTTGACCCGGTCAAACTATTTAACCGACTCAAGTGAGTTACACGAGGAATATTGAAATAAACCGATGAAGATTTATCTCAATAAACAACAATTTTTATCTTATATAGATGCTCTTTTTATATCCTAAGGTGATCATGCTCACGCAGGATAAAGTTACGTCTCGAAAGAAGTGAATTGAACATTCGATTAATTTTAAACATTCTTTAGGGACCATTTTGTAAATTTAGATAAATTTAAGAAATTAGGTCAAATTAAGTTACCAATCCTTAATTAGTCTCATTTCATGCTTACATGTCAAAAACCATTTTAAAACAACATTCCAACCTCAATCAATTCCACGCTTAACATTCAGGGACCAAAATGTAACAAAAACAAAGTTGGAGATGCCAAATAACTAACAAAACGGTTAGGCGTGTTCGTACGCCCAAGCTCGTATCGGTACACACAATTCCAGTAAGCTTCCCCTATTTTAAATATCACAGACTCGTACCGGTACGACTCCGCGTATAAAAACACCATGCCTGAACCAGACATCCCGTATCGAAACGGCTCAGCACATATCAAAATGCCTGAGCTATTTTAGGCTTACCGTACCAGAACGCTAGCCCGTGTTTCGGTATGCATGGGCTTGTAATGCCATTTCCGTCAACTTTAACATACCGAAACCCATCTAAAACCAATCTAACACGTTTCCAACTTAAGCACAAACATTTAAAGTATAAATCCAAAGGTATTATGCACATGTCCAAGCATTGAACACAAACCAATCCATAGATGACATTCTATAAAGGCCACTTACAAGTCTAAATAGGCAACATAAACTTACCACAACCCAAATAGTTCAAAACATAACCTCCCAAAACATATAGGTACCCTCCCATTGCCACTTATTACTATTTAGTAAATGTAAAACCATACTTGAGCTATGAAACGCCCTTGGAGTCTTCTCTTTCTTCCTTGCTGCCATAATCAAGCTATTTCTTTGCATTATTGGAAAAAGATGGCGTAAGCATAAATACCTAGTGAGGGTCGCTCGATTAGAAACCAACAACAATGCATTTTAAAACCATTTCATGAAATACAAATCTCTTTCATCATGTTCAAATACAATACATGCTTTAAATCATTTTCAAAGCAAAATCAATACTCATTTGTAAATATGTATCATCAATCTCGTGCATTTACCACAATGCAATTCTCATTGCAAGCTTCTCATGCTTCCACATTAAAAAAAGTATCTCAAAATAGATTCTCATGGATAAGTCTCATTATACAAAACCATTAAAAACCATGATACATGTGATCTCATATATTGGCATTGAAAGTGACACGAATGGAATCTACCACCATCCTTGGATAGCACTACCCCTATCCATAAAAGTTCGGATATGCAGACACCTTGATGGCACTACCCATATCAAGTCTTATGGTGAAATCTACCCTCACCATAATCCCACTTCGGCCGGAAAGGAACTACCATCGTTGCCCGTCTGTGATAGAATCTACCCCTATCACTCACAACACAATAGAATCTACCCCTATTGTACAATCGAAGAATTTATCTCACGTACGAATTTTGTATATTATAGTGCACTTCTCATTCTATTGGTTGATCAATTATATCCGATAATATTAAATCTCATCACTTTGGCAATATATACTTTTAAACCATGTTACCTTATTGTTTCAATGCATTAAAACAAATCAATTTCCCATCCCATTAAAAAGCATAAACCATGCATAACATTTTCTCAACAAGTTATAAACTCTTTCAAATCATAAATCAATTCTCATGGGATCATATTAATCAAATCTTAATGCTCAAAACATGTATAAACAGTAGGTAACAAATCTCCTTCTAAAACATGAGCATGATAAATCAAAATAATGGGAAAATCGAAATACCGAGAGAGAATTCTTCTATACTTACTTCCGAACTTAGATTAGCATTTCAAGTGTAACACCCCAACAAAATAATCGTAAAAATAAAAATGCTAAAAAATGAGGCTGGTGGGGTTTGAACCAACGACCTCACCCCTCCCTTATGACCTCTTGCTTAAACCGTTAAGCCTATGGCTCATTTCTGACAAAGGTTACCTCATTTGGATATTAGAGTTAAGCCTGAAGGCTTGTAAATTAACTTATTAACCCAACTATTCACCTATCGTGGGATTTTGGTTCGAATTTGGATTTTTTGAGAAAATTCCAAAAAGCTCTTACCTTCCCCACTCTGGCACCGGCACAGATCTCTGTCACCGCACCGCCGTAAGTGCCACTGCCGCCACCGACGTGCTCGTCATCGTGAAGTGAACTCAGGGCCGCCAGCCACTCGCGGTGTTCCGTCGACGTTTGTTGTGGGAGCGCGTTTGAATGTTCGCCGGGAAGCCTAAGCCTCACCGTCCTGTTTTTTGCCATTTCCGACCACCCTCGACGTCCATTCGAGAATCAGACTCCATATCCCAGCTCTCCAGACCGTGTTGAACAAAACACAGTAAATCGATTGGCTTACCGACACCAACAAGGGCGTCACCGGAGCTTCATCGAATCTGGCAATCTCGGCTTCATTTTGGGTAATATCAGTGAGTTTCTGGCTTTCTATGCGTTGATAATGAGTGTGTTGGGCTGTTGAGTTGATGAGCCTTCTTTTTTCGGCAGATTCGTGGCAACTGGGTCTCCGACGACCTACTCCGGCGACCGGCCAACAAAAGCTTCATCGGTAGGATAAGTGGGCCGGGCATATTGGCCCAATTTCGTTTTGAACTGGTCCAAACCCAAATAGAGCCCATCAACCTGACCCGTGTATGACATGACTCAAAGCCGTATCTGACCTGAATCTATCCAGCCCAACCTGTATCCGAGCCCAACCCGTCTACCGAGTCAACTCAGCCCGAGTCAGTTCTGTGAGTCAGCCGAGTCAGCTCAATGAGTCAACCGAGTCAGCTCAGTGAGTCAGTCGAGTCAACAGAGTTGACTGCTGACGTCAGCGTTGACTCTGACCCGTTGACCTATTGACGCCAGCGTTGACTTTGATCGTTGACCAAAAAGTCAACTTTTCTGAAAACTTTTATTCTATGTTTTTCAACGTCATGAGTCCATTTTGAAGCCTGTTTCGCGAAATTTTGACCTGAAAGCCTCCGAATTTGACCTTGAACCCGAACTTGTATATGTATTTAATTATTCAGTTAAGGGTACTGTGAATAAGGACTGAAATGAGGATTTTGTGTGATTGAAGGTACTCGTATCTTCTTAAATACGAATTGTTGATGGACGTCGAATTCGAGTTCGAGTGCAATCGAACGAGGTTTCATGAATTGATCGTTATAGCTCGGAGATAAGGTAATACATTACAATCTCTTGTATGCTTTTTGAACATGTTGGTATTTGTTAATGCATGCATAAAAATGATGATGATTACTGTTAATTCTGCTCAAGTCAAACCGAATATGGAAATGAGTACGATAATCTAGATCAGATTGCAATGCTAAAATGAGAAGATTAATAAATCAGAAGGATCTAGAGTTCAACAAGTAATTAATGCGGCAGCTAATCTCCAAATCCGATTATTGGTGTCAATTGATAAAATGTGAAAAATATTTGGATATGAAATTATGAAAATGCCCTCAAGGTATGAGAATGACTAAAATACCCTTGGAATTGGAAGCGATCTAGAAATCTACGCTAGATATGGTAAAACAACCTGATTCATCTGAAAACTTCGAACTACTTGGAAAGATATGGTAACAAGATTTAAACCGCCAAGATTGTAAGGTTTTAGGTCTCCTTGTATTTGGAATGAATCTCTGACTATAGATTCAGGGGAATCTATTCATACCCCTCCGAATTAAGCAAGTGACTCAAAATTCTGAATTGATTGAAATGACTAAAAGTACAAGAAATACTGATATGGTTAAACTAATCAGAATGATCGTATTTCCATAAAAGGCTGAAGTATCCTCGGACACAGGGGTTTGCATATTAACCAAAACAATGGATAAACTTTCGAGTTCTTAAATGAATGAAGTGGTTGGAGGTGCCGAAATTTCTTGAATGCCTGAAACACCCACGAGTACTTAAATGATTGAAATACTATAAATGGTTCAATTGACATTAATGATGGATATCCTGAGCTTCAAAATGACTGAAAATACCCCCTCTTGACTGGAAGTAAATTGCCTTTGATAAAATTTTGGAGATGCCAATAAAGCTAAAAATGACTAAAATGCCCCTAAGGGTTGAAGCATGACTCATGTATGTTGATCACTCCTGATATTAATGTAAGGATAGAAGTTTTTCTGCACATATTATAAGTTTGACTACTCCGTGACGAGCCCTGTGGTGAAATATGAACGTAACCGTTCAGATATACGATACAATTTGATACATTAGTAGGGTTGGTTAGTACTGCAGGGTTGAGATATGTTAGTTTGAATGGTTTTGGAGCCTCGATAAACTTCTGGAAATCTTAAATAATGTAAATCGTCATTTTATCATTATTGGGCTAAAATTTCAAAATCGCCCATAATAGTTAAATGACCAAAATGCCCTCGTTGGCCAAAGTAAGCCATGAATGCATTTTGATATCGTGAAAGATCTTAACATAGAAATCTCTGAATGCCAGGTTGGAAACCTGATGAGCAAATAGAATTCTCGGGCCACTATTTATGCCGTGTTGGTATAAATTACCAAAATGCCCATATGTGATAAAATTACCATAATGCCCTTGTAGGCTTAAATGACTAAATCACTCATGATGCGTCTAAACTCTCAATGATCTTGATGTATCACCTCTTGAATATTTGGGTTAAACCGTTAGTATGAACCCCTTTTAATAGGGGCCTCGTTTTAGAAATCTGTTCAATTGTCAAAAGTTTAATGTGTCCCCTTCCGTATATGACAAGTATCTCCAAGAAATGATTTGTCCCACCTAGTGTGTTCCATGTGTGCTACACTCAGTTGAATGTGTTATATGACTATTACATTTTAGCAAACAATCTAATGACTTAATTATGAACGATGATATGCTTGATGAAATGATGAACTGGACATATGATAACATTTGCTGCCTACTCGTTGTAAGTTCGCTTGATCTGTATACTTAGTATATGAATGTGCTATGTGGTTACTTGATCTGCGATAATATTGTTCGTCTGCCTGATGTAAGTAGTAATATAATCCGTTAGCTTGACCTATGATGGTACACTCTATTTGTATGATGAATGATGATATCGTTTGCTCAATGGTATGCCCGTATATGTGTCTAAAGAGCATGAACTTCTGTTTCTGATACTCTGAATAGAATATGTTTGTCATATGAATTTTGTTACTCATGTCTGGAATCTGAATACCTATTACTATCTGGGGTATACTGTTGGGTTATGTTATGAAGTTTCTACAGGTGCAGCCCTGATCCAGCTGGTAAATCCTTATGGTCTCAAGGTCTCCCCTTGGGTAGGTGTCGATGCTTTAGCACGGGTAAATCCTTATGGACCTAAGGAAGCCCCTTAGGTGGCACCTATGCCCATCGAGCCTAGGGTAAGTCCTTATGGATGCAGTTTTGGGGGACTGCATATTGGTGTAAGGTTGGAGGGTAGTTACTAGTAAACCCTTGTATGTACTTGAACATTTGCATTGAATTGTTATGTGCTCTCATGATATGATTGGTATGCTTTTATGCCTGTTTGATATGCATCTATTGGAACACACTAGACATTAAACTCGTTGTTTCCATCTTCGTAATCTATCAGCTTGTATAATTCTCGTTTGTTACTCGATGATTGAATAAAGAACAAGTACCATTATTCTCAAGTATAACGTTACCCTGAAATAGCGTAAAGGAAAAATGACTATTACTGCTTAGAAAATCATGAAAATGTTATGCCTACCATATATCTGCATGTGCTTATAGCATATTTTTGGTAGTTTTGTATTACTGAGCTTTTCCCAAGCTCATGCTGTTTTTACCATCTCAGGGCAAAAGATTAGACATGTCGCACCTATCAACATCGGTATGGGAGTTTCTTCGGCTTGCTCATGAAGTATGGTATATGTGTAACTAGGGGGCATGTGTGTCACGTCTTGCGTTATATGTATGAGTCTGAAACTTGTTTTTGCAAAATGTATCATGGTTTTATTTTATTGTCTGAATGATTTCTGAAATTGTGTTTCAATTCAATTTGATCTATGAGTTTATCAGTTTAGCAATTTTTTATTTGAAATTTTAACGTGGGCCGCTTTTGTGACCTTAATGTGACTTTCTAAGATCTGTTGTAACGCATAGGCGGGTCTAGGGGGTTACATCAAGCTTAATATAAATCCCCAAAAATTGTTTTGAAACCTTTGAAAAGCCTTTAAAATCAGTTCCACTCACCAACAAAGCTTCGCTCCACTTGCCGAAGCGATATCAAGCCTCCGGTGCAACCAAGACCTCTTCCAAAGACATCAGATCAATCTCGCCTGCTTCTAACAAAAGAAAAACAGAGGATTAATGCACTCTTGCATTAAAACCTCTAGAAACTCAACTCCACAATTCTCTTTAACAAAAAAACCAAGCAAACGACATTTGAAAATAGCTGAAAACATTAGCGAAAACTCCCTAAATAATCTCCAGCCAGTACATAGCGAGATTAACCATTAAACATCATCCATACACATCTAAAAACATTACACCAACATCCTTTTACCAGCAGAAACAATTAAACCACCTAAACAAGCCATACACTCAAAAATTGCAATCTAGAAATCTAGTAATTCACCTAGTTTCAGGGTTCCCTTTATTAAAACCCATTTTACCACATGATTTAATATCAAGATGTCGATCAAAATCAATCTAAAACCCACAAAATACAACCCAAAATGAAACCCAACCAATTTCATCAATTTAACACCATTTAAAGCTTAATTAAAGCAAGATATCATCATTTATAATTCAAATCAATTTAGTAAATAATTTACAAGAGTAAAAAACTTGAGAATTTAAATAAAAAACCTTTGATTAGAGGAAAATTAAGAAGATAACCTCTAACACAAGCTTTTCCCTTGTTTTCCAATAGTTTGGATGAAGTCCTTCAAGAAATCCAAGAATGCTTGGTATAGAAATCCATGGAAACCATTTAGAAATCAAAATAGGGTGAAAATGAATAAATCTCTTGAGATTTTAGTGATGAGAAAGTAGTTTGGATGATGAGACAGTTGAGAGAAAAAGTTGGGAGAAAAGAAGTTACGTAGGAAAATATTTAAGCCTTTTGAAATTCTTTTATTTAAACCCCTTTTAATAAATCAATTAAGTAAAAATTTAAAAATCAAAAATAAAGGAAAAGGCTGATAAAACCTTGGTGTAATAGCTCCCTAAAGATTCTAAGCCTCGACTTTTTTCAATTTAGTCATTAAAACGTATTTTTTCAATTTTTACGAATTAGTGACCATTTTCAAAATGCCAATTAAATCAGTCCAATTTTATCAAATTGAACTCTCCAAAATCTTCAAAACATTTTTTTTGATTTTACAACATATCCCATATTTTTTTCGTTCAAAAAACATTTTTTAAATCAATTTACTTCCGAAACTAGTCTAAACCGGTTCGCCCGAACCGTCTAGCCAAATTCGGCTAACTTCCAAGTCCATAATTGGGGTGTTACACGCCCAACATACATGATCAAGTTTCTCAATTACCCCATTTGGGACAGCAAACACTTCCATGTAAAACAACGATAATGAAGACAAAATGGTGTTAACCAACGCCAATCATACCACGAAGAACAACGAACCTTGCTTCCACCTTGCTAGTCACATTATAAATTGTTGCACGAACGGTTCCCACATATTTTTTCTTCGAGGATTCATGCCAATCGGTAAACCTAAGTACGTAAAAGGTAATTCATCCCTTTCATAACACAATCGCAACCATATTCACCATAATTGAATCATCAACCCCGACACCATACAAGCAAACTTGAAAAAATGATTTTAAGCTCTAAGAAATACTTAAAGTAAGTGACTAAGCGTTTGAAATTTTGGGCAACATCCACATCACCATGTAGAAATATCAAAGTGTCATTCACGAATTGTAAATGAGTTAACGAAAAATCATGAGCTGTCGAAACCCACTTGACTACTCCATTTCCCTCGACCAAAGTAATAAACTAATGGAGAATCTCCACAACCACCATGAAGAGAAATGGAGATAATGCATCACCTTATCAAAAACCCTGTTACATCTGGAATTCCTTCGCCGCGGGGGCATTTAATAAAATTGACAATCTCACCGTCCTAATACAAGACGTATCAACCTACGCCAAAGTTCACCAAACCCTATCCTTTCTAAAATTTGATCCTGGAACACCCAATTGATGCAATCAAATGCTTTAGCAATGTCGATATTCAACAAAATCCCACATGCCCCGAATCTCTTATGTTGTAACGAGTGTACAACCATATTTACTAATAAATACAATCCACGATTTGTCGCACCTTTTAAAAAAGCTATCCATATATCACTAATCTCATTACCTAACACCTTTTGTAACCAAGAAGTAAGCACATTTGCTAAATTTTTTATACGCCAAATTGAGCAAACATATTGGCAAAAAGTCACCAATCTCTTGCGGATTATCCTTCTTTGGGATTGCTACCACAAAATTCAAATTAAGCCTCATTGATAAAGAAACAGACTCATAAAACACATGAAAAATTGACATCACATCCTCATTGACAAAAGACCACCACTTCTTATAAAATTAGATGCTAAAGCCAACTGATAAGTGTTTAAAAGTTCTATATTTGCACCCTTTTTACATGGCAATTATTGGTCAACCTACACCCAATTGAGCTACATTATGACCCTCTATGCATTAATTACATTGTTTCTATCATTGATCCTTTCATTGATTTATTTAATGAAAAAGGTATTGTTTTGATGTATTTTGGTGCTTGTGCAGATTTACTCACTGCCAGGGCAAGGGATGCCCTGGTAGGTGATGCCGCCAGGGTATGTGATGCCGCGTAGGCAATTAAGAAAAGGTAAGATTGTGCAAAACAAGCTCTCGACAGGTCCAGACCGAGCCGAGCCAAAGATGACAACTTCTACTGAAGGAAGCTGATTTACGAAGATAACGCCCTGCGAAGCAGATCCAGTTTCAAACCTATGCCAAGGTAGAAGAATTCTATGTCGTGGCAGCTCTTTGCCTCAGCGGCATATAATGCCAAGGCATTGTACAACCAAACTTGCCGGCAAGCAAAATATGCCATGTGGTAGGCAATTTGAAGGGCATAAAACGTTGAATGTTTCAACACACTTTGTGTGGCAATCAGAGTTCGGGAAGACGAAAAAAGCATGGATGAAAGGTTAAGGATGGAATTCAGCCAAATTGGATAAAGGCATTAAATTAAGGAGATTCAACTCTTTATTGAAGAAAAGTCCATCTCCAACTTAACTTCCTATTCAAGAAAAAACTTTGCCCTAAGCCTCCTCTTATTTAAAGAAGGCCAAGCCCCCAAATTGAAATTGTCGAGTATTGAGAGTTTGAGAGGCTTAGCAAGTTCTAGTTCTTTTCTTAGGCAAGGGTTATTTTTTAGTAGTTGTGGGAAAACAATTGTGATCTGTGTAAACCACACAGTTCTCACCGTAAAGGTAGTGCCTCCAAATCTTCAAGGCAAACACAACTGTCACAAGCTCTAGATCGTGAGTAGGATAGTTGCGCTCATGCACCTTCAACTGCCTCGATGCATATGCCACAACCTTCCCACCTTGCATCTACACACAACCTAGGCCAACATACGATGCATCACTGTAAACCATAAACTCCTTACCCTATTCTGGTTAAATCAAGACAGGAGCTTGTGTCAAAGCTTCCTTCAACTTCTCGAAAGCTTGTTGTCTAACATCCGTCCACTCAAAACGAAAATTCTTTTGCAATAACTTAGTTAACGGAGTAGAAATCTTAGAGAAACCCTCAACAAACCTTCGATAATATCAAGCCAAACCAAAAAAATTACGTACTCCCGTCACCAATTTAGGCGTCCTCCAGTTCATCACTGCCTTTATCTTGTGCGGGTCAACCAGGATACCCTCGATCGACACTGCATGTCCAAGAAAGACAACTTCCCTGAGCCAAAACTCGCACTTTCTCAATTTAGCATAAAGCTGATTCTTAAACAATACTTGCAGCATAATTCACAAATGCTTATCATGATCCTCTTCGGTATGAGAGTACACGAGAATATGATCAATTAACACTACCACGAACTGATCTAAGAACTCATGGAGCACACGATTCATCATGTCCATGAATTCAGCCAGTGCATTTGTCAAACCAAAAAGACATCACTAAGAACTCATAATGCCTGTACCTTGTCCGAAAAGCTATTTTAGGCACATCTACATCCTTGATCTTCAGTTGATAATACCCAGACCTCAATAAATCATCAATCATTGGCAAAGGGTACTTGTTCTTAATCATCAACTTGTTCAGTTGCCGATAACATATACACATACGCATCGTGCCATCCTTCTTCTTTACAAACAAGACCGGTGCACCCCAAGTTGAAACACTTGGCCTTATGAACCCTCAATCTAGCAACTCATGTAGTTGCGTTTTCAACTCCTTCAACTCCATAGGTGCCATCTGATAAGGAGCAATAGACACTGAAGTCGTATTTTCATACAACTCAATGCCAAACTCAAGTTCTCTATTCAGTAGCAAACCAGGCAACTCTTCCGGAAAGACACCCGAAAACTCACATACCACTCTTATGTCTTGAACTCCCACCTCCTTTGTACTAGGGTTCATCACATAAGCTAGGAAAGCCTCACAACCCAACTTCATCATACGACTTGCTTCAAGAGTCGAAATTGCATTGAACAAGAATTTCACATTCTCACCTACGATTACCACTTCGTAATCATCAGTAAGTTTCAAGGTAACTCGCTTAACATCAATCGACCATAGCCCTATGCTCGGTCAACCAAACCATTCCAAGGATTACATCAAAACCATAGAAAGGTCACTCCATCAAATCAACTGAAAACACATGGCCTTGAACAGATAAAGAACATCTCCTATACAATTTCCTCGTAACAATAGTTTCACCAAAAGAACTAGTTACTTGCATTCCCACATCTAATATTTCAACATGGATATCAAGAAAATGTGCCAGTTCACTCAAAATATATGAATGCGTAGATCCACAAACAACTAAAGCAAACAATGACAAGGATTGCAAAGTGAAAGTAAATGCAATCACATCGGTGTCATTACGTCCCTCGTGATATGCATACACCCTCACAAGACCACCACCCTTGGGTTGAATAGCAACAAGATGTGCTACACGTCTCTGTCCATCCTCCCTCCATCGGAAATTACCACGATCGCGCCCACGACCTCTCTGTGGTGCAACAATAGGTGCTCGACCCTGACCACCTCCAATTAACAAGGGGCAATCACGCCTTAACTAATCAGCTGATCCATAGTTCCAACAAGAGTTAGCCGCCCCAGCCACATGAGCATGTGCTTCTTGAGCCACTCGAGGAAAATCTCGCCTAAAATTCTCTCATGATCCACATGTCCGACAAGTATTCTGTTCAAATCTCACCCTGTTACCCTGAACTGGCGCACCTCGGCCAAAATTACCTCGCCTCGCCTCAGGCCGATATCTACAATCACAGTTTCTCTTATACCGTCCACCACTAGTGTAACACTCCAATTTTGGGCTTCGAAGTTTAGGTTATGAACCGGACCGGTCTGATTTTCGGTTCGAATATAAAAGGTGGTTTTAGGGAAAGCCTAGTTTGAGTTGCATTAAAAATATGGAAAAATATCTAAAAATCCTCTTTTAATATATATAAGAGAGTGGTGAAATCAATTTTACAAAATAAGGTTTGTAAGTTTGACATTTCGAATTAGTGACTAAAATGTAATTTTTGAAAAGTTCAGTGGTGACTATTTTGTAAGGATTGAAACTTTAAATCTTTAAGGATCTAATTTACCCAAGATTGATTTCTCCAGATTTTTCTTAGTTTTTAATGATTCATTTAATGTTTAATTAATTAAAAGAGAATGGGAAAACCAATTTTGGAGATTTCATAACTAACTTTCTTGAAAACTTTCTCATCTCAATTTCTCTCAGAATTCTCTCAGCCAAACACATTTCTAAAACAACTTTTCTTTTGATTTTCACACCAAATGATGAGATTTCAATCATCAAATGATTCCCAATCCTTTCTACAACAAATCCTCTTCATTTGCTTATTGAATTTTCAAGGATTTTGGCTCTAATCAAGGAGAAATCTACATTTAGAGGTAAGGATGTTCTTCTCCTCTAAATACTCAGTTCTTTACTGAAATTCCCAAGTTCTCAATCCTTAAATTAAGTTTTATTAAATGT
This sequence comes from Hibiscus trionum, assembly GCA_030270665.1. NCBI lineage: Eukaryota > Viridiplantae > Streptophyta > Magnoliopsida > Malvales > Malvaceae > Hibiscus > Hibiscus trionum. The sequence goes on from BSYR01000004.1 coordinate 7,408,635, forward strand.
TTTAATGCTGTGATCTTGATTTTGGCTTAAAACTCAAGATTTGGATTAAATCTTAAAGAAATTCGTGGTGATTGTTTGGGCTCTATTTTGAGATGACTTTTTAATGTATTTTGGATGTTTAATGATGTGTAATTGAGGTTTAATCAATGCAATCCTGAATAGGTTGATTTTCCTAAGTTTTTGCTTATGAAAATGGTGGTTTTTGGGGTGATCTTGTTGTTCTGTTATAGCTGGAGGTATAAGGACGAGTTTAGGTTCATTTTGGATGTTAATTGATGCCTAAGGATGTTTAGAAGTGATGGATCTTGGCTGGGTAATGTTGTGGAAGAGTTTGGAGGTGATTTTGGTTGTGTTTGGTAGCCGAAATGTTAGTTTTGGTGAGAGCAGCGAGTTTAGGTGTCAAGGCTGAAGATTTTAATGCATGATGATGCATTAATCCTCTGCTTTCATGTGTTTAAAACATGGGAGACATCTTCGGATCCTTGTGGTGTTGATCCGGAGGCTTGAACGTCGTTTCAGCAAGCTTGCGAAACGGAATTGGTGAGTGGAGTTGGATTTCCAGCTTTGTATCGAATAAATGAAGGTTTGGGAGCTTAGTTTAAGTCTAAACAACTTAACTAAGTTCAAGAGTAAGTTTTCGGAAAAACTATCTTTGATGAGCCATGGATTGGTTCGATGCATATGTTGATAATTGCATGTTTAAATTTTGTTTTTGAAAGCATGTTTAGCATGGTCAATGCTGGTTATGTAAGCCATTTGCTGCAGGATGCTCAAGGTAAGAGATCCTCGATTTGATTTGATAAAAATGTGGATTGATGCATAGTGATGCATGTTGTAAATGGCTTTGTTTTAGATGATTAAAAACAATGGATTATTAATGATAATTGATGTATATTGGCAAATGATGTGTTGGTTTTAAAGTACTTGAATCGGATATAGTTAGCCGGCTATAGGATTGGGTGCACCATGAATAAAGTCGCCTTGGATGTTGAGGGGTTGTAATTGTACCGCAAACTCCATCCAAGTACACTAACGAGATGTTTAAGATCACAATGGTGGTTAAAAGTCCATGTGTGAATCTTGTGTTGTGTGTCCCGTGTTCTCGTTAGTGATGTTATGCAACTACCAATGAGTGATTTGGAGGGGTTGTGATTGTACCGTTAAACTCCATCACGGGTGTTGAGGGGTTGTGATTGTACCGGTAAACTCCACCTTGTGTGTTTGGTAGTGTGTATGAAGCGTATGGGACAACGCTTGTAATCCGCGTATCCGATTGTGTTTTATGTTGTAAATGGTTATGGATTATCACTTGGAAGCCAATATGACATGTTATTGATATTGAAGCATGAGATGCTTGATGTGAATGCAATGTTGCATGTATAATGATGTTTAAATGTTAAAGGCATTATGGAAAGTGTTTTTATAAAGTGCATTATTGTGTTGTTTCTTTAGAGCATTCCTCACTAAGCATTTGTGCTTGCGCTCTCTCTCTTGAACCAATAATGCAGATAATTGAGGTGTTTGAGGGCAGCAAGAAGGCTAAGAATCCAAGGGAAAGCTAAGCTCATGTATGGTGACTATTTTACAACAATTATTAGATTTTGATATTTGGCAATGGGAACCTAGGTTGTGTTTTTGGGAGATGTTTTGGACTCCCTAGCTGTGGCATGATGCCTTAAATGTTTTGGATTTGTAAATGGCCATTTTGGTGTTTGCTTTGATGCTTTGATGGTTGTTTGGCTATGGTTAATAGGATACATGCCTATAGACTTGTGGTTTTGCCTAATTGATGCCATGAATGTGTTTTGATGATGCAAATAGGTACCTTATATGTATGATGACTTGTGGGCATGATTAGGAAGTCATTGGGAAGTGTTTGAGTGTTTAAATGTATGTTAAACCAGCAAAATTTGCACTTTTTGTGCAGTCCGTATCGGAACGGGCACTACCGTTTCTAAACGGGGGCCTGTAATGGCCTTCGTGTATCGAAACGGGCAAAGGCCGTTCCGAAACGATTTTGCCACTACCAAGCCCTGTTTCGATACTGGTATCGAACCGAACCCACATTTCGAAACGATCAACCCCCGTTCCAAAACACTTGACCGTTGGGCACTGATTTGAAAGGTTTAAGGTTTGCAAGCTTTAAGTTTTAGTCCTGAATTTTGTATTTGCAATTGATTGAGTTTGAGATGTCCGTTTGAGGTGAAATTTGATAGGGAAGCATGTAATATAACTAATTTGATTTTGGTAACTTAAAAATCAGCAAAGTCCCTCACCTTTCCAGAAATTACAATTTGGTCCCTAAACTTTGTTTGTTGTGCAATTGAGTCCCTTATTGTTTTCCGATCGCTGTGATTTTCAAGTATGTTTTTCTCAAGAGTACGATTAAGGTTAATGACCATCTAGATAAGATTAAAAAGAAAAAAAGGTCGTTAATCAAGGTTGACTTTTGTTTTCCCCGTGTAATCTTCATAGTTCGGGTCAACCGTCTAGGCCGGGCTAAGGGTGTTACAACTAGGACCAAAATCAGCAGCTCTCTTAATCGAGCTAGAACCACCCATCCGAGAGGTCAAACCCAAGCTCTGCTCGATATCCTTGCCTCGCGTCACCAGCACATCAAAATCAGTATAATCGGAGGTTAGCATGAAAGTCTTCCCCTCCTGCACCAAGCCTTAACGAAAGTGATCACATCGATGCCTATCACTCGGCACCAATTCTGGAGCATATTGGCTCAAACGTGCGAGCTGGACCTCATACTCAGCTATTGTCATGTTACCTTGAACCAAGGACATGAATTCACGCTTCTTTTAGCCCAAGTATCTAACCCCTAAATACTTCTTTTTAAAGGAAGCTTGGAAGAACTCCCAATCCACCTCATTGGGCTCTATAGCCGCAATCACAATCGTCCACCAACTGTATTCACCACCATGCGACAAGGAAACATCACATCCTAGTTTGTGTGCATCAATGCACCCCATCTAATCTGCTTCAGGAGACAATCCACGATACTTAACGCCTCCCAAACTTCACAAGCGTTCCAACGGAAAACCTAATTGACCAGCCACAGGTGCTTGCACTCAAGCAACATCAACCTAGAATGCTCCCGTCATCGCTTGAGCCAAATGCGTCAAATCACCCAACATCGAACCAACCTGCCCGTGTTGTACTTGCTCCTCACCCCCAGGGGGTGGCGGTGGAGGAGGTAAATTAGCACCAGGCAGAACTACGTTCTCCTGATTCCTTTGCTCACCAGCAGGAGCAACTGATCACGAACGCTACTCTCTCCTCAGTCCCATTGTGCTATTATAATTAAGGCATGAATATAAAACAAAACAAGAAATCATGACAGCTTCTAGAAAGGATCCAAGACTTCAAATTCAATTTAAAAACACTTCACTACAATAATAAGGCAATGGGCATCCCAATTTCCCCCAAACATAGCATAAAGCATACAACGTAAATATCACAACCATCATGCATTACAATCAATAAGATTCAGTCCACAACATCATGATATGTAATAGTTCATGCTTACATCACAATCATCATACATAGCATCACTATCATTTGATCAACTTTAACATGCTTATAACATTCATTGTGCAAAGCAAACATCACCAATCACTTAAAATCACATCACATCGTCTTACCATTAACTTACTATCATCTCATTCTTTCGAAACCTAGCTCTGATACCACCAAATGTAATCCCCTCGATCCAGCCTAGCTGATAAATCGAACCGAACGGGTCACAAGGGAAAAATTGCCAATAAACGAGCCTTTTTTTCATTTTAAAATTTCTAGACGCAACTTGTTAACCTATGTGACAAGTGGTGCAGCAGAACAGATTTCTTGTTTACAACCATTGGGAATGGACTCACTCATACAAAAACATAGATTAAGGACCATTTTGTAAATTTCACAATTTATGAGGTGTACCACCAATTTGAAATTATCAATCCTTAATTAGACATGTTTCATGCTCCACAAACAAACCTCAACTCAAATCAATCATTCCAAGACTCATAAATTGTATTCACAACATTCAGGGACCAAAACGTAAGTTGCAGTGTGTTCAAAGATACATTTTAACCAATTTAACTACCATCGTATTGATACCCTTAAATAGGGTATCGATACTCCCTCGACGACCAGCCCCCAAAGTCAAGTTCAACAAGCTGGTATCGGTACCCTCAAGGCCAGTATCACGACCCTAAATAGATGGTATCGATACGTTTAAGGTTGGTATCGATACGCCCTCGTGTATCAATACCCCTTTCCATATTACAAAGGCCGTACCGATACCCTTATAAAGGTATCGATACTATGAGGCCTAAAATGCCAAATTTAGCTATTTTAACTCCTTTTAAACCATCCCTATGCATATCAACTTACTTCTAACATGCATACAACCCAAATAAACATTAATCCTCGTGTATACATGGGAATTTAAACAACAAGACATGGAAAGAATCATCAAAGAGCTCTAAAGGCATGCTTCCTATGAAAACCAAACCATCCAAAAGGCAAAACTCAAATCAAAGCTTAAACCAACCTATAAAGGCCTTTTACAAGCTATGAACCAGCAAATACACATGCTCAAATAGGGAGTTTCAACACATCTCATGAATAAACCATGGATCCCCCATTGCCCTTATTACTTTAGTCCATAAAATGAAACATACATTTAAAAGTTAAGTCTCCTTAGATCCCCTTGCAAGTTGCTGCATCCGAGCACTTAATTATTTGCATTAATGAAAAAAGAGAGCATAAGCATACAAGCTTAGTGACGAGTGCTCAAAAACCAAAACACCATCAATGCATAAAAACCATTTCTACACCATTTGCAAACTAGCATTCCCTTTTTTAAACCCATGCACTTCATTAATAAAACCAGCATGTTAAACATCATGCAACAAGTATTAAATACTTCAACATCAAATCCATTTAATAACACTCAACTTAAGCCCTTCCATGCATAGCCATCATATGCAAAGCTTAAAGAGTAAAACATGTATTTTTCACATTATGAATCCATGATCATTTAATAACAATTTATCAATTATATTGGCTCACAAGTGATCATCAACATTTTCATTTCTCAAAACATATTGGATACACGAATTCCCAAGTGTTCTCCAAACACTTCATACATTCTCACCGGCATCTCAAGGTTCACACGCGGGAGCTACCCTCCACCATTGTGACACCAGTGGTGGAATATTCGGTACCTTAAAACCCCTCAATACCACTCGACGGTAAATATATAATCCCACTAATGAGAGACGGGACACAACTCAATTTCCTCAAACGTTATGGTACTTGGATGGAGTTTTGGTACATTCACAACCCCTAAACATCCATGGCGACTTGTTTATAGTGCACTCAATTCTATAGCCGGCTAATTATTTCCAACTTCGTTTATAAACCACTTTTCACAACATCACTTGCGAATATAATTCTCATTTAGCACAAACCTCTATGTTTTCAAAGCATTAACAAAAACCTATATTCCAAGCATTAAACCATGCTTCATTAAACATGTAAAAGCATATACAAACACGGATCACTTACCATGTGCATTCTTCATCAGTATGGCATCATAAACAGTAAATCTCATACTTATAATCATACTTTAAAACAATAGGTAAACATATATGAAATCAAGTGCATCAACAAGCTCATAATAACACAATCCGAGGAAGAATGTAACACCTAAAAACCTGGTCTAGTCAGAATTCAGTTCCGGTGATAAAAAATTTCACATCGGTAAAGCCAAAATATAGCATCAGCTAGTTAATTATTGATATTGTACGCTAATCGAGTCAAATTATTGAAAATGGACTTTATTTAATAGTTTCAAAAACATTTTAGTGGTTAAATTGTGGAAGTCGGGAGTTTGGAGTCAAACTATAGAGAATTGAGGATTGAGAGACTAACCTTGCGATTAGCCCCTCCTCAATTAAAGATATTACCTACTTGGATAATTTGGTTGAGCTTCCTTCATGTGAAGGAAAGCCATCGGTTCACTAAAGCAAATATAGTGAATATAATTGAGAGTTGCCTCACCAAAGGGCGTGGTTCACCCCGATGGTGTGTGATGCTTTAAGTTTAGTTTTCTTCGATTTATTTATATGGAATCATTGATATCGTTCGAATAAGCAATAATCCTAAAATAATTGTTGAATTCCATGGATGTTTCAAGCTTAATCTCAATCTAGGGTTTTAACCATCCATGGATAATTCATCGTTGATACTTATACTGAATTTTGGATACCGATTTTGATATCATTGTATAGATTTTGATATCGTATTATCCATCCTAATAATCTACTTATTGATTTCCTAGCTCAAGATAAAAAAAAAGAGTATCCATCAAATTCTATGAAGGCTAGGAAAAAGGGTGTTGTCATCCGAGAGCTGTAGGAGCATCAGATTAGTAAGGTGAGTGTAGTCGGTGTCTCGGGATTAGGCGAGGAGCCTTCTCGAATATTTTCTTATTGTTTTCGATCATATCGCTAACAATATCAATGAACAAGATGCATTGGATTGTTAGTCGGATTCATTGGTAAGTGTCAGTAAGTTTGTTTATGACCATCGAACATAGTTATTAGCATCGTCATCATGCATTGCCATGGTTATAGGTATTGTTATCGAAACATTGTAAATCAATCATCATATATTGATATTGTCAATGTCATTGAAACCAAGTAATATTGTTGATGATATATGTTCACTATTAATATTATTGAAGTCACTGGACATCAAAACTATACTTGAATATTGAATATGGTTATTGATATTGAAACCATGGTTTTGAATGGACATTGGATACAATTGGCATGCCATAGAATTCATGTGCTCAAGATAACAAAAAAGAGTATCCATCAAATTCTATGAAGGCTAGGAAAAAGGGTGTTGTCATCCGAGAGCTGTAGGAGCATCGAATTAGTAAGGTGAGTGTAGTCGGTGTCTCGGGATTAGGCGAGGAGCCTTCTCGAATATTTTCTTATTGTTTTCGATCATATCGCTAACAATATCAATGAACAAGATGCATTGGATTGTTAGTCGGATTCATTGGTAAGTGTCGGTAAGTTTGTTTATGACCATCGAACATAGTTATTAGCATCGTCATCATGCATTGCCATGGTTATAGGTATTGTTATCGAAACATTGTAAATCAATCATCATATATTGATATTGTCAATGTCATTGAAACCAAGTAATATTGTTGATGATATAAGTTCACTATTAATATTATTGAAGTCACTGGACATCAAAACTATACTTGAATATTGAATATGGTTATTGATATTGAAACCATGGTTTTGAATGGACATTGGATACAATTGGCATGCCATAGAATTCATGTGCTCAGTGTACGGGTGGACTACGGTCCTAGGGCTACGACTTATATTGATTTGGCGAGGCGGAGGGATGTATTTTGGTATTGGTCATATTGGCGAGGCGGAGGGATTAGACCATTCATTGATTTGGCGAGGCATAGGAATTCACATATTCACTATCTTGGATCAATCCAAGGGTTATTGATGAAATTAATCTGTTAAGCATTGAATATTGAAACATATCATTGACGTTGATGAGCATGAGATTATGTATATACTTCATACATTTTTGTTTATATTGTTCTAACTACCTCACTAGGCAATGCATGCCTTGTAATCCCCTTAGCCCGGACTAGACGTTTGACCCAAATTAAGAGAATTACACAGGGAAAACTGAAGTCAAATCATGAAAGTCAACCTCAATTAGCAACTCTTTTTTTCTTTTATCTTGTCTAGATACATAATTAAACCATATAGAGTTCATTTGCGCAACGGATATGCTGTAATTAAAAACGCATGTAACCCCCTTAACCCGGCCTAGACGGTTGACCCGAATTAAGAAAGTCACATGGGGAAAACCAAAGTCAACCCGAATGTCAACCTTGATTAACGACCCTTTTTTTTTCTTTTTAACCTTGTCTAGATGCACTTTAGACCTAATTGTGATCACACAAACATCATACCTAAAGATCACAAACATCAGAGATCAAACAGGGACTTAATTGAACAATTTACAACTTTAAGGACCAAATTGTAAATTATGATAATTATAAGGACTTAATCCAAATTAAAGTTACCATCTTGAAATTAATCATGTTTCATGCTTCTCTGTAAAATTTCAGCTCAAAAGGACTTCCCAAACTCATACAATTGCACAAACAAGTTTCAGGACCAAAACGCAAACATTCCAAAACATATAACTGCCAATGTCAGCCCCCAACGGTCACCCGTTCCGAAACAGGCATGCTTGCATCAACAATTCATCAAAACATCCACATATATGAAAAGCCCCAAATCTATAGGCATGCTTCCTACACAAGTAAGCCATTCAAGCATAAACTTCCAATTCAAGCATAAGAAGACCAACCACAAAACCAGCATTCTCAACAACATTCAACATACTTAGGGAGTTCAAAACATCTCCCAAAACATACACATAGGTCCCCCATTGCCAAATTACCAAAAGCTAAAATGTACTTAGAAAACCTTCCATACTTAGAGCTTTGTTTCCACTTGGATGCTTGCCCTCCTTGCTGCCCTCAAGTACTCTAATGCTCTGCATTATTGAATTAAGAAAACAAAGAGAGCGTAAGCAAAAGCTTAGTGAGGAATGCTCAATAAAACCATCCAATAATGCATTTATAAAACACTTATAAAACATGCTTCAAATCATCATTTACACATGCTCAAAAGCATACTTAAAACAAGCATCTCATGCTTCATTTCATTACATGTCATATTGGCCTCAAGTGATACATTTCATTTCTTTGAAAACAAGTTCATCAACTTTCACCCCAAGGACTTTTAAACACCTTGGACCCCAAGGACTTTTAAACACCTTGGCCATGGACTTTTAAACACCATGAATTAGATCACCTCAAGGACTTTTAAACACCTTGACCTCAAGGACTTTTAAACACCTTGGCCATGGACTTTTAAACACCATGAATTAAATCACCTCAAGGACTTTTAAACACCTTGAGCCCAAGGACTTTTAAACACCTTGGCCTATGGACTTTTAAACACCATAGAAAGGACCACACAAGGACTTTTAAACACCTTTGTGTCCGTAACAAGAATCATCCAAGGACTTTTAACCACCTTGATGTTCTTAAGTAACAAGGCTCACTCAAGGACTTTTAACCACCTTAGTGACCTCAACCTTTTCAAAACATCACTTGCCAATATACATCATTTTCATCAATTAATCGACTGTTTTAAAGCATTAAACCAAGCCATATTCATCATGCATTTAAAAGCATCAAACCACATTTAATCATTGTTCAAAAACAAGGAACTCTTACCTTGAGCTTCCTTTAACATATGGCTTATCAAAACAGCAAATACCATGCTAAATCATGCTTTCAAAACAGTAATCAAAACATGCAATAAACCACATTGCATCACAACAAAATCATGGCCACCACTAGAGAGAATTTCCGAAAAACTTACACTTGAGCTTAGCAAAGTTGTTTAGACTTAAGCTAAGCTCCCAAGACATTGGTTTCAAAGCCGAAAACCCAATTTCACTCACCGATTCCACTTCGCCTCTTGCCGAAGCACCAAAACAAGCCTCCGGATCAACAACTCTTGGATCCAAAGATGCCTCCCCTGATTAAACACATTAAAGCAGAGATTTAATGCATCATCATGCATCAAAAGCTTCAAAGAAAGCACTCAAACTCGCTGCTCTCATTCATACTCCAATTTCGGCCACCAAACACAACCGAAATTGCATCAAAACCACTTCTCAACAAAGTCCAGCCATAAACCAGCAAAACCTAACATCCATTAACACCATTTAACATCTAAAAACAACCTATAAACATCCTTATACCTCCAGCAACATCAGATCTACAAGATCACCACAAAAACATCCAAGAATCACAAGCTAAACTTAGGAAACACAACCTATCCGTGAATGCATTAATCAAAACTCATTTCCTTATCAAATTAACATTCATTAATCATCATTTTAGCACCTTAAAACACTGCTTAAACAGATCCAACGAAATTTCATCAAAAACACACCAAATCTTGCATTTTAAGCCAAGATCCACTAAACAATCTTAAAAGCCATTTAGAAAACATCAATTAGGGATTGAGAACTTAGGAATTTCATTAAAGAACTTGAAATTCAGAGGAGAAGGACGTTCTTACCTCCAAACTTGAGTTTCTCCTCTTTTAGAGCCAAAAAGCTTGATGAATCAAGTAGCAAATACAAAGGTTTTGATGAGAAGATGATTAGGAATCAAATGAGGATTGAAAAGAAGTATTTAGGTGATAAAAATCAGAGGAAAAGATTTGGAGAGAATGTGTTTGGTTTGAGAGAAAAGATGAGAGAAAATGGGAATGGAAAATTTAGAAAGTTAGTTAAAGATGACTAAAAATATCTTTCCCTCCTTTTTACTTTTATTTTAAACCATTATTAAATCATTTAATATTCTAGAAAATCTGGAGAAACTCCCCTTTGGGTAAATAGCTCCCTAAAGATTCAAAGTTTCAATCCTTTTTAAAACAGTCAAAAAACTTTCAAAAATTACATTTTGGTCACTAGCCAAAATGTCGCTCTTCCAAAACCCATTTTCCAAAATTGATTTCACAGTTCACTTAATTATATTAAAAGATGATTTTAGAACATTTTTCCATATTTTTAATGCAACCCGAACTAGGCTTTCCTAATTTCACCTCTTTAGATTCGAACAGCACTTTGACCAAACCGGTCAACGCCCAAAACTTCTAAGCCCAAAACCGGGGCGTTACAACTCTCCCCCCTTAAGAAATTTCGTCCTCGAAATTTACCTGAAGGAAAGAGATAAGGAAACTGCTTCAGCATGTCTTCCTTCCGCTCCCACGTGGCTTCCTCAACACCGCGATGCTTCCACAGCACCTTCACCAACTCAATGGTCTTGCCACGAAGAACCTTGCTATCCGAATCCAGAACCTTCACCGGTTCCTCATCATAGGTCAAATCCGGATTCAGTTCCACTTCATCCACAGGCATCACATGCGAAGGATCAGATCTATACCTCCGGAGCATAGAGACATGGAACACATCATGAATCTTCTCCAACTCCTGAGGTAACCTCAACCGATACGCAACAGGACCCACACGCTCAACCACCTCATATGGTCCAATGTACCTAGGGCTCAACTTACCCTTTCGGCCAAACCGCATCACCTTCTTCCAAGGCGAAACCTTCAAGAACACACGGTCACCCACCGCATACTCTATCTCCTTACGCTTCAAATCCGCGTAAGACTTCTGCCGATCAGAAGCAGCCTTCAACCGCTCACAAATGAGCTTTACCTTCTCTGTGGTCCCTTTCAACAAAGCCGGCATTGAAACCAACTTTTGACCAGTCTCAGCCCAACAAAGAGGAGTCCTACACTTCCTCTCGTACAAAGCCTCATAAGGTGCCATCTGTATACTTGCCTGATAACTGTTGTTATAAGCAAACTCAACCAAGGGCAGATGCTTCTCCCAAGAACCTTGGAACTCAATCACGCAGCACCTCAACATATCCTCCAAAATCTGGATAACTCGCTCAGACTGACCATCCGACTAAGGATCATAGGATGTACTGAAATGCAACCTTGTACCCAGAGCTTGATGCAAACACTGCCAAAACCGCGATGTGAACCTCGGATCCCTATCCGACACAATCGACTTAGGCACACCATGCAGCCGCACAATCTCAGCAATGTACAGCTCTGCCAACCTATCCAAAGAAAACGTGGTATGCACAGGCAAGAAATGCGCACACTTCGTCAGGCGATCCACAATCACCCAGACCGAATTCTTCTTCGATGGAGACAAAGGTAAACCAGATACAAAATCCATGGTAACCCTCTCCCACTTCCATTCAGGGATTTTCAACGGTTGCAACAACCCTGAAGGAAACTGATGCTCAGCCTTAACTCGCTGACACACAAAACACTTGCTAACAAACTCTGCAACATCTTTCTTCAAACCCACCCAATAGTACTCATCACGAAGATCACGGTACATCTTAGTACTACCAGGGTGCATAGCAAAAGGACTACTATGACCTTCAGTCAGAATAGCACGCCTCAACTCAGCATCAGCAAGCACTACTATCCGACTCCCAAAACACAGCACACCATCATCATTGAAACAGAAATCCGAAGGTCCACCCTCTGCGATATCCTGAACATGAGACACCAAGGAATCATCCAACAACTGCTTATCCTTGATCAACTGAACCAAAGAGGGTTTCACTTGCAACTCAGCAACGAGACCACCATCTTGCGATATACTCAAGCTAGCAAACATGGCTCTCAGCTCAACAGCTACCTTCCTACTCAAGGCATCCACAACAACATTAGCTTTTCCAGGATGATACTCAATCGTCAGATCATAATCCTTGAGCAACTCCAACCAACGCCGCTGCCTAAGATTCAACTCCTTCTGAGACATCAAATACCTCAAACTCTTGTGATCTGTGTACACAGTACACTTCTCACCATACAGATAATGTCTCCAGATCTTCAGAGCAAAAACCACTGCAGCCAGCTCAATATCATGCGTAGGGTAATTGCGCTCATGCACTTTCAACTGCCGCGATGCATAAGCCACCACCTTACCCTCCTGCATCAGCACACACCCCAAACCAACATAGGATGCATCACTGTAAACCACAAACTCTTTCCCTGATTCAGGCTGAATCAAGATAGGAGCTTGCGTTAAAGCCGCCTTAAGCTTCTCAAAAGCCTGCTGTCTCGCTTCCGTCCACTCATACTTAACATCCTTTTGCAACAGCTTCGTCAAAGGGGCAGCAATCTTGGAAAAACCATCCACAAACCTTCGGTAGTATCCCGCCAAACCAAGGAAACTACGAATCTCATGAACAGACTTAGGAACTTTCCAATTCATCACCGCCTCAATCTTCTGAGGATCAACACGAATCCCCTCAGCTGAAACCACATGCCCAAGAAACACCACCTCCCTTAACCAGAACTCACACTTACTCAGCTTAGCATAAAGCTGATTTTCCAACAAAGCTTGCAAAACAATCCTCAAATGCTCTTCATGCTCCTCCTCAGTACGCGAGTACACGAGGATATCATCAATGAACACCACAACAAACTTGTCCAGGTATTCATGAAACACACGATTCATCATGTCCATGAAAGCAGCAGGAGCATTTGTCAACCCAAACGGCATCACAAGAAACTCATAATGCCCATACCTTGTCCTGAAAGCTATCTTAGGCACATCCACATCCTTCACCTTTAACTGATAATACCCTGACCTCAAGTCAATCTTAGAGAACACAGCAGCTCCCCGAAATTGATCAAAAAGATCATCAATCCTCGGCAAAGGATACCGATTCTTGATAGTCAACTTGTTCAGCTGACGGTAATCAATGCACATTCTCATAGTGCCATCCTTCTTCTTCACAAACAAGACCGGTGCTCCCCAAGGTGACACACTCGGCCGGATGAAACCACGATCAAGCAACTCTTGCAACTGCGTCTTCAGCTCCTTCAGCTCCTTAGGTGCCATTCTATAGGGAGTAATGGACACAGGAGTTGTATTCTCATACAGCTCAATTCCAAACTCCACCTCGCGGTTAGGAGGTAAACCAGGCAACTCCTCAGGAAAAACACCAGGAAACTCCTTCACAACTCTGATATCTTGCACCCTCAACTCTTTAGAGCTAGGATTCATCACAAAAGCTAGATAAGCTTCACAACCTTGCCTCAGCATCCTGCTCGCCTCCAAGGTAGACACCACATTGGCAAGAAACTTCACATTCTCACCAACCACAACAACTTCATAATCATCCGCAAGCTTAAGCAAAACTCGCTTGTTCTCACAATCCACAACAGCACGATGCTCAGCAAGCCAATCCATACCAAGGATCACATCGAAACCATAGAAGGGCAACTCCATAAGGTCAACATGGAAAACATGCTCTTGAACAACCAAGGGACACCTTCTATAAAGCTTCCTAGTCACAATAGTCTCACCAAAATAACTAGTGACTCGAACACCAACATCCAAAGACTCAACAGGCAAACCAAGCAATTCAGCATGCTCACGCAAAATGTATGAATGCGTAGATCCAGAATCTATCAAAGAAAGCAATGACAAGGACTGCAAAGTAAAGGTACCTGCAATCACATCCGCATCATTCCTGCCCTCTCGCTGAGCATACACCCTCGCTTGGCCTCCACCCTCAGGCTGAATAGCCACAACATGAGCCACTCCACGACCACCTTCCTCTCTCCGCTGGAAATTACCACGGCCGTGCCCACGACCTCTCTGCGGTGCAGCAACAACAGGAGCACGCACCTGATCACCAGCCAACCTCGGACAATCACGCCTCAAGTGGTCTGCGGAACCACAACTCCAGCACCCGTTACCAGCAGCCGCAATAGGAGCTTGCACCACTCTCTCGGCACGAGGACAGTCACGTTTCATGTGACCACGTGAACCACAGATCCAACAAGCACTCGGATCAGCCCTGGCATTGCCTCCTCTAGCAGGTGCACCACCACCTCTCTTAGCTGAAGACTGATACTTCTGATCACGTCCCCTCTTGTTCCGTCCACCTCCGGAACTAAACTCAGCTGATCGCTTCCTAGCACTTGCTCCAGCACCTCTCACAGATAAACCCAAGTTCATCTCAACATCCTTGGCTCGGCCCACCAACACGTCGAAATCATCATACTCGGCGGCCAGCAAATACATTTTCACATCCGTCTCTAAACCATAACGGAACCTCTCGCACCTTGCCCGCTCATCAGGTACCAGCTCCGGTGCATACTGACTGAGTCGCACAAACTGCACCTCATACTCAGCCACACTCATGCTCCCTTGGGTAAGAGACATGAATTCACGCTTCTTCTCATCTAGATATCTCACACCAAGATATTTCCGCTTGAACACATTCTGAAAGAATGTCCAAGTCACATCAGCTTCTTCCATCCGAGCAATAGTGGTTGTCCACCACGTATACGCATCCTTCTACAGCAAGGACACAACACAACCCATCTTCTGCACATCAGTGCAACTCATCTGGCCCAAGATTCGCTTGGTACTCTCTAGCCAAGCTTCAGAACTCTCAGCAGACATACCCCTGAACTCAGTCCCACCAAGACTGCGCAAACGCTCCAAAGGTAGTCTAACACCAGCATCTTCCTGATGCCCCGCTCCACGAGACCCAGCTACTGCTGCTTGAAAAGCACCAGCAATAGCTTGCACTAACATCGTCATATCAGGCATAGCTTGCCCCTGACCAGCCCCAGGTCCAGCAGCTCCAGCGCCAGCTGCAGCTCCAGCTTCCTCAGCCCCAGCACCACCACCACCAGGTGGAGGAGGAGGTAACACCGCACTACCCGTGTTTTCCTCATTCTCGTTCTCATTAGGAGCCGTAGCTCGCACATTACCTCTTAACTCTCTACGTGGTGCCATACTTTTACCATGCAATCACAATACAAATAAAACAAAGTCAGGCCCAGCAAGGTAAGCAATCCAAGTATTCAAGCTCAATTTCATTTCAAAACAACATCTTTCCTTTAGCTTTGATTTGGCAATGGGTACCCACAACATGCTACATCACAGCACATACTTCAATTGCATCAAAATCACAAGCCATTAAACATGCTTTCACTCAACAAGCATACAAAGCATACATACTTCAATCATGCATACATACATTCCCAATTACTCGAGAACTCAACTCTGATACCACCAAATGTAACCCTCTTAACCCGGCCTAGACGGTTGACCCGAATTAAGAAAGTCACACGGGGAAAACCAAAGTCAACCCGAAAGTCAACCTTGATTAATGACCCTTTTTTTTCTTTTTAACCTTGTCTAGATGCACTTTAGACCTAATTGTGATCACACAAACATCATACCAAAAGATCACAAACATCAGAGATCAAACAGGGACTTAATTGAACAATTTACAACTTTAAGGACCAAATTGTAAATTCTGATAATTATAAGGACTTAATCCAAATTAAAGTTACCATCTTGAAATTAATCATGTTTCATGCTTCTCTGTAAAATTTCAGCTCAAAAGGACTTCCCAAACTCATACAATTGCACAAACAAGTTTCAGGACCAAAACGCAAACATTCCAAAACATATAACTGCCAATGTCAGCCCCCAACGGTCACCCGTTCCGAAACAGGCATAGCCCGTTTCGAAACTCGGGGCCGTTCCGCAACGCGTACCGAAACGGGGGTCTGGCAGTGGCCTTTCCGTTTCGGAACGGTCCCTCCCGTTTCGGACGCCTGGGCTTGTTTAAGGCACCCGTTCCGAAACGGTAGGTGCTGTTCCGAAACACCCTGCACAGATTGCCTAAAAATGCATACTTAAACATGCAATTGACCAACCAATCATGCTCCAAATGCCACCAAACTTTGCCAACATGCAATTCAACATATATGAGACATACTTGCATCAACAATTCATCAAAACATCCACATATATGAAAAGCCCCAAATCTATAGGCATGCTTCCTACACAAGTAAGCCATTCAAGCATAAACTTCCAATTCAAGCATAAGAAGACCAACCACAAAACCAGCATTCTCAACAACATTCAACATACTTAGGGAGTTCAAAACATCTCCCAAAACATACACATAGGTCCCCCATTGCCAAATTACCAAAAGCTAAAATGTACTTAGAAAACCTTCCATACTTAGAGCTTTGTTTCCACTTGGATGCTTGCCCTCCTTGCTGCCCTCAAGTACTCTAATGCTCTGCATTATTGAATTAAGAAAACAAAGAGAGCGTAAGCAAAAGCTTAGTGAGGAATGCTCAATAAAACCATCCAATAATGCATTTATAAAACACTTATAAAACATGCTTCAAATCATCATTTACACATGCTCAAAAGCATACTTAAAACAAGCATCTCATGCTTCATTTCATTACATGTCATATTGGCCTCAAGTGATACATTTCATTTCTTTGAAAACAAGTTCATCAACTTTCACCCCAAGGACTTTTAAACACCTTGGACCCCAAGGACTTTTAAACACCTTGGCCATGGACTTTTAAACACCATGAATTAGATCACCTCAAGGACTTTTAAACACCTTGACCCCAAGGACTTTTAAACACCTTGGCCATGGACTTTTAAACACCATGAATTAAATCACCTCAAGGACTTTTAAACACCTTGAGCCCAAGGACTTTTAAACACCTTGGCCTATGGACTTTTAAACACCATAGAAAGGACCACACAAGGACTTTTAAACACCTTTGTGTCCGTAACAAGAATCATCCAAGGACTTTTAACCACCTTGATGTTCTTAAGTAACAAGGCTCACTCAAGGACTTTTAACCACCTTAGTGACCTCAACCTTTTCAAAACATCACTTGCCAATATACATCATTTTCATCAATTAATCCACTGTTTTAAAGCATTAAAACCAAGCCATATTCATCATGCATTTAAAAGCATCAAACCACATTTAATCATTGTTCAAAAACAAGGAACTCTTACCTTGAGCTTCCTTTAACATATGGCTTATCAAAACAGCAAATACCATGCTAAATCATGCTTTCAAAACAGTAATCAAAACATGCAATAAACCACATTGCATCACAACAAAATCATGGCCACCACTAGAGAGAATTTCCGAAAAACTTACACTTGAGCTTAGCAAAGTTGTTTAGACTTAAGCTAAGCTCCCAAGACATTGGTTTCAAAGCCGAAAACCCAATTTCACTCACCGATTCCACTTCGCCTCTTGCCGAAGCACCAAAACAAGCCTCCGGATCAACAACTCTTGGATCCAAAGATGCCTCCCCTGATTAAACACATTAAAGCAGAGATTTAATGCATCATCATGCATCAAAAGCTTCAATGAAAGCACTCAAACTCGCTGCTCTCATTCATACTCCAATTTCGGCCACCAAACACAACTGAAATTGCATCAAAACCACTTCTCAACAAAGCCCAGCCATAAACCAGCAAAACCTAACATCCATTAACACCATTTAACATCTAAAAACAACCTATAAACATCCTTATACCTCCAGCAACATCAGATCCACAAGATCACCACAAAAACATCCAAGAATCACAAGCTAAACTTAGGAAACACAACCTATCCGGGATTGCATTAATCAAAACTCATTTCCTTATCAAATTAACATTCATTAATCATCATTTTAGCACCTTAAAACACTGCTTAAACAGATCCAACGAAATTTCATCAAAAACACACCAAATCTTGCATTTTAAGCCAAGATCCACTAAACAATCTTAAAATCCATTTAGAAAACATCAATTAGGGATTGAGAACTTAGGAATTTCATTAAAGAACTTGAAGTTCAGAGGAGAAGGACGTTCTTACCTCCAAACTTGAGTTTCTCCTCTTTTAGAGCCAAAAAGCTTGATGAATCAAGTAGCAAATACAAAGGTTTTGATGAGAAGATGATTAGGAATCAAATGAGGATTGAAAAGAAGTATTTAGGTGATAAAAATCAGAGGAAAAGATCTGGAGAGAATGTGTTTGGTTTGAGAGAAAAGATGAGAGAAAATGGGAATGGAAAATTTAGAAAGTTAGTTAAAGATGACTAAAAATATCTTTCCCTCCTTTTTACTTTTATTTTAAACCATTATTAAATCATTTAATATTCTAGAAAATCTGGAGAAACTCCCCTTTGGGTAAATAGCTCCCTAAAGATTCAAAGTTTCAATCCTTTTTAAAACAGTCACAAAACTTTCAAAAATTACATTTTGGTCACTAGCCAAAATGTCGCTCTTCCAAAACCCATTTTCCAAAATTGATTTCACAGTTCACTTAATTATATTAAAAGATGATTTTAGAACATTTTTCCATATTTTTAATGCAACCCGAACTAGGCTTTCCTAATTTCACCTCTTTAGATTCGAACAGCACTTTGACCAAACCGGTCAACGCCCAAAACTTCTAAGCCCAAAACCGGGGCGTTACAACGCACATCAACTGATCATTCATTTGCAAACAATCTGATATAAGGTTAAGACTTCAAATTTGTGTTACCAACCTTTTATTAAGTTCATTACATGTATGCAGGTGAAATATGTAACCCCCTTAGCCCGGCCTAGATGCTAGACCCAAACTACGAAGATTGCACGGGGAAAACCAAAGTCAACCCAAAAGTCAACCTTGATTAACGACCCTTTTTTCCCTTTTTATCTTCTCTAAATGCGCATTAAGCCTATGTGAATATTCAAGAACCATGGGAGAGAAAAGCACTGCGATAGGAAAGCATTTAAGGACTCAATTGCAAGAAATACACTTTTAGAGACTAAAATGTAAATTTTGTAAAACAGAAAGACTTTGCAGATTATAAGTTTACCAAAAGATAATTAGTTATATTACATGCCTCTCTGCCAAATTTCAACTTAAAAGGACATTCCAAGCTCAAGAAATTGCACCGACAACATTCTGGACTAAAATGTAAAACATGAGAACTTGAAACAATTCAAATGCACAAGCCAACGGTCAACCGTTCCGGAACGCTGAGCTTCGTACTGAAACGCCCATATCGAAATGGAGTTGACCGTTTCGGTACTCGGGTGCGTTCCGAGACCAATATCGGAACAGGCCCCTTCAGTAGCCAAAGTGTTCCGAAACACCTTCACACGTTTCGAAACACCTTGGCCATTTCGGGCCCCTGTTTCGAAACAAATAATGGTGTTTCAATACACCCTACCCTGCAACAACAGAAAAATCTGGTTTTTCACATCTTAACACCATTAAACATGCTCGAAGACATTCCATCACATACCAGCACATGTTAAAGCATCAAGTCTATAATATTTACACTAAGGCTAGACACCTTGCAAGCATTAAGAACATCAATGCATTTACCTCATACAACTAGAAAGAACATAATTTTTAACCATAAAGCATAGCGATACCAAGATTCAAAATGAGGATCCAAACATCTCATAATGGCCATCTACAAGAATCAAACCATAAACCGAACGTGCCCATGGTAAACAATCTCATTACACAACAAAGTAAAGGATTCCCCCATTGCCTTTATTATCCATGGCTATAAACAAAACATACTTCTCAAGTGGAGCTTTTCTTGAATCCCTTGCTTCTTGCTGTCCCAAATTCAACAATCTGCATTGATGGGCAAAAAGGAGCGTAAGCACATAATGCTTAGTGAGGAATGCTTAAAATCAAAACACCATCAATGCAGCAAAACCATAAAATTCTTTTTAACCGAAAATCCATTTCTACAATGTATTGTTTGAAACTCCAATTGAAAACATCATTGCCTTAAATCATGCATAGCTCAACACATAAACCAACATTAAAACTCAAGTGTATGTTTCTCAATATTAAACCGCATCCTCAAAATTACTTCTATTTAAACCTTCCCATGCATGAGCACTATATGCAAAGTTTAAACCATTTCTCTTCGAAACCATTTTCCACATTATGCTCTTTACTTCTCAAGCTTGAAAATCATTTCAAGGCAAAACATCATTTGAAAGTCGCATGTACCATCTACCTATCTCATGCATTCAATCAATGCAAAACTCATGGCAAGGCCACACATGCTTGTTATACAAAAGCATTTCGTACTCTAAAAATCTCATATGTATTTCTCATAACATAAAAACACTTCAAGCATTGGTACATGTGAAATACACTTCATTCTCATATATTGGCATTTTCATATTCTATTGTACACGGATATGCGGATAGCTTTACTCGAGGTCAAGTCCTACCCCGGTGGGATCTCGCCACCGGCTCTCATGGCGGTATCTACCCTTGCCACAAAGCTTGGGTATTTCACCAAGTCCTACTCCGATGGAATGTCCATCATCGGTTTCTCATGGCGATAACATTAGTTGCCATAAAGGTTGGATATTTCTCCAAGTCCTACTCTGATGGAATCCCCCTCATCGGTTTCTCATGGTGATGGAATGCCCCTCATCGGCCTCTCTCTTTGGAACGCATCCCAAGAGCACGTACGAATTTTAAGTTTATAGTGCACTCTACATCCTATTGGTCGACCAATTATATCGAGTAATTATCTCATCACTTATGCCAATATATTACATTAAAATCCTCATCTCACCTACTGTTTTAATGCAATAATTCTCAAAAGTCATCAATGCAGCATGCTATCTCATGAAATCTCTTCAAGCATCATCTCATGATACAAACCATGCATAAAAACAGTAGGAATTTGTCTATCTCAAAGCAAAAGCATGTAAAAGCATTTTAGGGCATCCACCACCTATTCTCAAAATCGTTAGTTTCATGCTTCCTTTACCACACCAAACTTGATAACCAACTCACGTGCTTAAAAATCATGCTCAATCAGCAAATTAAAACATAATGCCAAACCAAGCACATCAAAACCCAATTTAATAATTTCAAACAATTATAGCACAAACCGAGAGAGAAATCTACTTCACTTACTTCCGAACTTGAACCGACGTTTCAAGCCTAGATTTAAGTTCCCAAACCTCTTTTAAGAATCATTCCAAAGCTGGAAAATGTGTTCTCACTCACCGATACACAACACTACGCAAGCCGACGAGCCAACCAAGAGTCCAAAACCGCCAACGCTACCTCGATTGCTTCCGGGTTACACTCCCCTGTTTTTAACACATAAGAACAGAGGATTAATGCATCACCACGCATTAAAATCACCTACCATTCACTCAAACTCGCTGCGCCACACAAAACAAGCATTTCGGCTATCCGAAATAACCGAAAACACCACCAAACTCTTCCAAAACAAATCGCAGCCAAGATCTATCACTTCTAATCATTTCTAAACATCAATCAACTCCAAAAATCACCATAAACTCCTCCTTATACCTCCAACTATAACAGAACACCAAAACCACCCCAAAAACCATCGTTCTAGCATGTAAAACTTAGGAATCCAAACCTATTCAGGATTTGTTTGATAAAACCTCATTCATAACATCAATTACCCTCCAAAACTCATTAGAAAACAACCTCAAAATAGAGCCTGGCCAACAACCACGAAAATCATCAAGATCTCTCCAAAAATCACGAGTTATAACATAATTTCATGTTTCTAACATTAAAGCAACTAAAAAAACATTAACAAAGGATTTATAACTTGGGAATTTCAGTAAAGAACTGATCATTAGAGGAGAAGGATGAAGCTTACTTCTAATGGTTGATTTCTCCTTGATTTGGGCAAGTTTTCTTGAAAATCCAAAGTTAAAACAAGAGGATTTGATGAGGAAAAGATTAGGAATCAAAAGGCGATTGAAATCTCATCAAAAGGAATGAAAATCAGAGGCTAATTGATGGAGTAATGGTGTTTGACTGAAAAGAAATTGAGAGAAAATGAAATGAGGTAGTTATGAAAAGTCAAAGATAGTTGTTCCTTTTAATAATCTTTATTTCCTTTAATTAAAACATTGGTAAAATCACCCAAAATAAGGAGAAATCCGATTAAAAACATTTTGGTAAAATTAGCTCCTTAAAGATTCAAAGTTCCAATCCTTTACAAAACAATCAGTAGTCAACTTTTGCAAAAACTGCAATTTAGTCACTACACCGAAATGTAGTATTTCCAAATCCTATTTTGTAAAATTGTTTTCTCCATAATCATTTATATATTAAATGAGGATTTTTAGGTATTTTTCCATATTTTTAAAACATTCCGAACTAAGTGTTCCCTAAATCTCCCTTAAAGATTCGAACCGTTCTCGACTGGTCTGATTCAAAATCTAAACTTCTAGGCCCAAGACCAGGGCATTACAAAATATTGGCATCATGCGATCAATCATACTACCAAAATTGCAATAATATAAACAGGGAATGAAATGTAAACATTTAAAATTGAGAAAACATGCCAAATTAACTAACTTAACTACCCTATTTCAAAACCATGCTTTCCAACGGAAAATTGTATCGGAACGACCCCTACCTGTTTTCTGCAGCGCATCCGTCCACTCAAACTTAACATCTTTCTAAAGCAACATCACCAACGGAACAGCAATCTTAGAAAACCCATCCACAAACCGACGGTAATAGCCAACCAAGCCTAGAAAACTACGAACCTCTGTCACTGATTTTGGTTGTTTCCAACCCACAACTGCCTCAATCTTTTGAAACTCCACATGGATACCCTCAGCTGACACCACATGACAAAGAAACACCACCTCTCTAATCAAGATCTCGTATTTACTCAACTTTGCATAAAGCTGATTATCCAAAAAAGTCTGCAGCACTATCCTCAAATGCTTATCGTGATCCTCCTCGGTACGAGAGTACACAAGGATAACATCGATAAACACCACCACAAACTTATCAAGATTCTCGTGGAACACACGGTTCATCATATCAATGAACGCATCCGGTGCATTGGTCAAACCAAAAGGCATCACTAGAAACTCGTAATGCCCATACCTTCTACGAAAAGCCATCTTCAATGCGTCCTTATCGTTCACCTTAAGCTGATAATACCCCGACCTTAGATCAATCTTCGAAAAAACAGTCGTGCCATGAAACTGATCAAAAAGATAATCAATCTGAGGTAATTGGTATTTGTTCTTTATCGTCAACTTATTCAGTGGCCGATAGTCTATACACATTCGCATCGTCCCATTCTTCATTACAAACAAAATTGGAGCTCCCCAAGGCGAGATACTTGGCCTAATGTAACCACGATCTAACAACTCTTGAAGTTGCGTCTTTAACTTCTTTAACTTCTTTGGTGCCATTCGATAAGGAGCAATGGATACCGGAGCCGTATCTGAATACGTCTCTATGCAAAACTCGACATCCCTATCAGGTGGAACCCATGTAACTATTCCAGAAACACCCTCGAAAAGTCACAAACTGTACAAATATCTTGCAGACGTGCTTCCTTCTTATTTGGGTTCATCACATACGCCAAATAAGCTTGGCAACCACCATTCATCAGCTTGTGAGCTTCCACCGATGAAACAACATTGGACAAGAACTTTTTCTCCTCACCCACCACCACAACTTCAAAATCATCGGCAAGCTTCAACGAAACATGCTTGGTCTCACAATCAACCACAACTTTATGTTCCAACAACCAATCCATCCCAAGGATAACATCGAAACCTTAGAAAGGTAACTCCATTACATCAACAAGAAACACATGTCCTTGAACCATCAAAGGACACCTTCTATACAACTTCCTAACAACTATGGTCTCACTAAGAGAACTCGTAACTTACATACCCGCATCAAGAAATTCTGAAGGCACATCAAAAAACCGAGCATGCTCATGCAAATGTATGAATGCGTAGAACCAAAATCTATCAAAGCAAGCAATGACAAGGATTGAAAGGAAAAGGTACCTACGATCACATCTGTGTCATTCCGGCCCTAACGGTGAGCATAGACTCGAGCTGGTCCTCCACCCTCTGTTTGCACCGAGACTACATGCACCACATTCCTCTGACCATCCTCTCGACAGTGAAAATTACCTCGGCCGCGCCCACAGCCCCTTTTAGGCTCCATAGCACGAGCTAGTGCTTGCTTCGCCAACTGTGGATAGTCACGCTTCAGATGACATTAACCTCTACAATGCTAACATAGGCAGGACTACCCCAACATTCTCCCATATAATTTTTCCCACAACGGTTACACATAAGACCACGTCTAGCAACATTCTGACCATACTAGCCTTAGTCCGATGTCTTTGGCTCTAGTTACCAACACATAAAAATCGGTATACTCAGCCGCAAGCATATAGGTCTTCACTTCCTTCACCAGCCCATAGCAAAACCTATCACACCTCTTCCGCTCATCCGTTACCAGTTCAGGGGCGTATTGGCTAAATCGGACAGACTACTCCTCATACTCCGCAACAGTCATGTTACCCTGCATCAACGCCATGAACTCCCTGTTGAGTGTGTAAAAGTTCTATTATTTACACCCTTTTTAACCCATATTTCTGCTGCATTCAAGCATCATTTCATTGCATTTAGGTTAGTTTACAGCAAAACATCACAAAATTAGTAAAAGCACGGATTCTACTGAAATATGGTTGATTTTGCAGGTTGCTGCCATAGCAGACGAAGAAGGCGGGCGCAGGGCAGAGAAGCAGAAGAGCTGAACTGGACAAGCAGATGATGATGACGATGCTGCCATGGATCTGCCGTGACAGCAAGTTAGTAGAGGAAAAGCAAAGTGGAACTCGATAGATAGAGAAAATTATGCTCGTCTGTCGTGTGAAAACCATATATTTTTCCAAGCCCCGGATCAAAAGATATGTCAAGCCAAAGCTCAAGGAGAGGAAATCCCATGAAACAAGGAGGCGGCTGAAAAGTAGGATACTTGAAGATTAAAGCCTTTATTAGAATCTTACTTTTAATTAAAGTTGTAATCCTTGTTATCTTAGAATACTTGAGCCCAAAGCTTATATAAAGGCATAGATTTTAACCTAGGAGAGATAATACCCCATAACCGATAACCAAACCCCTCCGCCGTTTACCCGTCATCGACATGTTCTAAAAACCCCCTAGGGCCACGGGTTGATTTGTAAAGTAGTTGCAAGGGTTCTTTTGTTTTAGGATTTTCCAAGTTCAATAAAATAAACTTCAAGTTCTCTTATTTTGGTTTTAATATCTTGCAAGAGCATCAGGAGAGCATTGTGAGGTTATCTATTTACTTAGCATCGGGAGAGTTAAGTATACGAAAGAAATAAGAGCGAGTTCTCTAGTTTATAGTTGAGCTATCTTGTGCCTAGGGATAGGGCAAGGTTAAGTGGCTAAGGAAGAATTCATACACATCGGTGTTCATCCTTCGATTCACGCCGGGAGGTATCATCAAGACGTGATCATCGACAGACTTGGACCTAGGGATAGGCCAAGGCAGATCTGGGATTCTTGCCAAACTTGAAAGTACTGAGTTGGTGTGTTTGCTGCCGCGACGACCAACGGACAGCTACCGCAACAGGCGCCACGACAGAACTGGAGTTCCTAAACAATACAATACCTGCACTACTGAGCAATTCAATACCAGCCCATTCTCTCTATCTTGATATTCCTACTCTTTTATTTACGTTTTCTTCAATATTTTCGTGACAACTTTCTAAACTATTTTCTTTACTTCGTGCAGTGAAATAAGGTGAAGCTATTAGCCCAATCCCTGTGGAGACGATATCCGATACTTCGTATCACTTTACTACTTGCGTCGTGTACACTTGCACTACAATTGCGATAGACTCTTTTACACGCAACAAGTTTTTGGCGCCGTTGCCGGGGATTGGCAATATAACTACACCTTTCTTTTATTGCACTTTTCGTTTTCGTTTTTGTTTTTGTTTTTCTTTTAATTTTTCTTTTTCTATTTTTCGTTAGTACTTTAAACTCTTGCTTTTCACAAGGTTATCTTGTTTATGCGCAGATCTAAAAGAGGTGAAGATCCTGAGTATCCATTAGATCCGAAAGTTGAACGTTCATTCAATCATAGGAACCGACTTCGTTACGTGCTAGCCAGGAACGAGTACCTTGAAGAACAGTTAGAGACAATGGCATACCAAGGAAATAATCCTGCTGCTAGAGATGGAGCTGTTATACCGCCTGTCGGCGACCCGCCTGCAGCAGCCGGACGACGGTCATGCCGTGACTACATGCTGAACGATCATGTAGAGCTGGAGACCACGCTACCGGATATTGAAGTTGATAACTTCGAGCTTAAACCTGTCATGTTTAGTATGATCAACAATGCCGGACAGTTTAGTGGTGCTGTGACAGAAGATGCTAGGGAGCATCTCAAAATGTTCCAGGAAATCTGTGGTTCGTTTAGACTGCCAGGAGTTAATCCGGAGATACTGAGGCTTCGGTTATTTCCCCACTCATTGAGGGACAGAGCTAAAACTTGGTGGAATAAACTTACGCCGGGTTCAATTATGACTTGGGCAGATTTATCTCGTGAATTTTTATCTTGTTTTAATCCTTCTCATTTATCTGAGCGATTACGTAATGAAATTGCTACTTTTCAACAGGAAGATGACGAGCCGATGCACGAGGCCTGGGACAGATTTACTACTCTTTTTCGGAACTGCCCAATGCATGGATTACCTGTCTGGAATCAGCTAACTAAGTTCTATAATGCTGCTAACCTACAAACTCGTATTCGAATTGATTCTGCAGCAAATGGGCTATTATTGGATAAAGATCCTGACGAGGCATTGCAAGTTTTGAAAATCTGGCCAAGAATGAGGAACAGTTTCCGACCGCAAGAAGAGG
Organism: Hibiscus trionum; assembly: GCA_030270665.1. Taxonomy (NCBI): domain Eukaryota; kingdom Viridiplantae; phylum Streptophyta; class Magnoliopsida; order Malvales; family Malvaceae; genus Hibiscus; species Hibiscus trionum. The sequence continues at coordinate 7,435,932 of BSYR01000004.1, forward strand.
GGGTAAACGGGTACTTGCTGTCTAGGACTATGAAGCCGACAGCACGTTGAAATCACAGGTAGCCTTCCGTACTAAAGCAATGAAAAGGTTATTAAATGATGATGGTCAACAAGGATTTGCTGTAAAGGAAGTATGTGATATATGTGAGGGAAATCATAGTCGGGATGAGTGCCCAATACAAGTAGAAGAGGGAAAATATGTTGGAAATTACAACAAGTCGAATTACAACTCCAACAATTATAATCCCAATTGGAGGAAGGATCCCAAATTTTCCTGGAGTAACCCCAATAACGCCCTGAATCCTCAAGCACATAATCAGAATCAGGGAGGACCTAGATTGCTGACGCGACAGCAGCTGCCGACACACCTGCCGCCGCAGCAGCAACATCAGCCACCAGCTGCCACGAGCAGTATACTGGAACAGACTCTGGCCACCTTTATGTCTCAGACAGGTACTTATATTGAGAATATGAATCAGTTTGTCAAGAAGACAGAAAATTTCATGGATAAAACAGAGATGAGGATGACAAATCATGAGGCTACTTTAAAATCTCTGGAGACACAAATGGGTCAGGTTTCTCAACATATTAAGCCGAGGCAGAATGGAGGATTCCCTAGTAATACTGAAAATGCTAGGCCACCCACACATGAACAGTGTAAGGCAATTACTACTAGGAGTGGGAAGAAACTGCCAGGGCCGGAAAAAGAAGTTGAAACAGGAAAGGAACCAGCCTTAGACCAACCTGCCGAGGAAGCTGCCCCGACAGGTGATAAACAGACTGCTGCCGATGAGCCTGTCACGACAGCAGAAGCGACAGAGGAGAAAATTGATGAACCTAAACCTCCTCAGATTCGTATGCAGTGGGAAGGACGTATTGCTGAATATCGTCCCCCACATCCTTTTCCTCAACGGATACAACAAGCTAAGCAAGAATCTCAACATAAAAAGATTTATGATATTTTTAAGCAGGTTCATATTAATATTCCGCTGTTAGATGACATTATGGAGATGCCTGGTTACACCAAATTTCTCAAAGATGTCATGTCAAAGAAATATAAACTTGGGGAATTTGAAACGGTAAGGATGGCAGATGGTTGCATGAGTATTCTTCATCGACAGCCACCCCAGAAAAAGAAGGATCCGGGGAGCTTCATCATACCTTGTGTAATCGGAGACAAATATGTGGGTAAGGCACTTTGTGATCTTGGTGCTAGTGTTAATTTAATGCCAAAGTCTGTTTTTCAGAAATTAGGTATTGGAAAGGCGCGGCCCACGACAGTAACTCTGCAGCTGGCAGACCGCTCTTACGTTCATCCAGAGGGAAAGATTGAAGATATTCTGGTAAGAGTGGATAAGTTTATTTTTCCTGCTGACTTTCTTGTTTTAGATTGTGAGGCAGACGAAAACGCACCAGTCATCCTTGGGCGACCCTTCTTAGCCACGGGAAGATCACTGATTGATGTGGAGAAAGGAGAACTCACCATGCGAGTGAACGATCAAGAGATTAAGTTGAATGTTCTCCAAGCAATGAAACATGCTGATGTGGGCGAGGAATGCAAGGCTATCATTGAAGTAACCCTCGATAAACCCTGCATTAGGTCGGGCTGTCATGATATAAGATTTGGTCACTGCTGCGACAGCCACCTACAGGCCTGTCACGACAGCAACGACGACATCACCGACAACAGCAACTCCTCTGACTCCGATACATCTGATACTGAAGATCAGGAGGAGGTAAACTGGTTAGGCTATCGTCCAGGTAAGTTATTCGAACCTTTGAATTACACTTCGGATAACCATTTAATCCAAAAGCCATCTACTATTGAACGACCTGCCTTAGAACTTAAGCCCCTGCCAGGGCAGCTTAAATATGCTTTTCTTGGTTCAAATGATACGCTGCCCGTAATCATCTCTTCTAAGCTGCCGCAGGAACAAGAACGACAGCTAATCGGCATGCTACGGCAGCACAAAAAGGTAATTGGATGGACGATAGCAGACATTCAAGGCATCAGTCCGGTGTTATGCATGCACAAAATCCTTCTAGAGGAAGATCATAAGCCGACCATTGATGCCCAAAGGCGGCTAAACCATGCGATGAAAGAGGTGGTCCGTAAAGAGATAATCAAATGGTTAGATGCTGGTATTATTTAAGCCATCTCCGACAGCAAATGGGTGAGCCCAGTGCAATGCGTTCCAAAGAAAGGAGGAATGACCGTGATAACCAATGAGAACAATGAATTAATCCCAACCAGGACTGTGACCGGTTGGAGGGTTTGTATGGACTATTGGAAGCTCAACAAAGCTACCCGAAAGGACAATTTTCCTTTACCCTTTATTGATCAAATGCTTGATAGATTAGTGGGTAAATCTTACTATTGTTTTCTTGATGGTTACTCAGGTTACAATCAAATTGCTATTGCACCAGAAGATCAAGAAAAGACGACTTTCACCTGCCACTACGGAATGTACGCTTTTAGGAGGATGCCGTTTGGACTATGTAATGCACCCGCCACCTTCCAAAGGTGCATGATGGCTATATTCTCTGACATGGTAGAGGACTTCCTTGAGATATTTATGGATTATTTTTCCGTCTTTGGAGACGATTTTGAGAGCTGCCTTGGCAACTTACAGAAGGTACTTGAAAGATGCGAAAATGCAAATCTTGTTTTGAATTGGGAAAAATGCCACTTTATGGTGGATGAGGGGATAGTCCTTGGCCATAAGATTAGCTGCCGTGGGATAGAAGTCGACAGGGCTAAAATAGAAGTAATTGAGAAGCTGCCGCCGCCGACCACAGTCAAGGGCATTAGGAGTTTTTTAGGGCATGCTGGTTTTTATCGAAGGTTTATTGCAAATTTCTCAAAAATCACCAAGCCCCTATGTAATCTCTTAGAGCAGAACCGACCCTTTGACTTTAATGAAGAATGTACTGAAGCATTCAAGGTTCTGAAGGAAAAACTGGTAATAGCCCCCATAGTACAGCCACCAGACTGGACACAGCCATTTGAGATTATGTGTGATGCTAGTGACTATGCTGTCGGGGCAGCACTTGGGCAGCGCAGAGATAAGCTATTTCATGTCATATATTATGCCAGCAAGACATTGAATGACGCCCAAGTAAACTACACCACCACAGAAAAGAAGCTACTAGCTGTGGTGTTCTCCATTGACAAGTTTCGTTCTTACATACTTGGGACGAAAGTGATAGTGCACACAGACCATTCTGCCCTCAAATATCTGTTCGCAAAGAAGGATGCAAAGCCTAGATTGATACGGTGGATCTTGCTATTACAAGAGTTCGACCTTGAGATCAAGGACAAAAAGGGGACAGAAAATCAGGTGGCATACCACTTGTCAAGATTGGAGAAGGGACAGAGTCTACCAATAGACGAGACAAATATACTGGAGACCTTCCAAGGCGAGCAGCTCTTTGCTGCCACAATTGCTGTCGCGACAGCCATGGCGGCAGGTAAGTCTTCTGAATTCCCCTGGTACGCTGATTTCGTTAATTTTATAGTTAGCAGAATACTTCCTTCTGATCTTAATTATCAAGCCAGGAAGAGGTTCCAAAATGATGTCAAGCATTATTATTGGGACGAACCTCTTCTTTTCAAACTATGTGCAGATCAAGTCATAAGGAGGTGTGTACCACAAGAAGAACAAGAAGACATTCTCCATCACTGCCATGCTTCACAATATGGAGGTCACTTAGGAGGCAATAAAACTGCTGCCAAGGTGCTGCAGTCAGGGTTCTACTGGCCGACATTGTATAAAGATGCACAGAACTTCTATAAGAACTGTGACAGGTGCCAGCGGACATGTAACATCTCAAGGAGGAACGAGATGCCACTGCAGAACATTCTAGAAGTCGAGATCTTCGACGTTTGGGGGATTGATTTTATGGGACCTTTTCCATCTTCATGTGGAAATCTATACATCCTCCTAGCAGTGGATTATGTCTCTAAGTGGGTTGAAGCCATCGCCACTCAAAAGAATGATGCCAAGACAGTCCAAAGGTTTTTGCACAAAAACATTTTTTTCTAGATTTGGCATCCCTAAGGCGATTATCAGTGATGAAGGGAGACATTTTGACAATAGGGTTATTACTGCCGCCTTGAAGAAATATGGTGTCAAGCGCAGGATCGCGACATCATACCACCCACAGACCAATGGACAAGCTAAGATATCCAATAGGGAAGTTAAGAACATTCTTGAGAAGATGGTTAAGCCAACTAGGAAAGATTGGTCTTTACTCCTTAATGATGCATTATGGGCATATAGGACAGCCTTTAAGACTCCATTGGGCATGTCTCCATACCGATTGATCTATGGGAAAACCTGTCACTTGCCTGTCAAGATAGAGCACAAAGCATATTGGGCAATCAAGGCAGTAAATTTGGACTTGGACAAGGCAGGGCAGAAAAGGTTGTTAGATCTGAACGAGCTGGAAGAAATACGGACAATGGCCTACGACAATGCAAGAATCTACAAGGAGAAAACTAAGAAGTGGCATGACAGGAAGTTGCTGCCACGACTGTTCTGCCCAGGGCAGCTTGTGTTGTTGTTCAATTCTAGACTGAAACTCTTCCCAAGAAAGCTAAAGTCTAGATGGTCTGGCCCGTTCCAAGTGGTACAAGTTTTTCCCCATGGTGCCATCACATTCCGATCATTAAAAGACGGGCACCAATTCAAAGTTAACGGACAGCGCCTCAAGCATTATCAGGGAACTGAAGCCCCAGGAATACAGGAAGTGGTTACTTTAGGAGATGCCCCACAAGGCATCCCTAATTTAACCTAAATTTTATTTTCATTTATTTTATTATTTAGTATTATTTATTAGGAAATTAGGTTTATTTTATTTAAATAATATTTTTTATATTTTCTGTTTTCAGCAAATAAAGGAGTTAAGAAGAAAAGAAGAAGTGACCCAAGCCCACCATCCATCCATCAGCCCAACAGTGCCCATTTATTGAAGCCTATCGATCCAGCTGCCGCCGCAGACACGGATAAGACAGGCTGTCAACAGATGGACGCGGCAGACGCAGAAACGTGTGGCAGACGCGTAACAGACGCATAAATGCGTGTCAGACGCGCCAGACACGCCAAATCTCAATAGTCGCTCCGTTATTCACGCCTGCCGTTACAACATTAAACGGGCAGCAACTCGACCGCTATAAAACCCCGTTCTCATTTCCATTTTCATCACTTCTGCTTATTCTTACTTGCTTTCTCCTCTCGTTTTTTATTTGTTTTCTTTACTTTCACAACCCTTGCAACTAAAATGTCTTCCAGACAGACCCGCCGCGGTGCTGCTTCAGCCTCTTCATCAGCAGCACCCACACCGTCGGCCTTCGCCACCAAGGAATTATGGGAAGAAAGAGGTTTTATCTACATCCGCAAGGCTCCGAACATGGGGCTTCGACCATTCATCGCAAGGGCAATACGAGCTCAACTATGGGAGCAATTCGCAGAACAGCCGACAGAATTAAACGACACGTTGGTAAGGGAGTTTTATGCTGCCATCAACAACAAAACAGCGACATCCGTCACTGTCCGAGGGGTCAAGGTACCATTCACAGCTGACAGCATCAACCACATGTATGGCCTCTATTTTGGTCCCAACGACGATGCCCATCAGCAATTTTTAGACACCCTCGACGCTGCTGCCTACGGTGCTGTCATGGCAGAAGTGACAGAGGAAGGAACGATGTGGAACACGAGCAAAAAGAACCCCAACTCTGTAAAAAGGGGGCAGCTTCTTCCAGAAGCGAAGCTATGGAACGCTTTCATCAAGAAGCGTATCCTGCCGTCCTCCCATCACACGACGGTGGACCAGTAGCGGCTCAACCTCATTCATTCGATCATGAACGACCGGCCTATCAACGTGGGCCGCTATATGAGGGAAAGCGTCTTGGACTGCACATTTCGCTCTACCTCCCGCCTTTGCCTACCATTCATGATCACTTCTCTTTGTCGCTGCGCTGCTGTCCCCGAGGCCACCACCGACAAACTGGTCCAAGGCAGAGGCTGGACTGACAACAACATAAGCAGCCTCATGGAGCTGATAGTCGCTACCCCCTCTTCTCTTTCAACTCGGCTGCCTCCCCAACAGAATCATCCGATGAACCTACCCATGAACCTGCCACAGCAGCCGCCCCGACCAACCAATCTGCCCAGATCCTTGCTGCAATACAACGGGTGGAAGACAGACAAATGGGGCTGATGACATTCATCCAGGATTTCGCCAACTCGACGGTAAATTTCATTACCAACACTTTAAATTATCCCGATGTTATTTTCCCCACCTTCCCTGCCCACTATTTCCACATCCCCTCCCCTGTCCACACACCTACGCCACCTGTCTCCCCCCAAGCACACTCTGCTGCTTCCACACCATCACCTACCCAGCCGGCAGCTGGCAGTCCAACGGCCGAAACCTCCGCCCGAGGAGCGAAGCGACCTGCCTCCCATGACATCGAGACAGACCCTCCTATTAGGAGGAATTTGGCGAAGGACTTCACGCCTGTCAAGAGGCAGAAACACGTGGCAGACAGACAGCTAAAGCCCAAAGCCAGTACCACCACCAGCAGCACTTTGGATAGTGGCAGCAGCTCAGACATCCAGGTCGTGGAGCAACCGACCCAGCCAGCCCCACCGACCGGACGCCACCGCCAGATCCGTGTCAGTAGCAGCAGTGAAGACAACGATTAAAATTTAAGTCTTTATTTTCTTTTTATTGTTGCTTGCTTATTTATATTTTGTGATGTACCTGCCTTCATTTTACCTGTCATTTGCATTGAAGGCAATGCAACCCTCGAGTTTGGGGGTGGCAACCCTCCATTTTAATGGAGTCTTAGTACATATTTTTAATTAATTGTTGTGTCTTTTAAGTTCTCTTAAAAAAAGCAGAAAAGATCAAACTGTTGGCTTAAAACTGTGAAGTAAACTTACCTGTCATGACAGCTCTACCGTGGCAGCATCTTTAGAACATATTAAGGTGAAGTTTAGAGCCTTTCTATAGTTCTGAAAATCTTAAACACCATTGTGACTGTTATACTGCTTAGATTTCTTTTAGCCAAACTAGAATAGGAAGCTTAGCACTTGAATAGCCCCTAGAGGTGCCTAACACTGGCTCTAGGAAAGAAGTTTAACAAAATAGACTCAATAGCCCTAGAGGTGCCCTAAACCGGCTCTATGAAGTTAGCTAGAGGTGCCCGAAACCGGCTCTAGTGAAACTTTAGCTTGAAAAATAAAAATCAAGTCAAAACAGAAAATCAAAGAAGCATGAAAATGTGCCTTCAAAAAGATAAACTTTGGCATAAAAATTCAAGTTAAGAGTTGAATATTCTAGTGAAACTAAGAGAGTCTTGGCATATAACTGTTCACAAGCATGCACACACTGCACGAGAACTATAGTGAGAATCTGGACAGATCCTAATCTTTCCGACAGGTTGCTGCCGCCACAGAGAATGAGCGACGGGTAAGGGATAGTTCACTGTTTGAAGGCCAACACAAAAATATTCATTTTTCTCTTAGGTCTTAATTGCTTGAGGGCAAGCAAAAACTTGAGTTTGGGGGTGTGTTGAGTGTGTAAAAGTTCTATTATTTACACTTTTTAACCCATATTTCTGCTGCATTCAAGCATCATTTCATTGCATTGAGGTTAGTTTACAGCAAAACATCACAAAATTAGTAAAAGCACAGATTCTACTGAAATATGGTTGATTTTGCAGGTTGCTGCCATAGCTGACGAAGAAGGCAGGCGCAGGGCAGAGAAGCAGAAGAGCTGAACTGGACAAGCAGATGATGAGGACGATGCTGCCATGGATCTGCCGTGATAGCAGAGGACGACAGCAAGTTAGTAGAGGAAAAGCAAAGTGGACCTCGATAGATAGAGAAAATTATGCTCGTCTGTCGTGTGAAAACCATATATTTTTCCAAGCCCCGGATCAAAAGATATGTCAAGCCAAAGCTCAAGGAGAGGAAATCCCATGAAACAAGGAGGCGGCTGAAAAGTAGGATACTTGAAGATTAAAGCCTTTATTAGAATCTTACTTTTAATTAAAGTTGTAATCCTTGTTATCTTAGAATACTTGAGCCCAAAGCTTATATAAGGGCATAGATTTTAACCTAGGAGAGATAATACCCCATAACTGATAACCAAACCCCTCCGCCGTTTACCCGTCATCGACATGTTCTAAAAACCCCCTAGGGCCACGGGTTGATTTGTAATGTAGTTGCAAGGGTTGTTTTGTTTTAGGATTTTCCAAGTTCAATAAAATAAACTTCAAGTTCTCTTATTTTGGTTTTAATATCTTGCAAGAGCATCAGGAGAGCATTGTGAGGTTATCTATTTACTTAGCATCGGGAGAGTTAAGTATACGAAAGAAATAAGAGCAAGTTCTCTAGTTTATAGTTGAGCTATCTTGTGCCTAGGGATAGGGCAAGGTTAAGTGGCTAAGGAAGAATTCATACACATCGGTGTTCATCCTTCGATTCACGCCGGGAGGTATCATCAAGACGTGATCATCGACAGACTTGGACCTAGGGATAGGCCAAGGCAGATCTGGGATTCTTGCCAAACTTGAAAGTACTGAGTTGGTGTGTTTGCTGCCGCGACGACCAACGGAAAGCTGCCGCGACAGGTGCTGCCAGCGACAGGCGCGACGACAGAACTGAAGTTCCTAAACAATACAATACCTGCACTACTGAGCAATTCCATTCCAGCCCATTCTCTCTATCTTGATATTCCTACTCTTTTATTTACGTTTTCTTCAATATTTTCGTGACAACTTTCTAAACTATTTTCTTTACTTCGTGCAGTGAAATAAGGTGAAGCTATTAGCCCAATCCCTGTGGAGACGATATCCGATACTTCGTATCACTTTACTACTTGCGTCGTGTACACTTGCACTACAATTGCGATAGACTCTTTTACACGCAACACTCCCTCTTCTTCTCATCCAAATAATAGACACCCAAATACTTCTTCTTGAAAGCATTCACGAAGATCATCAGGATTCATACTAGATGTGATGGTCATCTACCACGTATACTCATCCCCATGCAACAAAGAGACCATGCATCCTAACTTCTGTACGTTATTGCAGTTCATCTCCCATATAATCCTCTTGGTAGTTTCGAACCAAGCCTCCGAACGCTCAGGCGATAAACCTCTAAACTCTGTCCCGCCCAGACTGTGCAGACGCTCTAAGTGTAAACCAACATTGGCACCAGGTTGAGGTGCGGCCGCGTGCATACATGCCATTGCTGCTAGCAAGGCTCTAGCAATAGCCTGAATCAAGGGTGTCATGTCCGGAACAGCTTGCCTCTGAGCTGCCTGAGGTTCAACACCTCCACCACCAGCTCCTATCTTAGCTCCACCTTCACCAGGAGAAGGAGGCGGCAAATTCTCAGCATCCACCTCAACCTTATTCTCAACAACATTTCAGACATTGCCTCTCAGCTCTCGTCTCGGTCCCATGATATGATCTACAGTTCTACCATGCAAATACAATAACAAAAATAGTTAGGCTTACAATTAGCAAGAACCCAAGTCACACATTCTACCTTTTAAAACAAAACTCTTTTCTTTTCTGGTAATGTTGGCAATGGATACCCTAGCCACATATATCAATTCATCGTATACTATCAATCAAAACATGATACAATCATTCACCGTGCATAGCATCGAATACAACATGTTATCAATCATAATTCAACATTCGACATACATCCCTATCTTTCGTAACCTGGCTCTGATACTAACAAATGTAACCCGCTAGCATGGTCTAGACGTTAAACCCGAATTAAGAGAATTACACGGGGAAAACCAAAGTCAACTCATGAAAGTCAACCACGATTAGCAACCCTTTTCTCTTTTATCTTGTCTAGATACATTATTAAATCATATAGAGTTCATTCACGCAACGAATATGCTTTCATTAAAAATGCACTTCAACTTATCGTTCATATGCAAACAATCTGATATAAGGTCAAGATTTCAAATTAGTGTTACCAATCTTTTATTAAGTTCATTACATGCATGCAGGTGAAATATCGACATCATACGATCAATCAAACTTCCACAATTGCAATCATATAAACAATGACTGGAATGTAAACATTGGAAACTGAGAAAACATGCCAAATTAACTAACTTAACTACCCTATTTCAAAACAGATGCCCCCTTTTTTGAGAAAACACCACTGCAACGAGCTCAAGATCATGCGTAGGATAGTTGTGCTCATGCACCTTGAACTGCCTAGACGCATAAGCCACAACCATTCCACCTTGGATCAATACGCAACCCAATCCAACATATGATGCATCACTATAGACTACAAACTCCTTACCCAATTCTTGTTGAATCAAGACAGGAGCTTGTATCAAAGCTTCCTTCAACTTCTCGAAAGCTCGTTGCCTAACATATGTCCACTCAAAGCGAACATTCTTTCGCAACAACTTGGTCAAAGGTGCAGCAATCTTAGAAAAACCTTCAACAAACCTCCATAATATCGAGCCAACCCAAGGAAACTTCGCACTTTCGTCACTGATTTTAGCGTCTCCCAACTCATCACCCCCTCGACTTTGTGTCGATCAACCCGAATACCTTCGGCTGACACCACAGGTACAAGGAAAATCACTTCCTTGAGCCAAAACTCACACTTTCTCAGCTTAGCATAAAGCTGATTCTCTAACAACACTTGCAACACAATCCTCAAATGCTTATCATGATCCTCCTCGATACACGAGTACACGAGAATATCATCGATAAACACTACCACAAAATAATCTAGAAACTCATGGAATACCCTATTCATAATATCCATGAATGCAGACGGTGCATTCGTCAACCCAAACATCATCATTAGACACTCATAATGGCCATAAATAGTCCGAAAATCTATCTTAGGTACATCCACATCCTTAAACTTTAGATGATAGTACCCAGACCTCAAATCTATCTGCGAAAACACCAAAGCACCACGGAACTGGTCAAACAAATCATCGATCCTCGGCAAAGGGTACTTGTTCTTAATCGTTAACTTGTTCCACTGCCGATAATCTATGCGCATACGCATTGTACCATCCTTCTTTTTCACAAACAAGACCGGCGCACCCTAAGGTGAAATACTCGGCCTTATGAATCCTCGGTCAAGCAACTCCTGATGTTGTGTCTTCAATTCCTTCAACTCCTTAGGTGCCACGCGATAAGGAGCAGTGGACACCGGAGTCGTATTCTCGTACAACTCTATACCAAACTCAACCTCTCGGTTTAGTTCCAACCCAAGCAACTCTTCCGGAAAGAAACTCGGAAACTCATATATGGTTCGTATGTCCTGCACCCGCACTTCTTTCGTACAAGAATTCATCATATACGCCAAGAAAGCGTCGCAACCCAACACCATCATCCGACTCGCTTCAAGAGTCGAAATTGCATTAGACAAGAACTTCATGTTCTCGCCCACGATTACTACCTCATATTCATACGCAAGCTTCAGAGTAAATCGCTTAACATCAAAATCCACCACAGCTCGGTTCTCAACCAACCAATCCATTCCAATAATCACATCAAACCATAAAAAGGCAGTTCCATCAAATCAACTGAAAACACATGACCCTGAACAGATAATGGGCATCTCCTATTCAATTTATGTGTAACAATAGTTTGACCAAAAGAACTTGTTACTTGCATTCCTACATCTAGCATCTCAACAGGAATACCAAGCAGATGTGCATGCTCGCTCAAGATGCATGAATGCGTAGATCCATAATAAATCAATGCTAACAAAGTCAAGGATTGCAAGTTAAATGTACCTGCAATCACATCGGTGTCGTTACGTTCCTTGTGATGTGCGTTCACCCTCGCAGGACCACCTCCCTCCGGCTGAACATCAACTACATGGGCCACACCACTCTGGCCATCCTCTCTCCTCTGAATGTTGCCACGGCCGTACCCATGGCTTCTCTGTTTTGCAGCAATTGGTGCACGACCCTGATCACCTCCGGCCAACAGGGGATACTCATACCTCATGTGATCAACAACTCTGTAGTTCCAACATGAATTAGCCCCAATCACAGGAGCCTGCACCTCACGAGCCGCAGGAGGACAACCCCGCCTCATGTGCTCACACGAACCACATGTCCAACATGTGTTCTACTCAAACCTCAGCATGTTGCCCTGAGGTGGCTCACCTCGCCCAAAGTTATCTCGCCTAGCCGTAGATTGATATCCACGGTCCCGATTTCTCCTTTTTCTGCCCACCACTAGGGCCATCATCAAAAGCTCTCTTGCCCAAACTATAACCACCCCCACGCGAGGTCAGACCCAGGCTCTACTCTATATCCTTGGCCCGAGTCACTAGCACATCAAAATATGTATAATCAGTCGCTAGTATGAACGTTTTCACGTCATGCAGCAGGCCATACCAGAAATGGTCACAACGATGCCTATCACTCGGTACCAACTCCAGAGCATACTGGCTCAGTCGTATGAACTAGACCTCGTACTCAGCCACATCCATGAGCCCTTGAACCAGAGATATGCACTCTCTTTTCTTATCGTCCAAGTATCTAACTCTGAGATACTTTCTCTTAAACACAGACTGGAAGAACGCCCAATCCACTTCTTCCGGCACCAATACTACAGTCGCAGTCGCAGTCGTCCACCATGTGTACGCATCAACATGCAATAACGACAATGCACAACCCAACTTCCATGCATCATTGCACCCCATCTGATCCAATATCCTAATCGTACTGGTCATCCAAGCCTCAGAAGTCTCGGGAGATAAACCACAAAATTGTACTCCCCCTAAACTCCTCATGCGCTCCAATGGCAATCCCGATTGCCAAGCAGCAAGCGCTTGTACATGCGCCCCAGCAATATCAGCCTGTAATGCTCTCGTCATTGCCTGCACTAAAGGTGTCAAATCCTCCAACATATCCTTATTGTTCCTGCTCCCCACCCCTAGGTGGTGGTGACAGAGGATGTAGATTTCCACCAGGTAGAACCTCGTTCTCCTGGTCATGTTACCCGTCAGCACGAGCAACTGCTCCTGAACGTAACTCTCGTCTCGGTCCCATTTTGCTAGCTAACATTAAAGCATGAACATAAAACAAAACAAAAGATCAGGCCAGCTCTTAACAAGGATTCCAAGACTCCCAAAACCAATTTAGACCATTTCACTAGGTAATAAGGCAATGGGTATCCCAATTCCCCCCCTCCAACATAGCATAAAGCATACTACATGCATACCACAATCCTCATGCGACTCAAGCATCTAGATTCAGCCCAATCAAACATCATAGAACAACTCAAATTCATATTCAATCATCATATGTACCACATCACCACAACATACTTAACATTAACATGCTTTAACATTCACCGGTCAAAACATACTTCACCAAAAACACATATTCACTTCACGTGTGCTTACGAACAACTTACCATCATCCCAATCTTTCGTAACCTGGCTATAATACAACCAAATGTAACCCCCTCGATCCGGCCTGGCGGATAAACTGAACCAAACGGGTCACACGGGGAATATTGAACTAAACTAGGAAGGTTTACCTCAATAAACGACCATTTTTTCTTTTTATTTTGTCTAGATGCAACTTAGGTTCCTATGTGTACGCACAAAAGCAGTGGATAAAACAACATCTCAATCGCCCATTGAATATAACAAATTTAAGGATTAGGGACCATTTTGTAAATTTGAAAAATTGTAAGGGCTGTTACCAAATTCGGGTTACCAATCTTTAATTAAACTCATTACATACGTCACTGTGAAATCCCAGCTCAAAACGACCACTAGAACTTCTTTAATTGTAAACGTGATCAACAAGGACCAAAATGTAAGTAAACATAAACTCGAAATAATTCAAAAATTGTATTAACGGTCGAACGTTTCAGAATAATGAGCCATGTATTGGAATAGTCGTTTCGAAACACAGCTAATCGTTTCGATACGCGGGTTCGTTTTGAAACACTTTAAGACTCGTTTCGGAACGAGGTTTCACAGAGGCAAAATGTTTCAAAACAGGCCTCACCATTTCGAAACACCAAGGAAATCTCAAAATTGGGCCTGCAACACTTTTAAAAGTTGATTTAACTCAGTTTGAATCATCCAAAATCATCCCGTCAAATTCCCAAACTTGTTTTCATCTCAAATAGACATCAAACACTATGTATACGAAGCAAATATATCACCATAGTACTATGAACAATAACAAAGAGACTAAAGGCATGCATCCTAGGAAGAATATGCACCAAAGGGTCAAAATGCAACTCCAAGCATAAACCAAAACTTAAAGGCCATTTATAGAGCCAAATATGTATACTAAACTTACACCAAAACAGAAAATACTACCCCAATAACATACATAGCATTGGACACCCTCATTGCCTTTATTACACTAGTTCAAAAAGCACAACATATTTTTAAAGAGTTTCTTGGAAGGATCCCTTGTAGATGCTGCCTCCAAACGCCTAGTTGTTTGCATTGATGAACATAGAGAGCATAAGCATACAAGCTTAGTGAGGATTGCTCAAAACCACTGACATCATCAATGCACAAAATTGTTTTTCACTTTTTCCAAAACCGTCATGCCTTCTTTAATAAACCATTCATTTTACCATCAAAATCAGCATGCTAATCATCATACAACATGACTCATGCAATTTCCAACAACTATAACATTGCTACACAAACATCTAGCCTTCCAATCATAAACACCATTATGCTAAGCTTAAACCGAAACATGCGTATTTCAAAATATGCATCAACAATATTTTCCATAACATTCAATTCCATTATATTGGCTCATAAGTAATAAACAACAATCCCAAAACACACCGGATACACAGATTACCAAGGGTTGTCCCACACCCATCATACACTCTACTAGCATCTCAAGCGTCACACAAGAGAGAAAACCCGCCATCGTTGTGACACCCGTGGTGGAGTATTCAGTATAATAACAACCCCTCAACACCACTCATTGGTAGATGTATAGCCCACTAACGAGAGACAACATGCACACAAGGTTCACACTTGGGAGCTACCCTCAACCGTTGCAACTTAAAAATTTCCTCAATCGTTAGGGTACTTGGATGGAGTTTTCGGTACAATCACAACCCCTCAACATCCAAGGTAACTTGTTTATAGTGCACTCAATCATATAGCCAGCTAACTATATCCGATTTCATTTACAAAACTCTTTATCCAATACCACTTGCCAATATAACCCAAATTTACCTAACTGTTTTTACAAAGCATTCATGATCAGCCATAACTCAAGCATTAAACCACGCTTCAAATCTCATGCATCAACACATGCATACAAGGATCACTTAACTAGTGCATCATTAAACCACATGGCATCTTCAAACACATTTTATATACTCAAAAACATACTTTAAAACAGTAGGTAAATGCAACTTAAAACCAAGTGCAACCAAAGGCTTAAATTAGCACAATCCAAGAGAGGAATTCACATTACTTACTTTCAATCTTAGGAAAACTTGTCAAGCTCTTACTAAGTTCCCAAAACCTTTTCTAAAATGTTTCCACGCTAGAAAACCAAGTTCCACTCACCAACTTGCGGAACCACACTTGCCGACGCAACTATCGATCATCCAAAGCCTCCAAAATCACTTCGTTTGATTCCGAATTACTATCCCCTGTTTTCAACACATTAAAACAGAGGTTCAATGCATTAAAATACATCCAAAGCACCAACACTAAATAGAAAACCTGCAGCCCTCGTCTAAAGCATCAAAACACCCATCCGAAACAACCGAAAACTCAATTGATTGACCTCTAACCTCAGCCCAGCCATTACCCAACACATCCAACACATTTTTAGCATCAATCAACAACAAAAAAAAACCCTAAAGCCATCCTTATACCTCTAACAAATTAGATTCAACTCTACACGCCAAAAACTCAACCAAAAACACTTCAAAATCCAAGGATCTCAAGGATTTCAGGATCTCTATGATTAAGACTCTATTCCAACACCAAAAACCTTTCAAAACACATTTAGAAATCATCTCAAACAAGCCAAATCATCATAACTCCGAAAATCACCTTAAAACATCTTTTTCAACTAGATTTCAATATTTTATCAAACTAATAACAAAACTACAATCAAAAACAAAAATAATGATTCAAATATCTTTGGAATTTCGTTAAAGAATCTAGATTAGGGGGTTAGCACGGAATTTACCTCCAATCATTGCTTATCCTTTAATTTGGCAAGATTAGCTTGAAAGATCTTGAAGGAAAATGTGATAAATCACCAAGAAAAAAGTTGGAAATCAATAGAGAACTTGAGAGTGAATAAAATCTGGAAATTTGAGAGAAAATAGAGAGTGTTTGGCTGAAGTGAAAAAGAGAAACGAAAAGATTGTTAATATTTTTTGTTAACCGATTAACTACCTTTCTAATTAAATCAATTAAAAGCCTTTTTAATTTTTAATAAAACATTTAAACACATGCCAAATTAGAGAAAAGGCCTAATTTCCAAATAGCTCCCTAAAGATTCTATGATTTTGACTCTTCTTGAAAAACACACTTTTCCCAACTTTTAAATCATTACATTTTGGTCACTGCCCAAAATGTATACGTTCGAAAACCCGTTTTTTAAAATTGATTTAACCAAATTCTTAAATATAATTTTAGAGGATTTTAGGATTTTTATCATATTTTTATCCCATCTGGAACCTTGATATCCCTAAACCACCTTTTAATTGTTCGAACAAATGACACCAGTTCCATCGGCCCAACCCGACTTGCAAAACACCTATGCTTAAAATCAGGGCGTTACTGTAACCCCCTTAACCCGGCCTAGATGGTTGACCCGAATTAAGAAAGTCACACGGGGAAAACCAAAGTCAACCCAAAAGTCAACCTTGATAAACGACCCTTTTTTTCTTTTTAAAACTTGTCTAGATGCATATTAAGCCTAATTGTGATCACACAAACGTCATACCAAAAGATCACAAACATCAGAGATCAAACAGGGACTCAATTGAACCATATACAACTTTAGGGACCAAATTGTAAATTCTGATAATTATATGGACTTAACCCAAATTGAAGTTACCAACTTGAAATTAATCATGTTTCATGCTTCTCTGTAAAATTTCAGCTCAAAAAGACTTCCCAAACTCATACAATTGCACAAACAAGTTTCAGGACCAAAACGCAAACATTCCAAAACATATAACTGCCAATGTCAGCCCCCAACGGTCACCCGTTCCGAAACAGGCATAGCCCGTTTCGAAACTCGGGGTCGTTCCGCAACGCGTACCGAAACGGGGGTCTGGCAGTAGCCTTTCCGTTTTGGAACGGCCCCTCCCGTTTCGGACGCCTGGGCACAATTAAGGCACCCGTTCCGAAACGGTAGGTGCTGTTCCGAAACACCCTGCACAGATTGCCCAAAAATGCATACTTAAACATGCAATTGACCAACCAATCATGCTCCAAATGCCACCAAACTTTGCCAACATGCAATTCAACATATATGAGACATACTTGCATCAACAATTCATCAAAACATACACATATATGAAAAGCCCCAAATCTATAGGCATGCTTCCTACACAAGTAAGCCATTCAAGCATAAACTTCCAATTCAAGCATATAAAGGCCAACCACAAAAACCAGCATTCTCAACAACATTCAACATACTTAGGGAGTTCAAAACATCTCCCAAAACATACACATAGGTCCCCCATTGCCAAATTACCAAAAGCTAAAATGTACTTAGAAAACCTTCCATACTTAGAGCTTTGTTTCCACTTGGATGCTTGCCCTCCTTGCTGCCCTCAAGTACTCTAATGTTCTGCATTATTGAATTAAGAAAACAAAGAGAGCGTAAGCAAAATCTTAGCGAGGAATGCTAAATAAAACCATCTAATAATGCATTAACAAAACATTTATAAATCATGCTTCAAATCATCATTTACACATGCTCAAAAGCATACTTTTACAAGCATCTCATGCTTCATTTCATTACATGTCATATTGGCCACAAGTGATACAATTCATTTCTTTGAAAACAAGTTCATCAACTTTCACCCCAAGGACTTTTAAACACCTTGGACCCCAAGGACTTTTAAACACCTTGGCCATGGACTTTTAAACACCATGAATTAGATCACCTCAAGGACTTTTAAACACCTTGACCCCAAGGACTTTTAAACACCTTGGCCATGGACTTTTAAACACCATGAATTGAATTACCTCAAGGACTTTTAAACACCTTGAACCCCAAGGACTTTTAAACACCTTGGCCTATGGACTTTTAAACACCATAGATTGGACCACACAAGGACTTTTAACCACCTTTGTGTCCGTAACAAGAACCATCCAAGGACTTTTAACCACCTTGATGTTCTTAAGTAAACAAGGCTCACTCAAGGACTTTTAACCACCTTAGTGACCTTAACCTTTTCAAAACATCACTTGCCAATATACATCATTATCATCAATTTATCCACTGTTTTAAAGCATTAAACCAAGCCATATTCATCATGCATTTAAAAGCATCAAACCACATTTAATCAATGTTCAAAAACAAGGAACTCTTACCTTGAGCTTCCTTTAACATATGGCTTATCAAAACAGCAAATACCATGCTAAATCATGCTTTCAAAACAGTAATCAAAACATGCAATAAACCACATTGCATCACAACAAAATCATGGCCACCACTAGAGAGAATTTCCGAAAAACTTACTCTCGAGCTTAGCAAAGTTGTTTAGACTTAAACTAAGCTCCCAAGACATTGGTTTCAAAGCCGAAAACCCAATTTCACTCATCGATTCCACTTCGCCTCAAGCCAAAGCACCAAAACAAGCCTCCGGATCAACAACTCTTGGATCCAAAGATGCCTCCCCTGATTAAACTCATTAAAGCAGAGATTTAATGCATCATCATGCATCAAAAGCTTCAATGAAAGCACTCAAACTCGCTGCTCTCATTCACACCCCAATTTCGGCCACCAAACACAACCGAAATTGCATCAAAACCACTTCTCAACAAAGCCCAGCCATAAACCAGCAAAACCTAACATCCATTAACAACATTTAACATCTAAAAACAACCTATAAACATCTTTATACCTCCAGCAACATCAGATCCACAAGATCACCACAAAAACATCCAAGAATCACAAGCTAAACTTAGGAAACACAACCTATCCGGGATTGCATTAATCAAAACTCATTTCCTTATCAATTTAGAGTTCATTTAACATCAAAAACACACCTCAAATCACAGATTAATCATATCTAACGAAAATCATCAAAAATCACCAAATCTTGCATTATAAGCCAAGATCCATTTCACCACTTAAAATCCTTTAATAAAACTTCAATTAAGAGTTGAGAACTTGGGAATTTCAGTAAAGAACTGATAGTTTAGAGGAGAAGGACGTTCTTACCTCCAAACTTGTGTTTCTCCACTTTTTGGAATCAAAAACCTTGTTGAATCAACTAGCAAATGATGAGGTTTTGAAGATATGTTGATTAGGAATCAAAAGAATATTGAAAGGAGGATTTTAGGTGAGAAAATCAGAAACAACTCTCTGGAAAACAAGTGTTTGGATTGAGAGAAAATGAGAGAAGAAAATAGAGAAGTTAGTTAAGAAAATAGCCAAATGGCCTTTCCCTCCACTTTTGATATGTTTTAAAATCAGAATAAATCTCAAAATATCTTAGAAAAATCTGGAGAAACTACTTTTGGAATAATAGCTCCTTAAAGATTCAAAGTTTCAACTCTTTATAAAACAGTCACAAAACTTTCAAAAATTACATTTTGGTCACTAGCCAAAATGTCACTCTTCCAAAACCCATTTTTCAAAATTGATTTCACAGTTCACTTAATTATATTAAAAGATGATTTTAGAACATTTTTCCATATTTTTAATGCAACCCGAACTAGGCTTTCCTAATTTCACCTCTTTAGATTCGAGCAGCACTTTGACCAAACCGGTCAACGCCTAAAACTTCTAAGCCCAAAACTGGGGCGTTACAACTCTCCCCCCCTTAAGAAATTTCGTCCTCGAAATTTACCTGAAGGAAAGAGATAAGGAAACTGCTTCAGCATGTCTTCCTTCCGCTCCCACGTGGCTTCCTCAACACCGCGATGCTTCCACAGCACCTTCACCAACTCAATGGTCTTGCCACGAAGAACCTTGCTATCCGAATCCAGAACCTTCACCGGTTCCTCATATGGTAACCTGAGGTAACCTCAACCGATACGCAACAGGACCCACACGCTCAACCACCTCATATGGTCCAATGTACCTAGGGCTCAACTTACCCTTTCGGCCAAACCGCATCACCTTCTTCCAAGGCGAAACCTTCAAGAACACACGGTCACCCACCGCATACTCTATCTCCTTACGCTTCAAATCCGCGTAAGACTTCTGCCGATCAGAAGCAGCCTTTAACCGCTCACAAATGAGCTTTACCTTCTCTGTGGTCCCTTTCAACAAAGCCGGCATCGAAACCAACTTTTGACCAGTCTCAGCCCAACAAAGAGAAGTCCTACACTTCCTCCCGTACAAAGCCTCATAAGGTGCCATCTATATACTTGCCTGATAACTGTTGTTATAAGCAAACTCAACCAAAGGCAGATGCTTCTCCCAAGAACCTTGGAACTCAATCACGCAGCACCTCAACATATCCTCCAAAATCTGGATAACTCGCTCAGACTGACCATCCGACTGAGGATGATAGGATGTACTGAAATGCAACCTTGTACCCAGAGCTTGATGCAAACACTGCCAAAACCGCGATGTGAACCTCGGATCCCTATCCGACACGATCGACTTAGGCACACCATGCAGCCGCACAATTTCAGCAATGTACAGCTCTGCCAGCTTATCCAAAGAAAACGTAGTATGCACAGGCAAGAAATGCGTACACTTCGTCAGGCGATCCACAATCACCCAGACCGAATTCTTCCTCGATGGAGACAAAGGTAAACCAGATACAAAATCCATGGTAACCCTCTCCCACTTCCATTCAGGGATTTTCAACGGTTGCAACAACCCTGAAGGAAACTGATGCTCAGCCTTAACTCGCTGACACACCAAACACTTGCTCACAAACTCCGCAACATCCTTCTTCAAACCCACCCAATAGTACTCATCACGAAGATCACGGTACATCTTAGTACTACTAGGGTGCATAGCAAAAGGACTACTTTGACCTTCAGTCAGAATAGCACGCCTCAACTCATCATCAGCAGGCACTACTATCCGACTCCCAAAACACAGCACACCATCATCATTGAAACAGAAATCCGAAGGTCTACCCTCCGCGATATCCTGAACATGAGACACCAAGGAATCATCCAACAACTGCTTATCCTTGATCAACTGAACCAAAGAGGGTTTCACTTGCAACTCAGCAACGAGACCACCATCTTGCGATATGCTCAAGCTAGCAAACATAGCCCTCAGCTCAACAGCTACCTTCCTACTCAAGGCATCCGCAACAACATTAGCTTTTCCAGGATGATACTCAATCGTCAGATCATAATCCTTGAGCAACTCCAACCAACGCCGCTGCCTAAGATTCAACTCCTTCTGAGACATCAGATACCTCAAACTCTTGTGATCTGTGTACACAGTACACTTCTCACCATACAGATAATGTCTCCAGATCTTCAGAGCAAAAACCACTGCAGCCAGCTCAATATCATGCGTAGGGTAATTGCGCTCATGCATTTTCAACTGCCGCGATGCATAAGCCACCACCTTACCCTCCTGCATCAGCACACACCCCAAACCAATATAGGATGCATCACTGTAAACCACAAACTCTTTCCCTGATTCAGGCTGAATCAAGATAGGAGCTTGCGTCAAAGCCGCCTTAAGCTTCTCAAAAGCCTGCTGTCTCGCTTCCGTCCACTCATACTTAACATCCTTTTGCAACAGCTTCGTCAAAGGAGCAGCAATCTTGGAAAAACCATCCACAAACCTTCGGTAGTATCCCGCCAAACCAAGGAAACTACGGATCTCATGAACAGACTTAGGAACTTTCCAACTCATCACCGCCTCAATCTTCTGAGGATCAACACGAATCCCCTCCGCTGAAACCACATGCCCAAGAAACACCACCTCCCTTAACCAGAACTCACACTTACTCAGCTTAGCATAAAGCTGATTCTCCAACAAAGCTTTCAAAACAATCCTCAAATGCTCTTCATGCTCCTCCTCAGTACGCGAGTACACGAGGATATCATCAATGAACACCACAACAAACTTGTCCAGGTATTCATGAAACACACGATTCATCATGTCCATGAAAGCAGCAGGAGCATTTGTCAACCCAAACGGCATCACAAGGAACTCATAATGCCCATACCTTGTCCTGAAAGCTGTCTTAGGCACATCCACATCCTTCACCTTCAACTGATAATACCCTGACCTCAAGTCAATCTTAGAGAACACAGCAGCTCCCCGAAATTGATCAAAAAGATCATCAATCCTCGGCAAAGGATACCGATTCTTGATAGTCAACTTGTTCAGCTGACGGTAATCAATGCACATTCTCATAGTGCCATCCTTCTTCTTCACAAACAAGACCGGTGCTCCCCAAGGTGACACACTCGGCCGGATGAAACCACGATCAAGCAACTCTTGCAACTGCGTCTTCAGCTCCTTCAGCTCCTTAGGTGCCATTCTATAGGGAGTAATGGACACGGGAGTTGTATTCTCATACAGCTCAATTCCAAACTCCACCTCGCGGTTAGGAGGTAAACCAGGCAACTCCTCAGGAAAAACACCAGGAAACTCCTTCACAACTCTGATATCTTGCACCCTCAACTCCTTGGAGCTAGGATTCATCACAAAAGCTAGATAGGCTTCGCAACCTTGCCTCAGCATCCTGCTCGCCTCCAAGGTAGACACCACATTGGCAAGAAACTTCACATTCTCACCAACCACAACAACTTCATAATCATCCGCAAGCTTAAGTGAAACCCGCTTGTTTTCACAATCCACAACCGCACGATGCTCCGCAAGCCAATCCATACCAAGGATCACATCAAAACCATAGAAGGGCAACTCCATAAGATCAACATGGAAAACATGTTCTTGAACAACCAAGGGACACCTTCTATAAAGCTTCCTAGTCACAACAGTCTCACCAAAAGAACTAGTGACTCGAACACCAACATCCAAAGACTCAACAGGCAAACCAAGCAATTCAGCATGCTCACGCAAAATGTATGAATGCGTAGATCCAGAATCAATCAAAGAAAGCAATGACAAGGACTGCAAAGTAAAGGTACCTGCAATCACATCCGCATCATTCCTTCCCTCACGCTGAGCATACACCCTCGCCTGGCCTCCACCTTCAGGCTGAATAGCCACAACATGGGCCACTACACGACCACCTTCCTCTCTCCTCTGGAAATTACCACGGCCGCGCCCACGACCTCTCTGCGGTGCAGCAACAACAGGAGCACGCACCTGATCACCAGCCAACCTAGGACAATCACGCCTCAAATGGTCTGCGGATCCACAACTCCAGCACCCGTTACCAGCAGCCGCAACAGGAGCTTGCACCACTCTCTCGGCACGAGGACAGTCACGTTTCATGTGACCACGTGAACCACAGATCCAACAAGCACTCGGATCAGCTCTAGCATTGCCTCTTCTAGCAGGTGCACCACCACCTCTCTTAGCTGAAGACTGATACTTCTGATCACGTCCCCTCTTGTTCCGTCCACCTCCGGAACTAAACTCAGCTGATCGCTTGCCAGCACCCTTAGCAGATAAACTCAAGTTCATCTCAACGTCCTTGGCTCGGCCCACCAATACATCAAAATCATCATACTCGGAGGCCAGCAAATACATTTTCACATCCGTCTCTAAACCATAACGGAACCTCTCGCACCTTGCCCGCTCATCAGGTACCAGCTCCGGTGCATACTGACTGAGTCGCACAAACTGCACCTCATACTCAGCCACACTCATGCTCCCTTGGGTAAGAGACATGAATTCACGCTTCTTCTCATCAAGATATCTCACACCAAGATATCTCCGCTTGAACACATTCTGAAAGAATGTCCAAGTCACATCAGCTTCTGCCATCCCAGCAACAGTGGTTGTCCACCACGTATACGCATCCTTCTGCAGCAAGGACACAACACAACCCAGCTTCTGCACATCAGTGCAACTCCTCTGGCCCAAGATTCGCTTGGTACTCTCTAGCCAAGCTTCAGAACTCTCAGCAGACATACCCCTGAACTCAGTCCCACCAAGACTGCGCAAACGCTCCAAAGGTAGTCTAACACCAGCATCTTCCTGATGCCCCGCTCCACGAGCCCCAGCTACTGCTGCTTGAAAAGCACCAGCAATAGCTTGCACTAACATCGTCATATCAGGCATAGCTTGCCCCTGACCAGCCCTAGGTCCAGCAGCTCCAGCGCCAGCTGCAGCTCCAACTTCCTCAGCCCCAGCACCACCACCACCAGGTGGAGGAGGAGGTAACACCGCACTACCCGTGTTTTCCTCATTCTCGTTCTCATTAGGAGCCGTAGCTCGCACATTACCTCGTAACTCTCTACGTGGTGCCATACTTTTACCATGCAATCACAACACAAATAAAACAAAGTCAGGCCCAGCAAGGTAAGCAATCCAAGTATTCAAGCTCAATTTCATTTCAAAACAACATCTTTCCTTTAGCTTTGATTTGGCAATGGGTACCCACAACATGCTACATCACAGCACATACTTCAATTGCATCAAAATCACAAGCCATTAAACATGCTTTCACTCAACAAGCATACAAAGCATACATACTTCAATCATGCATACATACATTCCCAATTACTCGAGAACTCAGCTCTGACACCACCAAATGTAACCCCCTTAACCCAGCCTAGACGGTTGACCCGAATTAAGAAAGTCACACGGGGAAAACCAAAGTCAACCCGAAAGTCAACCTTGATTAACGACCCTTTTTTTTCTTTTTAAAACTTGTCTAGATGCATATTAAGCCTAATTGTGATCACACAAACGTCATACCAAAAGATCACAAACATCAGAGATCAAACAGGGACTCAATTGAACCATTTACAACTTTAGGGACCAAATTGTAAATTCTGATAATTATATGGACTTAACCCAAATTGAAGTTACCAACTTGAAATTAATCATGTTTCATGCTTCTCTGTAAAATTTCAGCTCAAAAAGACTTCCCAAACTCATACAATTGCACAAACAAGTTTCAGGACCAAAACGCAAACATTCCAAAACATATAACTGCCAATGTCAGCCCCCAACGGTCACCCGTTCCGAAACAGGCATAGCCCGTTTCGAAACTCGGGGCCGTTCCGCAACGCGTACCGAAACGGGGGTCTGGCAGTAGCCTTTCCGTTTCGGAACGGCCCCTCCCGTTTCGGACGCCTGGGCACAATTAAGGCACCCGTTCCGAAACGGTAGGTGCTGTTCCGAAACACCCTGCACAGATTGCCCAAAAATGCATACTTAAACATGCAATTGACCAACCAATCATGCTCCAAATGCCACCAAACTTTGCCAACATGCAATTCAACATATATGAGACATACTTGCATCAACAATTCATCAAAACATCCACATATATGAAAAGCCCCAAATCTATAGGCATGCTTCCTACACAAGTAAGCCATTCAAGCATAAACTTCCAATTCAAGCATATAAAGGCCAACCACAAAAACCAGCATTCTCAACAACATTCAACATACTTAGGGAGTTCAAAACATCTCCCAAAACATACACGTAGGTCCCCCATTGCCAAATTACCAAAAGCTAAAATGTACTTAGAAAACCTTCCATACTTAGAGCTTTGTTTCCACTTGGATGCTTGCCCTCCTTGCTGCCCTCAAGTACTCTAATGTTCTGCATTATTGAATTAAGAAAACAAAGAGAGCGTAAGCAAAAGCTTAGCGAGGAATGCTCAATAAAACCATCCAATAATGCATTAACAAAACATTTATAAATCATGCTTCAAATCATCATTTACACATGCTCAAAAGCATACTTTTACAAGCATCTCATGCTTCATTTCATTACATGTCATATTGGCCACAAGTGATACAATTCATTTCTTTGAAAACAAGTTCATCAACTTTCACCCCAAGAACTTTTAAACACCTTGGACCCCAAGGACTTTTAAACACCTTGGCCATGGACTTTTAAACACCATGAATTAGATCACCTCAAGGACTTTTAAACACCTTGACCCCAAGGACTTTTAAACACCTTGGCCATGGACTTTTAAACACCATGAATTGAATTACCTCAAGGACTTTTAAACACCTTGAACCCCAAGGACTTTTAAACACCTTGGCCTATGGACTTTTAAACACCATAGAATGGACCACACAAGGACTTTTAACCACCTTTGTGTCCGTAACAAGAACCATCCAAGGACTTTTAACCACCTTGATGTTCTTAAGTAAACAAGGCTCACTCAAGGACTTTTAACCACCTTAGTGACCTTAACCTTTTCAAAACATCACTTGCCAATATACATCATTATCATCAATTTATCCACTGTTTTAAAGCATTAAACCAAGCCATATTCATCATGCATTTAAAAGCATCAAACCACATTTAATCAATGTTCAAAAATAAGGAACTCTTACCTTGAGCTTCCTTTAACATATGGCTTATCAAAACAGCAAATACCATGCTAAATCATGCTTTCAAAACAGTAATCAAAACATGCAATAAACCACATTGCATCACAACAAAATCATGGCCACCACTAGAGAGAATTTCCGAAAAACTTACTCTCGAGCTTAGCAAAGTTGTTTAGACTTAAACTAAGCTCCCAAGACATTGGTTTCAAAGCCGAAAACCCAATTTCACTCACCGATTCCACTTCGCCTCAAGCCAAAGGACCAAAACAAGCCTCCGGATCAACAACTCTTGGATCCAAAGATGCCTCCCCTGATTAAACACATTAAAGCAGAGATTTAATGCATCATCATGCATCAAAAGCTTCAATGAAAGCACTCAAACTCGCTGCTCTCATTCACACCCCAATTTCGGCCACCAAACACAACCGAAATTGCATCAAAACCACTTCTCAACAAAGCCCAGCCATAAACCAGCAAAACCTAACATCCATTAACAACATTTAACATCTAAAAACAACCTATAAACATCCTTATACCTCCAGCAACATCAGATCCACAAGATCACCACAAAAACATCCAAGAATCACAAGCTAAACTTAGGAAACACAACCTATCCGGGATTGCATTAATCAAAACTCATTTCCTTATCAATTTAGAGTTCATTTAACATCAAAAACACACCTCAAATCACAGATTAATCATATCTAACGAAAATCATCAAAAATCACCAAATCTTGCATTATAAGCCAAGATCCATTTCACCACTTAAAATCCTTTAATAAAACTTCAATTAAGAGTTGAGAACTTGGGAATTTCAGTAAAGAACTGATAGTTTAGAGGAGAAGGACGTTCTTACCTCCAAACTTGTGTTTCTCCACTTTTTGGAATCAAAAACCTTATTGAATCAACTAGCAAATGATGAGGTTTTGAAGATATGTTGATTAGGAATCAAAAGAATATTGAAAGGAGGATTTTAGGTGAGAAAATCAGAAACAACTCTCTGGAAAACAAGTGTTTGGATTGAGAGAAAATGAGAGAAGAAAATAGAGAAGTTAGTTAAGAAAATAGCCAAATGGCATTTCCCTCCACTTTTGATATGTTTTAAAATCAGAATAAATCTCAAAATATCTTAGAAAAATCTGGAGAAACTACTTTTGGAATAATAGCTCCTTAAAGATTCAAAGTTTCAACTCTTTATAAAACAGTCACAAAACTTTCAAAAATTACATTTTGGTCACTAGCCAAAATGTCACTCTTCCAAAACCCATTTTTCAAAATTGATTTCACAGTTCACTTAATTATATTAAAAGATGATTTTAGAACATTTTTCCATATTTTTAATGCAACCCGAACTAGGCTTTCCTAATTTCACCTCTTTAGATTCGAACAGCACTTTGACCAAACCGGTCAACGCCCAAAACTTCTAAGCCCAAAACCGGGGCGTTACAGTTACAAAGCAAGATTATAAAGTACGTGCCCAAATGTATCATGTGAGAAGCAGGGAAGAGGAGGATGAGCATGATGTCATCGCAGGTACAATTGGGTTATATTCGCATCCTTTATATGCATTGATTGATCCAGGTTCTACTCACTCTTTTATAAGTACAATCATAGTTAAGAAAGATAGTATGTCTTCCGAGCCAATAGTATCGAGAATCTAACCAATCATTTAGGAGATTGTGTCACCGTAAGAGTAGTGTCTAAGAACTGCCCCTTATTGATCCAAGGGAATCTATTCCCGGCCAATCTATTGGCCTTACCGATCCATGAGTTCGATGTTATCCTAGGCTTAGTGTGCCTCAAGCTTGTGTAGATTGTGGTAAAAGGAAGTTGTACCATCGGGGTTTTGGCAAGGAAAGTGTTGTTTTGATGAATGCGAGGAATCCTTCATTGTGTGTAACCCCCTCGTCTCGGCCTAGCCAATAGACCGAACTGAACAGGTCACACAGGGAATATTGAAGTAAACCACGAAGGTTTACCTCAATAAACGACCCTATTTTTTATCTTACCTAGATGCAAATTACATTCCTATGTGATCAACAAGCAGCGAATTGAAATACAACACGAGCATTCATCGATTAGTACCAGTTTCGGGTTTAGGGACCATTTTGTAAATTTGACAATATGTAAGGGTTATTACCAAATTATGATTACAAACATTTAATTAAGTTCATTTCATGCATCACTATTGAAACTCAGCTCAAATTAATCAATAGAACTCATTTAATTGCAAACAACATAGACAAGGACTAAATAGCAAAGAAACAGAACTTCAAAATATTCCAAAAACTGAAATAACAGCCTGTCGTTTTGAAACAGAAATGCCCCGTATCAGAACGGGTGTATCAAAATAGGAGCAACTGTTTCGAAACGCGGGACTGTACCGAAACGACCCTAGACCTGTTTCAGAATAAGGGTTCATAGTTTCAAAGCATGCCGAAACAAACCTCCCCGTTTCGATACCCCAAGGCATTTTCAGACGCCCACTTCGAAATGAGCAAGGGTGTTTCGAAACACCTAGCCCTGCAATGTACAAATTTGCAGGTTTAACTCGATTTAAATCATCCGAAACCAATCTGACATGTACACAGACATGCTTGCAACTCAAATGCACTTCAATACTCAAGAATACATGGCAAAGGCACATCGAAGAATCTTTATCAACAACAAAGAGATCTAAAGGCACACTTCCTAAGAAAACAAGCACAAAAGGGTCAATTCTCAAAACCAAGCATAAACCAACACATCCAAAAAAAATTTAAGCATAAATGAACATCCAAAAACAATCTAAAACCATATTTGTACCTTTAGCAACTCAGATTCCACATTACATCCCCAAAACCCAACCGTAAACACCTTAAAACCCGAGGATCTCAAGGATTTCAGGATTACTATGATTAAAACTATATTTTAACATCATAACCCTTTCAAAACACATTTAGAAATCATCTCAAACAAATCAAATCAACACAACTCCAAAAATCACATTAAATCCACTTTTCTACCAAGATTTCATCATTTTATCAAATCAATAACAAAACCTCAATCTAAAACATGAATAAAGAGTCAAATATCTTTGGAATTTCATTGAAGAACCTTGATTAGAGGGTTAGCACGAAATTTACCTCCAATCATCGCTTCTCTTCTAATTTGGCAAGTTTAGCTTTCAAGAATCTTGATGAATTTGAGAGAAATCACAAAGATGAAATTGGAAACCAATAAAAGAAATGAAGATGAAGAAAATCTAGAATTTGAGAGCAAAGGGAGAGTGTTTGGCTGAAGTGAAAAGAAGAGAATAAAAATGATCGTCAACATCCTGTAACCAAAATAACTATCTCTTAATTAAATCCATTAAAACCATTTTAATATTTAATAAATCATTTAAAACTCATGCCAAATTAGAGAAAATGCTTAATTTTCTTGAAGCACCCTAAAGATTCTAAGATCTTGACTCTTTTAGAAAAACACCCTTTTTCCACAATTTTAAAACTTTACATTTTCGCCTCATTTTTATCCCATTCTGATCCTTGATTTCCTTGAACCATCTTTTAACGATTCGTTCCGCTAACCTTCGGTTCCATTAGCCTAACCCGACACGAAAAACACCTAGGTCCAAAACTGGGGCATTACAACTCTCCCCCACTTAGGAAATTTCGTCCTCGAAATTTTACCTGAAGGTAAAAGATGTGGAAACTGACTCAACATGTCCGCCTTTCTTTCCCACGTGGCCTCCTCAACTCCTCGGTGTCTCCACAACACCTTCACAAGTTCAATCGTCTTACCACGAGGAAATTTACTACTTGAATCAAGAATTCCCATTGGTTCCTCATCATAGGATAAATCCAGATTCAACTCAATCTCCTCACCTGGCATCACATACGACAGATCCGATCTATACCTCCGGAACATCGAAACATGAAACACATCATGGATCTTCTCCAACTCGGGAGGCAACCTCAACCGATAAGCCACATGACCAACTCGTTCCACTTATAATGTCCAATAAACCTCAAACTAAGCTTACCCTTTGTTTGAACCTTATCACCTTTTTCCAAGGCGATACCTTAAGGAACCCGCGATCTCCAACCGCAAACACAATCTCCTTACGCTTTAAACCCGCATAAGATTTCTAACGATCCGACGCAGCCTTCAACCGCTAACACATGAGTTTCACTTTCTCTGTTGTTCCCTTAAGCATATATGGAAAGGAAACCAACTTTTGCCCCGCCTCAGCCCAACAAAGAGGCGTTCTACACTTTCTCCTATACAAGGCCTTATACGGAGCCATTTGTATACTCACCTGAAAACTGTTATTATAGGCAAACTCAACCAAAGGCAATCGTTTTTCCCATGAACCTTGGAAATCAATAAGACAATAGCGCAACATATCGTCTAGCACCAGGATAACTCGCTCCGACTGTCCATCCGTCTAAGGATGATACGAAGTGCTGAAATCCAAACGCGTACCCAACACTTGGTGTAAACATTCCCAAGACCTCACTGTAAACCTCAGTTATCGATCTGACACTATGGACTTAGGTACACCATGCAAACGCACAATCTCTGCAATATACAACTCCGCTAACTTATCCAACGTATACGTAGTATGCACATCCAAGAAATGTGCACACTTCGTAATAAGATGCACAATCGCCCAGCTGGAATTCTTTTTAGATGGCGTCAAAGGCATACCAGACACAAAAGCCATCGTAATCATTTATCAATTCCACTCCGGTATTCTCAAAGGCTGTAACAGACGAGAAGGAAACTGATGCTCATCTTTCACACGCTAGCAAACCACACACTTGCTTACATAGTCAGCAACATCCTTTTTCAACCCCACCCAATAGTACTCATCCTTCAAACCACGATACATCTTAGTACTACCAGGATGCATAGAAAAAGGACTGCTATTAGCTTCAGTCAAAATAGTGTGCCTCAACTCAACATTCTCCGATACCATTATTCAACTTTTGAAACATAGAACTCCATCATCATTGAAACAAAAATCCTTTGCATTACCCTCAGCTTTTTCCTGAACATGAGGCACCAACGAATCATTAAGCAACAGCTTCTCCTTGATCAACTGGATCAAGGAAGGTTTCACCTGCAACTCGGCTATTATCGCACCATCACACGATAAACTCAACCGAGCAAACATCACTCTCAGCTCAACAACTACCTTCCTACTCAAAGCATCGACCACAACATTGGCCTTTCAAGGATGGTACTCAATCATCAAATCATAATCCTTAAGCAACTCAAACTATCTTCGTTACCTAAGATTCAACTCCCTTTGAGATATGAGATGCTACAAGCTTTTATGGTTAGTGCAAACCACCCACCTTTCACTATAAAGGTAGTTTCTCAAAATCTTCAAAGAAAACACCATTGTAGCGGGCTACAAACCATGCGTAGGATAGTTGCACTCATGCACCTTCAACGTTCTAAACGCATAAGGTACAACCTTCTCACCTTTCATCAACACGCAACCCAAACCAACATATGAGACATCACAATACACTACAAACTCCTTACCTGATTTTAGTTGAATCAAGACAGGAGCTTGCGTCAAAGTTTCCTTCAACTTCTCGAAAGCTTGTAGCCTAACATCCGTCCATTCAAAGCGAACATTTTTTTGCAACAACTAGGTCAAAGTTGTAGAAATCTTAGAAAAACCTTCAACAAACCTTCGTTAATTTATAGCCAACCCAAAGAAACCACGCACCTCTATCACTGATTTAGGCATTTTCCAACTCATCACCTTATCGACCTTGTGTGGATCAACCCGAATACCTTCGGCTAACACCACACGTCCAAGAAAAATCACTTCCCTGAGCCAAAACTCACACTTTCTCAACTTAGCATAAAGATAATTCTCCAATAACACTTGTAACACTATCCTCAAATGATTATCATGATCCCCTTCGGTACGCAAGTACACGAGAATATCATGGATAAACACTACCACCAATTGATCCAGAAACTCATGGAACACCCTACTCATCATATACATGAATTCAGCTGATCGATTTTTCAAGCCAAACGACATCACCAAGAACTCATAATGGCCATACCTAGACCAAAAAGCAGTTTTAGCTACATCCACATCCTTAACCTTTAGCTGATAATACCATGACCTCAAATCAATCTTCGAAAACAACGAAGCACCACGAAACTGGTCAAACAAATCATCAATCCTCGGTAAAGGGTGCTTATTCTAAATTGTGAACTTTTTCAGTTGCTGATAATCCATGCACACGCGCATCTTACCATCCTTCTTCTTCACGAACAAGACCGACGCACCCCAAGGTGAAGCACTTGGCCTTATGAACCCTCGATCAAGCAACTCCTGAAATTGCATCTTCAACTCCTTCAACTCTTTAGGTGCTATGCGATAAGGCAACTCCCCTGTTTGGTGGCAACCCAGGCAACTCTTCCGAAAAAACACTCGGAAACTCCTATATTATTCGTATTTCTTGCACTCACACTTCCTTCGTAACAGAATTCCTTACATACTCTAAGAAAGCTTCACAACCCAACTCCATCATCTGACTCGCTTCAAGAGACGAAATTACTTTGGACAAGAACTTCACATTCTAGTCTATGATCACTAGTTCGTAATCATCCGCATGTTTCAAGGTAACTCGCTTGACATCAAAATCAATCACAACTCGATGCTCAACCAACTAGTCCATTCCAAGAACCACATCAAAACCATAAAAAGACTATTCCACCAAATCAACTAAAACATATGGCACTGAACAGATAGAGGACATCTCCTATACAGTTTTCTTGTAACCACAGTATTATCTAAGAAACTAACTACTCACACTCCCACATCTAACACTTCTGAAACGAATGTTCAAGCCATAAGTTTCAAAAGTATAAGCAACCAAATGTGCATAAACTATACCCCACCGTTCAAATGTTGCCAACTCGCCTCACGTGGTCACACGATCCACACACTTAATAGGTATCAAACGCTACATAAGCCTTGACACACTGACCCTACGATCCTTGACTAACGTTACTACAACCTTGCCTCAACCCAGACGATAACCTTTTTAGCATGACCATTCTTACACTGGCTACCACTAAAATTGGAGTATGTAACTCACTTTCTAGTGCTAGAGCCTCTCACATGAGTTATTAAACCCAGGCTCTGCTCAGTGTACCTCGCCCGTGTTACCAACACGTCGAAAATGATGTAGCCAATAAAACAATATATATGGTTTAACATCTTGTACCAATCTATAAAAGAGTCAATAATATCGATGTCTCACATCCAAATCCAATTTAGGAGCATAACTGCTTAACTAAACAATTTGTACTTTAACCCAACTACAAACTTACACTTTCAGACCCAAACCACAAATTCACATTTCTCGTCACCCAAGTATCTAACTCTCAGATACTTCTCCTTTAGATTAGATAAAAGAACTCTCTCAGAACACAACGTTAGGTTCTATGCCCACAACCACAGTTGTCCACTAACTATACACATCTCCATAAAACTGAGATATAACTCATCTTTACACTATGGGCACCATTACACTACATTTGTTCCATAATCCCATTCGTACAGGTCATCCACTCCGTGGATACCTCCGGTGACAACATTCGAGCTCAACTTCTACTCAAATTACGTAAGCGCTATTTGTAGCTCACAACGTCCACCAGCAAGTGCAGTCACATGCACTTAAGCGTTAACAGCTTCACAAGCTCTAGACATCGCCTATATCCCAAGCGACATGCCATCGAACACTTGTAACACCCCGAAACCTGGTCTAGTCGGAATTAAGTTCGAATGATATGAAACCCTACATTGATGAAGCCTAGATATTGTATTGACTAGTTAATTATTGATATGGAACCTCATTTGAACTTAAAATATCATCATCGGACTCTATTGAATATTAGTAAACCTATACTGTGACTAAATTGAAGAAAGTGTAAGTTGGAGGGAAAAACAATATTTGAATGAAAAGTGAGGGACTAACCTTGTGATTAGCCCCCTTTAATTAAAATCTTCACTTACGTAGAGTGATCTGATGACTGTCCTTCAATTGAAGGAATGCTTAGTGTTAAAGATATAGAAACAAAAGCAAGAGGGAGCTTACCCGATTGTTTAGTAAGCAAGAACCTCTCCTTACCTCTCCATCCTCTTCATCTTCAACCTCAAGCACACACCTCTATTGGAGGAAATTTAAGCTTTGTTATTTCTTCGTTTTATTGATATTGAATTGTTGCTATCGATCAGGTAAGATTTATTCCTCAATCGGTTATTGGATTCCATGGATATCTTGAGTGTAATCTAAGCTAGGGTTTTAAGTATCCATGGATATCACATCGTTGTCGTCTCTATTGAAGTCGAATATCGATTTTGATATCATTATATTGATTTTGATATCGAAATATCAATCCTAATAATTTCTATTAATTTTCTAGCTCATGAAGTGGAGAAAGAGGTTTCACCATCTCCATCACAACCTAGGAAAAAAGGGATTACTATCCGAGAGCCTTGAAGCTTCAGATTGTTAAGGTGAGCGTAGTCGGAGTCTCGATTTTAAGCGAAAGGCATTCCTGAATCATTATTTGATATTTTAGATTTCATCGCTAACAATATTATTGAAGAAATTGCATTTAATGGTTAATTGCACATCTTGGTATGTGTCGGTAAGTTGCCATTGAACATTGGTTATTGTCATTGATATTGTTATTGATATAGGCATTGTCATTGGATTATTGCATAGAGACCATCGGACATTGATATTAATATGAAACTATGAGTTATTAATGATATATATATATATATATATTTTTCATCGACATTATTGAATTCATTGGACATTGGTATATCATTGATTATTGAAATGAATATGAATATTGCAACCTTTGATTGGAATGGACTTTGGATACATTTGGCATGCCATAGAATTCATGAGCTTAGTGTACGGGTGGACTACGGTCCTAAGGCTACGACCTATATTGATTTGGTGAGGCGGAGGTATGTGTATTGTTATTGGTCATATTGGCGAGGAGGGGGGACTAGACCATTTATTGATTTGGTGAGGCATAGGAATTCGCATATCCACGATCTTGATTCAATCCAATGACTAAGAATGAGGATGAAACATGTTTATACATTGTGTATTGTTGCATAGCATCGACATTGTTGGCATGAGATTATGTTTAAGTATAACCATGGCATTATTGTTACTTACATTGTTTTTGACTACCTCATTAGGCAAAGTATGTCTAACGTGTCTCATCTCAGGCATTTTCATGTTAAGAAGGTTTGTGTGTCGGAAGATCGGATCGACAAGCAAGACAAGTCACTACCAGCCCCAAGTAAAGTGTTTTTATCTTATAAACTCCTTGGAAGGTGGCAAAGTAGTTGAACTAGTCATCGGTGCCTATTTTGTTGTGTTGGTGCATTGCTATGATTGTAATAAGTTATATAGCTTAAAATGCCTCTTTTGGTAAAGTTGAAAATGGATGGAAAATGCATACAAAGCTCAAAAAGGTAAAAACATGGTAAACTTATTCATATGGTCGTGAAATTTGGCATGCTAGTAGTTTATACCATTGAAATATTGTATGTCAAGTTTCGTTGTATTTGGACATCGTTCGACAGAGTAAATCGAATAAAAACCAGCAAAAATATGTTATTACAGGCCATGTCGTATCGAAACGGTTGATGATGTTTTGGTACGGGTGCACAATATTGAACCTAAGAGTATGGGTGTACCGAAACGGAATAGTGCCATTTCAGAACATTTTGTCACTAGAGACCAATGGTTCAGTACGGGTTCATAGCGTACCAAAATGAGTCAAAGTCAAATTCAATGGTGGTCAATCCGTTCTGATACTGGTCAAGGCTGTATCGAAACGATTTAAAAGGAAAGGTCAACAAGAGTTTACTCTCGTGCACATGTTTCGAAACAACCTAGCGTGTTTCGATACGGGGTTAGGTAAATTAGTTGAAGGCTTATTGGACATATTGCTAATGAAACAATTTAGCAACTGAATTTTTTAAAAATAAATTGATTATGTTAATGAGCTCCAAATAGTATGAAAGTTTATAAACTAGTTATCCATGCATTGAATTACATTGTTTTACTACTTGTTACTTTAAAAGACCTGTTATTGTCACTTTTTACAGATTAGTCCCTAAACTTATAAAAGTTATAAAATGATCCTAAATGGTTATTTGTGGATTTCTTATGATTGAATTGGACTAATAAACATATTGGTAACGTTATGTATGACTAATATTGATTAAGAATATGTTTAAGATGAAATTTTTATAGCAATGAACATCGTATTGTCCTCCGGTAATACGCTTCGACCCGGTTCTCTACTAGGTCGGGAAGGGGGTGTTACATTTGTGGTGTCAGAGCTAGAGATTAGTTGATTCTAGGACTAAATCTATGTTTATTGCATTGTTATTGTTGTACTTTGCCACCTAGGAGTTTTATATTATGTATATTGTGACTTGTCAACTAATTCGATCATTCATATAGATATGTCTGAGACAAATGAAGCTCACATTGACGAGCTTGCTACAGGCTCCTCGACACATGGCGAGGAGATTAGAGAAGGAAATCCTCAGAATCCACTGCAACCACATGACCCTCATGTTCAGGGTACTGAGCCTACATCACCTATTGCTCAGGCTGAATGATATCAGAACATGGCTACCATGTTTAAGCAGTTTATCACTGTGATGCAAGCAACACCACCAATTCAGCCTACCCCTCTTGTTGCCCAGTATGTCCGAGTCCGTGTGGATAAGCTGGCTTCGCTCCGAGCCTATTCTTTCACCGGACAGGATGATGATAATCCTGAAATTGTTGAATATTGGCTGGACAACACACTTCGTATCTTGAACAAACAACTGCATTGTTCAGATGAGCAAAAGTTTGAATATGATGTTGCATTACTGACGGCCGAAGCTCTCATGTGGTAGGAAACTACAATTCTAACACCTCCTAAAGAATCGGTCACCTGAGAGTTCTTTCTCCGAGAATTTCGAAATAAATACATTAGTGCGTATTATCTTGCGGAGAGATGGAATACCTTCCTTCACCTGAGGCAAGGAGGACGACCTATCGAGCATTATATTAATGTTTTCTGAAAATATTTCTGATATGGAGCAAAGTTTATAAAGAAGGAAGAAGACAAGTGTATAATGTTCATAGCTGGCTTTAGAGATGAACTGCGACCTATGATTACAGCCCTTAGAATCACCAATTTCCAGGATTTGGTGAACTGGTTTAAAGCAACAGAGACTGCACAGAGACCTCCGAGAGGAAATATGTCCAGTAGATCTGAGAAAAGGGAATGGGGCAATTCTCAACCTCCCAAATGGAACAATAAGGGTAAGTATCAAGGCTCGAGGCAAGCTTCATATTCACATCCTTCCCGTACCGAGAACATTGAGAGACCGCAGACTATCACCCAATCCTGGTCTAAGGCGGCTTCAGTTGAGGGTACCGAAGGTTCGAACCGGAGTGTTCAACATTCAGTTTGTAATTTTTGTCAGAAACGACACTTAGCAGGCCAGTGTCGTAAGCAGACGGGAGCATGTTTCTTTTGTGGGGAACAAGGACATTTTATTAGAGACTATCCTCAGAATCCCTCTAAGTTAGTGGCTGTGCATGGAGACACCACCTCGCCCGCCCAATCCTTCCGAGGAAAGGGGCCAAGACAAGCACCATTAGGAACCTCAGGTAGACCAGGCGGATCGGAGAAGCAAGGTAACAAACAGGAATCGAAGGCCTCTGCCCATATGTATCACGTGAGAGGCTGCAAGGACGATGACGAGCCTGATGTTATAGCAGGTACCCTTATGTTATATGCACACTCATTATATGTATTTATTGATCATGGATCTACTCATTCTTTGATAAGCCTGGAATTGGTTAAAAGACATAGGATGTCTAGCGAACGTATGGAAACAAAAATCTCCGTGACAAATCTGTTAGGTGATTGTGTTACTCTATGCCTTGTATGCAAGAATTTTCCGATCTTGATTCAAGGAATTATGTTCCCCATGGATGTCCTAGTTTTACCAATCCACGAGTTTGATGCGATTCTAGGCATGGACTGGCTTAGTAAACATCAAGCTTGGGTAGACTGCATTAAGCAAAAATTGTATGTCCGAGGCCTTGGCAAGGAAAATATAATGCTGATGGAATCTCAGAACTCTATGTTGTGTGCATTGTCCTTAGAATCCAAGAAGGAACCTCATATCCATAAAGTGAATTCCCGTATGTTTTTCCTGACGAACTTCTGAGATTCCCCCCAACCCATGAAGTGGAATTTGGCATCGAGGTGCAACCTAGGACTGCTCCAGTTTCCATTGCACCATATCAGATGGCAGATGTAGAATTGAAAGAATTAAAAGCTCAAATTCAGGACCTTATGAATAAGGGTTTTATTCAACTGAGCTCTTCACCTTGGGGAGCACCAATTCTTTTTTTCAAGAAGAAGGATGTTTCTATGCGATTTTGCATTGACTATAGACGATTGAATAAAGTAACTATCAAGAATAAATATCCATTGCATAGGATAGACGACCTGTTCGACCAATTCAAAGATGCCTCTGTGTTTTCCAAGATCGATTTAAGTTCGGGCTATTATCAATTAAGAGTCAAGGAGTGTGATGTGCCCAAGACTGCCTTCCGTACAAGATATGGACACTACAAATTCTTGGTGATGCCTTTTGGGCTAACTAATGCATCAACAGCTTTTATGGATTTAATGAATCAGTTATGTAGACCCTATCTTGATAAATTTGTAGTGGTGTTTATAGACGATATCTTAATCTATTCCAAGAATGAAATGAAGCATCAAGATCATCTTCGTATTGTACTTCAAACTCTAAGAGAAAAACAATTGTATTCAATATTTTCCAAATGTGAGTTCTGGGTCACCGAAGTTTCCTTTTTAGGGCATATCATATCAACTTCGGGCATTCAAGTGGACCTGAAGAAAATCCAAGCTATTGTAGATTGGCATCCACCGAAGAATATCTGTGAAGTCAGAAGCTTCCTTGGGCTTGTTGGCTATTACTGTAGATTCGTGAAGGGATTTTCTATGTTAGCTCCTCCTTTAACCAAATTATTGAGGAAGGAAGCCCCTTTTGTTAGGTCCGAGGCTCAACAACGAAGCTTTGATCAGTTAAAACAAGTTCTGACCAATGCATATGTCTTGACCCAGCCCAAGTCTGGAAAAGACTATACACTTTACAGTGATGCATCGGATATTGGGTTAGGATGCGTATTGATGCAAGAAGGCAAGGTTATTGCTTATGCTTAGAGGCAACTTAAGCCACACGAGGTGGATTATCCCACCCACGACCTTGAATTGGCTGCAGTTGTCTTTGCATTGAAAATTTGGAGGCATTATCTCTACATGGAGAAATGTTATCTTTTCACCGACTATAAAAGCCTCAAATATTTACTGACTTAGAAGGAGTTGATCTTCGGCAACTGAAGTGGATGGAACTCCTTCAAGATTATAATATGGTTATTGATTACCATCTGAGCAAGGCCAATGTTGTAGCTGATGCGCTCAGCCGCAAACCTTTGCCTGGTACGTATCGATAATATACTTCAAGTTATATGCATTGAGAAGTATGTTATCTCATCATAATAATGCTATATTGTAGCCGTTCGAGCAATTAACGCTCACTTCCGACTTTGGAAGCATCATTGTCTTGTAGCTAAACTTCAAGTTCAGTCTACCATCGTTAGGCGAATCAAAGATTTGCAAGAACAAGATCCTCAGCTCCAAGCTATTGTCTTTAAGCTATCGGATAACCCTGACTTCAAAATTAATTTTAAAGGACTCTTATGTTTCCATGATCGAATTTGTGCACCTAATGATGAAACTCTTCGCGTCGACATCCTTTTCGAAGCTCATTTGAATTCTTTTTCTATTCACCCCGGGTTTGTGAAAATATATAAAGACCTACGTGAGCTCTATTGGTGGCCAGGCATGAAGCAAACCATAGTTGATTACATTTCCAAGTGTCTCATGTGTCAATGTGTTAAGGCAGAACATTGTAACCCTTCTGGACTACTATAACCTATTGATCCACCGAAATGGAAATGGGAAAAGATAACTATGGACTTTGTTAGTGGTCTATTGTTGACCCCTGTGAAGCATGATGCTATATGGGTCATTGTAGATCGTTTCACGAAGTTAGCTCATTTTATACCAGTGAGAATGGACTACGGTCTTCCTAAGCTAGCTGACTTATACATCAAGGAAGTAATCCCACTCCATGGAGTACCTAAGTCTATCATCTCCGATTGAGATCCTCGATTTGCATCCCGATTTTGGAGAACCTTACAGGGAGCTCTAGGCACCAGAGTTAACCTTAGCACAACTTTTCTCCCTCAATCTGACGGTCAGTTAGAAAGGGTAATTCAGGGAAATCATCGAACAATCTGTCTATTGAAATCCAATAAATTTGCATTGTTATTGAATCTCCCCATGCAGATATTGGAAGACATACTTTGGGCATGTATTATCGATTTTGGCGGAGCTTGGGAGAGATCCCTACCTCTTGTCGAGTTTGCCTATAACAATAGTTACCAAGCATCCATCCAAATGGCTTCGTATGAATCATTGAATGGTAGACGATGCAGAACTCCATTGTATTGGTTGGAGCTTGGTGAGGGCAAGATGTTAGGCCCTGACTTGCTTCGTGGGATTGAAGAACGAGTCGCCATTATCCATGGTCATTTAAAAGCTGTCTTTGATCGAAAAAAAGATTATGCTGATCTTAAAAGGAGAGACATCGAATATGAAGTTGGTGAAATAGCTTTACTTAAAGTTTCACCGTGGAAGAAAGTCTTGAGATTTGGCAAGAATGGGAAGTTAAGTCCCCGGTTCATTGGACCCTTTGAAGTTATTGAAAGGATTGGCTCAGTTGTATATCTGCTATTACTACCCTCAGAATTGAGTAAAATCCATGATGTCTTTCATGTATCGATGCTTCGGAAGTATCGATCTGACGCCTCACACGTTGTATAATATGAATCTGTAGAACTTCGACCAAATCTATCATATGAGGAAGAACCGGTTCAGATTCTTGCTAGGGAAGTCAAGAGGCTTCGCAACAAAACTATACCTTTAGTTAAAGTGCTTTGGAAGAGCCACACTGTGGAGGAAGCCACTTGGAAGCCTAAAGAGACTATGAGACAACAATATCCGCATCTTTTCAATTCATGTAAATATTCGAGGACGAATTTTTCTCTAGGGGGAAAGTTGTAACACATCGAAACCTGGTCTAGTCGAAATTCAGTTCCAATGATCGAAAACCCTACATTTGATGAAGCCTAGAAATTGTACCTTATTTATTGATATCGAACCACATTTGAACTTAAAATATCGTCATCAAACTTTATGGAATATTAATGAACCTATATTGTGCCTAATTTCAAGAAAGTGTAAGTTGGAGGGCAAAACAATAGTTGAATGAAAAGTGTGGGACTAACATTGCGATTAGCCCTCTTTAATTAAAATCTTCACTTACGTGAAGTGATTTGATGACTTTCCTTCAATTGAAGGAAAGCTTAGTGTTAAAGCTATAGAAACGAAAGCAAGAGGGACCTTACCCGATTATTTAGTAAGCAAGCACCTCTCCATCCTCTTCATCTTCAACCTCAAGCACTCACCTCCATTGGAGGAATTTTAAGCTATGATATTTCTTTGTTTTATTGATATCGAATCGTTGTTATCGATCGGGTAAGCTATATTCCTCAATCAGTCATTGGATTCCATGGATATTTTTAGTGCAATCGAAGCTAGGGTTTTGACTATCCATGGATATCTCACCGTTGTCATCTCTATTGAAGTCGGATATCGATTTTGATATCGTTATATTGATTTTAAT
Organism: Hibiscus trionum; assembly: GCA_030270665.1. Taxonomy (NCBI): domain Eukaryota; kingdom Viridiplantae; phylum Streptophyta; class Magnoliopsida; order Malvales; family Malvaceae; genus Hibiscus; species Hibiscus trionum. The sequence continues at coordinate 7,478,519 of BSYR01000004.1, forward strand.
ATCGAAATATCGATCCTAATAGTTTTCTATTAATTTTATAGCTCAATAAGTGGAGAAAGAGGTTTCACCATCTCCATCACAAGCTAGGAACAAAAGGATTACTATCCGAGAGCCTTGAAGCTTCGGATTTTTAAGGTGAGTGTAGTCGGAGTCTCGGGTTTAGGCGAAAGGACTTCCCGGATCATTATTTGATATTTTAGATTTCATCGCTAAATTTATTTTTGAAGAAATTGCATTGAATGGTTAATCGCACACCTTGGTAATTGTAGGTAAGTTGTCATTGAACATTGGTTATTGTCATTGATATTGTCATTGTGTATTGTCATCGATATAGGCATGGTCATTGGATTATTGCATAAAGACCATCGGACATTAATATTGATATCAAACTATGAGTTATTGATGATCATATATATATATATTGGCCATCGGTTGGACAATGGCATATCATTGATTATTGAAATGAATATGAATATTGCAACCTTGGATTGGAATGGACTTTGGATACAATTGGCATGCCATAGAATTCACGAGCTCATTGTACGGGTGGACTACGGTCCTAAGGCTACTGCCTATATTAATTTGGCGAGGCGCATGGATGTGTATTGTTATTGGTCATATTGGCGAGGCGGAGGGACTAGACCATTTATTGATTTGGCGAGGGGTAGGAATTCGTGTATGCACGATCTTGATTCAATCCAAGGACTATGAATGAAGATGAAACATGTTTATACATTGTGGATTGTTGTATAGCATTGACATTGTTGGCATGAGATTATGTTTAAGTATAAACATGGCATTATTGTTACTTACATTGTTAGTGACTACCTCATTAGGAAAAGTATCCCTAACGTGTCTCATCTCATGCATTTTCAGGTTAAGAAGGTTGTGTGTCGGAAGATCGAATCGGAAAGCAAGACAAGTCACTACCAGCCCCAAGTAATGTGTTTTTGTCTTATGAACTCCTAGGAAGATGGCAAAGTAGTTGAACTAGTCATTGGTGCCTATTTTGTTGTGTTGGTGCATTGCTAAGATTGTAATAAGTTATATATCTTAAAATGCCTCTTTTGGTTAAGTTAAAAAATGGATTGAAATGCATACATAGCTCAAAAAGGTAAAAACATGGTAAACGTATTCATATGGTCATGAAATTTGACATGCAAGTAGTTTATACCATTGAAATATTGTGTATAAAGTTTTGTTGTATTTGGACATCGTTCGACAGAGTAAATCGAATAAAAACCAGCAAAAATCTGTCATTACAGGCCAGGCTGTATCGAAACGGGTGATAATGTTTCGGTACGAGAGCACAATATTGAACCTAAGAGTATGGGTGTACCGAAACAGAATAGTGCCATTTCGGAACATTTTGTCACTGAAGACCAATGTTTCGGTACGGGTTCATAGCGTACCAAAACGAGTCAAAGTCAAAGGTGGTCAATCTGTTCCAATACTGGTCAAGCCTGTATCAAAACAATCTAAAGGGAAAGGTCAACAGAAGTTGACTCTCGTGCACCTGTTTTGAAACAACCTAGCGTGTTTCGATACGAGGTTAGGTAAATTGGTTAAAGGCTTATTGGACAGATTACTAATGCTACAATTTAGCCACTGAATTTCATAAACATAAATTGATAATGTTAATGAGCTCCAAATAGTATGAAACTTTATAGGCTAGTTATACATGCATTGAATTACATTGTTTTACTGTTTGTTGCTTTAAAAGACCCATAATTGTTACTTTTTACAAATTAGACCCTAAACCTATAAAAGTTATAAAATGATCCTAAATAGTTATTTGTGGATTTCTTATGGTTGAATTGGACTAATAAACATATTGGCAACGTTCTGTATGACTTATATTGATTAAGAATGTGGTTAAGATGAAATTTTTATACCACCGAACATCATATTTTCCTCTGATAATACGCTCCAACTCGGTTCTCTACCAGGCGAGGATAGGGGTGTTACAACACTTACCCAATTCATACAGGTTGTACTTACATCGAGGCACATCGAGGCGTCTAACCCCCAGGAGAAATCATACACTCCTCAATTTCTTGCCCAACGGCAACTGTAACACCCTAATTTTGGCTTTGGGAGTTTAGGGTCTGAACCGGACCGGTTTGATTTTCAGTTCGAATATAAAGGTGGTTTTAGGGAAAGCCTTGTTCGGGTTCCATTAAAAATATGAAGAAATATCTAAAAATCCTCTTTTAATGTATATAAGAGAGTGGTGAAATCAATTTTACAGAATAAGGTTTGGAAGTGTGACATTTCGAATTAGTGACTAAAATGTAATTTTTGAAAAGTTCAGTGGTGACTGTTTTGTAAGGATTGAAACTTTGAATCTTTAAGGAGCTAATTTACCCAAGAAAGGGTTTCTCCAGATTTTTCATAGATTTAATGATTTTATTAATGTTTAATTAATTAAAGGAAAAGTGGAAAATTGATATTTTAGCTTTTCATAACTAACTTTCTTAAAAACTTTCTCATCTCATTTTCTCTCAAAATTCTCTCAGCCAAACACAATTCTACAGCAACATTTCTTTTGATTTTCACACTAAATGATGAGGTTTCAATCATCAATTGATTCCTAATCCTTTCTACATCAAATCCTCTTCATTTGCTTATTGAATTTTCAAGGATTTTGGCTCTAATCAAGGAGAAATCTACATTTAGAGGTAAGGATGTTCTTCTCCTCTAAATACTCAGTTCTTTACTGAAATTCCCAAGTTGTCAATCCTTAAATTAAGTTTTATAAAAGGTTTTAATGTTGTGATCTTGATTTTGTCTTAAAAATCAAGATTTGGATTAATTCTTGAAGAAATTCGTGGTGATTGTTTGGGCTCTGTTTTGAGATGGCTTTTTAATGTATTTTGGATGTTTAATGATGTGTAATTGAGGTTTAATCAATGCAATCTCGAATAGGTTGAATTTCCTAAGTTTTTACTTTTGAAAATGGTGGTTTTTGGGGTGATCTTGGTGTTCTGTTATATTTGGAGGTATAAGGACGAGTTTAGGTTCTTTTTGGATGTTAATTGATGTTTAAGAATGTTTAGAAGTGATGGATCTTGGCTGGGTAATGTTGTGGAAGAGTTTGGAAGTGATTTCGGTTGTGTTTGGTAGCCGAAACGTTAGATTTGGTGAGAGCAGCGAGCTTAGGTGTAATGGCTGAAGATTTTAATACATGATGATGCATTAATCCTCTGCTTTGATGTGTTTAAAACAGGGGAGACATCTTCGGATCCTTGTGGTGTTGATCCGGAGGCTTGAACGGCGTTTCGGCAAGCTTGTGAAACGGAATTGGTGAGTGGAGTTGGATTTCAAGCTTTGTATCGAATGTTTGAAGGTTTGGGAGCTTAGTTTAAGTCTAATCAACTTAACTAAGCTCAAGAGTAAGTTTTCAGAAAAACTCTCTTGGATGAGCCATGGATTGATTCGATGCATTTGTTGATAATGGCATGTTTAAATTCTATTTTTGAAAGCATGTTTAGCATGGTTAATGCTGGTTATGTAAGCCATTTGTTGAAGGATGCACAAGGTAAGAGGTCCTTGGTTTGATTTGTTAAAAATGTGGATTGATGCATAGTGATGCATGTTGTAAATGGCTTTGATTTAGATGCTTTAAAACAGTGGATTACTGATGATAATTGTAGAACTAAGGTTTTGATATAATATTTGAAAAATGTTTTGGACTAAATTGAAAAGAATTTAAAATATGTTTTTAGTCAAAAACAACTTGAAAATATGTTTAAGGGTTTTAAAGGCTTTAGAATGATTTAAAATGTATTTAAAGTAGTCAAAACCATAATTTTCAAGTGACTGTACCGATACGGTATTGGACCGTACCGATACGCCTTAGGGTTTTTAAACTACCAAAATTCCAGTAGCCAAAACCCGTACCGATACGCCTAGCCGTATCGATACGGTATGTTTTGAAATAGCCTAACGGCCATAAATGGTACTATTCCCAACGGCCATAAATGGTACTATTCCAACGGCTATAAATGGTACTATTCCCAACGGCCATAAATGGTACTATTTCCAACGGTCATAAATGGTACTATTCCAACGGCTATAAACGGCTCTATTCCCAACGGCTATAAACGGCTATATTCCCAACGGCAATATTCCCAACGGCTATAAACGGCTACAAACTCATTTGGGACTATAAATTGAAGGTTGGAACACTTGAAGAAAGTAAGAGACAACATCCAAGCAATATGGTCAAGAGAATTAGAGTCTAAATCTTTATTTTACTATTCTCTTGTACATAGTCTGTAGAGAGTGATTTTTATTGTTTTTATCCTTCACTCTTTCTTGTGAGCTCAATTGTGTAAACACCCACCTTGTGAGGTTTATTTGTTTACATTTTTTTTTACCCTTGTAAAAGGAGAGGTTCTAGTTTAGCCTTGAGAGAAAAACTAGAGTTGGTTCTATCTTAGCCAAGTCCAAAAGATAGGGTTGTAACGGTTTCCTCCTGAGCCTGGAAAAGGGGACGAATTCATTGTTGAGTGAATTGGGAAATCCTTAGTGGTGTGCTAAGGTAGTGGATGTAGACTCGGTTGAGTAGTCGAACCACTCTAAAATCCTCGTGCAAATTATCTACCTTTATTTCGGTTTTAGCCAATTCAACCACCAAACATTTACAACCCTCCTTGACGGTTTCAGTGATCGATTCGAGCGTGCTAAAAACCCAACAATTGGTATCAGAGCCTCGTCTCCATCGAAGGACTAACATCCGGGAGTAAAGATCATTTGCTCGAAGTCCACCGTTCAAGAAAATGGCAAGATTTGAAGAAGGCCGCTCTATCTCGTGTCCTCCACTCTTCGAAGGAGAAGAATACTTCCAATGGAGCAATATCATAAAATTCTTCATCAAGTCTCAAGACTATGAAGTTTGGGACATCATTGAAGATGGTTATTTGGAAGCTCCAAAGAAGAAGAAAAAGCAAAGGAGTGCAAACGACACGAAGGCAAAGCTAAACACCAAGGCGATGCACATTCTCTATTGTGGCCTTAACGAAGAAGTTTCCAAGAAGGTCTCCACGTGCAAAAATGCCAAAGAATTGTGGGAGAAACTTGAGAAGCTTTATGGCAACAAGAAGGGAGAAAAGAAAGATGATGATCAATCTTGTGCAAACCCTCTCTCCAATCCAAAGGTGGATGGTGTTTTGGCTCTCGATGAGCCTAAGGTATCTTCTAACTCTAGTGAGCTTAATTCTTACTCTTTCAATGAGTTGCAAGATGCTTTCGATGAATTATTTTTGGAATTTGAGACCATGAATTCCAAATTTAAGAAAATGATTTCAAAACTTGAAGTTGAAAATGATTTTCTTTCAAAAACAAAAGTGGATTTTGAAAACCAAAATGAAATTTTAAAAAATGATTTAGAGTTTTCAAAAACAAGCAAAGATGTTTTAGAAAAAGAAAATCTTGATTTAAAAGTTAAGCTTGAAAGCTTAACAAAAGAAAAAGAAATTATTTTCAATAATTCATCTTGTCGCATAATGGCAAAATGCTCACATTGCCATTATCATGGTCATTCAATACATACTTGTCCTATAAAGAATAGACAATCTTATAGGATTAGACAAGTATGGGTTCCCAAGGGAACTAAAGACATTGTGACTAACGTAAATGGATCCAAAGCAATTTGGATACCAAAAATCAAGTAAATGCCTTTTGTAGGTGTGTTGGAGCAATGGCAAGCAAAGCAAAATCAAAGAATGCTCAAATCACACATGAGAAGAAGATTAGGTAACCTTTAAGCTTAATGCTTTTATATTTATACATTTGGTTATCTAACTTTTGTTTAAAGACTTGGATTATCTGTTAAGCCTAACAATGATGCTTTGAGTAAGGGGGAGCCAGTTTTTTTTAAACCAAAATTTTAAGTGTGTCAAAAAAAAATTTTTTTTGCCTCCTATGTTATCTTGAACTTAAATGTCATTTTAAATTCTTTTTGATATAACAAAAAGGGGGAGAAATGGTTTGAAAAATTGAATTTTCAAATGAATAAGGGGGAGCTTTATATGATTTCATATCTTAATCTCTTATTCACAATTTTAAAGCTAAAGGGGGAGAATCCCAAATAAATTTTTCAAGTTGGTTTTATTATATCAAAAAGGGGGAGATTGTAGAACTAAGGTTTTGATATAATATTTGAAAAATGTTTTGGACTAAATTGAAAAGAATTTAAAATATGTTTTTAGTCAAAAACAACTTGAAAATATGTTTAAGGGTTTTAAAGGCTTTAGAATGATTTAAAATGTATTTAAAGTAGTCAAAACCATAATTTTCAAGTGACTGTACCGATACGGTATTGGACCGTACCGATACGCCTTAGGGTTTTTAAACTACCAAAATTCCAGTAGCCAAAACCCGTACCGATACGCCTAGCCGTATCGATACGGTATGTTTTGAAATAGCCTAACGGCCATAAATGGTACTATTCCCAACGGCCATAAATGGTACTATTCCAACGGCTATAAATGGTACTATTCCCAACGGCCATAAATGGTACTATTTCCAACGGTCATAAATGGTACTATTCCAACGGCTATAAACGGCTCTATTCCCAACGGCTATAAACGGCTATATTCCCAACGGCAATATTCCCAACGGCTATAAACGGCTACAAACTCATTTGGGACTATAAATTGAAGGTTGGAACACTTGAAGAAAGTAAGAGACAACATCCAAGCAATATGGTCAAGAGAATTAGAGTCTAAATCTTTATTTTACTATTCTCTTGTACATAGTCTGTAGAGAGTGATTTTTATTGTTTTTATCCTTCACTCTTTCTTGTGAGCTCAATTGTGTAAACACCCACCTTGTGAGGTTTATTTGTTTACATTTTTTTTTACCCTTGTAAAAGGAGAGGTTCTAGTTTAGCCTTGAGAGAAAAACTAGAGTTGGTTCTATCTTAGCCAAGTCCAAAAGATAGGGTTGTAACGGTTTCCTCCTGAGCCTGGAAAAGGGGACGAATTCATTGTTGAGTGAATTGGGAAATCCTTAGTGGTGTGCTAAGGTAGTGGATGTAGACTCGGTTGAGTAGTCGAACCACTCTAAAATCCTCGTGCAAATTATCTACCTTTATTTCGGTTTTAGCCAATTCAACCACCAAACATTTACAACCCTCCTTGACGGTTTCAGTGATCGATTCGAGCGTGCTAAAAACCCAACAATAATTGATGTATATTGGCAAGTGATGTGTTGGTTTTAAAGTACTTGAATCGGATATAGTTAGCCGGCTATAGGATTGGGTGCACCGTGAATAAATTCGCCTTGGATGTTGAGGGGTTGTGATTGTACCGTAAACTCCATCCAAGTACACTAACGAGATGGTTAAGATTACAATGGTGGTTAAAAGTCCATGTGTGGATCTTGTGTTGTGTGTCCCGTGTTCTCGTTAGTGATGTTATACAACTACCGATGAGTGATGTGGAGGGGTTGTGATTGTACCGTTAAACTCCATCACGGGTGTTGAGGGGTTGTGAAGAACTAATGTTTTGATATAATAATTGAAAAATGTGTTGGACTGATTTAAAAAGAATTTTAAACATTTCCAAAAGTCCAAACAACTTGAAATTATGTTTAGGGAAGTTTTCAAACCGTTTCGATACTCCCACATAAACCCCATTGTTATTATGTACTATAAAGATTTGAATTATTTTTGATATAACAAAAAGGGGAGAAAATAGTGAAAAATTAAGGGGGAGCTTTTTTTCAAAAACAATTTTTCAAAGAAGTTTTGTTATATCAAAAAGGGGGAGATTGTTGAGAAATATTTTGATATAACAATTATGTGAAAATTGTTTTAGGGACGTGTTTAAAGATTTCAAAAATAATTCAAAAGTCCTTACAACGTGACAAAATGTTTTAAAAGAGTTCGATTGAATACCTATATCGAACTACTCTTTTAAAAGTCGAAAAATGCCCAAAATACATGTTTTTAGAGTAAAGTTTCGAAACCTTAACAAAGGTCTCGAAACTTGTCAGGGCAGTAGCCAAAAATTTGGAAACCTAGGCAAAGGTTTCGAAACTTTGGCCCTGTAACGGCTCCAAACGGCTATAAAATGGCTAGTTTTTTGAAACCCCTCTTAAGGTTTCGAAACCCCTCTTAAGGTTTCGAAACCTCTCAAAGGTTTCGAAACTATTGTGCAGGAGAGCATTTAATGCTCAACTTAAATGGCTTCCAACGGCTCCGGAACATCCCCAACGGCCATAAACGGCTAGATACTCATTCCACACTATAAATACAGCCTTGGGACACTTGAAGATAGCAAGAGATGATATCCAAGCTTCATGATCAAGAGAAATAGCGTTTAAGTCTTCATTTCCTTCATTTCTCTTGTAAATATTGTATAGAGAGTGTTTTCATTGTTTTTATTCTTTACACTCTTGTGAGCTCAATCTCGTAAACACCCACCTTGTGAGGTATATCTGTTTACAACTTTCTACCCTTGTATAAGGAGAGGTTCTAGTTTAGCCTTGAGAGAAAAACTAGAGTGGTTCTATCTTAGCCATTTAAAAGATAGGGTTGTAAGGTTACCCTTTGTCCTCAAAAGGAAGAATTCATTGTTGAGTGAATTGGGAAATCCTTAGTGGTGTGCTAAGGTAGTGGATGTAGACTCGGTTGAGTAGTCGAACCACTCTAAAATCCTTGTGCAAATTGTCTACATTTCTTTCGATTTTTAGCCAATTCAACCACCAAACATTTACAACCCTCCTTGACGGTTTCGGTGATCGATTCGAGCGTGCAAAAAACCCAACAATTGGTATCAGAGCCTCGTCTCCATCGAAGGACTAACATCCAGGAGCAAAGATCCAACGCTCGTAGTCCACCGTACAAGAAAATGGCAAGCGGTTCTACAATGATTTCATTTGAAGAAGGCCGCTCTATCATGTGTCCTCCTCTCTTCAAAGGAGAAGGTTACTTCCAATGGAGAAACATTATGAAATATTTCATCCAAGGATTCAACCTTGACATTTGGAAGATTATCATAAATGGACATTCGGAAGCTCCTAAGAAGAAGAAGAAAAGGAGTGTCAATGACACAAAGAAGGACCATCTCAATGCAAAGGCTATGCACATTCTTCTCTGTGCCCTAAGTGAAGAGATTTCCAAGAAGGTCTCCCCATCCAAAAGTGCCAAAGAAATCTGGGATAAGCTTGAGAAATTCTATGGGAAAGAAGAGAAGAAAGATGATGCTTCATCATGTGCAATCCTCCCTTCAACACCTAAGGTGAATGGTGTTTTGGCTCTCGATGAGCCCGAGGTATCTTCTAACTCAGATGAATTAAATTCACATTCTTTTGATGAGTTACAAGATGCTTTTAATGAATTATATTTGGAATTTGAGACCATGAATTCCAAATTTAGGAAAATGATTTCAAAACTCGAAACTGAAAATGATTTTCTTTTAAAAACAAAAATGGATTTTGAAAATCAAAATGAAATTTTGAAAAATGATTTAGAATTTTCAAAAACAAACAAAGATGTTTTAGAAAAAGAAAATCTTGATTTAAAAGTTAAGCTTGAAAGCTTAACAAAAGAAAAAGAAATCATTTCTAATAATTCATCTCATCCCATAATGGCAAAATGCTCACATTGCCATTATCATGGTCATTCATTGCATACTTGTCCTATAAAGAAGAAAAAATCTTATAGGATTACACAAGTATTGGTTCCTAAGGGAACTAGAGACATTGAAATTAATGTTAATGGATCCAAAGCAATATGGATACCAAAATCGAAGTAAATGTCTCTTGTAGGTGTGTTGGAGCAAAGGCAAGAAAAGCAAGAATTTTATATGCTCTAGTCACACAAGTGAAGAAGATAGGTAACCTCTAAGCTTAATGCTTTTATTTTTTATTTTTCATTTGGTTATCTAATTTCTGTTTAACTAATGTTCATGCATTTGAGCTTTTATTCAAATATCTAAACAAGCATGACATTATTTGAAAAATTTTATGCATATGAGTCAAATGGTTTCATTCATATGTTTGCATAAAGTTTTAAAGTCTTGGATAAATTGAATTTCACGTGTTTTAAATTGATTTGATTCAATGGTGAAATTCAATCTCTTAAGTGTCAAGTTTTGAGCTAAAAAATTTAATGGAATGCTTGAGTAAGGGGGAGCCAAATTTTAAAACAAAATTTTTAATCGAATCAAAATTTTTTAAACCTCCATTGTTATTTTGAACTTAAAATATTTTAAATTCTTTTTGATATAACAAAAAGGGGGAGAATTTGGTTTGAAAAATTGTATTTTCAAAAGAATAAGAGGGAGCTACTTACTTTTCAGATTTTCATCTCTTATTCACATTTTTAAACGTTTTAAACTTGAAGGGGGAGAATCCCAAACAATTTTTCAAGTTGGTTTTATTATATCAAAAAGGGGGAGATTGAAGAACTAATGTTTTGATATAATAATTGAAAAATGTGTTGGACTGATTTAAAAAGAATTTTAAACATTTCCAAAAGTCCAAACAACTTGAAATTATGTTTAGGGAAGTTTTCAAACCGTTTCGATACTCCCACATAAACCCCATTGTTATTATGTACTATAAAGATTTGAATTATTTTTGATATAACAAAAAGGGGAGAAAATAGTGAAAAATTAAGGGGGAGCTTTTTGTCAAAAACAATTTTTCAAAGAAGTTTTGTTATATCAAAAAGGGGGAGATTGTTGAGAAATATTTTGATATAACAATTATGTGAAAATTGTTTTAGGGACGTGTTTAAAGATTTCAAAAATAATTCAAAAGTCCTTAAAACGTGACAAAATGTTTTGAAAGAGTTCGATTGAATACCTATATCGAACTACTCTTTTAAAAGTCGAAAAATGCCCAAAATACATGTTTTTAGAGTAAAGTTTCGAAACCTTAACAAAGGTCTCGAAACTTGTCAGGGCAGTAGCCAAAAATTTGGAAACCTAGGCAAATGTTTCGAAACCTCTACAAGGTTTCGAAACTTTGGCTCAAAGGTTTCGAAACCTTGTAAAGGTTTCGAAACTTTGGCCCTGTAACGGCTCCAAACGGCTATAAAACGGCTAGTTTTTTGAAACCCCTCTTAAGGTTTCGAAACCTCTCAAAGGTTTCGAAACTATTGTGCAGGAGAGCATTTAATGCCCAACTTAAATGGCTTCCAACGGCTCCGGAACATCCCCAACGGCCATAAACGGCTAGATACTCATTCCACACTATAAATACAGCCTTGGGACACTTGAAGATAGCAAGAGATGATATCCAAGCTTCATGATCAAGAGAAATAGCGTTTAAGTCTTCATTTCCTTCATTTCTCTTGTAAATATTGTATAGAGAGTGTTTTCATTGTTTTTATTCTTTACACTCTTGTGAGCTCAATCTCGTAAACACCCACCTTGTGAGGTATATCTGTTTACAACTTTCTACCCTTGTATAAGGAGAGGTTCTAGTTTAGCCTTGAGAGAAAAACTAGAGTGGTTCTATCTTAGCCATTGAAAAGATAGAGTTGTAAGGTTACCCTTTGTCCTCAAAAGGAAGAATTCATTGTTGAGTGAATTGGGAAATCCTTAGTGGTGTGCTAAGGTAGTGGATGTAGACTCGGTTGAGTAGTCGAACCACTCTAAAATCCTTGTGCAAATTGTCTACATTTCTTTCGGTTTTTAGCCAATTCAACCACCAAACATTTACAACCCTCCTTGACGGTTTCGGTGATCGATTCGAGCGTGCAAAAAACCCAACAATTGGTATCAGAGCCTCGTCTCCATCGAAGGACTAACATCCAGGAGCAAAGATCCAACGCTCGTAGTCCACCGTACAAGAAAATGGCAAGCGGTTCTACAATGATTTCATTTGAAGAAGGCCGCTCTATCATGTGTCCTCCTCTCTTCAAAGGAGAAGGTTACTTCCAATGGAGCAACATTATGAAATATTTCATCCAAGGATTCAACCTTGACATTTGGAAGATTATCGTAAATGGACATTCGGAAGCTCCTAAGAAGAAGAAGAAAAGGAGTGTCAATGACACAAAGAAGGACCATCTCAATGCAAAGGCTATGCACATTCTTCTCTGTGCCCTAAGTGAAGAGATTTCCAAGAAGGTCTCCCCATCCAAAAGTGCCAAAGAAATCTGGGAGAAGCTTGAGAAATTCTATGGGAAAGAAGAGAAGAAAGATGATGCTTCATCATGTGCAATCCTCCCTTCAACACCTAAGGTGAATGGTGTTTTGGCTCTCGATGAGCCCGAGGTATCTTCTAACTCAGATGAATTAAATTCATATTCTTTTGATGAGTTACAAGATGCTTTTAATGAATTATATTTGGAATTTGAGACCATGAATTCCAAATTTATGAAAATGATTTCAAAACTCGAAACTGAAAATGATTTTCTTTTAAAAACAAAAATGGATTTTGAAAATCAAAATGAAATTTTGAAAAATGATTTAGAATTTTCAAAAACAAACAAAGATGTTTTAGAAAAAGAAAATCTTGATTTAAAAGTTAAGCTTGAAAGCTTAACAAAAGAAAAAGAAATCATTTCTAATAATTCATCTCATCCCATAATGGCAAAATGCTCACATTGCCATTATCATGGTCATTCATTGCATACTTGTCCTATAAAGAAGAAAAAATCTTATAGGATTAGACAAGTATGGGTTCCTAAGGGAACTAGAGACATTGAAATTAATGTTAATGGATCCAAAGCAATATGGATACCAAAATCGAAGTAAATGTCTCTTGTAGGTGTGTTGGAGCAAAGGCAAGAAAAGCAAGAATTTTATACGCTCTAGTCACACAAGTGAAGAAGATAGGTAACCTCTAAGCTTAATGCTGTTATTTTTTATTTTTCATTTGGTTATCTAATTTCTGTTTAACTAATGTTCATGCATTTGAGCTTTTATTCAAATATCTAAACAAGCATGACATTATTTGAAAATTTTATGCATATGAGTCAAATGGTTTCATTCATATGTTTGCATAAAGTTTTAAAGTCTTGGATAAATTGAATTTCACGTGTTTTAAATTGATTTGATTCAATGGTGAAATTCAATCTCTTAAGTGTCAAGTTTTGAGCTAAAAAATTTAATGGAATGCTTGAGTAAGGGGGAGCCAAATTTTAAAACAAAATTTTTAATCGAATCAAAATTTTTTAAACCTCCATTGTTATTTTGAACTTAAAATATTTTAAATTCTTTTTGATATAACAAAAAGGGGAGAATTTGGTTTGAAAAATTGTATTTTCAAAAGAATAAGAGGGAGCTACTTACTTTTCAGATTTTCATCTCTTATTCACATTTTTAAACGTTTTAAACTTGAAGGGGGAGAATCCCAAACAATTTTTCAAGTTGGTTTTATTATATCAAAAAGGGGGATATTGAAGAACTAATGTTTTGATATAATAATTGAAAAATGTGTTGGACTGATTTAAAAAGAATTTTAAACATTTCCAAAAGTCCAAACAACTTGAAATTATGTTTAGGGAAGTTTTCAAACCGTTTCGATACTCCCACATAAACCCCATTGTTATTATGTACTATAAAGATTTGAATTATTTTTGATATAACAAAAAGGGGAGAAAATAGTGAAAAATTAAGGGGGAGCTTTTTGTCAAAAACACTTTTTCAAAGAAGTTTTGTTATATCAAAAAGGGGGAGATTGTTGAGAAATATTTTGATATAACAATTATGTGAAAATTGTTTTAGGGACGTGTTTAAAGATTTCAAAAATAATTCAAAAGTCCTTAAAACGTGACAAAATGTTTTGAAAGAGTTCGATTGAATACCTATATCGAACTACTCTTTTAAAAGTCGAAAAATGCCCAAAATACATGTTTTTAGAGTAAAGTTTCGAAACCTTAACAAAGGTCTCGAAACTTGTCAGGGCAGTAGCCAAAAATTTGGAAACCTAGGCAAATGTTTCAAAACCTCTACAAGGTTTCGAAACTTTGGCTCAAAGGTTTCGAAACCTTGTAAAGGTTTCGAAACTTTGGCCCTGTAACGGCTCCAAACGGCTATAAAACGGCTAGTTTTTTGAAACCCCTCTTAAGGTTTCGAAACCTCTCAAAGGTTTCGAAACTATTGTGCAGGAGAGCATTTAATGCTCAACTTAAATGGCTTCCAACGGCTCCGGAACATCCTCAACGGCCATAAACGGCTAGATACTCATTCCACACTATAAATACAGCCTTGGGACACTTGAAGATAGCAAGAGATGATATCCAAGCTTCATGATCAAGAGAAATAGCGTTTAAGTCTTCATTTCCTTCATTTCTCTTGTAAATATTGTATAGAGAGTGTTTTCATTGTTTTTATTCTTTACACTCTTGTGAGCTCAATCTCGTAAACACCCACCTTGTGAGGTATATCTGTTTACAACTTTCTACCCTTGTATAAGGAGAGGTTCTAGTTTAGCCTTGAGAGAAAAACTAGAGTGGTTCTATCTTAGCCATTGAAAAGATAGGGTTGTAAGGTTACCCTTTGTCCTCAAAAGGAAGAATTCATTGTTGAGTGAATTGGGAAATCCTTAGTGGTGTGCTAAGGTAGTGGATGTAGACTCGGTTGAGTAGTCGAACCACTCTAAAATCCTTGTGCAAATTGTCTACATTTCTTTCGGTTTTTAGCCAATTCAACCACCAAACATTTACAACCCTCCTTGACGGTTTCGGTGATCGATTCGAGCGTGCAAAAAACCCAACAGGTTGTGATTGTACCGGTAAACTCCACCTTGTGTATTAGGTAGTGTGTATGAAGCGTATGGGACAACGCTTGTAATCCGCGTATCCGATTGTGTTTTATGTTGTAAAAGGGTATGGTTTATCACTTGGAAGCCAATATGACATGTTAATGATATTGAAGCATGAGATGCTTGATGTGAACGCAATGTTGCATGAATGACAATGATGTGTGTTAAAAGGCTTTGTGAAAGTATTATTATATAATACATTATTGTGTTGTTTCTTTAGAGCATGCCTCACTAAGCATTTGTGCTTACGCTCTCTCTCTTGAACCAATAATGCAGATAATTGAGGTGTTTGTGGGCATCAAGGAGGCTAAGAATCCAAGGGAAAGCTAAGCTCATGTATGGTGACTATTTTACAACATTATTAGTTTTTGATATTTGGCAATGGGAACCTTGGATGTGATTTGCGAGATGTTTTGGACTCCCTAGTTGTTGCATGATGCCTTAAATGATTTGGACTTGTAAATGGCCATTTGGTGCTTTCTTTGATGCTTTGATGGTTGTTTGGCTTTGGATTTTAGGAACCATGCCTATAGACTTGTGAATTTTCCTAATTGATGCCATGAATGTGTTTTGATGATGCAAATATGTACCTTAAATGTATGATGACTTGTTGGCATGATTAGGAGGTCATTAGGATGTGTTTGAGTGGATAAATGTGTGTTAAACCAGCAAATTCTGCACTTTCGGGGCAATCCGTATCGGAACGGGCACCAGCGTTTCGAAACGGGGACCTGTAATGGCCTTCGTGTATCGAAACGGGTAGAGGCCGTTCCGAAACGTTTTGGCCACTGCCAGGCCCTGTTTCGATACAGGTCTCGAAACGAACCCGCATTTCGGAACGGTCAACCCCCGTTCCGAAACAGATGACCGTTGGGCACTGATTTGAATGGTTTAAGGTTTGCAAGCATTACGTTTTAGTCCTGAATTTTGTATTTGTAATTGCTTGAGTTTGAGGTGTCCGATTGAGGTGAAATTTGACAGGGAAGCATGTAATATGATTAATTTGATATTGGTAATTTAAAAATCAGCTAAGTCCTTCATCTTTCCAGAATTTACAGTTTGGTCCCTAACATTTGTATATTGTGCAATTGAGTCCCTTATTGCTTTCCGATCGCTATGCTTTTCATGTATGCTTTCCTCAAGGGTATGCTTAAGGTTAATGTGCATCTAGATAAGATTAAAAAGAAAAAAAAGGGTCGTTAATCAAGGTTGACTTTCGGGTTGACTTTGGTTTTCCCCGTGTAATCTTCGTAGTTCGAGTCAGACGTCTAGGCCGGGCTAAGGGGGTTACAGCAACAACAATCATACCAGATCGCTGCTCTCTCCTCGGTTTATTGTGCTATTATATTAAGGCATGATAACGAACTAACTAACAAACAAAACAAAACACTCTGGCCAGCTCCAAGCAAGGATACAAGACTTCGATTTAAATTTAAAACATTTCACTATAGTAATAAGGCAATGGGCATTCTAATCCCCCCCCCCCCCCCCGAACATAGCATAAAGCATACTACATACATGTCACCACCCTCATGCATCACAAGCATTAAGATTCAGTCGAATCTATCATCACATACAACATCTCACATTCTTGTTACAATCACCATACATAGCATCACCGTCACATAATCGACATTAGCATGCTTAAGACATTCACCGGACAATACAAATATTACCAATGACACACATTCGCATCTCAGATACTTACCAACAACTTACCATCATCCCAACCTTTCGTAACCTAGCTCTGATACCACCAAATGTAACCACCTCGTCCCGGCCTAGCCGATAGACTGAACTGAACAGCTCACATGGGGAATATTGAAGTAAATGAGGAAGGTTTACCTCAATAAACGACCATAATTTTTCTTTTTATCTTATCTAGATGCAAATTACATTCCTATGTGATCAACAAGAAGCAGATTGAAAGACAACACGAGCATTCATCGATTAGTACCAATTTCGGGTTTAGGGAGCATTTTATAAATTTGACTATATGTAAGGGTTATTACCAAATTCGGATTACCAACCTTTAATTAAGTTCATTTCATGCATCACTATTGAATCTCAGCTCAATTTAATCAATAGAACTCATTAATTGCAACCAACACATGCATGGACTAAATCGCAAAGAAACAGAACTTCAAAAATATTTCAATAACTGAAATAGCAGCCTACCATTTCGGAACAGTAATGCCCCGTATCGAAACGGGTGTATCGAAACAGGAGCAACTGTTTTGAAATGTGGGACCGTACCGAAACGACCCTGGACCCGTTTCGGAACAGGGGTTCACAATTTCAAAGCGTGCCGAAATGGACCTCCCCATTTTGATACCCCAAGGCATTTTTAGACGCCCAATTCGAAATGAGCAAGGGTGTTTCGAAACACATGGGCCTGCAATGTACAAATTTGCGGGTTTAACTCGATTTAAATCATCCAAAACCAATCTGACATGTACACAAACATGCTTGCAACTCAAATGCACTTCAATACTCAAGAATACACGGCAAAGGCAACACCGAAGCATATTTATCAACAACAAAGGGAACTAAAGGCATGCTTCCTGAGAAAACAAACACCAAAGGGCCAATTCTCAAAACCAAGCATAAACCAACTCTTAAAGGCCATTTACATACCCAAATATGCGTACCAAACTTGTACTAAACTAGAAAATACCAAAGCAACCAACAATCATAGCATTAGAGACCCCCATTGCCTTCATTACTCTAGTTGATAACCAAACATACCTTCAATTAAAGTCTTTCACTGATTCATTGCAAGTGTCGCCTCTAAAGCTTAAATTGACTGCATTCATGGACAAATAGGGCGTAAGCACAAAATGCTTAGCGAGGAAAGCTCAAAACCAAAAACACCATCAATGCACAAAACCATTTTTCACTCTTTTCAAAACCATCATGCCTTCTTTGATAAACTATGCACTTTAACATTAAAAACCAACATGATAACACCATGCAACACGAATCACAATTTTTCCAGCAATTAAACCATTGCTACCCAACATCAAGCCTTCCAAGCATAAACACCATTATGCTAAGCTTATGGTAAAACATGCATTTTTCATAATATGCATCATCAACATTTCCATAACATTTCATTCCATTATATTGGCTTACAAGTGATTAACAACATTCTCAAAAAGCATATCGGACACACGTATTACAAAGGGTTGTCCCAAACCCTTCATACAATCTACCAGCATCCAAAGGCTCACACGCGGGAGGAACCCTCCATCGCCGTGACACCCGCGGTGGAGTATTCAGTACAATTACAACCCCTCAACACCACTCATCAGTAGATGTATAGCCACTAACGAGAGATGGGACACACACAAGGTTCGCACCCGGGAGCTACCTTCAACCGTTGCAACCTTAAATAATCCCCAATCGTCAGGCTACATGGATGGAGTTTTCGATACAATCACAACCCCTCGACATCCAAAGCAACTTGTTTATAGTGCACTCAATCCTATAGCCGACAAACTATATCTGATTTCATTTACAAAACACTTTACACAAAATCACTTGCAAATATAATCCATATTTCATGCACACCTCACTGTTTTTCCAAAGCATTAATGATAAGCCATAACGCAAGCATTAAATCTTGCTTCAAACCTCATACATCATCACATGCATACAAGGATCACTACCGAGTGCATCCTTAAACCATATGGCATCATCAAACACATTTCATAAACCCAAAACATGCTTTAAAAGAGTAGGTTAACACAATTAAATCAAGTGCATTCAAAATCTCACAATAGCACAATCTGAGAGAAGGAAATTCACTTTACTTCCGAAATTAGTAAGGTGTTTCAAGCTCTTAATAAGTTCCCAAAACCCCTTTTATGAAGTTTCAAAGCAGGATATATCATTCCACTCACCGACTTGTGAAACCAAACTTGCCGACGCAACACCCAATGGTCTGAAGCCTCCAAAACCACTTCATTCAATTCCAAAATACTATCCCCTGTTTTCAACACATTAAAAGCATAGATTCAATGCATCATAATGCATTCAAACACCAACACTCCAAAGAAAACTCTCAGCCCTGCTCTTAACCATGAAACTACCAAATCGAAACAACGGAAAACTCAATCGATTGATCTCCTCCAAACTCAGCCCAGCCATCAACCAATACATCCAAAACATTTTAAGCATAAACCAACATCCAAAAACAACCTAAAACCATCCTTAAACCTCTAGCAACATAGATTCCACATTACACCCCAAAAACCTAACCATAAACATCTTAAAAACCAAGGATCTCAAGTATTTCGGGATTACTATGATTACAACTCTATTTCAACATCATAAACCTTTCAAAACCCATTTAGATATCAACTCAAACAAATAAAATCAACACAACTCTGAAAGCCACATTAAATCCACTTTTCTACAAAGATTTCATCATTTTATTAAATCAATAACAAAACCTCAACCAAAAACATGAATAAAGAGTCAAATATCTTTGGAATTTCATTGAAGAACCTCGATTAGAGGGTTAGCATGAAATTTACCTCCAATCCTCGCTTCTCTTCTAATTTGGCAAGTTTAGCTTTCAAGAATCTTGAAGAATTTGAGAGAAATCACAAAGATGAAATTGGAAACCAAGAAACAAAACGAAGATGAAGAAAATCTGGAATTTGAGAGCAAATGAAGAGTGTTTGGTTGAAGTGAAAAGAAGAGAATAAAAATTATCGTCAAAATCATTTAACCAAAATAACTACCTCTTTAATTAAATCAATTAAAACAATTTTAATATTTAATAAATCATTTAAAACTCATGCTAAATTAGAGAAAAGGCTTAATTGCCATTAAGCTCCCTAAAGATTCTAAGATCTTGACTCTTTCTAAAAAACACCATTTTCCCACAACTTTAAAACTATACATTTTAGCTACTACCCAAAATGTGTGCCTTCCAAAACTTGTTTTGCAAAATTGATTTAACCAACCTCTTAAGTATATTTTTAGAGAATTTTAGAAATTTTTACAACATTTTTATCCCATCACTAACCTTGATTTCCTTAAACCACCTTTTAACGATTCAAACTGCCAACCTTCAGTTCCACTAGCCTAACCCAACAAGCAAAACACCTAGGCCCAAAACTGGGGCGTTACATTGTGTGCATTGACGTTAGAAGCTTAAGATGAATCACAATTATGGAACATTGACATCGTATGTGAATTCCATGATGTTTTCCCTGATGAAGTTACGAGATTACCCTCATCCCGTGAAGTGGAATATGGCATTGAGGTGCAACCTGGGACAGCTCTAGTTTTTATTGCACCATATCGTATGCTAGTTTTTGAATTAAATGAGTTGAAGGCTCAAATTCAGGATTTACTGAGCAAAGGTTTTATTCAACCGAGCTCTTCACCTTTGGGAGCACCGATTTTCTTTGTAAAGAAAAAAGATGGTTATATGCGATAGTGCATTGACTATCGACAGTTGAACAAGGTAACTGTGAAAAACAAGTATCCATTGCATAGAATAGACGACCTGTTCCATCAACTAAAGGATGCCTCTGTGTTTTCCGAGATCGATTTAAGATCGGGCCATTACCAAATGAGAGTTAAAGAATGTGATATACCAAAGACTACTTTATGTACAAGATATGGACACTACAAATTCTTTGTAATGCCCTTTGGGTTAACTAATGCACCGACAACCTTTACGGATTTGATGAATCAGGGTTTTAGACCTTGTCTTGATAAATTCATAGTGGTATTTATATATGACATATTGATCTATTCCAAGAATGTAGCGGAACACCGAGATCATCTTTGTATCGTGCTTCAAACCTTGCAGGAGAAGAAATTGTATGTGAAATTTTCCAAGTGTTAGTTTTGGCTCACCGAAGTTGCTTTTCTTGGACATATTGTGTCGGCTTCGGTTATTCAAGTGAACCTGAAGTAAATCCAAGTTATTGTAGATTGGAACCCACTGAAGAACATTGGAAAAGTTAGAAGCTTCCTTGGGCTTGCTGGCTATTATAGGAGATTCATGAAAGGGTTCTCTATGATAGCCGCTCCTTTAACCAAGTTATTGATGAAAGAAGCTCCTTTTGTTTGGACCGAGGTTCAACAATGGTGTTTTGACCAATTGAAACAAGTTTTGATTCATGCACCAATCCTGACCCATCTCGAGTCCAGAAAGGACTACACAGGTTACAGTGATGCATCGCACCTCGGGTTAGGATGTGTATTGATGCAAGAAGGCAAAGTCATCGCTTATGCTTTGAGATAACTTAAGCTACACAAAATGAATTATCTTACTCATGACCTTGAATTGGCTGCAGTTGTCTTTGCATTAAAAATCTGGAGACATCATCTCTACAAAGAAAAATGTTACCTCTTTACAGATTATAAAAGCCTTAAGTGCATATTGCCCCAAAAAGAGTTGAATCTTTAATAACGGAGGTGGATAGAACTCCATAAAAATTACGATCTTGTCATTGATCATAATTCGGGCAAGGCCAATGTTGTAGCTGATGCACTCAGCCGCAAACCTTTTCCTGGTAAGTATTGACAGTGAATATAGAGTTATATGTATTCTCTGGCACATTAACACATTGTAATATCGCAATATTGTAGCCCCTCGAGCCATTAACGCTCACTTCTTGTTACGAAAGCATCGTTGTCTTGTAGCTAAACTTCAAGTTCAGTCTATCATCGTTTCTCAAATCAAGGTTTGCAAGAGCAAGATCTTGAGCCTCAATCCATTG